>CM065470.1:8213859-10613859 GCA_032872505.1 Leptopilina syphax
TTTTGGCGTTATTTTTCCGTATTTTAAAAATTTTAGGCGTATTTTATAAAATTTTGGCGTATTTTTCCGTATTTTTTTCAAACTTTAATTTTTTGATAGATTCGAGTTACATTTTTAATAAAAATAATATACATTTTCTATGACGAAGTTTATTAATTTTTAAAAATAATTAAAGCCGGGTAAAGGTAAGGTGATTTTATTTTTAATTATGGACAAATGTTTGAATTACTTAATTAATTTAATTATTATGTAAAAAAATACTAATACGCCATACAAATACAAAAAATACCGGAAAAATACAGAAAAATAAATCAGAAAATAAAAGAAAAATACAGAAAAATAACAGAAACAAAATACAGCGAAAAACCACCACCTACGAAAAAATACAGGGATAATACAAACCATAATACAGAAAAAAATCAAAAAAATACTGGAAAATACAAAAAAATACAGAAAAATACAAACCCCACATACACAAAAATACCAAGGGAAATACACAAAAAATACAAAAAAATACAGCAATAAATACAGCAAATACAGTAAAAAAAATACAGAAAAATTACAAGAAATATACGAAAAAAAAGATAAATACATAAAAATACAGAAAAATACAAAAAAAACCTACAAAAAATACAAAAATATACACAAAATTACCACAAAAAGCAAATTACACAAACAATACACACAAAAAAAAAATACAGAAAAATACAGAAAAAGTATAAAAACAATACGAAAAAAAATATCAAAAAAATACAGAAAAGATACAGAAAAATACAAAAAAATACGAAAAAAAAATACAGAAAAAATACAGGAAAAAAATATAAAAAAATACAATAAAATACGACAAAAATACAGGAAAACACAAAAGAATACAGAAAAAATTCAACTAAAAACAGAAAAATACACAAAAAAAATACAGGAAAAATACAGAAAAATACAAAACCCTACAAAAAATACAAAAAACACGAAAAAAATAACAGATAAATATAGAAAAATACAAAAAATACAGAATACAGCTTCAATTGTTTGGATGAGAATGTAATAATTGCACTGTTTTGAAAGAATTTTGAAATTTTAGAATAATAATTTTATCTCATCGTGACATTTTAATTAAAATTTTGTTAAAAAATAATTGAATATTTTAGACACAAATTGTACTATTTATAATAAAAATTTTGAATTCTTGGCGACAGAATTTTATCATCAAATTGTTTAGAAATTTAATTAACAAAGAATAATTACATTAGTAAATAAATTTGAATTTTTTTTTGAGTTTGAATCTGAAAATTATTTAAAACATTCATGTTTGAAAATATAAAATTTTTTTTACATTTTGGCATAATAATACAATTTAACATATCGTTTCCGTGCGCGTAACATTTTCTAGTTGAATTAAATAAATGGAAAAATTCATTAATAATATAATAAGAGTAATAGTAATAAAAATAAAAAAATATCAGTTTATTTCTTGATTGACTATTGAAAAATGTTTTTCAATTTTTGAATAAAAATTCTAATGAAACGAGAATTGTACCATATGCGCAACGTAATTTTGTGTTGGAGAAATATATTTTTATATTTTGTTCAGTCATTCTTGAATGGATTCTCTCTCTCTGTATTTGTTATATTTCTAAAATGTCCAGAAGGCATCGTCGTGAATTAAAACACATAAAAAACAAACGTTGATCAAGGGAGTTTCTCGACCGATTTGCAAAATTATTTTACTGAAAAGAGAAAACAATAAAGCAAAGCCCAACACTCTTTAGCTTAGAGGGCAAAGGTCGACGACTGACCCACCCCCCAAAAACTTGGGGAAATACATTTTGTTTTTTTTTTTACATTTAGGTAGTTTCGTGTGTAGAGAGAAATGATAGGGGCTAGGGAGAGAGAGATAGAGAGAGATTAAAAGGTGGAAAATTGGATGGGTCATATAATTTCAGGCATGGCGTGTGCTTTTCTTTTGTTTACCAAACGCTTCAATGAACGCGACAATAAACGGACGGAAAATTACTATGTTTTGTCCACTGTTCACGAATTACGATTATATGTATATGTGTTTGCTGCGCAGTATTCGGCGTCTGTCAACAAAAGTATAAACAACACAGCTTTCTGCCTCCCTAAATGCAAAACAATCAATATCAATAAAAAAAATCTGAGCTCTTCATGAAAAAAACGAGAGAGTGTAACAAAAATACACTGGTGTACTTTCTTAGGAAAATTCCGAGGATATAATTATATATTTTTTTGCTTCTGTTCTTGTTGGGGTCAATAAATTTTCAATTAATTTTTAATATTGAAAATGGATCTGTTTGTGTTTTTTAAACATTATGTCGTTGAGGAGAAATTTTTTATGGAAATTAGGCTGAAATTTTAGGAGAGAATTTAAAATTTATTCGTAAATTAATAATAAAAAAATGCAGCACTTTTGGCTTAAATCTTATATTGTAGAAACGTAATTTTTACTTTGCTAAATGTTTATTTAACAAAAAGTTTTGTTTATATCAATTTTGTTTATCCGAAAATCTTTTTATGGCGATTTTTAAAAGTTTTCATTAAAGCCGAATTTTTGAATTCCACATTTTCCATATTACCGAAAGAATTTTTTTCGTGGTCCCTATGAACATACAAAATTATTTTTCACTACATTCCTCTACAATTATTTATATTGACAAAATTACTTTGGTTTATAATTTAATATAACTTTCTATTTAGCCGTAATTTTTAATTTTAAATCTCATTTGACAAAAAAAAATTTTTTTTCTTGAGATAAACAACAAATTAATTTTCAGAACATTGGTTTAAATAATTAAATTCTGATCAATAATTTCTGTTTAGCTGAATTGGACACTAATAATTCCAAGACCACTTGGACTAAAATTTATATTCGGGCTAAACATTTTTTGAAGGCCCAATTTAATATTAATTTTCAATTTAGCAAAAATTCTGTTTAGCCGAATTTCTTAATTTAAATTCTTATTTGCGACATTATAAAACCAATTTTTATATTTCCGAAATTATTTATTTAAAAACAATTTTAAATTATTTTTTCGGTACAGCAAATAATTTTCGGTGGCAGAATTTCTTTATCTTTAGTTTAACTTTCTTAATTCCAATTTACATTTTACTGACAATCAAAAATCATACTTTTTATGATCAATAAACGTCAGATTATTTTCAAAAACTTGTACAAATAAATTATGTCGTGCCTATTAATTATAATTTTTATATTGTCTAAAACATTTTTTTATTACTAGTTTATATAAAATTTTATTATTTATCAGAATTTCTGTTTTAGCCAAATTCTTCATTGGAATTCACACTTGAATAAAACTTTTTTGTTTTGTCAATATTTATTTAAAACAATCTTAATATAATTTTTATTTTAGCCAAAAACTTTCTTGTTAAACCTAAATTTATATTTAGCCGAATATCTTCATTCTAATTCCAACATTTGACTAAAAAAATTATTGTTCGTTTGGTTTTCGATATATCAGCCAAAATCTTGGTTATAAATTTAATATTGTTGCCAATAAAGGTAAACTAAAAATTATTCTTTATTTTACGTCTTTTAGAAAAATCGAAAAAAACCCAGTTAAAGTAAAAGAATTATTTTTTTTTAAATCCTTACCATATTAAAAGAACCGCGAATTATTTTATCTTTCGGAGGGAAACTGCAATGAATACGATCTGAACTGTTGACGCTCTGACCATATTCAACATCATCTTCTTGTCTCGTGCTTATTTTCAATTTACTGTTATTTTCGGCATATTCTCCTCATTCGACACAGACATGTCGTATTATTTTAATTTTCTCCACCAAAAAAAAAAAATACAATTTTGAAAATTGATTTGAAAAAAAAACATTTCATCTCTTCTCCTATTTGTAAACTTATCGCACACACACACCGCATAACAAGAAATGAATTCGAGTTTTTATATTATATTGATTGCAGCAATTTTCGAGACCGATTATAAATACCTTGGGACAGAAATACAATGTAGTCTAATAACTGAATTTTTTCGTTTCTCAGTCACAAAATTATAGTTAGAAAAAAAATTAGTATTGGTTTGTGATTTTTTTTCGTTGACGGGGAGAGAGGAAGAGAGAGAGATTTTCTAACAAAGGTATTACAAATAACCCGGAGGCGTGAAGGAGTTGTTGGTTTCGGAGGTATATACGACTATTGGAATATTAGAGAGTGACAAAAATAAAGTGCGAGTACAAAAACAGGAATAAGAAACCATAATAAGAAAAAATGTGAAGGAAAAAAAGGTTAGAAAGAAGAAGAAGAAAGAAAGAAAGAATACTTTTTCTTTTTAGATGATTCATAAACTGTTTCAAGATTACTTTTTCGGAGAGTGAGAGAGAGTGTCCAAAAAACTGTGGAGCGATTTCGCGATTTGAGTGTAAGAATATAATACTTCTCTTTAAGTGGCACGCACGCAAATGCTATATTTTCAATTTTTTTTCCAACTCTTAACTGGTCGTTGGTGTCGTTGCTTTCTAGGCATTTGTATTTATGCGGTGTCTATTATATTTCAATAGGATTTTTTTTTCTTTTTTTCTGATTTTTAGGAGAGAGAGAGAGAGTAGACCCCTTTAGTTTTGCCGGCAGGCGTTTTTAACTCCAATACATGTATATATATACAGTATTCGATTGATTTTGATTAGCTCGTCCTGTAATTATTCGGCTGCATTTTGAATGCAACGCGAGCATATAACTCGTTATTTTTATTTTCTCTTCCCTAATTTTTATGCATTTTTTCGGAAAAGATTTTCGCACGTCAGTTATTAAATATCACACACACACAAAAAAGTTAATTATTCAGAATGGTATAGTTGACAGCAGTTTGTCGTTTTGTTCCTGCTACCTTCTTGCAAATTCATTGCTTCATTTTCTCTTTCAGGGAGACTGAAGTAATTTGCGTGATTTTTTATTTTTAATTCGACTTCAGTCGTGAATTTTTCATTTAGAGTAAATATATTTCTATCACATAAATGACTGTATGCACGACTGTTATTCCTTGAAACATTCGAAAGTTTTTTCTTTTTATTGGAAATTCTTTAATTATACTTTCATTGCAAATATTATTTTGCATTTTTATCAACTTAATTATTGTTTAAATCAACTTATAATTGATCAATTATAATAATTATTTAATTACTTGAAAGTTTATTTACTTGATATGTAAATAATATGTTAAATAAAAACTAATTGGATAAATATAAAGTTAAGTACAAAAATAGTTAAATAAAAAATAGCGAAATAAATAAATAGTCAAGTGAAAAAAAATTACACAGTAAATCGTGAGGTATTAAAAAGCGTTTGCAGATTAAATTAACACCAAAACAAGATTAAAATAATCAATTTTGGTGTTATTTTTTCCCAATGAATGAAATTTTAGTTCATTAAATTTTTTTATAACTATAAAACATGATGATATCGATAACTCCGAGTCTTCGACTCGAAGTGATCGATTTCTTCATGTTTTATAATAATTAAAGATGACCAAGTAATAAAATCATTATTTTATATTATAAGAATATTATACTTCTTCAAAATTATTTTCATTATTTCAATTCAATTATTTTCAAAAATTTTTAACTACAATTTTACTTTATATTTATTGTTTTTAATAATTTTCGTAAAAGTTCTTTGGCAATTTTCAAATCCATTTGTTTACAATGTTCAATTTCACGAAATTTCAAATATTCCTAAATTCTTTAATTAAATGCATTTTAGAAAATAAAAACTTCAAATAATATAAAAGAAAATTCAATTAAACTTTTTCAACAAAAAAATAATTTCAAAATTCAATTCTTTCTAAAAAATGCACGCTATAATGCTTTTAATAATCAATTTTAATCTAAAATTTTAACTCAAATTCATTTTTATGAAATGAAAATAAATTTTTATTAGAAAATTCTACAAGAATTTAATTATTCAAATGCAAAAGTAAATAATTTATTGAATAAATTGAATATTTCTGAAAATTTAATTCTCATGAAGAATTTTAGTAACAAACTTCTTAAATGATTGAATTCTTTTGTCGAATTTTATTAAAAACTTGCATGAACATAATTACTTTTTTCAAGGAATTCAATTATAATTGAATGAAAAATAATTGAAACGCTGCGATGAGTTTTATGAGAATTTTCAAATTCAATCCTTTACAATTCAATTTAACAAAATTTGAATTATTCGTAAATTCTGCAATTAAATATTATATTGAAAAATAAAAACTTGAAATATTTTCAATAAAAATCCTATTAAATTTTTAAAAAGAATTAATTCTACAGAATTTTTTGTCAAAAAATATGAAAAATTAAGAATTTCAATGATTTTAGTTTTGAAACTTTTTCAAAATTTAATTATTTCTAAAAATCACGTTATAATGATTTTAATATTTAATTATAATCTAAAATTTTAACTGAAATTCATTTTTAAAGCCACTTTTATTAGTAAATTCTACGAGAATTCAATTATCTAAATACAAAAATAAATAATTTATTAATTTTATGTTTCTTAAAATTAAATTCTCATAAAAAATGTTATCAACAAATTTTTTAAATCATTAAATTCATTGGACGAATTTTAATAAAATTTTTAAAAATAATTACATTTTTCGAGGAATTCGATTGAAATTTGCTTTAAAAATAATTGAAATTCTGCAATGAGTTTTATTATTTATGAAAATAATTGAATTTCTAAAAGAATTTTATTATTTATAAAAATAATTGAATCTCTGTAAAAATGTTATTTTTTCTGAAAATAATTGAATTATTGCGAAGAAATTTATAAAAAAATTTGTAAATAATTGAATTCCTGTAAAATTTTTATTATTTATGAAAATAATTGAATGTTTGCGTAGAATTTTATTCAAATTTTTTCTAATAATGGAATTCTTTTGGAAAATTTTATTGAAATAGTAGATATTGAAAATCATTGAATTTTAGAAAACTTTTGAAAATAATTGAAATTTTGAATAAGAATTTGATTAAAATTTTGTAAAATAATTGAATAACAGAGAAGAATTTTATTATTTATAAAGAGAATTGAAATTTTGACGAGAATTTTTTTAAATTTTTGAACACAATTGAATTTAGTAACTATGTTACTTAGTTAGTAAGTTAGTAACGAAATTCGTTGAATTTTTACAAATCGTTGACTTTGGTGTTTTATTTAAAGTAAAATTTCATTCATAGTTAAAAATAACATCAAAATAGATTATTTTAATCCTTTCTGGTGTTAATTAAATCCTAGAGGGATTAAACTGTTGCAGATTATTTTAATCCATTTGGGTGTTATTTTAACACCTCACGTTTTACTGTGTAAATGAAGAATTAAGTAAATAATATCAAGTAATGTAAATATTTTTAAATAAATAGTAATAAACTAGTTTAGAAATAAAAAGTTTAAAAAGAAATAGTTTAGAAATAAAAAGTTTAAAAATAAACTAGTTTAGAAATAAAAAGTTTAAAAATAAAACGTTTAGAAATAAAATGTTTAAAAATAAAATATTTAAAAATAAAACAAAAAAAAGAATTTTTCAAATAAAATTCCAGTTGAAAACACTTTTTTTCATATATAATAAACAAACAAAAATATAAATACCAAGAAAAGTAAATAGCTCCAAGTACCTACAAAAAATTATAATAACAATAATGACCATGAATCTTTTAAATTATATCTAAATTTTGAAAATTTAAATATTTTCACGAAACACAATATTTAAGTGTCAAGTTTTTACTCTAATTTGTGGCAAAAATGAAATAAAAAAAAAATTGGTGTATTTTTGTACTTAAAAAGTGTATCATATTTATCCTTCAAGGACGAATATTAAACATGAGACCCTGGGGGCGAAAAATATAATATAATTCATGTGTATAGGACAATTCTGAGGACTTGGACGAGATGAGAATTATTTTTTGGTGCGAAAATCATTTCAAACTGCAGGAAAAGAGAGAGAGAATGAAAAAGAAAGAGAGACAGAGACAGAGAGAGAGAAAGAGGGAGAGTGAGAGTTTATTAACCAAAGTTTGCGTGACGGAAGCTGTGATCTGTAGCTCCATAATATTATGCCCCGGACATGCATATGCATAAATATATATACAGGTAGTAACGCGTAAACGTACATATGGACGATTCGCCCGAAATATTATACTTTTGCATGTCCTCGTAAGATTTTCTCAATAATTATAATAATTTTTTTTTTATGAAAATGTCCATTTTATTTTATTAGTTTTTATAATGTTTTCTAAAAATTCTGCTGGAAAAAATATATATTTATATTAATGTAGGAAAAAAGCAAAATTCGATTTTTATTAATTTTATTTCTTTTTTCTTTATGTCGTCGAATTTTATTTCTTCTTTATTTTCTTTCTTCTATTTTTTATTTTTACAAACATTGAAGCTTTTTATTAATATAAAATAAAATAATCTTCGTATTCAATGAAGAAACGATTCGAATAAAATAAAAATAATTCGAGGTATAAATAGAAAAGCCAATAAAGAAGTGAAGAAATAAGACACAACAGTGAAGAAATAATCATTTAAATACAACAAAACCGATTCCGAATAAAAAACGAATAATCGATGGAAACTCGTAAAAATACTTCAATGAAGAAATGATTCGAATAGAATAAAAATAATTAGAAGAAAATTTCAAGAGGAAAATGAAGAAATAAGACACGACAATGAAGAAATGTTAATTTAAAATTTAAATTTTAAATACAACCAAACTAATTCCGAATAAGAAACGAATAATTTACGAAAATTCGAAGAAAAAGTATTCAATGAAGAAAGGATTGGAAATAAAATTCCAAATAATTAAGACAATTCAATAAATAAGTGAAGAAATAAGATCGAATACTGAAGAGATAATCAGTTAAATACTTCAAAACGCATTTCGAACAAAGACGCTTAATAGAAATAAATCCGAAAGAATAAAACACTTTAATGAAGAAATCATCCGACTAGAAGAAAAATAATATGAAATAAAATCGATAATCGCAAAAAAGGTGAAGAAATAGGAATCAATAGGAAAAGAAATATTTATCCAAATATTACAAAACTAATTCCGAGTAAAAACAAATAATCGACAGAATCTAGAAAAAATATAACACTTCAATGAAGAAATGGTTCGAAATAAAATAAAAATAATTCGGGGTATAAATAGAAAAGCCAATAAAGAAGTGAAGAAATAAGACACAAAGTTGAAGAAATAATCATTGAAGTACAAAACCGACTCCGAATAAAAAACGAGTAATGGACGGAATCACGGAAAGGCGAAAAAAGATTTCAATGAAGAAATTTATTTGTTGTTTAATTTCAAAAAGGTTTATATAAATTAAAATAAAGAAAGAAGACAAAAAAGCAGCAACAAAAACTAGAAAAAATTGAAGAAATAACAAATATCAATTTTCAGTAATTCGAAAGTAATTCCAATGAATCTTGAAGCAATATTGAAAGCAGGTTCGATGATTTCTTCTTTCTTTCTTTTTTTTTGAAAAAAATCGCAGTGATGAGCTGAATAATTTTCTCGCAAAGATGAGATAAAAAGAATAAAAGCCAAAGAAAAAGATGAAGCAAAAAAGAGTAAGAATAACCACGAATTGATGGTCACATGACCACATATGCACTTGACGTAAAAATAAGAGGCAAGAATCGCTGGAGACAAAGACACTTGGTTCGAGTTCCCACAAGATCGTCTTCCGTGCAATAAAAATTGGGGTGTGGGGTTGTAACATATGTGTAACGCAAGGGGCGTATCCGTTCCGTGGCTGTGGTACCTACGTCCGTTCGTCCGCCGGTTCGTCCGCTCATCCGTCTGTGGCAAGCAAGGAGAGTCCAGGGAGTCGAATATAAGGTAATTACAACATCCTGAGATGCTGATGCCACCCCAATTCACTAAATTTGCCGGCGCCATGCACATTTTCGCTTAGCGACACACACGATATTTTCAATATTAAATGATACGCACTGAAATGTATATTTATCTCTGTGTGGAACATTTTCAATTTTCAATAAGAACCATTTTAAATAGGGTTAAAAAAATAGTTTCATTATGTTCTGTCCGGACTTTTGTCTGAATTCTGGATAAAAATTGGATTTTTCCCTCACTCTAAAGAATGTTTCTAGACAAAATGTTAATTTTTCCCCTGACCAGAAAAGAATATTCTGATTCACTCTAAAAATGATTAGATACTGAAAAAAATGTTCTATTACATTTATTTACGAATTTCTTTAATTGTAAAATTATTCAAAACCTTTTCAAAATTAAATTATTTCTAAACATTCCCCCCCTAATGCTTTTAATATTTAATTATTATATCTAAAATTTTAACTGAAGTTATTCATTTTTAAATCAATTTTTATTAGAAAATTCTACAAGAATACAATTATTTGAATACAAAATAAATATAATATTTGTTCAATAATTGAATGTTTCTTAGAATTTCATTTTTACAAAGAATTTTATTAAAATAATCAGTTGCCACAGGTCAGGGAAATCAGGGAATTCAGGGAAAAGTAAGGGAAAGTAAAATTGGTCAGGAAAAGTCAGGGATTTTTATTTAAGTAACTGGAAAAAATTGAATTTTGGAGAAGTTGCAAATAATTGCAGAAATTCAATTATTTTCAAAAGTAATAAAATTCTTCGCAAAAATTCAATTATGTTCAAAAATTTAAAAAAAATTCTCGTCAAAATTCAATTATATCTTTAAAAATAATTAAATTCTTCTCGAAATTTCAATTATTTTCAAAAATTTTAATAAAATTTTTTGCAAAATTTCAATTATTTTCAAAAAATTTTTCTCAATGGAATGATTTTCAATATCTACAGTTTTAATAAAATTTTTCAAAAGAATTCAATAATTTAAAAAAAAAAAATTTTTGATAACATTCTAAGCAAACTTCGCAATAATTCAATTATTTGCATAAATAATAACATTTTTTACAAAAATTCAATTATTTTCATGAATAATAAAATTCATCATAGAAATTCAATTATTTTCAAAAGTAATAAAATTCTTCGCAAAAATTCAATTATGTTCAAAAATTTAAAAAAATTCTCGTCAAAATTCAATTATTTTTAAAACAATTTTAATTGAATTCCTCGAAAAATTTAATTATTCTTGAAAATTTTATTAAAATTTCTCAAAAAAATTCAAGTTTGTTGATAAAATTCTTTATGATAATTTAGTTTCGAAAAACATTCATTTATTCAATAAATTATTTATTTTTGTATTTAAATAATTGAATTCCTGTAGAATTTTCCAATAAAAATTTATTTGAAAATGAATATTAGTTAAAATTTTAGATAATAATTGAATATTAAAAGCATTATAGAATGAATTTTTAAAAATACATAATTGTATTCTTTCGAAGAATTTACTTAAAATTGTATTAAAAATAATTGAAATCCTGTGAAGAATTTTATTAATTTGTGAAAGTAATTCAATTCTTGCAATGAATTTTTTCAAATTTTTTTTTAAATAATTGAAATAATGTAAAGAACCTTATTATTTTTGAAAATAATTCAAGTACTGCATCGTAATAATTTTATTACATTTTTTTAAATAATTGAATTTTTTTGATAACTTTTATTAAAAAAAGTAGATTGTGAAAATATTTGAATTTCAACGAAGAATTTCATTATATTCATGAAATGTAATTAAATTCTTACAAAAAATTTAAGAGAATAATTCTATTTTTCTATAGGAATTTACTTTAAATTGTATTAAAAATAATTGAAATCCTCAGAAAAATTTTATAATTTATGAAAATTCATGAAAATAATGGAATTCTTACAATGAATTTTATCAATTTTTTTTAAATAGTTGAATTCATGTGAAAAAATTTTATTACTTGTAAAAATAATTGAATTTATGCAACGAATTTTCTTACATTTTATTTAAATAATTATATTCTTTTGAAAACTTGTATTAAAAATGTAAATTTTGAAAATGTTTGAATTTCAGCGAAGAATTTCATTATTTGTGAAATGTACCTAATTTAATTCTTGGAAAAAATTTTTGAAGATAATTTTATTTTTCGAGAAATTTATTTAAAATTGTTTTAAAAATAATTAAAGTCATGTGAAGAATTTTATTATTTATGAAAATAATTGAATTTTTGCTTAGAATTTTATTATAATTTTTGTAAATAATTTAATTTTTTTTTGAAAACTTTTATGGAAATTAAAATTTTTATATAACCTGAAGATATCAATCACTCCGAGTCGAAGATTCGGAGTAATTGATATCTTCATGTTTTATAATAATATTCTTATAAATTGTTCAATTTTAAAAATGTTTGAATTTCAATGTTTTGAAGAATTTTAATTCCTATGGAAAAATAATAATTAAATACTTTGTATTAGAATGTTTTTTTGAGTATCTAATAATTTTTAGAGTGAATCAGAATATTGTTTATGGTCAGGGAAAAAGTGAAAATTTTGTCTGGAAATCAGGGAAAAGTCAGGGAAAAATAAAATTAAATATTTGTGGCAACCCTGATAATGGAATTCCTGAGAAGAATTTAAATAATAATTTATAAAAATAATTAAATTCATGCAAAGTATTTTTATTAAATTTTGTTTAAATAATTGAAATTTTGCCAAGAATATTATTAAAATTTCGGACAATAATTTAATTCTAGAGAAGATTTTCGCTATCTGATTACAAAAAAGTTAATTTAATTCTTAACCGGAATTTTTAAAAAAATTTGAAAATAATTTAATTTTGGGAACGTATTTTATTAGTTTTCAAAGGAATTGAATTAAATAATAATTGAATAAAATAATTTTTTATGACTTAGATAATTATTGGAATTGTTCTAGCAATAGTTTAGGACCCGTAATAAATGTTGTGACTGAAAATTGTCAGTAAACGGAATATAAAGTTGGCTCAAAAATAATTTTTCATCTTTTGCTGATTATCGGCTGGTGGTTACTTTTGTAAATTTTTTATTAAATAATTTTTTATGACTCAGATAATTATGGGAATTGTTCTAGCAAGAGTTTAGGATCAGTAAAAAATTTTGTGACTAAAAATCGTTAGTAAACGGAAGATAAAGTTGGCTCAAAAAATAATTTTTCATCTTCTGCTGATTATCGGCTGTGGTTTCTTTATATGAATTTTTAATTAAATAATTTTTTATGGCTCAGATAATTATTAGAATTCAATTATTTTCAAAAGTAATAAAATTGTTTGCAGAAATTCAATTATGTTTAAAATGTTTTTTTAAATTCTTCTCAAAATTTCAATTATCTTTGTAAATAATTAAATTGTTCTCCACAATTCAATTATTCTCAAAAATTTTAATAAAATTCTACGCAAAAATTTAATTATTTTCATAAATATGTAATAACATTTTTTGGAAGGATTCAATTACTTTTATAAATTGTATTATTCTTTGCAGAAATTCAATTAGTATCAATACATTTTAATAAAATGGAATTAATCAAATTTTCTATTATAATTATGAGCAGACAAGATTATTTTAGAAAATTGAAAAAATTCTTTTCTCAATTCAATGATTTTCCAAATTTTTAATTGAAATGATTAAAAAAACATTATTTTCAAGAAAGAAACTTGTCAAAAGAGTTTAATTATTCTTAATAACTCTAATAAAAAATTTTGACGCCTTTTGTAGATTTATTTATGTTCGAAATCAAATAAATTTAAATTTGATAAGAATAAATCCGGGAAAAATTAGGAGAAAACCGGGAATTTTTTTGAACAAAAGTAGTAGACACCCTGTTATTTAAAATATTTAAATTTATTAAATATTTTAATGAATATTTAATGAATATTTAATTATGTTATTAAATAGTATAGTGAATATTATAACTAATAATTAAAGAATTATTTTGAAATTAGGTAAAATATGAGTTTCCAATAATTTATTTTAATTATTTTTGATAATTTTTTTGGAAAAATTTTTCTACTTGTTAGCATGTTTCTAAATATTGTGACAGGTGTAATTTCACAACATGCTTAAATTTCTTAAATGTCTTCTCTTTTTTTTACGCTCACACATAATGATGATTATTCCGGAAGGATAGAAAAAATCAAATGTATTACCTACTGATGATGACCATCATAATTATCTCCAACGATCCCAAACGATCCTAATTGAATTAGATCCTTTTTAAGGCGGTGCAAAAAATCTACTTAATTTCCCCTTCGGGATCCTTTGTCGAAATATTCTCCCTTTTCTATTTTTTAATCATTTTCAATTAGCATAAACAAATAAGCAATCAAAACAAAAAATTGACAATTCTGCACATAAGCCAATAAGTGAATAAATAAATTAACAATAATAAAAAAGAATTTAATAATAATAATAATAATAATAATAATATATAATTTGTTAATATTTATAATAATTTTATTAAAATATTAATTTTAATATTAAAAAGAAGTTTATAGTTCAGTACTCCGTGCGAAAGGGTAGTTTTATATCTCGTTTTTTGAAAATGTATACAAACAACAAAGAACGTTTAATTTTCTACAATAAAATTGTAGAAGAAAATATAAAAAGAAAAAACTTTCGATATAATTTTGATGGAAAGTTTAATGATTGTGCAGGTACTTAGAATAAAATGAGAGATTTCTAATTGAAATGAAAATTGTCGTATAAGAAAAGTTTTAATTTTATGCTAAGTAAAAATGAGATATTTAACATTATTATACATATACATACGTATGTATACATAAATAAATATGTATAAATATAAAAGTATAGTGAAATGATTATATGGTTCCCGTTAGGAGCATTTCCTTTATAAATTGTCCCCAGGAAGTCTTGGGGTCATTGCGTGCGGTGTACACAGAAGGCGATCGCGAATCACCATGAACTTTTGCATTGTCAACGAATGAGGTTCATGGTTAAAGAGGATCACGAAGTCGCGAAGTTTCTTCAGGGCCACCGTTAGTCACCAATCAATGTCTTCTTCTTCGTAATATCTTCACTCATCTACATTGCCACTTATATATACATATATATATTTTTATACCCATCAAAATTATCTTTTTCAGAAACTAGGTCTTGTATTATTCTTTTCCGTTCATTGAATTTTTTTTTCATTTTAATATAAACACAAATATTGATTTTTTTATTTCTTCATTTATTTACTTCTTCAGGGTTGCCACAAATATATAATTTTATTTTTCCCTGACTTTTCCCTGATTTCCAGACAAAATTCCCACTTTTTCCCTGACCCTAAAAAATATTCTGATTCACTCTAAAAATTATTAGAAACTCAAAAAAATATTCTATTATAAATATTTGTTTACAAATTTCATTAATTGTAAAATTATTCAAAAACATTAATAATCTCTTTTTTAAATAAATATTTAATCATTATTATTTTTCAGTAGGAATTAAAATTCTTCAATACATTCAAATTGAAACCTTTTTGAAATTCAACAATTTATAAGAATATTATTACAAAACATAAAGAAGACGATCACTCCGAGTCGAAGACTCGGAGTGATCGCCTTCTTCATGTTTTATTATAGCTTAAATTACCATAATATTTAAAAAAAAAAAAAATTTTAATTTACAAAAATCCTAAGAAAATTCTTTGCAAGAATTCAATTATTTTTAAAAAGTAGCAAATTTTCTCAAAAAAATTCAATTATTTGAAAAAATTGTAATAAAATTCGTTGCATTAATTCAATTATTTTCATAAATAATAAATCAATTATTTGATAATTCATTTTTTAATCAATTTTTATTAGAAAATTCTAGAAGAATTTAATTATTTAAATTAAAAAATGAATAGTTTATTGAATAATTGAATGTTTCTTAAAATTTATTTTTTATAGAAAATTTTATTAATAAATTTTTAAATAATTGAATTCTTTTGACGAATTTTAATAAAATTTTTTAAAATAGTTGCATTTTTCAAGGAATTTGATTAAAATTGTATTAAAAATAATTGAAATTCTGCGATGAGTTTTATTATTTCTAAAAATAATTGAATTATTGAGAAGAATTAGATTATATTTATGAAAATACTAAAATCCCTGTAAAAAATTTTATTATTTATGAAAATAATTGAATTTCTGCAATAATTTGTAACTTCTCCAAAACTGAATTTTTTGAAAATATTTTTTTTACCCAATATTCTTTTTTAAATTCATTATTTACAAAATTTTTTGAAAAAGTTCTTTGAGAATTTTCAAATTTATTTGTTTGTATACAATTAAATTTATAAAATTTTCAATTATTCCCATATTCTTCAATTAAATATTTATGTTGGAAAATAAAAACTTCAATAAAAAAATAATTTTAAATAAAATTCAAATAATCTTTTTTTAAAAAAAATAATTCTTGTAGAGAATTATTAGTTAAAAGAATTCAATTATTTAAATACAAAAAATTAAATAATTTATTGAATAATTGAATGTTTCTTAAAATTTAATTCTTATAAAGAATTTTATTAACAAATTTTTTTAAATAATTGAATTCTTTTGACAAATTTTAATAAATTTTTTTAGAATAGTTACATTTTTTAAGGAATTCAATTAAAATTGTATTAAAAAATAATTGAAATTCTTAAATTACCATAAAATTTTTCAAAAAAAATTTTTAATTTACCAAAATCCTAAGAAAATTCTTTGCAAGAATTCAATTATTTGAAAAAATTGTAATAAAATTCGTTGCATTAATTCAATTATTTTCATAAATAATAAATCAATTATTTGATAATTCATTTTTAAATCAATTTTCATTAGAAAATTCTAGAAGAATTTAATTATTTAAATTAAAAAATGAATTTATTGAATAATTGAATGTTTGTTAAAATTGAATTCTCATAAAGAATTTTATCAACAAGTTTTTAAATAATTCAATTATTTTGACAAATTTTAATGAAATTTTTAAGAATAACTACATTTATCGAGGAATTGGATTAAAATATTGTATCAAAAATTAATTAAAATCCTGCGTTGAGTTTTATTATTTATGAAAATAATTAAAAATTTTCCCAAAAGTGTTAATAAAATTTTTCTAAAAAAATTTGAATTTCGGTGAAGAATTTTATTATTTATAAAAATAATTGAAATTTTGACAAAAATTAAAAAAAATTTTTTTTAAATAATTGAATATTAAAGAATTTTATTATTTATAAAGATAATTGAAATTTTAAAAAGAATTTTTAAAAAATTTTTGAACATTATTGAATTTTTGCGAAGAATTTGATTATTTATGAAAATAGTTGAATTATTTCAAAAAAATTTATTAAAAATTTTATAAATTATTGAATTCCTGTGAAATTTTAACAAGAATTTTATTAAAGTTTTTAAAAAAATTTAAATTTAAAAAAAAAAAATTTGAATTTTTTTTTAGAATTTTATTATTTATAACAATAATTGCAATTTTGACAAAAATTAAAAAAATATTTTTTTAATAATTTAATATTAAAGAATTTTATTATTTATAAAGATAATTTGAATTTTGAAAATAAATTTTTTTAAATTTTTGAACATAGTTTAATTTCTGCAAAGAATTTTATTCCTTTTGAAAATAATTTAATTCTTCCAACGAATTTTATTCAAGTTTAAAAAAATAATTGAATTCTTGAAAAGAACTTTGTTAAATTTTTCTTAAATAATTGAATTCCTGCGACGAACTTTATAAAATTCTTTTTAAATAATTGATATTTTTTGAAATTTTTTATATCAAATAATTGAATTCCTGTGAAAATTTTATTATTTATTAAAAATCTTGTAAATTATTGATTTCCTGTGAAATTTTGCCAAAAATTTTATTAAAGTTTTTAAAAATAATTGAATTTCGAAGAAGAATTGTATTATTTATAAAGATAATTGAAATTTTGCCGAGAATTTAAAAAGAAAATTTTGAACATAATTGAATTTTGGAAAAGAATTTTATTATTTTTAAAGATATAATTGAAATGACCAGAATTTTTTTAAATTTTTGAATATAATTGAGTTTCTGCGAAAAATTTTATTAATTATGAAAATAATTGAATTTCTGTAATTATTTGTAAGTTGTAACCTTTCCAAAATTTAATTTGTTTTTTAGAATTTTTTTTAACTAAAATTCTTTTATCAATCTAGTATTTATGAAAATTGTAAAAATGATTCATTAAATAATTTATATGTCATAATTTTATGATAGTTCTTGTAAAATTAAGTTATTTAAAAAGAAATTATTGTCTGAAATAGAAAAAATTCAAGGTTTTGTATTAAAATTCGTGGTATTTTCATAGTTTACGTGGTAAACAAAAAAAACATCAAAATTCAGAGTTTTTTCATGAATTTTTAAAATTCAATTTTTTCCAGTTCTTTTACTAAAAATCCCTGACTTTTCCCTGAATTCCCTGACATGTGGCAACCCTGTTCTTCTATTTTAGTTTATTTACAGGAAGGCTATATTTATATTAGTGGTGAAAAAGAAAACTTTATTTTTCATTCGTATTTTATTACATATATTCTCCATTTCATCAAAAAGACTATATTCCAAATCATATTTTATTTTTATGAAAAAATTTGAATTTAAAATTTTTAAATTCTATTATTTTGAAAATTGCTAATTCTATTTAAAAAAGCAAAGAAGAAGTTGCTAGTTAATTTTTAAAAAATTTGCTATAAAAATGATATATTTTTCTTCTTTTCTTTTTGTACGAAATATATAGCGTTCATTATGTCTGATTACTGGTTTTTGTCGAAAGAAAAGAGTATAAGGAGAGAGAGAGAGAGAGAGAGAGAGGAAGATAAAAGAAAAGAGAAAAAGAGAGGGGGGTATAAAGGGAAGAAGACGTGTGGGACCATCATCGATTGCTTTCGTTGCCACCGGAAATTCAGGATACCTGTAATTTTCACCAAAAACTTTCGCTAAAAACTGTGTTGGCTCTAGGCGTTCGTGGATGACGCATCCGGTGTGTGTGGTGGCTTTTTGCATTAAATTATAAAATATAATTTTTAATGCGCACTGCGTGCTACGTTTATAGTCTTTGCCTTCTTGTTTCCACCATAAACTGCAATTTCACGTGTAAAAAATTGTCTCTAATTTGATTCGTAGAGAGGGAGACAGAGAGAAAAATATGAATTCACACTTACCAAAAATTTCTATTATAGAGTCAATGGCAGTGTTTGCAAAGAAGGAATTTAAACAATTCCCCAGGAGCTGTGAAATATTTCTCTAATTGAAAAAAAAAGATAAATTTCCTTTTTCTTTTGACCTAGAGGCAGAAATATTTTAGGATTCGTTAATGAATACGGAGAAATGGATTGATTATAGTCGCAATGGTTTTTTTTTTAAATTCAGAGGGAAAAGATTTATTTTTACACTTTCTTCTGTCTGTACACTGAGAAAATGTTATACTTATGTAAATAAAGTACAAAAATAATTTTACATGATTTTGATCTAAATTATTTTTGCAAATTATTCTCCTTTTTATTTATAAAAAGTACTAGAAAATTGTTCATTGTTAACAAAATTTTGATTAAGAAGTAGGACCCAATGGGAAATTTACAACTGGCGTAGTACTGCGCCAGCACTGGCAGCACTGGCGGCAAGGCTGAGAGCCAGCACTGGCATGACACTGGGATGATAACGCCGTCTGGCGCTGCCGAAGTACTGTCTGTCAGTGCTGCCAGTCAGCGCTGGCGCAGCACTGGACCAGTGCTGGCTGAGAATATTGCCGCAATAAATGCCGTATTGTTATTAATTAGTCGTAAATTAATAATTATAAATAATTTAACAACAAAATGGTAAATAATATTAATAAATAGTTATTATTCATAAAATATTTCTCTTCTTAAAGAAATTGTATTAAAGATGGAGACTAACAATGGATATAGTAAATGAAGTAGAAAAAAATTGTTTATAACATTTAAAAATTAAATAATAAACAATTACAGTAAGTGTGAATTAGATTTTCATATTTTAGTACCTAACGATTGGAATCTAGAAATATCGCAAATATATGAAAATAAACAAAATTGCTGACGAGGGGAATCGAACCTACGACCTACGGACTAACAGACTAACGCTCTAACCACTATGCTAACGACACATGTGTACAGTAAAGTATTAATATCTCAGTATCATTCAGACATACAATTATTGAGTCAAAGATGAGAAAAAAATAGGGATACGTTAGAAATAATAAATTGAAATAAAATAAATTAAACTAAATTTTTAATAATTAAATTAAATTACTTTACTTATTGCATTTAACATTTTACGTAATTCTTAAATTACGTGGTAATTTTTTAATAATTTTTTATTCATAGTAAGAAGTATAATAGTATTTAATTAGGAACCAAATTATTATTGAGATTAAAGTTTAAATTTTGTTTATAATTTTAATTTGTTTAAATAATTTATTATTTACAAAATTGGACAATTGTGTTAAATTGTTATTATTAAATTTAATAAGAATAAAAAATGAACAACTGAAAAGTAAAATATTAATTTTTTTTAATAAATTTATATTTATAAACATTTATAAACTTTTTTTATAATTTTTTTCAAGTTTATGTCAAAAAAGTAATGTTGGCAAAGAGCGTTGTGAACAATTTTTCTATACTCAGCCAGCACTTGCCGCCGTGGCTTGTCCAAGCTTTGGCGAAACAAAAATTCTGTACTGCGCCAGCACTAATTGTCGAGGCTCGGCTAGACTACGCCGAACAATCGTCTGAGTACTAAGCCAGTGGTGAACATCGGCACTACACTGGCATTTCCCATTGGGGAAATATACCCATTTTTGCATAATTTTTATTTCTCAATAACAATATTGTTTACAAACTCATTTTTTTCTTTTGGAAAGAAAAACATTAGATATTCCCGTTTCTTTATATTTTTGTTGAAAATTTTCAATTTTCATAAGGAAATAACTTGGATCAATTCTATTTCTTAATTTCAATTGGTTTAATAAAATTCAGTTTTTTAAAAATAAAGGAAAAAAATGTTTATAAATTATATTTGTTAAGGGCATCCGGGAAAAATCGATCCCAAAAAGTGTTTTCCCGCGTGTCGTCTCACTCCTAAATAATTAGAGATATTTAGTTCGGATTTATCATGATAATTAGGGGAATTCATGATGATAAAGAATATTCTCGAAATTTACAAGTAATTTTTGAAATAAATATTGAAAAACGAAATTACAAAAGTTGGATTTTTGGCGAAAGTGAGAGGCAATATGGCGGCGAGCACACAGACAAGTGGATCTATGTGTCAGTGGTCAAGGAGGTGGCGCCAATTCTCAGAAGTGGTCGCGAGTTGAACTGAGGGAAATGTAGTAACCTCAAATTACTCCACTTTCAATCGTTAATAAAATAATTTCCTCGCAAAATTATTGCAAAAACGGAGAGGACCGCTCCTCGGAGAGTCTTCCTCTATCACCCCTCTAAATATGAACCCGAAATATTTTATCCTCTCAAAATGAGACGTCTATACTGAACCGTGAAAAACCCCTTTTTTCCGTATATTTAAACAATTTTTTTCAATAATTATTTATCAAAATTTCTCTAAAATCCGAGAGGACCGCTGGTCCCAGAGCATTTCTCTATATTTACCAAAAATTCCCGACTCAAAATATTCTTTTCTTTTTAAATGAGACGTCTATCACGAAACCAGTATTTTTTCCCGGATGCCCTTAATTAGAAAATTTAATTGGAAATTATACTGAAAATTTTTGAATTTCTAGAAAATGAAAGAAAAAATTTTATTGAAAAAAATGTTCTGTTCAATTTGTTTACGAATATCTTTAATTGCAAAATTATTCAAAAACAATAATTTCTATTTTAACTACACTGAAAAAAAAAATTTATTTGATTTAAATAACCGATTATTTGGTTATATTCAAATAAATATTTATTTGAATCAAATAATTTTTATTTGAATCAATTAAATAATATTTGCTTCAAATACTGAAATATTTGATTCAAATACAATTTATTTAATTCAAATAAAAATTATTTGATTCAAATAAATATTTATTTGAATATAACCAAATAATCGGTTATTTGAATCAAATAAATTTTTTTTTTCAGTGTATTTAATTAATATTATTTTTCCATAGGAATTAATATTTAAAAAAATTTTTAATTCAAACCTTTTTGAAATTAATCAACTTAAAAAATATTGTTATAAAACATGAAGAGGATCGAGTGTTAAAATCATTATTTTGTACGAAAGGCACGACCCGTGTAAATAAATAAATAAAAATAAAATGTAATTATTTTATATTATAAGAATATTGTTACTGTAACTTTTTCAAAATTATTTTCATATTTTATTATTATCTAAAATTTAAACTAAAATTAATTTTCAAATCAAGTTTTATTTGAAAATTCTACGAGAATTCAATTATTTAAATACAAAAGAAAATAATTTATTGAATAATTGATTGTTTCTTAAAATTTAAATCTTATAAGGAATTATGTTAACAAATTTTTTTAGATAATTGAATTTTTTTGACGAATTTTAATATATTTTTAAGAATAATTACAATTTCGAGAAATTCAATAAAAATTGTATTAAAAATAATTGAAATTCTGCGATAAGTTTTAATATTTATGAAAATAATTGAGTTCCTAAAAAGAATTAGATTATATTTTTGAAAATACTATCATCCCTGTAAAAATTTTTATTATTTATGAAAATAATTGAATTTTTGCAATAATTTGTAACTTCTCCAAAACTGAATTTTTTGAAAATATTTTTTTAACTAAAATTCTTCTTTAAATCAATTATTTATAATAATTTTTGAAAAAGTTCTTTGAGAATTTTTAAATTTATTTGTTTACATAAAATTCAATTTATAAAATTTTCAATTATTCCGATATTCTTCAATGAAATATATGTTGAAAAATAAAAGCTTCAATAAAAAAATGATTTCAAATAAAATTCAAATAAACTTTTTCAAAAAAAAATAATTCTTTTACAGAATTGTTAGTTAAAAGAATTCAATTATTTAAATACAAAAAATTAAATAATTTATTGAATAATTGAATGTTTCTTAAAATTTAATTCTTATAAAGAATTTTATTGACAAATTTCTTTAAATAATTGAATTCTTTTGACGAATTTTAATACATTTTTTTAGAATAGTTACATTTTTCAAAGAATTCGATTAAAATTGTAATAAAAATAATTGAAATTCTGCGATGAATTTTATTAATTTGTGAAAATAATTGAATTATTGAGAAAACTTGTAAAAAATTTGTAAATAATAATTTAATCCCTGGAAAATTTGTATTATTTATGAAAATAATTAAAATTTTGCGTACAATTTTATTAAAATTTTTTTTAAATAATTGAATTCTTTTGACAAATTTTAATAAAATTTATAAAAATAATTACATTTTTGGAGAAATTTGATTAAATTTGTATTAAAAATAATTGAAATTCTGCAATAAATTTTATTATTTATGAAAATAATTGAATTTCCAGGTAAAAAGAATTTTATTATTGAAAATAATTAAATTAATGCGAAGAATTTTATTAAATTTTTTTTTAAATAATTGAATTCTTTTGGATAATTTTATTAAAATAGTAGATAACATAATTTTGTGATAATTTTGTGATTAGAATTTGATAACCTACTTTTGAAAATAATTGAATTTCTGCAATCATTTGTAACTTCTTCAAAATTCAATTTTTTCTTAGTGTTTTTAACTCAAATTTTCCTATAAATCCATTATTTTTAAGAATTAATTGAATATATATTGACAAATTTATCTAATTTTAGATTTTAAATTCTTAAAATTTTTTCAAAAATCTAAGTCCATTAAAATTTTTAATTAAATTCATTCAAGATTCTTATAAAATTGAATTAATTTTGAAATATTTAAGTAAAATTATTTATTAAATAATTTATTTATTTTATGATAGTTGTTCAAGATTTAAGTTATTTAAAAACAAATTTTTGTTAGAAATTGAAAAAATTAAATGTTTTGTATTAGAATTCCTTGTAATTTTTAGTTTATGAGTCAAACTAAAGAAAACACAAAAATTCAGAATTTTCTTATGAAATTAAATTTTTTCAGTACTTTTAATAAAAATTCCAATCTTTCCTAAATTCCCTCTGTCAGAATATATGATTATTATAATTATAATAATATTAAAACTATATATTCCAATTCATATTTTATTTTTATAAAAAAAAATTTGAATTAAAAATTTTACGTTCTATTATTTTTAAAATTGCTAATTTTATTGAAAAAAGTCAGTAAAGAGACAGCCGGGCTCGAATTGTTGCTAGTTATAATTTAAAATCAACCGTCACTTATGTTTGAAATAAATATATTATTTCTTTAAGTGAAGCAAAAAATTTGAGTGAGAGAAAGAGAGATTTTACTCATTAAAAACGTGAAGATAATTTATATTGACGTTTTCAGTGATTAAAATCTCAAGAGAATTAATTTAAATATGTATTGAAATAATTTTTGTTGAAATTAATAATGAAGGAGAATCAATCAGAGATTGGTTTGGTTAAATTCATATTCGCATAAATTTTCCACGGTATATAACGTTCATGGAGGAGCAGTTTGAGATTTACAGTGGCGCTTGTTGGCAATAAGTCATGTCTACTGAACATGTCGCCTACTGTAAAGCTTTGAGCTTGGCTCTCTCTCTCTCGAGGAGAAGATGAAATACGATACGAGAGGTGCGCCACTCCTTCGATTATAACGTTACAAAATATGCCACTGTACTTTTTACTATTTTACACAATTTCTGTAATTTTCATTCTATTGTGCAGTCAATTTTTACGAAAAATTATGCTTTTAAAGTTCATTTCATGTTTTTTTCTTCTTTCTCTATTTCTACTATCTTTTCTTCACCTTCCTCCTCTACTTATACTTTTTCTTCTTCTTCGTATACTTCTTCTTTCTGTACTTCTATTTTTTTCTTCTTTTTTCTCTACTTCTATTTTTTTCCTCTTCTTTGTCTTCTTCTTCTTTCTCTACTTCTATTTTTTTCTCTTTTGTCTTCTTCTTTTTTCTCTACTTCTATTTTTTCTTCTTCTTCTTCTTCGTCTATTTCTTCTTTCTTTCCTTCTATATTTTGTCATTTCCTATGTCTTCTTCTTCATTCTCTACTTCTACTTTTTTTTCTTCTTCTTTCTTTACTTCTATATTTTGTCATTTTTTTTGTCTTCTTCTTCTTTCTCTACTTCTACTTTTTTTCTTCTTCTTCTTCCCCCTCTACTTTTTCTTTTTCTTCTATTTCTACTTTTTCATGTTTTTTTCCACTTTTTTCTTCTTCTTCTTTTTCTTTTCGCAGCTGATGTAGCAAAAGCAGAAATATATGGAGAGGTATCGATTCTATAAATTGTAGTGTGCAAATTTTCGAAATGAACAAATCGAAATGTAAATCGTGTCGTTCGCAGTAGATCAGACTTTGAAAACTGACAATATTGAGTGTGCAAGATTGCTCTCGAGATATAATGATGATTGTTCGGAATAATTTTCAAGTCGTGCGGCTTCTTTGACTGTCACGCCATTCCTGTCGAATATATGAATACTGCCGCAGACACTTTTCTATTAAAAACAAGAGAATTTGTCTTGCGTTTCTTCTGTTTAAAATCATTTCTTCAATTTGAATAAATTCAAATTGAATTTCTTCTTTATTTCAAGTTCAAGTTCATTTCTTCAGTATTAATCTTATTTCTTCAATGTTTTCCTTAATCTATTGAGCTTTTAATTATTTTTTATTTTTATCATTTTTTTTATTTTCATTTATATGTTATTTAGCTTTTCAAGGCATTTTTCTCTGCTTCATTGTCTTTTGCTGTTTTATTAAGAACTTCATGTTGTTTATTTCTTCAATTTAAATCCATTTCTTCAGTAAAAAGTTGTTAATCTTCTTTTGTTTTAAATTTACCCTTTTATAGTTGAAATTCATTTGTTCGATTGCAATTATTTTCTTTCATTCAAAATTATTGTTCAGACTAGGTTCTTTTTTCTGATTTAAAAGCTTTTTTCTATCAAAATTTTGAATCGATAAAATACAAAAAAAATTCAATTTTTATATTTTGGATATTATATTTTATTATACTTTTATATTGTGGAAAAACACTGTATTTTTATAATATATAATTGAATGAAAAAGATTAGGGAAAAACGATTTTTCTTGTTGAAGAAAAATGACGAGTTTGATGGGAAATTTGAGGTTAGACATTGTACATCGAAAATGAGATGTGTTTCGAAGATATGAAATATCAAGATTCATTAAATATAAATATAGATATACAGATAGGAAGCATATATGATTCCTGGTGGTACGCTAGTCGACGTCACTATGGAGACATCGACGATACCCGGATAACCCGGCTGTCTCACTTACCATCTCAATAACCCAGAATGACTGAACGAGCGACTCTCAAAATCCTTCCAGATAACCTTTATTGTAATTACAATGAAGCATTGTACGTTTAGGATCCACGAGTCAGGGGTCATTTCACGGGGCTGAAGTCTAACTCGTTGATATTTCCATTATTTATTCATTTTGCGCCATCATTTTTTCTCTCTCCCTGTCTCTCTTCTTTTTTTCTTTCTTCAATTTTATATAAGAATTCCAAATTTACAATTACAATTTTTATCGTATTTTTCAATTTTTTTTTTATTTATTTATTTCAATTTATTTTTTATTGATATTTTGCTTGAAATTATGTTTATTTATTTATTTTCTTGTGTAAAGGAAAGAATTAAAATTTTTTTTATATTTACCAAAAAAATACCGAGTTTTAGTATAAAAAAATTCTACTGACAATGAGTGATAAGAAATTTTCATTTGGGATAATATTAAACATTTTTTCAATAAGGTACTGAAAAAATTCTCAAAGTGAAAATTAAATTTCGGTCTACAATTATTTTTATTTTTTTTTTTTTTAATATATGAATATTCATCTCTACAAAAAACGTGTTTTTTTCTTTATTTCAAAATATTTTAATTAAAAGATTACTTTTAATCTTTTACTTTGCCTGAAATCATTCCTTTAGAATGAAATGAAACAAAATAATTTGTTATCAAAACGATTTTGTTAAGTTGGTTTTTGTTTGCTTTGTACTCACCTTCATACTGTTTAAAAAGTGACATAAAAAATCAAAAATATAAAGAGAAAATCCTGCATTAGAAGAGAAATTTTCTAAAATTGAGAACTTTTTTGGTGAGAATTTTAGAAAAATGATTTTTATTTTATAAAAAAATTGATAGAAACAAATTTTTTCAATGAAGGAAAAATTCTTTATGGAAAATAATTTTTGTTTAAGACTTTAAAGTATTTATTACATTTTTCTGAATAGAGAATTTCTAAAAATTACCATTTCTGTCCCTAAATAAATAAATAAATAAATAAATTTATGTAACAATAAGAAAATTCCGAGAAAAACGTTTTGTTCTGTATAAAAATTGTAGGAAAGAAAAATGAATTATTATTTGTTTCGAAAAATATTAAATATTTTAAGTATAGAGAATTAAAAAAAATTTTTTTTTTTAAATAAAAACATTGTGAGATCGATAAAAATTATTCTTTTATAAAAAACTTAAATTTTTGGAAAATCGATTTTTTAATGATAAAATTGCGAATAATAAATTAAAAGAAATTTTTTTCAAGGTAAAAAATTCTATTTGGAGAAATATAAAATTTTGTTTAGAATAATATTTGCATTGTCTTAGTAATTAAAAAATTTTTCAAAAAATAAAATTTTACTTAAAAAATGAACGAAATTGCAATATCGAAAAGTTGTTTGTTAAAAAAAAATTCTGCGAGATAAAGTAAATTTTTGTTTATTATAGTGATAAAAATTTTCTTAAATTAGAAATTTGTTGATAAATATTTTAGATTTAAAAAATGTGAGAAAATTGAAAATATAAATTTTTTAGTTATAAAAAACTTTTATGAGAGACAGAATAATTTTTTGTATCGAATAATATTAAAATTTTGTTAAAAAGAGTATTTTCGATCAATGTTTATATTATTTTAATATTTAATATAATATTTAAATGTTTAGTAATAATTTTTAATATTTAAAATAAAAAAATTGCGAAGAATAAATTTTTCTTTTATAATGAAATTCTGTGCGAGAATATTTATTTTTTTAAAGAACATATAAATATAAATTAAATATAAATATATTTATAATATAAATATAAATTTTCCTTTCAAAAATTAATACAAAATTTTTGTTAAATAGAAATTCATTTAATATAATTTGTAAAATTACATTTTATAAAAAAAAAACAAAAAAAATTCTTTTGTGTAAATAAAAATAAATTCCCCAACATAAAATAAAACAAATTGTTAAAAAAATCAATTTTTTTCCTACACGAGACACGCATTTTTCAATAATCTCCAAAAGTGCGTCGGTTGCAAGAAATTTCCATCATAAAATATAAATATACTTGGACACATTTACACTCGATTTCCGTTACACCACTCCCATTTTTCTTCAATTTTTTTTTTTTTTACTTTTTTTCCTTATTTTTTTTATTCAAGAGTGAAAGTTGTCGATAATATAAATATATACATATATACGCGTATATTTTAAAATTATTTTGTCTCGAAGAAACATAAATGTATTGGATGGATTTATGGATTTTCAATCAGGTGAAGCGAAGCATATTTTTATTTATAAAAAAAAATGATATATACAATATATACATTCACGTACATTTGCACGTGATTTAAATTTAAATTTTGCAATTTAACGCGCGCGTGTGTACCAAATGACATATAATACTGAAATAAATAAAATATGTTTCACATTTAATAGATAGTACAATAAATAACGTGGCACTGTTCAATTATTATATAATTTTATTCAAATAAATCACATTTCCTTTTCACATATCAATATTCACGCAATTGTTATCGAATTTTGCAATTTTTCACATAAAACACGATCAAATAAAACGAGAATTTATTATTTAATATTGTAAAGTTAATTAATAGGTATAATATTCAATTATAATTAATATTATAATTTTATGAGAAAAAGTAGTAAAAAAATAAATTAAATTAGATTATAAATATTAATTAACTATTTTTGTTAATTGATATTCATTTATCATTCAATTTTTACACAATTGCCTTAGATTTTAATTTAAATTCAATTTTTTAACAGTTTTTTCTGCGGATATCAAATTGAGACAAAAAACGAATCAAAACGTTGCTTCGCAACACTTTTGATTCGTTTTTTGTCTCAATTTGATATCCGCAGAAAAATTAGGTTAAAATTAGTTAATAAAATTTAGTTCTTCAATTTTTCGCTAATTTTTAAATAAAAAAATGTATTGTTTAACATTAATTTATAATTAGCTTAAATTTATTTATAAGTAATACTACAAAACTGTGTATAAAAAATAAAGTTCAAAATATTAATTAGTTATTATTAATAATTATTTTTATTCATTTATTTTTCCATTTTTTCAAAATTGGCTTATAGTTTTTAATTTAAATTTTCAATTAGAAGAAAATTAAGAGAAATTTCTGTAAGTAAAATTTAGAAAAAAGACAAAATTGTGTGGAGGAGAAGATACATAATATTTACTGCAATATTTATTGTTTATGTGATTGGGAATTTATTTGTCTCGATATATAGAAGGCATTATTTTCAGAACGTTGTAATTATTAAAACATTAATAATTTAATCACTTATATGATTAACAGGTGGTGTGAGTAGAAGACTTGATTCCATGGGAGGATGAGGGCGTTGCCTTCGACCACACAGGGCGCCGACAAGAATTACGTCCCAAGGTACGTGCATATATGTATTATGTATATACTCTCCCTATGAGGTATTCCGTTCCAAAATTAATAGGAACCATGTTTGACGTTAGGGTGTGTTAATAGAGCTCCTGATTATTCAAAATTAAAGCAAATTAATTCAATACTGACAAATCATATTTATATAAACAAATTATAAATCTGTCTTTCTTATTATTCTCTTTCATTCAATTTGGTATATTTTCTTCTTAATATATTGATTTTCAGGAATTTTACTTAATTGTTTATAAACAATTAAATTCAATGCCTATTTCTTCAGTGAATGCTTATTTTTTATTGAATGCTTATTTCTTCAGTGAATACTTCTTTTTCTATTGAATGCTTATTTCTTCACTGAATTTTTCTTTCATCTTGGAATACTTATTTCTTCATTGAATTACAAAAATTTAAGTTTACTTATTGATTTTCAGGAATTTTACTTAATTGTTTATAAATAATTTCTTTATTGAATGCCTATTTCTTCAATGAATGCTTATTTTTTATTGAATTCTTATTTCTTCAGTGAATACTTGTTTTTTCTATTGAATGCTTATTTCTTCACTGAATTTTTCTTTCATCTTGGAATACTTATTTCTTCATTGAATTGCATTTTAAGTTTACTTTATCACTGCACAGTAGTCAATGAAGAAATAGTTTTTAATTTAGTAAAATAGTAATTTTTAATAATTTTAATTAAGGGAATATTTATTTTTTCATTGAATAATTATTTCTACTTTGAAATTCCGACAATAGTCACTATTTTCTTCACTGATTGTCTTCTGCTTTCTTAACTTTTTTGCGTTAAATATCCATTTTTTCGTTAAATGCTTATTTCTTCAATGAATAATTACTTCTTCTTTTATAGACTTGCTGTCGCAACTCATTTTTTCACTAAATATTTATTTCCTTAGTAAAATTATTCCTATTCCAAATAGTTATGTATTCAAAAGTTATTCATCTTAAATGTTTATTTCTTAACTGAATACTTATTCATCTTTGAAATTTTTTGGATTAAATACATATTTCATTATTATTTTAGTATATATTTCATTTCATCGAGATTTTTTACACAAAATGTCATTTTGTAACTAAACAATAATTTTTTTTACAAAATTTCTACTTCTTTCTTTAAATTCTTGAATTGAATAAGGATTTCTTCGTTAAATACTTATTTCTTCAATGAATAATTATTTCTTCATTGAAATTTCTACATTTGACACTTATATCTTCAGTGAATATTTGATTTTTTATTGAAATTATTATCTACATTATTAATTCTTTATTATCCATTTTAATTGGAAAAAATTTCTCCCATTATAATCCATTTCTACAATTAGACTATTTTCCTTTTTTAAAAATTTATTTCTTCAATAAAAAGCTATTTCTTTTGTTTCAATCTATATTTATTTAATAATATTTTTAATTGTAATCCATTTCATCAATTATACTCATTTTCTTCTGTTTTATAGTTTATTCCTTCATATTAAAATCTACTTATTTGCTTATCATTTATTTCTTCAATCGAAACTATTTCTGCAATTAGATTATCTTTTTCTCGTTATAATCCATTTTTTAATTTCAAAATGTAGTGGATCTGTTACTACTTAAGAGTTACTATAAAATTTTCTATCCTTCAGGATGTTTTTTATTAGCAATATTCTAGCAACAATTCAGATGATTGACAGCTAATAAAAAGTATTAGAATTGGAAAATAAATTTAATCCTTTTTTTCCCAAATAATTAAATTCTTTTGACAAGTTTCTTTAAATTTTTTGAAAATAATGTTTTTTTTTAATAATTTTAATTCAAAATTTGGAAAATAATTGAATTATGGAGAAGAATTTAAGTTTTTATAAAAATAATTGAAATTTTGAGGAGAATTTAAAAAAAAATTTTAAACATAATTGAATTTCTAAGAAGAATTTTATTACTTATGAAAATAATTGGATTGTCTTTTAGAATTTTATGAATGAAAATAATTGAATTCTTGTGAACAATTTTTTTTAAAAATAATATTCAAAAGAATTTCGTAAATCTGAAGAATTTTGCTATTTATGAAAATAATTGAATTCGTGAGAAAAATTTTTTTTACAGTTTCTAGAAATAATTGAATTCTTTCGACGAATTTTAATAAAATTTTTAAGAATACTTATATTTTTCGAGAAATTTTATAAAAATTGTATTAAAAATAATTGAAATTCTACAATGAGTTATACTATTTATGAAAATAATTAAATATATAGCGAAGAAATTTTTAAAAATAAAATTATAATTACGGTGACTAACTTCCCTTGATTATTTTCGAAAAATTTAAATAAAATTCTTTAAAGGAATTTAATTATTTTTAGTACAATGTAAAGAAATTTCAATTATTTTAAAAATTTTCAATTATCTGTTTATAAAAATTCAATTATCTCGAAACAACAGAATTGAAAAATTTCAAAAATCTTATTTTTCAGAATTTTTAAAAAAAACTTTGGGAAAATTCAATTTTATTAAAAAATTTAAATTGTGTATCTTTTTCTAAATTAACTAATAAAAATTTTAATTATTAATCTTCGCATAAAGAAACATGAATACATTAGAATGTGACTCTTTATAAAATTCAATTATTTATCAATTATTAAATTAAAATATTTTGAAAATTCGATTTGATAAAAAGTTGTTAATGAAATTCTTTAATAAATTTTCAAATTTAATTATTTTCAGTTGAATTTCACAAAATTTCTATTAATCCGATAATTTTTTAAAAATTTATTCACATACTAGATTTTAATCAGTGACTGATTTTTTCCTATTAAATTAATTATTTTTAACTAATTCAAATTTTTTTTTTTTTTTGCGTGGGAAATGGAAAATAACTAATTCAAATTTAGAGAACAGTATAAATATCTATAAAAATTGAAATAAAAATGATTTTTTAAAAACAAATTAAAATAATAAAACTTTTTTTTAATTTGGTGAGAAAATTCCCGGTCTGGCATAAAATTCCTGGCTTATTCCCGGTTTTTCACGGTCAAATTTAAATTCCCGGCTATTTTCCGGATTTTTCGGTTAGTAGACATCCTGAATAAAAATAATAAGAATAATTTATAATATATAATGTTAATAATAATAAATAAGATAAAAATAATTAACAACAGAATAAAAAAAATAAATGAAAGTTGAATGATGACAATAAGTTTGTGAGGGTTATTAAAAAGACAATAAAGAAAAAGAAAAAAAAAAGTAAATGTATATTGTGGTGGTACCACCCGTTATATCGTCTGTTACCGCATCGGGTGAGATTTACGCGTCCCCTGATTTACACTGATTACGGGGCCCCGCCACGTCGCAAAGCAAATACGGTGCCCCCTCTTTATTTTTCCATACGTATGTAGCACCCACTCGTCGTCGAGAGGCAACATCAATTCCCATTGATTGATTTTACTCAGGTATTAAATTAATCTCAACGCTAGGCCAGACCTCGGCATCGTATCGCTTCAAAGGAATATAATCCTTTCGTCTCTTCCTTTCTCTCTCTCTCTCTTTCACTCATCTCGTCAATAGTTTTAAGGACATGCCTCTTTATTTATGTATTTATATTACACATTATATTTATACCTTCTATGACTCATATTGGAAAACTACTGTTAGCACATATAATATCACCTCTTAAAAATATTGACGATCGACACATTTTAGTGACTTTAGAAAATATTTTTTTTCCAGTAATTACGTGTTTTTTTTCTTTTGGTTTTTATTTTGTTTTTATTTTTTTATTTTTTTTCTTTTTGTGTAATTCTTTGATGGGTTTTAAAAAAGTATTAAATTATCGCTGACGTGAAACTTAGAGAAATATTTAACTTAAATCAAGTAGATGTTGATATAACGCAGTCATGTTTTATACACGTGAAATTAAATAGCTGTGTAAAATATACGGGAGTTATTATTCACTTTTTTTATAATACTTTCTCATTTAGAATTTTATGTTGTTTTTTATTATTCTAAAATTTAATTTATAAGGCGTTTTATGTTTATGCTTTTATGTTGTTAATTTTCATAAATAATTGTAAATTTATCTACAATTTTTTGCTTTATATCGATTTTTACTTTTTTATTCTTTACTTAATTTTTTTTAACAACTACTCTCTAAATTTGAATTAATTAAATTGTTTAGTAATTTGAATTAGTGACTGACTTTTTGCTTTTGAATTAGTCAATTTTATACTAAAAATAGCTATTTCTACTAATTTATTAGTAAAATTTAAGTTTAATTAAATGAGTGTCTGACTTTTTGCTTTTGAATTAGTAAATTTTATACTAAAAATAGTTATTTCCACTAATTTATTAGTAACATTTAAGTTTAATTAAATTAGTAAAAATGTTTAGTGATATGAATTAGCGACTGATTTTTTGCTTTTCGATTCGTAAATTTTATACTAAAAATAGTTATTTCTACTAATTTATTAGCAAAACTAGCAAATTTTACGAATAAAATTAGCAAGTTTAAAAATAATAGAATTTAAAAATTTGTAATTCAAGTTTTTGTTGAAAACACTAAAAAAATCAAATTTTGGAAAAATTACAAATAATTGAAGAAATTCAATTACTTTTTAAGAGTGATAAAATTCTTCTCATAAAATTAAATTATCTTTCAAATTTGAAAAAAATTCTCGTCAAAATTCCAATTATCTTTAAAAATAATAAAATATTCTTCTCCGAAATTTAATTATTATTAAAAATTTTAATACAATTCTTGGCAAAATTTCAATTACCATTTTCAAAAATTTTCTTCAATTTAATAATTTTTAAATAATTACTATTTTAATAAAATTTTCCAAGAGAAGTCAATTATTTAAGAAAAATTAAATAAAATTCTATGCAAACATTTAATTATTTCAATAAATAATAAAGATTTCACACGAATGCAGTTATTCACAAATTTTTTCTAAAATTCTTCACAATAAATCAATTATTTTCATAAATAATAATAAATAATAAATGAATTCTTGAAAATTTTGATAAAATTCTTTCGAAGAATTTTAAATATTTTAATAAAACTTTTAATAATAACTACATTTTTCGAAGAATTTACTCTTTATTTTTATTATTATTTTTATTATTATTATTATTTTTATTAAATTATTATTTTTTATTATTTTTTTAAAAATAATTGAAATCTTGTGAAGAATTTTATTATTTAGGAGAATAATTAAATTCTTGAAACAAATTTTGATTACAAATATTTTTTTAAACAATTGAAATCCTATGAAGAATTTTATTATTTAGGAAAATAATTGAATTCTTGCAACGAATTTTAATTAAATTTTTATATTAAACAATTGAAATCCTGTAAAGAATTTTATTATTTAGGAGGAAAATTCTTGCAACGAATTTTATTAAATAATTGAAATCCTGTAAAGAATTTTATTATTTATGTAAATAATTGAATTCTTGTAACGATTTTTATATTAAATTTTTTTAAATAATTGCATTCTTTTGAGAAATTTTATTGAAATAGTAGATTTTTGAAATATTTGAATTTCAGTTAAGATTTCATTTTTTGTGAAAAATTTTTGAAAATAATTACATTTTTCGAGGAATTTATTTAAATTTTTTATTAAAAATAATTGATATCTTGTGAAAAATTTTATTATTTATGCAAATAATTGAATTCATGTGAAACATTTAATTATTTTTATAAATAATACAAAATTTTTAGGAATTAAATTATTTACAAATTTTTTATAAATTCCTTATGCAATAATTCAATTATTTTTAAATAAATAATAAAATTTTTTTTAAGGAACTCAATAATTTTATCACTTGGTCAACGAATATTTTTATAAAAACATGAAGAAATCGATCACTCCGAGTCTTCGACTCGGAGCAATCGCTGTCTTCATGTTTTATAAAAATATTCTTATAAGTTATTGAATTTAAAAAGATTTGAATTTTTGAAATTTTCCTAATTCTTAATTCCTATGGAAAAATAATATTGATTAAATATTTATTTATAAAAAAAGTTATTAATGTTTTTGAATAATTTTACAATTAAAGAAATTCGAAAATAAATGTAACAGAACATTTTTTCCTTTATTTTCTTTATTTCATTATAAATTATGAAAAAATACCTGCATTTTTTCGATCTGTCAAACAATATTTTTTAAAGGAAAAAAAAACAAATCCATACACAAAAAATAACTTCAAAATGTGGACAGACAAAGTTAAAAAATGAAATATGAAGATTATTATAGTTAAATTAAGTTTAATTACTCTCTAAATTTGAATTAGTTAAAATGTTTACTAATTTGAATTAGTGACGACTTTTTGCTTTTGAATTAGTAAATTTTACTAATAAATAGTAATTTCTACTAATTTATTAGTGAAATTTACTAATTCAAAAGCAAAAATTCAGTCACTAATTCAAATTAGTAAACATTTTTACTAATTTAAATTTAGAGAGTAAATTAATATAAATGTTTACTAATTTGAATTAGTGACTGATTTTTTACTTTTGAATTAGTAAAATTTATTAATAAATAGTAATTTCTACTAATTTATTAGTAATTATTATTGTAATAATATTGTAATAATAATTATTAGTAAAATTTACTAATAAATAGTAATTTTTACTAATTTATTACTTATTAGTAAATTTTACTAATTTAATAGCAAAAAGTCAATCACTAATTCAAATTAGTAAACTTGTTAATAAAATCACTACTACTGAGAGACTGGAATTTTTTTCGTGGTTTTTAAAATTTTTCTTAATATTTACCCAGCTTATAATTTTTATCATTGTAATATGCTTTCTCCTTCTTTTCACGATATAATTGAAACGAAAATTGTCATGTAAAGTCTTTTTTTCACTATACCTACCAACCGTGACCTTTAAAGATATTTAATTTATAATTATTTTTTTTTGTGAATTGCTTTTTATGTTTGCGCCAAGTGATTTTATTAAGTACTGTAATTTATACTTGTACGGATTCAAAACGGAAGTATGCATTTTTTTTGTTATTGAAAATTTGGGCCTTACTCTTTATATTTTTTTACATAATTGGTTTAATAAATGAGAAATTCAGATTTATTCCGTGACTTTTAATATTTGTTTTGATGATTTTGCATTTCCTTTGAATTCCATTTTAGATACGTTATTATATATTTAATACATACAATATAATTTATATAAATTCGTATTTTAATAATTTAATTAACTGTTACTCATCGTTATTATTTTATTATATATTATTATAATAGTAATGTATAATAATTAACGGAAAATAAAATATTATTATAATATTTGAATGTAATTCGTTTATGTAATAAATAATTAATTAAATAATTATTAAGGGATGTATAAATGTAAAAACCTACGAGGTGTACATGGAAAGAATAATAAATAAATATAATAATTTATAGTCAATAAATTAATTAAATAATTTCGTAATTTAAAAATTAATTAATAAAAATGAAAATTGTTTGATAATAAATAGATTATTTATCGATCTATTTATCAATTAATATATTTATGAATAAATAAAAAAATATTAATAAATAAGTAAATAAAAAAAAATTAGTAAAAAAGTAAATAAAAAAAGAAATAACTAAATAGATAAATGAGTACCAAGTTGAAGTCCACAACGTTGATCAACGAAAAAAAATTGTTCACTAAGTAAATTAATTAAAAATGACGCATAAATATTGACACAAAAATATTTAGAAAAAAAATTGGTGTTTATATTTTGATAATAATTATTTTACAATTAAAAATTAAATTAAAAATAATACTTAAATGCATTAAATAAATTTTTTTCGTTGATAAACGTTGTCGACTTCAACTTCGTAAATGAGTAAATAAATAAATAGATAATTAAAAAAAGGTAAATGAATAAGTTATCGATTAAAGAAAAAATTAATAATTAATGGAATTTTTTAGACTTTATAGCAGATAAAATTTAGGATTAATTAGAATAGAATTCAGTTAATTATTAAAATTACAATTTTAAACTATTCTCGAAAAAAAAGAATCTAAATGAAAATTTCTAACTAATTATCACTGGAGTGAATAAAAATAAAAACAAAAATTATTGGCGAAAAATTGTCAGGAACACAGGGTAGGTTGTCTGCAGATATCCCGACATCGTAGTGTACATTATAAGTATCAGTAAATAATCGCGTTGGACGTTACATTACTGCGTGGAATTTATGATTTGGTCGTCGAGTATAACGTTTTGCCTCGAGGCTTATATTCTTCGGACTATAGAAAAAGAAAAAAAAAGAAGAAAATAAAAAAAGAATGTTGAAGGGGCGCTTAAAAAAACAAAGGAAAAAAAGGAGGAGAGAAAAAAAAACAATGAGACGAAAAGTAAAAAAAGAAGATATACACATTTAAACGATGCGACGGGAAATTCGTGAACGCGTGCGGTAAAACACCCTTTTTGCCCTGTGTTTAAACCCAATTTGCCACGGCATGTCCGCTAGGTGATAAATATTAAACTGATTCCCTCCCTCGGTTAATTTACCCTTAAAAAAAGAGAAAAAAAGAAAAAATAATAATAGAAAAATTAGAATAGAATCAAATAAAAATGTATCATTTACAAAAAAAACCATAAATTCGTGTTGGAGAAAAATTTTCTAAATAAATAAATATGGAAAATGGGAGAATGAAATTTAATTGGATGGCGTTTCTGTTATGAAAGAAGTGAAGATGCAATTACATTAGACGTGTCTGTAAATTTAAAGATTAATTTGACTCGAAAGTGTGAAAGCGTGTTGAAAATTCACAGAGAGAAAAAGAGAGTGAGTGAGTGAGAGAGAGAGAGAGAGGACCTTAATTTCTTAGTCAATCGCGAGAAAGTATGAAAGGCGCAAGGGAAGAAAAGTAAAGAAGCGGTGTAACTCTTAAAAGCATAGGAAAAGAGAGAGAGAGAGAGAGAGGCAGAGGCAGCAATAACCGTGGCGTGGCGGCTCCAGAGCAACTTCCTCGTGAAGTAATGCAATAATTACTCGAGCGGAAGTAATAAAATTAATCTCCGCAGGCTTGTGCTTCCACTATATAAGCCCCTGCGGGATGGTACAGGTTGGTGCTGCCCTCTTATATATAAATCAAATACTGTTTAACTTTTAATAATTTGTCGAAGGTCGACCATACGCATAATTTACGCCCTTAAACTTCATCCTTAACCGCCTTCGAGACGAGAGAGAGAGAAAGAGAGAGAGAGAGAGGGCCCGCAACTAAACCATCACAATAGCGCGGAAATATTATCTTCTGTGTGTGTGTAATTTAAACAATATATTTTTTATTTTTTTCCTCGATTCGGATAAAAATTGACAAATTTTTTTTATTTATTTACTTTCATTTTGTTATGTTCGAATTTTTTTAGTTTGTTAAGAATTTTTTTCCTTTCTTAATTTTTTATGATCTTCAGTATTCTGTTTATTTCTGACAAATGAAAAACTGTTTAAAAAATTATTTTATCATTGAGTGCGACTATTTTTTTCTTTTTGACTTCTTCGAAAATGTATATTTGGGAAATTTTATTTCATCATCCAATAGTTGATCTTTATTCAATGCATATTTCTTCAGTGAATACTTGTTTTTTATTGAATGCCTATTTCTTCAGTGAATACTTGTTTTTTTATTAAATGCCTATTTCTTCAGTGAATATTTGTTTTTTTATTGAATGCCTATATTTCTTCACTGAATTTTTATTTCATCTTAGAATACTTATTTCTTCACTGAATTTTTATTTCATCTTAGAATACTTATTTCTTCACTGAATTTTTATTTCATCTTAGAATACTTATTTCTTCACTGAATTTTTATTTCATCTTGGAATACTTATTTCTTCATTGAATTCCATAAATTTAAGTTTACTTCATCACTGCATAGTAGCTGCAATGAAGAAATACTTTTTTATTTAGTAAAATAGTAATTTTTAATTAAGGAAATATTTATTTTTTTATGGAATGTTTATTTCTTTACGAAATGTTTATATCTTGCATATTTATCTCTTCTCGAAATACTTGGAATTCTTGAAATTCATTTTGTTATTTCTTCATTGCTTTGCATTCAGTGAAGAAATAATTTTTAATTCTGTGAATATTTTTTTTAATTGAATAATTATTTCTTCATTGCGAAATTTCGACAATACACTAATTTCTTCACTGAATATTTATTTCTGATTAAAAATTTCTATGAAAAAATGATATTTGTCAATTAAATATTTATTTCTTCACTGCGAATATTTATTAATTTTTTAAAATTCTTGTGATAAATTGTCTTTTCTTCATTGAGATTCACATATTATTAAAATGTTATTCATTTACTAAATACTATTTTCTTCACTGAATATCTTCTCCTTTTTTAAAATTCATGGGTTGAATACACATTTCTTCGTTAAATGATTCTTTCTTCAACGGATAATTATTTCTTCATTGAAATTCTTGCTTTAGACACTCATTTGTTCACTAAATATTTATTTTCTCATTAAAAACATCCCTATACTAAATAGTTATATATCTGAAAGTTATTTATCAAAAATATTTATTTCTTCACTGAATGAATTTTTCTTCATCTTTTAAAATTTTTGTAATAAATACGCATTTCTTTCCTAAATATTTATTTTTTAATCGAGATTTTTATTTTGAAATTTTATTTCTCTACTAAAGAATTTTTTTACAGAATATCTGCTCGTTTCTTAAAATTTTTGAATTGAATAAGAATTTCCTCGTTAAATACTTATTTCTTCACTGAATAAATATTTCTTCATTATTTTATTAAAATTTTTAGTACTGAGACTTATTTCTTTACTTTCTTTACTAAATTCTTATTTTTTCAGTGAATACTTCTGTCAAATTTCTTTAAAAACTGATTTCTTTACACAGGAAAAAAGAAGTGTTATTTTAACACTAAAAGTGGTTTTAAAACTACACGCAACATTTTTAACCGACACTGTGTGATTTTAACACTAAATTGAGCGGCTGGATCGTAGAAGGGCACGTAAATTTTTCTCGGCCGAAATCCAAGTCCCCTGAACACTCAAAGTTCAACTTCTGATTTTAAATATTTTAAATACACATCCTTATAGAAAATTTCATTCCGCATCTTTTTTTCTTGTGAAATTTTTTTCTATCTATTTCCGTTTTCGAAATATTTGGGAAAAACTGTTTTTTTGAAAACTGTAAATTTAATGACATTTTTCACTTCAACTCGCGATATTTAAGACTATTTTAAAAATTTTTCAATGAAACAAAAAAGAAAATACGTCTCAAGGTATTCTACGAATGATAAAAAAAGAAAAAAGTGGTTTTGTTTATAAACAAAATTGTTATTAATTTTTTTCTTTATTAATGTAAAAATCACGAACTACAATCTTCACAGCTCTCGTTTAACGGGCGAATTTTGAGTAACAGAGAACTTTCAGTGAGTTTTCAAAAAAAATTTTTCCCAAATATTTCGAAAACGGAAATAGATAGAAAAAAATTTCATAAGAAAAAAAGATGCGGAATAAAATTTTCTATAAGGATGTGTATTTAAAATATTTAAAATCAGAAGTTGAACTTTGAGTGTTCAGGGGACTTAGATTTCGGCCGAGAAAAATTTACGTGCCCTTCTACGATCCAGCCGCTCAATTGGTGTTAAATTAACAATAGAGTGTGTTAAATTAACAATAGAGAGTGTTAAATTAACACTAGAGGGTGTTAAATTAATATACATTTTTAATGGGGTTAAAATAACACCAAAATTGTGTTAAAACAACACCATCTGAAAACAACACGCAAAACACTTATTCTTTTCTGTGTACTAAATTTAATTAAATTTTACTAAATATTTTAGTAAAAATTTACTTCTTCTTCGACCTTTAGTTTTTTCTTAAAAATCTTTTTTTCGAAACAAAAATTTATAAAAAGAAGAAAAAAATTTGTCTGAATAATAAATTAATTGCTTTCTTATCTCTTAACTGAAAAAATATTTATTTGACTCAATTAACCGCTTTATCAATGAAATATTTACTTGCATCAAATAATTACTTCCTCATAGAGGAAGTATTTTTATTTGAGTCAATTAAATGATATTTGCTTCAAATACTGAAATTATTGGTTTAAATATAATTTATTTGAATTAAATAAAAATTATTTGAATCAAGTAAATACTTATTTAATAATAGTCGAGTATTCGGTTATTTGAATCAAATAAATTTTTTTTCAGTTTTTATATTTCCTCTTTCGATGGACATCTATAGTATTATTTTAAAAAATTTAAACTATTACATTACATAAATAACATCACAAATAAATTATTATGTAAATATTTTTATTTCTAAATTAAAATTCTCCATACATCTTTTTCAAAAACTTTTCGAAAATTTCATCAAAAAGATATTTATTTTCTTTGTAAGAATTTGCAATTTTTTCCCTACGTATTTGAATTTATAAATTAATGAGTAAAATTGTTTTCAACATTCAATGAGTTAAAAATTAAAAGAGTTAAAATTAAAGAGTAAAATTTGTATAACATATAGCGAAATAACATAGACACGAGACATTAAAAAGTAAAAAAGAGAAGAAGAAGAAGAAAAGAAAGACACGAGAAAAATAGTGTTTGCGTGCTCGTGATTCATAATATTCAACGTTATAAGTTTGCATGTCTAGTCGCACTTTGCTACCCTTTTTTTGTTGCTTCCTCTTCACACCTTCGAGATGTGATGCTGAAATTTTATGAGTGCATGACACAAAATCTTGATGAATTTCTCTTTTCAATAGATTTGTAAAACTAAAAAAAAAGAAGGAAAGCGAAAGAGTAGAAAAATGAGGAACACGATATCATGCTCTGTATTATAAAAATCTGTTTTGCATTTCGAAATTGAAAAAAAATTTTCGATATAAAATGTTTATGGAAAAATTCTTTTTACTGCATTTTATGACGATGAGAAATATATCAAAGAGAGAAGGGAAACTTAAAGTAATGTTCAAATATTACAGCTAGAACGGGAAATTTAATGGTAGAATTTAAATTTTGTCTGACTAAAATTAACTTATATCACTGAAACAATATTTGCGATGAATATCTCTTTATATCTAAATATTTTTCTCTTTACTCACTGATTGCAAATTTCATAATTTAAAAAAAAAAATTCATTTTGTCTGAATTACATTGACAATGACTATTTCTAATAATAAATGCAGAATAAATATAAAAATTACATTAATTTTAGAGAATTGAAAGTAGCAAAACTAAAAGTTTACTACTAAAAGTAAAATAAAACGAATTTAAAAGTGTCTGACTTAAATCTATATTTAGTAATAATAAAATTGAATTCTACTAAAGTCATGTCTGACTAAAAATGGTTATTACTACTCAAAATAAGAAAATCGATTTAGGAAAGTTTGACTTAAAGTAACTTCTACTACTGAAAGAAAAATAAAATGCAGTTAAATTGTTATCTGACCGCAACTGAATTTTACTACTGAATCTAGAGGAAACAAATTTTCATTGCCTTACTATCACTGACTTTTACTACTAAAAATAAAAATTGTTGAATAAAATTATTATAACTAAAATTGACCTTCAGATTTTAAAACAAATGAAACGAACAATGGAGTAGTTAATGTAAATTGACTTCTTCCACTGAAGGTAAAAATATATATGCAATTAAGGTGCGTTCACGTAACTTTCACTCATAAAATTTTCACTTTTAAATTCATCCAGAGAATTATCAATTTCATCAAAAAAAATTTTCACTTCCACTCAGAAAATTTTCACTTTAACGCCAAAAATGTTCACTTCCGCTCAAAAATTTCTTACTTTTAAAGAAAAAAATTTTCAATTTCATCCCAAATATTTCCACCAAATAAATTTTCAATTTCATCCAAAATACTTTCAATTTTTATGAAAAAATTTTCACTTCCAATTTTGACAATAAATTTTCACTTTCAATTTCATACAAAATATTTTTACTTTCAATTTCACAAGAAATATTTTCACTTTTAATCAAAAACTGTTTACTTTTTATTTCACACCACTTATTAATTAATAATTTAAAGTGAAATTTTTTTTTGAGAAATTAAATGTAAAAATTTTTTTGGTGAAATTGAGAGTGAAAATTTTTTGGGTGAAATTGAAAGTAAACATTTTTTGAGTGAAAGTGAAATTTACGTGAATGCATCCCTGGTCTGAAATTGACTTTTACTACTGAAAAAAATACACGTAATTAAATTCTTGTCTGTCTGAAATTAACCTTTACTACTGAAATTAAATAAAACACTGTTAGAAATGGCTGACATAAATCGATTTTTACTACTGAAAATAAAATTTTGTAAGTAAATTTACAAGAACTGTAAAAAGTCTAAACATCTTCAGTAAGACAAATAGTTTAATTTTAAATAATTTTAGTTTTCGTAGTAAAACCTTTTTTTTCTACCGAATCATTTAATTTTCAAATAATTTCAAATTCAGTAGAGAAAAACATTTTTAGTCAGACAAAGCAATTTTATTTTAACTATTCTAGGTCTAGTAGTTTCAGTCATACAATTAATTTGGTTGTAAAATATTTTTTTTTGTAGTTAAACTCTAAGTTTAGACAGACAACAAATTTTATTTTTGCATAATTTTAATTTTTATTAAAAAAAATCATATTTAGTCAGTCGACGTAACTTTATTGTCAGCAACTATGGTTTCAGGAGTAAAAATTTGCAATAATTTTAAATTTAAGTGAAAATAACATTTTCAATCCGACAAGGTAATTTTATTTTCAATAATATTGTTTTTTCCCGAGTTACAGTAAATTGTCAAAAATTTAGTTCCAGTAGAGTAAATCATTTATAGTCAGACAAAGAAATTCTTTTTTCAGTAATTATTGTTTCAGGCGTATAATTATTAGAGAATTAGTTAAATTTTCCACAAATTTAGATAAAGAGGGAATAACATTTTCATTTAGACTATTATTCTAAACTAGAGAAATTTTAATTTCAGTAGTATAAGTCAATGACAGTCAGTGAAAAAAAATTAGTTTCTTAATATTTTGTTTATAGCAGTTAGTTAACAGTTTCAGCAGGAACATTTTTTAGGTAAAAAGAAGCAAAAAAACATATCGATAGTTATATGAAATTTTGAAAATTGTAAATATATATTTATTTACTAACGAAAGTAAATTTTTCGGAAAAATATTATTTTGAATTTGCAACATTAAATTAAAAAAAATTTATTTGATTTAATTAACTCAAAATATTTTTAACCCCTTCACAGTCGAATGAAAATAAAGTTTTTGTGCCATAAGTGTTCAAAAGAAATTTTTTTTTTTTAAATCATGATATTGTCATATTATATGTTTTTGAGGTCACTGATTCAAAATCCGTGGTCGAAAAGTCAAAATTTAAAATGGCGGCTTCAAAATATTGACCAAAAAAATTGAAAAGTTAACGAATTCGTTAACTTAAAAATTTTTTTTGTCGCCTTTTTAAAGCTGCTATTTTAAATTTTGAATTTTTGACCACAGATTTGGAATCAGCGACCTCAAAAACCCCCGAGTAAGGATTTTTAGCCAGATTCGTTAACTTTTAAATGTCTTTTTTTTCGATGGCCCTATAGAGCCCATGGACATACAGGGCACACAGAAAAAAATGCGAATGGTAAAAACAACCACATTTGTGTAGTTAGGAAAGAAGTAGTTAAAACTACCATATTCAGCAGCATTTTAACTACACTTCCTCAGTTAGTGGAACCAAAATGAAGTAGTTGGTTTTATGTAGTTAAAATAACTACTTTACGTAGTTGAAATAACTAACAGATGCTTGTAAATGGCTCAACTATAGTGTAGTAGTAAAAACTATTGTTAAAAATAGTTAATTTTACTATTGTGGTAGCAAAAATAACTATTTTGTATTAGTTGCAAACAAAATGAGACTTACTGTTTTTATATAGTAAATTCAACCTCTGAAAGTTGTTATTTTTATGATTTATGTAGTTAAAACAACTATTTCTTACTAGTTGCAGAGAAAGAAAGAAATTTACTGTTTTCATATAGTAAAGTGAATTGTTGAAAATAGTTATTTTTACTATTTATGCAGTTGAAAAGATCATTTTTTTCTACAGAGAAAAAACGTGAGTGGTAAAAACATCCACATATGTGCAGATAAAAAAATGTAGTTAAAACTACCATAATCAGCAGCATTTTATCTAAACTTCCATAGTTAGTGGAACTAAAATTGAATAGTTGGTTTTATGTAGTTAAAATTACTACTAGACGTTATGATTGTGAATAACTCAACAATAGTGCAGTAGTTAAAAGTACTGTTAAAAATAGTTATTTTCGGAATTTCTGTAGTAGACCCGAGTCGAAATTTAGACCCTACTTAGCCTCTGAAAATGTAGGGCCTATTCAGGTTTAGCAGTCGTAAAGTAGGGTCTGATTTCAATACAATTTTTAAAAACTAGACCCTACTTTGACTCCCAAAACAGGCTGAAATTTGCCAATCTTCCATTTGGAGCAGCAAAGGAGGGTCTACTTCTAAGAAACCTATACCGTACTTTTAAACCTCGTAGACCCTACTTTCATACTCCTAGACCCTACAATTAGAAAAAGAAAAATTTGAAGATTTGCTCAGATTCAATTGAAGCACTAGGGATGAGTAAAAGTGGAATTTTATGTGTTTTATAGCGTCTATATACACGAAGTGTATATAGACGCTATAAAACACATCAGTATTTATGAATTTGGAGTACTTTTTGCATTTGCAGTGTTTCAAGTAATTCATTAAAAAATAATTCAAAATTTTCTTTTAGAATGTAGGGTCTAGGAGTATGAAAGTAGGGTCTACGAGGTTTAAAAGTACGGTATAGGTTTCTTAGAAGTAGACCCTCCTTTGCTGCTCCAAATGGAAGATTGGCAAATTTCCGCCTGTTTTGGGAGTCAAAGTAGGGTCTAATTGTATTAGAATTAGACCCTACTTTACTACTCCTAACACTCAATAGCCCCTGAAAATTCAGGGTGAAAGTAGGGCTTAAATTTCGACTCGGGGAAATATCCATTTTTTACTATTTGCAAAATAAATTAAAATTTACTGTTCCAAAGAGTAAAAACAACCCCTGGAATTTGTTATTTTTATGTTTAATGTAGTTAAAAGAACCAATTCTTACTAGCTTTTGATAATTTATTTCTATGGTGGTGAGAAAAATTTATTTTTATAACTACAAAAGTCATAAAAGTAACCATTTTTATGTTATTTTTACTATATGAAAATAACAAGTTTAATTTCTTTATAACTAGTAAAAAGTGGATAATTTTACTACAGAAATTCTGAAAATAACTATTTTCAACAGTACTTTTAACTACTGCTCTATTGTTGAGTCATTTAAAATCATATACTGGCTATATTTCAACTAAGTCCTTGAGCTTAAAAAATTAGTTACTGCAACTAAACGAAGTAGTTATTATGACTGAATCTAAGAAGAACGTCCTCAAGTACAATGCCACCCAATGGGAAATTGCCAATGCTCACCATTGGCTAAATAATGGACCAATATTGTCTGCCAACAGTTTTTTCTTGGTCAAACATTGGCAACCAATATCGGACTATTATTGCCAGAGTCTTGGGATGATCACGACTTTGCCAAGCATTGGCAGCCAATATTGGATCACTATTGGCTGCCAAGGCAAATGCCGGACTTTCCAAGCCTTGGTTATTCATTGGCAACAAAGATTGGACCAATATTAATGACCAATTATTCACCAATGCTTTAAAATTAAATTAATGCTTGGTTATTTATTGGTTACCAATATTGAACCAACGTTTGAAATCAATATTTTACAAATACCAACACATAGCAAAAATTTTTCAAAAAAAAAAAAAAAATTAAATTATTAATCTAATGAAAAAAAAAATTAATTTAATTAGAACACTCTGTTAAAAACAGAATGTGATAAAAATCAGACAAAGACAAAATTTGTCTAAGTTTGAGAATGCAAGCGTCTCTCCTTATATAGAACTGGTAACACCACTTGCTAGTGAGTGAAAGAAGCTCTGGCGCACCCTGGTGTTCGATTTTGAAATGTCCCGCGCTGCTTCAAAGTATATGCTCGAAATTACTTTGTATAAGTGCCACCAGGGTGCGCCAAAGTTTCTTCCTCTCGTTAGCAAGTGGTGTTACCAGTTCTATATAAGGAGAGACGCTTGCATTCTCAAACTTAGACAAATATTATCTTTGTCTGATTTTTATCACATTCTGTTTTTAACAGAGTGTTCTAATGAAATTAATTTTTTTTTCTTTAGATTAATAATTTAATTTTTTTTTTTTTTTTTTTTGAAAAATTGTTATTATGTGTTGGTATTTGTAAAATATTGATTTCAAACGTTGGTTCAGTATTGGTAACCAATAAATAACCAAGCATTAATTTAATTTTAAAGCATTGGTAATTAATTGGTCATTAATATTGGTCCAATCTTTGTTGCCAATGAATATCCAAGGCTTGGAAAGTCCGGCATTTGTCTTGGCAGCCAATAGTGATCCAATATTGGCTGCCAATGCTTGGCAAAGTCGTGATCATCCCAAGACTCTGGCAATAGTGGCCCAATATTGGTTGCTATTATTGCACCATCATTGGTACTGCTGGCTCCCAATATAGGACCATTATTGCGCCAATGGTTAATTTCCCATTGGGCAGTCATCGTAGCGTGCGAGCGTGGTTAGGTGGTTAGGTTATCGGTTTGCGAATGTTAGGGTCGTGCGTTCAATCCCCGGCGTTTGGGGATTTTTCTCTGTTAGGTGTATAAAAATTTAACATATAAATTATATATGAACAAAAATAGGTAAGAGAAAATATAAAAAAATGGACCTCAATAATAATAAAAAACAAATAAATAATTTCATTTTACTACTTTAAATAGTTAATTTAACTAATTTTTACAGTTGTTACAACTACAATTTGTTACGGGCGCCTATGGGAACTATGAAAATTTAGTTACTGCAACTAAATGAAGCAGTTAGTATGACTAACAACAAATAGTTAAGATAACTGTTTTAGTAGTTAAATTTACTGTAAAAATGGTATTTATTACTACATTTTACAGTTAGAGTAACTATTCTGTCATAGTTCATTTTACTAAATAATGTTACGGGCGCCTATAGGAACTACAGGAAATAGTAAAAAAGTAGTCAAATTTACCATATTTTTTTTTGTGTGCACGACATTTTTATGGCTCTATAGAGCCCACTGACAGTGAAGAGGTTAAAAAATATTTACTTGGTTCAACTAATTTTTATTTGTATCTAAAAAATATGTATTTGATTCAAATAACTTGAATTATTTGAATTACATTGATTTAAAGTTAAAATGAAATAAATCTTAATTGGATCAAGTAAATAATAAAAGTAAACTGATCAAATGATTATTTGAATTTTATTGACAATTATTTTACTCAAATATTTGAGTTTTTGATACAAATAAAAATTTCTGTAAAGTAAAAATTATTTTATTATTTATTGTAATAAATTTTTTTTCAGTGTACAATTATTGAGGCATTTTTTCTACACATTCTGCAATTTTCTGTAAGAAATTTCTATATACGTAGAGAGTAGGAGCAATTAACAAATTTACATTCTTCATATTTTTACAACATCCAACATAATTAATTTTCAAAAAGTAAATTTATCTTGTCAGGAATTAAATTTACTTTTCACAGCAAGTTGTTTTCATTGCACTGAATTCAATTGTTGATATATGAATGAAATGCAATACACATACACATTTCTCTAAACGAATCATGTCCCATGGTCACGCATTCGTTTGCAAAGTGAAAAGAATCTCACGGGATTTGCGGTTGGGGTGGAAGAGAGGTCCTTTTTTTTATAATGAAAACTTGGTCGACGAAAGGGTATCTATATATATGTATAAGGATGGTTATAGCGAGGAATCCTCTTCTATACGGTGGAGAAAAAAACAGAAGGGTTGGGGGTTTTGCAAAAAAAAAAGAGGAGAAAAAAAGAAAGAAAGCAAGACATCAGGAATGGATGATGAAGAGAAAGAGAGATAGAAGGGGAAGACTCTCTCGCGATTAATGAGCGGTGTTTGTTGTTAATTGCTACCGCCATTAGGTTGGCATCTCCTCGGGTCTTTTCGTACCTACCAACTTCCCACCATTCCAAGTCCTCGAAAAGCAGAGAGAGCGCATGTTAATGATCGCCTGCCACAGCCTTTATCTTTTCCACCTCATTTGCGCGCCCATGAGTGGGCCTGAGGGTTGCAGCTCGATTCCGAAAGGGGGTTGCTGCTTTTTGCGTGTGCGCAACTTGCATTTTCCTTCCTTTAGACCAAAGTTCAGCTGTATGAATTTCTTTCTACTCTTCTTTCTACACTTCTCTTTACTCTTTTTTTCTCCTTTCTTTCATATCTTCTTTTTCTTCATTTTCCTTTCTTTTCCTCTTTTCTATATTTCTTTTTTTTCCTTCTATTTATTTTCCTTTTTTTCTTTCCTTTTTTTCTGCTTCTTCCTTTATTCTTTCTTTTATTCATTAGCAATAATTCGCGCGCGGATAACTTCTTACGTACTTTTTTAAATAAAAGATAAAACTAGCAACAATTCACGCGCTTACGCAAGCTTCTGACTTCTCGCTCTCTTTTTCAAATAAAATTATCAATTTTAAAAATAATAGAATATGTAAAAATTTTTAATTCAAATTTTTTTTTATAAAAATAAAATATGAATTGGAATAATATAGTTTTAATATTATTATAATCATAATAATCATATATTCTGACATATAGGGAATTCAGGGGAAAGTCAGGAATTTTTATTAAAAGTAATGAAACAATTAACTTTTTAGAATTCATAAGAAAATTCTGAATTTTTGTGTCTTTTTTAGTTTGACTCATAAACTAAAATTACGACGAATTCTATTACAAAGCCTTCAATTTTTTCAATTTCTGACAAAAATTTATTTTCAAATAACTTAAATCTTGAACAACTATCAGAAAATAAATAAATTATTTAATGAATAATTTTACTTGAATATTTCATAATTAATTCAATTTTAAAAGAGTTGCGTTTACAATTTTCATAAATAAATGAACTTCAAACGATTTGACTTTGAAATTTTATAATTAGTTGAATTTGTCAATATGTATTTAATTAATTCTTAAAAACAATCGATTTATAAAAGAATTTTAGTTAAAAACACTAAAAAAATTGAATTTTGAAGAAGTTACAAATGACTGCAGAAATTCAATTATTTTGAAAAGTAATAAAATTCTTATCACAAAATTCAATTATATTCAAAATTTACAAAAAAAATTTCGACAAAATCCCAATTATCTTTATAAATAAAAAAATTCTTCTTCAAAATTAAATTAATTTCAAAAATTTTAATGAAATTCTTGGCAAAATTTGAATTTCTTTCAATATCTATTATTTTAATAAAATTATCCAAAAGAATTAAATTATGTAAAACCAATTTTAATAAAATTGTACGCAAACATTTAATTATTTTTATAAATAATAAAAATTTCACAGGAATTCAAATATTTACAAATTTTCTATAAGTTTCTTATCAGTAATTCAATTTTTTTTAGAAATAATAAATCTCATCGCAGAATTTCAATTATTTTTAATACAATTTTAATCGAATTCCTTCAGAAATGTAACTATTCTTAAAAATTTTATTAAAATTCGTCAAGAGAATTCAATTATTTAAAAATTTGGTAATAAAATTCTTTTTAAGAATTTAATTTTAAGAAACATTTAATTATTCAATAAATAATTTACTTTTGTATTTAAATAATTGAATTCGCGTAGAATTTTCCAAAAAAAATTGATTTGGAAATGAATTTTAGTTTAAATTTTTAGATAATAATATAAAAATAATTTTTGAGAAGTTACAGTAACAATATTCTTTTAATAAAATAAAATAATGATTTTAATACGAATTCTAATACGAATTTTCGAAAAATTTTAATAATTAAACTCTTCTAAATTTAGTTAAATTTTTCAAATTAAAAATAATAGATTTAAAGAAGAATTTTAGTTTAAAAAAAAATTTAATTTTAGAAAATTGACAAATGACTGCAGAAATTTAATTATTTTCAAAAGTAATAAAATTCTTCGCATGAGAAATTCAATTATTTTTAAAATATTTTAATAAAATTTTTGGCAAAATATCAATTATTTTCAAAAGCTTTCCTCAATTCAGTGATTTTTAATATCGACTATTTTAATAAAATTTTCTTTGAAAACATTTAATTATTTTCATAAATAATAGAAATTTCACAGGAATTCAATTATTTACAAATTTTTTTTATAAATTTCTTGTCAGTAATTCAATTATTTTCTTAAATAATAAAACTCATCTTAGAATTTCAATTATTTTTAATATTATTTTAATCAAATGCCTCGAAAAATGTAACAATTCTGAAAAACTTTATTAAAAATCGACAAAAAAATGCAATTATTTAAAAATTTGAAAAGCTTTCAAATTAAAATCTTTGAAAATTTTAATTTTTCATACTTTTAACTGACAATTTTGTAAAATTAATTTTTTTGATAGAGTTTAATTGAATTTTTTTTGGTAATAATTTGAAGTTTTTATTTTTTATTAATTATTTTTCTTAAAATTTAATTGTAAACAAATAGATTTCAAAATTCTCGAAGAACTTTTTTAAAAATGATTAAAAATAATTGATTTAGAGAAGAATTTTAGTTAAAAATTCTAGACAATAATAATTGAATTGAAACGAAAAAAATAATTATTTTCTTTCTCGGTCATCATCAATTATTATTATTCGAGTGATCGATATCTTCAAGTTTTAATTATTAATTATTAATTATTAATTTGATTAAATTGAGTAGAAAGATTTGTAATCACTTTCAAAAAGAGAATCTTATTTTAAGAGTTAAAAAAAAGTATTATTTTTCAAGGAGTAAATTAATTTTGATATTACCAGATTAAATACGACACTCGTATGAGATAATTATACAATTCATTTGACACTTCGAATTCGGACTTTAAATTATTTATCAATTTTATAATTTAAATTTTAAAATTTCGTACCTTTATTAAAATGGAACACGTGGGTTCAGTATATATACCATATACTAACTAGAATGCATAATTTAAAAAAAACTCGTGCGAGAGACTCGCCCACATGTAACGCCCACCAAAAATGCACTGGATCCAAACACACATAACGTTGGCGTTACCTGGTGTTAACTTCAGTGTTAAGTGGTTCGTCAATTGATATCTCGACATAAGCTGCCTCTGGAGGATTTTTTCTTTTTTCTCCACGCTTTTAAAATCGCGCCGGACTTACAGTAGCTCTTAAAGGTAAAATTTACGAGAGGAAAATATTTATTTTCAGTTTCGTTGTTATTATTATTATTTTCTTTTTTTGGAACTGCACATAACCATCGCAGAAGGATTATTCGATAATGCCATAAATTTTAGACGATTTTTTACACAATGAAAAAAAATCAGATAGAAAAAAAAATGAGACTTGAATATTTAAGATTGAAGTAAATTGTTTTTAAATGAATAAAAAAGAATAATTTTTTGTGCAACAGAAGCTTAATATAGTTACTTTATTTACCTGTTCAAGGGCATAATAATTTATTTTTTTTATAGTCCAATCGTCAAAATAAAATGTCCATTATTGTCCCAAGGCGATAAATGGTCACTTTATTAAGCGCTCGCAGTCCAGTAAAGTACTCATTATTACCATAGGGAAATAATTGACACTTTATTACCCTAGAGCAATAATACTGTCAATTTAATTATTATTCTACTGAAACTAACAAGAATTGAAGTAAAACGGTTTTGGATGACTAAAACTATCTTTTACTACTTAATATGCAAATTAAACAAAATTATTAATTTTGTCTGACTGAAACTGACTTTTGCTACTTTAGCAAAAAATACACGAAATTTGTCTATAAGTGTCTGACTGAACAGACTTTTATAAAAGTAAAAAGTAATAATTATTACTGACATAATTCAGTATTTACAATTCAGTAAAAATGTATAAGTAAATTTTTTTTAACAATGAATCAGTAAATCTTACAAATTTATAATTTTACTATATAACATTTAAATATAGGAAAAAATTCTTCTTATCTGAAATTTTGTTTATTTTTATAGTAATAGAAACAATAATATTCAATAATAATAAATTAATAACAAAAATAGTATCAAACAAGTATTGAGTAATTCATATAAAAATAAAATACGAGGAGTGATGATTTTAATAAGAAGGGTTTAATAACTATGCTCTCGAGTAAGATTCCAGTTGAATCACTTAAAAAAGAAAGACGTCATGCGGATATGAGCGCATATGACCATATATTTCAGACCAATAAATGCATGAGCGAGCGTAAACGTTAATACATATGTACATGTGGGGTTAGAGGGAGGGGGGAGAGGAGGAGGACAGAGATCAAAACTGTGCGCCTCGCTGGAGAAGCCTGCAAACAAGGGTGTTTTAGAATTTAGGGGTAGCAAACGACCAGACGGCTATATATGTATAACACCACCCTCCGCAAGCAATCCAACCGCTCTCATGGTTCCCCGCATTTTCATCCTCAAGAGGAATTCGGTCTCAAATTAAAACATCTCACGTCAACCTCAAATGAAATCTCTCTCGACTTCTTCAATATTTTCTCTTTACATTCCAATACACATTTTTTTTCTGCGATTTCATTTCATTTATTATATTAAATTCATCGGATCAAGGAAAAATAATATTATTCCCTCTATAAGTGTATGGGATATTATTTTTTTTATTGGACTTTCTATAAACTTTGGAAAAATTTATCTTTTTTTGTTAATTTTTTTATTTTGCTTTCAGGTTTTTTTTTCATTGGTTTTATTTTTAATTTTGGGTATTGTGGATATTCTGCTTTCTATCATCGCAACTTTTTGTTTTTGCATATTAGTAGTTACAGTTAATTTTAGTCAGACATATATTGAATCTTTCTTCATGAAACAAATTTTTTCTGAGTCAAAGATAAATTTTAAATAGTTTCTGAGTACTGTTTCGTTTCAAAAAAGTTGTTTTTTTAATAAAAAAAACCCCCCTAATTTTATAATCAAGTTTCTACTTTAAGAAATAATTTAATTTTTCCTTATTTTAGTGTTAGTAGCAATTGAAATTATTAGTCAGGCAAATATGTAATTTTGGTTGCAATAAAACTTCAGTTATAGTAAAAAAAAAATCTGTTTAAATCTGAGAACTGGATTCAATTATATAAAATTTCGGTCTGAGTAGAAAAAAAAAATTTTTTATCTGCCAAAGAAATTTAAATCGAAATAATTTTAGTTTCAGTAGAACAAAACAATTTTTAGTCAGCCAATTGAATTTAACATTTAAGAATTTTTAATTCTTATGTTTTAAAATTTTAGCTTTAATAGAACAAGTCAGTTTCAGACAGACATAGAAATTTAACTTTGTGAAAATTTTGTTTCAGTGGAAAAAAGCAGAATTTTTAGTCGAAGAAAAATAAATTAACTTTAAATAATGTTTGTAGAAGAAGGATTTTTTAATCAGACAATTAGTTCTTATAGTTTTTCAAAAATTGTTAATAAAATTCTTGTCAAAATTTCAATTATTTTCATAAATAATAAAACTCATCGCACATTTTCTATTATTTTTAATACCAATTTAATCAAATGCCTTGAAGAATGTAACTATTCTTAAATTTTTTTTTTAAAATTCTATTCTGAGGACCGGATTTAATTTTACAAAACTTGGGTCTGAGTAGAAAAAAAAATTTTTCGTCTTCCAAAGAAATTTAAATTAAAATAATTTTAGTTTCGGTACACTGAGAAAACAATATATTTGAATAAAACATAATTATCTTTGTTATATAGTCTACCAAAAATTATTTTTGAATTAAATATAATAATTTTGATTCAATGCATAATATGTTTGATTCAATAAAAATTATGTTTAATTTAATTTTAAAATATGTTTAATTCAAACATATTTTTTTGGTTGACTACATATTTTTGGATTAAAAAAAATTTTTTCTCAGTGTAGAAGAAACGAGTTTTTGTCAGACAATTGGATTTAACATTTAAGAATGTTATTCACATTTTTACTTTAATAACTATTTCTACTTGTCAGAATAATAATTAAATTGACAGTATTTTCATTTTAGTAGCAAACGTCAGTTTCTATCAGACAATTGATTTAATTAACGTCTTAATAGTACAAGTCGGCTTTCAGAAATAAAAATATATCTTTTCTGTAATTTTAGTTTTAGTAGAAAGCTTAGTACTTGGTCAGAATAATAATTAAATTTTGAATAAACATAGTTTCAGTAGTTATTGTCAGTTTCAATCAGACAAAGTATTGTCTGACTAAAAATTTTTTCAGCTACTGAAACTAATAAATTATTCAGTCAGACTTTTAAATTTAAATAAATAATTTTAGTTTCAGTAGAAAAACTACAGTTCAATTCCTACCAATTTTTATTCTAGTAAAAAGAAACAATTTTCATTCAAAAAAACTATTTTATTTTAAATAGATTTCGTTTCAGTAGTGCAAGTCAGTTTCAGACAGACATAGAAATTTAACTTGGTGCAACTTTTATTTCAGTGGAAAAAAGCAAAATTTTTAGTCGAAGAAAAATAATTTAATTTTTAATAATGTTTTTTTAGTAAAAAAAGAATTTTTTAATCAGACAATTAGGTCTGGTAGTTTGAATAAACTGAAACATATGTAAAATAAGAGTAAATTGTCTGACTACAAATAAATTTCTCTGCTTGAAACTAAAATTATTTATCACTAAATGGTTTGTCCGACTAAACTGGGGTTTTACTACTGAAATTAAAATTTTTCAGTTTTAAACTAATTGTTTGAATAAATCGAACTAATTTTTTTGAATTAGTTGAAATGACAAAATAATTTAATTTTAAATAAGTTTACTTTTAGTAGAAGAAGCAAATTTTTGTCAGACAATGAGCAAAATATCCAAAATTACTTTCAGTAGTAAAGCCTAATTTTAGCCAGACAGAATAATTCAAATTTTAATTGTTTTCTTTTCAATAGCAGAAGTTAATTTCTGGATTAGTTTCACTTTAAGTAGTAAAAGTCTGTTCAGTCAGACACATATAGATAAATTTCGTGTCTTTTTTGCTAAAGTAGCAAAAGTCAGTTTCAGTCAGACAAAATTAATAATTTTGTTTAATTTCTATATTAAGTAGTAAAAGATAGTTTTAGTCTTCTAAAACCGTTTTACTTCAAGTCTTTTTAGTTTCAATTTTAAATATTTGAGACTCTCATAATTTTTTTCTATCTGATTTGTTTTTCACTCTGTAAAAAATCGTTTAAAATTTATGTCATTATTACATATAATTCAAATTTTAATCCTTTTCGTATCAGTAGTGGAAGTTAATTTCTGGATTAATATCACTTTCAGTGGTAAAAGACTGTTTAGTCAGACAAAAACAATAATTTTGTTCAATTTGCATATTCAGTAGCAAAAGACAGTTTTAGTCAGACAAAATCGTTTGATTTCAAGTAATTTTAATTTCAGTTTTAGTCAGACAAACTTTTAGAAATAAAAAAACAATTTTGTCAACTTCTCTAAATTACAAAATAACAAAAATTTTTCTTTCAACAAGATATAATTGGAAAAATTTTCCACTTGGAAAAGAGAAGAGAAGAGAAGGAAAATTTTCTTCTTTTAATAACTAGAGCAAAAATAAAATTTTTTCGTTTTAAATTTACATTAGATTGAATTACAACAGAATTTTATGTGGCGTATTTTTTACTAAAGTAGAAAAGGTCAGTTTTAGTCAGACAAAATTAATAATTTTTTTTACTATTTTGTAACTATTTTCAGTTGTTCCACTCCAATAAAGTGGAATATTAGTCAATTAAATATAATTTGATTTGGATAAATTTCTACAATATTGCATGAATAACGATCGCTATTTAGAGAATTGTTTAAGGGCAGTTATTGGTCCATCTATGTAGGCAGTCGAGTAACATAGTGGCACTTCTGTTGCACGACGAGGAGAGCCAGCGGGACCACGAATTCTCAACCAGCTGGTTGGGAGCCAGGGGTAACATTGTAATTTCAGATAAGCGTCTCCCAGGAGATACGCATTGTGTCAAAACCCCTTAGTGTACGTGTAAGTGCGTCTATGTTACTACATTACACGAATATGTCACAGGATGTTCACTCACACTGACAACCATGTACAACATCGAAATCATTCCCACATGCACGTTCATTACGCTCCGCGAATCGACATTATCACACACTAAATATTCTGAAATGGCTCAAAAAGATATTAAATTTCAAGATGTACTTTTTGCAACTAAATGTAAACAGATTTCGATCTGAATGAATATAGTGACGAAATAAAATCTATAAATTAAACAAAATAATTAATGGAATAATTCTAGTTTTCAGTAGAAAAAGTAAATTCTAGTCAGCCAAGGCAAGTGCAGTGGCTAAATAAAATTTTATTTTTAAATTCTGGTTTCAGTGGAAAAGACCATTTTCAGTCAGACAAAAAACTTTAGTTTTTTGCAAATTTATATTTTAACAGTAAATGTCCCTGTTAATTAGGTAACTAAAATTTATTTTCGGTCATTGTAGTACCAGTGCAATTTCTGTAACTGATAACTTACTGATAATAGTTACTGTAACTGATGTCTGACTAAAAATCGATTTTTCTACTGAAACTGAAATTATTCAAAATTAAATTACTTTAGCGGATTAAAAACAAGTTTTATTGTTATATTAAATATATTGTTATATTAAATTAACAATTAAATACAATATATTATTATATTTTTACTTAATTTTTATTAACTAATTAAATTAAAGTTTCATATTGAAATTATTGTCTGACTAAAAATGTTTTCAGCTACTAAAACTAATAAATTATTCAGTCAGACTATTAAATTTAAATAAACAATTTTATTTTCAGTAATAAAATTCCAGTTAAGTCATGTTTTGTAATAATTGAAAAGTTATAAAATCATTATTTTATATTATATGAATATTGTTACTGTAATTTATTCAAAAATTAGGTATATTCATTATTTCGATTTCATTATTAATTTCTAGAATTTTTGACTAAAATTCCTCTTTAAATCAATTTTTTTTCAATAAAAATTTCATTAAACTTTTTCAAAAAAATTAATTCTACAGAATTCTTAGTAAATAAAGTATGAAACATTCAAATTTTTAAAGATTTTAATTTGAAACCTTTTCAAAATTCAATATTTATTAGAAAATTCTATGAGATTTCAATTATTTATATACAAAAATAAATTTTTTATTAAATAATTGAATGTTTCTTAAAATTGAATTCTCTTGACAAATTTTTAATAAAATTTTTAAGAATAATTTCATCCTTCGAAAAATTTGATTACTTATTAAAATAATTTAATTATTGCGAAGAAATTTATTTAAAAAACTTGTAAATAAGTGAATTCCTGTGATATTCTTATTATTTATGAAAATAATTAAATGTTTGCTTAGAATATAGAATTTTATTAAAATTTTTTTTTAATAATTAAATTCTTTTGGGAAATTTTATTAAATTAGTAGATATTAGAAATCATTGAGTTGAGTAAAGTTTTTAAAAATAATTGAAATTTTACCAAGAATTTTATTAACATTTTTAAAAATAATTGAATTTTGAAGAAGAATTTTATTATTTATAAAGATATTTGAAATTGTGCCGAGAATTTTTGTAAATTTTTGAATATAATTGAATTTCTGAGAATTCATAAGAAAATTCTAAATTTTCGTGTCTTTTTTGTTTGACTCATCAACGATAAAATTACCACGAATTCTAATACAAAACCTTTAATTTTTGCAATTTTTGACAAAAAAATTTTTTTCAAATAACTAAAATCTTGAACAACTATCAGAAAATAAGTCAATTATTTAATGAATAATTTTAGTCAAATATTTCAAAATTAATTCAATTTTAAAAGGGTTACGTTCACAATTTTCATAAATAAATAAATAATTGAACTTCAAACGGTTTCAATTTGGAATTTTGTAAAATTTCAATGTTGAATGAATTTAATTAGAAATTTTAATAAAAAATGTTGAAAAATTTTAATAATTCAAAATCTTCTAAAATTAGTTAAATTTGTCATTATATATTTAATTAATTTTTAAAATTAATGGATTTATAGAAGAATTTTATAGTTAAAAACACTAAAAAAATTGAATTTTGAAGAAGTTACAAATGATTGCAGAAATTCAATTTTTTTTTACAGTAGGTAATAAAATTCTTGCCACAAAATTCAATTATGTTCAAAATTTACAAAAAAATCTCGACAAAATCCCAATTATTATCTTTATAAAAAAAAATTCTTCAAAATTTAATTATTTTCAAAAATTTTAATAAAATTCTTGTCAAAATTTCCATTATTTTCAAAAATTTTTCTCTTTTCAATGGTTTTCAATATCTATACTATTTTAATAAAATGGTACGCAAACATTTAATTATTTTCATAAATAATAAAAATTTCACAGGAATTTAAATATTTACAAATTTCTTATAAGTTTCTTCTCAATAATTTAATTATTTTCAAAAATAATAAAACTCATAGCAAAATTTCAATTATTTTTAATACCTTTTTAATCAAATTCCTTGAAAAATGTAACTATTCTAAAAAATTTTATTAAAATTTGTCAAAAGAATTCAATTATTTCAAAAATTTATTAATAAAATTCTTTATAAGAATTAAATTTTAAGAAACGTTCAATTATTCAATAAGAATAACAAATACTTTTGTATTTAAATAATTGCATTCTCGTAGAGTTTTCTAATAAAAATTCATTTCAAAATTAATTTTAGTTTAAATTTTAGATAAATAATAGAATATGAAAATAATTTTTGAGAAGTTACAGTATCAATATTCTTATAATATACACTCAAAAAAAAAATTTAATTGATTCAAATAATCGATTAATTGACTATTATTAATTAAATATTTAATTAAATCAAATAATATTTATTGGAGTCAATTAAATGGTATTTGCTTCTAGTACTAAAATTGTTGGTTCAAATACCATTTAATTGACTTCGATAAATATTATTTGATTCAATTAAATATTTAATTGATAATAGTCAATTAATCGGTTAATTGAATCAATTAATTTTTTTTTCAGTGTAGAATAATTATTTTAATACTCGATATAATTCCTATGGAAAAATAATAATAATTAAAAAAGAAATTATTGTTTTCGTAAATAAATTTAATACAGAATATTGTTTTCAATAAAATATTTTCCCTTGTTTTCTAAAAATTCAAAAATTTTCAGTTTCATTTTCAATAAAATTTTGTAATTGTCAAATAAAAATTATGCATAAAATGGGTATATATATACTTCTAAATCAACATTTTTTAACAATTAACAATTTTCTAGTATTTTTTTTTTAAATAAAAAGGAGAATAATTTGCATAATAATTTAGATCAGTCAAAGGAAATTTGTTATAGAAAAAAGCATAACTTTTTATTGGTGAAAGATGTGGAAGTCAATTTTTTTTAAATTGCCTATAAAAAAATACTCTTTCCACTAAAAAAAATTTGAAAGAAAATTTCTTTTCGATACTTTCTGATATTAAAGAAAACGTAGGTATTTTATTTTCAATTTTTGAAAAAACTCCACTTTTATTTCGGTTAATTATTTTGTTGTGGTAGTATACATATACTTACCTCTAAGTGCTCTGTGAATATAAACTTAAAATATAAATGTTTAAATTTATATATTATAAATTAATTGATAAAATATAAATTAAGAATATAAATATGAATGAATAAAAGTATAAATGTTTAAATTTATATTATAAATTAATTAATAAAATATAAATTTAGAATATAAATCGCAATGAATAAAAGTATAAATGTTTAAATTTATGTTATAAATTAAATTGATGAAATATAAACACTCTCAAAAGGCTAACCAATATTAAAATTCACTGTATTAGCGACTTAGCGTGAAAAGGGTGCGAGAGTAGAAAATTAATATAGAATAAAAGAATTTTGTTAAAAATTGGTGAATGTCTATTCTGCATAGGTGGAATATGCGAGAGTCGAGAGTTGTTGTGTGTAGAGAAAAAGGAAAGAAGGCGCAGGCACATCGAGAGCACGCGACTGGTTTGCGTGATAGGTGCTATCAGAGTTGGCCAACTGCTCGCCGCGCGGGGCCAATGACTATTGGAAGAAGAAGCAAATTTGCATTTCAAACTCATCGGCACCTCTCGTCGCTGTTTCACAAAGTGCACTCGATTGAAATACATGATCGCAGGCGCATAGGCTTCACTTTCGGCCCCTTTTTCATTCATAAAAAAATACAAATAGGGGAAAATAAAATAAAATTACATATACGTATATTTAAGCATTGCGTGTTTGAGTTTATTCTAAATCTCGCACTCTTCTTCTTCTTATTCTTCTTATATATATTATTCTAGAAGAGAGAGAATTTATAAACGGCTCTTCTAAATTACAACGTTGGTGGTAGGAATTTAAACAGGCGGCATTTGAAACGCACGTGTGTGCTTGTCCCGACAATTGCCTCGTTTAAATGGTGTCTCATTTCTATTTTTTTCATTTTCATTTCTTTTTTCTCCTATTGCCTTTTAAAGGAAAGGGGGGCAAGATTCTTTTTATACAACGCATTTACATATATTTTTTCTTTCAAAAGTTTCGTTTTTGTGGTAAAATTAGCGTTTCAAATTTTAATAAACAGGTGCTCACAGGTGTTGGAATAAGTGTTAAGCGAGAAATCACAGACCCCGAGAGAGAGAGACTATTCTTCTTATGCGCACGTAAAATTATTGATTCAATTTCTTCTAATTATTTAAATTTTTGATTTATTTTTTAAAATTCGAACGTTTTATTTTAATATGGTAAATCAAAATGAAAACGATTTTCTAAAATACATTAAAATTTTTTTTTCTTGCTGTTACACCTAATGTCTTAGTGAAAAATTTTAAAAATTGCTCTTATACCATTATTTTGTCTGGCTAAAAACGGCTGTTACTACTTAAACTAAAAGCAATTGAAATTAAGTTGAATTTTCGAATTCGAAAATTCATTAATGAATATACTTTTTCAAACTAAAACTAAAATTTGTTAACACTTGAATTTCTCTGTCTGACTAGAAATGTATTTTTCTACTAAAACTAAAACCTGGAATATTTTTATGAAACTGTTTATTTAATTAATTCGAAAATTGAATACATTGTCTCAATAGAATAGATTTTTGCTACTAAAATTGCAAAAACTAAAATTACAATTTGTTTTCGAAAATAATGTCAACTGATGTACATTATAATAAACAATTATTATCGTTTTTTTTTATTTCTCTTGAATATATTCTGAATAAAGAAAAAAATATCTAAAAGTTTTCTACAGCATAAATTTTTTCTAAGACTTTTCTATGAAATTATCATTTTTTCGAAAATTGAACAAAATTTTCTGACTTTAAAGAGCTGCAATTAGGAGAGAAATTAAATCTTATTCCTGAAATTATAATATTGATGAAGTAAATTATTAGTATAGTTATAAATAGTTTAATGAATTATTATTTAATATTGATTAATAGAAGTAATTTAATAAAATTAATTTATAGAAATTATTGTTTGTTTTCATTTATTATTTTTCTTTTTTATAATAATTGTAATTAATGAAGAATTTTCTATTCTTTTTGTTTCAGGTAAGTTAAACAACATGTGTGTCCTACAGAGTTTATTTCGTAAGTAAATATGTATTTATTGTAATATTGAAATTTATGACTGTCTACGCTATAATACAAATTTTTTTTTTTTTACTTAATTTGAAAAAATCTGTTTATAAAAATTAAAATCCTAAAATTAAAATTAATTTTCAAAATTCATTGAATTTTAAAAGAGTTGCGTTTACAATTTACAAATTTAAAAAAATTCTCGTCAAAATTTAAATTATCTTTATAAATAATAAAATTCTTCTCTAAAATTAAATTATTTTCAAGAATTTTAATAAAATTCTACGCAAACATTTCATTATTTTTATAAATAATAAAAATTTTACAGAAATTTCTAAACATTTTATTTAAATTCGTCGAAAGAATTCAATTAGGTATTTAAAAATTTGTTGATAAAATTGTTTATGAAAATTCAATTTTAAGAAACGTTCGATTATTCAATAAATTATTTATTTATTATAATAATCATTAAATTGAAATGATAAAAAAAATTTTAAAGATAATTTTTTGGAAGAATTCAATTATTTTTATATAAATACTAACATTCTTTGGAAGAATTCAATTATTTTTATATGAAGACTAACATTCTCTGGAAGAATTCAATTATTTTTATAAATAGTATAATTTTTTTCAAAAATCCAATTATTTTTAAGAAAATTCTAATTGAATTTTTTTAAAATTTCAATTATTTTCTACAATTTTAATAAATTCTTATAAACAATTCAATTATTTCTTTAAATAGTAAAATCTTTGCGCAAACATTCAATTATCTTCAATAAAATTTCGCGAAAGAATAAAATTTTTTTCTTAATTCGTTATAAAAGTTTTCAAAAGAATTCAATTATTTTCTAAAATTTTCATAAATCCTTCGAAACAAGTAAATTATTTTTATAAATAGTAAAAACTTTGCACAAATTCAATTATTTTCAAAACAATTTTAATTAAATTCCTCGGAAGAATTCATTTTTTAAAAAAAATTTTAATACATCGAAAAAATTAAATTATTTTCTAAAATCTTAATAAATCCTTTAAAAGAATTCAATTATTTTTATAAATTGTAAAATTCTTTGCAAGAATTAAATTATTTTTATAAATAGAAATATTCTTTGCAGAAAATCAATTATTTCAAAACAATTTTAATCTAATTCCTTGAAAGAAATAAAATATTTATAAATATTTCCATAGAATTCAATTATTTTCAAAGAATTTTAATAAATTCTTCAAAACAATTTAAATATTTTTATAAATACTAAAATTCTTTGCAGGAATTAAATTATTTTTAATCCAATTTAAATAAAATAGCACGAAATAATTTATTTACTTTGAAAAATTTTACATAAAATTCATTTTCAACAAGAATTTTAAATTCTCTAAAAATATAATTCAATTATTCTTAAAATATTTTTAAAAATTCGATATTAAAATTAAATTACTTTCAATGCAATGTAAAAAGAATTGAAAGGATTCAATTATTTTCAGAAAATAATAAAATTCTTCTGATAAATTCAATTATTTTGAATATATACTGAATTTTAATAGAATTCTTTACAGAAATTCCATTATTTTCGAAACAAATTTAATTGAATTTCTTGAAAGAATTTAATTTCTTTCATATATTTTGCTATACAATTCTTCAAAAAAATTTAATCATTTCCTAAGATTTTAATAAATTCTTCGAAACATTTCAATTATTTTTGTAAATAGTAAAATCCTTAATAATTCAATAACTTTTATAAATTGTAAAATTTTTTGTAGAAATTCAATAATTATTCTCTTCAAATTTTTTGATAAGATTCATTGCAAAAATTCAATGATTTTCAAATAGGTAGATTAATTTTTAAATTGAAAATATTTAAGAAGAAAATTTTTTAAAAAGTGAGAAAACAAAAAGGCAATCAAAAACTAACTTGAAACTGCGAACAGATTACCGGAATACAACGATTATTAATATGGATTGTTGAATTTAAAAAAAATTTGAATTAGAAATTTTTGAAAATCTTAATTCCTGTGGAAAAATAATATTTTCGAATAATTTTACAATCAGTTTGCTTTATTCTATCGAATTCTGAAAAAATAGAAAATTCTCTTAATCTTCTCGAGATTATATAATTTATATTTTTTTTATTTGCAAATAAAAAAAAGTTGACAATAGTTTAAAATACATGTCAGCTAAAAAATACTATATATGAAATTTCTAAAATTATGTAACTTTGTTGAAAAATATATATAGTAATTTGAGCGAAAATTGAGAAGATTGAGGCAGACTGGACAAATAAGAAAGGAATGATGACGACAAGCCATTGGAAACTATTTATGAGATTAGGTAATAACGGTCTTATAAACGATAAACTCGCATTCGTTCCTCCTGCATCCTTCCCTATTGTACTTTTGTTCACAGGGATGACTTGTTACAATAGCGGATTTTAATTTTGGAATATTGCCGGTACTATTAATAATCCTTTGCCATGAGGGATAAGAATAAAAAGAGAAAGAAATTTTTCGGAAAAATTTTTCCTCAAATTCCAGTTTACTATTATTTATTTATTCACTTATATTTTGTATATTTCACAAAAGCTAGATAAACAAAAAGTTAATATTAAAATTACGAATTAATGTATTTTATTAATTTATTTATTTAAATAAATAACTATTCTATTATTTTTTTTATTATATTATTTATTATTTATTTTAATAAATAATTTTTAAAAGAAATTGTAAAAAGTTGTAAAATAAAAAAAAACATTTTTTTTGTTTTTTTTATGTCGAATAATAAAAAAAACATTTTTTTTTGTTTTTTTTTTGTTGAATAAAAAAAAGTTGAAAATTGATGAAAAAAATGAAGCATTAGTAAGCGGATGAAACCCTTTTGAAAAAAAAATAACTGTAATAATGTTTCGAGCTTTTTATTTCTTTCTTGAAAAAAATAATTGCGAATCGAATGAAAGAAGAAAAAAAAATTTCTCTGACGATAATACACACGAGCAACAAAAGTGTCACGTTTCAAATACACGTCTCTTGCCACGTTTTACGTAATCACACACGTAAAAATGTCTCCAATCGATCCAAGCACGTAACGGTCGTCGTGAATTGTTCAACGATTTTTTCAGAAAACAGTTTTTTATGTCATTACCTTACTTTTTTTTTATTTACAATACAAACACAATAGAATGCCACACACTGAAATAAAAATAGGTACATTTTGTGTAATTCTCTTTTTCAAGAAAAAAATAAATAAAAAAAATTGATACGCTAATATTTTTTAGTAAAAAAAAATTAGTCTGAAGAACTTACAACGTTATAGTGTTAATTATTTAACTAATAATTTATTATAAAAAATAAGTGTTTGGGTATAAAAAAAAATAATCGGACATTTTTTCCCGGGTGTGAAGATCATTTTTTTTCTTTTGATTTTTAATCTAAGGGATTTCCGCATAATGTCTATTTCGGAGGACCATTTTTTTTCTTTCTTTATTTTATTTTTATTTATTTTTTTTTTTTTGAGAAGGATCGTTAAAGTTGGGGTTGAGTGAAAATCACGACGCTCCCTAAACCGCCGACTGGTTAAACGGGGGTTTTCGGTGCGGTGATATCTCTAAACGAGCCCCTTTTCTAGATCCTCCCTCGTGACCACAGATTGAAATTCTTAGCCTCCTCGAGTCATAGGGTCTCGTATCGACTCTGAGATTTCATTATTTAACTCATGACTCTATCCCACGTCCATCTATCACTGGGATAACTGAATTTTCGATCAGGGACCATGTATACATATACATATATAAATAAAACGTATGGATTGAAATCTGATACAAGTTTTTGAAGAAGAAAAAAATACCCCTCTTAATTATTTCAAAATTTGAGGGGAAAAAAAACCCTTCGGGTGATAATGATTTTTCTCACGGATTAAAATATTAGAAAGCAATGTATATCAAATCGACTGTAGAAATGGAAAAGTTATCTGAATATTTTTTTTGCAAATAAGCAATTTTTTTGGGGGGGGGGGGAAATAAAATTAAATTGAAACGCGAATTTTTAATTTTATTATTTTTGTACAAAATATTAAAAAGGCAATAACTATTTTTATTCTTTGATATTTATTTTTTATTTTCTTATTGTTCATCTCTATTTTTATATTATTTTTGTGTTTTTATTTTGTTTTTTGAATATTAAATAATTAAACAATTAACAGCAATTCATTATGCATTATATATATTTGAACTTAAATTAATAGTTATAATTTTTTTGCGAATTTTGATTAAAAAAATTTGTATTTAAATTTTTAACAAAGAAATTAAAATGTAGGATAAAAATTTTAAATTTTAAAAATGAAATCAGAAAAATTTAATCTTAATTTAATATTAAAAATTATAATTAAAATAGGTATTTTAGTTAAGATCTAGAAATCAAAATAAAAAAATTCTGTAATTGGAACTAAAAATATAAATTAAAGATTAAACATTAAAATTAAAATATTTATTTTTTTCAAATTTAAAAATAAATCTATAAAATTTTTAATTGAAAGAAACAAAAATAAATAAAAATCAATTCTATTTCTTAATTTCAATATTGTTTTAGTAAAATTCAAAGTTTTTTAAAAATAAACGAAAGAAGTTTATAAATTATATTTGTCAATTCGAAAATTTAATTGAAAATGAAACTGAAAATTTTTGAATTTTTAGAAAATAAAGGGAAAAATTTTATTGAAAAAAAACTGTTCTGTTAAATTTATTTACGAATATATTTAATTGTAAAATTATTCGAAAACAATAATTTCTTTTTTCAATATTTTAAGTATTTAATTATTATTATTTTTCCATAGGAATTAAGATTTTCAAAAAATTCAAATTCAAACATTATTAAAATGAATCAAATTTAAAAATATTGTTATAAAACATAAAGAAAACGATAACTCCGAGTCTTCGACTCGGAGTGATCGATTTCTTCATGTTTTATAATAATTAAAGAGAATCGAGTGTTAAAATTATTATTTTATTTTATATTATAAAAATATTGTTACAACTTCTTAAAAATTATTTTCATATTCTATTATTGTCTAAAATTTAAACTAAAATTAATTTTCAAATCAATTTTTATTAGGAAATTCTACGAGAATTCAATTATTTGAATACAAAAGTAAATTATTTATTAAATAATTTAATATTTCTTAAATTTTAATTCTTATAAAAAATTTTTTTAACAAATTTTTAAATAATTTAATTCTTTTGAAGAATTTTAAGTTTTAATCAAATTTTTTTGAAATAGTTACATTTTTCAAGAAATTTGATTAAAATTGTTATTAAAAGTAATTGAAATTCTGCGATGAGTTTTATTATTATTTTTGAAAATAATTGAATTATTGAGAAGAAACTTATAAAAAATTTGTAAATATTTGAAATCCTGTGAAATCTTTATTATTTATGAAAATAATTTAATATTTGCGTAAAATTTTATTATATTGGTTTTTAAATATTTGAATTCTTTTGGATAATTTTATTAAAATAGTAGATATTGATATATTACTTTAAAAATAATTGAATTTTCTTATGAAAATGAGAAAAAAAATTGAAATTCTTTACTTTAAAATTGACAAAAAAAAAAAAAAAAACACGAAGAAATAAAACATGAAGAAATCGATCACTCCGAGTCGAAGACTCGGAGTTATTGTTTTCTTTATGTTTTATAACAATATTTTTAAATTTGATTCATTTTAATAATGTTTGAATTTGAATTTTTTGAAAATCTTAATTCCTATGGAAAAATAATAATAATTAAATTAAAAAATTAAATTTTTTTTAGTACTTTTAATAAGAATTCCTGACTTTTTCCTGAATTCCCTGTGTCAAAATATATGATTATTAAAATTATAATAATATTAAAATTATATATTCTAATTCATATTTTATTTTTATAAAAAAAAATTTGAATTAAAAATTTTTGCGTTCTATTATTTTAAAAATTAATAATTTTATTTAAAAAAATGAACGAGAAGTCAGACACGCGCGTAAGCTCGCGAATTGTCGCTAATTGGAAAATAAAGTAAAAATCTGAAATTAAAAATTTATTAAATTAAAATGTAAACTAATAAGTAATTTAATTAATTAAAGGAAAAATTGTAAATTAAAGAAATTCGTTAATTAATATGAAAAGTATGATTTAAAAAAAAATTTTAATTTACAATTTGCAAAAATAAAATTCCTTTTACTATTAAACGAACAAACTGCCAATTTTTTTTTTTTTTTTTTTGTCAATTTTAAAGTAAAGAATTTCAATTTTTTTTTCTCATTTATAAAACTTAAACCACACAATTTGAGGAGAGCGTGCTAGCAAAAGGCGATCCACCTTAATTAATGAATTTATCGGAAACTCTCCGGTCTTAGGAGGAAAGCTAAGGGGTTGGCTACCTTGTTCCGTCAACTCGCCGCCGCCATTTTAATTTCACCAAGAAACTTTCTAATTACGAACTTTTCTGATTAATCACAGTAATTAATTAGTAGCCAGCGGGGGAAAATACGAACTTGAGCGCGTGAGCGCCTTCAAAAGAGATTTCCTTTCCCTTCACAATTTTCCAAGCTCTCCCCCCCTCTTCTATATATTTTATACATGTATAACTCGTCCAAAACTGCTTCTTTTCAACTTATCACGTTCTTCTTAACAATTTTTCACCCCCCCCTCCCCTTTCCTCTCACCCCTTCGACGATTCTCATAAAATTCATTTCTACAATGAATGGTCCAATATTTTTTTTTTTTTAGGTAAAAAGCCAATCGAAAAGGGAAGTCAAATTGTAAATTTTAACTTTTCTTAAAATATTAATGAGCTAATTTATTTAGTTATGTTTTAAAATTAATTTTTTTTGATTATTTGTACGTATAATTTGACATGTAATACGTCGTATATTTTTATGAACAATAATAATTGTTTATGATCTTTTTACTTGGGAATATTTTTACTATGAAAATAATTACTTGGAAATTCAAAGAATTGAAAATTCAATTTTTAAAAATTTCAATTCCTCGAATGTTCAAAATATAGAAAATTCAAAGTCGAAAATTTAATTCTTCGAAAGTTCAAAACATGGAAAATTCCTTACCTCGAGAATTTAAATTCATGAAAGTTTAAAATATAAAAAATTCATTTTCTCTAAAGTTCAATTACTTGGAAATTCAAATAATTGAAAATTCAATTCTTCAAAAGTCCAAAATATGGAAAATTCAATAAATTGGAAAGTTTATTTTCTTGAAAGTTCAAAATATCCAAATTTCAATTCCTCGAATGTTCATAGCATCGAAATATCAAAACGTCGAATAATTATTGAATTATTATTGTTAAACAATTATCACAATTATTAAATTATAAAATTTTTTAATTAGAAACAAAATATCCTATTTAGGTAAAAATGTGCTAGTTACATTTATTTATTATCGCAGAAACAAATAGAATTTTCATCAGTCTAATTGACGTGTTATTCACTTTTTTTTTTTTTTTTTTTTTTTGCTTTTTCATAATTTGCATGTGTTTCGTGACTCGTTCTAATTTAGCAATTGCTGATTCTTTAACAGGCCATTAAAGTAGACAACCCCTCTTTGATTTTATCTTCAGTGCAAAATTTCACGCTTCTTTGTCTCTCTCTCTCTCTCTCTTTCTTTCTTTCTCTCTGTCTCTGTCAGTCTCTTTCTCTCTATCTCTTCACAAAGCATCAAGAGACATCGTGGAATTGCAATAACTCACAATCACGATAAAATATGTTAACCAGTCCTTGACTGATTGACCTTTAGACATTTTAAATTGTAAATTAATGACGCTCCTCTATATATGCCTGTAACAAAGGCAATTTTTCATGAATTATGAAATTCTCCCGTCGTCAAGTTTCGCCATAAAAAATTAATTAGCGTCTAAATACTATATTGCTCTGCTCTCTAAATTTCAATTAGCGAAAATTTGGCCACTAATTCAAATTAGTAAAAGTTTCTACTAATTTTTAAGTAAAATTTTACTATTTCATTTTGTAGTTTTTAATTTATTTACTAGAGTTTAGAATTAGTAGTTTTCTTTAACAAATTTCGTTTGACTGATCTAAATTATTATGCAAATTATTCTTCTTTTTATTTATAAAAAATACTAGAAAATTGTTAATTGTTAAAAAATTTTTATTAAAAAGTAGAAAAAATACACATTTTATGCATAATTTTTATTTCTCAATAACAATATTGTTTACAAACTGATCTTTTTTCTTTTGAGAAGAAAAAATTCTCAATTTTCATAAGAAAACAATATGAATTAATCCTATTTCTTAATTTCAATTGTTTAAGTAAAATTCAAAGTTTTTTAAAAATAAAGGAAAAAAAAATGTTTATAAATTATATTTGTCAATTAGAAAATTTAATTGAAAATGAAACTGAAAATTTCTGAATTTTTAGAAAAAATTAAGAAAAAAATTTTATGGAAAAAAATATTCTGTTAAATTTATTTACGAATATATTTAATTGTAAAATTATTTGAAAACAATAATTTCTTTTTTAAATATTTTAAGTATTTAATTATTATTATTTTTCCATAGGAATTAAAATTTCCAAAAATTACAAATTCATACCTTTTTGAAATTAATCAACTTTAAAAATATTATTATAAAACATGAAGAAAACGATTACTCCGAGTCTTTGACTCGGAGATATCGATTTCTTCATGTTTTATGTCAAGACAATTTAATAAGTAAAGTATTTTCCAAAAGCACAAAAATAATAAAGCTAAATTCTATAAAAGAGAGGAAAAAATGTTGAATTTTAAGAAATTCGGATTTTTGAATTTTTGATAATTTTCGATCATTTCACATTTTTTACCAAAGAGTCGAGACAATTTAATAAGTAAAGTATTTTCTAAAAGCACAAAAATAATAAAGCTAAATCCCATAAAAGAGAAGAAAAAATGTTGAATTTTAAGAAAATCGGATTTTTGAATTTTTTCGAATTTTTGATAATTTTAGATTTTTTACCAAAGAGTCGAGACAATTTAAAAAGTAAAGTATTTTCCAAAAGCACAAAAATAATAAAGCCAAATACCATAAAAGAGAAGAGAAAATGTTAAATTTTAAGAAAATCGGATTTTTGAATTTTTGATAATTTTCGATAATTTTGGATTTTTTACCAAAAAGTCGAGACTATTAAATAAGTAAAGTATTTTCCAAAAGCACAAAAATAATGAAGCTAAATCCTATAAAAGAGATGAAAAAATTTTGAATTTTAAGAAATTCAGATTTTTGAATTTTTTCGAATTTTTGATAATTTTAGATTTTTTACCAAAGAATCGAGACAATTTAATAAGTAAAGTATTTTCCAAAAGCACAAAAATAATGAAGCTAAATCCTATAAAAGAGAAGAAAAAATGTTAAATTTTAAGAAAATCGGATTTTTGAATTTTTTCGAATTTTTGATAATTTTAGATTTTTTACTAAAGAGTCGAGACAATTTAATAAGTAAAGTATTTTTTAAAAGCACAAAAATAATAAAGCTAAATTCTATAAAAGAGAGGAAAAAATGTTGAATTTTAAGAAATTCGGATTTTTGAATTTTTTCGAATTTTTGATAATTTTAGATTTTTTACTAAAGAGTCGAGACAATTTAATAAGTAAAGTATTTTTCAAAAGCACAAAAATAATAAAGCCAAATCCCATAAAAGAGAAGAGAAAATGTTAAATTTTAAGAAAATCGGATTTTTGAATTTTTGATAATTTTCGATAATTTTGGATTTTTTACCAAAAAGTCAAGACAATTTAATAAGTAAAGTATTTTCCAAAAGCACAAAAATAATGAAGCTAAATCCCATAAAAGAGAGGAAAAAATGTTGAATTTTAAGAAAATCGGATTTTTGAATTTTTTCGAATTTTCGATAATTTTACATTTTTTACTAAAGAGTCGAGACAATTTAATAAGTAAAGTATTTTCAAAAAGCACAAAAATAATGAAGCTAAATCCCATAAAAGAGAAGAAAAAATGTTGAATTTTAAGAAAATCGGATTTTTGAATTTTTTCGAATTTTTGATAATTTTAGATTTTTTACTAAAGAGTCGAGACAATTTAATAAGTAAAGTATTTTCCAAAAGCACAAAAATAATAAAGCCAAATCCTATAAAAGAGAAGAGAAAATGTTAAATTTTAAGAAAATCGGATTTTTGAATTTTTGATAATTTTCGATAATTTTACATTTTTTACCAAAGAGTCGAGACAATTTAATAAGTTAAGTATTTTCCAAAAGCACAAAAATAATGAAGCTAAATCCCATAAAAAAGAAGAAAAAATGTTGAATTTTAAGAAAATCGGATTTTTGAATTTTTGATAATTTTCGATAATTTTACATTTTTTACCAAAGATTCAAGACAATTTAATAAGTAAAGTATTTTCCAAAAGCACAAAAATAATGAAGCTAAATCCTATAAAAGAGAGGAGAAAATGTTGAATTTTAAGAAATTCGGATTTTTAAATTTTTGATAATTTTCGATAATTTAACATTTTTTACTAAAGAGTCAAGACAATTTAATAAGTAAAGTATTTTCCAAAAGCACAAAAATAATAAAGCTGAATCCTATAAAAGAGAAGAAAAAATGTTGAATTTTAAGAAAATCGGATTTTTGAATTTTTTCGAATTTCGATAATTTTAGATTTTTTACCAAAGAGTCGAGACTATTTAATAAGTAAAGTATTTTCAAAAAGCACAAAAATAATGAAGCTAAATCCCATAAAAGAGAAGAAAAAATGTTGAATTTTAAGAAAATCGGATCTTTGAATTTTTTCGAATTTTTGATAATTTTAGATTTTTTACCAAAGAGTGGAGACTATTAAATAAGTAAAGTATTTTCCAAAAGCACAAAAATAATGAAGCTAAATCCTATAAAAGAGAGGAAAAAAGGTTGAATTTTAAGAAATTCGGATTTTTGAATTTTTGATAATTTTCGATAATTTAACATTTTTTACTAAAGAGTCAAGACAATTTAATAAGTAAAGTATTTTCCAAAAGCACAAAAATAATAAAGCTAAATCCTATAAAAGAGAAGAAAAAATGTTGAATTTTAAGAAAATCGGATTTTTGAATTTTTTCGAATTTCGATAATTTTAGATTTTTTACCAAAGAGTCGAGACAATTTAATAAGTGAAGTATTTTCTAGAAGCACAAAAATAATAAAGCTAAATTCCATAAAAGAGAAGAAAAAATGTTGAATTTTAAGAAAATCGGATTTTTGAATTTTTTCGAATTTTTGATAATTTTAGATTTTTTACTAAAGAGTCGAGACAATTTAATAAGTAAAGTATTTTCCAAAAGCACAAAAATAATAAAGCTAAATTCTATAAAAGAGAGGAAGAAATGTTGAATTTTAAGAAATTCGGATTTTTGAATTTTTGATAATTTTCGATAATTTTACATTTTTTACCAAAGAGTCGAGACAATTTAATAAGTAAAGTATTTTCTATAAGCACAAAAATAATAAAGGTAAATCCCATAAAAGAGAAGAAAAAATGTTGAATTTTAAGAAATTCGGGTTTTTGAATTTTTGATAATTTTCGATAATTTTACATTTTTTACCAAAGAGTCGAGACTATTAAATAAGTAAAGTATTTTCTAAAAGCACAAAAAAAATAAAGCTAAATCCTATTAAAGAGATGAAAAAATGTTGAATTTTAAGAAAATCGGATTTTTGAATTTTTGATAATTTTCGATAATTTTACATTTTTAACCAAAGAGTCGAGATCATTTAATAAGTATAGTATTTTCCAAAAGCAAAAAAATAATGAAGCTAAATCCTATAAAAGAGAGGAAAAAAAGTTGAATTTTAAGAAATTCGGATTTTTGAATTTTTGATAATTTTCGATAATTTAATATTTTTTACTAAAGAGTCGAGACAATTTAATAAGTAAAGTATTTTCTAAAAGCACAAAAATAATAAAGCTAAATCCCATAAAAAAAAGAAAAAATGTTGAATTTTAAGAAAATCGGATTTTTGAATTTTTTCGAATTTTTTAAAAATTTTAGATTTTTTACTAAAGATTCGAGACAATTTAATAAGTAAAGTATTTTCCAAAAGCACAAAAATAATGAAGCTAAATCCCATAAAAAAGAGGAAAAAATATTGAATTCTAAGAAATTCGGATTTTTTAATTTTTTCGAATTTTAATAATTTTAGATTTTTTACCAAAGAGTCGAGACTATTAAATAAGTAAAGTATTTTCCAAAAGCACAAAAATAATGAAGCTAAATCCTATAAAAGAGAGGAAAAAAGGTTGAATTTTAAGAAATTCGGATTTTTGAATTTTTGATAATTTTCGATAATTTAACATTTTTTACTAAAGAGTCAAGACAATTTAATAAGTAAAGTATTTTCCAAAAGCACAAAAATAATAAAGCTAAATCCTATAAAAGAGAAGAAAAAATGTTGAATTTTAAGAAAATCGGATTTTTGAATTTTTTCGAATTTCGATAATTTTAGATTTTTTACCAAAGAGTCGAGACAATTTAATAAGTGAAGTATTTTCTAGAAGCACAAAAATAATAAAGCTAAATTCCATAAAAGAGAAGAAAAAATGTTGAATTTTAAGAAAATCGGATTTTTGAATTTTTTCGAATTTTTGATAATTTTAGATTTTTTACTAAAGAGTCGAGACAATTTAATAAGTAAAGTATTTTCCAAAAGCACAAAAATAATAAAGCTAAATTCTATAAAAGAGAGGAAGAAATGTTGAATTTTAAGAAATTCGGATTTTTGAATTTTTGATAATTTTCGATAATTTTACATTTTTTACCAAAGAGTCGAGACAATTTAATAAGTAAAGTATTTTCTATAAGCACAAAAATAATAAAGGTAAATCCCATAAAAGAGAAGAAAAAATGTTGAATTTTAAGAAATTCGGGTTTTTGAATTTTTGATAATTTTCGATAATTTTACATTTTTTACCAAAGAGTCGAGACTATTAAATAAGTAAAGTATTTTCTAAAAGCACAAAAAAAATAAAGCTAAATCCTATTAAAGAGATGAAAAAATGTTGAATTTTAAGAAAATCGGATTTTTGAATTTTTGATAATTTTCGATAATTTTACATTTTTAACCAAAGAGTCGAGATCATTTAATAAGTATAGTATTTTCCAAAAGCAAAAAAATAATGAAGCTAAATCCTATAAAAGAGAGGAAAAAAAGTTGAATTTTAAGAAATTCGGATTTTTGAATTTTTGATAATTTTCGATAATTTAATATTTTTTACTAAAGAGTCGAGACAATTTAATAAGTAAAGTATTTTCTAAAAGCACAAAAATAATAAAGCTAAATCCCATAAAAAAAAGAAAAAATGTTGAATTTTAAGAAAATCGGATTTTTGAATTTTTTCGAATTTTTTAAAAATTTTAGATTTTTTACTAAAGATTCGAGACAATTTAATAAGTAAAGTATTTTCCAAAAGCACAAAAATAATGAAGCTAAATCCCATAAAAAAGAGGAAAAAATATTGAATTCTAAGAAATTCGGATTTTTGAATTTTTTCGAATTTTAATAATTTTAGATTTTTTACCAAAGAGTCGAGACAATTTAATAAGTAAAGTATTTTCTAAAAGCACAAAAATAATAAAGCTAAATCCCATAAAAAAGAAGAAAAAATGTTGAATTTTAAGAAAATCGGATTTTTGAATTTTTGATAATTTTCGATAATTTTACATTTTTTACCAATGAGTCGAGACAATTTAATAAGTAAAGTATTTTCCAAAAGCACAAAAATAATGAAGCTAAATCCCATAAAAGAGAAGAAAAAATGTTGAATTTTAAGAAAATCGGATTTTTGAATTTTTTCGGATTTTTGATAATTTTAGATTTTTTACCAAAGAGTCGAGACTATTAAATGAGTAAAGTATTTTCTAAAAGCACAAAAATAATGAAGCTAAATCCTATAAAAGAGATGAAAATATTTTAAATTTTAAGAAATTCAGATTTTTGAATTTTTTCGAATTTTTGATAATTTTAGATTTTTTACCAAAGAGTCGAGACAATTTAATAAGTGAAGTATTTTCCAAAAGCACAAAAATAAAAAAGCTAAATCCTATAAAAGAGAAGAAAAAATGTTGAATTTTAAGAAAATCGGATTTTTGAATTTTTGATAATTTTCGATAATTTTACATTTTTTACCAAAGATTCAAGACAATTTAATAAGTAAAGTATTTTCCAAAAGCACAAAAATAATGAAGCTAAATTTTATAAAAGAGAGGAAAAAATGTTGAATTTTAAGAAATTCGGATTTTTGAATTTTTTCGAATTTTCGATAATTTCACATTTTTTACCAAAGAGTCAAGACAATTTAATAAGTAAAGTATTTTCCAAAAGCACAAAAATAATGAAGCTGAATTCTATAAAAGAGAGGAAAAAATGTTGAATTTTAAGAAATTCAGATTTTTGAATTTTTTCGAATTTTTGATAATTTTAGATTTTTTACCAAAGAGTCGAGACAATTTAATAAGTGAAGTATTTTCCAAAAGCACAAAAATAAAAAAGCTAAATCCTATAAAAGAGAAGAAAAAATGTTGAATTTTAAGAAAATCGGATTTTTGAATTTTTGATAATTTTCGATAATTTTACATTTTTTACCAAAGATTCAAGACAATTTAATAAGTAAAGTATTTTCCAAAAGCACAAAAATAATGAAGGTAAATTTTATAAAAGAGAGGAAAAAATGTTGAATTTTAAGAAATTCGGATTTTTGAATTTTTTCGAATTTTCGATAATTTCACATTTTTTACCAAAGAGTCAAGACAATTTAATAAGTAAAGTATTTTCCAAAAGCACAAAAATAATGAAGCTGAATTCTATAAAAGAGAGGAAAAAATGTTGAATTTTAAGAAATTCGGATTTTTGAATTTTTTCGAATTTTTGATAATTTTAGATTTTTTACCAAAGAGTCGAGACTATTAAATAAGTAAAGTATTTTTCAAAAGCACAAGAATAATGAAGCTAAATCCCATAAAAGAGAGGAAAGAATGTTAAATTTTAAGAAAAACGGATTTTTGAAATTTTTTGAATTTTTGATAATTTTCGATAATTGTAGATTTTTTACCAAAGAGTCGAGACATTTTAATAAGTAAAGTATTTTCCACATTAAAAAGTTTGACATTAAAAAATATATAAAAAATGCTAATATACTTAACCCACAAAATTAAATTTTCAAAACAAACAAATGAATGCAGATAATTTGCTAACGGAAAGGAAACTTACGATTATTATAATGTATTCTATTATTGTCTAAAATTTAAAATAAAATTAATTTTCAAATCAATTTTTATTAGAAAATTCTACGAGAATTCAATTATTTAAATACAAAAGTAAATTATTTATTGAATAATTGAATTTTTCTTAAAATTTACTTCTTATAAAGAATTTTATTAACAAATTTTTAAATATTTAAATTCTATTGAAGAATTTTAATATAAATTTTTAGATTAGTTACATTTTTGAAGGAATTCGTTTAAAATTGTATTGAAAATAATTGAAATTCTACGATGAGTTTTATTATTTTTGAATATAATTAAATTATTGAGAAGAATCTTATAAAAAATTTATGTAAATATTTGAAATCTTGTGGAATTTTTATTATTTATGAAAATAATTAAATGTTTACATACAGTTTTATTAAAATTATTTTTAAATATTTGAATTCTTTTGGATAATTTCATTAAAATAGTAGATATTGATTATCATTGAAATGAGGAAGATTTTTGAAAATAATTTAAATTTTTATAAGAATTTTATTAAAATTTTTTATAATTATTGAATTTTGAAAAATATTAAATATTGAGTAATTGAATGTTTCTTAAAAATTAATTCTTATAAAGAATTTTATTAACAAATTTTTAAATAATTGTATTCTTTTGATAAATTTTAATAAAATTCTTAAGAATAGTTACTTTTTTTAAGGAATTCGATTAAAATTGTATTAAAAATAAATATTAAAAATTGTATTAAAATTAAATATTAAAAATTGTATTAAAATTAATTGAAATTCTGCGATGAGTTTTATTATTTCTGAAAATAATTGAATTATATTGAGAAGAAACTTATAAAAAATTTGAAAATATTTGAAATCCTGAAAATTTTTTATTATTTATTTAATGTTTGCGTAAAATTTTATTAAAAATGTTTTTAAGTAATTGAATTCTTTTGGGTAATTTTATTAAAATAGTTGATATTAAAAATCATTAGAATGCGGAAAATTTTTGAAAATAATTGAAATTTTGACAAGAATTTTATTAAAAGTTTTGAAATTAATTGAATTTTGAAAAAGAATTTTTTTATTTATAAAGATGATTGTGATTTTGTCAAGATATTTTTGTAAATTTTGAACGTAATTGAATTTTGTGATAAGAATTTTATTACTTTTGAAAATAATTGAATTTCAAGATTTAAGTTATTTAAAAAGAAATTTTTGTCAGAAATTGAAAAAATTGAAGATTTTGTATTAGAATTCATTGTATTTTTTAGTTTATGAGTCAAACTAAAAAAGACACAAAAATTCAGAATTTTCTTAGGATATCTCAAACTTTAATTTTTTTTCAGTACTTTTAATAAGAATTTCTGACTTTTCCTTGAATTCCCTATGTCAGAAGATATGATTATTATAATCATAATAATATTAAAACTATATATTCCAATTCATATTTTATTTTTATAAAAAAAATTGATTTTTAAATTTTTACATTCTATTATTTTTAAAATTGCTAATTTAATGAAAAAAGTGACCGATAAGTTAGCTGCGCGCGAATTATCTAATTTTTACCAATAGTCGACGACTTTTCACTAATTCCGATTAAGAGTGTCGCCACGTATAGAAATAATTTATTTATACCGAACACTTTTTTCTAAAACCAATTTTACCCGATTTTCCTTCTTACTTTATCTTTTTTTGTTCTAATTAATATCGAAGAAAAAACATTACAGTTATTACCGAATTATTTTAATAATAATCATTGTGTGAAAGGAGGACGACACGTGAATGTTTCGAAAGTGTTCACATTTATATACGTGTATTTATAAAGAAAGGGAGTGACAAAAAGAGAGAGAAAGAGAGAGAGAGAGTAGTTGAAAATTAAAGTTGTCGTTCCGAAAAAAAAATGTTTCGAAATAAGCGACACGTATAATTTTTTTTTATTGATGACCCGCCTCTCGATAATTCTCATCATTGGCGAGAAGCTTCTCGAGTTCATTTGAACACCTTCGCTCTCACACACAAATACACACAGGACTCTTTAAAAAGTTGAAACCTCTTGCAATTTGTAGAGTCATCGTGTAATGACGGGCGGGCTGTCAGCTCTCGCGACCCAAGAGAGCCGAGTAACAATAATAATTTGAACATCAAAAACGGTTCATTGGTATAAGCGCGCGGTGCACATCAGAAAAAAACTCGTACCACCAGCAAAACACCTGGGAGATACTATATTGGTATCTTGTCTCGTTCATTCTCAATTGATGGTCACAAGTTTAGTTATCATCGTTCACGTTGTGTGTCCTTCTTGGAATTTTTAATTTTATTTATTGCTTTTTAAATAAGATTATAGCTCCAAAAAAGAAGTAACAAAAAAAAGAAATTAATCTAGAATTAAATTATTTATTCATTATAAATTTCCTGGTATCTAGAAGTGTATATACTGATATACTTCGAGATACTGTATCAAGGTGATAATGAATTAATTACAGGAACGGGAAATCAGGAAAATAATTATTTCTCAATCTTGGATTATTAGATTTGTGTTCAGGGTGATGGATGATAATTGTAATAACATTTTCTTAATTGTTTTACTTTGAATTCTGATTTGGCATATTTGTTATTTTTACCATTAGTAGTATTACTATTAGTATTATTATACTATTGTTTTCTTGTTATCAACTATTGTTGACATTTACTACCAGCAATTTGATTGGTACCAGTGATTTTTCGCTGTCTTGATAATAGTTATTGTTGACAATTGGTAGCAGCGATTTTTCGCTTTTTTGTTACAAATTACAGTGAACAATTGATGCCAGTGATTATTTGATTTCTTATTGCTACTAACTATTGTTGACAATTGGCTTCAGAATTTGGTACCAGAATTACTTCGTTGTCTTGTTACTAATTATTTTTGACAATACCTTTAATTTTTTGCCTTCTCAATACTTACTAATGTTGCCAATTCGCACTAGAAATTTGGTACCAGCGATTTTTCGCTTTTTTGGTATTAATTATTGTTGACAATTGGTAGCAATGATTGTTCCTTGTATTTCTGTTATCTATTATTGACAATTGGTACCATCGATTTTTCACTTTTTTTGGTATTAATTATTTTTGACAATTGGTACCAGCAATTGGTGTCAACGATTTTTTATTTTATTGTTATTAACTACTGTTGAAAATTGGTTCCGGAAATTGATGTCACACATTTTTCGTTTTCTTGTTACTAACATTTGTTCACAATCGGTAATATCAAGCCTTTACTTTATGTTACTTATAAATGTTGACAATTGGCACCAGAAATTGATACCATCTATTCCTTCTATTTTCATACTAACTATTGTTGGTAATTGGTACCATCGATTGTCAGTTTTATTTTTGCTATCTAGTCTAGTTGACAATTGGTACCAGATATTCGTACCAATTGTTCGCTTTATTCCTGTTATCCATCATTGACAGTTGGTACCACTAATTTTTTTTTGTTACTATCTACTGTTAAGAATTCGTACCAGACATTAGTACCAATTGTTCGCTCTATTGTTATTATATATAATTGACAATTGGGACCACAAGAATTGGTACCAGTGATTTTTTTTTCTTTCTTGTTACTAACTGTTGATGATAATTGGTACCAGCAATTGTTCGCTCTATTGTTGTTATCTATCATTGACAATTGGTACCAGTGATTTTTTTCTTTTTTGTTACTAACTATTGTTGATGATTGGTACCGGCAATTGTTCGCTCCATTTTTGTTAACTTTTATTGTCGACTGGTACCAGCAATTGGTTTCAACGGTTTATCGCTCTGTCGTTAATAACTATCGCTGACAAACAGTATCAGCAATTGGTACCAAAGATTGTTTGCTCTATCGTTGCTAACTATTGTTGTCAATTGGTACCAGTGATTTTCCGCTTACTTGTTTTTAACTACTGTTGACACTTGCTACCAAGAATAGTAACAAATAGTTACTGTACTTTCTAGTAAGAATTGTCACTATTACCAATTGTTACTGGAAATTTCTGGTACCAATAGAAATTGCTACCCCAAACAGTGATTTCCATTCTTATTGTTCAATATTAATATTAATTATACTGTTACCACTGCCAATTAGTTTCTTGAATAACTTTTTATTCCTGTAAATGACTCCTATACAATTTATTACAACTAATTGAAATTCACTAATTATTACCAATGCCTAATTAATACTATCAGAATTTGTTATCATCTGACATTTTTACTATCAGCAATTATTACTTTCAGTAATAATTGAAAATTTGAAATATAAAAAAATAATTATAATTTTTTTTAATTGCAATCAATCTTTTTTCGCTGTATTGTCTGGCGTATGTTGCTCACAATTGGTCCTATAAATTTTCAGTACTTTTTAATATAATAAAAAGTTTGTATTTTAAACTTTAAAGAAATGCAAATACTAAGAAAATAAATAGATTATACTTAGAATGGTTAGAATTGGAAATAATCTTGGAAAAATGACTGATAAAAAGAAAAAGAAATTAAAAATCTACCGTTTAGAGAGAAGAAAAAATTTCGAACCATGTCATTAGCACATCTTTTGAGTATCGAGAATATAAAGGTGTGAAATGATCAATTAAAATTGAAACGAATCAAATTAAAATATTGACTTTCACTATTTTTCCCTCTATGTCTACGGAGAAATGAACAAATTTTTGACCTTTCTCGATTCTAAAATAGAGTTGAAAAGTAGTTCAATGATAATTGCTTAATTGGTCGTGATCGATGATGATTCTTGATTAAGTCAGATGAGATTGAGAAAATAATGAGCAGGAAACTGTATGTGTGATTGTATATACAGTGCGAGGTTTATTACCTGTAAATTTGTATTAAATACAGATTTTATATATTATATACATGTTGAAGAGGAGTATCGATGACCCTGTAAAATGTTGAAGTGTATTCTTGCCGCATAGCAAGCTGACGTGTCTTTTCTTTCTATGAACAAGGCCTCGTTGTCAAAGTGAAGGTGTCAAAGTTCGAGCGCAAAGAGTGCACGATATCTCTCTTTCTCTCTCTCTCTCTCTCTCTCTCTCTCTCTCTCTCTAATTCTCTTTTTTTCTCTTTTTCTCTCGAGGTGTCGGATGCTGCGAGAGTAAGAGAGAAATAAAAAAAGGAAAAAGAAAGAAAGAGGGAAAATGGGAGAGAAAGAAGGAAAGAAAATGAGAGAGAAAGAGAGAGAGAGAGAGAGAGAGAGAAAAGGAGAGGGAGAGAAAAAAAGAGAAAAAGAATCTACAGATATTAGAGATGCAAGATAGCTTTATTACACGCGCAAGTCGATGCCAACGCGAGACACATCGTCGGCAGCCTTTGATCATTCAAATCGGATTTCGATTCCTTCGCTAAATTCATCTTCTTCATGTTCAACATCATGAAATTCATCTCTTAACACTCAATTATCGAGAGTTTTCGAGAATATTCATCCTATAGAGAAAAATTGTGCAAAAAGCATATTTCTTTTTTTTCTCCTTATTCTTAAAGCTTAAAAATTAATTTTCAATTTCTTTGAATTCTTTTTTTTTCAAAACGTCTCTTTATTTATTTATTAGTGACCGACAAACAAAACGAGATTGAATAAAAATTTACTTTTTGATTCATTGTTTTTGTATGAAATGGAAAATAAATTTGGAATTAAACTTTTATTTTTGTTACTCTTTATATAATCTAGAAATATAATGGAAAAATTACTTTTGTTTTTTTTTTTGGTTTTGTAATGATCCAGAAAGGAAATTAAAAATTAATTTTATTTCTTTACATTTTTGTATATGATGCAGGAATACAAATAAAAACTACTTTAGTTTTTTTTTAGGTTTTTTATTATCGAAAAATGAAATTACAAAAATTACTTTTTCTTTGATCCGGATAGGAAATTAAACATTAATTTTGCTTTTTTACTTTTTGTATAAGCTAGAAGCAAAATGGAAAAATACTTTTGTATTTTTACTTTTTTATCTAGAAAGAAAATGAAAAAATTTCTTTTGTTTTTTTTACGTTTTGTTTGATTCAAAAACGAAATTAAAAATTATTTTTGTTATTTTTTACTTTTTGTATTATCTAGAAATAAAAGTAAAAATTGATTTTCCTTGTTACATTTTGAATGCGATCTAGAAATAAAACTCAAAATTATTTTTGTTTTTTTTACTTTTTTTATGATCGAAAAAAATTACAAATTACTTTTATTTTACTATTTTTTCAACTTTTGTATATGAACTAGAAACAAAATGTATAAATAAATTTGTTTTTTTACGTTATATATAAAATCCATAAACAAAATTAATAATTTCTTTTTTTCTTACTTTTTGTTTCAAATGGAAAATAAATTAAAACTAACTTTTTTTTAGTTTTACTTTTTGTATGATCTAAAAATATATAATGTAAAAAATACTTTTTGTTTTTTTACGCTTTTCATGTTCGAGAAACGAAAGTAGAAATTACTTTTTGTCTGATTTAGAAAGGAAATTAAAAAAAATAGTTTTGCTTCTTTTATTTTTTGTTTAATCTAGAAACAAAATAAAAAAATACTTTTGTATTTTTACTTTTTCATTCAGAATAACGAAATGGAAAAATTACTTTTGTTTTTTATTTTTCACATTTGTTTGAGTCAGAAACGAAATTAAAAATTAATTTTTTTTTTACTTCTTGTATGCGATCTAGAAATAAAATTAAAAAATTACTTTTTGTCATAATTTCTGTATGATCTAGAAAAAAATGGGAAAAATACTTTTGTACTTTTACATTTTGTATATGATCCAAAAATAAAATTGAAAATTATTATTTTTTTTTTTAATGATTAAGAAACAAAATTAAATAAATATTACTTTATTTCTTCATGGGAAAATTAATAAATTACTCGTAAGCGCTTCATCTTGTTTATAACAAATTTTATTATTTTTTTTCAAAATTTTTTTATTAATTTTTAAAATTTCTTTTTTTTCACTATCGCTTAACTTTAGAAATGATACGGTAATGAAATAGGAGTTTTATCATCTGGCATAGAACACAGAAAAAACCAGTGTAAGCATTTAAAGCAGTGTGAAAAGCGATGACATGCGAACAAGTGAATAGTCGTGTTAATATATGATGATAATCATCTCAACCTCAACTCTAATTAGCGAACAATCTGGTCCTTAATACATATATGTATGAAAGAGCTTTAATATGCTCACATGTATGACGAAGCTTATTCTCGCACGTGGTCGATTAAAATATTGTTATAAAAAAAAAAAAATGAAAACTCAAATATTTCGCGTGACACTACAATATTTTCAAACTGCACAAATTGCAGCAAACTTTTCATACAAAAAAAAAAACGAGCAAAATTAAAAGTGATTGATGCACTTTTTAACTAAAATTAAATATTTTTTATTTTATATTCTGCAGAATTCATTATCACTTTGATGGATTTTGATTTTTCATTTTCATTTTGACAAAAAATAAAAATAGAAGTTAAAGTAAAAATAGAAATCTTTTAAAGTGAAAATGAAAATAAAAATTTGTCAAAATGCAAGTGAAAATGAAAAAATCTTTTAAAGTGAAAGTGAAAATGAAAGTCAAAGTTGAAACTATCAAAGTAAAAGTGAGAGTGAAAATCAAAGAGAAAATAAAAATCTACAAAAGTGAGAGTGAGAGTGAAAACGAAAGTCAAAGTAAAAATAAAATTACACATTAAATTCATGTAAAGCTCGAGCGAATTGAATTATTATTAATATCGCTGCCAGTAGTCACTAATTAGAAGACGAGAATTTATTTTTTTATTTTTAATCATTTCACAAATAATTTGGTGGAATTTATTTGGTTCGTGTCCGGGCCTTATACGATTCTCACCAGACTCTCGTGGGTCCCGTTTTTCGTAATTTATACGATTTGGCTCGTGGTGCTTCGGGGGGTCCAGGCAACGTCCCTCGCTTTACGAACGCAATTCGCCCGCAACAATTAGTTATTTATGAGGCGTTCTCGCCTAAGCTTCGCGCGCAGCTACCAAACAGACGCTAACCATTGGGTCTTCTCTCCTTTGGACACCGAGACACGGGAGAATAATATGCTTTTATTTACACGCGCGCCTCTTTCGCGTGGGCGTGATTATTCTCTCGAAACCCCCTTTTTTTATTCTTCTTCTTCTTCTGCTTACCCGATCCTTGCTTCTTGACTTCATCCATTTTTTTATGAGACACCATCTGGCTGCTCCTCTAATCAGTATTCGAATTCCATTTCAAAAGCAGTTCTCTTTACGACGCGATACCAATTCGATACGTATTTTATCATATTTGCATATTATACTTTCTTTCCGTTCGGTGTGCGATCTTTATATTTTTATTTTTTTATTTTTTTATGATTTTATTATATTATTTATTAGTATTTATTTATATATTTATTAGCATTATTTCTTTATATTATATTTCATTATTTAATTAATTGATTAATTAACTGATCTAAATTATTATGGAAATTATTCTCCTTTTTATTTATAAAATAAAAAGTGCTAGAAAATTGTTAATTGATAACAAATTTTGATCACGAAACAGGAAATATGTACCCATTTTATGCATAATTTTTATTTCTCAATAAAAATATTGTTTACAAACTCACTTTTTTCTTTTGGGGAGAAAAACATTAGATCTTCCCATTTCTTAATATTTTTGTAGAAAAATATTTCAATTTTCATAAGGAAATAATTTGCATCAATTCTATTTCTTAATTTCAATTGTTTAAAGAAAAATTCAAAGTTTCTTAAAAATAAAGGAAAAAAATGTTTATAAATTATATTTGTCAATTAGAAAATTTAATTGAAAATGAAACTGAAAATATTTGAATTTTTAGAAAATAAAGAAAAAAATTTTATTGAAAAAAATGTTCTGTTAAAATTATTTACGAATATCTTTAATTGTAAAATTATTCGAAAACAATAATTTCTTTTTTTTATAAATTTTAAATATTTAATTGTTATTATTTTTCCATAGGAATTAGGATTTTCAAAAATTTCAAATTCGAACCTTTTTGAAATTAATCAACTTTAAACATATTGTTATAAAACATAAAGAAAACGATTACTCCGAGTCTTCGACTCGGAGTGATCGATTTCTTCATGTTTTATAATTAACAGCATGTGATTGTTACAGAATTCAATGTTAATTTTTTCGACCACTTTTCTCTTAAAATATTAAATAAATTAAGCTAGTTTTTTGTGAATAACTCTAAAATATCATAAAGAAGGGCAGTGATGTGAAAAAGTTTTAATATTTTTAAAATTATTTATTAAAAAATAACTTTAAAATTATCAGTTCTCAAAATCACTTTTAATCAATTTCTCGTCTTTTCCGATTTCAAAGTATTTTTTTATAATTTATTTTAGAATTATTAAAACTTTTGCACATCACTGCTCTTCTTTATTATATTTTAGAGTTATTCACAAAAAAACTAGCTTAATTTATTTAATATTTTAAGAGAAAAGTGGTCGAAAAAATTAACATTGATTTCTGTAACAGTCACATGCTGTTAAAGAGGATCGAGTGTTAAAATCATTATTTTATATTAAAATTTTAAAAATTAAATAAAAAAATTTAAATCTTAATTTAATATTGAAAATTAAAATCAAAATAGGTATTTAAGTTAAAATCTAGAAATCAAAATTAAAAATTCTGTAATTGGAACTAAAAAATACAAATTAAAGATTAAAAATTGAAATATTTATTATTTTCAAATTTAAAAATATAACTTTAAAACTTTTAATTGAAAGAAACACAAATAAATAAGAGATTGGAAACTAAAATTCAAAAATTTATTAGCAAATTAAAGTAAAATTTAAAAATTAAAAAATACATTGAAAATTTTATTGAAAAAAATGTTCTGTTAAATTTATTTACGAATAGCTTTAATTGTAAAATTATTCGAAAACAATAATTTCTTTTTTAAAAATTTTAAATTATAATTTAATTATTACTATTTTTCCATAGGAATTAAAATTTTCAAAAATTTTAAATTCAAACCTTTTTGAAATTAATCAACTTTAAAAATATTGTTATAAAACATAAAGAAAACGACTTATTATTGTCTAAAATTTAAACTAAAATTAATTTTCAAATCAATTTTTATCAGAAAATTTTGCGCGAATTCAATTATTTAAATACAAAAGTAAATTATTCATTGAATAATTGAAAGTTTCCTAAAATTTAATTCTTATAAAGAATTTTTTTTTTAATTTTTAAATAATTAAATTCTTTTGACAAATTTTAATAAAATTCTTCAGAATAATTACATTTTTTAATGAATTCGATTAAAATATTAAAAATAAATATTAAAAATTGTATTAAAATAAATTAAAATTCTGCGATGAGTTTTATTATTTCTGAAAATAATTGAATTATTGAGAAGAAACTTATAAAAAATTTGAAAATATTTGAAATCCTGTGAAATTTTTATTATTTATGAAAATAATTTAATGTTTGCGTAAAATTTTATTAAAATTGTCTTCAAATCATTGAATTCTTTTGGGTAATTTTTCATTAAAATAGTTGATACTGAAAATCACTAAAATGAGGAAAATTTTTAAAAATAATTGAAATTTTGACAAGAGTTTTATTATTTATAAAAATAATTGAATTATTAAGAAGAAACATAAAAAATTTGTAAATATTTGACTTCCTGTGAAATTTTTAATATTTACGAAAATAATTTAATGTTTGCGTAAAATTTTATTAAAATTTTTTTTAATTAATTGAATTCTTTTGGAAAATTTTATTAAAATAGTAGATATTGGAAATCATTGAAAGGAGGAAAATTTTCAAAAACAATTGAAATTTTGACAAGAATGTTATTAACATTTTTGAAAATTAAATTTTAAAGAATAATTTTTTTTATTGATAAAGATAATAATTGGGATTTTGTCGAGATTGTTTTGTAAATTTTGAATATAATTGAATTTTGTGATAAGAAATTTATTACTTTTGAAAATAATTGAATTTCTGCAATCATTTGTAACTTCTTCAAAATTCAATTTTTTTAGTGTTTTTATCTAAAATTCGTCTATAAATCCATTATTTTTAATAATTGATTAAATAGGATATATTGACAAATTTAACTATAATTTTAGAAGATTTTGAATTATTAAAATTTTTCAAAACTCTAAGTTCATTAAAATTTCTAATTAAATTCATTCAAGATTGAAATTTTATAAAATTTCAAATTGAAACCATTTGAAGTTCATTTATTTACGAAAATTGTAAACGCCTCTTTTAAAATTGAATTAATTTTGAAATATTTAAGTAAAATTATTCATTAAATAATTTATTAGTAATATAGTTTTATGACAGTTTTTCAAAAATTAAGTTATTTAAAAAGAAATTTTTGTCAGAAATTGAAAAAATTGAAAGTTTTGTATTAGATTTCGAGGTAATTTTATATAGTTTATGAGTCAAACGAAAAAGACATAAAAATTCAGAATTTTCTTATGAAATTAAAAAAATTAATTTTTTTCAGTAGGTACTTTTAATAAGAATTCCTGACTTTTCCCTGAATTCCCTGTGTCAGAATATATGATTATTATAATTGTAATAAATATTAAAACTATATATATTCCAATTTATATTTTATTTTAATGAAAATAAATTTGAATTAAAAATCTTCTATTAGTTTACAAATTTAATTAATTAATTAATTTCATTAATTAATTTTTTAATTTTTAACTAATTTTAATTTATTTTTTATTTTTTAATTTATTTTTTCATTTTTAATTTTATTGAAAAAAGTGAGTAAAAAGTTAGATTTAGTTAGATATTTAGGGAAATATTTTTTATTTACTTTTAGGGAAATATTTTTTCGTCCAGTAAATAATTTACTTCTTTTCATATAAATATTCTTTTTTCTATTTTTATTTTTTAATATTTTAACCCAGAATAATTTTGCCCAAAAAAATTTTTTTTTCTATATAAATAAATTCATTATTCAGTAAATTTTCATGACTGATTAAAATATTTTCGTGAAAATTAATGTAACTTCCTCTTACCATACGCTAAATAAACGGGAAGTAGATTCTTTTGAATTTTCGAGATGTATATATTTATTCTTTGGTTGAAACTTGAGTTTTGATCTTCAGTCGGAAGAAGCGTAGGTGTTTATAAATGACTTTCACGTTGCTTCAGGGTGTGTTCATGCATTTTAAATGTGTCCAGTTTCTTTTTCTTTTTCTCTATATAGATTTAGAAAATTTCTGATATATTCAGATACTTCAATTATTAAGAACTGCGCAAAAAATGAAGAAAAAAAAATCAAAAATTTATGACTCAGAAGAAATTCATTTGCTTTGAGTAATAAATTTTTAGTTTTACAGTTGAGAAAATGAAAACTGTAATTAATAAATAATAAGTAATAACAAGATATTTATAAATATTATTAAAGTTTATACACAATAAAAGATTTGAAAATATAATTGTTACGACTATATTAATTTAATAGTCGTGGTTGTTGCACAAGTCAAAGTGAAATATGCACAAAATAAATAATTTTTTTAAAGGAACTTTTAATTTTAAATGATAAGCAAAGAGAATTTTGTGACGAGAGAAAAATTTGATAGAAAAATAGGAACTAGAGAAAAATTATATAAATAAGTGAAGAAATATAAAATTAATACGTAAATTAAGTAATAAGCCAAATATTTAAAAAATAAAATAATAATTATTTTTAATTTTATTTTTAATTTTATTTTTAATTTTATTTTTAATTTTATTTTTATGACTAAATTAAAAACTGTTGAGTAGATTAAAGGCAATAATACAAAAATATATTTTTATAAAAACGAAGTTTATTTTTTCTCATAATAACAATATTTAATTTGAAGAAGAAAAATGATCTCTGCACCTTGTGTGTGTACATTTACAATGTAACAATTTTTAGTGTCAGCGTTTTGCAGATGTTTTATGTATTATCATCATCTCGAATGCCACGTGTCACTAGTGAACGAGTTATGACAATAAAAATGTAAAATTGACGGTCCAACTAATAATAAGTAAATTGGAATGAAACCTACTACTACTATACTCTATGAAACAAAAAAAAATTGAGGAAAAAATTATAAATATTCACGTGTTGTACAAAAGCAAAAAAGAGGCTATAATTCATAACTTTATGTATGTATATACATATATATGTATATACACATTCGTCGCTGCCTGCAAATATAGAAACTGCACTTTTGATATATTGCATACAAAGTCCGTATTTGATTTATCATTCGTTTAAGATAAAACCTGTTTATGTTTATAAAGTAAAGTAATATATACAGTCAAAGAGCGTCGCGTCTTTTGCACTATAACGTAACGCCAGTAAGTTATTCGCTGATTTACAGAGAGTAACGTTATCAAAATTGACCGTCCCACGGCCTTTTGCAAATGACCATTCATTTCTTTTCTCTTATATATCGTGTAGTACAGGGGAGATCGGGGCGTAATGAATAATTGGGATTTCATTTAGAAATCCTAAATTGAAATAATTTCACTCAACAAACTAGTTTTATTGTAGTTGCAGGGCTTGAACTAGGTCCCAAAATTCCGTAATAGTCTGCAACTCTGCTTAAAGTCCGTAAAAGTCCGTTTTTTTAAAAAAGGTCTGTAAAGTCCGTAATTTGATTCAAAAAGGTCTGTAAAGTCCGCAATTTGATTTAAAAAGGACGAAAAGTTAATAAATTGTACGATATAATTTTGAGAATTTTTGAGAAATTACAAATGATTTCAGCAATTCAATTATTTTCAAAAGTAATAAAATTCTTCGTAGAAATTCAATTATGTTCAAAATTTTTAAAAAATTCTCATCAAAATTTCAATTATCTTTAGAAATAATTAAATTCTTCTCTGAAATTGAATTATTTTTTGAAATTTGTCTCAATTCAATTCAATTCAATTTCATAAAATTTTCTAAAAGAATTCAATTATTTAAAAAAAATTGTAATAAAATTCTACACAAATTTTTAATTATTTAAAAAAAATAATAAAAATTTCACAGGTATTTTATTATTTACAAATTTTTTTTTATAAATTTCTTCGCAATCATTCAATTATTTTCATAAATAATAAAACTTTTATGGGGTTTCAATTATTTTCGTAAATAATAAAATTCTTTTTAGGAATTCACTTATTTTTGTAAATAATAAAACTCATTGTAGAATTTCAATTATTTTTAATACCTAAGTACAATTTTAATCGAATTTCTCAAAAAAAAAAAAAAAATCGAATTTCTTAAAAATTTCGTTCATATTCGTCAAAAGAATGAAAATTCTTAAAGAACTTTTTCAAAAAATATAAAAAATAATGGATTAGTTAAAAACGCAAAAAAAATTCAATTTTGTAAAAGATACAAATTATTGCAAAAATTCAATTATTTTCAACAGTAATAATATATTCTTCGCAAAAATTAAATATTGTTCAAAAGTAATAAAAATCTTCGTCAATTCAATTATGTTCAAAAATTTTGAAACATTCTCTCAATATTTCAATTATCTTTAGAAATAATTAAATTCTTCTCCGAAATTTAATTATTTTGAGAAACTTTCCTCAATTCAATTCAATTTCATAAAATTTTCCAAAAGAATTCAATTATTTAAAAAAAAAAAAAATTTAATACAATTCTACACAAATTTTTAATTAATTTTAGAAAATAATAAAAATTTTACAAGAATTTCATTATTTACAATTATTTCTTTTTATCAATTTCTTCGCAATCATTTAATTATTTTCATAAATGATAAAATTTTTACCGGGATTCAATTATTTTCGTTAATAACAAAGTTCTTTTTAGGAATTCAATTATTTTCATAAATAATAAAACTCAATGCAGAATTTCAATTATTTTTAATACAATTTTAATCAAATTTCTCGAAAAATGTAATTATTCTTAAAAATTTTATTAAAATTCGTCAAAAGAATTCAATTATTTAAAAATTTTTTGATAAAATTCTTTATGAGAATTTAATTTTTAGAAACATTCTATTATTCAATAAATTTTTATTTTAGTATTTAATTTAATTTAATTGTGGTAGAATTATCTCATACACATTGATTTAAAAATGGATTTCAGTTAAAATTTTAGATTATAATTGAATTTTAAGAGCATTAGAGGGAAATTTTTTAGAAATAATTGAATTTTGAAAAGATTTCAGATTAAAATCTTTAAAACTTTGAATTTTTCATATTCTTAACTAACAATTCTGTGGAATTAATTTCTTTTTGAGAAACTTTAATTGCGGATTTTCTTTTGTAATTATTTGAAGTTTTTATTTTCTAATATATATTTAATTGAAGGATTTACGAATAATTGAAATTTTGTAAAATTGAATTGTAAACAAATGAATTTGAAAATTCTTAAAGAACTTTTTGAAAAATTAGAAAAAATAATGAATTTATAGAAGATATTTATTTAAAAACACGAAAAAAAATTCAATTTTGTAAAAGTTACAAATTATTGCAAAAATTTAATTATTGTCAAGTGTAGTATTCTTTGTAAAAATTAAATATTGTTCAAAAGTAATAAAATTCTTCTTAGGGATTCAATTATTTTTACAAATAATAAAACTCATCGTAGAATTTCAATTATTTGTAATACAATTTTAATCAAGTTTCTCGAATATTCAATAAATTATTTATTTTTGTAATTAAATAATTGAACTCTAGTAAAATTTTCTAATAAAAATGTATTTAAAAATTAACTTCAGTTAACATTTTAGATAATAATTGAATATTAAAAGCAATATAGCGTAAATTTTTAAAAATAATTGAATTTTGAAATTAACTTTTTGAAAAAGTTTAATTAAATTTTTTTAATATTATTTCAAGTTTTTATTTTCTAATATATATTTAATTGAATAATTTATGAATAATTAAAATTTTGTAAAATTGAATTGTAAACAAATGAATTTGAAAATTCTTAAAAAACTTTTTGAAAAATTATAAAAAATAATGGATTTATAGAAGATGTTTAGTTAAAAACACGAAAAAAATTAAATTTTGTAAAAGTTTCAAAAAAATTAAATTATTTTCAATAAAAATAATATTCTGCGCAAAAATTAAATATTGTTCAAAAGTAATAAATTTCTTCTTAGGCATTCAATTATTTTTATAAATAATAAAACTCATCGTAGAATTTCAATTATTTGTAATACAATTTTAATCAAATTTCTTGAAAAATGTAATAATTACTATTTAAAATTTTATTAAAATTCATTTATAGAAATCAATTATTTGAAATTTGTTGATAATGAATCTTTATGGAAATTGAATTTTAAGAAACATTCAATTATTTAATAAAAAATTATTTTTTTTGTATTTAAATAATTAAATTCTAGTAGAATTTTCTAATAAAAATTGATTTAAAAATTAATTTCAGTTAAAATTTTAGATAATAATTAAATATTTAAAGCAATATAGCGTGAATTTTTAAAAATAATTGAATTTTGAAATTAATTCTTTTGAAAAAGTTTAATTGAATTTTTTAAATATTATTTTAAGTTTTCATTTTTTAATATTTATTTAATTAAATAATTTATGAATAATTAAAATTCCGGTTTTAAGGGAAAATTGAAGATTTAACGCCTTTTAATAAAAAAAAAACCTCGGAGTTAGCCATAACGCCTCGGTCTCCCCTACTTTATTGTATTTTAAACATATTTACAAAGTACGTATTTTTTTATGTATCAAAAATTTTATGTGTTCGCTAAACAAATTTCATTTTCTACTATTCAATATAATTTACATTGTAGAATTTTTGAAATTTATCAAATCGGCATTTTCTCATAGTTATTTAATTCTAATATTTTGTTAATTTTAGTAATTTTATAAAATATAAATTTTATAAAATGTTCAACTAAAAAGAAAAGAAAACAAAACTAACTTGTACTAATAGGAAACAATATTAATATTCTTAACGCTCCAGTTTTCAGATTATAATTTTCCTTCTAATAACTTCTAAAAGGTTTCTTAATTTTAGTCGCAATTTTTATCTAGTTCTTGAGATTTATTTACAGTATTTATATATTTATACCTATTAGAGTTTTAGTTATTTATTCGAGATATGCTTATAGAGAAATAAATAAATTATCAATAAGTAATTATATAGTAACTAATGGAAAAAATAATCAAGGACTTAAAAATTAATTAACCATTATCGACGAATTAACAGTTTTTAGTGCGTGAGCGATTTCACTCCGGAATTGAGTCTTCATTTTCTTGTGGACAGGAGACAGATTGGGAATTGAATCTGTAGACACTTTCTGGATATTGGTACCTGCAACAAAAGAAAAGAAGAAGTAATTAAAAAATTATTTTTTCGATGAATAGTTCATTATGATTGTATAATGAATAACTAAATTTTTATAACAATTAAGAATTATTTTTTTAAAGGTAAAATATTTGTTTATATCTTGAAACTCTCGGTTGAGTTAAGTTGAAAATGGTTAATATTTGGTACTTTTAAGTTAAGTTAAAAATTGTTATGGTTTCTAATAACTTGAAATAATAATGACTAAAGATACTATTCTGTTAAGCTGACAAATAAAAACAGTTGTAAAAGAAACTACGGTTACTGTTAACTTCAATCGAAAATACCTAAAGTTACTATTAACTAAGTTAATAGCTTAATAAGTTAATAATAACTGAAGTTAATATTAACTAAAGTTAATAATAACTGAAGTTAATAATAACTAAAGTTAATAATAACTGAAGTTACTATTAACTAAAATTACTTTTAACTAAAGTTAAGTTAGTTAAGTTAAGTTAGTTTTAACTGAAGTTACTTTTAACTACAGTTAATAATAACTGAAGTTACTATTAACTAAAGTTACTATTAATTAAAGATAATAATAACTGAAGTTATTATTAACTAAAGTTAATAATAAATAAAGTTACTTTTAACTAAAGTTAAAAATAACTGAAGTTACTATTAACTAAAGTTAATAAATAAAGTTACTTTTAACTAAAGTTAAAAATAACTGAAGTTACTATTAACTAAAGTTAATAATAATTGTAATTACTATTAACAATTATGGTTATGATATCCAGTGGTCACGTGTTTCCATGTTAAAGTATATGGGGCACGTGACCACTGAATAACATGACCTTAAGCTAATAAAACTTCATCGGTTTCGATTAACTTAAGATAAAAATAACTAAAGTTACTATTAACTGAAAGTAAAAGTAACTGAAGTTTCAATTAACTTAAGTTGAAAATAACTAAACTTACTGTTAATTTTAGTTACCAATAACTGAACTTACTATTAACTCGAGTTACCAATTTAACTAAAGTTATTTTTAACTTAAGCTAATAATGAGTAAAGTTTCTATTAACTTAACATAACAATGGAAAGAGTTACTATTAAATTAAGACAATAATTTTTAGCTTAGGTTCTTTTAGCTTAGGTTAAGAATAACTAACGTTACTAGTAACTTAGGAAAAAAGTACGTAAGTTACAGTCAAGTTAATAGCTAACAATATTCGGTTACAATTAACTTAAAATAATAATAGCTAAAGTCACAAATTAACTTAGGACAATAATTAATAAAGTCACTATTAATTTTGGACAATATTAATTAAACTTACTATTAACATAGGACAATAATTATTAAATTCACTCTTAACTTTGGTCAATATTAACTAAACTTACTATTAACTTAAAATAATAGTCAAAAAAGTTGCAATAGACTTAAGAAAATAATAACAACTAAAGTTGCTATTAAGTTAGTATAATAACTCAAGTTACTATTAACTTAATTTACCAGTAACTGAAGTTAATTTAAATTGAAATCATAATTTCCACTAAATTAAATTAATATTAACTGAGATTACCAGTGAATAGAGTTATTCACTAAAGTTACTATTAACTAAAGTTTCCACTAAATGGAGTTACTACCAACTGAGACTACCAGTAAATGGAGTAATAATTAACTAAAGTTATTATTCACTAAAGTTACTATTAACTAAAATGATTATTAACTAAAGTTTCCACTAAATTAAGATACTATTAACAAAAATTAACAGACTAAAGTTACCACTAGCTAATACTAAGGTTTACTAACTCTAATAGTTACCAATGTTACTACTAACTAAATTAACTAATTTTCTTACTAACTGAATTTACAACTATCTAAAGTCATTATTTCCTTACGTTACCATTTACAAAATTTTCTATTGACTGGATTTGATAGTGACTGAAGTTAACAATCATCATAACAATTATAATAACAACAGATGTTAAGACGTAACGTAACGGCCCCTATGGGGCCGTTAGCAACTACGGACGAACCCCCGAGTCTCGCTATAAGGTTTTCAACCCTTGGCCACGAAACCCCAAAAAAAGAGAAGAAAGAAAGAGAAAAGAATGAGAAAAAAGAAGAAGAAAAAAGGAAAAATGTAGGAAAAAAGGAAGCGAAGAAAAAAGGTGCAAAAAACAGAAAAAAGAAGAAAAACCCAAAGGTGATGGAATAAGGGCCAAGTGTCGATACTTATCTCTCGGTATATATGACAAAGACGGGGGTAAAATGCATTTGTTGCCCGCGCGATAATCGGCAGAGAATCACGTGAATCGTTGCACTGCGATGGAGGAGAGGAGCGCGCAAAAAGAGAGGCATCGCTGTAGGTAGGTGCGAGTCCACCAGCTAAAAACCACCAAGTGGAAAGTAACTGGGTGGACGTTTAACATATGAGCGGCTACCAGTGTTATTAATGCGGCAAGAGCTTCGTACTCGGTTTCTTCGGTTGTGCCCACGTATATGGAGAGAGAGAGAGAGAGAGACTATCATCCTGCTTGGGGCCACCCGCGGGTCCTTTGGGGCCCCACGGGGGAGACTCTGCCCCCGGGTCTCTCATGGCACAGAGTAGCGAAAGAGGGGGGGATCCTGCGGTAACACGACACTTGGAAACACCAACAGAGAGTGAGAGAGAGAGAGACAACGCTGCCAGAAGCCAACTGCATATATAGCCTATAACCCAAGTCAAAGGAGTTATGTCTTCCTGCCCGCCGACGGCTAATTAATATGTGTTTAGGGTGGAATGCCGCACACGTATAATATGTCCCCCCCACCTCTCTTCCTACCGCGAGTGAGCCAACACCCCGCACGGAAGGGATTCCTTTCGAATGATCGAGCGACACCAACATTTCACTAATTTTTCGCAGTTCTTTTCTTTTTTTCTTTCTTTTAATATACCGTCGTTGATTTATTAGAATTCGTATGAGGATTGTATATACGGAATTTGGGAATTTGATATTTAATATGCGAGAAAGGGTTCGCATGGGGAAGTATTATTGATGACGAATTTCAATTCGAAATTAACTGAAATTAGTGTTTTTGGGAGAAGGATTAAAAGTAGGTACAAGTTTAGATGGTGGAAAAGGTAATAATCAAAAACTACCCACGTCGAAAATTTAAACAATTTGGAGCTTTCTTTTTTTATTAAAGAAGAGCTTTTTCGGAAATACGGAGGAACTTAGAACTGTTTCAGAATTTATTTCTGATTCAGAAAAAATTCGTGTCTTGAAAAACGACGTTTGTCTACAAAATTTTTAAAACAATTTTTAGAGTCGAATATCAGATTTGGGCTTTTCTTTATTAAATTAGAGCCCTTTTTATTAAAGAAGAGCTTTTTCCAAAACACCGAGGTACTCAGAGTTTTTTTAGAATTTATTTCCGATTCAGAAAAAATTGTCATCTTGAAAAATGACGCTGGTCTTGTCATTTTTTTTTAACAATGTTTGGAGTCGATTATCTAATTCGAATTTTTCATTCAATTTGAGCTTTTTTTTTAAAAATGAAGAGCTTTTTTCGAAATACTAAGGAACTTAGAACTATGTTAGAATTTATTTCCGATTCAGGAAAAATTTCTTATTTTGAAAAACGACGCTGGTCTAGATCATTTTTAAATCAATTTTTATAGTCGAATATGAAATTTGGGCTTTTCTTCATCAAATTGGAGACATTTTTTTTATTACAAAAGAGCTTTTTCCAAAACTCGGAGGTACTTAGTACTTTTTAAAAATTTTTGTTCTATTCAGAAATAAATTGTATTTTGAAAAACGACGCTGGTCTTGTAAATTTATTTTAACATTTTTTGTAGTCGAATATCAAATTTGGGCTTTTTTTATCAAATTGGAGCTTTTTATTATTAAAGAAGAGCTATTTACGAAACACTGAAGAACTTAGAATTTTTTTTTAAATTCTTTTGGATTAAGAAAAAATTTTTATCTTGAAAAACGACGCTCGTCTTGACAATTTTTTAAAATAATTTTTGGAGTCGAATATCAAATTGGATCTTTTTTTTTATTGAAGAAGAGCTTATTCCGAAACACGGAGGTACTCTAAACTTTTTTAAAATTAATTTCCGATTCAGAAAACAATTGTGTCTTGAAAAACGACGCTGGTCTTGATAACTTTTTGTAACCATTTTTGAAGTCGAATATCAAATGTGTGCCTTTGTTCATCAAATTGGAGCTTTTTTATGTAAGAAGAGCTTTTTCCGAAATACAGAGGAACTTAGAACTATTTTTGAATTTGTTTCCGATTACGAAAAAATTCGTTTCTTGAAAAACGACGCTCATCTTGACAATTTTTTAAAACAAATTTTGGAGTCGAATATTAAATTTGGGCTTTTTTCATCAAATTGGAGCTTTTTTAAATAAAGCAGAGCTTTTTCTGAAACACGGAGGAACTTTAGTACTCATTAAAATTTTTTTTTCTATTCAGAAATAATTTGTGTTTTGAAAAATGACGCTGGTCCTGGCAATTTTTTAAACAATTTTTAAAGTCGAATATCAAATTTATTTTTTTCTTCATCAAACTGGAACTTTTTCTTATTAAAGAAGACCTTTTTCTGAAACACGAGATACTCAGAACTTTAATTTTTGTTGATAACTATTTAACTTTTTAAGTACCGATACGTACTTAAGAATTTGTAGTAATTTCGGTTTGTGTTAATAATAATCTAGGTTACTATTAACTCCAGTTAATAATAACATTAATTTATTAGCACCTTCAGTAATAACACTGTAAAGAAAGGTTCTAAATTAGAGCTGATTTCGGTATTAAAATTTAAAAAAATTACGATTTTGTACCAAAATCAAAATTGATACTAAATTCGTACGTTTTTCCTACAGTATAGTAGCATTAGTTAATATTTTATTTAGTGACTGATAAATCTGGTTAATAATAACATTAGTTGCTAGTGACGTTAGTAAATAATAATTTTATCACTTGTAACAATCGTTCCCCAAATTTCCAAATGTTTATAATTCAATGAGACAAAATCGATTCTCAAAAATTAATTTAGACCTGAAAAAATCAATTTTTCAAGCTAAAGAATAAAGTGATTCGGACGTATAAAGAATGAATAAAGATATCCTCACTGGGAAGAGATCGAGTAGTTACGATAAGCATACCGGAAAGTGTAGTAATGAATTCTTTCTGTCCAGGTGAGTTGGTTTCATTCTCGCGTCGTTGGTATATCTCTCGAAATTTATGCATATTCAAGTTTACATATTTATAACTATATTATCGCATATAATCGATACTAATACCAGACATCGCCAACGCAACTTTTGATTTATCGATAAACTAATGTCCTTTTCATTATCATCAATATCATTTTCATTTTTTAGGATGCTGATATTTTCTTTTCTGTTCATTCAATGCTCTATTGGTTCTGCTAGTTGCATAATGAGTTCAAATTGGTTCTGCCAGTTCTACTGGTTAGAAATTGTGAATTTTTTTTTGTGTCCAGTTATTATTATTAGTATGGCAATTACTAATTTTAGTGGTTAATGTTGTTAGTAATTATAATGACTATTAACCGATATTATTATGGTGGCTATTGTTATTAATAATAATTATTATTATTATTACTAGTAGCTGATATTATTATAGTTGATCAGGTTTGCCACAAATATTTAAATTTATTTTTCCCTGACTTTTTCCTGATTTCTAGACAAAATTCTCACTTTTTCCCTGACCCTAAAAAATATTCTGATTCACTCTAAAAATTATTAGAAACTCAAAAAAATATTCTATTATAAATATTTATTTACAAATTTCATTAATTGTAAAATTATTCAAAAACATTAATAATTTCTTTTTTAAATAAATATTTAATCATTATTTTTCCATGTGAATTAAAATTCTTTAATACATTCAAATTAAAACCTTTTTGAAATTCAACAATTTATAAGAATATTATTACAAAACATAAAGAAGGTGATCACTCCGAGTCGAAGACTTTTTTTACAAAAATTTAATAAAATTCGTTGCAATAATTCAATTATTTTCATAAATAATAAATCGATTATTTGGTAATTCATTTTTTAATCAATTTTTATTAGAAAATTCTAAGAGAATTCAATTATTTAAATTAAAAAATAAATAATTTATTGAATAATTGAATGTTTGTTAAAATTGAATTCTTCCAAAGAATTTTATGAAGAAATTTTTAAATAATTCAATTCTTTTGACAACATTTTTAAGAATAATTACATTTATTGAGGAATTTGATTAAAATATTGTATCAAAAATTAATTAAAATCCTGCAATGAGTTTTATTATCTATGAAAATAATTAAAATTTTCCCAAAAATGTTATATTACAATTTTTCTAAAATAATTGAATTTCGGTGAAAAATTTCATTATTTATGAAAATAATTAAATTATTTCAAAAAAATTTATTAAAAATTTTATAAATTATTGAATTCCTGTGAAATTTTAACAAGAATTTTATTTAACTTTTTAAAAATCATTAAATTTTGAAGAAGAATTTTATTATTTATAACGATAATTGAAATTTTGACGAGAATTTAAAAAAAAAATTTAAATAATTGAATATTAAAGAAATTTATTATTTATAAAGATAATTTTAATTTTGACAAAATTTTTTTTTTAATTTTTAAACATAATTGAATTTCTGCGAAGAATTTTATTAGTTTTGAAAATAATTTAATTCCTCCAACGAATTTTATTCAAGTTTATCAAAATAAATGAATTTCTATGAAGAATTTTACTATTTCTAAAAATAATTGAATTCTTGAAAAGAACTTTGTTAAATTTTTTTTAAATAATTGAATTTCTGCGACGAATTTTATAAAATTCTTTTTAAATAATTGATATTTTTCGAAAAAATTTTTGAAATTTTTTATATTAAATAATTGAATTTCAGTAAAAATTTTATTATTTATGAAAATAATTGATTAATTTCGAAGAAATTTATTAAAAATCTTGTAAATTATTGAATTTCTGTGGAATTTTGCCAAGAAGTTTAATAAAGTTTTTAAAAATAATTGAATTTCGAAAAAGAATTGTATAATTTATAAAGATTATTGAAATTTTGACGAGAATTTTTTAAAAAATTTGGAACATAATTGAATTTTGGAGAAGAATTTTTTTATTTTTAAAGATATAATTGAAATGACCAGAATTTTTTTTAATTTTTGAATATAATTGAATTTCTGCAAAAAATTTTATTACTTTTGAAAATAATTGAATTTCTTGAATTATTTGTAACTTTTCCAAAATTCAATTTTTTTTTAGTATTTTTAACTAAAATTCTTTTATCAATCTAGTATTTATAAAAATTGTAAAAATGATTCATTAGATAATTTCTAAGTCATAATTTTATGATAGTTCTTGTAAAATTAAGTTATTTAAAAAGAAATTATTGTCTGAAATAGAAAAAATTTAAGGTTTTGTATTAAAATTCGTGGTAATTTCATAGTTTACGAGGCAAACAAAAATAACACAAAAATTCAGAATTTTCTTATGAATTCTAAAGATTTTATTTTTTACAGTTCTTTTAATAAAAATCCCTGACTTTTCCCTGAGTTCTTTGACTGCCCTGACCTGTGGCAGCCCTATTGATATTGTTATTGGTTTTTATTATTATTATAAATTTTATTATTATTAATGGCTATTGTTGCTATAAATTATTTTAGTGGCTAATATTGTTACTAGTTAGTTTGTTTAGGGACAATTATTATTAGTTGTTATTATTATTGGTGGCTGTTGTCCTTAGTAGATATTATTATTAATACTTATTATTATTATTAGTGGCTATCGTTGTTGTCTTTTTTCTTAGCAATTACTATTTTAGTGTCCATTTTTACTAGTGTAAAATTTTTGACTAGTGTTTGTTTCTTGTGCTATTTTTATCAATGATTATCATTATCAGTACTCATAACAATTATCAGTTATTGTTACTATTATCATTCGCTAAGGTCTAGAGAAGATTGCTTTGCGAACTTCTAATAATAATTAGTAATTCGCAAAACAATCTTCTCTAGACCTTTCACAGTATGATAATCATTTCATAGAACAAAATTCCAGAATCAGTCGACACTGATGATGAATCCAAAAAATTTTAATATCAAAATAAATGAAAAAATAAGAATATCAAATTCACCGCATAACTAATCTTCCCAACAGACGGAGAATATAAATAAATATTTTTTTCCCGACATAAAATTAGTGCATTGGGGAAAATATGGTCCTAGTTGGCAGTAGACGAATATCCTGTGGTCAAGCCGGTACATTAGGCGTTCTCCTCCATCCGAAGGATTATAAATCCTTAATACAGATCGGCACGCGATGCTTGGCTCGTTAGAGTGATGCATGGCCGACCACGATGTCCTGGGGTGTACGGTAGCGGCACTAACACCAAAACATGCATATCTTTGCGCACATTGCTATACAGACTACAGAGAGAGTTCCAGCACCCACACATATTGCCAAAGGAAGCCCAGGTAATAATGAGAGATCGCAGATACGACTCGATATTAATTGTGCGCATCGAGTGTGTTGCTGCTTCCAACTCCTTCCCCTTCCCCTTAATTCCAACACAGTTTGCCTGTCGAGGGAACAGGCTACCGACTTACACCCCGATCATCCAATGCGATATGCGATATACGATACAGGAACAACAACCTGGATCCTGGCACAGGTTGCTGCTGCTTCTGATGCTGCTGCTGATGCTGGCTGTGTGTTGGATATGGAGTTTCATCTCTTGCTGGCGATGCCAGATCGCGAGAATTTGTCGACTCGCGTTCCTAAGCTCGGGATAATAAATTCTTAGCCGCCATTGAGACAAGATACTCGATTATCTGAACTATGTTGTTTGGAAATTGAGTGGTTTATAGAGTGTGATATTACATTTTTTTATGAGGACGATATGGGTCTAAACAAAGTGAATGAACTTGATTATTATAGTGACTGAAGTTGACAATAGTAAAAGGAGCTAATCAAGTGAAAATGCTATTATTTACTGAAGTTCTTGCCAACTGAAGATATTATTTACTTCAGTGATTGTCAACTAAAGAAACTACTCATATGAAAGTAAAGATTAAAGTAAACTACTCATTAAAGTAAACTAAAGATACTATTAACTAAAGTTACTGTCAACTGTAGATGTTAGTCGATGGAGTTACTGCCAACTAAAGAAACTATTTATTAAAGTTACTGTCAACTAAAGAAATTAGTCAAAAAAATTACGACTAACTGAAGAAAATAGTTTCAGTGAATAGTCACTGAAGTTAATTAATGTCAACTAAAGAAGTTTCTTTACTAAAATATTGACTAAAGTTACTGTCAACTAAAGAATATAGTCAATAGAGTTACTGCCAACTAAAGAAACTATTTACTAAAATCACTGTCAACTTGGGAATGTTTTATAATATAATTTAAGATGACCGATTGATAAAATCATTATCAGTTCAATTATTATTTTCAAAAATTTCCAACTAAAATTCTTCTTTAAAATTTTAAATCGATTATTTTCAATAAATTTCAAAAAAAAATTTTAACGATTTTCAAATCTATTTGTTTACAATATACAATTTTACGAAATATCAATTATTTGTAAATTCTTCAATTAAATATATATTAGAAACTAAAAACTTCAAATAATTTCATCCAAAAATTTAATTAAACTTTTTCAAAAATATTAATTTTAAAATTCAATTATTTCTAAAAATTCAAGCTACTTTGCTTTTAATGTCCAATGAATATTTAAAATTTTAACTGAATTTAATTTTTAAATCAATTTTTATTAGAAAATTCTACTAGAATTCAATTATTTAAATACAAAAATAAATAATTTATTGAATAATTGAATTTGTCTTGAAATTCAATTCCTATTAAAAATTTTATCAACAAATATTTAAATAATTGAATTCTTTTGACGAATTTTAATAATATTTTTAAGAATAACTACACTTTTCGAGAAATTCGATTAAAATTGTATTAAAAATAAATAAATAATTGAAATTACATTTTTTTTCGTGTTTTTAACTAAAATTCTTTTATAAATGCATTATTTAAAAATTTTTAATAATTACGAAAATAATTGAATTCCTGTAAAAATTTAATAATTTATGAAAATAATTGAATTTCTGCAATAATTTGTAACTTTTCCAAAATTAAATCTTTTTTTCGTGTTTTTAACTAAAATTCCTCCTATAAATGCATTATTTTTAATAATTCTTGAAAAATTTCTTTAAGAATTTTCAAATTCAATTGTTCACAATTCAATTTTACAAAATTTCAATTATTCGTAATTTCTTCAATATTAAATATATATTGGAAAATAAAAACTAAAGAATTTCAAAAAAAAATCCGAAATTAAACTCTCTTAAAAAAAATTAATTCCACAGAATTGTTGGTAAAAATATGAAAAATTCAGATTTTCAAAGATTTTAATTTAAAACCTTTTTAAAATTCAATTATTTCTAAAAATTCACGCTATAATGCTTTTAATATTCAATAATTATCTAAAATTTTAACTGAAATTCATTTTTGAATCAATTTTTATTAGAACATTCTACTAGAATTCAATTATTTAAATACAAAAAAAATAATTTATTCAATACTTCAATGTTTCTTAAAATTCAATTCTCATGAAAAATTTTACTATTTTTTAACATAATTAAATTTCTGCGAAGGATTTTATTACTCTTGAAAACAATTGTATTTCTACAATAATTTGTAAATTTTCCAAAATTAAATTTTTTCAGTGTCAACTAAAATTTTTCTATAAATCCATTACTTTTAATAATTTTTGAAATAGTTTTTTGAGAATTTTCAAAATTCATTCGTTTTTAACTGAAATTCATTTTTATTATCAATTTTTATTATAAAATTCTACTAGAATTCAATTATTTAAATATAAAAAATAATTGAATTATATTTGCGAAGAAATTTATAAAAAATTTGTAAATAATTGAATTTGTGTGAAATTGTTATTATTTTATGAAAATAATAGATATTGAAAATCATTAAATTGAGGAAATTTTTTGAAAATAATTGAAATTTAACCAAGAATTTTATTAAAATTTTTGAAAAAAATTAAATTTTGAAGAAGAATTTTATTATTTATAAGGATAATTGAAATTTTGAAGAGAATTTAAAAAAATTTTTGAAGATAATTGAATTTCTGCTAAGAATTTTATTACTTTTGAAAATAATTGAATTTTGCAATCATTTGTAATTTCTCTAAAATTTTCCAAATTATATCGTAACTAAAATTAAAAAAATATTATTAGCAACAGTTATGACTGACTAAGGTTACGACTGACTAAAGTTTTTACTAACTGAAGTTGCTAATGAATAAAGTAACTTTTGACTAAAGTTACTTGTGACTCAAGCAACTACTGTCTAAAGTTATTTTTGATTAAAGTTAATAATGACTAAAGTGGTTATTAACTAAATGTTTTTTAACTAAAGTTAGTACTAATTAAAGTTGCTAATGACTAAAGTTACTTGTGACTAAAGCTACTACTGGCATTGTTGCTAACTACAGTTGCTAGTGACTAAAGTAACTATTTACTAAAGTTACTATTTACTAAAGTTACTATTTACTAAAGTTACTATTCACTAAAGTTACTATTTACGAAAGTTACTGTTTACTAAAGTTACTATTCACTAAAGTTACTATTTACGAAAGTTACTGTTTACTAAAGTTACTATTTACTAAAGTTACTGTTTACTAAAGTTACAATTTACTAAAGTTACTAATGACTATAATCACTAGTGGAGCTTTATATCATTGACTAAATTTTATCTTCTCTGAAGTTAACACTAATGAAAGTCCTTTACTAACAAAAGTAACAATTTTCTCCTTATTCCAACGACACTAAGTCTGAAATTTTCTTAATTCAAAATATCTCAGTTGAATATTAATTCTGACTAAAACAAAAAAAAATATAATTCACAGTCTAATAAATACAGTGGAATATCTTTTATACATCAAAGAAATGGGTCTAAAACCAATATTTATCGATACAGGTTTCGGCCTACGTAAACATTATAAAGAATGACGCGAAAGATGCTTAAAAGCTGAATTTATGAAATTCTATTTTCAAATCATTTACAATAAATTTTTTTCGTCCAAAAAATCAAGTATGAAAAAGAATTGGAAAAAAATAAAAAATATTTCTTTCTTTAATTTTTTCCCCCTTAAACTTAAAGTCTAATTGCTTCGTAGCTATAAATTATCAACAATTATATATAAACAAAAAATTACAAATGGTATGCAAGTACTATAAAATTCCAACGTTAAAAAAAATTTTCCTACCAAGGAAAAAGAAGGTAAAAATTGAAAATAGTTTATAATACAGCTTTATATAATAATTGGAAAATAAAAATATTAATTGGAGAATTTTCAAATGTAATGATTAATAGTTTGAGTTAGTATATTGCCTGTAATTGTATTTGCCGTGAAGGGATGAAAAATGTGTTACGCGAAGGGTAGAAAACGATTCGTTATCACGCGATACGATACTTAATCAAGCTTTGATCGTTGTAAATTAATTCCAATCGAGAAAAGCTAACTGGACGCGAATTTGTGAGGATCAATTTGTAGATTTGTCTTTCATACGGCAGTGATTACAGGGAGAGCAAAGTTGCTAAAGCAGCTTACCAAGTGGACATATCAGAGTTGATCTTTTATATACAAAATGAACTTGAATACATTATATGTATACATGCTGTAAAACCTCTTTTACCTCTAGCAATAAATATTTCTTTGCGAACATTAACATTCCTTAAACGTAATTTTTCAATTTTAGAAAAAAGACAAATGAAATGGAAAATTAAAGCGACTGTTAACTATTTGATTATTATTTTAATTATTAATTATTAATTATTAATTATAAACAAAAATTATAATAAAAACTAATTATTTATTGCAAATTTAATTGGTAAAAATTATTGCTAATTACTTTATTAGTTTATTATCAATAAATGTTTGCTAATTTTGTAACGCGTCTCAAATAAAATAAAAACGCTCGAAAAATTAAAACGAATAAATTATGACAGAAGAGAATTAATTATTAATGATAATTAATCCTATTAATTAAATTAAAATAATTTTTTCTCGATCTTCATAGTTGCAGAATTTACTTACAAAATTTGATATTTTAATGATTTTTAAAAAAAAGTGTAAGTAGTAAGTAGTAAAGTGAATTTCGTGAAGTGAAGATGAAATTTTTAGATTGAATTGAATTTTTTTTAAATTGTTAACTTTATTCTCTATTTCGTTGAATAAAAAAAAGTCTCGGCTCTCATTTTGTATGACAGAGGCGAGTGTCCCCCTCAACGAGGACGAAGAGCCACTTTGAAGATACGATCTCGAAACAAATTACGAGTTCTATCTCTCGTGTCCCTCCTGCAGTTCTTCTTCACAGTACTTTTTGCCCCCCGCCCCCTTCCTTCGGCCCCACACTCTTCCTTTGCTTTCGCAGCTGGATTAAAATAATCGCGGCCCGTTAGCGGCACCGGGACCACGAGTACTCAACATTTTAAATTAATATTGAGTCACCTCTTATCGTGAACAACGAAGAAAACGAGAATTCGCTTATCCATCCGAGAAGAAAGATATCTTCCGTTTTAATTTGTCCTCGGTTTTTCTTCTTGTTTTTTCTTTTTTTTGACTGGAGCGAAATAAATTTATTAGAGAATTGCGAAATTAATTTCGAACGCTAAATTACAGTGTAAATTGGTAATTATTGTAATTTTAATGTAAATAAATAAATTTTTGATAAAATAATGTTTTATTAACTGGAAATTAACAGAATTTTTCTGCTGATATCAAATTGAGACAAAAAACGAATTAAAAGTGTTGTTGTTTTTTTTGTAGAAAATTAAATTAATTTTGAATGAAAAATTATATAGTAAATTAATAATTTTTTTTGTTATTTTGTTTGTTAACTGATAATTGAAAAAGATTTTTTAAAATTAAAATTAAATTAATTTCGAATGAGAAATTCTACTGAAAATTATTATTTATCGTAATTTCAGGTCTCGGATATTATGACTTTTCGACTATTTTCAAATAATGCGACATTTATCGACTTATATTAAAAAATTGACTTTTTCGATAATTTTTTAAAAATATTTTGCGACGAAATATCACATTTTTAATAAAACTGCAACTTATTTCGATTTTTATTATAGTATAAAAAGTATAATATAAAAATGTTTGAAAAGTTATTTTTGAATAATTTTTCTAATTAAATTTTCGAAATATACAATTAAAAAGCTTTTTGAATACTTGAAATTTTGTAAAATTTAATTAAAAATAATTAATTTTTTTAAAGTATTTTATTATAAATTTTGAAAATCAACTCTTAAAGAATTTCAATATTTTGTAAAATTTAATTAAAAATAATTGATTTAGGTATTAAATTTAATATTTATTAATTGATTTAAATTTATAAATTAATTTAAATTTACAAAATTTTTAAAATAATTTAATTCTCAAAAATTTTAATGAATATTCTTCAAGTGTAAATATAATAAAAATGAAATTAATTTTTTAAATATTATATTAAAAATTAAAATATTTTTGAAAAAAGTAATTAGCAGAATTTTTTCATTCTAATTTCTAAAATTCAGTTATTTTTAACATTTGGGAAAAAATAATCATATTCAAAATTTTTAATTAAAATTCTTTAAGAAATTAATTAGTTTTCTTTTAAATTATACAAAACTTTTTTTCTATAAATTCAATTATTTTCGAAAAATTACATTATACAATATTTATAAAAATATTAATTCTTAAAATTGTTTTATCATAATTTTTTAAAATTCAATTACCTACAAACAAAGGAAATTAAAATTTTTTAAATTTAACTTTTAAAAGTTATTTAATTTTTGGAGAAATCATTTATATTTTTGAAAAACTCAATTACTTTTCAAAAGTTTTTATCAAATTTAAATTATTTTTCAATGATTTGACCAAATTTAAATTATTTTTCAAAAATTTTATCAAATTTTAATTACTTTTCAAAAATTTTACCAAATATCAATTATTTTTCAAAAATTTTACCAAATTTCAATTATTTTTCAAAAATTTATTTTTCAAAAATTTAACCAAATTTCAATTATTTTTCAAAAATTTGACCAAATTTCAATTATTTTTTAAAGATTTGACCAAATTTCAATTCTTTTTGACATTTTTTAATTGTTTATAATTGTAAAGCTGGATATCTTTAAAAAGAAAAATGTACACTTTCAATTATTATAAAAATTGAATTTTTGTATTTAAATAATTAAATTCTTGAAGAACTTTCGGAAAGTTATTGAAAATTAATATAGATAATTTATTGAGAGATGAAGTTTAGTTAAAAATTGCAGAAAGTAAGTAAAGTTTAGAAGCGTTATAGTTGTGATTTTTAGAAATTATTAAACTTTAGAAGTTGAAATTTTTTGAATTTTATTTCCCGTGATTAAATTTAATTATTTATTTATTTTTATTTTAATTATTCATTTATTTATTCCTGTGATTTAAACAAGAATTATTTAAATATTTATTTAGCAAAATTATTCAAGTTTGGATTAATTGAATTTAGAAATTAGTGAAGAATCAGAGAATCAGAGAAATACGAAATAAACTTTTTGTGACAACATTGAATTAAATAAACGACTTTCTCGACTTTTTTCTATTTTTAATTGACTAAAGTGACTTTTTTTGCTCGTTAAAGTCGATCCGAGGCCTGTAATTTGTTTTACTGTTTTATTTTTTAAATGAAAAATAAAACCAGATTTTTTTAGTTAACATTAAATTTATTTAGATTAAAATAATATTATTTTAGTGAACATTTTAATGAAAATTAAATAATTAAAAAGATTCGAGAAAATAGGAATTCAGAAAAAAACCAGTTGATTGAAGATCAACCTTAAAATCTCAAGATCTATATCTTTAAAAATAATCTTCAATTTTCATCTAAAAATTGAGTTTGGGAAATTTTATTCTCAAAACATGTGGTAAAGTAAAAAAAAATATTTTAAATCGAAAAAAAATTCAGAATGGCAATGCAGGAAAAACTTGATATAATTTTCGCTGACGGAAAATGAAAAAAAGGATATACATATATATATAGAAAAGAGAAGGAGGGAAGGAAAAAAAAGGAACTAGAGAAGAAGAGAGATTAGAGGGGAAGATTTTCAGGGAATTCGAAATTGTCCGGCCTTGGACTCTTTATCCGGCTTAAGCTAACACCTAGAGTCCACCCGTTCAGCCGCAATTTTATCATCCCCTCGTCGCGCCTTCCGGGAAGGATTCCAATTTTCTTTTTTCCTCTTGCTCCCGTCGTCGTCGTCGCAGTCCCTGGGACAGAACTTCAATCTGTGTCTCATCGCGGATTATCGGGATTTCGCGTAGGGCACACGGCGAGACGAGAAGAGGATCGGCTCTCGCGACGTCTGAGTTTCAAAAACCAAATCGGTTTCTCTCGGGAGAAAATATAAGACTGAAACGAAATCCTCAATGATCTTTATTCGCATTTTTTGGTCTCTCTCTCTATCTTTCTGTCTTCATAACTTTTTGCACTGTTTTCATTTTTTAGTCCCTCTCTATCTTTCTAAATTATTCACTAAATTTTTCTCTTTCTGGTTTCAGAGAAATATTTTATTTAACAAATATGATAAAGTTACCAGTGATTAGGTTACTTTTAAAATAATTATATTAATTATGACTATTTTAGAGTAAAGTTACCACTAAATAAAGTTAACAAGTTACCACTAACAGAAGTTATCATTAACTAAAGTTACCACTATCTAAATTTACTTTTAAACAAGCTTAGTATTTACTGAAGTTACAATTAACAAAAGATACCATTAACTAAAGTTACTACCAAGTAAAGTTAAGGATATAACTAAAGTTGGGTCTAACTAAAGTTTTCTAGAAACAACACTTTTCTAGAAGCAAAAGTTTTTAGGTAATAAAGATATCACTAACTATCCATTGACTAATCTTTTTAGTAACTAAAGTAACTATTAGATAAAGTTACTATTTACCGAAGTTACAATTTCCTAAAGTTACCACTAACTAAAGTTTTCTAGAAATTATAGTAAATATTTAATAAAGTTCCCATTAACAAAAGTTACAATTGGCTAATATTTTTAGTAACTGAAGTTACTATTTAATAAACTTACTATTTACCAAAGGTGCAAATAACTAAAGTTATTGTTAACGGAAGTTACTACTAAGTAAAGTTATCAATAACTTAAGTTACCACTAACTACATAGTTTTCTAAAAACTAAAGTTACTATTAATTAAAGTTACCATTGGTTAAAATATTTATTGCGCAATATTTTTAGTAACAAAAGTTACTATTAAATTTACTTACTATTTACCAAAGTTACAATTACCTAAAGTCACCATTAACTAAATTTATCTTAACTAAAGTTAATACTAACTAAAGTTATCAATAAATATAGTTCCTACTAACTAATAAAGTTATTATTAAGTAAAGTTACTATACTAAATTACTAACTAAAGTTTTCTAGTAACTAAAGTTATCCTTAACTAAAGTTTAATAACTAAAGTTATTATTAACTAAAGTTACTGCTAACTAAAGTTTTCCAGTAACTTAAGTTATCCTTAACTAAAGTTACTACTAGGAAAAGTTATCAATAACTAAAGTTACTACTAACTAAATTTATCATTAACTAAAGTTACTACCTACTAAAAATTTTCTAGTAACTTAAGTTATTCTTAACTAAAGTTACTACTAACTAAAGTTATCATTAAGTAAAGTTGTAATTAACAGAAGTTTCTAGTAACTATACTTACTCTTGAATAAGTTTACTATTTACTAAAGTTACAAATAACTAAAGGTGCAATTAACTAAAGTTACTGCTAACTAAAGTTTTCTAGTAACTTATGTTATCCTTAACTAAAGTTACTACTAGGAAAAGTTATCAATAATTAAAGTTACTACTAACTAAAGTTATCAATAACTAAAGTTGCCACTAATTAAAGGTACTACTAACTAAAGTTACCATTAACTAATATTACTACCAACTAATAGTATCATTAAGTAAAATTATTGTTATGTAAAGTAACTGTTCCTTAAAATTCTCTCGAACTAAAGTTATTATTAACGAATGTGATTATTAACTAAAGTTACAATTGGCTAAAGTTTTCAATGTCTTTAGTTACTATAGAGTAAAAATATCACTGACTAAGATTATCCATTGACTAAAGTTACTTTTGACTACAGTTGTCAGTGGCTGAATAAAATTATTTTCTCAAGTAACCAAGAAAGTTACTAGGCAATCACCTGAATTTCTTACTGACTAAATTCACCTTTCAGTGCTTAAAATTATTTAATGTTTACAAAAACCCAAGAAAAAAATTATAATAGGAAAATAAGTATAAAAATAAAATAAATAAAATAAATCATAAAAATTAAATAAATAAACTAAATTAAAAAAAAAATAAATTATTAAAAAAATAAAAATTTAAGACAATATGTAAAATAAAAATTATACATAAATTATACAAGAAAATCGAATTTTTCTTAGTCTTAATTCTTAATGAATAAGAATTTCAGAGAAATGTTCAAGAACTGAAGCAATGAAATGATAATAATAATTGAAGTTCGATATGAATTATGAAATGTATAGAATAATGCGAAATGAAATGTTTTGACACGCACTTTATTAGAAGTTTTGTGTATAGTGATAAATGTTAGAGTGACGATAAGCAACGCTCTCTTGAGGGAATGGTGGACAAGTAATGTAATGAATGTGATAAGCTGTGACACGTGTAACTGGGGGGAGAGAGAGAGAGAGAGAGAGTAGGAATCCTTGTGTAGAAAAGCAAACCCCTCGACACTCGTTTTGACGGCATCAAAGAACTAGTAGGTCATCCCATAATTGTCCCGAAATAACTCCCTTAAAATCGTTGAGGGAAGAAAAAAAAGAATTTCAGATTTCCTGCAAGCTTTCTCTCCGCAAATTGATCTTAATTTTACCTATGGACTATGTGGAAAAATTAACCTCGCTTCATTTTCTTATTTCCTTTCTGTGTCATTATCTTTAATATTGTTACTATTTTTGCATTATTATTATTATTATTATTATTAAAATTAAAGGAAATGAATTTATCATTCGGTAATTAAATATTAAAGGTGAAAGAAGTTAACAATTTTTCCTAATCAACTTAACTTCTTTTACCTTTAATATTATTATTATTATTATCTTTTTTATTTTTTATTATTTTTTTTATTAATTATGTCTTTTGTTCATTTTTTTCTTATTTATAAATTTTTCCATTATTTTTCATTTTTTTATTATTGTCTTCATTTTTTATTACTATTTATTATTTTTTATTACTACAACTACTTTTTTATTCTTTACTATTTTTATTATTTAAAAGAGATGGAGAAAAGTTTTATAAACCAAAATTTTAATTGTTATCTTGCAAATTTATACTCATTTATATTAATTTTTATTGTTCTAACAGTTCGCAGTGCCAAAAGTCATTTAAGAAGAAGAAGATATTAATTTTTACTGTTTCTTAAGTAAATTTTACTATTTTGGAATTAAATTTTGATAAAATTTGCTAAAATTTACTTCAGACAGTTTAGTTTTTACTTCGAACAGAGTAAAAGTTAATTTTTTCTTTGCAAAAACCTTTCTATACCTGAATTGTTATAAATTGAATACATAATTTACTTTAGTAAGAATATTTTTATTAATTTTTACTTTTTAGTAATTTTGTACAAAAAATTTAGTGGCAAAATTAAATATTATAACAACTAAATAAAATAGTACTATTTTACATGAAACACAGAAAATTGTGGTCTTATTATTTTATCACCAAAATGGATTAAAATAATTCATTGAAGAATTATTTTTTCAAAATGGTTTAAAAATGAATTGGTTTTGATCGATTTTGACAGATTTTTTTCATGGGTAAAAATTAATTGAAAAATTGATTAATTTAATCTTTTTTGGTTTTATTTTAAAGTGCAACGCTTTTTAATAACTCTTAGTTCACTGTGTAATGGGAAATTGTGAAATATTTAAAAAAATATAAATTAGTGAAAAAATTAGTGAGTATTTTTAATATTGTGAATTAGTGGCTAAATTTTTGTCTTTATTTTCATTTTTATCTTCATTTTTATCTTTACTTGCAACTTGATAAATTTTTATATTTAATTTGACAGAAAGTGAAAATAAAAATCTGTCAAAGTGAAAGTGTAAAAAAATATAACAAAAAAAGTACTCTCTCAATTTGAATTAGTAGAAATGTTTACTAATTTGAATTAGTGACTGACTTTTTGCTTTTGAATTAGTAAAGTTTACTAATAAATAATAGCAACTTCTACTAATTTTTTAGTGAAATTTACTAATTTAAAAGCAAAAAGTCAGTCACTAATTCAAATTAGTAAACATTTTTACTAATTCAAATTTAGAGAGTAAAACAAATTTTCTAATAAAAATTTTTTTTTTTTAAATTTGTGAGATTAATTCGGGAAAATTGTTAACTTCTTTCAGTTAAAAAAAAATTTGTTAGTTCTATATTAATTATTTTTTATTCGCAGTGTAATTTATAAAATAGATATTTACTTTGTAAAATAACTACATGATTAATAAAATAACAACATAATTAAGAGAATAATTGCATAATTTATAAAATAGGAAAATGATTCATAAAATAAATAATTTCGATTTTCTCCAATTTCGATCGATTTGCAAAGTGATTCTCTCCGTTTACGCTTAAATAAATTAAAAGAATCTTTAGAAACGATAAAAATTAAAATTCTTTTTTCTAAAGTGAACAAGACAGAGATGTTGTTTTCAGTTCTTACTTCTAGAAAAAAAATTTTTTTTTACAGTGAAAATTAATCGAATAGGAAATATTAAAATAATATTTTCTTGTCCTAACAATTCAAATTTGTTTTATTTAGGTATTTATTTCAGCAAAAAAAATTTTTCTCTTAAACAAATTGAAATTTGTTAGTTTCATACATAATTAACAAAATAATTACATAATGTATAAAAAAATTATCCAAAAAAAGAAAAAAAAAATATTTTGAAAATAAGGTTTCCTCTTTTTGAAACTGACCTCCACTGACTTTCGATTTTCTCCAATTTCCATCGATTTGCAAAATAATTCCCTCCGTTTACTTAAATAAATTGAAAAAAATGTTTAGAAACGATGAAAATTAAAAAAAAATTCCTTTTTTCTAAAGTGAACGAGACAGATGTTGGTTTCAGTTCGTCGACCCTCGAAAGTCTGGTTGCAATGGAGTGGTTGGACCGGCTGGCAGGACTCGTTTTCTACACAGAGTGAGAGAGAAAGAGAAAGAGAGAGTGAGAGAGAAGTAGTAGCATTCGGTTGAATTACCGGGGATAACGCTGGGATTTTCATTACTCTAAGAGCCGATTGCATTTTTTACGTCTCCATATCCGCGCGGTTCAATCTCGACGATCGATGGACGGTAGGACCATCTAATCACGCGTTCTTGGCAATCATGTCCTGTGCACCCCCAGAGCGGACACAATCCGCCAACCCCCAGAGTCTTTTATTCTTTATATTCGTCGACGGCCGTTGGGGACCAACGACGGGACTCGGTGACATCCACTATTTTCTCCCTGGCAAATTCAAAGAGTGTGCGGGGGAGGGGGGTGGTTGTGGAAGATATAGGGGTGGCAAACCTCCATTCTTCAATTCGTACTTCCAAGAACGGCTTAGCCGCCACATAATTAAGTCGCAATTGAAAATTAATCATCGACTTCGATTCTCCATCCGCTAAAGTCTCATCATGATAAAAAGAAACTCCCATCGTGCCAGTCAGTTATTTTCTTTGATCTTCCCGATCAGTCGGAGACTATATATATGTATGTATAACGGGAAAAAGCTATTGCTATAGGCCAATTATTCTGGGGATTATTATTTTTTTCCTCCTCCTCAGACAGCGAGTGACATTTTTTTATGGTTAACATTTTTTTTCTTAGTCAAATATTTTTTTTTCTCTATTTTTAAGTTAGTTTGATTCTTATTGTTATTTCGAAAAATTTTAAATTGAAAATTTTGTTTGTTTCGTAAAAATTATAGTAGATTTTGAAGATGTTTAATAATGTCTGACTATAATTTACTTTTACTGCCTGAGGGTCGTTCACAAACTAAATTATTCTATTTTGAATCTAATCGTCACATTTTTTTTTTACATAAATGATAAAATGTTTCCTATAATTCATCACAAATGGCATAAGTCCCCCTTCCCTAGGAGTGTGATGTTGTTTGCAAATATAATTGGAATTTAAATTTTTTTAAATTTAGTTCTTCTCTTGGTTCTATTATTTTTCAAATTGATAATTCATATTTTGGGATAGTCGCAATTTGTCTGACTAAAATTTATTTCTTCCACTTGTAAAAAAACTAGAAGAACTTAAATTTTTCAGTCTTGTGGTAACGGACTTTTATTACTAAGAATAAAAATTTAGAGAATTTTAGGTTTCCTACTACAGTTAGGATTTAGTAGATTCCTAAAAATATCTGACTGAAATTTACTTTTACTACTAAAAGAACAGTAAAATTTAAAATGTTTTTAATTAAGTTAATTACTTTTGTTTTATTTGTCATATTGATATTTAGTAGGTTGTCATTTGTCTGACTGTAATTTACTTATTCCACTTGTGGAAAAACTATTTGGAATTAAATATTTCAGTCTTGTTGTAACAGTCTTTTACTACAAGGCCTAAAAATTTGAAGAATTTCACGTGTCTGACTAAACTCGATATTTGCTACTAATTTAAAACTATAGTAAATTGTTCTGATTCATTGAAAGAAACTTTTACTACTAAAACTGAAAAGAAGGCAAGTTTAGTATAATCTGAATAAAATCAATTTTTACTACTTTGATGATTGAATATTTAGAAGCAATATTTAAAATTTTTTAAACTTCTTAATTCCTAAAGGATTACTATTGTAAGAAGTTAATTTATCACTAATAATAAAATTAAGTAACAACAAAACAATTACATTAATTATTTACCACTGGTAAAGAATTAAAATAACAGTTAAACAACTCTCGTCTGACTAAATTTGACTTGTACTACTTAAATGAAGTTTACAGAAATTGTATAATTAAATTTGTAAAAATAGCATTATTATTGTTATTAATATTAATATAAGATCTAATATCCTAAATTAAAAATATTATTTCCAAAAGATTTCCACATATTTTAGAAATTTTTTAATTTAGAATTTAATTCAATTATATTATTAATTGCATTTTTTGACTTCTATCGCGATAAGGATAAATAAAATGCAAACTTTAGTTTACCGATAAATTCCCTGAGCTTGCAAATATATAGTTTGTTAAAATGATGATACAGTAATGGAGGAGACGATGATACTGATATATATAAGCTCTTCTCTAAACACGATTCTTGACGTTTAGCATAATTAACGATAGATGATTAACACGCTTCTATCGTCAACTATTTCGTCACCTCCTAATTACTCAATTACTTTACTTAACATAATATCACATGCAAACTAAACTATAATATTGTAAACTTCGCAGAAATTAAAAATTACTATTGCAAAATAATCTCATTATTACATAAATCGAATAATTTTTTTTATTTAATTTTGTCACCAATTTCCAGTTTTAAAGTAAATTTTCCTTCCTTTGCAAAAAGCGCTCTTTTTGACCAGAAAAAAAATTGTAAATTCTTCTTTTTATTAATACTCTGCATTTGTAATTTTACAGTAGAAATGCCTTTAAAACACTCTATTCGACTAGAATTGAAAAATAAATACACAAAAACAGATATAAAACACGAATTTAATGAAAGAAAGGGAAAAATAAAGCGTTCCAATAATTCCTGTGCTTCAAATTAAAACGTCATTTTCCGTCACGTACATGCGGCGTTTTCCCTTTTTTTTCTTTATTTCTTTTTTTTTGTAGCAAAGCTAATCAGCACACAAACCAATGTCTGTATATGTCACAAAAATGATTTTCATACTCGGAGACTATATATGCAGTGAGTTCATATTTTAATTGGGCTTTCTCTGTATTCGTCCATTTCGAGTATGTTATTAAATATTCAATTATTTCCGTTTTAATAATCACAAATGCTTTCGAGGTAGGCAATAAAAGAATATTTACAATTCTGATAAATATGGTAATCATAATAATAAATATGTTGTTATCAAATAATAATGATTATTAGTAAAGAATAATAATTATTGAGTAATTTTATTAATAATAATGAGCAATAATTCCAATAAAAATAATAATAGTAATATTAGAAACTCTAAAATTGAATTAGTTAAATTATTAAAAATAACTAATTTTCTATTAAAAAGTCTTTTGAATAATAATTGAAATTAACAGAAAACGTTGCGAATAATAATAAGTAGTAATGTATAATTATTAGTAATAATAATAAACAAAAATAGAAAACATGAAAAATAGAAATGCTGAAGAAATATTGAAAATAAAAAATATAAATGTAATCATGAAAAAAGTACATAATAATAAAAAAAAATGAATAATACAATAATTAAATTGAATATAATTATAATTAATACAATATTTCAATTTAAATAATTAAAATAATAACAACAAAAATAACAATAATAATTGTACGAACATTGAAAAAAGAAGGAAAAAACATGAGGAACACGTTACAAAACAGGAATACCTTGGCCGTCAATCAGTATACGAGCAAGCCAAATTACTGTCAAATGCAATTAAGTACGACGAGAGTAAATCAAAGCGCGTGGCAACCTCGATAACGATTTCAATCCCAAAGCAATATATATCTATATCCAAACTCTCGGTTTTCTCATCGCTAATTAATACACCTCGCTTGCCATTAGCCAGCCTCAAGCATCAAATTCAAATATGTTTGTATATTCGTAATTTGCTTTACTAGTCCAATTTCCCAGCCGAAATAATATTGATGAACTTTTTTTCATTACCAATATATCGTCTTTAAAATTTAAAAAGAAAAATATAAAAAGATTTTAAAAACACAAGTTAAACAAAATGGAAGATTAACAAAAATTATAGTTCTTTAAATAATTAATTAACTTTTTGTATGAATGAATTGAAAAGCATAATTGCAATAACAACATATTCTTGTTTTTAAAATAATGAAGAATTTTTTTTTCAATATAGAAAAAGAAATGAAAAAGAGAGAGGAAAGAAGTTTTTATTATTTAGTAAATTGACTAGAGAATTGATTTTTGTGTTAGAAAGTAAATGTGTATCAATAGTAAAAAATTAATTTTTTTTCGTAAATTTTTCACTAATTTGATAAGAATTTACATTAATAAACGCAACTTTAATCAGACAACGTATTATATAACAGACTTTTGCTATTGTTTTTGCTATTCAGTAGTAATTGTCAGTATTATTCAGACATAAAGTAATGAAATTCAATTTTGAAACAAAGAAGTAAACATCGGTAATTGTCAGACTTGTACAATTTTTATTGTTTTATTTTTAATTGTAAAAATCAGTTTAAAGAACAGTTTACAGTAGTTTTTGACGAATGTGACAAGAATTTACAGTAAAAAGAAAGCAACTTTAGTCAAACAAAGTATTATATGATTATAATTTAATAATAATTTATAATTTAATATTCTAGTGATTTTTTGTTTCAGTAGTAAAAACTAAAAATTAAATTATAATCAGACAAAAAAATGGTTACTTTTCTTACTTGTATTTTAAACATAAATCGTGATATTAATAAAAACTTTATTAATATAATTAGTTGAAATAACGATAGTAGAAAAGATGCATTTTTGTCTGGGCAAAAAAAAATTGTAATAATTTAACAGTTAGATTTTTAAATTCAGTAGTAAAAGTCAATTAAAGTCAGGCAAAATAGTTTAATTGTCTGATACTGAAAGGAAAAATAAGTTTTAAATAAAATCACACTGTCTGGACAATACTGTCTTGAACTACTGCAAAAAGGATTTAATTTTCTAGTTTTATACTAGTAGTACAAGACGTTTACAGTCAGACTGGTCAATTTAATTGTTTGTGACAGTAGTAAAAGTAATTTTCAGTCAGACTTGTCAAATTCTTGTTATGTGACAGTATTAAAAGTCAGTTTTAATCAAACATATAATTTTGTTTTGTTATATTTTTATTCTTAGTAGCAAACGAACGTTCTAGTCAGACAACATTATAGAACTTGTAATGTTTATACGATAGTAGTAAAAGTCTATTTTCATCAGACTTAAAAAATTTTACACCTAATTTAAGTAGTACAAGTGAAAATTAGTCAGACGAGGGCTGTTTTATTATTATAAAAATTCAATATTGTTGGTAAATTATTTTTTTTACCAAAAATCGAATAAATTGTTGATAAGTAAACTCTTAGTGAAAAAAACATGGTTTTTGTCAGACTTTTCAGTTATTTTGCAACTAGACATTGCTGTTTAATTTACTCTAATTTTAATACAAGTAGGAAGAGACAATCTTAGATAGTCATTTGAAATTCTTCTAAATATTTGGATTTCAATTTCGATAGAAGTAGTAAATGTGAATTTCCTTTAGTCAATTATACAATTTCTATGCACTTAATTTAAGTAGTACAAGTGAAATTTAGTCAGACAAAAGTTGTTTAATTGTTATTTTAATTTTTTACCAGTGGTAAATTAATGTAATTGTTTTGTTGTCACCTAATTCTATGATCAGTGGTAAATTAACTTGTAATATCACACTGAAAAAATTTCCGGTATTTAAACTGTTAGTGAAAAAAGTAGGTATTAGTTTGACATTTTATTTAAAAAAATTGCAACTAAACATTGCTGTCTAATTTTGTCAAATTTTAATAGTAGTGGAGAGGAATGATCCGACACAGAGTTTTGCAATTCTTGTACATTTTGGGTTTTAGTAGAGAATCACATTTTTTAGTCGGACATAATGAAATTAACTATAGACAAATAGATATTATCAGAATTTTTTTCACTTCTTTTTATTAAAAGAATAAAATTTTATTAAATATTATGTTTTGTCAGATTGAAATTATGCAGATTTTTGTTCTTTACTTCTAAACAAAATTAGAAAATTGTTGAACAACAATTATTATTATTATTTATTTATTTTGCATTAATTTTTGTTTATGAATCACAATTTTTTTAACAAAAATTATTATTTTCACGGTAAATCGTTAGGTATTAAAATAACACCAAAACGGATTAAAATAATCCAATTTAGTGTTATTTTAATCCATTTTAGTGTTATTTTAACACCTAACGATTTACCGTGTTGTTTTAGAAAAAAAAGACAAATATTTGCACGATTTCTATTTTTAATCTTATTTTTGGAACAGGATTTCCCGTAGTAATTAAGACATTAAAAAATTTCAAATTCAAACCTTTTTTAAATTAAACAATTTATAAAAGTGATCGATTTCTTCATGCTTTCTAATAATTAAAGCGTTGATCCAAAGATAAAATCATTATTTTATATGATAAGAATATTGTTACTGTAATTTCATCCAAATTATGTCCATCATTTTAATTCAATTATTATTTTTTAGAATTTAAAATTATTTTTTATGAAAATAATTGAATTGCTTAAAAAAGTTTTATTATTTATGAAAATAATTAATGGTTTGCATGCAATTTTATTAAAAATTTTTTTAAATAATTGAATTCCTTTTGGGAAATTTTATTAAAATAGTAAATATTGAAAAGCATTAAAATAAGAAAAAACTTAGAAAATAATTTAAATTAGGACTTTATAATTATAATTTTTTTGACATTTATGAAAGTAATTGAGTTTTGGAGAAGAATTTTGTTATTTATAATGATAATTGGAATTTTTACAAGAATTATTTTTGAAATTTGAAACATAGTTGAATTTTATAAGAATTTTATTTTTTTTAAAAAATAATTGGATTTCTGCAATTATTTGTAATTTCTTTAGTGTTTTCAACGAAAATTTAAATTAGGAAATTTTTAAATACTATAATTTTTTAAAATTGCTAATTTTATTTAAAGAATAAAATAGTGCAATTCAATTTTGGAAATAAGTAGTAAACATCGGTAATTGTCAGATTTTTACAATTTTTATTGTTTTATTTTTAATAGTAAAAGTCAGTTTCAAGAACAATTTACTATAGTTATAAAATCAGTATAGTTAATTTCTAGTTTTGTCGGATGCATCAAAATCTCTAAATGTTTACTCTTAGAAGTAAAAGTCTCTTTTTGCAATACTGGAAAATTTAATCTCGGCGAGTTTGACCACAAGCACAATGATCAAATCTTAGTCAGACAAATTAAAACTTCTTTATTTTAATAAATAATTATTTAAAATAAAAAAATTCTTTATATAGTAACAACATATAAGAAAAATAATAATAGTAATAATAATTATAATTAATAGTAAAAGTAATGGTAATACTAATAGGAATATAGTAATGATAGTAAGAAAATTAATATTAATAAAATTGATAGGAATTTAAATGTTAGACTGTCAATTAAATAAATAAGAGTAAAAGAAAAATACCTGATTTGAAAGTGAGAGAGTGAGATATTGCGAAAGGAAGGGGGGAGGGAGGGGTAGTAAAGAGGGTGAGTTTTTGCTGATAAATTCAGTTAGTCGACAGGTCTGTGGGCTTTCTCCCTCTTCTCTCTCTCTTGCTCTCGCGCGCGGGTTTCATTTTTTATCCGAGAGGAAAATAAAGCGACCCTTGTGCGAGAGGCTCGCGCGGCTCGCGGCAACTGGTATATAGTATATATATATATATAAGGGAGGAGGAAAAATTGCTGGGAAAAGAAATTACTTTCTCTTTTGTATTTCGGTATATCGCGCGCGCGAGCCTCGGCTGGATGCTGGGGACGCTGAAGCGAAACGGAGTGCAAAAGATGGTTTCGATGGAGGAGGGACAAGGAGGGTTTTATCTCTCGCTCATCCTCATTAAAACCCTCCAACCTGCACCCGCCTGCCTCCCTCTTCCTGGTTGCGCGCTCTTCCTCGACTCCTTCCTTCGAAACCGAACCCTCCGCTCCAAGTCTCTCTCTCTCTGTATGTATGTATATATGTATATGTACAGGGACCCATCATCTCCGCTTTACTGCAGTACGCTCTATTAATTAAAAAAAAAAGAATTTTTTTTTTTGAAAAGGGTTCTTAGGCAACTGCTGGTCAACGAAAGAAAGAAGATGTGTTCCAACTGTGTAATGATGGGAATTAATTTTTTACATCTCGTCAACCGCTCAAGTAATTATTTTTATTCTGTGGAAATTTTTTCTTTGGGATTTTTGGTATTTTTCTAGTATTTTATTAATTTTATATATTTTATATATTTTATTTATTTACTTGTATGTAGTCACTGCATTGTCGTATATGCTTATTAGGAACGGAATTGAAAATTACAATACAAAATTGTACTTAGAAATTATATTTTTATTTATTACTGAACTAAATAGTTTTAAGAATTTTTACAGTGTGACTAGAAATGATGTTTTCTACTGACAATTAACAATTTTTTTAATTGCATTATCTGACTTAAATGTTCTTCATCTACTGAGAATGAAATTATATGAAATTAAAAAGTTCTGTTTGGATAAAGTTCTCTACTAAATTTAAAAACTGCAAGAATTTTGTACGTCTGACCCATGTCGACTTTTTCTATTAGATACTGACAAATAATTAAGTAATATCACTGAGAAAAATTTAATAACAAATGAAATTATTTTGTCTTACCAAATGTTGACTTTACTACTTACTTTTACAGAAAGTAAAATTTAAATTTAAATTAAACTATTTTGACAGACTGAAATTGACTTATACTACTAAAACTAAAATGTATTTAAAAATGATCGTAAATGATCGAAAATGTTCAAATTTTTGTACAGTCTGACAAAAAGAGAATTTTACCACTGAAATAAAAATTACAATATTTTTCGTGACATGTCTGATTAAACAGTAGACTTTCTTCTACTGAATTTTAATTTTTCTACCTTTCATGAAGTCAAAATAATCTATAAATCATAAAATTAGTAATACTGAATACAAAATCGAATTTTTCTACTGATGCTAATTGTCAAAATTAATTTTTGTTGTTTGAATGAATTATAATTTTACAACTAACTGTAGAATTAAAATAAAAATTTGACTGCTTTGTCTGAATGATGTTGACTTTTACTACTGAAATTAATTTATAATCAAAAATTAAACTTTCCAGTCTGACTAAAATTTATTTCTACTACTCTAATCTGAATTCCAAGATATTAAAATTTTTTTGCAAAATATTACGTTTTTCGTTTCAGCTTTTCAAAAATTAAATATATTTTTCGCTGTTTATTACTACTAAATCAAAAAAAGAATGTCAAGAAATTTTCTTAAAACACAATTACAAAAACATTTAGTTGATTAAAAATTCGATTAAATAAACTTCTGTCTGACTCAATTGACTTTTACTACTGAAAATAATTTAAATTAAATGCTGTTAATAAAATTGAAAATTCTAACTTTTTACGTCTGACTAAAAATGATTTTCACTACTGATACTTCAATTAAACCTATTAATTACAATAAAAAAATTTTTAAATAAAATTAATAAAAAGTTGCTAAAAAAATTTTAAATTCTAAAACTTGTGTCTAACTAGGAATGACTGTAACTAATGATAAAATATAAAAATATAAAATGATAAATGATAAATTTAAACAATAAATAAATTTATTAGTTTGACGAAAGTATATATTTACTGCTATTTCTTTAATTTTAAAATTATAAAAATAAACTTCAGGGAAATTAAGTTGATTAAAAATGCCGTTAAATAAACTTTTGTCTGACTGAAATTGATTTTTTTTGTTATTGAGCTTGCTATTGAGACGAAATTAAATTCCAATTAAAAATTTTTCCTCTATATAATTTTTTTCTTGTTTTACAATAAACTAATTTTTACTACTGACAGTAAAAATTAAAGTAATAATTAAACTATTTTGGTCTGACTTAAATTGCCTTTCACTACTGAAAGTGATGATGAATTAAAAATTTTTCCAAATGGACAAAGACTTCTTAAAAATTACATAAAGTAAATTATAAAAATGAAACAAGTTTTGGCATTTTCTTAACTGTTACTACTAGAAAAAAATGTTTCCATATTCGTAAATTCTGACAAAAAAAAAATTTTGTCTACTAGCATAAAAGTTACATTTTAATCTATACTGTCTTACTAAAACTTTTTTTCCTATTGATAAAATAGATTTACAATAAATCAAAATATAAACTTGCTAAAAAAAGCTCCAATCCACAATTCTGTTTTGTCTGACTAAAGTTTACTATTACTACTGATTGAAAATGTATCTAAATTCATAAAGGCAAAAATTAACCGCAGGGGAATTTGGTTGATTAAAAATTCGATTATTATTATAACTTCTATCTTACTAAACTGACCTTTACCACTGAAACAAAAAATTTTAATTAAAAGCTGATAAAAAAATTAAAAATTCCAAAATTCTTGTCTGACTAAAGTGTAGTTTAACTACTATTTCTTTAATTAGAAAATTATAAAAATAAACTCTAGGGAAATTAGGTTAATTAAAAATGCGATTAAATAAACTTTGGTCTGACTAAACTTAATTTCTGCTACTGAAACAAGATTAAAATCCTAATATAAAGAATTCCAAATTTTAATTGATGTTTTGTCTGACTAAAGTTGACTATTACTACTGGCAGAAAATTTACCTATCTAAATTTGTAATGTCTGATAAAAGTAAATTGCAAGGAACTTTGGTTGATTAAAAATTCGATTAAACAAACAGTTGTCTGACTGAAATTGACTTTTTCTACTGAAATATTAAAATTACGATATCTTTAACTGCATTGTCTTGTATTTTTCCACTTACAATAAAATCATACGAAATAAATGTGTTTTGCTCTCTAAATTTGAATTAGTAAAATTGTTTATTAATTACAATTAGTGACTGAACAAAAATAATATTTTTCACTGAATCAAAAATCAAAGTTCTGGCTACAATCGACTTTTACTACTACTTTACAAAATCTTTCGCTATAAAAATTAAAATATGTTATAAAAATATATTAAAATATTATTCATTATTATTTATTTATTTATTTATTATTTTAATTAAGTAACTAAAAAAATGTTTTTCATTTTAAATTTAATAATTTATTTTATTTTATTTATTACAAAAAAAATTTATTTATAATTTCGATTCTCATTTTTCTTAGTTATGACTCCAAACTCTATGTTTTCTCTGAAGTTTGATGGGTGAATTTGTTCTTAACCTTTTTTGCTAAAGAATGTTTATTTATTAACTTTTTTGGTAAGATATTATTATACCGTTATTTATTTATTATTTATTATTTATTATTTATGAATGAATGTTAGACTGATTTATTTAAAACTTATATATTTTCCATATTTTATAATTTATATTTTGTTACTTTTAATGATTGACAAATGTTAAAAATATTTTTTTTTAAATATTTTTTTGTATATTATTTTATATTTTTATAGACTCCCTGAAGACGGTGAAGAGGAAATTGGTTAGATTTCGAAACGTTGGAGCAAACTAATTTTTAAAAACTATTTGTCCGAATGTTTTCGTTTATTTTCCTCTCCACTATTTTTAAAATCTATTGTCTAATGGAATATAAACTTTACCACTTAAAAAGAATTACAATTGAAAGAAAACAGTCGTGTCTGACTAAAATTGACTTTTACTAGTTACTACTAGGTTGACTGAAAAAAATTCTACTACGTGAACTGCTATGATTTTTTTATTTACCTAAATAGATAAATAAAAACCTATTTAGTTACCTAAATATAAATATCTTTTCTGGTAAGTAATGCAATAGTAAAATTAACTAAATAATTTTTTTAAATATAAAAAAATTAATTTACTTGGTTTAATAAAATAAAAAATTTTATTATGTAAATAAAAAATAGTAAAGTCAGTTATATAATTAAAAAAACATTTATTTACCCAAATATGTGAATAAAAAACCAGCTGTAAAATCAGCTAAATAAAAAATTCCACTAAATATTAAAAAAATACATCAACTGAAAAATCGTTGAAATAAATATCTACAAAAATATTAATTTACAAAAATCACCATAAATATATCGAGAATTGATGAAGATGCATGCAAAATGAATTTCAGTTTAGATATCAAAATTAGATATTCGAAATTAGTGAAAATGCTTTATTGGGAAAAGGGGGTTTGACGTGTGCGAGGAATCTTGAGGGATTCTCATTGACGATGGAGAGGACGACGTCGACGTTGGGGAAATCCCTCTGTCAGGCTTGAGGTTAGGTTACACTAAAAGGGGGGTTGAAGAGGGTGGCGGCTAAAACAAAGGGCTGGTCGCGGGTTGGTCGATAGTCTACGTTCGCCAATCAGGCGAGACTCTGTGAGAGGCAACCCTCGTTTTTGCAACCTGCTCTCTAGGGTTACACTCAGGGGTTGCTCACCCTCTAGATTCTAGTTCGCGAACCCGAAGCGAGCACTTCTTCTTTGCGATGGTGGAATTCTCTAAAAAAATGAGGGAAAATCCTCTCTGTTTTTCTTTTTCTTTTTTTTTTACTCCCGCTCTCCATATGTGTGTCTGTGTGCTAAAAATATATCTTGATTCTTGAAACCCTTTCTATTCGTTTTCTCATCAATCAGTAATTAATTAATCAGAATAAAATATAGATTACTAATAAAAATGTCCTTTAAAAATTGTTTTATAATTTATTTTTCTGATATTTTCATTATTTTCACAATATTCTCGAACTGATTGAAAATAATTCAAAGTTGAAAATTTTTGATTAAAAAAAAATTTTTTAAGTAGTTTCATTCCGACAGGTTCGACTGTAGAATTATTTTTTAAACATTTTTTTAAACTTTTTTAAAATTTTTTTCTGTAATCTTTTTTTCTTATAACATTTTTTTTCTCGACAGTGACGTCTGTAAATGAAGGAAGACTCATGGAAATTAATTAGGAAAATGTAATGCGTTCAAATAATTTGAAATGAGATTCTCTTTCTCTCTCTCTCTCTGGTTGACTGTTAGAGGAACATATTAACAGTGGTATATTTGCTACATGATTGCAAGTTACGAAGACGACGCGTTATATATTCTCTCGCCAATGTGACAGAATAAGTTCGTCTCGAAGTCAGTTTAATTGGGAAAGTTTTCAGTTTGAGATTGTAACGTCAAATCTGTTTGCTAATTAGAGAAACTCAACGAAACTCAATCAGAAAGCAAGGTTGGCGGCGAGGGGGTGGGAGGGGGAGTGTTTCTCTGAATTCATTTTCAATGCACAAGTGAACACAATACGCGCAGGACGGATCTGTTACAATGTTGACAACCAACTATTCCAGACGAATGCTTTTAAAGCGCACAGATTTTACTATAGGATGAAAACCTTCAAGTCGCGAAATCATTTTACTTCGAATAGTCGAGCTAAGAGAGAGAGAGACAAGGAGAGGGGGTGGGTTTTTAGGAAAACTTTAGATAATTTAACTTTCCAATTAATTGTTTTTATTTTTTTTTAATTTATTAGAAAATTGATCGAAATTTGGATTTTTTCTTTTTTCAATAATAAAAAAATTATTTTTGTAATAAAAATATTGTTTCTTTATTTTTTGTAGAAAGAAACATCTTTTCGTATAATAATATTTATGTTTCTTCTTTTAAATAGTAAAAAATATTTTTTTTCAGCTAATTTTGTCTTTTTTTAAATAGTAAAAAATATTTTTTTCAGATAATTTTGTCTTTTTTTAATACACGGAAAAAATTTACCTGGAAAAACTACAACTTTCGTTATATTTTGAACATTTTTAGTTAATTTAGCTCAATTTAGTTGATTTAGTTAATTTTTAGATAATTTTCTCTAGAATTATTATTCTAGAGAAAATTATTGCTGTTCTAGGTAAAGTTTTTTTTCCGTCTACTAAAAATATTTTTTTTTTTTGTAATAATAACGTTTTTGTTTTATTAATAAACTAAATAATAATAAATATTAAAATATAAAGGCCTAGCGGAGTAAGCATGCAAAATGTGCCCCCGCTCAAAAAAATTTGAAATTCTTGTTACATGTTGGCAACATTAAGATAAAATTTTTCACTAAATATTTTTTTAGAAAATGTATTTTTGTAAGAGTTATGGAGGAGGAAAGAAAAATAAAAAATTTGTTATTTCTCGAAAACCACTAGATCGATTTTAATGAAATTTATACGTGTTTTATAAATTAATAAGAGGAATTTAAGAAAAAAATTTCAAAAAATTTTGCCCGAAAAAAACCGAAAAAAAAATTTTTTAATTTTCAAAAAAAATTTTTTTGGTCTTATTTTGGAGATACTACTTTGAAATTTTTACAGAAAATTCTCCTAAATGTGTACTTTTAAGAAATATTTTTGTCGATTTTTTTAATTGGGTACCACATAGTTAAAAAAATTAAAATCCTAGGTAGCGCATCATTCCGGCTGAAGCACAATGTATCTAGTAACTGATTATTTTTAAATTTCCTTGAAATTTAGTAATTATGCGTTCCTGGGGTTACTCAGTACGAATGTAATATTAAATTTTTAAAATTCAAAATGACTTGGTACATTGTGCTTCAGCCGGAATGATGCGCCACCTAGGATTTTAATTTTTTTAACTATGTGGTACCCAATTAAAAAAATCGACAAAAATATTTCTTAAAAGTACACATTTAGGAGAATTTTCTGTAAAAATTCCAAAGTAGTATCTCTAAAATAAGACCAAAAAAAATTTTTTGAAAAATTAAAAAAATTTTTTTTTTGGGTTTTTTTTGGTTTTTTTCGGGAAAAATTTTTTGAAATTTTTTTTTTAAATTCCTCTTATGAATTTATAAAACACGTATAAATTTCATTAAAATCGATCCAGTGGTTTTCGAGAAAAAACAAATTTTTGATTTTTCTTTCCCCCTCCATAACTCTTACAAAAATACATTTTTTAAAAAAATATTTAGTGAAAAATTTTATCTTAATGTTGCCAACATGTAACAAGAATTTCAAATTTTTTTGAGCGGGGGCACATTTTGCATGCTTACTCCGCTAGGCCCTTTTTTGGAATAACCCAGTGGGAAATTTCCAACCGGCGCGGATCCTCGCCTGTGCCGGAGTAGTGGTACTGGCTGGGAACCGCCTGCCTACCGCCCGAGAACTGGTATTCTACCGAAAGATGACTTGGCCAGGAGCTGGCTGGCCATCCGTCTCGGAACTGGCATTCTACCGCCCGGTAACCGGCCGCGAAGAGCCGTTCCGTGTATAATTCAACCGGCTGGGACCCGGCACTGTACCGACTGCGGATCTTTCATTTCCTAGCCAGATGTGCGCTGGCAATGCTGGCATTCTACCGCCTGACAACCGGGTCGGATCCAAATGATAATTTCAACAAATATCAATAAAAAAATAATAATTAATTGCAAAAGATAAATACGGATGACAATTCATTGACAGTTCACTTTACACATTTTTTTATACACTTAACGCTATTTTTTATATTCACATTTGAAAAATCCTAACGCTTGGGGGTACGAACCTACGCCTAACCGAATATTTACGCACCGAAATCTCGCACGCTAACCACTATGCTACGCTCGCATGGAACTCTCAAACCTTAAATGCTTTCAAGTCTCACTAGCTGAAATAAAAATTGTAAAATTACTACGCGGCAATAGGCAATTTGGAAATACGAACTGATGTAATACCGGTATAGTTTCAATACTTTACAGAATGTGTATTTATGAATATTTCAATATTTCGTTTAAAAAAAATGTTATATTTTTATTATTATGTTTTTTAATATTTTATTACATAATATATCGAATAATATGAACATAACTTCACTGCAAAACAATTTATAACATATAAGTAATAGTATTAAATTGAATAAAATTTTAATGCACAACACATTTTTTTAATTATTTAATTTGCAGAAAAGTGTCAATAAATAATTACTTAATATATTGTTTAAATTAAAAAGAGATTATTAATTAATTAATAATAAATTAATTAATAATAATCTCTTTTTTATATATTGTATTTAATGTTATTTATTGTAGGCATTATAATATATTGATCACATTTTCTTTCAAGTTAAATATATTTTACTTCTTTCAAATTAATATATTATTTATTAAAAATTATTTATTTAATTGCACATTAATAAAGTTGGATTTTTATAAATATAATGAAAAAATTAAGTTTCTTATATTCTTCCTTTGCATGAATACTATTAATTTATTTATTGGTTAACTAATAATAATATTATAATAAATGCAATGAGTTATTGTAATAATTAATTATAATAATAAAATAAATTTATGATTATACTGATAATGTAAACTATAACAATAAATGACGAGATCCGCAGTCGGATCCGCCCCAGCACCGAGCCAGTACAGACCTAACATCCGTCATTCTTCCGACGCGCGTAGAAGAATGAAATCTGCAGGCGGAACAAATCCAGTACCGCGCCAGTACTGACGAAAGTAGAAAGGCGGATCCAAAAGTCGGAGCCTAATCTGTTCCGCGCCGGTTGCATTTTAGGATCCGAATCGGTACAGACCATCGGTGCTGGCGGTCCGTACGGGCGCGGATCCCAGGCGGTTGAATAATCCGACATTCGTCCGACTTTTCCTCCTGGGAATAACGTTTTTGTTTTATTAACAAACTAAATAATAAATATTAAATTATAAATTACAAAGATTAAATTAATAATAATTAATCAAACTATAATTCAAATTATAAAAACTAATATAATAATTCTGTATAATTAAAATAATAAATATTAAATTATAGGTATAAATTTATTAATTTAGTACTTAAAGCGTAAAAGCTTCTAATAATTTTAAAATAATGAATTCGTAGGCAAAAAAACAGTATTTCTTTTAACGAAGTTTGTTTATTCAACACTTATAATTTATTATACAGATTAATTTTTTATATATATTTAATAATAATAATAATAATAATAATAATAATAACTACATACAAACTTATTAAAATGAGCTTAAAATTTTATTCTGAAAAGGTTGTTTCGGGTTGAACAGCATCACAGCCTCTGATCGCAATTTTGCCTTCTTGCTCTGTAATGAAACGAAAGTCGAGAAGGATTTCTTAATTAAAGGTAAATAAATTTTACGTATTACACTGTCAACTGCAGAAATTGTTTTCGTTAATCAACATTTTTTTTTTTTTTTAAGAACAAAAAGTATAAAAATTTATTTGAAAAATCTTTCTATGAAATGGAAATATTTTTCTTTAAATATTTTCAGAAAAAATAGTTGTGGTAATTTAAGGAAAAGAAGTTTGTTTTTGTAGTTTACGTTAATTAGGAATTGCGTAAATTAAAGTAAACTGGATTAAATTTAAATTCGAGGTTAGTAATTAAAATTGAGGAAATATTTACAAATATTAATTCTCTATTTCGTTAAGAAATGTGAACACGAGTAATTATGAAAGAAAAAATACGAATTTTTTATTTTTTTTCTTCCATAGAATAGAAAATTTAATGAAATTTTTATATAGAATTATTTTTGTGTGATTTTTTTCTTTCTAGAACTAAATTTTTGTTTAGGTGGAATTTCCATTTAGCCAGAAAGTCATTCTAGGTGATTTTCAATTAGAAGAAATTTTCTAACATTTTTGTGTAAGTAGTGGAAGTCAACAGGAGTCAGACAAGAAGTTTAACAATTTTTCCAACTTCAGTTTAAATGAATAATTTATTTTAATTATAATTTTGATTGAAAAAATAGTAGTTAAAGTACGTTTTAGTCAGACTAAAAATTTAAATTTTACTCTTAATAATAATTTCAAAAAGTCAACTAAAGTGAAAGTCAACTTTAGTCAGTAAAAATAATTGAAACTTGTGTTTCTTCTTCTTTAGCGAAATATTGATTAAAATTTTTTCCTTCAGTAGTAAAAGTCAGTTAAAGTAAGACATAACTTTGTTAAATCGAATTTTTACTCAACCAAATTTCCCAACAGTTTATTTTCGACAGAATGTATGAATTAAAAATTTTTTCAGTAGTATCAGTCAATTTTAGTGAGACAAAATTTTGTTTATTAAATTTATCGAATTATTTAGTCAACAATTTTTATTTAATCAGATTTTCAGTAATAGATGTATAAATTGGTCAGACATTACAAATTTAATTTTTGTTAACTTTAGTAGTAAATATCAATTTTCTGTCAGACAAAAAGAATTTAATTTTAATTGCATTTTTATTTTCAGTAGTAAAATAGTATTTATGTCAGACAGAAGATTCAAATTTCGTCGAATTTTAGCTATTCAGATGGATTTTTATTGCAATTTAACTGTTAGTAGTAATATCCAATTTCTGTCAGACAAAAGAATTTAATTTCAATTGTAGTTTTACTTTCTGTAGTAAAATTGTGTTTTTGTCAGACAGAAGAATTTAATTTCCATTGTAATTTCACTTTCAGTAGAAAAGTTGAGTTTCCGTTAGTCAAAAGCTTTAAATTTGATCGAATTTTAGTTTGATTTTAATTGCAATTTCAATTTCAGTAGTAAAATTCAATTTTTGTCAGACGGAAGATTTAAATTTCGTCAAATTTTATAGAAAATCAGTTAAATTTTAATTGCAATTTAACTTTTAGTACTAAAATTCAATTTCAGTCAGACAAAACAATTTAATTTCATATGTAGTTTCACTTTCAGTAGTAAAATTCAGTTTTTGTCAGACGAAGATTAAAATTTCGTCAAATTTTACCAAACCAGTTTGATTTTGATCGTAATTTTACTTTCAGTAGTTTTGAATTATATTAATTTTTTATTATAAATAAAAATAATAACAATAATAAACATAATAATGGTATTAATGATGTTGATAATTAATTCCCAATAAAAAACAAAAACGAATCGTATCAAACAAAGAAAAAAAGCGCGTAAAAGTGTTTCGAAAAAACGGAAAAATGATGACATACATCATTCCCCAAGAGTTTCAGAATGAATTCATCTGTGCTTATTATTTGAAATAATTATTCACAGCATATGCTTTCAAACGATTGTCACTCGATCTATGCCCCCGGGGATGAAGAGGAGGGTTTTTTTTTTCTCATCGAGAGCACATAGCTTTTATAAATTCGCCAATTTTGAATTCAAATTTTTTCCCATTCCAACGCCCTGATACAAGTAATAATCGACGATCTGTAAAGTTCGTCATCGATTCCCGTAGGATAGTTGCTGCTACTGCAGTCTTGTTTTGTGGCGTAATGCACAAAATTAATATTGCCACTCGATGGGATTCCCAGTTCGCTGCGAGGTAACGACTAATCGAACGATTGCCTGCCTTTTGTGAAAATACAAAAAGCATTTCTCTCTCTCTCTCTCTCTCTGCCCCTCTTGCTTTTTTATCTATATATATATGTATACCGTCATCACACCCACGCATCATCAGTTTAATGGCGCTCTTTCATCTCCTTTCTTTTGTATATCACTAAATTTTTTTACTCTCTTGTAAATTTTTATTTTACAATAAAAAAAAGTATTCTGGAAATAAAAAAAATATTTTGTAAATATAGAGGAAATTTTAGGTCATTGAATAATTAATTTACTTAAAGTTCTATTTTTTGTCTGACTGAAATTGACTTTTAATACTGAAAAATACTTAAATTACAATTTTGCTGGAAGAGATTCCAAATTTAAACTGTTTTGTCTGGCGGAAATTGACTTTAACTACTGAAACTTGAACTCTAAACAAAAATTAAACCTTTTAGTTCGACGACAGATGACTTTTATTAATAATGACGAAATTTGATAAAATTAGATTATTTTATCTGACAGAAATTAAATTTTACTAGTGATAGTGAAATTGCAATCAAAATCAAACTAAAATTCGATGAAATTTAAATCTCTTGTCTGACAGAAACTGAATTTTACTACTGAAAATGAAACTGCACAATAATGAATCTACAATTCCATAAAATTTAAAGCTTTTGACTAACAGAAACTCAATTTTACTATTGAAAGTGAAACTACAATGGAAATTAAATTCTTCTGTCTGACAAAAATACAATTTTACTACTGACAGTAAAACTACAATTGAAATTAAATTCTTTTGTCTGACAGAAATTATTGAATTTTACTACTAACAGTTAAATTGCAATAAAAATCGACGAAATTTGAATCTTCTGTCTCATATAAATACTATTTGACTATTAAAAATTAAAATGCAATTAAAATGAAATTCTTTTGTCTTTTGTCTATTTGTACTAAAAAAAATGTACAAAATTTATTGCTTATTGTTTGACAAAAATATTCTTTAACTTGTAACTAAATTTATTAACTTTTGTCTAATTAATTTTTTCTTGTTTAACAAAAATTATTTTTAACCCTCACTTTGTCTGACTAAATTTGAGTTTTACTACTAAAACTTACATTCAATTAAGAATTTTATTAAATAGAACAAAATTTTATAAAAATTAGGAAAAAAATTAAAATCCTTTTGTCTGACTAAACATGTCTATTACTACTGGCATAAATTACTCTAAAATTCGTAAATTTGAAAGAAACTGCAATAAAATTAGGTTGATTTAATATTCGATTAAACAAACTTTCGTCTGACTGCAATTGAAATTGACTTTTTCTACTAAAACACAAATTTAATTTAAAATTCTTTTAAAAGAAATTTACAATTTCATCTTTTTGTCAATTTCATGTCTTTTTGTTGATATTGACAATAATTAATGAAACTTTAAATTAAACAAAAATATAAATTTTCAGTCTGACTAAAATGTACTTTAACTAGGTACTGTTTCTTAAATCATAAAATTCCATTCTATTTTTTTACGAATATTGCATTTTTTAATTAAAAAAACAATTGTCTGACTACTGGCTATTGACTTCTACTGGAAAATCTGATTAAATAAAAAGGCCGTAGCAGTATAAGCATGTAAAAAGTGCCCCCTCTTGGATTGGGTCCATATTTAGGGAATTATTTTGACCTATTATGAGACTTATTTTCACCAAGTTTCAACTCGAAAAAAAATTTTGTTTTTGAGTTATACAATTTTTTTGAAAAATTCAAAAAAATTCAAAAATTTTTTTTCCCTCCAAAATGGTTGAACCGATTTTCATGAAAAAATTTTTTTTGTACAATAAAATATGAACAGTTAATAAAAAAAAATTTTCGACCAAATTCTAACAAAGAAAGTGAGTAAAAAGTCAGTAAAAAAAATTTTTTTTTTATTTTTTTTTAAAAAACATTTTTTTTTATTGAAATTTTTTTTGCACCACCGCCATTTTTTTTCTATAAAATAATAGTCATTTCAAGAGTAACATATATTTTTTGCAAGATGATTGAAAGGGTACTTCATACTTTAAAAAATAAAAAACCGATTTTTGGCCCCTAAATAGTACAGTTTTCTATATAAACGAGGGGCCAACATTTTTTAAAATTACATTAAAAATTAATTAATACTTAAATTAAATTTCTAAAAAAGTTAATAATATATGCCTGTTTATTGTAAATATTGATTTTTTAGTCAACTTTTCAAAAAAATTTACAAAAAAAAAATTTTTTTTTGAAGTTTTTTTAACTTTGGCATATTTTTTAATAATTGTAGAAAAAATTTGAAATTTACATAGGTTTAAGTTTTATCTTTAACTTAAGACCAAAAGAGTTTTAAAATCTTAATCGGTTTGTGAGATCCCAATATATATAGAAAATATCTACTGCTTTGATTCAAAAATAATATTTGTTTGAATAATTGTGTTTAATTCAAATATATTTTCTGTTTTGGTTTAAACAAAGAATATGTTTAAAAATGTTATGTTTGATCCAAACTTAAATGTTGATTAGAAATAATTTAAAATCAACCATAAATTTTGTTTGAATTGAATATATTATTTCTATAAATGAACCAAAAAATATGTTTGAATTAAAATGAAATTTGTTTGACTGTATAGCAAAGATATTTTAAGTTTGATTCAAACAAAATTTCTTTGAATCAAATAAATCGTTTTCTCAGTGATTGACATGTTTTTGGGCCGTGCGCGTGCAGCCGTACCGGCAATTCCCGACGGTAGTGTACGTCCATTTACTTTTTTAATTAACCTTGTACATACTAAAAAATCAATATTTACAATAAACAGGCATATATTATTAACTTTTTTAGAAATTTAATTTAAGTATTAATTAATTTTTAATGTAATTTTAAAAAATGTTGGCCCCTCGTTTATATAGAAAACTGTACTATTTAGGGGCCAAAAATCGGTTTTTTATTTTTTAAAGTATGAAGTACCCTTTCAATCATCTTGCAAAAAATATATGTTACTCTTGAAATGACTATTATTTTATAGAAAAAAAAATAGCGGTGGTGCAAAAAAAATTTCAATAAAAAAAAAATGTTTTTTAAAAAAAAATAAAAAAAAAATTTTTTTTTACTGACTTTTTACTCACTTTCTTTGTTAGAATTTGGTCGAAAATTTTTTTTTATTAACTGTTCATATTTTATTGTACAAAAAAAATTTTTTTATGAAAATCGGTTCAACCATTTTGGAGGGAAAAAAAATTTTTGAATTTTTTTGAATTTTTCAAAAAAATTGTATAACTCAAAAACAAAATTTTTTTTCGAGTTGAAACTTGGTGAAAATAAGTCTCATAATAGGTCAAAATTATTCCCTAAATATGGACCCAATCCAAGAGGGGGCACTTTTTACATGCTTATACTGCTACGGCCTTTTTGAACAAATAATTCGATAAATTTGATAAGAAAAATTTGTCTGACTAAAATTGACTGATACTACTGAAAAAATTTTTAATTCATATACATTCTGTCGAAAATAAAATGTTGGGAAATTTGGTTGATTAAAAATTCGATTTAACAAAGTTATGTCTTACTTTAACTGACTTTTACTACTGAAGAAAGAAATTTAAATCAATATCTCGCTAAAGAAACACAATTTCCAATTATTTTTATTTTTGACTAACTAAAGTTGACTTTTACTACTGAAATTAATATTTAGAGTAAAATTGAAATTTTACACAGAAAATAAAAAGTGTTATTTTAACACCGAATTTGGTGCTAAAATAACACGCAACAAATTTAACCGTCATAGGTGGCGCCACATTCTATGTCGTTTAACATTGGTGAATTTAACACGCAACAAAAATCACACCAACTTTTTTCTAGTGATTAGGCTGACTAAAAAGTGCTTTAACTATTATTTTTTCAATCTAATTAACTTATTCATTAAAACTGAAGTTGGAAAAATTGTTAAACTTCTTTTCTGACTCCTGATGACTTCTACTACTTATACAAAAATTTTAGAAAATTTCTTCTATTTAAAAATTATAATTAAAATATCACTGTCACGTCTGACTAAAATTGACTTTTACTACTGGATATAAAATTCCCAAGTAATGCTATTTTTACTACTGACATTGAATAGTTAAATAAAAATTTTGTAAAATTCAAATTTCACAGAATGGCATCTTTATAAATAGAAATTTTTTCGGACATAAAAAAAAATATATATGTATATATAACATAAAATATAGTACAAAATAATTGTAAATCAATTTAAAGAAAGTAATATTTCAACTTATTTTGGGTAATAAATAATTTTAAAAAATGCAATCCTATTAAATCTAATCGGTTGGAAATAACTCGAAAGAGAGAGAAAGAGAGAGAGAGAGATACTGAGAGAGAGTTAGATAAAAAATAAAATTTTTCTCTTTTACCCTTGTGCTATTTTCTTAGAATATTTATATTGCTTGGCAGCAGGAACGAGTTGAGATTGAAATCGACGTTCATTCGATAGGAAACAAATGAATTTTTATTAGTCGTCGTTTCGAGGGGTGGGAGAAAAAAGCATTGGGTGCTTATATTGCAAAGCAACCAACGTCGGCCATCCGCGAGAGTCCGATTGGCACAATGGCGCTCGAGAATGCTCTCGAAGGGTGAAAAACTGAATCCGGATAGCTTCAGAGATATATAAACAGGATGGAAAAGGTCGACAGTTCTCTTGCGTCAGACTGGTAATTATTTTTGCTAGGGTGAGAAGATCTGTCGATGACAGCTGAGACTCTGAGTTTTTCCTGACGGAAACACCGAACCATATCGAGTCAGGTACGGATATGTTCCTCTCTCTCTCTCTTTCTCTCTCTATATTTATCTCTCTCTCTCTCTCTCTCTCTCATACTCACTAACTTTTTCTCTCTCCTTCTCTACTATTCTCTCTTTCACTATTTCTCTCTCTCTCTCTCTCTCTCTCTCTCTCTCTCTCTCTCTCTCTCTCTCTCTCTACTTTTCTCTCTTTCACTATTTCTCTCTCTTTTTCTCTCTTTCTATATTGTACTATATATAAAATAAATAGTAGAAAGAGAAGGAGAGTGGGGGTTAAAATAGAGAGAGAAGAATTTCCAGAGAGTAAAAGAGAGAGGGGGGTGAGGGTAAATAGAGATAGAAGAAATTCGCAAGAGTGAAAGAGAGGGGGGAGGGCTCGGGGTAAATAGAAATAGAAAAAATTCACGAGAGCTAAAGAGAGAGAAAAAATTGCGAGAGCAAAAAAGAGAGAGGGAGGGGGTAAGCAGACAGAGAAGAAAATTGTGAGAGTGAAAAAGAGAGAGGATTAAATAGATAAAAAAAAATCGCGAGAGAGAGAGGAGGAGGAGGGGAAGCCAAGAAAAATAGAGGTAGAAGAAATTGGTCAGAGTAGAGGACAAAGAGAGGGTTAAATGGAGAAAAGAAAAAAATCGTGAGAGTGAAAGAGAAAGAGAAGGTGGGGGTTAAATATAGGAATGAGAAAATCGCGAGAGAGAGAGAGAGAGAGTATATAGAGGAGTGTAGAAGGGGGATGAGATGCGATAAAGCGATAGGCATGAAGTGAAAAAGGGGAGTGAGAGGAAAAGGGATGAAACCGTGGAGACAAAGATTCCTGTCATTGGCAGCATCTCGATTCGTCGGGAAATGCAAACTTTGGATAGTGACAAGCTCGAGAGTATATAATTTCCCTTGCAAGCCACCTGCTTTTCTGTATACACATTTATTTACTTATTTACTTGACCGCGAAATCGTGTAAAGCAATATATATACAATACTCTAGAAGTCAAATTTGCTTAAAGAAATAAAAGAGCTTTATCTGCAGTTTGGAAAAAATTTTTTTTTCTTTATTTTAAAAGAGAATTTTCTCCTGAATAAAGCTTCTTCTTTATTTTAAAGCAAATTTTGATCTTAGGAAAAGCTTTTTCTTTATTATAAAGAAAGACTATAATTAAAAGTTTTTTTTCGAAAAAAAAGCTTTTCTTTATTTTAATAATAATTTTTTCTTGGAAAAAGCTTTTTTCTTTATTTTATAGAAAATTTTCTCCTGGGAAAAATGTTTTCTTTAGTATGTATAAAGAAAGTTTTCTCAGAAAAAACTTATTCTTTCTTCTAAGGAAAGTTTTCTTCTGAAAAAAGCTTTTACTTTATCATATAAGGAAAGTTTTCTTTTAAAAAAAGCATTTTCTTTATTCTGGAGAAAATTTTTCTCAGAAGAGAAAATTTCTCGAAAAAAAGCTTTCTTCTCTATTTAACAGAAAGTTTTCTCCTGCAAAAGCTTTTTCTTTACTTTAAAGAAAGTTTTTCTCAGCAAGTTTTTTCTTTATTTAAAAAAAAATTTTCTCAAAAATAGCATTTTTATTATTTTATACAAAGTTTTCGCCTGAAAAAATGTTCTATTTTAATTTTAAATAAAGTTTTTGTCTGTAAACAAATTTTCGTTTATCTTAAAGTAAGTTTTCTTAAAAAAAGCTTCTTCTTTATTTTAAAGAAAATTTTGATCTTAAGAGAAGCTTTTACTTTATTCTAAAGAAATACTTTTACTAAAAATTTTTTTTTTTTTGCGAAAAAAGCTTCTCTTTATTTTAATGAAAGTGTTTTCTTGAAAAAGCTTTTTTTTTATTTTATAGAAAATTTTCTCCTGGAAAAATTGTTTCTTTAGTATAAAGAAAGTTTTCTCAGCAAAAACTTATTCTTTCTTCTAAGGAAAGTTTTCTCCTAAAAAAAGCTTTTTCTTATTCTAATTCTAAAGAACATTTTTCTCAAAAAAAGCTTTTTCTTTATGTTTGAAGAAAAAATTTCTGAAAATTTTTGTCGTTATTTTAAAGAAAGTTTTCTTCTGAAAGAAGCTTCTTTTTTACTTTAAAGAAAGTTTTTTCATTTTAAAAATATTTTTTTCTCGAAAATAGCCTTTTTCTCTATTTTATACAAAGCTTTCTCCTGGAAAATTTCTTTTTATTTTAAAGAAAGTTTTTTCCTGAAAAAACTTTTTTATTTATTGTAAAGAAAGTTTTCCTAAGAAAAGCTTTTTCTTTATTCTAAAGAATATTTTTCTCAGAGAAAACTTTTTCTTTATTCTAAAGAAAATTTTTCTCAGAAAAAACTTTTTCTTTACTTTAAATAAAGTTTTTCTCGGGAAAAGTTTTTTCTTTAATTAAAAAAAATTTTTTTCTAAAATATTCTTTTTCTCTATTTTATACAAAGTTTTCTCCTGAAAAAAATGTTTTTTCTGTTTTAAAGAAAGTTTTTGCCTGAAAGTTTTAAAGTAAGTTTTCTTAAAAAACGCTTTTTCTTTATTTTAAATAAAACTTGTGACGTTGTAAAATTTATTATTTTACAATTCACAAAGTTTCATATAAAAAGTTATTTCGCGCTTCTATCATTCAAAATTTTATTTATTCGTGCTAGAGAATTACTCCATGATTTCACAACAATTCGAGATATAGGACAAAATTAAATTAAAACCCAAATTTAGAAATTAATTATTGTTATCCTTTCTTTCGTTTCATGTAAAAATGTTATCTGTAATTGTCGAGTCTACCGCCTGAAGATAAGAAGTTCGAAGATTTCAAGAAACTTTCCGATTATTATTTCCATTCATCTATTTTTGTCAAAATTACATCTTTTTGGATTTTCCCGCTGGTCAAAACATAACCTATCTTTTTGGAATTATTGGATTTTCTGATTGTTGTGAGCCTCATTCTTCTGACGTACCCTTGGATTTGGATCTTTTTAAGATGCCACTCAATATTATTGTATTTTAACTACTTTACATTTGAAGATCGACTTCGTTTCCTGGAGAAATACTTAACAATTTTCTGTCCTTGGAAGGCTTTATCATATTTTGAGAGCTTTGCTCGAAACTCTAATTGAACCACATAATTTTCACGTTCCTGTATCAATGTAAGTTTGGGATCGGGAGATATTCAGTCGTCCAGTCTTCGTGCATAAGTGTCGCTTAGTCTTCTGGGATTACAACAATTGATATTCACCACGTCTAATTTTATATGGAAGAGGATTTGATAATTTACCATCTTGCGTCAAAATAATTCCTTTCGAATTAATTTATTAATGAAGAATAACAAGAATCCAGTATTTTTTATTAAAGAATTCATTTTTAAGAAGATTTAAATTTCCTTTTTATTCGGACCAGCCAATCAGCGTGAGAGAATTAGAAGATTTCTGGATTAACCAATCACAATTCGTTTTAATGTCGCGTGAATCTAGTTTTGTTATGTGACTTTCTTTTTTTTTATGTTGGCAACGAATTTCCTAGGTGATAAACAAACAACGCCATTTTGTTCATTCTTTTCTGTGAAATCGTGGAAGACAGTTCGTCTTTTTATTATTATCTATTTTTTTTTGTCATTTCTTTTCTTTTTAAAGAATCTAATTAATTTTGAATAATTTGGAGAATTAAGTCAAAACCATTGGGGAATCTCGAGAGGAGTTATCAATTTGGAAATTCGTTGGCAGTGAATTTATATTTTCTGGTACAAATTTAATTTCTATTTTATGTATGATATCTAAAAATTTAATTCTATTTTCTTGATTTTCGAGACTGAATAATGTCTTATTTTTTTTTTTTATTTTTATTTTAATTTAATGATTCAAATCTTTAATTGAGATATCATTCGTTTATTATTAATTTCCATTGATCTGACTAAAAGTCAAGATTATAATTTCAATCATATTGTCCATCCTATATATCTCGAATTGAAAAAGAATCCTTATTCTATTTTAGAATAAGTTTAATATTTGCTTAATTTTCAGTTTGTTTGATTTAAATGTTTCGATAATTAATTTTGAAATTATATAGAATCACATCAATTTTGTTATTGTCTAACCTCAAAATTAGCGATTATTGTCAAAATGACTATTTAATTTTATTTATGTGTCTAACCTTGAAATTCTAATTTACTGAATAAATTGTTAATTTCTTTTTGTTAATTTTCGATTTTTATTGACTTAATTTTTGCGGATATTTATTTTTGGTTAAATAACGAATCACCCCCTCTACTATTTTCCAGTTATGGGACTGTAGCTAGCTTGGACATATTTTGGGAAGATTAAATTGGTGTCTTAATTTTGATTCTGTTTCTTTTGAGATAAATACAAAAATTATTAATACTTAGCTTGGTAGCCTTTGTGTATTGATAATTAGTTTGTCTCAAAAGGTTTTTGTCTTTTTGTTGTGTATTTGTTTATTGATTGACACTTAGCCTGGTGGCCTCGTGTGTCGATAATAAATAAATTTAATTTAATTAATTTAAATAATTGCCGGTAATTAGCCTGGTGGCCTTTGTTTATTCGGGATTATTTAGAAATCTGTTTTGTCCTTTTTGTGAATTTTGTTGAGTGTCCTTTTAGGACTGGCGCCCACCCTTTTGCATCATATTTAATCGTTCCTAAGTAACCTTAAATTTTATTAATTTTTGCTAAATTTATTTTGTTTGAATTTTGGAAAGTAAATCATTGTTTGAAAAATATTGAGGTTACAAACTTTAAAGAAACTTTTATTTTCACTTTTTATTTATTTTAAAGAAACTTTTCCTAAGAAAAGCTTTTTCTTTATTCTAGAGGAAGTTTTTCTTTACTTTAACTAAATTTTTTCCAGATTAAAGCTTTTACCTCATTGCAAAGAAAGTGTTTTCCTAAAAGGAGCTTTTCACTTATATAAAAAATCTTTTTTTTGTTTTAAAGAAAGCTTTCCATTTTTAAACAATTCATTTTTGTTTGTCTTCAATTTATTTTTAATTTTCAATCTTCTCTTTTTTTTAAAGAAAAGTTTATTTTCCAAGAACTTTTCCGATATGAAAGAAAAGATTTTTAATTTTTAAAAGCAAATTGGTATGGGTTAAAAAATTTTTGTTAAGAAAAAAACAAACATAAATAATTTCTTCTGTTTAAAAAAAGTTGTTTTGACATTTTTCCATCCCAGGTGGAAAAGTTAACGTTAGTTAACGTTAGCTAATGCTACTAACGTTAACTAACGTTAGACTAACATTATGCTAACGTTAGTCTAACGACATTTTTTGATTACTAATATCAGATTATAACGTTAGTTAACATTAGTCTAACGTTAGTCTAATGTTAGTCTAACGTTAATCTAACGTTAGTTAACGTTACTTAACGTTAGTCTAATGTTAGTAACATTAGCTAACGTTAACTTTTCCACCTGAGATCTTAAACAAGGTTTCAGAAAATATAAGTAAATTATTTTTATTTTATAGAAGGTGCTTAAAAGGAAAGTTTTACAATTGCAAATAAAACATTTTTTGCTAAAGAATGTTTTTTGAATGCCAAAGAATTTTTCGTTATTCAAAGGAGTCTTCTTATTAATTTTCTTTATGATGAAAAGCTTTATTTCAATATTTGTAAGTTATTTATAGTAACATTTTATTTAATAGGTATCTATTTTTGAATTAAGAAAAAAGATTTATTCAATGAAAGCATATTTTTTCAAAAAGTGATTTCTTAGTAAAAAGCTATTTTAGTTTGTTAAAGAAAATTTTTACAACTTAAAAAAGTTGGCTTATTTCAAAAAAGTGTTTTTATTACAAAAATAGTTTTTCAAAATGAAAAAAATCAAAAGTAGCTTTTGGTTTGAAGAATTTTTTTTCTATTTCAGAAAAGTTTTCCAAATTTCTTTCTAAATCTTAAACTTTTTATTTAAAAAAGGAGAAGGATAGTTTAATAACAAGTAGTAATATTGATTTTGATTTGAAGAAACTTTTTTTGATTCAAAAAAAAAATATTCTCTTTGAGTGCATCTCTATAAGTACGTCTAGAAAATTTCCCTTTTTTCTGAATTTTACATAAGAAGTAACAATGACCCTTTAATAATACACATCACATGTAACACCTTCTTTTATCATAATATATACCATAAAATATAGCCAATGTAAGTTATCACATTCAGTTTATTTCCATTTTCAATTCAAATTTTCTCCCCTGTTACTTACGTGTTACATTTTTTCAATTCAAAAAAAAAAAAATATTTCCAACAAAATAATACATAACTTTTACATTTTACTCTATTTTCCAAACAAGTCATATAGAAAATATTTTATCAAAAGGTTACATGTCATTTTCTCACCTATATTTCCACGTAAACTAAAAATATTATCAAATAAAACAATTTTTTTACCATTACAAAAAAATAACACTTTTTATTAAGTAATCAAAAAATAAGTTCTTCTTAATAAAAGAAAAATAAGAATGTAAAAGAAAACTAGAAAAAACTACTGTTTTAATTAATATATTTAGATAAATTTTCACTGAATAAAAAATAGAACTTGTAGCAGTGAAAAGTAAAGAAAAATTTAAAAGTAGAAAAAAATTTCATCGACTTTTGAAAAATTGAAAGTTGCAAAAAAAGCATTGCTAAATGCAAGAGTGAGCGACACAGTGATTATATCTGCACTTACTGTTGAAATGCGTGACGGCGATTTATTACGTGCTTAATTATTGGAACTGTAAATTTATAACTTTCATGACTTTTTTCATTGTTACAAGAAATACAAAGAAAAAGATAGAAACACATGAACAGAGAAAAGAATACAAAGGTTAATTAGCATAAATTTTTTTCTGATACATAAGTATTTAATAAATCAGGTAATCTCTAAAAAAATTTTGTTCCATTTTTTTTCTAATTTAGCAAGAAAAAAAAGACATTTAAAAAATTTAATTATTAGTAATCAGATATGAATTTAATTTTAAGTTTTTCTTTATTTTGTAATTCAGCTAAATTTATTTATTATTAATAAATAATCAATAAATTTAACATATAGACAACTAATAAAATTAAAATAAAATAATCAATTGAATAAAATACAAATGTTCTATAAAATAAATTATTAAAAAAAATTGAATAAACAAATAATTAAGTTTCTAAATAAGTAATTAATTTAATAAATAAAGTACTAAATGAATAATTAAATTAGTAAATAAGAAACTAAATAAATTTTTTAGTAAATAAATAATTAAAAAAACAATTCAATGAACGAATAATTAAATAAGTAAATAAGGAACTAAGTGAATATTAATTATTAAATAAATAATTAAGAAAACAATTTAATAAGCAAATAATTAGATTAATAAATAAAAGCGTAAATAAATAATTAAATTAATAAGCAAAGAACTAAATAAATAATAAATATAAACAAATTATAAAGAAATGAAATTTTTTTTCCATTATTAAACAAAAAGAATTTTTGTTTAATGCCCGTAAAATTAACTATATATTTTCGTTTAGAGTTTTGGTTAATGTTTAGAATATTTTTCATTGTGAAATTCAACGAGGTGAGGATAGTCAGGCAATGATTTGGCGATAATGTAATTTGCTGGTCCATTAGTCAGCCACCTTTCCAGAAGACGCGTCTGCATCGAATTTAGACACACATACACACACCGGGGCCCCTCCTTTTTCAGATTCTTTCAAATCAACATTTATATACAAAAAAAAAATAAAAAATAACAGTCGCAATTGATACACACGTATCAATTCATGAAATTAATTTCTCAACAATAGAACGAAATTCATCATCGTAAACATATATAATATATAGTTTAAAATTTATTTCTCACACGACCCTGAGATACTTTCACTTTTTTCTCCTATTTATATGCGCACAAAAAAAATTTCTATTTTCGTCATTGTTATTGTCAAACTATTTTTTTCCGAAAATAAAAATAAACCTGAAATAAAAAAAAATTAAGGAAAAATATCAAATTAATAAAAGAATAAAGAACAATAATAATAAATAGTATTAAAATAATACTATTTATAATTATTATATAGACTGTTTATAATAATTGTATTATTAACTATTAACTATAATAATTTGAATGTTCTTTCATTCTTTCATTCATTCACTTTTTCGGTCCCTCACACTCTGAAGTTGTCTTTTGTTTATATTTTTGTTTTTTATTAACTTTAGATAGATTGTACATTTTATTATTATGTTGTAATTAATTTTATTTTATAATTAATTCAAAATTGTAATGACTAATGACAAATAGAAATCATCAGAATTTTTTCCACTTTTTTTCATTAAAAGACTAAAATTTTGTTAAATATTATGTTTTGTCAAATTGAAATTATGCAGATTTTTGTTCTTTACTTCTAAAGAAAATTAGAAAATTGTTAAACAACTGTGATTAAGAAATAGAAAATTTATTTATTTTGCATTCTTTTTGTTTATGAATCACAATTTTTTTAACAAAAATTATTATTTTGTTGTTGAAAAAGAAGAAAAATATTTGCATAATTCCTATTTTTAATCTTATTTTTGGAACAGGATTTTCCGCAGGAATTAGGACATTTAAAAATTCCAAATTCAAACCTTTTTTAAATTAAACAACTTATAAAAATATTATTAGAAAACATGAAGATATCGATTGCTCCGAGTCGAAGACTTGGAGAGATCGATGTCTTCATGTTTTCTAATAATGAAAGCGATGACCGAGAGATAAAATCATTTTTGTATATTATAAGAATATTGTTACTGTAACTTCATCAAACTTATTTTCATCATTTTAATTCAATTCCTATTATTTTCCAGAATTTTAAATTAATTTTTATGAAAATAATTGTATTCCTGAAAAATATTTTATTATTTATGAAAATAATTAAATGTTTGCATACAATTTTATTAACAAATTTTTTAAATAATTGAATTCTTTTTGGAAAATTTTATTAAAATAGTAGATATTGAAAATCATTGAAATTAGAAAAATTTTTGAAAATAATTGAAATTAGGAGAAGAAATGTTTTTTGACATTTATAAAAATAATTGAATTTTAGAGAAGAATTTTGTTATTTATAAAGATAAAATTGGGATTTTTTCTAGATTTTTTTTTTAAATTTTGAACATAGTTGAATTTCATAAGAAGAATTTTATTTATTTATTTTTTTAAATAATTGAATTTTTTCAATAATTTGTAATTTCTCTAAAATTAAATTTTTTTAGTGTTTTCACCAAAAATTTTAATTAGAAAATTTTTAAATTCTATTATTTTTAAATTTGCTAATTTTATTTAAAAAAGTTAGTAAGAAGTTAATCGCGCGCTTCAGCGAATTGTTGCTAGTAGTTACATTTATATTTAAAAAATAATTGGATTTTTGTAAAGAACTTTATCAGAATTGTTGTGAAAATAATTGTATTTCTTGGAATAATAGTATTAAAAATTTTATGGAATAGTTGAAGTTTTTCTGGAAACTTTTTTATTTATGAAAACAATTGAATTTTTGTGAAGAATTTTATTATTTATGAAAATAATTAAATGTTTGCATACAATTTTATTAAAATTTTGTTTATATAATTGATGTCTTTTTGTGAAATTTTATTAAAATAGTAGATATTGAAAATCATTGAAATTAGAAAAATGCATTTTATTTTTGAAAACAATTGAAATTAGGACAAGAATTTTTTTTGACATTTATAAAAATAATTGAACTTTGGAGAAGAATTTTGTTATTTATAAAGATAATTGGGATTTTTTCTAGATTTTTTTTTTAAATTTTGAACATAGTTGAATTTTATAAGAAGAATTTTATTTATTTATTTTTTTAAATAATTGAATTTTTTCAATAATTTGTAATTTCTCTAAAATTGAATTTTTTTTAGTGTTTTCACCAAAAATTTAAATTAGAAAATTTTTAAATTCTATTATTTTTAAATTTGCTAATTTTATTTAAAAAAGGTAGTAAGAAGTTAATCGCGCGCTTCAGCGAATTGTTGCTAGTAGTTACATTTATATTTAAAAAATAATTGGATTTTTGTAAAGAACTTTATCAAAATTGTTGTGAAAATAATTGTATTTTTTGGAATAATAGTATTAAAAATTTTATGGAATAATTGAAATTTTTCTGGAAACTTTTTTATTTATGAAAATAATTGAATTTTTGTGAAGAATTTTATTATTTATGAAAATAATTAAATGTTTGCATACAATTTTATTAAAATTTTGTTTAAATAATTGATGTCTTTTTGTGAAATTTTATTAAAATAGTAGATATTGAAAATCATTGAAATTAGAAAAATGCATTTTATTTTTGAAAACAATTGAAATTAGGACAAGAATTTTTTTTGACATTTATAAAAATAATTGAACTTTGGAGAAGAATTTTGTTATTTATAAAGATAATTGGAATTTTTTTCAAATTTTGAACATAGTGGAATTTTATTATTTTTTTTTAAATAATTGAATTTTTTGGAATTATTTGTAATTTCTCCAAAATTGAATTTTTTTTTTAGTGTTTTCAACAAAAATATAAATTAGAAAATTTTTAAATTCTATTATTTTTAAAATTGCTAATTTTATTTAAAAAAGGCAATAAGAAGTTACTCGCGCGAATTGTTACTAGTTGTATATATAGTAAAGTAATAAATAATAAAAAATAAAAAATTTTCAAATATTTTTTTGCATATTCCTATCAAGAAATGGGAAAAATTAATTATCCTTTCGTTTAATGGACGTTGCGATGGAAAAAAAACAAATGATAAAGGGAAAGTAGACATTTAATCGGGGACTATGGCCTTTAGCTTTAGCCTAGTTAAATTTTTTTTTTTCTTTCAATTTTTTTTTCTTTTTTTCTTTATTGTTTTTGTTAGAAAAAAGATTTAATTTGCCTAGAGACAATGGAAAAACATTGTGCGATCGTAAAACACACAGACTTGCTCAGTGATCCACGGAAAGACCGGGAGCAGCTGACATCATGAAAAAAAAAGTGGCTCTACCGTTATTCCAAGCTGACGCTGTGAAAGATCGGAGCAATTAATAATTGAAGTACATGAAAATACGTGAAATTTTTTTTTTTCTTTTTCGTTTCTGCAAAACTGTTCTTTTGAAAAGAAATTGTGCTGGCAGTATACGGCAAAGAAGTATACACGTAAGTGTATATCTAAACCGTTATATTATCCTTTGAAGTATCATTCGCTATATATGGTATAGTGGCTGTATATATTATTCTAATTAGTCAATTAATTTTAATTCTAACGCCGATTTACTTCATTTTTCATTTTTTCTGAATTCATTTTTTCTTCCTTGCTTGAATTTTAGTTATCGCATTTTTTTTTTGCTTCTAATTTTTGATTCATTATCGCAATTATTGCAAAGAATATTTGATAAAGTTTTATTCAGAAAAATAAAAACTCTTTTTCTTTCCAAAAATGTTTTTTCCTCTTAAAGAATTTTTTTTTCTGAAATGATTCTTTGAAGCTTTTTTTGTTTTAAAACTTATCTTATGTCAAGAATAATTTTTTTGTATTTGAAACAAATTTTTTTATAGTGAAAAATATTTTTAATTTTAAGGGGAGGGAACATTAGTCTTTTTATCAAATTAATATCCATTGGAAATTGGAATTTAGAACCTTATCAATATTAATGTGAACTTAGTATCTAATTAATATCCGACTTGAAAATTAGTACCCAATTAGTGGCCATCTTCACAACCTAGTACCCAATCAGCACCTATTTAAAATTAGTTTCAATTTTTATTTCACCTTTCAATTTTTTAACAGCAGTCCTTTATAGGAATAAAATCCGTGCCACTTGTCGAATAAAAGAATAAAATGGAAAATAAGTGTCGAGTGTATTTTTAATAAATAAATTGACTGACGAGGGACGAAAAAAAATAGTTTGACAATTTGGATTAGAATTATATATATATATAGTGGGAACGAGAAAAGGGGGGAATAAGTAGCGAGGAAAGAAAATGATCAGAAAACGATAATGGCGTCCTTGTCATCATCATGATAATCATAATGATGATGATGATCATCGTCATGGGCCGATCTGTCAGTGAGGAGCGCAACATCTCTCGATGACGATCGATGCTTATAATGTATAATAATGAAAAGGCACGACTATACGGAAAAAGAAGCTTCCTTTCGTTATATACGCTGCGAAGCTCGTTACTTGTCATGACTTGGCATTCCCAAACACCCTTTTGCCCATCTACCTCAACTCCTCCTTTCTTCGTGTCATAGTGTGTATTCTCGTACAACGTCGATCTTTTCACAACACAATCTCACATGGAGACTAGATCTGAAAACCAATTTTCAGAGCGCGCGAACCGCTCCTTCTTATGCTCATTATCACCAAGGCCCTAATTGTCAAATGCACGATCATGTCCTACCATCGAATCACCTAATCGATCTGCAATAATAGAAATCCTCGAAACCTTATAATTTTCTTTTTTTTTCTTCTTTTTCAAATCTCTGATTGATTTAAGTGGAAACCTTTCTCATCGTATTTATTTTTTCTGAACTGGGAAAATTGAGTGTAATGATATTTTTTTCCTGATAATTTTATAACTGTTTATTTGTTTTTTAACACTTGTTAACTGTTTCTTTATTTCTTAGTTTATTACTCAATTGGGTCGTACAAAGAGTAATTTATTTATTTTGTTATTAATTATTTACACTTCTTTTTTTTAACTTTTTTACTTATTTACTTAATATTTTTACTTAATATTTTTTTTACTTATTATTTACTTAAGTAAATACTACTTTTTTATATTCAAGTAAATTAAAAATAAAATTTTATATTCAATTAAAATTAAAGTTAAAATTAATTTATTTAATTAATTTAACTAAAAGCTGTATTAATTTTAAAGAAAAAATTAATTTTATTAATTTCATTTATTTCATTCATTTCATTGTAATTGAATACTGATACTATTGAATACTGATTCTCCATTACCAATTAAATTTGTATGAATTGAAAACGAGTTAATTCGAAATAAAAGATCAAAATTTGAAAAGAAAATATTTCTCTAAAATAAGTTATTAAAATAAACCAATTTCTTGTAAACAGAAAATTTTCTTTAAAATAAATATACGTTTTTATAAAAAATCAAATTTTCTGCTAAAAAAAATTGTCTTTTCAATTAAGAGAAGGGTATATCAATATTTTTAAATCAAGAAAATATTTTATATATCATTTGAGAGAAAAAAATGTCTTTGAAAGAAAAAAATTATTTTTGGAAAGAAAAAGAGCTTCTTTGTAATTGAAAAACTTTCATTATAACAAAAAACACTTTCTTTAAACTAAACAATATTTTTCTGCTACGAATAGTCTTGCTTCGAAACAAAATAAATTTTCTTTGAAATGGAAAAAATTTTTTTTGAAACAAAACAGAAATTATTTTTGGAATATAAAAAACTTTCCTTAGGGAAGAAGAACATTTTTTAAAAAAATTGTCTTTTAAAACGAAAAAACTTTTTTGATACTGAAAAAATTTGGATTAAAAGAAAAAGACTTTCTTGAAAAAAAGAAGAAAATAAACACATGAAAAAGTCTTGCACCAAAATAAAATAAAAGCTTTTTTTGTATGCAATTGAAAAAAATTTGTTTAAAAGAAAAAAAACATTATTCTTTATCTTAAAAAAAGTTTTGTTTAAGTTTGCAAAACATTTTGTTAAATAAAAAGCTTTTTAAAACAAAAGGACATTACTTTAAAACAAAAATAGCTCTTTTCCAAGTGAAAAACTTTCTTTAGAATAAAATAATTTTTTTTTTTAAATAAAAATTGACAAATATTTCTTGAAGGCAAGAAAAAACATTCTTTTGAGTGTGGAATTTTCTTTAAAACGACAAAACTTTCTTTAAAATTAAAAGAGCTTTTTTGCCCTAGACAAAATTTGATTAAAACAAAAAGACTTTCTTTGAACAAAAAAAGTTGAATGCCAGGAAAAGTCTTGTTCAACTGTGTTCAAAAATTTTTAAAAATTCTCGTCTATATTTCAATTATCTTTATAAATAATAAAATTCTTCTACAGAATTCAATTATTTTAAAAAAATTTAATAAAATTTTTGGCAAAATTTCAAATATTTTCTAAAATTTTACTCATTTTAATTATTTTAAAGTAAACTAGTAAACTATTTTAATAAAATTTTCCAAAAGAATTCTATTATTTAAACAAAATTTTAATAAAAATTTAACAGGAATTCAATTACTTACCAATTTCATTTATAAATTTCTTCGCATCAATTCAATTATTTTAAATTTTTTAATGAAGTTTCTCGAAAGAATTTAAATATATAAAGAAAATTGAAAAAAATAATCTGAGAAATTGAATTATTTCGAAAAATTTAAATTTAAATAAAATTCTTTTGATAATTCTATTATTTAAAAAAATGTTGACAAAATTCTTTGCAAGATTTAGTTCTTTAAATTGCAATTTAAATAAAATTTTCCTATACAATTCAATTGTTTTCAATATATTTCTTCTTAAGAATTGAATTATTTTCACAAATAATACATTTTTTATGGGAATTCAATTATTTAAAAGAATTTGAATAAAATTCTTCGCTAGAAATAAATTATTTTCTTCCTTGAGAATTCAATTATTTTTAAAAATTTTTTATAAAACGTTTTATAAATTTGAAAAATTTCGTAAAATACAACAATTTTTCTAAAAATACAATTATTATCAAAAATGTTTGTAAAACTCTTCGAAACAAATTAATTATTTTCGTAAAAAATAAAATTCTTCTAAGCAAATCAATTATTTAAGAAATTTTAATAAAATTCTTTCCAAGAATTCAATTTTTTTTTTAAATAAACATTTTCACAGGAATTCAATTATTTAAAAAAATTATCTTTTAATTCTTTGTCAGATTTCAATTATTTTCAATTTTTTTAATGAAATTTCTAGATTGAATATAATTATTTTTAAAAAGTTTTTAAAAATTTTGAAAAATTCAATTATTTAAAAAAATTTGAATAAAGTTCTTCACAAGAATTTTTTAATTGTATTTTACAAATAAAATTCTTCACAGGAGTTTCAATTCTTTAAAAAGATTTTTAATAAAATTCGTTGCAAGAATTCAATTATTTTTATAAATATAACAAAACTTATCGCAGAATTTCAATCATTTTTTATAAAATTTTAAATAAAATGATAGAAAATTGCATTTTTTCTTACAATTTTTTTTTAAATTCGTCGAAAGAATTCAATTATTAATAAAAATTTTGATAAAATTCTTCATAAAAATTCAATTTCAAAAAAATATCCAATTACTGAATAAATTATTTTTTTTCGTATTTAAATAATTGAATTCTCGGGAAATTTTCTAATAAAAATTGATTAAAAAATTAATTACACTTAAAATTTTAAATTAAAATTGAATATTAAAAACATTATATAGCGTGAATTTTTAGAAATAACTGAATTTTGAGAAGGGTTAACATTGAAATCTTTGAAAATTTGAATTTATAGTTACAATATTCTTATGAAATGAAATAATGATTTTATTAATTATTACTTGTCATCTTAAATTTATTATAAAACATGAGGAAGTTTTATTATAATATTCTCATATAAGTTATTGAATTTGAGAATCTTAATTCCTATAGAAAAATAATAATGATTAAATATTTATTTAAAAAAGAAGTTATTAATGTTCTTCAGGGTCAGGGAAAAAGTGAAAATTTTGTCTGGAAATCAGGGAAAAGTCAAGGAAAGAAAAATTAAAATTTTGTGTCAATAATTTCGAATTATTATCCAATATAAAATTATTCAATTTTTCTTTTTAAAAAAGTATGAAATTTGAGAAAAGTATATAAAAGAATAAAAATTAAACCATAATGATAAAAAAGTTTAAAACAGTTAGAAAAATTAATTGAAAGTTCATCATCATGACACTTGATCGTTATCAGAAGCGAATATATATACATTATCCCTCGCCTATTTCGAAATTTATTTTCTCCAACCACATTTAGTACAAGTAGATTTCTCCGCTGTGTTAAGAATAATTCCCTCTCGGATTTACACCTAATCCAAACAAATAAGATCGATGAAGCGACATTCCGTAAAAACCGTAATCCTATTCAAATGAGATCGTAAATCTTCAGCACCTGACTCGTAGAGTTTAGTCGATTCATCATCGGGAACGTGAGTATGTCGATAAATTTTTATAATATCCGAACATATTAGAAGTTTTAGCGCGCGGTAAAAGTTTCTTAAAAGTATTTTTTTCTTCATCTTCATCTTCTTTTTTTTATTTTTGCACGCAGTGATTAAGTAATAATCATTTTGAATGATCTCTTCATTGGTGGATATAAAACTTAGGAAGAGATTTTTTTTTTCGTTTTTTTTTTTTTTTTTTTATTCTGGATTATTCACGGTAAATTTGGAACGCAAATTTTTGTCCGATTGGATCCGTTCAATTTTTCACTCTCGATTAAAAAAGACGAGTATAGGCATCGAAATGGTGGTTGTAGGATTGGAGAGAGGGTGTGAGAGAGAGAAAGAGAGGGAGGGGGGAGAGGGTTTGTTAATTACTGATTTTTCTCGGTCCGCGTCACTTTTTAATTGACGCCAGAAATTGAACCTCACTGAAGAGAGAGAGAGGAGGAGGAAGTGAGGAGGAGAGCACACGAAACTGAGTTTGTGTTCTGGCAAAGTCATCCTCGACTAAATCTTCTCTCATCTTCCTCGACGACCATCCGGGTCTTCCAATATTATAGTTCTTCCAATAACATTTCAGTGAGAGCCTTTTGATTGGATTCGAGATACTGAATCCAAGTGCGAAATTAAAGATTTATTGAAATTTAGAGAAATGGCCTTTGGCTTTTATAGTTTTAAGATTTTTTATTTTTAAATTAAAAATAATGGAATGATAAAAAATAATTTTTGTACTCGATGATAAAAAAAACTTTTCTTTTTGTAGAAAGGATTTTCGTTTCAGGAAAAAAAATACTCCTTTAAGAATATTCGTTATATTGCAAGAAAATTTTTCAATAGCAAGAAAAAAAACTATTATTTCGTTCCAAAGCATAAATTTTCAAAACAGAAAAATCGGGTTTAGTTTTAACAAAGTCTTCTTGTTTTAATGAAAAGTTTTTAATAGCAAAAAGCTATTGAAGAAACTTTTTATACTTGAAGAATAAATTTTTGTTTGCAATTACAACTTATGTTGCATTTCATTTTTTCAATTGCAAAGAAAAACGTTTTTATTGTGTTTCAAGGTAAACATTTTTGTAGCAGAATAATTTCGTTCAGTATATAAAAGTCTTTTTATTTTAACTAAAGTTTTTCAATAGCAGAAAAGTTCTTTTTTTAGTAGAAGTTTCTCAAAAGCAAAAAGCTCTTCTTGTTTCAAAGTTTTTTTTTTGTTTTAAAGAAAGTTTATCTTTATCGTTCAAAAGAAATTTTTTGTCATCAAATGATCCTTTTCTAATTTTGAAACAAAATTATTTTTTAAAGAAAGTTTTACGCTGCAAAAAATTTTTTTTACCGTAATGGAATCTGTCTCTTTTTGAATTTTTAAGGAACATTTTTTGTTTTCAAAAAAAGTTTTTTACCACTAAAAGTTATTTTTATTTTAAAGAAAATTTATACGTTTTAAAAAACTTTTTTCATTTAGAAAAAATGATTTCCTAGTTTAAGAATTACTTTATAAATTGAGAAAACATTTTTTGCTTCAACGAAAATTTTTCAATAGCAAATTGGAAAGCTTTCATTTAGATCCAAGAAAATTTTTATGCTCTAAAAAATTTTTTTTATTTTAATAGTAGTTTTCCTACTTTCAAGAAACTTCGAAAATAATTTTTTTTATTTCAAAAAATATTTTTTCAATTGCAAAGAAAAAAGCTCTTCTGTGTTTCAAAAGAAGAGTTTTCGTAGCAAAAATGAAATTGTTGAAATTTTAAATTTTAAAGAAAGCCTTTTTGTTTAAATGGGAGTTTTTCAAACAACAAAAAGCTCTTTTGTTTTTTTTTGGTGAAAATTATTCAATAGCAAAAAGCTCTTTTTGTTTTAAAAAAGCTGTTTAGCAGCAAAAAAGCTTCTTTTTTATTCAAAGAATTTTTTTTCATTTTATTAAATATTTTTCCACTTAAAAAAAATTTTTCATTAAAGAATCTTTTTTTTTAATTTCAAGCAAAATTATTTTGTTTTAAAGAAAATTTCCAAATAAAAAATGTTTGTTCATCTAAAAAAATATTTTTCTCATTAAATTTTAAAGAAAATTTTTTCTTTTCCAAAGAAATATTTTACTATGAAAAAAGCAATTCTTAATTTAAAAAAATTCTTTCGTTTCAAAAAAAGCTTTATATTTAAATATCAACTTTTTATAGTAGAAAAATATTGTTTAGTTTTTAGAAAGTCTTTTTGTTTTAATAATATTTTTTTGTTTTAAAGAAAGCTTTTTATATTTCAAGAATAATTCTTTTTGTAGCAAAAATAATTAATTATTTTTCTTTGTGTCAAAGAAATTTTTTTAATTTAAATAAAGCTCTAATTTTTGTATGTAAAGAAGATTTTTTTTTTTAGGAAATTCGTCATATTAAAAGAAGTTTTTCGTTTTAAAGAAAGTTTTTATTTCTCTAAAACAATATTGTTCACAAACTCATTCTTTTATATTTTGGGAAAAAAACATTACAAAATTCCCGTTTCTTAATGTTTTTGTAGAAAATTTTCAATTTTCACAACGAAATAATTCACATCATTTCTATTTCTTAATTATAATTGTTTTAATAAAATTCAAAGTTATTCAAAAAATAAAGGAAAAAAAATGTTTATAAATTCTATTTGTCAATTACAAATTTTCATTGAAAATGAAATTGAAAATATTTGAATTTTTAGAAAATAAAGGAAAAAAATTTACTCAAAAATATGTTCTGTTACATTTATTTACGAATTTCTTTGATTGCAAAATTATTCAAAAACATCTATAGCTTTTTTTTAAATAAATATTTAATTATTGTTATTTTTCCATAGGAAATAAGATTTTAAAAAATTTCAAATTCAAACTTTCTTGAAATTAAACAACTTTAAAAATATTGTTATAAAAAATGAAGATATCGATTGCTCCGAGTCGAAGACTCGGAGTGATCGATGTCATCATTTTTTATAATAATTAAAGATGATTGAAAGATAAAATAATTGTTTTACATTATAAGAATATTGTTACTGAAACTTCTTCAAAATTATTTTTATATTCAATTATTATCTAAAATTTTAACTGAAATTCATTTTTAAATAAATTTTTCTTAGAAAATTCTATGAGAATTCAATTATTTAAATACAAAAGTAAATAATTTATTGAATAATTAAATGTTTCCTAAAATTTAATTCTTATAAAGAATTTTATTACCAAATTTTTAAATAATTTAATTTTTTTGACGAATTTTAATAAAATTTTTAAGAATAGTTACATTTTTCAAGAAATTCGATTAAAATTGTATTATAAAAAATTTGTAAATAATTGAATTCCTGTGAAATTTTTATTATTTATGAAAATAATTAAATGTTTGCGTACAATTTTATTAATTTTTTTTTAAATAATAGATTTCTTTAATTAAATATATATTAACAAATTTAACTAATTTTAGAAGATTTTGAATTATTAAAATTATTCAAAAATTTAAGTTCTTTAAAATTTCTAATTAAATTAATTTAAAACTGAAGTTTTATAAAATTTCAAAATTGAAGAATTCTTTTCTTATGAGTTCTAAAAGTTTAATTTTTTTCTATACTTTAAAAAAAAATCCCTGACTTTTCCCTGAATTCCCTGTGTCAGAATATATGATATTATAGTTATAATAATATTAAAACTATATTCCAATTTATACTTTATTTTTATGAAAATAAATTTAAATTAAAAATTCTTACGTTCCATTTATTTTTTAAATTGCTAATTTTACTTAAAAATGGGAGCAAAAAGTTAGTCGCGCGCGATTTGTTGCTAGTTTATTTTAATTTGCATAATTTATTAAAAAAAAAAATTTTCAGTTTGAAAGTATTGTTATCGTTAATCAATAATTTCTTGTTATGTTTTAGCAGTAACAGAAAAAGGAGCAAAAAGAGGAAAAAAAGGAAACAAAAAAGAAAATGTAAGAAAAGCATAAAGAAAGCGAAAGAGAAAAGAAAGAGAAGTAGAAGATGAAGAAGAAGAAAGAGGAAAAGAAAAGCCAATATCCAACAAGTAAGTGATATTTCTTACGTTACTCTTCAACAAAGTGTTATTTTGTAAACAAAAGACAAAGGGACGTGAAAATGATGTTAAAAGAACACATTATATATATGTAGATATACAATATTAACGAGGTGGTAATCTGAACCCCCTGGTTAATATCCTGACAAGGCTTGAAGCCTTTTTGCGTCCATATCCACTCAAAGGATCGACCTTAGAGCTAATTACCTGAAATAACCCATTAGTCTTGTATCATCCCAAAGTTACGGCTTAGGTGCTTGTCTCACACCTTTGACGACTTAATCTCCTCCAAGAAGCTTTCTTGGGAGGAGTTGTTTCCATGAATCAGCGATACTCTCGCGACCGAGGAAAATTGCTCTCTCTCTCTCTCTCGCCTTTGCAACCATAATAATAATAATGATATACCTATAATAACAACTAAAGAGCTTTTGCCTGCAGGAGAAAACGTTCGATTTAAAAATTCACACCTTAGTGCCAAGGAAATTTTTTGAACCATCATTATTATATAATATCAGTTCTTGAAACAATTTCAACGATTAATGATTACTAGTCATTATAGTGTTGGCTTAATTAACACCTGTGAGAAAATTTATAATAGCCGTAAAGAATATTTATTTTGAGAAGGGAATTATTTTCCTCCCATATACGTATTTTTTGTTGTTATCAATTTTTGGAAGAAATTAATTTTGATGTGTAAATTATCTGCTTGCTATTTGATTTCTTTTTTTTTTGCAAAATGCAAAAGCAGAAAGAAAGCAAAAAAATTTCAATTAGGAAAAAAAATTTTTTTTTTTATTAATAGAAAAATCGATAGTATGTAGATCCTTCTAAGTCAGGATAAATAATAAATAATACAATCAATAAAATTAATAGTATAAAAAATAGTGAACATTTTCGTTATTAATTACCACTTAGTGATTAAATCAACGTTTTCACTATAATGATACCAATAATATCAATGTTACCGAATTTTTTTTGTTGGTATTAATTTTATAATTTTTTTTCTTAATTTTGCAATTCTGATATTATTTTTGAAATTTTGTATCAATTTTGCAATTATGGTTTTAATTTTTCACTTTTTGTATTCACTTTTAAATTTTTTGTATCAATTTGACAATTTTTGCAAAATAGAAAATTTTCATACACCCAAAAAAAGAATATCTTTCAATTTGGTACCTTTTAGCACCAAATTAATTCTTTTGGTACTAAATTTTTAATTCTGCTATCAATTTTGCAATTATGGTATTATTTTTGAAATTTTTTATCAATATTGCAATTATGGTTTTAATTTTTCACTTTTTGTATTCACTTTTGAATTTTTTGTATCAATTTGCCAATTTTTGCAAAATAGAAAATTTTCATACTTCCAAAAAAAGAATATTTTTCAATTATTTGGTACCTTTTAGCACCAAATTAATCCTTTTGATACTAAATTTGTAATTTTGCTATCAATTTTACAATTCTGTTATTAATTTCTAAATTATTTTATCAACTTTATAAATTTCATATCAGTTTAATACTGTTTAGTTTCAATTTGATGCTTTTGGTACCAATTTGGTAATTTTAATATAAATTTTGCTATTCCGGTAATAATAATGCAATTATGTTATTAATAATTTTGCGATTTTTGTATCAAGTTTGCAATATTTTGGTACTGACATTCAAATTTTTTATATTTTGCAATATTTTGGTACTAATATTGAATTTTTTGTATCAACTTTATACAATCATACAATTTTATTATGATAAATATTGCAATTCTGGTATTAATTTTGCAATTTTAAAACAAATTTTTGCTTATCTGGTATTAATTTTGAATCTTTTTGTATACATTTTACAATTTTTGACTTTTTGTGCACGGAGAAAAATATAAAGTAACTTTTACTACTTTAATAGTTAAAAAATTTCCGGTAAAGAATTTCTGATAATTTTTTTCTACTTTTGGAGTAAATTTTGCTACGTTCGAAGTAAATTTGACTAATTTTTACAAATATGTACTTCGAACGTAGCAAAATTTACTCCAAAAGTAGTCAAAATTACGAGAAATTCTTTACCGGAAATTTTTAACTATTAAAGTAGTAAAAGTTACTTTATATTATACTTTTAGTATCAATTTTCTAATTTTGGTATCAAATTGACATTTTTCGAAGTATATAGCAATTTTTCTACAAACTTTTTATTTTGATACCAATATGATAATTTTTACTATCGATTTTGTAATTTTTGCATCAATTTTGCAATTCTGATGATAATTTTTAAATTTTTACCTCTGATTTATATTTTTGGTATTAATTTTGTTACTTTTTCGTATAAATTTTATTTTTTTGTTACCGATTTTTTGTATTAATTTGATCATTTTTCTTATCAATTTGATTCTTTTGTCACCCACTTTTGTAATTTTTGTATTTATTTTGCAATTTTAGTATCAAATTTACAATTTTCTTTTAAATTTAGAAATTTTTGGTATCAATTTTTCTATTTTTGTATGCAATTTTTATTTTCGTATCAATTTGGTATCTTTTATTATTATCAATTTAATTCATACGGTAGCAATTTTGTAATTTTTGTATTAATTAATTAATTTTGCAATTCTGTTAACAATATTGAAATTTTGAACCAATTTTACTTATCTGGTATTAATTTTCAAATTTTTGTATTAATTTTGTAATTTTTGTAACAAATTTATATGTTTGGTATCAATTTGGCACATTTTAGTAATATTTTCCTCTATCTTGTTTTTATTCTTGGGACATTTCTATACAGTTTACTTCAATTTCATAAGATTTGGTACCGATTTAATTATTTTGATATCATTTTTATAATTTGTTTGATAATTTATACCAATGTGACAATTTTTGTTTTTATACTTTTGAAAATCAATTTTATAATTCTTTGTATCAATTTGAACCTTTTGTTATAAACTATAAATTACATATTTTTTGCATGAATTTGATAAATTTTTGTATCAATTTAATACTTTCAATGTCAATTTTATATTATTGCTAACAATTTAATTATTTTTTTAAATCTTATTTTTACTTTTGGTATAAATTTTATACTGTTGGCTTCAACTTGTTAAAATTTGGTTCCTTATTTTCCGCGTGAATTTTAGAAACCAGTAATTTTGGAAAATTATTCTTTTAAACATTAACTTTGATTAATAAAATTTAGAAAACAGCATTTGCCACAGTTTTTTCTGCAACTATCAAATTGAGACAAAAAACGAATCAAAAGTGTTGCAAAGCAACATTTTTGATTCTTTTTTTGTCTCAATTTGATATTTGCAGAAAAAACTGTGTGTTAAATAGTATTTTTGGAAATAGCATTCTGAAAAATAGCAAAAAAAAATACCATCTAAGGGTAAAACGAAATCACAATATAAAAGAGAGTATATTTGATGCATCACTCACTCCTTTTCTCTCTCCCTCTCTCGAAGCGTGAAACGGATGAAGGAATATGTCGATGGGGTGAGAATATAAATTCGCTGACGATATCTTAAAGAGGTGCGAAGAAATGAGAGTCGGGGTGCGAGACGAGGTATAAGAGCAATCACCGGCGATTTCATAGCTGTCGTACCAACGCGCGGGTTCTGTTCCAAGTCTTAAAGTTCCGTTCTCCAAGAGGTGAGAGAGTGAGAGAGAGAGAGAAAGAGAGAAAGAGACCGCAGAGAATGACTGAGCGAATTCCATCATCAACACTCTTCGACTTGAGTCGAAGAGGCTTTCCCTCTCGAAGAAATTCGAATCGCGACACCTCCCCTCAACTAAAAGTCCCACCTGATATTTTAATTGACATCAAAAAGTGTTACCAGCAACATTCCATTCGAAGAGGTATTCCAAAACGTTCACACGATCTGAAATTATAATCTTCATTTGTCAAAAAGTCAAACCTAACTTCTCTCTCTTTCTCTCTCTCTTGAACTCGGAAACATCAATAAAAAAAAGTACCTAATTTATCTTCACTCGAAAGTTGATTGACAATGCGGCTAATATTTTTTTTTGACATCTCTTTCACTTCTTTTTTATTGTTTATTATCTTCATTAATTATAACGATTTATTTGGTTTAATGAATAAATCAGTTCACTGAGTGTTGAAAATTAACTTTCGGTACGGTTAAAAAAATGAGAATGTAATAATGTGATGAGAGTTTTGTGTTTTGTCTTAATTTAAGGCATTTTTTTTTTGTCTGGGAAAAAATGTTTTAAATTATAACTTCATTATTGAAGTGTTTCTAGTTTTTTTCAGGTAATTAGTGTCGTAAATTGAGATCAACTATAAAAATAGTGTTTTTCTTTAGGGATCGTTCATAAACTATGTCAAGCTATTTTGGACTAATTTTTAACCCCTCCCCCCTTCCTTTTTTACATTTTTTACACACGAAATAAAATTGTGTAATTTTAGAGAATGAATTAAAATTTATTCTCCAAAATTTTTCAATGAATTTTTTTCGAATTCTTCTAGCAATTCTTTAAAGAAAAAATGATCCCACGTAAAAATACTACGCTACATTATTTATTAATTATTATATTAAATTTATTAATAGTAACTTAGGTTTACGAATTCGATTCAATTTTTGGACCCAGAAAGACAAGAATGATTTTTGAAGTTTTTTTGGACGAAAATTCAAATTTAAATTGAAACTTAATGCTTAGAGGTCTTGAGGTCACTAATTACGAACCTGAAGTTCATTTTAAAAAAAATAAAATTGGCAAAACCAATGTGGCGAACGAAAAATTTAAAAATCACTTGAATTTACTTGAAACTAATTACTCTGGGGTTTTTGAGATGATATTAAAATATTAAAACCATATTCGAAACCTCAAAAAAATTCCCAAGTAACAAGTTTTTGGTAAATCCGATTAATTTTTAACTTTTTCGTCAGCCATATTGAATCCGAGATTTTTAATTTTAAAAATCTGACTTCATATTCGTAATCAACGACCCCAAATATCTTATCTTTAGAAATCTTTAAACTAATCAAAAAAATTTCTTCAGATTTCGGTTAAAACTTTTTTTAAAATATGATAAATGAAATTAAATTTCACAAACAATTTTAAAGAAATAAATTAATATTGTTGTGTTTGAATCTATTCGCAATTTAAAGTTCTGTTTTTTTTTGCTTCTCAACTTTTTTAATAAATTTTCTTCTTCAATGTTTTGAATTTTCAAAATTAATGCACTGAAAATTACTAAATTCTTACAAAGTTTTTATCAAAAAATTTGCAAATAATTAAAGTCATTTGACGAATTTTATCAAAAATTTTTTTTTCAAATAATTGAATTCTTTCGAGAAAATTTAATTAAAATTGTATAGAAAATAATATTGAATTCTATCAAAAAATATTATTATTTATAAAAAGGAATTGAATTCTTTCAAAGAATTTCATTAAAATTATTATTGAAAATAATTTAATTCTTAACAAGAATTTTATTAACAATTTTATTAAATAAATTTTTCGTAAAATTTTATTAAAATTTTTTTGAAAATAATTGAATTCCTGTGATTAATTTTACTGTTTATAAAAATAAGAAAATTCTTCAAAAAAAAAAAAAATGTTTTATTAAAATTTTTGAAAATAACTTAATTCTTATCATTAAAAATTTTTTTAAATAATTTAATTCTTGCGAAAAATGTTATTAACATTTTTGAGGATAATAAACAAGAATAGTTAATTATGTTGTTTATTAGTGAATTTTTTAAATTTTGAATCTGAAATTATTCAAAAATTAATGTTTATATTTGACAGTATAAAATTTTTTAATTTGCAAAATAATAAATGGAACAGTAACATTTACGATTGTAATTAATAATAATTATTACGTTTATTATTACAATCATAAGAATGTAAAGAACAAAAATTATAATTTTTTTTTTTAAATAGTTTTTTTTAATTATTTAACTGTTTATAAATATTTTCATTATTAATTTCTATATACACAACTTTCGCAAAATTTTCAAAATGTCCTCAAGTTTTTAAAAAATTTTTTTCAAATTCTTCAATTGTCGCAGATTGCTTTAATTTTCTTCATATTTGAAGATAAATCTTCCAATCTGGCAGCACTGCCGGAAAATATTTTTTTTAAATTTCGCTACAATAAATAATAAAGAAAAGTTTATGACCTTTCTTGACTAAAATGCGAAAAGAGAAATAAGACATCTTCTTTATTTTTTCAGTCAATATTTACTTACGTCTGACTAAACCTTCAGTTTTCCACTTAACCGCAGCAAGCATTCTTTCTTTTTTGCATCAATTCTTAATCAAACCCTTTTTTCTAAATTCTTTTTTCTCTGTAATTTCTATGAAGCAAAACCAATTTAGAGAGTTGAGTTAATTAAAAGTGAGGAACTCGTTCGAGAGCAAGAAAAGTGTACATGTGAAGGGAAAATTGTATTGGTTGTTTTTGAGCTTTTGACACTTGATGATCGTTATAAGCTCTCTCTCTCTCTCTCTCTCTCTTACTTATTTTCTCTCTTCCTCTTTTCCCTCTTTTTTCTTCTTTTTCTCTCTTTTTCCTTTCTCTCTTTCTCTTTTTCTTCCCTCTCTCTTTCTCTCTCTCTCTCTTTTTCTTGACTTGAGTCCGAGGAGAAAATCGATTGATCGAAGGTGCGACGACTGACGATTTGTTATCGACAAAGTCGATCGCCTAGTTTGCTTGCCCGGAACAAATGCGCCGTGCAGATTGCCATTCAGGCGAAACTGGGGCAAAACATTTCGATCGGACCGATTCAATCCGGTATATATGGTATATACTAAAAGTCACTCTCTTTCTCTCTCTCTCTCGACATCGGTCACGGCGCAAGTCTCGATCATCTTTTCTCTTTTTCATTCGACAAGCCTTAAATCAGCTCTTAGGATCGATTAAGAAAATCGGATATGTCTTCAATGTGAAACGATCTCTGAATTAAAAAAGAAGTCTTTATTTTCTTAAATTACACTCTTTCCTTGATTTAATTAAATCAACATTGTTTTTTCCCCTCTCCTATATATAGATAGATAGGAGAGGGATATAATTCAGTATTTAATTAAAAAAAAAGTTAGTAACAATTAGACTTGGCACTCGATATTTAATTTTAAAATTAGTAGCAAAAAGTAGTTTTCAAACTAAATAAAGTAGCTATCGAGAAATTAAATTTGACTACAAAAAAAAACTCGTCTTAGACACTTCACAAAATTGACAAAAATTCGATTCCACATTTTTTATTTTCCTGACTTTTTCCTAATTTTCATCAAAAATATTTACTTCTTTCTTATCCTAACTAATAAATTGAATTAATGCAACGAATTTTATATAATTCACGAAAGAATTTAAATATTTATAAAAATAATTTAATTCTTGCGAAGAATTTTATAAAAATTTCTAAATAATTAATTTCTTTCGACTAATTTGATGCAAATTCTAATGTAAATAATTAAATTCCTGAGAAATTTTTATTTATTCATGAAAAGAATTAAATTCTCACGAAGAAATTAGAAAAAAATTTTAAATAATTGAATTCTGTTTGGAAATTTTATGAAAATAGTAGATATTGAAAATCATTGAATTGCGAAAAGTTTTTAAAATTAATTAAATTTTACAAAGAATTCTAGTAAAACTTTTGAGAATAATTAACTGTCTGTGTGGTATTTCATTACATTTTTTTGAAAATAATTGAATTCCTAAAAAGCATTTTATCATTTATGAAAATAATTGAATTCTTGCTAACGATTTTATTAGAATTTTTTAAAAGAATTTAATTTCCAAGAGGAAATTTATTACTTCTAGCATAAATAAAAATAAATAAACAAATTACTTTTAAAAATAATTAAATTCTTGTGATGAATTATTGTTCTTTATGAAAACTATTAAATTTTGCGAAGAATTTTATTAAAATGCCTCAAAATAATTGAATGTTCTAGAATAATTTTGTTATTTATTTTTAATAATTAAATTTTTTCGAAGAATTATTTATGTAAGTAATTTAATTCTTGGGAAGAATTTTATTAAAATCTAAAAGAATAATTGACTTATTTCAAAAAAAAATTTAATTAAAATTGTATTTAAAAAAAATTGATTTCTTTCGACCAATTTTATTAAAATAATTGAAAATAATTGAATTCCTGTGAAAAATTCTAATACTTTTGTAAATAACTGAATTCTTTTACAGAATTTTCAAAAAACCTTTTTTTCATATAAGTGATTTTTTCGAGGAATTGAAATCAAATTTTTAAGAATAATTATATTTTTTAAGCAATTCCTGTAAAATTGTATTAAAAATAATAAAAATCCTGCGATGAATTTTATTATTTATGAAAGTAATTGAATAGTGTTGCTAAGAATTTTATTAAAATTTTCAAAAATAATTGAATTCCTGAAAAGAATTTAATTATTTTTGAAAATAATTGAATTATTGTAAGAAAGTCCTATTAAAATGTTTTAAAAAAATTTATTCAAAATTTTTTTTATTTTTGAAAATAATAATTGAATTTTTCTTAAGAATTTTATAAACATTGTTTTAAATAATTAATTTTTGCGAAATATAATAAATATTATGATAATTTTATTTTATGTACTCTAGCTATAAATTAATAATTAAAGCAACTTTTTTCTCTTTTACTCTTTCTTTCATTTTTTTTTTTTCAAAAAATGTTTTGATTACGTAATTCAAAAAGAGAGAAATGTCGGATCAAAATTAATGATTTAAACCAAAATTAATGATCATTTTTGAATTAACGGCTTGTTGGTATCGGTTGACCTGACATTTTATGAGAAAGTGTGAATAACTACTGAAAAAAGTTTGAGGAGGGAAGAATACTTTTTGATGTATTTATTGCTTGTATTAAAATTCGACGTAATATCGAAGCAATCGCTACTTTTATGTTGCTGTAAATCATTTATTTATATTTATATTTATTTATATCCTTCAGTTTTAAAATATTTAATATCGTGAAATGTAAATAAACAACTACTTTTTTTAAGCTACCTTCAACGTTATTTTAAAAAAAAATATATCATCATCCAATTATTAATGAATTATTCGAGTTTTGAAATTTTTTCTGCCTTCGAGAGCAATATTCGGATGCTCGAAAAAAAGTATCAGATTTAGTTAATAAATAACAATAAATAATTAACGATAATTAATTAGTAAGTAATTAATAATTGTTAATAATTAGTTAATAAGTAATTCCAATTAAGAATTAATTAATAAGTTATTAATCACAATTAATAAGAAATTAATAAATAAACAATATTGTTCATTCCCTCTAATTTAACAATAAATATTAATTATTCTCTTCAATTAATAATAAAAAACAAAAATTAATAGAAAGTACTTATTCTAATTTATAGAAAAAATACCAATTATCTGCAAAAAATTAACAATAATATTAATTGAAATTAATATTAATTTTTCCCCTTATGTAATTTACGATAATTAATATTAATTATTCTCTATAATTAATGTTAGAAATAATATTCATAATTCGCATAAATAATTTAATTAACATAAATATTATTAATTATTCGCTGCAATTAATATTAAAAAAAAATTTTTATTTGCTTAAATTAGTAATAAAAAAATATCAATTATTCTTTTTATTTTTAAGCAAGTCCCATTTCCGAAAGATCAAATCTAAAAAAAAAAAATTAAGTTTTGAAGCAACTAAACATTTTCTGCAGTTGACATAAAAATGTATTTAAATTCAATATAATAATTGACGGGGAATATGAAAAAAAAATAGAAAAAATAAATTTTTGTTGACAAAATAAGGGAAATATTAATTTTCACCTGGGAACTCACCATGATGCGCGAAACGATCAAGGGGCGTGATCCTTCAGGCTGGAGAGGTGAGACTTGTCCGTATCGTAAGACGCTCACGTTGGCCAGGATTCTTGTACACGAACATTGCTCGTACCATTCCAATCCCTGCAACACAGACATGAGAGTCGTCTCAGACTTTCAGTGTCCTCTTGCTTCAATTTTTCTTCTAATTCAAATAGAATTCACCCCCCGCAAAAAATTCTATCCTTATTTGAATTTTCCCGGAATTATTGTCAATCATCTTCTTATTTGTTTCTTTTTAAACACTCGTTTGTATATTTTCCGTTTGTTTTAATTTCTTTTTTTCTTATTTGAAAATTTATTGTAATTTGAATTTATAATCTGAAAAAAAAATTCTCACTATACTATTATATTTAATAACTAAATGTAACTTATTATTTAGATAAATTCACAGTTATGTGAAAATAAAAAATTTCTGTCAATTTAGTTTTTTAGATAATTAACATTAGTTAAATTTGACTATTTTTAATTATTTTTCTTTTCTTCTTCTTATTTCTCTTCTTATTTTCTTTAGTTGCTTTTTTCTACTAAAAATTAGGAATTTTTTTAATGATAAGTATTTTCTTTTGGATACAAATAATTAGTTTGCTACTAATATTTAATTCTTTTGTTTTATGTTATTGTAACAATTTTTTTTACTAATAATTAATCCATTTACTAATATAATTAGTAATTTTCGAGTAATTTAAATTTTTTTACTAATTTTTGGTAAAAAGATTAATTATTAGTGAAAAAATATCTCACTATTTTCTTTTACTAATAAAAAGTTACTTCTCATTTTTATTTTTTTATTAACTAATTATTGGAAGAAGGATAAATTATTATTTACTGACTAATTATTATGGTAATAGGATTAATTATTTAGTAGTAAAAATAAAACGCATTATTATTTAATAAAAAAATTAATTATTTTAATAAACAACTGACTATTAGCGAAAAGGAATTTATTATGTATAAAAAAACGACTTATTTTTAATAGAAAAATAACTAAAAATATTCTTTAACTAAACGAACAAATTGACAGCAATTTTTATTATTTTTACTGTCACTTAAATTATATATTGCTCCTAATTACTAACAATTAGTTTTTAACTAATAAAAACAGTTAGTTTTACTTTTTACTGATAGTCAAAGCAAAAAGTCAACCAATGTTGTTAATAACCAGTTGTTTTTTCCTATAATTCAAATTAAAAATATTTTTCAAGGCAAAGACGAGGGTGATTGGTATTTATAGACTAAGTAACTAATTTAAAAAAAAACTTAACTTAAGTCAATAAAAAATAACTGTTTTATTAAAAATGATTCAAATCCCTAATTCCCAAAAAAGGGTAATTAATTCCCTAATCAACGAAACTTGATATAAAAAAAACAGTACTTAATAATACCATGCATTTGAATTTATAACTTCATTTCTCAAAAATTTTCCAGCATCATTTTTTCCATTTTGAAAAATTACCTTCTAAATTATCTTTTAATCTCTAATTAATCGTCTCCTGGAGAAAAAATATTAAATTCTAGTCCATATGCAACGGAAAATATTATTTCTTTTTTATATTCGGATTTTTTTTTCAAACCATGGGAATTAATATTTGTACTATATATAGAGAGAATAAGAAGCACACGACACCCGGTGTATATAATTTCAACTGATCTATTAATCCTGAGCTTCCTACCTCTCACGCATAAAATGCGTACCTGCGTGCACACGTGACATGTGAGCACGTCTGTAACCTGAGGCTATAAAAAAAATTATATAAAAAAAAAGAAAAATGAAATCTTCGAGACCATGAGGCAAGGCGCGAGATCATCGAGCGATCAAAAGAGGGAGAGAGTGAGAGAGAAGGAGGGAGGGGATCAGAAAAGATCGAAGGAGTAAAGGAGAGGGAGGCAGAGCGTGATGTATGCGACGTCATGCGTGACTCACGTGAACGCAAGAAGAAACGTTGATATTAAGATACGAAGTGATGCATTATAGAGACATCATTCCCTGCCATCTTTATCTCTTTCTCTCTCCCTCTCTCAATCTTTTGCCTTTTACTCCTTTTTCTTCTAAATTTGATATGTCTTTTATAAACTTCCATGAAATAGTTTCATCGCTCAATTTTACAAGAAAAAAAAAAGTTTTACCTGGGACAGCGATAAGTTTCTCTAAAATAGCGAAAGTATTAATAAAACTTTTTTATGCCCATTCATACATTTAAATAAATAAATAAAAACAATTAAAAATTTCGCTAAGTTAGGAAAATTTTCAGTTGTTACAAGTAAAAATTTTTTTCAATAGAATATTATATTTTTTATGTAAACATGTTCTGTTAAATTTATTTACGAATATTTTTAATTGTAAAATTATTCGAAAACAATGATTTCTTTTTTAAATATTTTCAATATTTAATTATTATTATTATTTCTCCATCCATTCGATAGGAATTAAGATTTTCAAAAATTCCAAATTCAAACCTTTTTGAAATTAATAAATTTTAAAAATATTGTTATAAAACATAAAGATAACGATTACTCCGAGTCTTCGACTCGGAGTGATCGATTTCTTCATGTTTTATAATAATTAGAGATCGAGTATTAAATTTATTATTTTATATTATAAAAATATTGTTAAAGTAACAAATTAATAATAATTTTCATATTCTATTATCTTAAATTTAAACTAAAATTCATTTTAAAATCAATTTTTATTAGAAAATTCTACAAGAATTAAATTATTTAAATACAAAAGTAAATTATTTATTGAATAATTGAATGTTTATTAAAATTTAATTCTTATAAATAATTTTATTAAAAAATTTTTAAAGAATTGAATTCATTTGACGAATTTTAATAAAAATTTTTAGAATTTCAAGGAATTCGATTAAAATTGTATTAAAAATAATTGAAATTCTGCGATGAATTTTATTATTTTTGAAAATAATTGAATTATTGAGAAAAACTTTTAAAAAAACTTGTAAATAATTGAATTCCCGTGAAATTTTTATTATTTATGAAAATAATGAAATGTTTGCGTACAATTTTATTAAAATTGTTTTTAAATAATTGAATTCTTTTGAATAATTTCATTAAAATAGTAGATGTTAAAACTTAAAATTCATTGAAATGAGGAAAATTTTTGCAAATAATTTAAATTTTGAAAAGAGTTTTATTAAAAGTTTTGAAATTAATTGAATTTTGAAGAATTTTTTTATTTATAAAGATAATAATTGAATTTTGTGATAAGAATTTTATTACTTTCGAAAATAATTGAATTTCTGCAATCATTTGCAACTTCTTCAAAATTCAATTTTTTTAAATTGTTTTTAGCTAAAATTCTTCTATAAATCCATTATTCTTAATAATTAATTAAATATACATTGACAAATTTAACTAATTTTAGAAGATTTAGAATTATTAAAATTTTTCCAAAATTTATAATTAATTAATTATAATTAATTATTTATAATAAATTAGTGAATTATTGCGCCAATAATTAATATTATCATCATTGACTGAAAATTTCCTTTTCTAAGTAAATAAAAGTAAACAAATAAAAATTAACAAAATTTAATACACCTCTAGGAACTCTTTATTATTGTTCACTATTTATTGACATATTCAAATGAATCACTAAATACTCATATCATTATAGAGTTAGTGACACTGGAGGACATTAACCTGTAGAAAATTTCCACAAATTCGAATCTTTAGAATTCTATTCATCGTCTATTTTAAAAATAACAGTCATTGAACTATTGAATTGTATGAAAAAATAAGAATGTAAAATACAAAGAAAGAAAAATAGTTTGAGAAAAATAATGTTGTTTTCGATTTTTTATTAGTTGAAATATCTCTATGAAGAGTCACAGTGTTAAATCGAATAGAAAAACAAAATCTATTGTGAATTTAAAAAAAAAGAAAAATTCAAGCAGTTAAAGTCATTTATAAAAATGAGAAAGAAGAATATTTAATGAGCAAAGGTTAATCAACCGAAATTATTAACGAAACATTAAACTGGAACGGGTTAATGCTTGTGTGTGAATTATTCGATTTTAAGTTCAGTAATATTTAATGAATTATATTAAAAACTCGAATTTGATTCGTTTTTTTCATATTTCTAATTTACATTTTTTTAATTTTACTTTTTCATTGTTTACTATTTTACTTTCTTTATTTCTTCATTTTCCTCTCTCTTTCTGTTTTTCAACTTTTCTGTTTTTTACTATTTTACGTTTTCTACTATTTTATTCCTTAACACTTTTTTTTGTCCTTTTTTATTGTTTAAAATTTTCTTTTTTTTTACTTTTTTATTCTTTAAAATTTTACTGTTTTCTACTTTTTTGTTTACTCTTTTTCTTTTTTAAACTTTATAATTTTCTACTCTTTTTGCTTTTTGCAACTTTTTTTATTTTCTACTATTTTAGGTTTTCTACCTTTTTATTCCTTACTAGTTTATTATTTTCTGTTTTTTTATTCTTTAATATTTTTATTTTTTCCTTTTTCATTCTTAACCATTTTCCTTCATTTTACTTTTTTATTTTTCTACTTTTAATAATTGTTTACTATATTGTGATTTTTTATTTCTATTTTACGTTTTCAAATTTCTACCTGTTTATTTTTTACCATTTTATTATTTTCTACTCTTTTATTTTTTATCATTTTCCTTTTTTTCTTTCTATTTTTTTATTAGTTGTATATTTTTCTACTATTTTGCTATTTACTATTTTATGATTATTTTATTTTTCAAGTTCTTTCTTTATCTGCACTACATTTTTGGTTTTTAATATTTTCTACTTTCTATTCTTTATTATTTTATTACTTTTTAGTTTTTTTAATTTTTTATTCATAACTATTTTATTTGTTTTTACTTTTCCATTTTTTCTATTTTACTATTTTTATTTTTTAATATTTTACTTTCTCCTATTGCTTACTTTTTACTTTTTCCATTCTTTTATTTTTAATTTTTTTATTTTACACCTTAACTTTTTTTATTTTCTCCTCTTTCTTTTGCTTTATTTTAATTTGTACTCTATATTTTTTTATATTTTCTACTTTTTTAGTTTCTACGTTTTTCTTTGGTCAACTTTTTCTATTTTTTATATTCTGTTTTTTTTATTATTTTACTTTCTCTACTTTGCTATTTTTTAATTATTTTACGCATTTACTTTTTTATTTTTCTTGTTATTTGCTTTACTTTTTCTACTTTTAGTAATGAACTGTCAGTAAAATCCATTTCTTTTTACTTTTTTTTTAGAATTAATGCAAACTATATTACATTAGATTTAATCTATTGTCTAAGCAGAATATATTTTTCCTTCACATATCATTAGAACGCACGTCTCTTTTTTTTCAAAGGTATAAGAATATAGACGCAGAACACGAAGAGAGTAAAAAAAAATCTAAACTTTAATACTTTGCGTGCCTTCTTTTCCTTCTGGGTTTTTATACCGCGTGCCTAAACGTGTCTCTGATGCTAACTAATGCTTACTTATTTATCACACCTTCAAATAAAGAAGAAAGAACTCCGTTTAAGTACGTGCTACTAATGTATTTTTTGGTATTAGTCATTGAGATATTAATTATTAAACTTTAAATATATTCGAAAATATGTTCCTTTAATCGCTACATCAAGGATTTTTTTTCATAATAAAAGGACACTTACTTTTTTAAAATTAAATTTCTTAAATTTCTTTTATTTATTTTTTGCATCGAAATCATTTGACAATTCCGGGATCAGACAGAAACGTTAGATTTTTAGGTGTGAAAAATATTATTTTACCTTTTCAAAAATTTTAATCTTCTTTGATAAATAATAACACTTATAGTTATTTGCATAAAATAAAAGCTTCTTTTGAAAATTTGAGTGAAAGAAAAATTGCAGAAATTAAACATAATTTTAATGTTTTAACGGTTTTTTTAAAAGTAGTTTTGATAATCGTTACAAATATTTTCTGTTACTAATTAATTAACATACAAAAAATAACTAACCAGCTATATTTTTAGTAAAAAATTATACTTAATAGTTTTTAATTACAAAAAATTCTCAACAAAACTGACAGAAATTGAAATTAACTAGAGATTGAAAAATTAGAAATAAAAAAAAATTAAAACTTGTTACTGTCAATTAGAGAAAATTAAAATTTTGCAACTAGAATTTTCCGTCTGCCGATTTTTACTTTTACTACTACTATTCTTACAATTTAAATAATTTTTTCTGTTTGTCTGACTGTGACTTACTTTTACTACTGATAAAAATACAATTTATCGTATTAATGAAACATTTTTTTTTTTATTAAAGATGGAATTTAAAAATACATGAAAAGTCTGACAGAAATTGACTCTTTCTACTGATAGATAACTAAACATATTTAAATGTTTGACTAAAAATGTACTTTTCTACTAATTCAAAATTCAAGCAGTTTGAAAAGTTGTCTGACTAAAGCCGATTTTTACTACTGTTTAAAAAACTACAACTATAAACTACAATGTCTGACTAAAATTTACCCTTTCTACTGATAAATAATAAAAAAATTTAAATGTCGAACTAAAGTTAAATTTTACATCTGATAAAATATGTAAATTAGTAGTAATACCATTTTTTTACCACTGGCAGCAAAATTGTAGTAAACAGGAAATTTCTGTCTGTCAAAAAAAGATTTTTCTACTTATGCAAGAATTACTTTAGTTACTAAACTATTTTTTACTATTAAGATAGTTTACAAAGAAATTTCGATTAAAATTAAATTAAAAATATTTGAAATTCTCCGATGAGTTTTATTATTTATAAAAATAATTTAATTATTGAGAAGAAACTTATACAAAATTTGTAAATAATTGAATTCCTGTGAAATTTTTATTATTTATGAAAATAACTAAATGTTTTCGTTCAATTTAATTAATTTTTTTTTTTTTTTTAATAATAGATTTCTTTTGAGTAGAATTATTAAAATATAGTAGAGATATTGAAAATTAATAAATTATTGAAATGAGGAAAATTTTTGAAAATAATTAAAATTTTGACAAGAATGTTATTAAAATTTTGGAAAATAATTGAATTTTGAAGAAGAATTTGATTATTTATATTTTATAATGATAATTGGGATTTTGACGAGATTTTTTTTTAATTTTAAACATAATAATATTAGTTTCATTGTTTGTGAGGCAAACAAAAAAGGCACAAAAATTCAGAATTTTCTTATGAATTCTAAAAATTAAATTTATTTCAGTAGTTTCAATAAATATCCCTGACGTTTCCCTGAGTTCCCTGTGTCAGAATACATGATTATTACAGTTATAATATTATTAAAACTATATTCCAATTCATATTTTATTTTTATGAAAATATATTTGAATTAATAATTTTTACGTTCTATTATTTTTAAAATTGCTAATTTTATTTTAAAAAAAGTAGGAACGAAGTTGCTACTTGTTATTAAAAGTATTATAAAATTAATTAATTTAATTTATTATTATAATTATTTTTTCATATTAGATATTAATCTTATTGTATCAAAAAGTAATTATTCCAGAAACTCATGTCTGACGTAAAATGCCACTTTCTATTGACAAATCTATTATATTTTGACATATTCGTCTGTCTGAAAACGACTCTCACTACTAACGTTTCAAACCCTTTTCAAAAATCCATCGCAAATTTCATTTTTAATACAAACAAAACTTGACATAATGATTAGAAAAAAATTTCCTCATTGATAGAAAACGCTTTTTTTATAATCATTAAATCTGCAAATACTAAAGAAGCAAGGTATAGGGAAAAAATCTCTAAAAGATTAGAAACAAAGTAAAAGGGGAATAAAAAAAATTGGAGATATAATTTTAGAGATGGAAAAAGAGAATCTTGAAAAAAGGGGCGTGAAGTGCGGGATGTAAATCGAAAAAGTGGTACAGAGATGCTGGGCGTCGCGGCGTCATTACACGGTTCATTAGGCACGTATAAGCCTGAGGCTGCGGAAAACCAGAACCACAAGTACTGACACCATTACCAGTAGGATACTGATACATATATGTATATATACTGTGACAGGGCACTGGTTATTTCAGTGACTGTGTGCTATTCGCGGATGGATCGAAATACGGGAGAGGAAAATGCAAGAGAGATGCCGTGGAGGATGCGCCTCTATCAGCCAACCAGACCAACCATCACCGACACCCCTACCCAAGTAGCCAGCCAACTGGAGGCGTGTACTGTATAGATATATAATTCTCTGCGAAATATACGCATATAAATACGTACAGATACGAATATCCCGGAATCGTATACGCATATTTTGCTTTAAGCCAACGGCGATGACTGAATGAGAGAATGAGAGAGACAGAGAGAGAATAAATCTCTATGTTACTCTACTGTATAGATATAGAAAGAGTAAATGAAAAATCCGGTTTTTTAATTAGTCAACCCCCCCACCCTCAAAAAGCAAAAAAATACATGAAAAAGAAAATAGAATGGAAATAAACACTTTAGGAAAAACTTGACACTTTTTTTATGAAACATAATTAGTATTTAAATGTAATTTAAATGACAAAGGTAAAGTTAAAAAGAGAAGGAAAAAGTATTAAGGTGAAAAATTAGTTATTTATATAAGAAGAGAGAATAAAAATAGTGACATAGTGGAAAGAATGTAAGAACGAGAAAGAAGAAGGAGAAAAGAAAAAATAGCAAAAAATGGAAAGACTTTGTTATGAAGAATGGAGCAAAAGAAGGAGAAAAGGGAGAAAAGGAGAAAAAGGGAAAAAAAAGAGAACGAGAAAAATGAAAAACTGGAAAAAAGAATTTGCTATGAATAAAGAAATAAAAAAAGAGAAATGGAAACAGAATAGAGAAAAAAACGAAAAAAGATAAAGATGAAGAGGAAAACGAACAAAATGAAAGAATTTAGTAACAATCTAACAATATAAATAAATAACAAAAAACCGCTGCCAAGTTGTACATTTTTATAGTTTTGGTTTTCATTTCATGAACACTTTGCTTCCTCATAGAAATAATAATAATTGAAATATAAGAATTTCTTTTTATAAGAGGGTTAAAAATCATTAAATCTTGGACCAAAAAATGTGTTTTTATATATTCTATAAGATGGTAATAATAGTTTAATAATTACACATAAGTTAATAAACAAGAATGTTGAAAAAATGATATTTTCCACAAATTTTAATTTTTCAAATACCAATAATTTCATAATTTCTGCCCGAATCTGGTTAAAAAGTAAGTCAATCGTAGCGTTTTTTAATGCTCTTCAAGTTGGTAATAATTTTTTAAAGTTACTTTTACATAATTTAAAACATTTTTATAAAAGTCTTATTTTTCAATATTTTAGATTTTTAAAAGTTTAATATCTCCGGTTAATATGGACGAAAAATGTTCAATTGGGGCTCAAAAGATGCGTCTGAAAAAGCTCTACAAAACTAAATACAAAACAAAAACTAAACTTCTACATTTTTCAACAAAATTTTCAAAAAAGTCTTATTTTCTAAAATTTTTGATTTTTTAAAGTTTAATATTTCCGGTTAATATGAACGAAAAATGTTCAATTAGGGCTCAAAAGATGCGTGTGAAAAAACTTTACAAAACTAAAGAAAAACATTTATAAGTGTCCTAACATTTTTTTAAGTTATGTCCAAAAAATGTTTTTTTACAAAATGAAAAATGCAAAAATAAAATAGTTAAACTTCACGAATCGGGCTGAAAATACTCTCATTTTATGTCCCCCAGGGAGACCTACAATTTAAAAAAAATTGAGGTCTTTAGCTCTTTCTCGTTCTGAGATATTGAGGCAAATGTAATGTTAGTACACACACACATCGGGACAAATTTTTAAAATCCGTTTTTTGGACTTCGGAGGTCAAAATACGTCGAAATTTTTTTTTTATTTGTTTAGAACATTTATACGAGGAGTTCCTGTGCATATATAAAGTACTAAAGTATTAGGCATAATAAAAAAAATTTATAAATATGTCAAAAAATGACAATCCAAAATTTTGCTAATACAAAGCTTCCTTTATGAGGAAGCAATAGAGACAAAAAAACAATTAGAGGTAAAGAGAGGAGAAAAAAGAAGAAAAGGAAAAAAAACAGAAAGGAGAACTAATCATTAACAATGTAGAAAGAAAAGAAGCAAAAATAAATTAAAAGAAAAAGGAAGATAAAGAATAATAACTACTGTTACATAGATTACAATTACAAAGTACAATGTCTGACTGAAATGGACCCTTTCTACTGATAGAAAATAAAAAAAATTAATGTCTGACTAAAAATGAACTTTTCTACTTACTCAAAAATCCACACAGTTTAAATCGTCGTCTGAATAAAGCCGATTTTTAATACTGTTAGAAAAATTACAATTATAAAGTACAATGTCTAACTGAAATTGGCCCTTTCTACTGATAGAAAATTAAAAAAATGTAATGCCTGACTAAAAAAGAACTTTTCTACTGAGTCGAAAATTCGAACAGTTTAAAATGTCATATAAAAAAAATATATAAAGAAGAAATAGTAAAAGACAAAAAGAAAACAGTTTCAAAACAAGAAGAATGGATTTAATGCAAAAAAAAACTGATAACTTGCTAAAACATAATAAATGTTTGACGAAATTTAACTTTTACTACTGTTTAAAAACTTAAGAAACTTTTGAAACGTTTCTGTCTGAATAAAACTTACTTTTACCACTAGTATTCGATTTGCAAATATTCAAGAGTGTGTCTGACTATAACCTACTTTTGCTACTAACCACAAATTTAAAAGATTTTTTCAGTCTTGTTTAAACTGACTATACTACTACTATCATATTATTATATTAATGATGAGAAAGTTAGAAAAAGAAGGTCCGATTGTAACTGATCTTTACTCCATGATGAAGAAATTAAATAAATTTAAATTTTAAATAGTCTAATTTTCAAACTTCCCAATTATTAAAAAAATTGAATTTTTGTCTTACTAAAAACATCCTTCTTCTACTAAATAAAAATATAAAATATATTACTGTCTGACTAAAACTAATTTTTCTACTGATCCTGAATAAATTATCTATGGAAAAAATGGACACATTTTATAATGCCAATGAATCATCATGTTTCTTTGAAATTTTTTGAGTTCTGTCTGACTGCAAAATACTTTTACTACTTTTATGAAATTAGCAAATTAATCAAATTAATAAATTACTCTTTTATTTTAAATCAGTTAAAATCACTGTTAATTAACAGTGACTGACTTTTTGCTTCTGCAATTGGTAAGAAGAAACTGATTGTCAGTGAAAAAATTACTCATTATCAGTAAAAATAAATTAATAAATATTATTTAATATTAGTATTATAATAAATAAATTGAGTCAGTTAAAAAATTGAACTGAAATGTTTACGTACGAGTTAAAATTTACTACTGACAGTTGTATTTGAAAAATGTCAGTAAAAATTTTTTACTGTTTTTTTTTTTTTTTTTTTGGCACCTGAACTTATATTTGGGTTATATTGTTAGATACGATTATTTCAAAATAATCATAATTCGGATAATTTAAAAGTCTGACTATAATTGTCTTTCACTATTGGTAATAATAATAGGTATCAATTAGGAAAAAACTACAAATTTACAAACATTTCTGTATTAAAAATTTACTAGTAATGATACAAAAATAAGAACTTTATTTTTCATGAAAGTATGTCTGACTGTTACTGGCTTTTCTACTTAAAATAAATCTCAAGCAGGTAATTTAAAAAAAAACTGTTTTATTTTCAGAAAAATGTGCAACTTCAAAAAATTTAAATAGTTTACTTAAAGTCCGGTTCATAGAGACAAATATAAGAAATATAAAAAATTAGTAGTAAAAGTAAATTTTAGTCAGACATAATTTTTCCATGAAATTCTTTTCTTTTCTTCTTGTAGTAAGAAAAAAATCTAAAAATAAAAAATTCAATTTCTCTACTAAAATCTACCTGGGATATTCCTAAACACAAAATTAAAAAAAATACCAACTTCAAATTTTCTCCCCTTAGAGAATAAATAATAAAACCGAAAATCGTTAACGTAAAGAAAAACTGAAAAACTATTTTTTAACCCAAGGAATGTTTTCGATTCACGCGCTATTCAACCTAAAAACAAGCAAACTCGTTTTGAAGGACGATGTACAGCATCCTGTAGTTTGTGTTTGGGGGGAGAGGGTTTGTATAAGTAGAAAAAGAGTGAATGGCAGTAGTGGGTGAGGGAGTTTGGGTGAACAGTTCGAGGGAAGAGGGTGGATTGAACTTGGCGCATCCGAGTACGCATAAACGCGTCCATTCGCCTCTAGTACTTCGGGGAGTACGATGTACGTATACGACAAGCGAGAGAGGCAGAGAGAGAGAGAGAAGGAACGGGCTTCGGGACAAATCATGCGCAGGAAACGGAAGTCCATCTCTACTGCAGCGAGACAGAACGAGCGTGGGTGCGGTCATGGGCCGACGATGAACTCAGAGCGAAAAGGGGTCTCTCTCTCTCTTTCTATCGCTTGTTCTCTTTCTATTTTCTCTTTTTCTCTCTTTTTTTTCTCTCTATCTCTCTTTTTTCTATTTTTCTCTTTCTGTCTCTCTCTCTCTTTCTATTTTTCTCTCTCTCTCTATTTTTTCTCTTTTCTCTAGAAAAAAGAAAGAGAGAGAGAGAGATTTCTCTTTTTCTCACTCCCAACGAAGGGATGATTTTGGAGATGAGATCGCCTGCCGGAAGTTCCGCTGGACCGGAATCCATAAAAACTGCTGTGGACCACGTTACGCGCTCCGACAACTTCCTCCTCTTCTCTCCCCCGCCTGCACTCTCTTTCTCTCTCTCTCTCTCTCTCTTTTACCCCGTTTTGGCTCCTCATATCTCGTGTCATTCTCGAATTCTAAAAAATTTCAAGCGTCTAGGAAATATGTAGATTTCTCAAATCTACAATTCAGAAGGAGTTTCATGATTTTATATTATGTATAAATTTCTATTTTTCTTGTTCTCCGAAAGTAAATTTCCTCCTTTTTCTCTTCATTTCATAGAATTGAATATTATTTCTACCCAAAAAAAAAATTGAACATACTTTTTAAACATTTTTTAACAAGCGTTAATTTAAATTTCCCTTTTATTAAATTATCTCCTTTTTGGGTAATTAAATATCTGCTTATTCTTATTTATTGTTTTATTTTTTAACAATTTCTTTTACTAATTTGTTACTAAAATTAATCTTTCAGTATAGTAAACACTCGCAGGTGTAGTAAAAAAGTATAGTAAAAAAATTAAGTAAAAAAGTGTAGTAAATAATAATAGACTTTCAATTTTAAAGGGTGACTTTGACTATATTTTTAGCTATCAGATTTTTTCTAAGGATATTAAATTGAGACAAAAAATGTGTCAAAATTTTTGCGATGTAACGTTTTTGATACATTTTTTGTCTCAATTTAATATCCTTAGAAAAAATCTGATATCAAGAAAATGATTTAAATTTCTCTATAAAATTAATTTTTTGGACTTTTTAGAGAGGAAATCAATTTTCAAAAATAAAATCGATCAGAAAATATTTTGAGCCTTTTTGGATTTTTATTTTTCTTAAAAATTGGTGGATTTTAAAATCCATCCTTTAGTTTGTAAAACAAATGTTTTTGTATCTATACAAAAAAAATTACCGAATCAAAAGATTGATTCTTTACAAATTGAAGCATTTTTTTTTAAGAAAAACATTGTTTTTAAGTTGCAAATAATAAAAATACCATTGTTATTCAATTCACTTGTTTATTTTTCTAACAAATTTCAAAAAATATTTTTTAAAAATATAAAATATAAAAAAATTACGATAAAATTATAATTTGAATTTAATGAGAAAAATAAACAAGTGAATTTCCATTAAAAAAAAAGAATGTTGTATATCAATAATATTTTTTAGTATTTTCAACCTAAAAACAATATAATTCTATTTATAAGAATATGATTCAAAAATTATGAAAATCAATTTTTTTTAAAATATTTTCAGCCTAAAAACAAAGTTTCTTTTGCCAAAAAAATGCTGTAAAAATTATGAAAATTAATTTTTTCATTTGGCAATTTTTTTCTTGATTTAAAAACATATTTTCTACAAAATTACTCATGGGTTTTAAAATTTACTAATTTTTGAGAAAAATAAAAATTCAAAAATGGTAAAAATATTTTATCACCGATTTTAAAGCCCATGGAACTCCTCACAAAAAATTGCCTTAAAAATTATTTTCCTGGAATATTAAAAATATTTTCTATTGTTTAAAATATCAAATTTTTTTTATAATAATTTTTTTGAGACAAAATTCTTCATTTAATCGATTATTTTTAATAATTTTCGAATAAGTTCTTTGACAATTTCCAAATCCATTTGTTTACAATAGTCAATAAATAATTGAATTCAATCAATGAATTTTAATAAAATTTTTAAGAATAATTATATTTTTCGAGAAAATGGATTGAAATTGTAAAAAATAATTGGAATTCTGCAATCAGTTTTATTATTTGTGAAAATAATTGAATCCCTAAGAAGAATTTTATTACTTTTGAAAAATATTTAATTTTTGCGAAGAATATTACTCTTGAAAATAATTGAATTTCTGCAATAATTTGTAACTTTTTTAAAACAAATAAATTTTTTTTTCATGTTTTCAACTAAAATTCTTCTACAAATGCATTATTTTTAATAATTTTTGAAAAAGTTCTTTGAGTATTTTCAAACTTATTTCTTTACAATTCAATTTTACGAAATTTCAATTCTTCGTAAATTCATCAATTAAATATATATTGGAAAATGAAAACTTTAAATAATTTTTAAAAAAATCCGAAATTTAAGTTTCTCAAAAAAAATTAATTTCACAGAATTGTTATTTAAAAATATAAAAAATTCAAATTTTCCAAGATTTTAATTTGAAAGCTTTTCAAAATTCAATTATTTATAAAAATTTACGCTCTAATGCTTTTAAAATTCAATTGTTATCTAAAATTGTAACTGAAATCCATTTTTAAATCAATGTTTGTTAGAAAATTCTACTAGAATTCAATTATTTAAATTCAAAAATAACAATTTATTTGAACAATTGCATATATTTCTTAAAATTGAATTCTCATAAAGAATTTTATCTATAAATTTTTAAACAACTGAATTTTTTTAAGGAATGTTAATAAAATTTTTAATAATTTTTTTGAGGAATTCGATTAAAATTCTATTAAAAATAATTTAAATTCTGCAATGAGTTTTATTATTTACGCGAAAATAATTGAATCCCTGAAAAGAATTTTATTATTTACGAAAATAATTGAATTCCCGTAAAAATTTTATTATTTTTTTATTTGTAAATAATGAAATTCCTGTGGAATTTTTATTATTATTTTAAAATAATCAAATGTTTGCGTAGAATTTTATTAAAATTTTTTTAAATACTTGAATTCTTTTGGAAAATTTTATTAAAATAATAGATATATTGAAAATCATTGAATTGAAGAAAATTTTCGAAAATAATTGAATTTCGGAGAAGAATTTAATTATTATATTTATTTCTAAAGATAATTGAAATTTTGGTGAGGATATTTAGAAATTTTTGAACATAATTGAATTCCTGGGAAGAATTTTATTACTTTTGAAAATAATTAAATTTCTTCAATCATTTGTAATTTCTCTAAAATTCTCCAAATTGTATCGTACAATTTTTACGAACTTCCTTTTTGAATCAAATTACGAACTTTAAGGACCTTTTTCAAAAAAACGGACTTTTACCGACTTCAAGGAAAGTTACGAACTTTTACGGTATTTACGGACCCAGTTCGAGCCCTGTATATATGTATACATACATTTTTGAGGAACACCCACACGCGAGAAAGACGTTTTTTTTCCATGACGCTCGAGAACGACATCAATCTCTGGAACAATACTGATCCATGGTGGCGGGTCCATTCAACTCTCATCATTCCGTCTTCTCTCTATATATACACACACATGAGATAGCCACACGGATCCTCATCACTCTTGGAATCGAGCCGTGACCAATCCGAAATAAATATTGCCGATTATTAACTCTTCTCACGTGAGAGATATGTTGTTGCGCTGATGTAAAGTTCATTGGGAGCATAACTATATAGGATAGTTATGAGAGGCAAAGCGGTCCGATGGCTGGTCCAGCATTTGAGAAGAGATGCTTGAGATGTTAAGTGGGGCCATTAGCGTGCCTAGATGGACCGTGCCGGATGATGGCATTCCTTCAGGGTCAGACGCGCATTCAAGAGAGACTGCGCGAGAATTCTCGCATGCCATCTCTCTCTATATATATATATATTGCAGGTCACACTTCCCAAAAGGGTGATTTTGCCAAATGGAATTTCAAACCTGGAAGTGGAATTGCGATTGATTCTCATCACTTCTGTCAAGATCTTGTGATTCGTTTTAGAGGCAAAAGTGAATGATGATCATTCCTGGAATGATATTCTCGCCAGGTGTCTTTTTTTTCTTTCTTCATTTTGTTTTTTTTTCTTTTTGGTAGTGCGATTGATCCCGCCGACGATGGATAATTATTTTTTTGCATTTTTCGAACGTTTATGACGTTTTCAATTTTCGGATTTTTTTTATTATTGATTTTAGGAGAGGAATTTGAAATAGATCTTTTGATAATTAGGAATTTCTATTAAAGGGCATTCCATATATTACGTCACACTATTTTTACCATTTTTTACCTCCCCCCCCCTTCCTCCCCCATGTCACATATATTAGCGCCAATTTTTCTGCATTTTTTTTAAATTTAAAATAAAGTCGAAGTTCGTAATATTTTAAATAGAAAATTTTTAAATATACAAAAAATCGAAAATTTTTTTTCAAGTTAAATTCGTCTCTAATTTTCATGTCCGTAATTTTTTAATGAAATCAATGAACAGAAAAAAACAACATGAAACTAAAAATATTTACAGAAACTTTTCAAATAAATATTTTATAAATATCCTATATATATATTTATATATTTAGAAAAATAAATTTTGCATATTTTTGGAAAAAATTATCATATTACTTTGAAGAAAATATTTGGATTATAAGCAAAGATGACCGAGAGATAAAATCATTATTTTATTTAATTATTATTTATTTATTTTTCAATTATTATTTTCTAGAATTTTAAATTATTTTTTATGAAAATAATAATTGAATTTCTTAAAAAAAAATTTATTATTTATGAAAATAATTGAATTCCTGTGAAATTTTTATTATTTATGAAAATAATTAAATGCTTGCATACAATTTTATTAATTTTTTTTTTTAAATAATTGAATTCGTTATAGGAAATTTGATTAAAATCTTAAATATTACAAATCATTGAAATAAGAAAATTTTTTGAAAATAATTGAAATTAGAACAAGAATTTTTTTGACATTTATGAAAATAATTTAATTTTGGAGAAGAATTTTATTATTTATAAAGATAATTAGGATTTTTACGAGAATTTTTTTCAAATTTTGAACATAGTTGAATATTACTTTTTTTTAAATAATAGAATTTCTGCAACTATTAGTAATTTCTCCAAAATTGAATTTTTTTTAGTGTATTCAACTAAAATTTAAATTAGAAAATTTCTAAATTCTATTTTTAAAATTGCTAATTTTATTAAAAAAAATGCGCGCTTTAGCGCGTGAATTGTTGCTAGTTAACTATAATAATTTGAATGTTCTTTTATTCTTTTTTATTTTATAATTAATTCAAAATTGTAATGACGAATAGAAATCTTTAGAATTTTTTTCACTTCTTTTCATTAACAGACTAAAATTTTGTTAAATATTGTGTTTTGTCAAATTGAAATTATGCAGATTTTTGTTCTTTATTTCTAAACAAAACTAGAAAATTATTAAACAACTGTGATAAAGAAATAGAAAATTTATTTATTTTGCATTATTTTTGTTTATGAATCACAATTTTTTTAACAAAATTATTATTTTGTTTTAGAAAAAGAAGAAAAATATTTGCAAAATTTCTATTTTTAATCTTATTTTTGGAACAGGATTTTCCACAGAAATTAAGCCATTCAAAAATTTAAAATTCAAACATTTTTTAAATTAAATAATTTATAAAAGTATTGTTATAATTTATAAAACATGAAGATATTGATTGCTCCGAGTCGAAGACTCGGAGTGATCGATTTCTTCATGTTTTCTAATAATTAAAGATGACCGAAAGATAAAATCTTTATTTTATAGCATAAGAATGTTGTTACTGTAACTTCATCAAAATTATTTTCATCATTTTAATTCAATTATTATTTTCTAGAATTTTAAATTATTTTTTATGAAAATAATTGAATTCCTTAAAAAAAAATTATTATTTATGAAAATAATTGAATTTTTGGAAATTTTTATTATTTATGAAAATAGTTAAATGTTTGCGTAAAATTTAATTAAAAAATTTTTTAAATAATTCAATTTTTTTTGGGAAATTTTATTAAAATAGTAGATATTGAAATTCATTGAAATTAGAAAATTTTTTGAAAATAATTGAAATTAGGACAAGAAGTTTTTTGACATTTATGAAAATAATTGAACTTTGGAAAAGAATTTTGTTATTTATAAAGATAATTGGGATTTTTACGAGAATTTTTTTAAAATTTTGAACATAGTTGAATTTTATAAGAATTTTTTTTTTTTTTTTTGGGAAAATAATTGAATTTCTGCAAATATTTATAATTTCTCCAAAATTGAATTTTTTTTAGTGTTTTCAACAAAAATTTAAATTAGAAAATTTTTAAATTCTATTATTTTTAAAATTGCTAATTTTATTTTAAAGAGGCAGTAAGAAGTTAGCCACGCGGTTCAGCGCGCGAATTGTTGCTAATGTTTATTATTTTGAGAGTAATTTGAATTTAAAAAAAAACATTTAAATTACATTTTTCTGATCACTTATTTTATATTATTTTTTTTTCTTCGTTAACTAAAAGATTGCGCTTGAGAAAAATTTGTTCGAAAGCTTCTTTTTGACTTTTATTTACGTCCAAGGAGATGAGACGTTGACAGAGCGAAAGTTCTTGAAGAAAAATTATTATCTATATAGAGACGTTTTAATCATTGGGTAAAGAATTTATTCTCACGAGGTGAGAAGTCATTTAATTAACTTCATTATACATACATGTTGAAGGATAGAAAAAATTTCGAGAGCTGATCTAGCTTTACTTTCTAAATTCTCTTTTTTTTAAAAGAGATGAATTTCCCAATTATTCGAAAGTTCTTTGTTTTCTGATTGAGTTTCATTGTTATAGTCAATTACTCTAATTTGATTAAATTTAATTGATTAATTGTTATTAATTCATTTTACAATTTTCTCAATACTCCAGCTTTTTTAATAATTTGTTATTTGAAATTTTTTTTATTCTTTTAATCCTTACTAATTCTTACATTTTTAACTAAGTTTCTTAACAACTTGTTAACTAATTAATGTTTTGTCGTATTTTTATTCTATTTCTAATTTCAGTTTTGTTAGTAATTCTGTTATTAATTTTGTCATTAATTTACGCTTTCCTTAATTATTGTTATTATTTAAAATTTTTTTTTTTAAATTTAAATAATCTTTTACTTCTATTAACATTTCTATTAATAACAGTTTCATAAAATAATTATTTTAGTTATTTTAATTTTTAAATAATTCTAATATTTTTAAACATTTTTTCCTTTTGTCAAAATTGTTCTTGTCCTGGAGAATGATTAACTGTATCAAAAACTTACTTCGAAGTCAAATAAAAATTTAATGAATTATATTGGAAAACCGTCAAAAATCCAATGGATTTCGGATAGAAATTTTCCAAGTGTTTTTTCTTAAATTTCTTGGATTTGGATTAACATATAAATCCGAAATTTTTAAAATATTGAATATTTACTACGAATACAGATCTTTTAGGAAAATAATAATTTTTTCTTCTTTTTTTCTCGGAGAAAATTTTAAGGCCATGGGTTAACGATTAAAAAGTATTTAATAAATAGGATTGAGGCTTTTGAGGTGTGTGTCAGGTGTGTGTCGGAACAAAGGCACCGCGAAAGGAGTCAAAGAGAAGACATAGCAAAGTCATGCAGTGGAATCGATCGATGAGGGTGGAGAAATGTTGTTTTTTTCTTCTTTCATAGCCGACGAACCTGATAGAAGAGGAAGGAGATGAAAAAGAAGAAGAAGAAGAAGAAGAAAAAGGAGAAAAAGAAGAAGAAGGAGAAAAAGAAGAAGAAGGAGAAAATGAAGAAGGAGCAAAAGAAGAAGAAATAGAAGAAAAAAGAAAAAGGAGAAGAAATAGAGACAGTTTGAAAGAAAAAGTCAGAAAGAGATGAAGTTGTCATTGCAGAATACTTCGAAGTTGACCCTCAGTGTCGAGTCAGCAAATTCCATTCGACCCGCGGTTCAAGTTCAAACGGGAAAGCGTCGCCCTTTTTTTTACGAAATCACATTACTTCCTTGACAGACACCATAACTCTATAAGATTTGCACTTTTATTGTTACTTTCTTGCCAAAGATATGCTTCAATTTTTCTTTCTATATTTTGTTCCAAATCGGACATTGTACTTCAAAATTAGTCATCCTAAAACGTTATGTAACGGCCCCTTAGAGTTAATATTTACTAAATTCCCATGAAAAAACATCGAAAATTAAAAAAAAATTTAACAATACGAAAAATTAAATATAGATTAGAAAAATGCAATAAAAATATTCACACAATATATTTGTATGCAATAAAAGTTAAATATGAAATTTTTTGACGAAACATAATGACTCTTATAAGGAACGTAATGTAACGTCCCCATGAAGGCAATATTTTGTAACTAATATTTAAATAAAGATAGAATAAAATATTAACAATAAGAAAAACTATAGATTTGATAAATACAATAAAAATATTTATACTACTTTTAATAATAATAATAATTTTAATTTTGATAATTTTTAAATAAAAATAATAAACAATATGAAAAATATTGAAAATTAGGAAAATATTTACAAAGTTAAAATAAAAAAAAAATAATAAAGAAATAATAATAATAATAAAAAATAAATAATAAAATAATAAAAATAAAAAATAAAAATAATAAAAATAATAATAAAGAAAAATAATTAGAAAAAATATCAAATTGAGACAAAAAATGTATCAAAACGTTGCTTCGAAGCAACGTTTTGATACGTTTTTCGTCTCAATTTGATATTCTTATTAGTGATTAAAAAAAAAATTGACGAATGCCTTTTGCAAAGACTTGTAAAGTTTCACACGAATTAATAAATTTATAAATTAGAATTTTTACACTAATTTTCCCCTTCTTCTCATTTATTATCGTCGATTTTCTCATTTTGAATTTGAAGGGCATATACACACTCGCTATCCGTCTGGTGCGTTTTAGAATTTAAAGAGAAGCATTTACTTGTCGACCCTTCCCCTCTATATAAAGATTAAATTTACACATAGTAGCGCCGAGGAACAATGGTTCTTCTCTGCTTGCTTCAAGAGGTAAATATTTGAAAAAGCCACCCAGCTCTTGTGTAAATTTAGTCCAGTGTCGAAGTAGAGAGGCTTTATATTTCCATTCTCTATCTCTATTTCGCCTTCTCTCCTGGGGTACTCTCTCCTTGATCGATGTTTACTCCGGCCACTTCGACATAATTGCCGACGAATCATCTGTTAATAGTAAGAGAACTCTCTCTCTCCCATCCTCTCTCTTTCTCTCTCTCTCTTTTCGAAAGACCCAAGAAAATAGCCCACTAAAGTGACATTAACTTTGCTTTTCATTTTATTTACAAATCCTTTAAATTTCGAATTCGAAATCTTCGCCTGACGGACTTTTTTTTCAAGGTCTGGAATTGAGGGACTAATTTGAAGTGTAATTGAAAAAGAAATTTTATTCTTGATTTGAAAACGGAGACAAATATCATTGAAATAAATTGTGATTTTTGAAACGAGGAAAAATGTTCGGGATTATTGTGTCTGACTGTAACTGTCTTTTACTACTGAAAAACAAAACAGTTTTAAGCTTTGTCTGACTGAAAGTGATTTTTGCTACTGGGAGAAAAATTACAAGAAAATTGTCGTCGTTTGACAGCTGATAGCAAAGTAAAACGAAATTCGACATTTACGTCTGACTAAAATTGACTTTTACTACTGAAAACCAGTGATTTCCAGTTTCGTTTGACTGAAAGTGAATTTTTCTACTGGTGTAAAAAATACAAGAAAATTACCGTCCTCTGACTGCTGGTAGTAAAATAAAACGAAATTGAACATTTTTGTCTGACAAAAATTGTCTTTTACTACTGAAAATAAATAATTATCAGTTTCGTCTGTCTGAAAGTGACTCTTACTACTGGGGAAAAATGACAAAAAAATTTCTATGGTTTAACTACTGATAGCAAAAAAAAAAAAAAAAACGAAATTAAACATTTCTGTCTGACTAAAATTGACTTTTACTACTATAAAAAAATAATTTTCATCTTCGTCTGACTAAAAGTGACTTTTGCTACTGGGGGAGAAATTACTAGAAAATTGCCCTCGTTTCACTATACTGATAGTAAAATATAAAACAAAATTGAACATTTCTGTCTGACTAAAATTTGCTTTTACTACTGAAAATAAATCATTTTCATGTTCGTCTGTCTGTAACTGACTTTTGCTACTGCAATAAAAATTACATATAAAAATGTCGTTTGATTTGCTAACAATTTAGCACAATAAGACGAAATTAAAAATTTGTGTCTGACGAAAATCGAATTTTACTACTGAAAAGCAATTAGTTTTAATTTTCGTCTGACTAAAAGTGACTTTTGCTACTGGGCAAAAAATTACTAGAAAATTGTCATCGTTTGCTTGCTGATAGCACAATAAAACGAAATTGAAAATTTTTGTCTGACTACAAGTGAATTTTACCACTCAAAAGAAATAAGTTTCAAATTTCGTCTGACTAAATGTGTCTATTTTGCTACTGGGGGAGAAATTACTAGAAAATTTCCGTCGTTTGACAGCTGATAGCAAAGTAAAACGAAATTCGACATTTACGTCTGACTAAAATTGACTTTTACTACTGAAAACAAGTAATTTTCAGTTTCGTCTGTCTCAATGTGACTTTTGCTACTAGGGAAAAATTACTAAAAAATTTCTATACTTTAACTACTGCAGCGAAAAAAAACGAAATTAAACATTTCTGTCTGACTAAAATTAACTTTTACTACTAAAAAAAAATAATATTCAGTTTCGTCTGACTGAAAGTGACTTTTGATACTGTAGGAAAATTTACTAGGAAAATGCCCTCATTTGCTTGCTGGTAGCACAAAAAAACTAAATGGAAAATTTTAGTCTGACTAAAATTGACTTGTACTACTGAAAAATAATTGGTTTTAAATTTTGTCTGACTGAAAGTTACTTTTGCTACTGTAGGAAAAGTTACTAGAAAAATGCCCTCCTTTGCCTGCTGGTAGCACAAAAAAACTAAATGGAAAATTTCTGTCTGACGAAAATTGACTTTTACTACTGAAAAATAATTCCTTTTAAATTTCGTCTGACTGAAAGTGGCTTTTGCTACTGTGGGAAAAATTATTAGAATATTGCCCTCGTTTGCTTGCTGATAGCGCAATAAAAAGAAATTAAAAATTTCTGTCTGACTCAAATTGATTTTTACTACTGAAACGAAAAATAAATCAGTAAATAAAAATAAATACAGTTAATAAAATTTTTTTTAAGGTAACAAGGCAGTCTGACATTAAGCTTCAACATTTTTAAGACAGCTAATGCTGAATTTACCCAATAGATGCGTTTGTCTGGTTAAAAATGCACTACACTACTAACGGCAAAAATATTGAAAATTTAAATATTTAAATTTTGAATTTAAAACTCTTTTTTCCAGATTATTTTTACAAACAATTTTTAACTTTTCTTCTTTTCAAAAAAAAAAAATGACATAATTTCACTGAAAAATATATAGTAAAAGCAAAAAAAAAAAAAAAAAAATGAAAAATTCAGTGAAATGAAAAGGAAAAAGAGAGAGAGAAAGAAAATTATACGGAAAAGAGAAGTAATTTATTATTCATTTGTGTGAAGAAGCAAAAATACAAGAAGTCGTGACATTCAACGTTATATAACATTAAATAAGTCGTTGAAGCACGAAGGTTAATTTCTTTCAAGGTGCGGGTTTTTCGGACGGTAGATAGGGTGGCGCCGTTTATTTGGGCGAACGGACGACATGTTCCCTTGGGCGGACAAAAGGGTGAGATGAATCGCCTCCGGAGAGCACTGGACAAATGGGGACATTAAGTTGCTTTTGCGGCATTGCTGTCGCGATGCTATGCGTGTTTCTCTCTCTCTCCCTCTCTCTCTCTCTTTCTCCCCCTATTCATACACGTCTCTTCTACTAACATTCTGCAAGTAATGTAACAAGTTTGGCTGTATATATGTGTAAATTTCTCGAAAACGATACAAATGTATAAGTGTTTGACGGTATGTATAGATATATATATTTGCGGCCGGGACCGGGGCTATCCGATTGCTATCGAGTTCCGGCCGGAAAGGAGGAAGCGCCACAACGAGTTGGCTGGTCAGGTTCTGATCTATCTTTCCCGGACTGAAACTCCAGAATGGACATTATCAGCTATAGTGAAACCTACGAACGTCACGTTCCATTTTATACTGTAATTCGTTGTCTACGTCGTCTTATGACACGTGAGATATTCACGCAATATTTGTTGAATTTTGTAATAATCGATTGATGCTCACGATAGGTATTTTTTAATTTCACTTGGAAGCTTGTGAAGGAAAATTAAATTTTTTTTCTGTTTTAAGGATTTTTTTCTGTTTAATATCATTGAAGGTTCAATGATATTTTTTTAACTATATCAAGAAAATAATTTGAATATTCCATAAAATTATTTTCAATAATAATTTTTTTAACTATATCAAGAAAATAATTTGAATATTCCATAAAATTATTTTCAATAATAATTTTTTTAAAGGCAAGCTGAAAAAAATTCATTTTATTTAAATAACCAATTACTTGACTATTAATAACAATTAAATACTAGCAACAATTCGCGCGCTAAAGCGCGCGGTTAATTTCTTGTTTCTTTTTTTAAGTAAAATTAGCAATTTTAAAAATATTAGAATTTAAAAATTTTCTAATTTAAATTTTTGTTGAAAACACTAAAAACATTCAATTTTGGAAAAATTACAAATAATTGCAGATATTCAATTATTTTCAAAAAAATAAAATTCTTATAAAAATTAACTATATTCAAAATTTGAAAAAAAATTTTCGTTAAAATCCCAATTATCTTTATAAATAACAAAATTCTTCTCAAAAGTTCAATTATTTTTATAAATGTCAAAAAACTTCTTGTCCTAATTTCAATTATTTTCAAAAAATGTTCTAATTTCAATGATTTTCAATATTTACTATTTTAATAAAATTTCCAAAAAAGAATTCAATTATTTAAAAAAAAATTCTAATAAAATTGTATGCAAACATTTAATTATTTTCATAAATAATCAAAATTTCACAAGAATTCAATTATTTTCATAAAAAATAATTTGAAGTTCTAGAAAATAATAATTGGATTAAATTGATGAAAATAATTTTGATGAAGTTACAGTAACAATATTCTTATAATATAAAATAATTATTTTATCTCTCGGTCATCCTTAATTATTATAAGTTGTTTAATTTAAAAAAGATTTGAATTTAAAATTTTTGAATGTCTTAATTCCTGTGGAAAATCCTGTTTCAAAAATAAGATTAAAAATAGGAATTAGGCAAATATTTTTCTTCTTTTTCAACAACAAAATAATAATTTTGTTAAAAAAATTGTGATTCTTAAATAAAAATAATGCAAAACAAATAAATTTTCTTTTTCTTAATCACAGTTGTTTATCAATTTTCTAATTTTGTTTAGAAGTAAAGAACAAAAATCTGCATAATTTCAATTTGACAAAACATAATATTTAACAGAATTTTAGTATTTTAATGAAAATAAGTGAAAAAAATCTTATGATTTCTGCGGTAATGTACATTAAATAAATGAATAAATGAATTTCTATTTGTCATTACAATTTTGAATTAATCATAAAATAAAAATTTTCTAGAAAATATGTTTTTGTATCCACAAAAGATTGACGAATGAAAAAATTTGTTTTTTATTATTTTCGAAAAAAAACTTTGATTTTAGACTGAACATTTTAAAAAATACCATATTATTCAATTCTTTGAATTAAAAATTTATTTGTTCACTTTTCTAACTATTTTCAAATCTTAATTTTATCATAATTTTTATATATATTTTTTATATATTTTGTCGAAAAAATAAAAAAAAATATGATCCGAAATTATTTAGCAAAAAAAAAAAAATAAACAAATGGATTTTTATATAAAAGAATTGAATAACAATGGTATTTTTTAAATATTTTCAACCAAAAAAACGATGTTTTTTTTCAGAAAATAGCTTCAAAAATAGTAAAAAGATCAATTTTTTCATTCACTAATTTTTTAGTGGATACAAAAACTTATTTTTTACAAAATTAAGCATAGTTTTCGAAATCTGTACCAATTTTTAACAAAAATAAAATTTTTAAAGGGGAACAACAAATTTCCCTTCTGATTTTATTTTATTAGCATTGAATTCATCTGAACAAAATTAGTATAAAAACAATAATTTTAATAAAGCATTTAAATTATTATTTTGATATATAGTTAAAAATATCGATGAACCCTCTCCTTGAATTTTATTTCAATTTTTTTTTGTCGAATTTTAGGAAATAAAGCAAATAAATTTGGATAAGTAAAAAAATAATAAATAAATGAAATAAAATAAGTATTAATTAATAAAAATTTGTTGCAACGTGGTATATGTTTATTTTTGTCAGTACAAATTATTTACAATATTAATTTTATATTTTTTACTTTCATTTTTTTATTCTTATTCTTTTCAATGAAAATTCTTATTCATTTATTTCTAATTTATATGAATATTTGATTTTAAAGTAAAAAACTGATTTTTTTATTTAACTTTTTTATTTCATTTATTTCTTATCCAAACTCTAAATTTCTCGAATGTTCAAATATTTTCTTAATTTGTAATTTCTGATGTGAAACGCTTTCATATTTTTTTGATTAGATTTTCATTTTTATTAAAAGTCGACTGAATTTTCTTATTTTTTCTTATTTTTAATTCTAAATTCGTTGTAGGTAATAACTATAATGTGAATCTTTCGATATTTTTAATTTTAATTAATTTTTATTATTTTCTATTCTTAATCTATTGTAATTTGTCATTTTTGATATTTTTATTTGAAATTTACTAATTTTTATGTTTTTTTTTCTTTCCTTTAATATTCCACAGTAAAATAATTTATAAATTTCGAAACGTTGGAATGTAATAAACTTAATTAATTAAGAATAAATAATTAATAATAACAAAAAGATATTCAATAAACAGTTAAATAAATACATATGCTATAAATTAATAAATGGGAATATAAAAAAATCATTAATTAAATAAGTAATTAATTATGAAAAAGGTCAAAAAAGAAGGTATAGAATAATTAAAGAAAGTAGTAAAAAAACTAAAGCAAATATGGGAACTGTTTACATATAGGAAATAAGTAAATAAATAATTATGTAAATAAATTTAAAAATAGCAAAAAAATAGGAAGGGAATAAAAAGAAAAATTATAATGGAATAATAGAAAGAAAAGTAAAAATAAAAAATGTAACAGAAAATTTAAAAAGAAAAATAAAAATAAAAATTTTAATAAGAAATTCAAATAAACGTGAAATTTGAAAAATTTAATAAACAAGTTAGTAAAATTGACATAAAAATTTTAAAAAATATAAAAAATAGATAAATAAAATAGTTAAATTAGTAATAAAATAAAGAAACTAAAAAATAATAATTTGTATTTTTAATTAATTAATTTATATATTTATTTACTGTAAACGGAAACATGTTCCTTATAAAGATCTAAAAAATAAAATATAATTAAATTCAAAAGAGAATTATAAAGAACAAAATTAATTTCAAGCACACAAAAACTAAATAATTATTATTGTGGTCAGAAAAGAAAAAGTGAAACGAAAATTAAAATACCCAACATTTTGTCAATCTGTCATTTTTTCCCTTTTTTTTGTCCTAAAGAGACAAAATTAACCGCAGTTTTACGTAACACATTATTCCATAATGAACAATACATAATAAGTTTCGAGAAGAAGAAAAGAAGGATCCACTCTCTTTTGTTTGCCAAGTTTAAATACCCCATACATATTTATTGAAAGTCCACCATATAATATCTTTCTATTGTAAATTTTTAAAAATAGGCCAAATATATAAATAGCAAAACTATTATATTATATTCTCTATCTCTCTCTCTCTTACTCTTAAATATATACTTAAAATATGAAAAATAACAGGACGTTTAGAAAAATTTGAAACAGCGTAATGAGGGTGAAATCCTATTGTATATAATACAATCTGCTTCTCATTTCTTGTCTGAAAAGGAAGATGGAGAGCAAAAACTGATTATTGTGACACAAAAAGGGTCTGAAAAATTTTTCTCCATATACTAAAAATTTGTTATTCAATTTTTGCGTTCGAATTTTTGAGACCAATTTTTGGACACCCGGTGAGTGAGATTACTGGACCACAGAATCGTTTCACGAGAGGTAAAGAGAGAGAGAGAGAGAGAGGGAGAGAGAGAAAAAAGAGAGTGAGTAGAAGCGAGGAGACCTGTCACATTACGGAGTGGAATTTATATCCGATGCCCAGCGGCGTGACAAGTTGCCTCTGATGAACGGCCCCACCGCGAACTTTTGGCCCTCTAAAGTCTAACATAAAGATGAGGAAAAAGCATCGACTGGTTCCTATACTCTACTCGTTCTGTCATACCATTCCAAGCAGAATGCTTCGTCAATTTTGCAATAATTGCCCGAGCAGACTGCTTCGAGTCTCTTTTTTCATTTTTATTTTATTTCTAGGCTTTCTAGCACATAACCAATATTTATCTGACTCTAAATTTCCTCAATAAATCAAAATTTGTTAAAAATTACTGATTGTTGGTAAAATCATGTCTGGCTTTTAGATAAATACTAACTAACTAATATTAGATAATTATTTGTCGAAAATAACAAATTATTAGCGACTAAATTTGTTATTTATTTAGTATTAGTAAATTATCAATATTACTCCATTAGTTATTTATTTAGTTCAATTTAATTCAAATTTTTAGTAGCGCAGTCAAAATAATTAAATTTTTTTGGTAGCTAATTCAATTAGCCAAGTTTTACTATTTTTACTGTGACTGAAAATGTAAAGTTTTGACTAAAAGTGAATTTAGCTAATAAGGAGTAATTATTATCAGTAGTAGATCAGTGGGAGTATTACTATTTGAATCAGTGACTGATTTTTTAGCTATAAAATTAGCTGTTTTCAACTAATTCAAATTAAGCGGGTGAATTAGTAGTAAATTACTAATTGATAGTAAAAACTAAATTCTTACTAATTAAATAATATTAATGCGATATTAATAATTAAATATTATAATTTACAATACATAAAAAGTAACTTTTAAATATTTAGAAGCTCACTTTTCTCTAACTCAATTAATAATTAAATTAGGGAAATTAAACGAATAGCAATAAATAAATAATAAATAAATACTTATTAAATTAGTAAATTTTTACTAACCTTCAGTAGCTCACTTTTCTTTCATTCAATTAGTAAATGATGTTACAAAAAAGTGGGCTACTATAGATTAGTAAAAATGTACTAATTAGTAAATAGTAATTTAATTAGTAAATATTAATTAATAAACTTTTAACTTGAATAATTAGTAGATATTAATAAATGCTAATTTAGTTAGAAAATATGAATTAGTCAAAATTTTTAACTAGAATAATCAATAGAAATTAGTAAATACTAAAAATTAGTAAACATTAATTTAATCAGTATATATCTAAACTAAAAATAGTGTTTTTTTAACTAAATAATTAGTTAAACTAAAAATAGTTTTACTAGAATAATTAGTAGAATTTTACTATTAAATTAGTAACACTTGAACGTGACATATTTACTAATGCAATACTTAACGAACAGCAATTATCTAATTATCAATGCAATAACTAAAATAATTCATTTTTATCTAACAAAGATTTTTTATTCAAATTTTCAATAATTTGCTTATTTATTTTCAATCTATAGAACATTTCTTCCTAAGTTTATATTTTACAATTTTAACTCCAATTAACAATTAAAAACTTTATTTTATTTATTTTTATTTTGGAAAAAATTTCTACTACACTGCAAAATATTAATTTCAGCTACAAAATAAATTGTTAATAATGATCTATAAATATTAATTTTATCTATAATTTAGTAATTTTTATTTTATTTTAATTATTATTAATTCTGATCAAACATTTTTTTAGTTTGTTATTTTTTTCTATTACTCTTTTAAATCAATTTTTTTTAAATATGAATTTAAAATCAATTCTCTGAATTTGAATTTAGTAAAAATTTTTACTAATTTCAATTAATAACGGATTTTTTGCTTTTAGTAAATTTTACTAATAAATTAGTAGATATTATTGCTTGTTAATAAAATGTACTAACTACTGATTGACAGTGACTGATTTTTTGCTTTTAGAAAAATTTTACTAATTAATTAGTAGACATTATTGATTGTTAATAAAATCTACTAATTTGTTACTAATTTTTTAGTAAAATTTACTAATTACTAATTAACAGTGACTAATTTTTTGCTTTTAGTAAATTTTACTAATTAATTAGTAGACATTACTATTTGTTAGCAAAATTTATTATTTTTTACGTTACAAGTTTTCTTTTCACATTTTTATTTCTAAAATTCATAGGTACTTGAAATTAATTATTAATAATTTATTTTCTTTACTTAATTACAAAAAAAAATGTCCACTCCCAATTAGAGATTTTTTTTCAAATATTCATCGTCTCTTAACTTGTTATTTTGAGAGAAGTTGAAATTAAATTTAATAAATTTTTTGTCGTCCCCCAAGACTCTTTCTCTCTCTCTCTCTCTTTTTCTTTTACCTTGAGCAAAAACACAAAGTTTAATTACTCAAAGAATAAATTCATGGGCGAATGACCGCGAACTTGCTTCCTTTTTTTACTCTCTTTCATATTTGTCCCAGGTACCAGTGCTTGAGATTATTTGCAACGAATAAGAGAGATGACGTGGGTAAAAGAAGGAAAGGAAGTGTATATAATATAGAAAGAGAAAGGGAGGAAAAGAAAAAGGAGAAGAAAAAAACGATGGTCACCTGTGGGGTGAGAGGGTGAAAACTAAACTCTGGTCTTCCTCTCTCGTAGACCATGGGTTTTAAAAATGTCCATATGATTTTAAAAGGCCTCGTCGTTTAAAAATAAAAGAAAAAAAAAGAATTTCTCCTCGCGCACTAACGTCCGTTTGGTGAACACGACCAATGGTGATAAACACGATAAGTTACGATTTCTTGGACTTGGCGAGACTAGCGCTTGCAATGCACCTTGGGTACTGCGCTCAAACTCTTTTAATGCTTTCGAAGAGCGAGAAGAGGGGGTAGGGTTATTGAAACAAATGAATTCGTTGGAGAAATTAATAGTTTTATTCAGTTAAATTGTTAATAATTGATAACAATAACAAAAAATTTCAGAAATTAATTGCAAATTTTAATGAATATTAATTCAGTAAAATTTGCAATTAATTTCTGAAATTTATTTATTTAATTAATTGATAACAATAAAAAAAAATTTTATAAATTAATTTATCAAAAATTAAAGAGAAACGATAAAATTTATTTATTTATTTATATAACAATTAATTAATTTATATATTATAAAATAATAATAAAATAAGCTACAGTCGAACCCGTTGGAATGTAACATTTTTAAAATTTTTTTGTAATAAAAAATGTCCTACAAGAATTATTTTCACTTAGTTCCAGAATATTGTAAAAATATTACAAATTTATGTTATAAAACAATTTTTTAAGCATTGTTTATTGCAAAAAAAATTTGAAAAATCGAGTAACATTCCGACAGGTTTCACTGTAATAAAAAAATAGTAAAATAATAAATAATAGTAAAATAAAAATAATATAGTGGTAAAATAATAGAATCGAAAAAAATGGTAAATTATAAAATAGTAAAAATATCAAAAGAATAATAATAAATTAATAGTAATTAAGTAGTAAGAACCTAGTAAGAATGAAATAAAAATAATTAAATAATAAAAGGACTGAATAAAAAGGTTAAACTTTTCAGAAACTTTCTGTTTTATTTCTGATGATTCAAAACGAAATTGCAATTTTATTATTTATTCAATTTGGTAAGAAAATTTTCCTCTCTATTTTTCATATCTTTTTGAAACTTACATCTCATTACTGGTCTTTGTTTAATTTAATTTCTTCTTTTACTTTTTATTCTACTCCTTCAACTTTTTTTTTTATTTCGAAATTTTCTCAGTTTTAAATTTACTCAATTTGCAATATGTTTAATTCAAAAAAAAATATTTGATAAATAAATAAAAAAGATAGAAATTAAAAAATCAAATATTATTTATTTTGTTATTAAAATAAAATTAAGAAAATTGACAAGTGATTAAAAAATAAAGAAAATCATACTTTTTCTAAGAATATCAAATTGAGACAAAAAACGAATCAAAAGTGTTGCGAAGCAACATTTTGATTCGAGTTTTGCCTCAATTTGATAACCTTAGAAAAACAATGAGGGTAAATAAAGAAATAAATATAAATAGAAGAAATAAAAGAAATTAATGAAGAAATAAAAATAAAAGAAGAGAAAATAAGAAATAAAGAAATAAAAAGAATAATAATAATAAATAAAGAATAAAATAAAATAAAATAAATAAATGTATAAATAAATAAAGAAAAAAATTGTCGACAAAAAAAAATTCCCTACTTACTTTAACCGCACTTTTAAGACATATTCCATTTTGGTTTTATAAGACCCTTTCCGTTCAAATAATGAGAAGAAAAAAATTTGGTTTTCCTTCATCATAAAATTTTATGTTTCCTAGGTGAAAATACAATTTTTTTTTCCTAGGAAAAAAAGCTAAGGCAAAAAAATTAATCCTTTTGGGCTGGTTATTTCGTTTTTTTCCCTCAATGAATAATGTTGGTTTAGTAGTTCTTAAAAATAATTTTTATTTTTCTCACTTATTTTCCTCAAGTTTCCTCCTAATTAGAAGTTTCACACTTTTAACGTCATAAATTTTCATAGCAATCCCTTTTTAATGGGCAATGTGAGGACACATCTGCGAGGCATGCCTCTTCCATGTGTAAAAGAAAATAATTTTGCGCATATGGAACATGTTTTTGCACTTTTCCAAGTAGGTAACAAGGTCCGAGAGTACCGGAATTATAAATTTAACAGTAATTATTATTATTATTATTATTATTATTATATATTGTAACCGACTGACTTAGAAATGGGACAAAAGAGGAATTTTTAATTTTTAATTGAAAACTCTTCGTGTAACTAAAAAGTTTTATTATAATTACTCAACTGTATCTATGTATTTTAATTTTTAAATAATAGTAAAAATTTAGTAACAATAATTTTCACTATTATTATATTAACTATTTTATTAATAAATAGTTATTAATAAATAATAATTATAACAATTAATTATTACAGTAATAAATGATTATAAAAATGTCTAATTATACAAATATAGAAATAGAATAATTACTAATTATAATAAACAATAATTATGCTGCTAATTACGGATAACAATAATTAGTGTTTAGAAAAAACGATAATTATAATAAACAACAATTACGACCATCAATAATTAGGATGATCGTCGTAATTACTAATTATATTAATAATTAAGGTAATTTATTATAAATGTCAAATATAAAAAAATAATGTATTTTACTAACTTTACAATGAATTTTTTAATTTGTTTAGATTTAAACAAATTATTATTGTTATTTACTTACTTTTTTCACAGTTTACCTAGAAAGTTGGAGTTTTTTATAATTTTGCAATTTATTGACCCCTTAATACTAATATATAGAGATAAATTATAAAAGCATTGTCTCAATGATTGTTTAAACAAATTATTATTGTCTTTATCTTTTTTCACAGTGCAGCTAGAAAGATGCAGTTTTTCCTAATATTGTAATTTATTGTTTCTAAGTATGAACAAACGACATTAAAAGGGAAATAATATTTTTTAAAAATTGTTTAAACAAATTATTGTTGTTACTTACAAACTTTTTTCATATTTGACCTAGAAAAATGCAGTTTCTATAATTTTGCAATTTACTGTCCTTAAGTATAAATAGATGACATTAAAAGGAAATAAATATTTTATCAATTGTTTAAACAAATTATTGTTGTTATTTACAAACTAGAAATTTTTTCCAATTTACTGTCCTAAGTATAAACAAACGACATTAAAAGGGAATTAAATATTTTATCAATAGTTTAAATAAATTATTATTGTTATTTACTAACTTTCCCCACATATTATTATAATTATAATAATCATATATTTTGACATAGGGAATTCAGGAAAAAGTCGGGAATTTTTATTAAAAGTACTGAAAAAATTAAATTTTTAAGATTCTTAAGAAAATACTGAATTTTTGTGTCTTTTTATTTGACTCATAAACTATAAAATTACCACGAATTCTAATAAAAAACCTTCAATTTCTAAGAATTTTTTTTTTTTAAATAACTTAAATCTTGAACAACTTTCATAAAATAAATAAATTAATTAATGAATAATTTTACTTAATTATTTCAAAATTAATTCAATTTTAAAAGAGTTGCTTTACAATTTTCATCAATAAATGAACTTGAAACGGTTTTAATTTGAAATTTTATAAAATTTCAATGTTGAATGAATTTAATTAGAAATTGTAATGAACTTAGATTTTTGAAAAATTTTAATCATTCAAAATCTTCTAAAATTAGTTGAATTTGTCAATATATGTTTAAATAATTATTAAAAATAATGGATTTATAGAAGAATTTTAGTTAAAAACATTAAAAAAATTGAATTTTGAAGAAGTTACAAATGATTGCAGAAATTCAATTATTTTCAACAGTAATAAAATTCTTATCTCAAAATTCAATTATGTTCCAAATTTACAAAAAAATCTAAATATAAAGTAAAAATTTCAATATAAATAAAAAAAATTCTTCAAAATTCAATTATTTTAAAATATTTTAATAAAATTCATGTCAAAATTTCAATTATTTTCAAAATTTTTCCTCATTTCAATGATTTTCAATATTTACTATTTTTATAAAATTTCCAATCTGAATTTAATTATTTAAAAAATTTTTTGTAAAAATCTCAGTAAAAATTTAAATTATTTTCAAAAATAATAAAAAATTTCACAGGAATTCAAGTATTTACAAATTTTTTATAAGTTTTTTCTCAATAATTCAATTATTTTCAGAAATAATAAAACTCATCGCCGAATTTCAATTAGATTTTTAAATATAATTTTACGTGAATTGCTACAAAATGTAATTATTCTTAAAAATTTGATTTCAATTCCTTGAAAAAATCACTTATTTAAAAAAATGGTTTTTTAAAAATTCTTTAGAAGAATTCAATTATTTACAAAAATATTAGAATTTTTCACAGGAATTCAATTATTTTCTAATATTTGAATAAAATTGTTCGAAAGAAATCAATTATTTTAAATACAATTTAAATTAAATTTTTTTTGAAATAATTCAATTATTCTTTTAGATTTTAATAAAATTCTTCCCAACAGTTAAATTATTTTTATAAATATTCAATATTAAATTAATTGGTTTTAAGATCCGTGAAAAAAGAAGTCAAAGAATTTTCTTATTTCAGACGTTTCGGCACGTCTGAAATAAGAAAATTCTCTTTGACTTCTTTTTTCACAAATCCTAAAGCCAATTAATTTTATATTGAATATTATATATTAAGGATCAATTAAAACATCAAAATATGTCATTTTTATAAATATTTAAATTTTTTCATGAATATAATAAAATTCGTTGCAGAAATTCAATATATTAGCAGAAACTAACTTCAAACTGCGGACAGAATAAATGAAAGAATACAGAAATTAATATAGTTAATTATAATTAAAATTGAATTTTGAAAATAAAAATTAAATTTTTGCAAAAGTTTTCTCCCCTCTTATTTGAAAATATGAAATTTTCTCTAAAATTGAAACATCTCAAATTCCACATCTGAATGCATGAGACTCGCAGAGCGCAATATACTCATTTGCGTTTTGTGACCGCAGCGTGTGCGGCGCGCGGCATTTCGCTGTCGTTGGCTCGAGCGTTCCGGACGCTCCGGATCTCCCGTTACCGGTGGTCGTTACTTCTCGGAAACTTTCATTTCGCAAAATGTCGAGCTCTCTGTACCGGGCTTTTACGCCCATAAAACCGTGTATTGCAACGCGTAATGTCTCGCACTTCTCTCTCTCTCTCTCTCTCACTCCCTCGCTCTGTGTGCGCGAGAAAATTGCGCTCATATATGTGCCACTTGTATATACGACACAAATTACATTGGTACATATATATACATATATACGTAGGTACATATTATATGCATATAAAGTCCTCGCATTACAAACAGAAACGAAACGCAGTATCAGGTGGCCGCGTATATAACCTGTGTCCCGACACGGCCGCCGCCACTAGCACCGCATTAGTTTGCATTCCGGAAAATAGCAATGCTGCCTCACACCTTTCATCCATCACATGTGTGTCTTATTTACATTAAAGCGTCTCAGGTTCTCGTTTCATTATCATGAATGAAACTTTTTTATTTTGAAGAAAAAAATTCGAGAGAATTTTACGAAAGATCGATATCAAGAATCATTTCTTTCGTAATATATCTCTCTCGAATCAAGACTGATGACCCAATAATAATAATAATTTTTATTGCTCATCCTTTCTCGGGATTAACAAAAATTGAGAGTAGAAAAAATTTATCACCTTGATTTTTTTTATTCTTTTTATTTATTTAACGATATTTAGTGATATAGTGCCGAAATTAAAAATATCAATCAAATTGCAACGAATTGATACAAAAAATTTGTTTTTATATCAATCTGATATAATTTGGTGTATAAAATATAAATTTGATACCTATACTTGAGTCAAGAATTTTAAGAAAGAATTAATTAAATGAATTAATATCAAGAAAATAGAGTGTTAAATAAAATTGGTCCAAATGACAATCAAATTCTCAAATGGAATATTATTTTGAAAAATAAAATGTCTTCTTTCGAAATAAAAAATACAGTTAAACCTGTTAAGATGCAACTTGTTTTTTGAAATTTAATTCGTTTTTAAGAACCAAACAAAAAGAAGTTGCAATGTTCACAATTTTATTATTATCGAGGGTGTACTGTAGAAAGGTAAATTGTCATTTTAGTAGTTTTTTAGCACAATTTTTCTTGAATTTATTTTTCTAGATTTTAGTTTGCAATTTTTACAATTTTACTTTAATTTAAAATTTATATTGCATATTTTATTTAATTTTTTAATTCCGGTAAATTGGTCGTAATTTAAAGTTAGTTGCTTGTTTGCTTTTTTTGTTTCCTTTTTTTTAAATAATTTTTCTTGATATATATTTTCAATTTTAAATTTAATGTATTAATTGAATTCTTGCAGAGAATTTTATCGAAAACTTTAAAAATAATTGTATTTCTTCGAGAAATTTTATTATTTGTGAGAATAATCGAATTATTGCAAAGAATTTTATTAAAATTTTTCAAAATCCTAATTAAATTCTTTTGAAGAATTTCTTTGAATTTTTAAAAAATAATAGAGTTCTTTTAATAATTTGAATTACTTTTAAAATGACTTTTTTTTCAAGTTTTAAAAATAATCGTGCTTGCTATTAATTGAAATTAAACATTTGATTATTGAATTTTAATAAAATTTTTAGAAAATAATATTAAAATCTTATTCTTAGAATTTTATTACAATTTTTTTAAATAATTTAATTAATTCTGGAAATTTTATTAAAATATTGAAAACAATTAAATTCTTACGAAAAATATACCTATAATATTAAAGGTTTTGACAACAATTTCTTCTTTCAAAAAAGTTCCTTTTTTATTTCTATTAAAATTATTGACACAAAATTAAATTCTTTTAAAACAATTGTATTGGAGTTTTTGTAAATAATTAAATTTTTTTGCAGAATTTCTTGAAGTTTTTTGAAAATAATGTATTTTTTAAAAATTTTAACTGAAAATTATTAAAAATAATTAAAAACAAAGAATTTTTTCAACCTTTTTAAATAATCGTGTTCGTTAATAATTATAGTGAAAAAAATTTTGATTATTGTATTTTATTGAAATTGCATTGAAAATAATTAAATTCATGAGTTTTTTCATTTTTGAAAATAATTTATTTGTTTCCAAAAAATTTATTAAAATTCTAGAAAATAATTGAATTATTTCGAAATAAATTTTATTAGCAATTAAAAAAAATAATTGAATCTATTCATGAATTTTTTTATTTTTGAAAATAATTTAATTGTTTCGAAAAATTTATTAAAATTCAAGAAAATAATTGAATTATTTCGAAAAATTTTATTAGAAATAAAAAAAAATAATTGAACCCATTCATGAATTTTTCTTAAAATTGGATTGAGAATAATTGCATTCCTGTAAAGAATAATAAAAAAATTGTAATCGAAATAATTAAAAATTTATATTTTAATTACAAAATAATATTTTAAATAATAAAAATAATTGAAAAGGAATAAAATTAGTAAAAAAAAAATTGTCTGGAAATAATTTCTCATCACTTTTCTTAAATACACAACCAAATTGTAATATTCCATTTAAAAAAAAAGTTCAGACGAATTATTGCAAACCTCGAAAACATGTAAATTCTAAAAAAAACACGTGCAACAATTTTAATATACCATGTGCAGACAATTTTTTTCTTCTTTAATTAATTTATACCGAGTCCTTGATTTTTGTCCAAATATTGGGATAAACTTTACATTTTCACGCACATTAGGCACGCAATTTTATTAATAATATAGTTCACGTTCACGTGTAGTAAAATTTTCCAAAAATGTAAATCTTCTCAAACTAAAATTTGCATATTTATGTTTGCATATTTATGAGAAGAGAGAGAGAGAAAGGAAAAAAATTAACATTATTAAAAATTACAAATTAAATGAAATGAAAAGAGTAAATATTAAATAATTAATCGTTTACCTCCTCTCTCATGAGTAATCAATATTTTTTCCATGAGATTACATATAATTTATTTTGACGTAGTTTTCCTTAATTAATATTTATGCGCGCGTGTACAAAAATCTCATTTCCCCTTCCATAGTTGAAAAAAAATTAACACTCCTTCGCATACTATTTTTTTAAATTTAATTCCAATATTCAATATTTATACATAATTAAATATATGCACGAAGTGCAGGCGGACAAAATAAAAATGATTCCGGAGAATAAATGTCTTCCGCGAATGTGTTATATTCGGTGAGGCCAGGTCGGCAAATATTATTAACTGGAAACACGACAACTAAAGCATTTTAATAAAAACATGGCGAAACAAGTGTAACAAATTATATATTTCATCATATATAAATATATAAAATTTTCAGAAGAAATTATATTAATTGTATTCCCTAAAAATTGCATTGGAAATTATTTAATTAGAAAAGATGGAAATTAACCTAATACTGTATTGAGTCAACGTTAATTATTTTTTTTATTCTTATTACTTGTAATTTAAAATCTCTTTCATTATTTATAATATATGTATGTGTTAATTAAATATCGACTTTTTTGAATATAAATATGATGTAATAAAAAATAGTAGCGTAATTATATATTTAATCAGTGTGTCAGCATGTATTTAATGAGATTACGAATACGTATGGATATATTATATAGTGTTCGGTACACTTGACTTGTTACAACATTTGTTTGTTGACAGATTTTTAAATATATTACTGAATAAATTTGAATTTCATTTCAATTCGAAGAATTGAGTTCAATAGTACTTGAAATTTAATTAATGCAATGATTAACTATATTTGAAGTGAATATTTAGATCAATAACTTGTGTTTTAATTTAATCATTCTGAGTTGATAACTTAATTAATAATTTGAATTATTTTTGGATTTTTTAAAATTAAATTAATTAATTCCGAAAGGGCATTCTATATTTGTAAGCCCGTTCGGTGTTTAAATTAATACCATTTTTATTAATACTCTATTTTTTAGCTATTTATTTTATTTTTATTTGTTTCCACTTATTTATTTTATATTTTCCATTCATTTTTTCATTTTTCTCGATTTATCTATTGCGTGTTTTTTTATTTCATTTTTATTCCTTTCTATTTATTTATTTCATATATTTCCATTTATTTATTGCAGTTTTATTTCTTTCATTTTTAGGGTTCCGTACACCATAGGTGTACTGACGGAACCCTTATGAAATGACTCGTGTGTCCGTCCCAGCCACGCAAAATGGGCTGTCCCCCCCCCCTTAACTTTTACAAATCTTAACCTAATGAGCTGAAATTCGGCAGGGATCTTCAGTTTTAAGTGCAGATTACAGGAAAAATATAGCGAACACAATTGACGGACATATTTGCGAACTAGGAGGAAAAGAAATAGAATTTTTCCGAAAAAATTACAAAAAATGACCCTGTCCCCCCCCTTAACTTTTACAAATCTCAACCTGGTGAGCTGAAATTCGGTAAGGATCTTCAGTTTTAAGTGCAAATTACAGGAAAAATATAGCGAACCCAATTGACGGATATATTTGCAAACTAGGAGGGAAAGAAATTCAATTTTTTCGAAAAAATTGAAAAAATTACCCTGTCCCCCCCCTTTAACTTTTACAAATCTTAACTTGATGAGCTGAAATTCGGTAGGGATCATCAGTTTTAAGTGCAGATTACAGGAAAAATATAGCGAACCTGATTGGTGGAGATATTTGGGAACTAGAAGGGAAAGAAATTGAATTTTTTTAAAAAAATTGCAAAAAATGACCCTGTCCCCCCCCCCTTAACTTTTACAAATCTCAACCTGGTGAGCTGAAATTCGGTAGGGATCTTCAGTTTTAAGTGTAGATTACAGGAAAAATATAACGAACCCGATTGACAAACATATTTGCGAACTAGGAGGGAAAGAAATTTAATTTTTTCGAAAAAATTGCAAAAAATGACCCTGTCCCCCCCCCCTTAACTTTTATAAATCTCAAAATGGTGAGCTGAAATTCTGTAAGGATCTTCAGTTTTAAGTGCAAATTACAGGAAAAATATAGCGAACCTGATTGGTGGAGATATTTGGGAACTAGAAGGGAAAGAAATTCAATTTTTTTGACAAAATTACAAAAAATAACCCTGTCCCCCCCTTAACTTTTACAAATCTCAACCTGGTAAGTTAAAATTCGGTAGGGATCTTCAGTTTTAAGTGCAGATTACAGGAAAAATATAGCGAACACAATTGACGGACATATTTGCGAACTAGGAGGAAAAGAAATAGAATTTTTCCGAAAAAATTACAAAAAATGACCCTGTCCCCCCCCTTAACTTTTACAAATCTCAACCTGGTGAGCTGAAATTCGGTAAGGATCTTCAGTTTTAAGTGCAAATTACAGGAAAAATATAGCGAACTTGATTGGTGGAGATATTTGGGAACTAGAAGGGAAAGAAATTCAATTTTTTCGTAAAAATAGCAAAAAATGACCCTGTCCCCCCCCTTTAATTTTATAAATCTCAAAATGGTGAGCTGAAATTCTGTAAGGATGTTCAGTTTTAAGTGCAGATTACAGGAAAAATATAGCCAACTTGATTGGTGGAGATATTTGGGAACTAGAAGGGAAAGAAATTCAATTTTTTTGGAAAAATTGCAAAAAATGACCCTGTCAATATGGATTTTTATAGTTTTTTCTTGTAATTTACATGTAATAAAAATACATATGTATACCGAATTTCAGGTCAATAAGTTTATATATGTTAATTTTAATCAATTATATTTCTTATATATATATTTTTTTATAAAAAATAAGTTTTATTTTGGTGTACGGAACCCTCGATCTTAATGCGAGTGCAACTCGCACTTGCCCGATTTTTTTTATTTATTTTCATTTATGTATTTAATTTTTTTCCATTTCTTTAAATATTATTTCCATTTCTATATTTAATTCAATTTTATTAATTTCAATTTAATTATTCCATTTATTTCAATTATTTATTGAATTTTCATTTATTTCAATTTGTTTATTTCACTTTTATTGTTTTATTTCCTTTTATTTATTTTTTTCATTTATTTATTGCATCTTTTTATTTATTTCAGTTTCATTCATTTCCACCTATTTATTTTATTTTTTTTCAATTATGTTATTTATTTTAATTTGTTAATTTCATTTTCATTTACATTTATTTATTCTGTTTCTATTTATTTCCACTTATTTATTTTATTTTTCTCTCAATTATTTATCGTCTTTTTATTTATTTTTCTGTATTTTCCTTTCTTTATTTTCTTTTCACCTTTTTCCATTTATTTATTTATTTTTCTACACCATTTTCAATTAATTGGAAATTAATTTAATTTTTATTCTTTTAAATTTAAGACACAATTATTCATTTGGGTTTACCATATGTAAATTAGTAATTTTAATATTTAAATTGGTAATTTCAATATTTAAATTAGTATTTTTAGTACAATATATATAATAAATATAATAAATTCAGATTGAAAACAGTGTTGCAGACTAATAAAATAGTTGAATAAAAATTTGAAATTTGCGGGGATCGAACCCAGGACACAGGGCCTAAGTTACGCTGCCTTAACGACTACGACCACACTGCATAGTTATTCATTTACAATCGATTTTTCTCTATTAGAACTTTTTCTACTTTTATTCTCTTCTATTTACTGTTTATTACTCTGAAAATAAGAATATATTCTTCAGAACTAAAATATACTGAATTTAAAAAAAAATATCAAAAATTAAAGGCTAAAAAGTACCAAAGTTTAATTTTAGTATATTTTTTTTCAATCTAATACAATTACAAAGTAGTTTAAATATAGAATGACTTATAAGTAACGGATTCATTTTCACTAGACGAGCAGAAATTCCCTGTCTCATCTAGTTTGTCATATCTCTTAATGTTTAGAACGCAGTTCCATAACGAGATTTGTGTTTGCAGTTTACACACCCACACACACAGAGAGAGAAACTTGACCACAAATACACGCGGCAATGGAAATGATCAGATTTACACATTTATGTGTTTATGTACATATATATGTATAGTAGACGATATCGCGCCCCGGAATTGCCCGGTAGTTGTAACTTCCAACTAGAAACCAAGAGAGAGAGAGAGAGAGAGAGAGAGAGAGAGAGAGAGAGAGAGAGAGAGAGAGAGAGAGAGAGAGAGAGAGAGAGAGAGGCATAGAAGTTTACTGGCCAACAGTTATCTATCGATGCGCGACCATTGGTCGAGTGAGTTTATGTTTGTTTTGCGAGCGATACGCCTTGTTGGTTCCACGATGCACGATTCGCAGCTCGTCAGGGATCTTTATCGAGGGAGAGAGAGAGAGAAACTATTATCGTTTTTTCTTCGAGAATTCTCGTTTTTTTTTTTAAATTTTTTTACCTTCTCTATATTGATTAAAGCAGGCACTTGTTTTTTCCCTTGCCTGTTATTTGTGGGAGGAGAAACAAGATAATTATTTGTATTAAGCAGAAATTTCACAAAAATTGCGGATTTTTATTTCATCAGAATTCCATTTAGTGGAATTTTTGTCAGGGAAAAAAATTATTTTCAAAGAGAAAGTAATTTTATATCCATTAATCTGTACTAGTATCAATTCAATTTTTTTTTTCTATAAAAATAAAATATCAATTGGAATATTTAGTTTAAAAAAAAACCCTACGTGAAAAATTCTTCTAATTTAAAATTCTGTTCCTTGAAAAATTTTCCACAAAAGAAAATTCCTCAAGTGGAAAATTACGTGAAATAGAAATTCCATATTTTTTTTCCCCCAAAAAACTTTCCCCAACCGCAACTGAAAAATTGCACTAATTTACTTTCAGAAAATATTCATTTCTTGCTTTGGTTTTCTGCTATTGTCCTTCCGAAAATTAGTTATTCATCCCCGTATAATTACGCCAAACGACAACTTGTGATTGACTTTGAAAATAATATTTTAAAAACGAATTTTTCTCCTCTAATTTCAGTTGACAAATTGACGGTAATATTTAGGGTCATTTTACGTTTCATATTGGCTCGCTTATCTCGAAAATAGATTTGTGTTTTTGGTTCCTGCGGTCGATTGTAAAATTAAAAGAAAAAAAAAAGAGAGAAACCCCCTGTCGCTTCGAAAAAGGGGAACCATTTTCATATTACTCTCGTACAACTCAAAACATCGTCGCATTCTATTGTCTTAAACTCTGAAACCAGGTCCCTAAAAGAAAGAGAGAGAGAGAAGGAGATAAAATAAGGTTTGTGTCGTCGTGGTTTGTCAAAATTGTTTGTTCACCTGCAGCTTTTTGGTTTGTTCTTGTCTCTGTATACCTTTTAGCAAGAATAAAAGGATCTTCTAAATTGCCCCAGGATTATGAATCGTTTCTCATTTATTTTCTTAACTGAAAAATTATCTGCATTTGTATTTCAACCAGTTTGGACTTTTAACAAGTGTCACTTCTTGGGAAAACACACCTGTTAACCCAAAAAAAGATGATAATAATTTTCCAACAAATTTTCCAGCGATTTCAAAAATTTTTAATTGCTTTATCAGAAGAATGTTTCACTTTTAAGAATTTCTATTTTCTTTCAAATTAAATAATTAAAGGAATAATTGTAATTATAATTATTTTAATTCATTTTTAATTATAATTTTAATAAATACCTAATTCTACAACTGTTTAACTTTAACTAATAATTTTTGCGATTTAATTATTATTTAGTGTATTAATAATTATTCTGCTACTATTTTATTCATTTATTTTATGCTCTGAGGAGGACTTGTCTTTTAAATAATTAAATTAATTAATCAATTGATTAATTGATTAATTTATAATATTCAATTTTAGTTAAATAAGTCAGAAATTCACTTGACAGAATTTTTAATCAACTGTAATATTTTCATTTTAGAAATTAGAATTATTATAATTCTAATGAAAATTTTTACAGAATTTTTGCTTAATGTAATTTTTATTAAACCGAATTTTTAATCAACTTCATTTTTTGTTTAAACAAAATTTAGCAGAATTTTTATTTGTTTATTTAAAGCAAATATTTTATTTAGACAAACTTTCAATGCATCGAATTCAATAGAATTTTTATTCAACTCGAATTTTCATTGATTAACTAAACATTTATTTAGCTGGAATTTTTATTTAGCTAAAATTTTTATTTAGTTAGAATTTTTATTTAGCCATAATTTTTATTTATTAATGGAAAATCTACTAAGGAAAGTTCTCGTATTTAAAAGTTCGGTCAAATAAAAATTCCGCTACACAAAATTCTATACGAAATAGAAAATTTGTTGTTTAAAATACTGTTTAATACAAGTTCTGTCAAATAAAAATTTTTTATTGAAAAATGTAGCTGATTTTTTTACTCAGACATTTTATTTATTAAAAAAATTTTCATTTTACAGAATTTTCATTTATAGCTAAAATTTTCATTTTTTTCAAAATTTCATTTATTTTTATTTCATAGGACTTTTAATTATCAATAAAGTTACATTTAGCAGAATTTATAACATAAAAGAATTTTTCCACATTGTATTGTGCGCATAATACTGAACGAATTTATTCCGCAAAATTTTTCTTTGACAATTTTTTATGTACCTATTTAGCCAAAGTATCTAATAATCATTTTTTCATAAAAAGAGACTTTTATTTTATATTTAATATTTCAGAAAAGAGTATTTCTATTCTCCATTAAATATGGAAATTCTGTGGGGCAGAAATTCTATTGATTTAAAATACGAGAAGAATTTTGTTTTATTCCATTCTGTTCAGTTTTTGTCATTTAAATTATAATTAGTACGATTATTACAATTTAAATTGCAGCAGTATGTCAGAAGGGGACTTGCTTCCTAACTAATATTAAATTAACTGAATATTATTCATTTATTTTTTTATTAAGTAATAAATACATAAATTCATAAAGTTTTAATTCCATTGAAATTTACCAACTAAATAAATCGCTTGAACTGAATTTAGAAAAAAAATAGTATCAAAAATGTCGTAAAATGGTGGTAGTTCCAAATATTCCTGTTTTTGCAAATAATTAATCTTTTAATTAGGAAAATTTCGAAAATAGATAAGAATTCCTCTTTTCTGTAGAACAATATTCGTATATTGAAAATAAAATTTAAAAATAGTTGTTGAGTGGAATTTTCTTCTCACTTTGAGGTTTTTATTTTTTTCGGAGTAAAGGGCACTAAAATTACAATTTAAATTATTCTCACAATATTTTTTTTTTATTACAAAAGAGTTTTTAGGGATAAAATGGTGGTTTAATTTCTCCACTTGAGAACGCCAAGGTCACCACCAGATGTCAGTAAAAATTCTAAGAAGGAACTGAACTGCCATCTAGCGGTGGCCTTGACGTTCGCAGGTGGAGAGTAGCGCCTCTTGCATCTCAATTTGTTCCTAATTTTATAATTATTTACGATTAAAATCTATAAAAAATTTGACAATTATTAATATAAACGGATTTTAATTTTTAATTTACTTTCCTTTACGATATTTTTATCTTTACCATATTTTATATTTTCGCACGTCGAAAATTCGTAATATTTTTTTTCAATATTGTCTATTGAAATTAAAATACAAAATTCTGTTTCTAAAAAAATTGTTAAGTGTCTCTTTTCGATCTAGATTCTAGAGGATTCTTTTTTTGTCACCTCAGGTTGATTTTACGTTTTTTTGGAGGATTTGCAAAAATTATTGAATTAGACCCATAAGAAGATTGTCCAGGGATATTTTCTCTCTCTTTCTCTTTTTTTTCTTGAGGCGATGTGTCAAAAAGGACACAGAAGTTGGGGAGGATTATGCCGAATTGAGGATTAACGCCAATTAGTCAAGCTTCGAAGTCGGCAGGCGTGTCGAGCGAAACTATCGTTATTACTCAACTCCCAACTAACTAACACTTCATTTCCTTTTCTAGGAGTGAGGGAGGGAGTGGGGGGAGAGCCCCCGTAAAGTAAAGCAGGAACAGCAACATCAGCAACAGCCAGAAGTAAGAACCATCTGTACGGTACCTGCCTCGAAAAACGCTATCGCGTCCGTTTCAGCGTCTAAAATCCCTGGGGGGGCAAATGGACAAGAAAACCGGGGATCATAAAATAACCTTTCCCTTACCGACACTTTTATGGTGGCCCAGCTTTGTCTAGATTTTAAAACTTTAAAATCGTTTGGTCCGCAAGACTTTTAACAACATTCAAGGTAGAGGCGAATCTCTTTTTCCACTCCGAGGTCGAGTTTACTTTACTCGTATATACACTTTTTTTTGCCTTCCTTCCTTCTTTCCTTCTTTTTTTTAAAAGTTTGTTTATCGAAGTTGTACTTCGATCACTTCACCATTCAAAGAAAAACAAATTTCTATTCAAAAAAAAAGGGGAGAAGGAAAAAAAATTTAGCCCTTTGCGAATATTTGCAGTGAGGGAAAAAAAATTTCTTCTTTTCCTCTTTTGTTGAATATGAAGTATAAATATGGTGAAGAAATATTTCTGTAAATATATTGAAAAAAAGGGGCGAATTTCTTTTTTTTGACAATTTTCTAATCTGATGAACTTTTAAAGGGCGCAAAGAGAGAAATTAAGAATTTAGTCTTCATTTAACACTCATTTTTATTCAATTATTTCATTTCGAATTTTGTTTTGTCCAAATTCTATTTCACAGTTTTTTTAAGGATATCAAATTGAGACAAAAAACGAATCGAATCGATATTTTATTTTTTTATTTTCCTTATTTAGTTTAATATTCTAATATTAAGTAATATTAATAATTAATTTACTTAATAAAATTTACACGGGTAATACAAGTCTAAATAAATAAATTAATTAATCATTTGTTTAAATAAGAATTCTGCTTTCGACTAAATAATTTCCTGTTGAAGAATTTTTGCCAGTAAAGTCAGAGAAATGACAGGAAAAAGATTTTTTCTCAGGGAAATTAAGGAAATTGAAAATGCAGGCCTCGCATATTATTGACTTTTTCTACTTTTTCTATTTTAAAAATTTTTCTATTTACCTATAATTAAAAATGTGTTGACTAATTGAAATTTTGTGAAATTTAATTGAAAATAATTGATTTTTTTCAAGTATTCTATTACAATTTAAAAAAATCAATTTTTAAAGAATTTTATTAGCAAAATTTTGAAAATAATTATTGAATTCTTAAAAATTTTAATGAAAATTCTTCAAGTGTAAACTTAAAAATGAAAGTGAATCAAAATTTACTTCTAAAAATTTTATTAAAATTTTTTTAAACAAAATAATTCTTAGAATTTTTTAAAATCCAATTATATTCAATATATTTAACCCCTTAACTGTTTGAGGAAAATACAACATGATTGCCCCAAAATGCCCAGCGGAATCTGATACTTTTTCAAATTTTATAATATATTTAAATTATAACTAATTATTCAATTATTTTCTAAAATATCATTAACATTTTACTTTCAACATTTTGAAGAAAACAATCGTGTTCAAAATTTTTAAATAAAACTCTTCAAAAAAGTAAATTTGTTTTTTAAATTATAAAAAAATTCTTTTAAGAAATTTAATTATTTTCGAAAAATTGCATTACAGTATTTTTAAAAAACTAGACCTTAGAATTCTTTTATCATATTTCTTTTAAGATTCAATTATCCTCGAAGAAAGAAGAATAACATTTTAAAAAATTCCCCTTTTTACATTTTTCAAAACTTCAATTATTTTAAACAAATTTTATCAAATTTCAATTGTTTGGATATTTTTCAATATTGAAAAACTATTATTTTTAAAAAATTAATTTAAAAAAGTTCTTTATTATATTTTTTTGTATTTAAATTTAAATTTTTGTATTTAAATGATTAAATTCTCGAAGAACTTTTCGAAAATTATTAAAAATAATTGATTTAGAGATAAAGTTTAGATAAAAATTGTATAAAATAATTTTTGTATTTGTAATTTTTATAAATTATGAAATTTCAAAAGGTTTTAAATTGTCATTTGTAAAATTTTATTTCTAGTGGGAAAACAAAAAAGAAGTATTGAAATATTTATTCACAAAAATTATTGAAGTTTTAAATAAGTAAATTTAGAAATCGGAAATCTAAAATAAATTTTTTGTGACAACACTAAGTTAAATAAACACTAAGTTAAAAAATTCAATTATTTTAAACAAATTTTACCAAATTTCAATTGTTTGGAAATTTTTTAATACTAAAAAACTATTATTTTTAAAAAAATTAATAATAATATGTTTAAAAAAGTAATTTAAAGAAGTTCTTTATTATAATTTTCTGTATTTAAATTTCAATTTTTGTATTTAAATGATCAAATTCTCGAAGAACTTTTGTAAAATTATTAAAAATAATTGATTTAGAGATAAAGTTGAAGTAAAAATTGTATAAAATAATTTTTGTAGTTGTAATTTTTATAAATTATTAAATTTCAAAAGGTTTTAATCTGGCATTTTGTAAATGTATATTTGCAGTGGAAAAACAAAAAAGAAGTATTGAAATATTTATTTAAGAAAATTATTGAAGTTTTGAATAATTAAATTTAGAAATTAGCGAAGGGACAGGGAAATCCAAAATAAATTTTTTGTAACAACACTAAGGTTGCATAAATGACTTTTTTTGTATTTTTAATCAACTAAAGCGACTCATTTAAATACATTTTTACAAATTTTTCTTAAGTTTTCATTTTTTTTACGTAAAAAGAACTTTTTCAGGGAAAATAATTTTAATGTCAGTAAATTTTTCTGTTTATTTAAAAAAGGGGAAAATTTATATATTTTTTTCTCTGACAATTTTTTAATCAGTAGAATTTTGAAAGGCGCAGAGAGAGAGAGAGAGAGAAGATTTAAAGTAAAAGTGAATGATTCAAGAGAACGAATCAACATTCCTAGGAGTTGTATATCATTAGACAATTCCGTTTAGAGATTGATTGCAAGAGAGAAGAAGAGTATGAGAATGAAAGAGGGAGAGGCTTTAATTTCTTGACAGACATTAAAACAGACGGATGAATTGTATACAGAAAACCACGACAGACGGAGTGGCTCCAGTGCGCGTTCGAAGATGAGGATGAAAATCGGGATCAGAATCAGAAGAACCAGGACGTGAACCAAGAGGGAATAACGGGGGGAGGGATGGGGGGAGGCTTATAGGAAGGTCGGCACCCCCGTTGAGAGAGCCGGTCGGACATCAAAGTACGCTGGAGACTTCATCATCATCGATACAGCTGGTCTGATCACTGCCGACAGATTAGACTCCTCGCTTCTCTCTCTCTCTCTCTCAATTTTTTTCACTCTCATTTCATATCATCTCTTCATCCTCCTCTTTCATCTTTTAGTGAATTTATTTCCTCTCATTCTCTCTCTCTCTCTCTCTCTCTCTCTCTCTCTCTCTCTCTCTCGGCAAGTCATATCTATCCACTTGAAGATGAGCAATCCGTTGATCTCGCGTGGGGAACTTACCCTAAAAATCGTGGTCTCCCCTCCCTGCCTTTTTTTTTTTTTTTCTTAAAGCATTGAAAAATCTTCAAGATTCATCGAAAGTTCCGACCTTGTATTTAAATATTCCCTTTTTCTCATGACTCATAGTTGCTGATAAATTAAATCGTCCTTAAGATGTCAAAATCTGTGATATTCTTTTGATTGAAAGGATTCGAAAAGTTTGAGAGGAGAAAAAAAATTTTTTTTCTTGGGTGTATAATTGATTTTTGTTGGAAGTTTTTTTTTCGTTTATTTTGGATTATTTTTTGTTTTTGAATTTATGATAATTGGTTGTGAAATTTAACCGGGGGAGTGTGAATTTGTATTTAACTGGATTTTTTTGGTGAATCGTTAGCTCAGCAAATTTTTATTTCACAGAATTTTCAAAAGATAATTCCTAATCTGCTAGAAATTCTATATTGAATAATGAAATTTTTCTTTGACAGAATTTTCATTTAATAAGGAAATTTTCACATAATAGAATTTTTATTTAGATGGAATTTTAATTAATTACTGAAATTTTCGTATTAGGACAAAATTTCTTTTTTAGCTAGAATTTTCATTTATTAAGGGAATTTTCATTTGGCTGATTCTCTATTTGCCTAGACTTTTTATTTATTAACAAAATTTTTATTAAACGGAATTTTAAATTATTAGGTATACAATATAAAGAATACACAATTTAAAAAAATTGCTTTTTATTTTGATTTTCATTTAAAAAATGTGTATTTTTTCTTTTTGAAATTGTGCAATTTTTTCAAATTATTTTTTCATTTTAATAAATAAATAACAATTAAAGAACTCTACAATATCAAAAATTGTGTAATATTTTTGTTATAAAGCTTTTTTACTTTATTTTTTTTCCTTTTTCAATAAAATGTATTTAATTTAATTTCAAGTTATTACTCATTGAAATAAAAAAATTTAATTTAGCAAAAATTCTACTAAATATAAAATTTAGTTAATGAGAATGCAAACCAGTCTATTTGCTGTTCATAAAAATTTAGATAGTAGACAATATAATAATAATCTACTAAAAGTTAGTGAATAATTTAATTCTTTTTACTATAAGTTTATAGTAAAGAAAATATTTAGTGAATTAAATCATCAACTGGAAAAATGGAATATTCCACCAAAAATTAGTGAACATTTTTGCCAATTATTTTTTATTAAAATAAAAGTTTAGTAAAGAAAATGTTTAGTGCAGGTCCGTCTGTCTCTTCTGTTTTTGTACGTATTCTTGTGGACCTTTAATTATTCCACGCCAGTAGAGGCGCCACTTTCGTAGGAGGCCTAGTTTTGTCTGTTATTATCGTTATTATGTATATAAATACATGCTGAAGTGGGTATTCTGTTGCTTATTTACAAATATTTATAAACATAATAAAATTAAAGAATCATTCCTAACATAATAAGTGTTTTTTTTAAATGGGCAGAAATGTTAGAAAGATCTGGACGTTTGTACAACTCCGTAATTTAAAATTTCTAATCTAATTTTATCCAATTTAAAAGTTTTAAATGTTAAATGTCCAAGAAAATAAAGTTTTTATTTAAGATAAATATTTTATTAACTTATATTTTGAAGAATTCAGCATTTGAATAAATAGCAACTAGAAAATATTACCCTAAAATATAAAATAAATAAAAATTTTACCAGCTTAATTTTCATCTATTCTAATTATTCAACATTATAATTATGATTCAATATTTATTTTAAAGTGTTTTAAAATTATTGTTAGTGTATACCCTGTATACTTTTAAAAAATTTCATTTTATTAACTGAATTACGTATTGCTGCTTGAATAAAATTTGTTTTTATTACTTGTAAATTATTTATTTCATACATAATTCTCTGCAAATATTTTTTATTTAATAATATAAATAAAGATATTTATTATTAAAAATTAGTTATTTAAATGTAATATTATTTTTTAATTATTTAATTTTTTTTGTGTAAACTGTTATATTTCAATGCATTTTTGGGCCCCCTAAAACAGTGGCGCCTCTATCATTGTGGAATATTTATAGGTCCACGAGTTTCACAGAAGACAGACGGGTCTGGTTTAGTGAATTAAATAAAAACTACTAAAAAAACAGGAATATTCCACCAAAAACCAGTGAATATTTTTTTCCTTCTCATTGAAATATTAGTAAACAAAATTGTAACTATTAAAAAAATAGTAATATTCTACTAAAATTTACTAAATACTTTTACTAATGTAAATTAGTGGTCTAATTTACATTATTTCAAATTTAAAGAGAGGTTAAACGAAAAAAGTTTATTTATAACAAATAAAAATTAATTTATTTGATTAAATTGTTTACTTGCCTATTATCCATTAAATATTTATTTGAGCTAAGTAAATATTTACTGAACCTAACTATATTATTTTATTGTATTAAATAAACAGTTATTTACTTAAACAGTTAATAAACAGTTGATAAACAGTTATTTATTTAAATATAAATTACTTAAATCAAATAAATATTATATTTGGAACCAATAAATAATAAAATAATAATTTTCGTTTCAATAAATAATTTACTTGATTTAAATATTTTTTCTTTTCCTTTTTATAAAGTAATTTTTATTTTTATCAAAAACTCAAATATTTAAGTGAAATCAATAATTGATCGAATGATCCGTTTCAAATAAATTATTATTTGTATTCAACAAATTTATTTATTATATTCAATTAATTATTGACTTGATCTTTAGATTTATTTGGTTCAAATTAATTTTTAAAAATAATTTGAATTAATTAAATCAAACATATAATTTTCAGATACGAATAAAAATTAGTTGAACCAAATAAATATTCTTGAAATAATTTAAATTAATTTGCATCAAATAAATTTTGCTCTCGCAGTGTAATTTAAAAATAATAATTAGAAAATAAAATCGATTAGAAAAGTACCAGGAAATATTGGAGAAACAAAATTACGAAATCAGTGATTCGTTATTCATTCCCACGACTCCTTTTAACTATAATACTTATACTTTTAGTAAATACAGAAAAAAAATCTATAGACACATATTTAACGAAAATTTTCGATAGAAAAGAAAACTGAAGATTATATCGTATATTTCCTGTGCAAAATATTACCGCTCGTTTACCGTTTAGAATTTAGATTTAGAGTTTGAATTTTAAATTTTACTGCACACTATATACATATATATATACAGTGTTGAGAGTTTAAGAGCTTTAAGTTTAAGATGAGGTCAGGTTTTTCGGGTAAAGATAAAATTTAGGAGAGCTGCGAAGTGAAACATTGTTCAAATCGAATGGTGTACCTGTGTGTTGTACTACCTGTCGCAGGTGTGTTTCTCAAAGTGGTCACGCTTTTTCCTTAAAGTTTTGTACCCTCTTCAAGGACACCTTATGGAAAAACTGTAAAACTTCAGCAAAGTATATTTATTATTAAGAAATGAAACTGTGTGCGGTGTGACTACAGGTGTCTGTTAAGCCGATTAGCTACAGTACCAAAAGGCCCCCAGGGCCAATTTGTTGGCGAAACTAACCCTTGCTTCTGAAAATGAATAAGGCCCCCAAAATGCACACACACATACACCTCTCTCTCTCTCTCTCTTTCTGCATAGGTACCCCCAAAGAAAAAAAAAGAAGGCTTCAAAAATACTCTTGAAAATACTATTAACAATTCAATGTGCAAATAAATCCAATTTTAGACTTCATTTTACTGAATCCATGAATCCCAAATGACAATGAAAGGATCGATCCTCTCATATCAATGTCGAGAAAAGCCAATGAACAATCTTGTGACAGGTGAGGTATTGTTAATTTTCAAAAAGGTTATTATTATGGCACAAGGTTTTTAAATTGGATTATATTAAGAGGAGAATAATATAATAATAGTAATAGAAAAATGGGGAAAAATAATTTTTGTTGATTGTGTGAGTTATTGTTGAGTATGAAGTCAAAAATATATATACATTGTCGAATAATTATGGTAAAACCATATAATAAGTTAAATGTCGATTTTGTCGAATGGAAAAGAGAGAAAGAGAAATTGGGAGAGAGAGAGAGAGGGCGAAGTGAAAAGCAACTCTTCTCAAGTGCGAGCGATTTAACTCCCCCGCAATTTTGTTATAAGTACCAGTTTCTCGATTCAAACTTTCCTCCCTTTTCGAGTGTCTGTAAAGTTGCGAGAGAGGAGTTTGAGAAAAGATTAGTGGCCGTTCGAAATCGATAGACAATTCAGAAACTTGAATTCGAAATATTTCCAACTTTAATTGCTCCGATAATTTTCCTCAATGTGGTTTAGAAATTTTTTGTCATTGCGCCCAGTCGGAAGAGTTCTATAGAATTTCACTAAAATGATTCTATTGAATAAATCTATAAAAAATATCTGTAAAATTCTGAATGTTATGTAGAATTTCAATAGAATTTCTACACAAATTCTATATCTAGAAAAAAAAAACTTTTATTGACTCAAACTTAAGTAGACTTTTTATTTGTTTTAAATAAATTTTATTTGGTCTGAATAAAAGTTTTATTTAAATTGAATACAATTTTTTATTTGAAACAAATAAATCAGCAACAATTCGCGCGCTAAAGCGCGCGGCTAACTTCTTGCTGCCTTTTTAAAAATAAAATTAGCAATTTTAAAAATTTTGTAATTTAAAATTTAAAATTTTTGTTGAATTCGCCTCATTTTGATGGCGAGCGAATTTTTATGCAATCTAGGCAGCAATTAAATTAACAATTTTTGCACGAAATTTAAAAAATTGAAAAATTTAATTGAATAAAATATTAATTTAATAAAATATTAATTTAATATGACTATTAATCTGAAGAAAATAGATTGAAATAAAAAATTTCATTAATTATAAGTTTTTTAAAACAATTATTCAAAAAAAGTACAAATTTAGTAGAAATTGCGTTAAATATAATTTCCAGCAATGAAAATTTTAATTTATTCAATAAAATTTATCGTTGAATATAAATCATATTTTTTTAATTTCGAATGTCGATACTAGAGGTGTTTTATAACCAAAGGTTGAGCCAAAATTCTGTTGTAATTAGAATTGTTATTAATAATAAAAATTAGAATTATTATTGTTAATAATTATTCACATCTGAAATACAAATTTAGCAAAAATTCTGTTGAATATAATTTCCGTCAAAGAAAATTCAAATTTAATAAAAATAAGAAATAAACTGAAAAAATTATATACAAAATTCTTATTGAAAATAAGAAATGATAATTTTCTTTCTGAAATTGTGTATTTTTTCAAAAATAATTGTATCCTTCTTTGGTTTTGTAAATTTTTTTTATTTTATTTTAAATAAGTGTTTTTATTTCTTTTTATTTATTTATCTTCATTTTAATGAAAAAAATTGAAAAAAAAATTGAAACTCGTGTAAAAAATCGCCTAAACTTATTTTTCTATCACTAATAGAAAAGTTAATAATTATTCACATCTAAAATACAAATTTAGCAAAAATTCTGTTAAATATAATTTCCGTCAATGAAAATTCATATTTAAGAAAAATAAGAAACAAACTGAAAAAATTATATAGAAAAAAATACAAAATTCTTATTGAAAATAAGAAACAATAATTTTTTTTCTGAAATTGTGTAAATCCAACAACAAAAATACAATTTTCGTAAATAAAACGAATATTTTTCAAAAAGAATTAATTTTCAAAAATTGTGTCTTTTTATTTTGTAAATTTTCTTCATTTTATATATTAAATATTTAATATAAAAGTAAATATATAAATATTTATTTCTTTTTATTTATTTATCTTCATTTTACTGGAAAAAAAATTCAAACTGGTGTAAAAAATTATCTAAACTAATTTTTCTATCGCTAATAGGAAAGTACAATTATTATTATTATTATTATTATTATTACTTTTTCTCCAATGAAATCACTTCTATTGGGTTAAATACGCAAAAGCGTAAAATCAAGCGTTTCTACGTCGCGGGAAAGATGTAACAATTGTTTGAAAAAGTACGGCATAATGTGAACTAACGTAGCGTGCAATTCCGTGAAAAATCTTCGCACTTCGGCATTTCTCTGTTTCAGCACTTTATATATATATATCTATACATGGAAGTTAATGTAAGATGCATGTGTCGGCATTTTTTTTCCTCTTATTCTTGAAACAATACGACATGACTTGTTTCTTTCGAAATTAGAAAAGTCTGCTGGAAAATTATTTTTTTTATTTCCTCTTTTGATGAATACCGCTAAAAGGAAAAATTTTTCCAACTACTGGATAACAACTTTATTTTTTTGTTCATAATTTGTCGGACTTTAGGAAAAAGTTTATCCAATTTTCGTAAAAAGTACATTTTTAATTTAATTTCTAAATTTGTTGCACTTTTTTGTTTTTCAACTATTTTAATTTTGTTTTTTTGCTATTTCCTTTTTTTCTTCTCTTTTTTTTCTTTTTCTCTGCTTTCCTTTTATTCTTTTTCCTTCTCTTTTTTTATTTTTCTCTTTTTCCTTTTTTTTATTTTCTTCTCCTTCTATTTTTTGCTTTTCCCCTTTTTTCTTTTTTATCTCCTCTTTTTCTTTTCCTGCTCATCTCTATTTTTTCTCTTTATTTCTCTTCTCATTTTCCTCTTGTTTCCCTTTTTTTCTTTTTCTATTTTTTCCTTTTTCCAATTTTTTTTCTGCTATTAATTTTCCATTAATTGGCTGGATGCAATTCGCAGAAGGCAAATTAGCAAAAAAAAAAATGAAATAATTGATTGGTCGTCGTTAACTGCATTTGTCTTGGAAACTAATTTTCTCTATTTGTGATTGATTCACAATCTAGTTATGGATGTAGCAATCAGTTCTTTTTTTAAAATTTTTTTTCCAGTGAAGATTTTACCTGGGGGGTCTTTGGAACTCCCCCAAATGCATTCCCAGCAACGCCCACTTAAAGAAACAAATTTACACAGATTATACTATATAACCACGAAAAGAAACGTGATTTATTTCGAATATCAAAATAAGCGAGAGGGAACTTTAATTCAATATAATATAAACAATTTACACGAGACAAAAACAACTTCTTTTGCAAAATATACGTATAAACAAAAGTTGAAAGTTTAAATAACAAATTAAATTTTAAGGAGAAAAAATTATTTAAATAAAAAAAGGTGAAAATTCCTTTAAAAGGAGAAAATAAAGAGAAAAAGGAACGAAATAAAAAAGATAGTTTTTCGAAGATTTAAAGAAAATTTTCCTAATAAAGAAAATTTCTAAAAAAAAGGAAAATAAGGAAAACTTCTTCTTTTGGGAAAAATGAAGATATCAAAAGTAAAAATAAAAAGAGTGGGTGTGTCAGGTAAATAAATAAATAAATATACGCACATGGTGATGATAGAATGTGCAGATTTTGGTATTTTAACACGACAATAAACATTTGGCTTTTCACGACAGCGAATAAGTGATTACAGATAAGGCTCTCTTGGTTCATTCAAGAGGACAATAGATGTGTCTGAGGCTAATGATTTATGCTTTAAAAGCACACTTCGAACGAAACAGCTAATATTACTACACGAGTTTCTTATTTCCTTCCAGTAAATACAATTTTCTTGGAATTGGTGCGCGCATTTAACGCTTTTACACAAATTCAGTATGATTAACAAAATATCATTTTAAATTCGTATCTACATTGTATTTATCGCAGAAAATTGCATTTAAAATGTTTTGTGATAAATACTAAAAAGTTCTTAGCAAAAAATAAAAATTCTTTCTAAATTTAAAGAATTGCTATTCACTTCATTTCGTTTGTGAGCGAATTTTCATGCCATCTAGGCGGCAATTTAATGAACTTGTCTTGGCGCGAAATTCAAAAAGTAGAAAAATTTTAAACTTTTTTTTAACTGAAACTTAAAATAAAAAAAAAATTCTTTCTTCTAAAATTACCAACGAATTTTTTTGAAAATTCTATAAAAGTAGAAAATTTAAACAAAAAGGAAATTCAAAAAAAAAAAAAAAAATATTTCGTAGTTTCTTTGAGAAAAATTTGAATTCCGCAACATTTGACAGACAATTTCCTGTGCGGGTAAATTCTTTTTTTCTGCTTTAGACGATTGCAAAGATTTGTCGACAATTGTGAATCGTGATAACTTCAATAACAGCGATATTTCCATAAATTTCTTTTTCTAAAAACCGAGAAATCTATATATATATATATATATATATATTGAGAGTTGGGAATAAGAGCCTAACGATATATACATGTATATTCGATCTCAGTCAGAGAAAAATATATACTTGAGTGCCCGACAAGTGCTCGAAAAACCAGCGGAACTCACGATATTTCAAATATATGCATGTAAGCGTCACAGTTTGAGGAGAGGAAATGTTTTTTACTCTCTTTCTCTCTCTCTTCTCTTCAACCGTATCAGACATTGAAATCAAAAAAAAAGAAAGAAAAGAAAAGTGGCACTCAAAAATAATTTGCAATTTTTGCAAAAAAAGAAAAGAATTCCAAATCTTACTCTCTTAAAAATTTATGGGAATTTTAATTTTCTTATACAGTAACAAAGTTCATTGACCAAATAGAAAAACAATATATTAACAAATAAATTAAAATAAAATAAAAACAAAATAAAATAAAAACAAAATAACAACATATAACAATAAAATGAAAAAGACAAAATTAAAAAATAAAATAAAACAGAAAAAAAACACAATTTTTCGAAGGATATCAAATTGAGACAACAAACGAATCGAAAGTGTTGCGACGCAACATTTTGATTCGTTTTTTGTCTCAATTTGATATCCTTCGAAAAACTGAAACAAAATATAAAAGAATCAAATATAATAATCATAATAATATAATTATTAATATTAATATTAATAATAATAATAGTTAATATAATATTAATTGTAATAAATAATAATAACTAAAAAAAATTGTTTTCCAAAAAATCCTAAACCATGTCACGGATAAATAAGTGAAACTCAAAAAGTATTAAAAATAAGTGTTAAAGAATATATCAGAGTGTTAAATTTTTTTTTTAAGCAAATATTACAAAAAAAAGGGACAACAAAAAAAAAAGGTAAAATTCCCAAGGACATAGAGCAAAATACACTAACAAACACCAACTTATCTTTAACGCTAATTGAAACTAATGGAAGAGCAATCGTGAAACTTTTTTTCAGTAAATACTATAACGCAAAACTTGTGATTTGAAGAATTCTCACATTTTGACCACGCGAACACTTGAATCACGTGACTTGTCGTGTACCATAATAGGTGCCTTGCGATAATTAACAAACACCTACGCATCGAGTAAAGCCTGCTGACCTTTTTGCCAAGAAATAATAATAATAAATTCTAAATGAACAAAAAAAAAATTCTATATATATATATGTATACAATATAACAAATTGGTTAAAGGTGAAAAAAAAATTTCTAAAGAACAAATACAATCGATATTTTGTAAAAATAAATTATTATTGCGCTATAAGTGGGAAATTGGCGATAATAATTAAAAATAAAAATTTTATGTAATAAAATAAATTAAGTTGAAACAATGGAGTGAGAAAAAAAATGATTTAAAAAAGGAAAATTTTCTATAATAAAAATTAAAAATAATAAAATAAATTAAATGAAAAACAATAGAGTGAGAATAAATGAATGGAAAATATAAGGTTAAAAATATTAAACTGTGGGAAAGTAAAATTAAAAAAAGGGAAATTAGAAATTTAAAACTTGGAAATTAAATTAACCATAGAAAAATTTATTTATTTCAATCTTCAATTACCGTGTAAAAAAACGTTTAAAGAAAGACAATTTAAAGACAATTAAATAAGAATCGAAATAAGACAATAAAATGAAAAAACAAAATGAAGAAACAAAATTAAACAATAGAATGGAAACACTAAATTTAAGAAAAAAAATGAAAAAGCAAAATAAAAAAAGAAAAATCAAACAAAATAAAAAACAATACGATAGAAACAAAATAAAATAAGTGAACAAAATAAAAAAATCATTAAAATCTATGAAAAAATGGGGGACTAACTCAAAATAATAAACCAAATATATATCAGTAAAATAAAGCAATAAAATAAAAATTAAATTAAATAATAGAATGAAAAGGCAAACTTTAATAACAAAATGAATAACACAAAATAAAGATTGATAAACAAAATAAAAAAAAATAAACAACAAAATAAAATAAATAATTAAAACAAAATAAATCAACAAAGTAAAAAATAAAATTAAACAATAAAATGAAAAAACGAAACGAAACAATAAAATAAAAAATAACATGAAACAAAAAAATGAAAAAGTAAAATACAAAAACAAAATGAAACAACAAAATAGTAAATAGTTTTTTTTACAGGAATTCAATTATTTTAAATACAATTTTAATAAAATTCTTGTAAAAAATTCACTTTTTTTAAATTTTGCAAAACTTCAATTATTTGTAGAAATAATAATTTTTTTCGCAGAAATTCAATTATTTAATAAAATCCAATTCAAGAATTCAATTATTTTTAAAAATCATGAAATTTTCTCTAAATTCAATTATTTTAAATACAATTTTAAATTGAATTTCAAGGAAAATTTAATTATTTTTAAACATTTTTTTAATAAAATTCTTGTAAAAAAATCACTTCTTTTTTAAAATTTAGCAAAAATTCAATTATTTGTTTAAATAATAAATTTTTTCGCTGGGATTCAATTATTTAATAAAGTTTTAATCAAAATTTTATTCAAGAATTGAATTATTTTCAGATATAATTAAATTGTCGATGTACTAAAAATCATTAAATTCTTGTAAAATATTTATAAATAAATTTGAAAATAATTGAATTTTTTCGAGAAAATGTATTGATAATAATTTAATTTTTGCCAAAATTGAATTTTAAGAAGAATTTCTTTTAAGTTTTTAAAATAATCGTGGTTATTATTAATTGTAATTAACGATTTTCCTATTAAATTGTATTAAAATTATTCATAGAATATTAAATTCTTTTAAACAACTTTATTAGAGTTTTTGTAAATAACACTTTTTTTAAGAAGAAGACGAAGAAGAATTTCATTAAAATTCGTAAAAATAATGTAATTTTTTAAAGTAACTATAATTGAAAAATATGGAAATAATTGAAATTTACAAAGAATTTTGTTAAAAACTTTTGAGAACAATTGAATTGTTTAGAAAAATTTTCACAATTTTTAGAAATAATTGAACATGTTAGAGAAATTTTATTAAAATTATCATAAATATAATTGAATTTTTTCCTAGAAATTTTATTAAAATTATCATAAATATAATTGAATTCTTTCCTAGAAATTTTATTACAATTATATTTAAAATAATTGAATTTCTCAGAAGAATCTTATTATTTTCAAAAATAATTGAATTCTTGACAAGAATTTTACAATTTCTAAAAAGAATTGAATTGATTCGAAGTATTTTTTATCAAAATTGTTGAAAATAATTGAATTTTAATTAAAACTCTTTGAAAATAATTGAATTTAAATAATATTTTTAAAAACAATTGTATTCTTTCGAGAAATTTTATTAAAATTGTATTGAAAATAATTGAATTCCTTCGCAAAATTTAATTATTAATGAAAATAATTGAATTCCTTTGAAGAATTTTATTGTTTATAAAAAAGTTTTAATTCTTGCGAAGAATTTTCTTATTTATAAAAATAATTGAATTGCTTCATAGAATTTTTTAATTTATAAAAATAATTGAAATATTTCGAAAAATTTTATCTGAATTTTTGAAAATAATTGATTTTTTAAAGGATTTTACAACTCATAAAAAATGGAATTGTTTCGAAGGATTTTATCTGAATTTTTGAAAATATAGCATTTTTTAATTTACAAAATAATAAGAAATATGGAATACTGAGTTCTGTGTATCGTTTGCTAGTAAAATAATTAAAAATAGAAAAAATAACAAACAGAAAATTAATAAATTACAACAATGAAATTCAGGAAAAAGTGTAAAATCTAAAATGCTTTTTATTTAGAAAAAAAATTTAACAATAAAAGTAGAAAACAACACAATTTTCTCGTGAATACTAAAGAAAACTTGTTGCCAATAAAGAAATTACTCCACATTATTCTTTAAGTTCGTAATATGTAATTTCATAAAATCGCTAACAGGAAATAACAATTAATGAAAGTTAATGAAAGGGAATAATAAAGATGAAATTTTTAAAAGCAAAAAAAAACCGGGACAAAAGTGAAAGTTAAGGGTTGTGTATCTCTCAATTTGTTCTCTTCTTTCCTTTTTTTTCTTATATTATTGCAAAGAATTTTTTTCTTTTTGTACAAGATATTGAATGACATATTCTTCTGCGGTTGAGAGGCCAGAGAGAGAGAGAGAGAGAATCAAATCTCGACGTAGCATCGGCACCGATTAATAATTATGTCTGACGCTAAACGCTTTAATCAATGTCATCGGGCCAATTTCCGAACGCCGTTGGCTTCCATCCCGTCCCTCTCTCTCACTCACTCTCGACCTTCTCTCCTCTCTAACCAGCGTCCGTCGTCGAATCACCACGTTATCGGCACAACTCTCCTCACAGGAAATTACGCGGGACACGGCCGAAACGCCGCTGCGGAAGTTACAATTTATCAATTTCCACGCTCAAACGCCCATTCGAGATCGATACTTGTCTAAATGCTTAGTCCAGTTCATTTCTAACTCTCACTTACTCCCTCAACTCTCAAGTATATTTCATTCTAAATTGCAATTTCAACTGTCCAAATTCCAATCGTTATCGTGAAAGCAATTATTATTATCATTATTATTACTATTGCTGTTGTTAATGATAAATGAATGGATTTTTCATTTGAAAATATCAATTTACTTTGTGAAATGGAAAATTTAACTCATTTTTTTATTATTTTCAGACTTCGCGCTCGATAATTAATTTTCAAAAAGTAGCTTTCAAACTAAAAAAAAATAGTAAAAAAGTAACTATCGAAAACTTAAACTTGACTACCAAAAAAACTCGTTTTCTTATCCTGCCAATCAATTCAATTCCTGCAACGAATATTATTATATTCATAAAAGAATTTTATAAAAATGTTTAAATAATTGATTTCTTTCGACTAATTTTATGCAAATTCTAATTTAAATAATTGAATTCCGGAGAAATTTTTATCATCCAGGAAAAGAATTAAATTCTTACAAAGATTTTTACAAAAAATTTTTTAAATAATTCAATTCTGATTAAATATTTTATAAAAATAGTAGATATATTGAAAATCATTAAACTGCGAAAAGTGTTTAAAAATAATTAAATTTTACAAAGAATTCTATTAAAATTTTTGACGATAATCGAATGTCTGTGCGCACAGACATTCGATTAAATAGTATTTTATCAAATATTTTTGGAAATAATTGAATTTTGCAAAGAATTTTATTAAAATTCTTAAAAAGAACTGAATTTCTGTCTACAATTTTCTTATTTATGAAAATAATTGAATTTTGGATGAAACTTATCAATTTTTTTTCTTAATAATTGAATTCTTTTGCGAAATTTTATAAAAATACTAGATATTGTAAATAATTGAATTTTGAATACTTTTTAAAAATAATTGAATTTTGGATGAAATTTATCAATTTTTTTTCTTAATAATTGAATTCTTTTGCGAAATTTTACGAAAATACTAAATATTGAAAATAATTGAATTTTGAATACTTTTTGAAAATAATTGAATCGTTTTTAAAGAATTTGATTATAATTTTTGAAAATAATTTTTTGATCACTAGTATTAGCGAATTTAAATTAGTGGAAAATCTAAAAATAACAGAAATAGTAGCTTTTAGTGGCATAACGTAAAAAAAGTAGTAAATTGTAGGTTTTAGTAGATGAGCCTAGCATTTATTTATCCTAATTTTCATTTAGCCTAATTTTATAGCTTCGATTTTATTTATCCTGCTTTTTATTTTGCTCAATTTTTAATTTAGACTAATTTTTACCCACACAAGTTTATATTTATCCTAAATTTTTATTTAGCTTAATTTTCATTTCGCCAATGTTTTATTTGTCCTTATTTTTATTTAGTTCAATTTTTTAGGCTAATTTTTCTCCCCTTTAGTTAAAATTTAGCCTAATAAAAATTAGGATGAATAAAGTGTCCTAATTTTTATTAGGCTAGATTTTATTTGTCCTAATTTTTATGTAGCTTAATTTTTTAGACTAATTTTTTTCGACCCTAGTTTTTATTTATCCTAATCTTTATTAGACTAAGTTTTATCTTAAAAATTTTTATTTTTATTATATTTTCCTATATTTTATTTATAGCCTAGCATTGATTTATCCTAATTTTTATTTAGATTAATTTTCATTTCGCCTATGTTTTATATGTTCTAATTTTTATTTTGTTTAATTTTTTAGGCAAATTTTTCTTCACCCTAGTTAAAATCTAGCCTAATAAAAATTAGGATAATTTAGCTAGTCTAATAGAAATTAGGATAACTAAATTATCCTAAGTTTTATTAGGCTGGATTTTATTTGTCATAATTTTTATTTAGCTTAATTTTTAGGCTAAATTTTGGCCACGCTATAGTTATTGGGTAGTTATTCATCCTAATATTTATTTAGCCGAATTTTTAGTTTGGTTAATTTTTATTTAATCTTGTTTATATTGAGCCTAGGTTTTATTTGTCCTAAATTTTATTAAGCTTAATTTCTATTTACCCTAGTTTTTATTTATTTCTAATTTTTATTTATCCTAATTGTCATTTAGCCTTATTTTTCTTTAACTTTCTTTATTATTAAGCCCGAGTTTTATTTGTCCTAACTTTTATTTTGCTCAATTATTTTTGGACCATCCATCTTATAGTTATTATTTAGTCTAATTTTTCTTCAGGTCAATTTTTATTTAACCTTCTTTATATTTATCCTTATTTAGCCCAGTTAAATATATTCTATTCTTTATTTAGCCAATTTTTATTTAGTCTAATATTTATTTAACATATAATTCTGATTATTCTTAATAATAAATTAATAATTATTGATCGTGATTCTTATTGAGCTGAATGTATACATATTTGACCTATTTTTCAAATTTTCTTTGGATGTGTTTATTTTGTTATATTTAACCAGATTTACATTTGACCTTATATTGTGATTTTTACTTAAAATACGGTAATAAAATATGTAATTTTTCTTTCATGGAATTTCTAATTTTTTCTTATTGTAGTACTTTTTAAATAATTTTCCATTAGTGTAGTTTAATATTTTTAAACTATTTTTTATTAAGATTAATTTTTATTCACTAATGGATATTTGTCCTAATTGTTATTTAGTATAATTCATATTTTTTTCTATTTCATATCAGACTTAAAATTTGTCCTAAAAAATAATTCAATTATCGCTTAGCCGAATAGTTTAAAATAAAAATCAGTTTAACCAAGAATTTAAAAAAAAGATTGAATAAAATGATTTTGCATTAATTACAATTAAGACAGTTTATTTTAAGCTTCATTTTTATTCTTAAAAATATTCTTAAGTGTAAAATATATTTTAAAAAAATCAAAAATCGACTAAATTTTACTGAATCAGCATTTTTCTTCCCACACTTTTATAACACCACAGCTCCCTTGAAATCTCAAGGGATTTATTTCTCTTTAAAAAAGAAAAAATTTCAAAATCCGTAACTTTTAAGATTATTTGTGAAAATTATATATTGAAAATGTACATTATAATATATAAAAGTTTTGTTGTGAAGAAAAATCAGTTGAGTCATGAGACAAACGAGGAGGACGAGTTTCGCACTTTTGGGTTTTAGTAGAGAGATTTCAGGTAGATAAATTTCGCGCTTCTATATATTATATACTATAGATATAAGAGAGAGAGAGAGAGAGAGAAAGAGTGAAAAAGGGTGAAAGGGGGGGGGTGCGTCGCAATGCCACCGATTTATTAGCAATTTTAACAGAACTCAGACCCCTCGGCATAAATCAACCTTTTACTGATGTTGACTGAGTGGCCATCTCGACCAGTCAGAATACCAGATGTACCTGCGACTACTACTACCACTACCATCACTACCAATATATATACTGTAAGCTAAAGGAGAGGAGAGAATCACTACCAACCACTGCCAATCAAGCAGCATTCACTCTGTGAGCCCGCTGATATTACTGCTCAGACTTTAATTAAGCGCGGGAGTACTTTGCCATTTCGCCAACTCGATTCGTGGTCACGTGCACACCATCAATTTATATTCTGCGACCACTTGAATCAAATCATCCCTTTGCCTCTCTTCTATCTTCTCCCCCCTCTCCTTTGTCCCCCCCTCTCTCTCTCTCTCTCTCAGTATTCGCGGAGTAAGTTGAGGTAATTTTTCAAAAAAGACCATTTTTTTCCTTTTTCGATTTTTTAAGTGTTTTAATTTGATATTAACTATATTAATCTCCGTATTCTTTCATTCATTCTGTCCGCAATTTTAAGTTAATTTCTGTGTTTGCTTTTGTTTTTTTTTTAAATATTGTATGAAAAATCGAAAATATGCAGATATTTTTTCATAATTAATAATAAAATTATATTTGAAATTATAAAATTTAAAAAAAATTATTAACAAATGAATAAATATTTCCATAACATTTTTGACGGTATATTTCTATAATAAACATTTTTTCACGTACCTACACGCGCAGGAACATTCCGCAAAGAATATTCAGAATGGAATTTCCAACGCGCACGCAGTAAAACGATAAAAATCAAAAGATAACTTTTTTCTCCGGTATATAGTAATAGTTAAAAATGATTGTCTATAAAAAATTATGAAGCTTATATATCTATATAGATTTTTATTATACACGGTGCTTGAGAATATAAAATTTTTAAGAATGCATAAGTAGCGTATTATTTGATTATATCCTGCGATGCCTGTAATAAATTTGAATGACTGACGAGCCAATAAAATATTTATAGAATCGTTTTTGATACGCAATGTGAAAAACGTATTTTCACCCCCTGCCTGTCTCTCTCTCTCACTCATTCTCTATTGGTATCTTTTGGTCCCTAGTGGTTACACGGTGTTTACCCTCTATATGATCCCCATTGGTTTTTCAAACATCAAAAGTTTGCGTAAAGCATATCATCATACATAGTGCGCTATTAACAAGGCGTATTCTCTCTTGTCAAATCTCGCACCCAATCAATCTCTTGATACAAACAAAAAATGGAGAGACAAAATTGTTTTTTGTATTTAATTAATTTTTTTTTATATAATTAATTACAAAAAAAATTTTTGTAAGTCAATTAATTTTATGTATTTAATTAATTTCTTGTACTTAATTATTTTTTTGTACTTAATTAATTTTTTTGTACTTAACTAATCTTGCTTTGAAAATAAATTCTTGATGTTAAAAATATTTCTTCTTTTGATTTTTTTGGTCTCGAATTTGATGCAAAATTATATGTAAATTAAATGCGAAAAAATTCATAAGATTTTTGAAATTAACTTAAAATAATATTATTAATTATTAATAAGAGTTTTTTTTCAATTCATTTTATTTTATTAAATTCTCCTATTTTTATAACTATCATTATTTACTAGTATTTCTTTATTGCTAATAGAATTAAAAAATTTCCTAATTTAAATTTTTGTTAAAAACACTAAAAATTTAATTTTGGAGAAATTACAAATAATTGCAGAAATTTAATTATTTTCAAAAAAAAAAAATAATAAAATTCTCATAAAATTCAACTATGTTCAAAATTTGAAAAAAATTCTTGTCAAAATCCCAATTATCTTTATAAATAATAAAATTCTTTTCCAAAGTTCAATTATTTTCATAAATGTTAACAAAATTCTTGTCCTAATTTAAATTATTTTCAAACAATTTTCTAATTTCAATTATTTTCAATATCTACTATTTTAATAAAATTTCCCAAAAAGAATTCAATTATTGTGAGGATATGAATAAAAATATATAAGTTTTTGGAATATAAAATTATTAGTTTCACATTTATTTAATTTACTCAACTACAGGCTTCTTCGAAGGTTCGCCACAGACTGACTCAGTGTGTTGTCAATGTCAAGGGCACTAATTTCATCCTCGGAAATGACGTATTTTTATACGGAATAAATTCGAATTTAAATTTCTTACATTATTTAAAAAGAATTTTAATAAAACTGAATGCAAACATTTAATTATTTTCATAAATAATGAAAATTTCACAGGAATTCAATTATTTTCATAAATAAAAAATTTTTTTTAAGGAATTCAATTATTTTCATAAAAAATAATTTAAAATTCTAAAAAATAATAATTGAATTAAAATGATGAAAATAATTTTGATGAAGTACAGTAACAATATTCTTATGATATAAAATAATGATTTTATCTCTCGGTTATTTTTAATTATTAGAAAACATGAAGAAATCGATCACTCCGAGTCTTCGACTCGGAGCCATAAATATCTTTATGTTTTATAACAATACTTTTATAAGTTGTTTAATTTAAAAAAGGTTTGAATTTGAAATTTTTGAATTTCTTAATTCCTGTGGAAAATCCTGTTCCAAAAATAAAATTAAAAATATAAATTGTGCAAATATTTTTCTTCTTTTTCTAAAGCAAAAGAATAATTTTCTTTAAAAAATTGTGATTCATAAAGAAAAATAATGCAAAATAAATAAATTTTCTATTTCTTAATCACAATTGTTTAACAATTTTCTAATTTTGTTTAGAAGTAAAGAACAAAAATAATTTCAATTTGACAAAACATAATATTTAACAAAATTTTAGTCTTTTAATGAAAAGAAGTAAAAAAAATTCTGATTATTTCTATTTGTCATCACAATTTTGAATTAATTATAAAATAAAAATAATTATAACATAATAATAAAATATACAATGTATCTAAAGTTAGCAATAAACAAAAGATAACTTCAGAGTGTGAGGGACCGAAAAAATTAATGAGTGTAAGAATGAAAGAACATTCAAATTATTATATTTAAAGTTAATTTTATAAATTTTATAAATATAAATTTATATTTAGGGGGTCGATTTCATAATTTCATTTCCACATTGACTTAGATTTTTACATCTAAATTCCCCTTCTATAATTATTTTGTATTTAAACATTTTTTTTACTATAAAACAATAAAAATATTTGCTTTTTGTTATAAAATACTTAAACTTCTTGTTTTAATCTTTCTTATTAAATTAATTTTACAATTAACTGGAAAGTATCAAATTAAAACGAATTGATATCAAATGTAAATCAAAGCATAAATTAACCCACATTTTTTGTATCAATTTGATACTTACAAGAAAACCGTATTTTTGTTAAAATTCCTTTTTTTAATTATTTTGTATTTAATTTTTTTTACCATAAAATAATAAAAACAATATTTGCTTTTCGTTAAAAAACTTTATCTTCTTTTTTAACTCTCCCCATTAAATTATTTTCACTGTTAATTTGAAAGTATCAAATTGTAGCGAATTGATACCAAAAAAGATGGATCAAATAATAAATTTACCCATATTTTTTGTATCAATTTGATTCACTTTGGTAACAATTTGATACTTACAAGAAAACTATTCAATTTTTTTATTCAGATTGTTTTTATTACAAAATAATAAAAAAAATATATTTCCTTTACCAATAAAAGTAAAATTTCAATAAAAATACTCTCTAAATTTAAATTAGTAAAAATGTTAACTAATTTGACTTAGTGACTGACTTTTTGCTTTTGAATTAGTGAACTTGATTAAAAAATGAGTAGAAATTACTATTTATTAGTAAAATTTACTAATTAAAAAGCAAAAAATCAGTCACTAATATTCAAATTAGTAAACATTTTTACTAATTCAAATTTAGAGAGTAAGACTAATAATTTCAAAAATAATAATAACAATAATTCCAATAATAATATATTAACAATAAAAAATAAAAATTATTTCTACAGCTTTTTAAGTTATTTTTATCGATACTTTAAGAAACAGAAGTTTGTTGGAGTAACAAATAGTTTCTCATTTTTAATTCAAAAAAGAAAATTCTCATTTTTTTCTACACGAGAAAAAAACATTTTTTGGGAAAAATAGAATAATTTTTTAAATTATCAAAAGTCCTGAAGAAAAGTGATGGAGTATACAGTGAAGACTATAAAGGGAGTATAGTTAATAGACATTTTGTGTTTCAAGTATTTTATTTGCCTCCATGGTATTTAAACATGGTCTTCCAATTGAGATCGTGACGAATCTAATCGACAATCGAGAAAGGATTAAGCTTCACGCATCGAGAGGATCGAGCCAATTTTATATTGACAATCGTGTCCCGTGAGTTATACATTATATAATCTACTCTCGTGATGGGACCTACCCCTCCATAGACAACAAGGGCAGCTGCACAAAAATGATTTCCAGCTGTGCTTCATTTGGAATAAGGGTAACTTTCGATTGCACGATATCAAACACTCTCTTCTCTATATACAGATATTGTAATGCGCGTGGCACTCATCCAGCTTCCAAATTTTCAATTTTCTTCCTCAAGAAATGCTTTTCATACTTTAAAAAACCTCGACTCTCAAGTACATAATATTTTTTGTAATATTGTTCAACCTTAACAATTGTTTTTTTGTGATAAATTTGTTAAGATGGCTAATTAAAAGTAGAGTTATTATTTAAAATAATTAAGTCACTGTTTTGATTGAAATAATATAAAGCCGTTTATTAAAAAGATAGTTAAATTAAGAATATAAATTAGTACAATAAAATTATTACAATAACTTGTCAAAATATTTGGTAACGATATAAATTCACGTCTATTCGTTTGACTTGCTCGTCAGGAACTGATCCCCCCCTTATTATCACATTTAGAGAAAAGTATCAAATATTCTTCCTTTTCCTTCATATTCTATAATTCTATAAAATTCGCTACGCGACAAATATATTAACATAATTTAAATTAAATTTTAGTAAAATTAAAGTAAATTAATTCTCGTCTGACGCTAACTTATCGCCATAGAATCAGCAGAGGATTAAAATGAAAAAAATTAATTAAAATTAAATTTAAAATAAGTTATTTTGATTTTTATTTTATTACTTGAATTTTCGTGGTTTTAATTTATTTTTCAATGATTATTATTGTTATTATGTTTACTGTTATTAATTTTATTGTTATATTATTATTTAAAGTGGAGCTTTACGAGTATTTTGATGAAAGGATTTTCCTTTTATTTATAGTTGCCTGGCGCATGGGCATCTAAATCAAAAGGATCATTAATTTAAGTGCGCGCAGTTAGAGACGTGGAACACGTCTGTATCATCAGCGTCATATAGCCACTGAGAGATATATTCCAATTCAAAAATACGCGCGCACACACGCGGGTATTATCCCATATCGTCGTAATATAGGAATGACTGCCATAAATATGGCTACAGACGCGTGTGCATCTCGCATCTTAGGAGGGACTATAACGTTCTTGGAAGAATAAAATCTACTTGTAATTTATGCAAATCCCCTGACCAGGCGAAATATATATACGAGAGAGACTACACAATTACTGAAACAGAGAGAAAGAGTGATCGGTGACAATTTTTTTTTCGGTAAATTAGAATCAATGTTTTAAATAATTAATTAGTTATAATTTTTTCAGTTTATATTTTTTTCTACTCTTTTCCCTAATATTTTATTCTACTTTTTTTGTCTCATTCCCCTTATTCTTATTTTTCATTTTCTATTTTTCTTCTTTATTTTCTTTACTTTTTATTTTGTTATTAATTCTCTTTCTGTATTTTTACTTCAAAAATTATAAAGATAACCTAAAATTTTTGCTCCTTTTTTCTACAACACTGAAGATTTCATGAATATTTATTAAACATTTACTTGCAATGTTTTTAATTATTTTCTATTTTTCTTCTCTATTTTTTATTCACATTTTTCTCTCCTAATTAATTATTTCTAGTTTTCTATTTTACATCCCTATTTTTTATTTACATTTTTCTCCTACTTTTTATTTTTAGTTTTCTTTCTGATATATAATTCTATTGAAATTTTTAATAACGAATTAAGAAAAAAATTGAATTCTTTCGTGAAATTTTTTAAAAAATTATTGAATTTTTGCAATGAATTTTGTTATTTATAGATATAATTGAATTGTTTCGACGGAATTATTAAAACATTAAAAAGAAAATTGAATTTTTTCGAAAAATATTTTTAAAAATTAAAAAAAAAATTGAATTTTTGCAAAGAATTTTACTATTTATAAATATTATTGAATTTTTTCGAAGGATTCATTAAAATTTTAGAAGATAATTGAATTTTCTATTTTTCTTCCCTATTTTTTATTTACATTTTTCTCTCCTAATTAATTATTTCTAGTTTTCTATTTTACATCCCTATTTTTTATTTACATTTTTCTCTCCTACTTTTTATTTCTAGTTTTTTTCCTTATATAATTTTTTACTCATATTTTCCTTTTCAATATTTATTCACTTATTAATTTCAATTTTTCTTATTTTTCTCCTTTAATTTTTATTTCTGTTTCTCTTTTTCATTTTTCATTTTTTATTCCTATTCTTCTTCCCTATTTCTTATTTCTGTCATTCTTCTTTTGTATACATTTTTCAATCCTATACTTCCTTTTCCATATTTCTGCTAATAATTTATATTTTTCTTAATTTATATTTCTATTTTTCTTCCCTTCTTTTTATATCCAATGCTCTTCCTTATTTTTCACTTCTATTTTTTATTTTTATTAATAAATACAAATAAATATCTTCCATTTTCTTATGTCTAATTCTCTTTCATATTTTTCATTCCTATTTTTCTTTCTGTAATTTTTTAAAGTATAAATTTAATTATTCTTCTCAGCCATTGCGAAATTTTTAAATTTTAATATCTCATAAATTTCTATTCTTAATCAGAATAATAAAAATAAAATATATAAGTAAAATAAATTATCATTATTTTTATTGTAATTAGTCTTGTTTTTCCATAAAAAAACGAAAAAAAATTTTTTTATTAAAAAGAGAAGAAAAAGATTGTTTACTAAAAAGAGAAAAAGAAAAAGAAAAATAAAGTAGAAACTTTTATTTTCTACTTTTAATTATTATTATTATTTATTACTGGTAATTAGTCTTCTGTATACTTCTATTTTTGGAAAAAATTTCACTGGACACTAAAAAGGGAAGAGAAAAAAAAATGGGAAATGAGGAAGTAAGTAAGAGGAGAGGAAATGTGTATCCTAAAAGGAAAGAGATCCTTGTCAAACGAGGTGACCGCGTTTATGTACATCGAGTATTTGTTTTGCTTGCTTAAGACAAATTTGCTGTCTTGTAAGCGACACCAAAACGAGGAGGGTCCTTTGACAAACTACGTGGCTGAATGTTAGTCAAGGGGCTGAGAGAGATTTCGAAGATTTCTTGTACACAAATTTGCTGTCTACTCTTGCCATATCACATATCATATATGAATCGACATTTTTTTTCAATTTCTCGGCTGTCATTTATTTTTTCCTCTTTTTTTTCCTTTTTTTTGTATTTTTATACTTTTTCCGTGTTTTTTAATTAAATTTTTTTATCTATTATTTTTGTCTACTTTTTCCGTCTTTTTTTGTTGTATTTGTATTTTTAATTGTCTTTTGTATTTGTAAATTTTTTGTCTTATTTAAATTTGTATTTTTTTGTTGTTTTTTTCTATACATTTTCTGCGCCTTTTAAATTTTTCTATAATTTTTTCTAACCTATTTTTGTCTTTTTTAATATTTCTATATTTTCTTGTCATTTTTATACTTGATTATTAATTTCTGCGTTTGGCCAAAATTTTTTTGTTAAAGGAACAATTTTTTTCTCTACACTTCCCGGTCAAGTCACCACTTTTTTCGCCTGATTTTTAAATATTTTTTTTTTTTGCTTTTTTGATATACTTTTTTGTTTTTTAAGAGAAACGAGCCAAGTTCTCTTGACTTTGGACTCCCAAGGTAAAATTGGGATTTATTTATTTGACCGTTAAACGGCTACGCGTGGCTTACGATCCATTGTTAGTCGCGCGAATCAAATAATCAAAGTCGTGTCCTATGAGGAAAATCCTGATTGACGTCGCAATTCTCTCCTGACAGTCTTCCCTACTTTTCAAAAAAAAAGGAAACAGAAAAAATATTTTACGTCAAAATCGGATTAAAAAAAGATTTTATTTCCTCTTTTTGAAAAATATTCACTACAATTAATTTCTAAAAAGGGAAAAGATTTATATCCACTACAATTAATTTCTAAATAGAGAAAAGATTTACTTCCTTAATTGTATTAAAAATAATTGAATTTTTCCAAAGAATTTTACTATTTATATAGATATAATTGAATTTTTTTTTAAAGAATTTATTAAAATATTGAAAAATAATTTAATTCTATTGAAATTTTTTATACCGAATGAAGAAAAAAATTGATTTCTTCCGTGAAATTTTATTCAAAATAATTAAATTGTTTCGAAGGATTTATTAAAATTTTAGAAAATAATTGAATTTTTGCAAAGATTTTACTATTTAAAAAAATAATTTAACTGTTTCGAAAGATGTATTAAAATTTTAGAAAATAATTGTATTCGTTCGTGAAATTTTGTTAAAATTTCGTTTAAAAATAATTGAATTTTTGCAAAAAAATTTACTATTTATAAAAATAATTGAAATTCCTGCGAAGAATTTTATTTTTCATGAAAATAATTGATATCTTGCAAAGAATTTTATTAAAATGTTTGAAATTAATAAACAAGAATCATTAATTAGTAAATTCGTTAATAATTGAATTTTTTTAAAGTTTAAATCGGAAATTATTCAAAAATTCATATTTGAAAATAAAAAATTTTGTAATTTGTATAATAAAAATAATAATAATAATAATAATAATAATAATAATAATAATAATAATAATAATAATAATAATAATAATAATAATAATAATAATAATAAAGTGAATATCACATTCCTCGCGCTAGCGCGCATAACATTTGCTAGTATATTAATAATTCACATTTATAATTGAATTGAAAATAGAAATTACATAAAGATTTTTTTTCTATACAATATATAAAATAAATAAATTTTAAACAAAAAATTGAAATAAAAAGTACTTGAAAAAAACTCTAAAAACTTAAATTTCTTGGAAATTCGTAAATTTTCGTAAAAAGAAGAAAAAAAAGTCAATGATCGAACGGGATCAAGATATATTTATTTCCTTGATTGTGACGTCCAGTCGAGGTGTAGTGGTGCACGCGAAAAGAGCAATTCGAAGGGCTCCTAATGCGATTAGGGTCGTTATCAGATGTCACTTCTACTTCTTGCGTGATGACGCCCGTCACGGTCGTTTGTCATCAGGACGAACATGATTTAGTTCCGCTTCCAACTTTATACATACTTATATATATATACCCTTCTTCGTCTTTCTTATTTTTTTGTGTAGCACTATTTTTTTCCCTCTCCCCCCCCAAGCATCACAAAATCTCTGAGTGAAAATATTCCTCCTGGACATATAAGATATATGAAATAGTCTCGGCGCATTTTTGACGCACGATTTACTCCTAACGCCCCACGTGTTCTGTCAAGAAAAGAAAAATAGATAAATTTTATTATCCGCTCTTTTCATGGGCGCAGTTCTTGCATTTTGAAAAAATAAATTTTCAATTCTTGTTTTACTCAGAAATTTTCTTCATTTTTTACAAATTTTTTTTCTAATAAAGGTAAATTTCTAAAAACCTTTTTTTTAATGACGGTGATTTTCTAATTTTCTTTTTTCTAATAAAGGTCATTTTCTAAAAAAATATGATTAAAAAATAAAATTTACGAAAATTTTTTAATTCTTTAAAAAAAAATACTTGAGATTTCGTTAAAAAATTATAATAAAAAGTAGAATTTATGCAAATTTTTTAACAAAATTTTAAAATAATCTAATTAAAAATCGTAATTAACAAATAGAAATTAAAGTGATTTTTTCCCAAAGATATTTAAAATTTTCTAAAAAAATGTTTTATAAATAAATTAATTTTGGAAATTTTTGTATAAAAGTGATGCAAATTATTATTTTTTTTCCAAGAAGAACAGAATTTTGTTTAGAAATTGTGATAAGAAATAGTAATTTTATAAATTTTTTTCTACTTTTTCAAAAAAAAAAACTTATAATTTTGTAAACAAAATTGTGATTGAGAAACAAAAAATATGCAAAATAGTTTCTATTTCTTAATTTTAATTTTTTTCACAATTTTCTAACTTTTATCAAAATTATGGAATTTTACAAAGAAAAAATAAATATTAGAAATCATAGCATTTTAGAAAAACTGTTTTTAGAAAACAGATTTCATTAGAAATTTATTTTCTAATTAAAATTTATGTTGAAAACAATAAAAAAATTTAATTTTCGAAAAATTACAAATAATTGCAGAAATTCAATTATTTAAAAAAAAATAAATAAAATTCTTCTTATAAAATTCAACTATGTTCTTTCAAAGTTAGAAAAAAATTCTCGTAAAAATCCAAATTATCTTTAATTCTCCTCCAAAGTTCAATTATTTTCATAAATGTCAAAAAAATTCTTGTTATTTAATTTAAAATAGGTTTGAATTTGAAATTTTTGAATGTCTTAATTCCTGTGGAAAATCCTGTTCCAAAAATAAGATTAAACATAATAAATTGTGCAAATATTTTTCTTCTTTTTCTAAAACAAAAGAGTAATTTTCTTAAAAAAATTGTGATTCATAAAGAAAAATAATGCAAAATAAATAAATTTTCTATTTCTTAATCACAATTGTTTAACAATTTTCTAATTTTGTTTAGAAGTAAAGAACAAAAATCTGCATAATTTCAATTTGAAGAAACATAATATTTAACAAAATTTTAGTCTTTTAATGAAAATAAGTGAAAAAAATTCTGATGATTTCTATTTGCCATTATAATTTTGAATTAATTATAAAATAAAAATAATTATAACATAATAATGAAATATACAGTTTATCTAAAGTTAACGAAAAACAAAGAATTAAATAACATTCATATTATTATAGTTAATTAATTAATTTTATATTACAAGAATATTGTTACTATAACTAAATCAAAATTATTTTCATCATTTCAAATCCATTATTATTTTCTACAATTTTTAATTATTTTTTTATGAAAATAATTGAATTCCTTTAAAAACATTTTATTATTTATAAAAATAACTGAATTATTGCGAAGGAATTTTTTAAAAAATTTGTAAATAATTAAATTCCTATGAAATTTTTATTATTAATGAAAATAATTAAATGTTTGCGTACTATTTTTTGGAATTTGAAATTAATTTGAAAATAATTGAATTTTGGTGTAGAATTTTGTTATTTATAAAAATAATTAGGATTTTGACGAGAAATTTTTAAATTTGAAATACAATTGAATTTTATGAGAAGAATTTTATCACTTTTGAAAATAATTGAATTTCTGCAATTATTTGTACTTTTACCAAAATTGTATTTTTTTAGTATTTTCAACAAAAATTTGAATTACATATTTTTAAATTCTATTATTTTAAAAATTGCTAATTTTATTCTAAAAAGTTAGCCATGCGCTTTAGTGCGCGAATTGTTGCTAGTTCTGTAATAATTATTAATTAAATACAAAATTCCGTTATTAATACAAAATAATTAATATACAATAACCAAAAATTTTGTTGCCTGCTCGCCAAAAGACAAAATTACCATAAATTGAATCGAAATGGATAAATCATGAAACGAAATAAATCATTGACTCCCACAAAAGGGAATTATCGGATTCCGTAAAGAATTAATTATCTCAAGATGAAAATTAGGATTATACCGTGACGAAAACAACGAAGACAACGACTACCACGACCCTTGGGGTTGAAGAGCAACGACTTCCTTCCCGAGTTGTTATATACATATATACATATAACGAGTAACTAGCTCAAGTAACTCAATGAATTTTCCAGCTTTCAACCCCTCGGACGGGTCATTTGGTTTGGGGTGCAACATCTAATCACCGCTATCTTTTAGCCACACCCTCAACCACGACAAAAATCCCTCACTTTTCCTTCTTTTTTTTATATACATATATACAGTACTAGAGTATATACTTATTTTCTTGACTTTTTTTTTTTCTTAGCAGTCGGCTCTCCTTCTTTCTAATGTGCGCCACTAAAGCCTGTCTCGGTATTTTAAGGGAAGTCGAAAGGCATTAACGTCAACGTAAACTTACGTCTGAACACTTTTGCCGGAGAGAGTCGCCTTGGAGAGAGAAGGGTTCGTGCAACACGCGAACCTACATTTTTTTTCTCGCCCCCCCAACTTTTAATAGCGCCCTACCTTGTCTATATATTCACTTTTTCTATTTCCTCTTTTTTTTGACCGTCTTTTCGAAAAAAAAAATTAACCTACTTAAGGGATAAACCTCTGAAAATCATCAGCCCTGCAAAGGGCAATTTGCCAATTTTTAAATTGTCAGGTAGTGTGAATAATAAAGCATAAGTGGTTGAAGATTTTCTCAAGAATGCCCTTAAATATTCTAATTTTCTATGTTGAGATGCTGGAAAAAATAAACTACCAGAAAATTACCGAATAGTTTTGTTTTATTGAATTTTTCAATAATAAACTTGTAATTTTATTTATTACAATAGTTTTGTTTTATTTAATTTTGTTTTATTTAATTTTTCAATAATAAACTTGTAATTTTTAGCGCTTTCGAATAATTTCTAATTTTCTATTAATATCTGTATTAATAAATAAAATCGTTGTATTCTGGTAATCTGTTCACAGATTTTTTTTTAAAATTCTAATTAAATTCTTTTGAAGTATTTCTGTGAATTTTTCTTAAAATAATGGAGTTTCTTCCATAATTTTAATTGAAATTTTTTAAAGTAATTGAATTTTAAATTTTTTAAAATAATCGTGTTTGTTAATAATTTAAAATTTTAAATTAAACATTTAATTATTGAATTTTATTAAAATTTTTAGAAAATAATTAAACTCTTCTCAAAATTAAAAAATTTTATTAGAATTTTCTAAAATAATTTAATTAATTCAAGAAATTTTATTAAAATATAGAAAATAATTAAATTCTTTCGAAGAATGGATACTATTATTAATGGTTTTGCCAATAATTGGATTCTTTTAAAAATTTCTTTATTTTTATTAAATTTTATTAAAATTGTATATTAAAAATGATTGAATTTTTGCAAAGATTTTAACTAATTTATAAAAATAATTGAAGTGTTTCGAAAGATTTATTAAAATTTTAGAAAATAATTGAAATCTTTCTAAAAATATTATAACGAAGTAAGAAAAAAATTGAATTCTTTCGTGAAATTTTATTGAAAATAATTGAATTCTTGCAAATATTTTGCTATTTTAAAAAAATAATTGAATTGTTTCGAAAGATTTATTAAAATTTTAGAAAATAATTGAATCATTTTGTAAAAAAATTTTACTTTTTATAAAAATAATTGAATTTTTCCGAAGAATTTTATGAAAATTTGAAAAAATCCTAATTAAATTCTTTGAAGAATTTGAAATTTTTTTTTTTAAATAATGGAGTTTCTTTAATAATTTTAATTGAAATTTTTTAATGTAATTAAATTTTATAAACAATTTCCTTCAAGTTAGAAAATATAGAAAATAATTAAATTCTTTCGAAGAATAGATACTATAAATGGTTTTGACAATAATTTATTGAATTCTTTTAAAAATTTCTTTAATTTATTGAAAATATTCGATTTTGTTAATCATTGTAATTAATAATTTTACTATTAAAATTTTATTTAAATTATTGATAGAAAACTAAAGTCTTTTAAACAATTTTATTCTAATTTTAGTATGTAATTAAATTCTTTTGAAGAATTTATTTAAGTTTTTTTTTAATAATGATATTAATCTATTAACGATTAACATTAATCATCTAATTTTAATTGAGAATTTTGAAAATAATGGAATTAAACAAAGAATTTTTCTCAACTTTTTAAAATAATCGTGTTAAAAAATTAAAGTTTTTTTTATTAAATTTTATTAAAATTGTATTAAAAATAATTTAATTGTTTTGAAAAATTTATTGAAATTTTAGTAAATAATTGAAAATTTTCAAAAAATATTATAACGAACTAAGAAAAAAATTGAATCCTTTCGTGAAACTTTATTAAAAATAAAAATAATTTAATTTTTGCAAAAAATTTTACTTTTTATAAAAATAATTGAATTCTTCCAAAGAATGTTATCATTAGAAAATAATTGAATTCTTGCGAAGAATTATATTAAAATTTTTGAAAATATAAACAATAATAATTAATTATGTACTTAACAAGTGAATTTTTAAAATTTTGCTTATGAAACTATTCAAAAAATTAATATTTGAAAATAAAAAAATTTGGTAATTTGCATAATATATGAAAAATAATTCTGTAGACAATTAAATAATATTGGGTAGAAAATTAGGAATATTTTTTAATTGTCCACAGAATTATTTTAAGTTAAATAAAAAATTAATTAAAATATTCAAACTTTGGGTTTAATATTTTTTAGGTTAATAACTAACATTTTCCTAGAAAATAAAACTTAAAAATATTAAGAAAATTAAATAATAAAATGTTTGGCTTTCCTTTCTTTCACTCTTCCCTTGTTTTCCGCTTCTTTTATCGGCGGCTAAAATAAACTGCGACGATGGGCGTTCGTGCAAAGCGTTAATAAAAACATTGGAAAAGCATGCGTAAAGAGTGTATTGTGGTAAAAAGAAGGAACTACATATATACACAACGGCAATAAATTACCGCAAAAGCGAGAAGAAGAGAAATGTCGGGGTCACTCGCACGTGAAAGCAGTCCTTTAGATTTCAAAGTGTACTACACATACTCTCAGGGGTGTGGAAGAATGCGACGACAATATGCACGTCGCACCAAAAACCACCCTCGAGCACGACCCTTCAAGTGACAATGCGACATTTTATTATTAAAACTCGAGCACCAGCTTCGCGAATCAAGTGCCTTCTCAATGTATTGCACTTTTTTTTCCCTAAATACTCAGCTCATATCCGCGTACAGGTAGAATGTATACTATATACTGGATAGGTGCACCTATATACCCGGTTTTTGAATAAATATAAGCAAAAGGAGAGGGACAAAAGAAACGGGGAAAAAGTCGAAAAAAAATTTTACATTCATAAGCAAAAAGGCGCCTTATTTTTTGAGGTAAATTTCTGTAAATTAAAAGTAACGAGAAATTTATTTTATTTTCTCTTTTTTTGTTATAGAAACAAAAAAATTTTTACTTGAAAAAAAGCTAGAAAACAAATTACAAATGGATAATTTTTTTCTAAAAGTATTATTGTCGAGTTTTTGTCAAAAAAAAAACGAAATATGAAAATTTATACAAACTTGTTTCTAAAAATATAAGAGTTAGATTATTTACACAATTCAGCAAATGTTTATATATATATATGGGGAGAGGGGATAAAATTTTATTTATTTATTTATTTATATTTCAATACATTTAAAAATTTTGTATTTCAAAAAAAATATTTCATATTTTCAGTAAAAAATTATGCATTTTTTAATTGTTTGGAATTTTAATTGATATTTTAGTCTTAGAAAGTTTTCAAAAGTCGCGCGCAGGGGGGCGGAGCCCCCTAGTAGTTTTAGAAAAAAATACTCAATTTATTTTAAAACTGCTTTTTTGGGGGGTTTTTTTAATTATAGAAATTTTCCTGACTCGCTGAAATATTTTTAAAAAAAATTATTCATTTTTAAATTTTTCTTATTTTTTATATAATTATTATTTTATAGAATTTTTATAGAAATAAATTATATCCGTTTTCAAATATTTTTATTTAAAGAGGAAATTTTAATTAATTTTTTAAGAAATTTTTCTAATTCCCTCAAATATTTAAAAGAAAAAAATTATTCATTTTCTTATAAAAACAAAAAAAAAACCCTTAAAAAAAGAATAATTTGAAAATGGATAATTTTTTTCTTTTAAATATTTGAGGGAATTAGAAAATTTTCTAAAGAAAATTAATTAAAATTTCCTCTTTAAATAAAAATATTTGAAAACGGATATAATTTATTTCTATAAAAATATTTTAAATTAGAAATATTAATTAAAATGTCCTCCATATTAATTAAAATCCATCTCTCCATAATAAAGAAAAATTCAAAAATGAATAATTTTTCCTAAAAATATTTCAGCGAGTCAGAAAAATTTCTATAATTACCCTCCAAAAAGCAATTTGAAAATAGATTAAGTAAATTTTCTAAAACTATTATACGGCTTTTGAAAACTTTTTCTATGACTAAAATATTCATTAAAATTCCAAATAATTAAAAAATTCATAATTTTTTACTGAAAATATTAAAAAAATTTTAAATGAATTAAAATATAAATAAATAAATAAAATTTCCTCCCCCCTCCCTCCATTAAAGAAAAATTCTATCGAAATAAAAAAATTTCTTTAATTAAAAAATTTACCTAATTCAAAATCTCTGACAAAAAAAATTAACTGCAAAATGGATAATTTTTTTCTACAAATATTTTTAATTTAAAACATTAATTAAAATTTGCGCCTCTCCCCTACAATGAAGAAACATTTTTAAGTGAGTAATTTTTCTAAAAGAATTTTCTATTGAAGCAAAAAAATTTACTTATAATTTAAAAAATGATGTAATTAAAAATCTCTACTAACTAAAAAATTTTATTTTGATAATTTTTTGCTTTTTTTGCTTATTTTTTCAAATAGAAAAATTTTAATAATTAAAAAAATTAATTAAAAATCTCTTCTTCTTAAAATTGTCAATTTGCTAAGTTTTTTTAAAACTATGTTACTGATTTGCAAAACATTTCTACAACTTAAATCAATAAGTAAAATTCCAAACAATTTAAAAACAAATTTAATTTTTTTTAATAATTAAAATTAAAAAGTTTAAACGTTAATTAAAATATATATTTACCGAGTTACAAAATTTACTATATTTAAAAAGATTATTTAAAATTCCCTTCTCCTATAAAAATACAAAAATTAATCATTTTTTTTCAAAAATTATTTTACTGATTTGCAAACTCTTAGTAAAATATTAATTGAAATTTTAATTAAACCTGGATAATTTTTTTTAAAATACATTTCAAATTTAAAATGTTAATTAAATTTTGCGTCTTTCCTCCTTCCAAAGAAAAAAATTTGAAAAAATGAACCATTTTTTTCTAAACATATTTCATAGAGAAAAAAAAGTTTCTCCAATCAAACAAATTCGTTTTAAAAACTATTTTATTGAGTTAGAAAAATATTTATACAACTAAAATCGTTAATTAAAATTCCGAATAATTTAAAAAAATGGATTACTTTTTACTGATGAACATAATTCACTGAATCAGAAAAATTTCTACAATTAATAACAAATATAGGTTTAGTAATTAATTAGTTCTTAATTTGGTAACTAAGTTTATTATAATGTTTATTTTATTTATTTATTAATTTTTATTATTTATTTACTCATTTATTGTATTTGTTTATTTATTGCTTCCTCGCAGAGAAAGGATTATATTTATTTTATTTTTTCATTTATTTATGTTGTACTTTAATTATTATTTAACAATTTCGCAAAAAAAGCTCCAACTAGCTTCTCTCCCTTTAAACAATTATTTTTCCAGCGAGCATTTTTGCGCTCATGTTAATGAAAAAATAACACATTTGAAAATTTTCAAACTAATTACTCGACCTCGCGCTAATGAGGATTTGAAGAGTGTGTGTGTGAGTCAAAAAGTTGAGACTGATTAAAGCTGCAAACTGATTTTTCGTTTGTCAAAGGGTTTGTGTGTGAGGTGCGCAAACTTTGCAAAAATATATTCCGCATATTTATGCAATTTAGATTAAGAGGTAAATACGCTCCTTGACGCGATTTATGCAATCACGGTGTGATACTAAAGTTGTTAGCGCACCTGTAAAAAGGGGTTTTTGAAAAAAAAAAAAAAAAAAATATTTAACTAATGGACACTTCACACGCGCTTTTTTTCTCTCCAAGACTCGAATATTGGCAACAGGTCTCAAATTAATGTCAAGGTCTCACTATTAACATACACAGAAATCGTTTCTTATTTCCCCTTACCCCAGTTTTCACTTTCGTGAATTGAAATCCATTTTGATTATGTTATTTAATCAGATATTCATTGTGTGATTTGCATTTTTTTGTTAGGCTTATATATATATAAAGTTGTAATAATAATAGTATAGAAAGAAAAGGGGTGTTAAAAATGTAACTCACCACGCTCGCACCGACTCGGATGAGTAACAACCGGTTTCCGGATTTATCATTTTGCGTTCACTATCCGACCTGTAAGCAGAAAAAAAAGAAAATGTTTTAATTAAAAATTCCTTTCAATTAAAAAAATTTACATTTCTTTTTTTTTTGAAGCTACTGCATTTATAAATTGTAAATAATAATTCTTTTCATATCGTTTTCTATTATTTTTTTTTAATATTCCATTTAGGAAGGCATAATTTTTTATTGTTGGGGAATTTGAATAGATTAATACAATTATTATCATAAATGCATGCATATATAATTGTCATTAATATTAATAAAAAAAAAATAGAATCATATTTCTTATAACTGTTGAGAAAAATTTTCAAGTAAGAATAGAATATAAAATGTTATTAATTTTATATTTTATTTTATTCGTTACAAATTTGTTGTTAAAAAAGAAATAATCAGAAACATAAAATATTGTAATTAGGGTCGAAGAATTAACATTTGATTAACACCTAGCAACAATCAGCGCGCGGCTGACTTCTCCCTAATTTTTCTAAAAATAAAATTAGAAATTTTAAAAATAATAGAACATAAAAATTTTTAATTTAAATTTTTTTTATAAAAATAAAATATAAATTGGAATATATTAGTTTTAATATCATTATAATTATAATAATCATATATGCTGACATAGGAAATTCAGGGAAAAGTCAGAAATTTTTATTAAAAGTACTAAAAAAAATTAAATTTTTAGAATTCATAAGAAAATTCCGAATTATTGTGTCTTTTTTGTTTGATTAATAAACTATAAAATTACACGGAGAAACTTTTTCTTATAATATTAAATATATTTGGTTATGTTTATTCTAAAAGTACGTTAGAATGTGAGGATTTTTCGTGCGTTGTGCTAATAATTTCAACATTAATACGAAAATATGATAAGTTCGTTATATATTAAGCAACCTTCGGTGTACAAAAATTACTATCTGCATTAGAAATAGTCTTATTTTTCTTTAGAAAAGAATAAAATGCTAGTTTTTGTTTGTGAAATAATACGGTAATTCTAACCTTTTTTCCACATATAGATAGAATATATAACAGACATTCTAACGTAGCATACCAATTTTGGAAGGACTGCGGGCGGACTTAACCGATTTCGCCCGAGCATCACCGAGACCATCACCTGACGTCGCGAACTAACCCTAATGTTTTCGAAGTTGAAATTCACACGTGTATGAAAGAAAAAAACCTTTTATTAATAAACGTGAATGTCTCCTCATGCCAAATTAAATTCAAGAACTGTTCCTCAATATAACATAATTTTTTTCACGACTTTTACTTATTTACATAATTTGATTAGTAAGTTATTTTAAAAAATGCTCTCTCTCGAAGGCACATATTTTTCCACTCGTTTAATATATAAGGACGATTCAGCTGTGTACTTCTAACGAATCGTGCGATCTTTCGGTTTCCGTGACCAATCGTCGTGTCTTTACTTGCGTGTGCGTGTGTGCGTTAATAATATAGGTTAGGTTCTTACGTCGTGTTAAATATATTTACCTACAGTTACAGTGACATACACTAATGCCATCTACCATCAGATCCAAGTATCACTATCGTCTCTATGAGTATCTATAGACAATTAATTTGTTGTGTTTCTTTTTAATTCATGGCTTTCCCAACTTTGCAAAAATTATTATTTTCTTTCTAAAACAACATACTAATTTTCGTTAGTTTCCTTATGAAGAACTGTAAAATATATACTGAATGAGTGTTTTTGATAGTCTCAATAGCAATTTCTATAACCTATGTCGTTTTTCCCTTGAATCTAACCTAACATACTAAAATGTCTCACCAGTTTTAAGAATTATTGGTATTAAAAGTTTCTCCGTGTAAATATCTCAAAATGAATTCAATTTTAAAAGAGTTGCGTTTACAATTTTCATAAATAAATGAACTTCAAACGGTTTCAATTTGAAATTTTACAAAATTTCAATGTCGAATGAATTTAATTAGAAATTTTAATAAACTTTGATTTTAGAAAAATTTTAATAATTCAAAATCTAAAATTAGTTAAATTTGTCAGATATTCAATTAATTATTAAAAATAATGTATTTATAGAAAAATTTTAGTTAAAAACACTAAAAAAAATTGAATTTTGAAAAAGTTACAAATGATTGCAGAAATTCAATTATTTTCAAAAGTAATAAAATTCTTATCGCAAAATTCAATTATGTTCAAAATTTACAAAAAAATCTCGACAAAATGCCAATTATTATCTTTATAAATAAAAAAATTCTTCTTCAAAATCCAATTTTTTTTCAAAAATTTTAATGAAATTCTTGTCCAAATTTTAATTATTTTCAAAAATTTCCTCCTTTCAATGATTTTCAAGATCTACTATTTTAATAACATTAGATACCCAAAATAATTCAATTATTTAAAAATTAAAATACAATTCTAATAAAAATGCACACAAACGTTTAATTATTTTCATAAATAATAAAAATTTCACAGGAATTCAAATACTTACAAATTTTTTTTGTTTCCTCTCAATAATTCAATTATTTTTAGAAATAATAAAATTCATCGCAGAATTACAATTATTTTTAATACAACATTTTAATCGAATTTTTTGAAAAATTTATCTATTCTAAAAGTTATTAAATATTAAAATTCGTCAAAAGAATTCAATTGTTTAAAAATTTGTTAATAAAATTCTTTATAAGAATTAAATTTTAAGAAACATTCAATTATTTAATAAATAATTTACTTTCGTATTTAAATAATTGAATTCTCGTAGAATTTTCTAATAAAAATTGATTTGAAAATGAATTTTAGTTAAAATTTTAAATAATAATAGAATAAGAAAATAAATTTTAAAAAGTTACAGTAACAATATTCTTATAATATAAAATTATGATTTTCTTAATTCCTATGGAAAAATATAAATAATTAAATATTTAAAAAAGAAATTATTGTTGTCGAATAATTTTACAATTAAAGATATTTGTAAATAAATTTAATAGAACAATTTAATAGAACATTTCTTTGATGCAAGAAAATTTGATTCAAAGAAATTATCCTTTTTAAATTCAGGATTTATATCTTTGATCCTACATAAATTATAAAATTCTTTAATTTGAATAAATTTCTTGGATTCAAGGAAAATTTGTGAACAATTGTTTCCATTTAATAAATGATAAAAAAAAATTTAAACAAAATTTGAAATTTTATATTTCGTCATTACATTAAAAATTTATTTTCGAAAATAAGTATAAGAAAAAAATATTTTTATTGTTAATATTAATATTTATAACATTAGATTTACTTCAAAATTGATAAAAAAAAGTTTTTCTTAAGAAAAAAAAATGTAAATTATTTTTAAATGTCTTTTCATTATGAATTTATTATTGTTAAAAATAAACAAATAGTAATAATACCTCAAAATAATATTACTATTATGAATATTATTATATTAATATAATAAACCAAAAATAATATTAAAATAATAATAAAAAATTCGTTATTTGAAATTCGACCAAAAATCCTAATATTAGATATATTATTATTACATAATATTATTAATTATTAATTAGATATATTATTAATATTGTAACATTCATATTTATTTATTATTTTTAATAATTAAGTAATTTATTAATTATAAAAAAAAATTATAAAAAATAGTAGCTTAATAATTGAATGATGGAAAAAAGTGTCAAAAAGTATTAATAGTCCCATTAGTCCCGAGGCATGTATAATTAATAGAAAAAAATATATTTTCAGTTATATTTGAAAACTTCTATCATAAAATATTTCATTTATTCCCCCTTAAACAATAAATTTCGAGCAGAAAAATAAATAATTATAATTAGCGTGAAAAATTTCCGATATAAAAATATACTGCAATTAATTAGCGTGCAGTTATCGGAATAATATTGCCAAGTGAATATTTGTGACAATGAGTGATAAATTGTGTGTTTTCATCAATATGTAGAAAATATATATTAAGAGAGAACGAGGGAGGGGAGGGAGGAATTATCCACGTTTCACTTATTTGTTTTAATTAGAAAAAAAAGAATAATAATAAATGAGTAATTGATTTTAACATTCGGTGAGATTGATAGACAGGGTCGTTATTTTCGTTATGTCGCAGTTGTGATTTCATGTATATGTATACATAAATAAAGAATGATAGCACTGTCACGCGTTAATAATGTCGTTTGAAGAGAGACGATAAGGGATGATCGTTACGCTCTGTATGACATGAAATTCTCTCACTGCGCTGGGAAATATATTTGTATATATTCACGTTATTTAATGTATACACAAATTTTCACCCAAATACAGACACTCATTTTATGTTATACAATATTTACTGTCTCCCATATATACATCACCCTGTATGAATATATTTAGATATATTGTCGATTGCTTGTTACCCTATATATGCCATAAACGAAGCTTTATATCTATATATGGTATTAATTTAAATCCCGACAAAATCTGATAATTATGTACATAAAACCACTTGTTTAGTTAATTTATTAAATACACACATTTCATTTTATTCGTCCTTCCATTAATTCGTATATTGAAATCATTAATTATATATTTGCAAAGAAGGTTTTTTATTAATTAAAATTTTTGTATTCGATGAAAAGGTTTATTAAAATTTATATTAACATTCATATTTATTAACGTATTTATATTTATACTTATATTTATATTTATCACAGTAAATCGTGAGGTATTAAAAAGTGTTGCAGATTAAATTAACACCAAAAAAGATTTAAATAATCAATTTTGCGGTGTTATTTTTTACAATGAATAAAATTTTAGTTCATTAAATTTTTTTATAACTATAAAACATGAAGATATCAATAACTCCGAGTCTTCGACTCGGAGTGATCGATTTCCCTCTCATTTTATAATAATTAAAGATGACCAAGTAATAAAATCATTATTTTATATTATAAGAATATTATACTTGTTCAAAATTATTTTTATTATTTTCAAAAAATTTTAACTACAATTTTACTTTATATCTATTATTTTTAATAATTTTCGAAAAAGTTCTTTGGCAATTTTCAAATCCATTTGTTTACAATATTCAATTTCACGAAATTTCAATTATTCCTAAATTCTTTAATTAAATGCATATTAGAAAATAAAAACTTCAAATAATATAAAAGAAAATTCAATTAAACTTTTTTAAAAAAATTAATTTCAAAATTCAATTACATATTTCTAAAAATTCACGCCATATTGCTTTTAATATTCAATTATAATCTAAAATTTTAACTGAAATTCGTTTTTATGAAATGAAAATCAATTTTAATAGAAAATTCTACAAGAATTAAATTATTTAAATGCAAAAGTAAATAATTTATTGAATAATTGAATGTTTCTCAAAATTCAATTCTCATAAAGAATTTTAGAAACAAATTTTTAAATAATTGAATTCTTTTTGTCGAATTTTATTAAAATTTGCATAATTACTTTTTTCAAGGAATTAAATTATAATTGTATGAAAAATAATTGAAACGCTGCGATGAATTTTATGAGAAGTTTCATAAATTCATTCGTTTACAATTAAATTTTACAAAATTTCAATTATTCGAAAATTCTGCAATTAAATATATATATGGAAACATAAAAACTTGAAATAATTTCAATAAAAATCCTATTAAACTTTTAAAAAGAATTAATTCTACATAATTGTTTGTCAAAAATATGAAAAATTAAGAATTTCAATGATTTTAGTTTGAAACTTTTTCAAAATTTAATTATTTCTAAAAATTCAAGTATAATGCTTTTAATATTTAATTATAATCTAAAATTTTAACTGAAATTCATTTTTAAAAACATTTTTATTAGTAAATTCTACGAGAATTCAATTATTTAAATACAAAAATAAATAATTTATTAATTTCATGTTTCTCGAAATTAAATTCTCATAAAAAATGGTATCAACAAATTTTTTTAAATCATTGAATTCTTTGGACAAATTTTAATAAAATTTTTAAGAATAATTACATTTTTCGAGGAATTCAATTAAAATTGCATTAAAAATAATTGAAATTCTGGAATGAGTTTTATTTATGAAAATAATTGAATTTCTAATAGAATTTTATTATTTATAAAAATAGTTGAATCCCTGTAAAAATGTTATTATTTATGAAAATAGTTGAATTATTGCGAAGAAATTTATAAACAAATTTGTAAATAATTGAATTCCTGTAAAAATTTTTATTATTTATGAAAATAATAATTGAATGTTTGCGTAGAATTTTATTCAAATTTTTTTTTAATAATGTAATTCTTTTGGAAAATTTTATTGAAATAGTAGATATTGAAAATCATTGAATTTTGGAAAACTTTTGAAAATAATTGAAATTTTGACAAGAATTTGATTAAAATTTTGTAAAATAATTGAATTTTGGAGAAGAATTTTTTTAGTTATAAAAATAATAATAATTGACATTCTGACGAGAATTTAAAAAAAAAATTTGAACATAATATTGAATTCTTTAGACGAATTTTAATAATAAATAAATAATTAATTAAATGAAAATTCATTACAAAATAAATAATTTATTTAATAATTGAAAGTTTCTTAAAATTAAATTCTCATATAGAATTTTAATAAAATTTTTAAGAATAATTACCTTTTTCGAGTAATTTGATGAAAATTGCATTCAAAATAATTGAAATTTTGATGAGTTTTTTTTATTTATGAAAATAATTGAATTCCTAAAAAAAATTTTATTAATTTATAAAAATAATTTAATTGTTGCGAAGAAATTTATAAAAAAAAAATTTGTAAATTTATTGAATTCTTGTAAAAAATTTTATTATTTATGAAAATAATTTAATGTTTGCGTAGAATTGTATTCAAATTTTTTTTTAATAATGGAATTCTTTTGGAAAATTTTATTGAAATAGTAGATATTGAAAATCATTCAATTTTAGAAAACTTTTGAAAATTATTAAAATTTTGTAAAATAATTGAATATTAGAGAAGAATTTTATTATTTATAAAGAGAATTGAAATTTTGACGAGAATTTTTTTTAAATTTTTGAACACAATTGAATTTAGTAACTATGTTACTAAGTTAGTTAGTAAGTAAGTAACTATGTTAGTAACTTACTTACTAACTTACTATTCTCCCTGGAGAAGCTAAATTCGTTGAATTTTTACAAATCATTGACTTTGGTGTTTTATTTAAAGTAAAATTTCATTCATTGTTAAAAATAACAGCAAAATAGATTATTTTAATCCTTTCTGGTGTTAATTTAATCCTAGAGGGATTAAACTGTTGCAGATTATTTTAATCCATTCTGGTGTTATTTTAACACTTTACGTTTTATTGTGTATATTTATACTTATACTTATATTTTTATTTATATTTAATTTTTGAAGGCAAGGCTTTTTTCAATTCAGGTATAAGTTTTTATAATTGGAAAGAATTGTAAAAATATTGCTGTTTAAATATTATTTTATTGGAGACATTTTTTTAAGTTCTAAGAGAAAGAGAAGAAAAAAGAAAGAGAGGATAACTTTTCGGATCAAAGTAAATTAATATAGATAAATATTATCTAATATTAAAATATTAATAATATGTAATTAATTAACATTTAAAAAAATATATTTGTATAAATTTATGCCTAATATTTACTAGAATTCTATAATTTTTCCGTTTGTGGATTATTTTTATATAATTTCACATACTTTTAATTATATACTAATATTTTTCAATTCCAGTCACTTCCAATCAATTCTAATCATTTTAATGATCCAATAATAAAACAATTTAATTTTTTTTGGCGAATCTGTTTACAATCATAATACAAAAGAAATGTCAATTTGTTTACGAAATGATTCAGTGTAGAAAGAGAGAGGGAGAGAGAAGGACAGTGAACAAAAATCCATTCGGTGGGCAATAAATAATGATGTTTAATTAGTCCGGTGAAATTCGAATTTGAAAATTGATGATTGCTTTGTGTGTGGGAATTTCTTTCTCTCTTCTCGTTTTTTTTTTCTTTTTTTTTTTTTAAAAGCTCAAAAAGGGGAATATTGTGGGAGTAAAATCAGAGCGAGTATTCATTGGTGGTAATTGAAAATTCAACCCTCCCCCTCCCCCCATAAAACGTATTGGCACGTATATATATAGTTATATAGTCATGAGTCGATGTGTGTCGACCAAAAATCACATTCTCGTTGCCACCCCTCGAATTAACATGGAACATAAAGGCATTCCCACACAGGAGTAGCTCACGCAACCAGTACGCATGAATGCGTAATGTCTGTGGACAGTGATTTCCACCCTCAGCGAGCCTCGACACCCTCTTCACCCCTACGTATATTCACACACATTACATATACATGTATTTTATATATATATATATATGTAAGAATTTACTATATTTTATACATATATAGAGTTTGTATGTGTGGAAGTGAATATACGAGGACAGATGGGGTTCTCACGACCCCCCACCCAGAAACGCGGCGCACTAATGTCGCTAGTAATCGAGGTCGATACTGCCACTGTCATAACACCCAAAGACACGCAACATTTAGTTTGCTTTACCGCAATGAATTATGCCCTGTCACCTTTCAATTTACTTTGTAATCAGTTTTCTTTTCGTTCACTTTTAATTCGAGTGGCAATTATCTGCGCTTTTTTAATTCGACGCTAACGTGTGCCGCCGAATGAATATTACATAAGTTTATTATATTTTAAATATCTAGACGCTTATAAATAGTTCTTGACAATTTTCTGTCAAGGTGGATATGTAATTACGCATGTATTAGAAATGTCTGATAGTCGTTTATCGAATGCAGGGCTCAAAGTAGGTCCGTAAATCCTGAAAAAGTCCGTAACTTTGCTTCAAGTCCGCTAAAGTCCGTTTTTTTAAAAAAAGGTCCGTAAAGTCCGTAACTTCATTCAAAAAGGATGAAAAGTTCGTAAATTGTACGATATACTTTTGAGAATTTTAGAGAAATTACAAAAATGATTGCAGAAAGACAATTATTTTTAAAGGTAATAAAATTCTTCGCAAAAATTCAATTATGTTCAAAAAATTTTTTTAAATTCATAAATTCTCGTAAAAATTTCAATTATCTTTGGAAATATTAAAATTCTTCTCCGAAATTAAATTATTTTCAAAAAATCTAAAAAAAACATTGTCAACATTTCAATTATTTTTATAAATAAATAGCAAAAGTAATATTTATCACACGAATTCAATTATTTTCTAAAGTAAAAAAATTCAATTATTTTCAAAAATTTTAATAAAATCCATTGCAAAATTTCAATTATTTTCAAAAGTAATAAAATTCTTTTTAGGAGAATATTCAATTATTTTCAATAGAATTTTAATCGAATTTCTCGAAAAAATTCTTAAAAATTTTATTAAAATTCGTCCAAAGAATTTAATTATTTAAAAATTTGTCGATACAATTTTTAATAGGAATTGAATTCCAAGAAACTTTCAATTATTCAATAAATTATTTATTTGCATTTTATTTGTATTTAAATAATTGAATTCTCGTAGAATTTTCTCATAGACATTGATTTAAAAATAGATATATCAATTAAAATCTTAGATTATATATTATAATAATTGAATTGTTTCGAAGAATTTCATTAAAATTTTTAAAATAATTGAATTTTATCGAAACATTTTTTTTTAAATTGTCTTTAAAATAATTGAATTTCCACCAAAAAAAAGTTTTATCAAAACTTTTTAAAATGTTTGAATTTTTGCAACAATTCTGATATTTTTGAAAATAATTGAATTCTCGCGAAGAATTTTTATTAAGACTTTTGAAAATAATTGAATCTCTGCAAAGATTTTTATTATTTTACGAAAATATTTAAATTCTTGCGAAAAATTTTATTAAAATTTCTAAAAGTAATTGAAGATCTGCTAAGAATTTTGTTATTTTTAATTTATGTCGAGAATTTTATTAAAAATTTTTTAAATAATTGAATTCCTTTTAATTTCTTACAAGAATTTAATTATTTTTGAAAATTTTAATAAAATTCTTCGCAAGAATTCAATTATTTTCATAAATGATAAAATTCAATTCAGAATTTCAATTATTTTTAATACAATTTTAATCGAATTTCTCGAAAAATGTAATTATTCTTAAAAATTTTATTAAAATTCGTTGATAGAATTCAATTATTTAAAAATTTGTTGATAACGATTTTTTATGGGAATTGAATTGTAAGAAACGTTCAATTATTCAATAAATTATTTATTTGCATTTTTAGTTTTTACATTTAAATTTGTATTTAAATAATTGGATTCTAGTAGAATTTTCTAATAAAAATTGATTTTCATTTCATAAAAATGAATTTCAGTTAAAATTTTAGGTAATAATTGAATATTAAAAGCAATATAGCGTGAATATTAAAAAATAATTGAATTTTGTAATTAATTTTTTTGAAAAAGTTTAATTGAATTATTTTTATATTGTTTCAAGTTTTTATATTCTAATATATTTTAATTGAAGAATTTACTAACAATTGAAATTTCGTTCAATTTAATATTGTAAAGAAATGAATTTGGAAATTGTCAAAGAACTTCTTCGAAAATTATTAAAAATTATCGATATAAAGAAGAATTTTAGATAAAAATTCTTAAAAGTAATAATTAAATTGATAATGATTTTAATTATTATAAATTATTTTTATTAATAATTATTATTAATTATTATAAAACATGAAGAAATCGATGACTTCGAGTCGAAGACTCGGAGTTATCGATTTCTTCATGTTTTATAGTTCTGAAAAATTGGAGTGTTTTTAAGTTTATTGTTTATTTTAAGATATGAATATTAAACTTAACTGCTTTCAAATATTTTTAGATAAATTCGAAATTGAAAAAGGGGAAATTACCGGAAAATAGGAGGAAATGTTCTTGTTCAAAAAATAGGGAACTTGTTTCAAAAAATGTCAAAATTCTCGTAAATTTCGTAATCAATATTTAAGGAACTGGTTCCGAAAAATCAGTATGTTTTGTAACTGTTTTTTTAAATTTAGTTTAAAATATAAACAAATAAACAGTTTTCAGTAACAATTGAACTAAGTCAAGAGAGAAAAACGAAAATAGTTTAATAAATCGAGTCAGAATTCTCTTTTTCAATTTTAAAATTATTAAATAATGATAAATCGTTTTTAACAATGTGATTAATATTATTAAACGAAAATAATAAATTGACATAATTACGAAAAATAACTAAATTACTATTTTTAATTATACGAACTGAATTAATATTTTCAATTGACAAATTAAATTAATATTGCAATTAAAGAATGCAATTAAAATTTTCAATCAAAGAATGGAATTAATATTTTTAATTGAAAACGAAATTAACATTTTTAATTAGTGAATTAAATTAATAGTTTGAATTAAAGAAATAAAGTTTTAATTATAAAAATTTAAATAATACATACTTAAATTAAATTATATAGAATTAAATAATTTAACTGAGGAAAATTAATATAATTACAACTTAATAATCACCTAATATAAAATAATTTATATTAATAATAATATATAATATAAAATAATTACTGCATGAAATTACCGTAAAAGAACACATATACAATTTTGTATCAAATATATCATCATCTGTGAAATAAAATTACAGGTACCGCGTATATATTATAGACCCGAGAGGAGGGGGATAAAATAACAAGCAAATTATAATACAAAGTGAAGAAAAAGACAAATACAATAAAAAAAAAAAAATGAAAAAATGATGAATAAGTAAAATTGCCAATTGTCGGTAGAAATAAGTGATTGCAAGTATCAACTTGCAATTGAATGTACATGTAATTTCATTTACTATTATATATACAAGTACCTTATATATGCAAGTACTGTAAACACATAGAAAATATTCCGTGAATATAATTATAGTATTTATTAAACCCACATATATATAAGACAGAGTTCCCATAGTCTGCTTGTCGTATGTATATAACGTCAAGTTCCATCATCATATGCACTTGAATTTTTTGACAGGTGGTGTGTATTCGGATTTCCCATAACCGTGTATACATTTGCGACGATAATTATTATCGTGTCCTGGTTCACCTGCATTTTGACTTCAAATCAGTGCCAGCGCGTGATTCCCATGAAATAAATTTTTAACGAAATATAAATATATCGGTTTCACTGTTCGTTGAACATGAGGAGAAAAAAAAACCCCCTCTGTGTGTGATATATAAATAATATCCCCTTTTGTGCTTGCTATATTATGCGCTTCATAATTTTAAAAATGAATTTCGTGTTTTTCCATTTTTACATGAATATTTTGGTGAATGAGTTACGATAAAGTTAGTTTTTAATATAATAATAATAGATAATAATTATTTTTTTATTAGTAAATTCGCTCACAAACGGTATTAAAAATAAATAAACGAACATGAACTGAATTTGATTATCAATTTTACCCACGCTACTGATAAGGAACCATTAGAAATTTTTGCGATGAGAAAAATATTTCATTACTAATATTCTGATTGCAATGTTACGCTCCATTTGTACGCGGCGGTGAATTGGAATGTGCGATCGTCACTCCAACTCCATTTAGTCGCGCGCGGTATCGCTTCGAACATGAAACACTCGCACACTATGGAGAACGATGCAGCCCACTGGTGGTGATATAACTTTAATTAGATGAATTAGATCATTTCGCGTTACTGAAAGTCACGTTCAATTTGATTATTCCACCGTGACTTCCTGGTAGTGCGAAAAAAAAATCGAAAAAGAAACTATTTTCAATGAAACGCTCAATTTTGTTTTTACCCCCCTTTCTGTATAGAACTATACAACAATAAGCAGAAAGTTCAATAATATTAATAATATTAAATGAATAATAATAACTAGCAACAATTCGTGTGCGGCTGAATTCTCACTCACTTTTTAAAAATAAAATTTGCAATTTTAAAAATAATAGAACGTAAGAATTAACTATTAACTATATTAATTTAAAAGTTCTTTCATTCATTCATTCACTTTTTCTGACCCTCACACTCCGAAGTTGTCTTTTGTTTATACTTTTGTTTTTTGTTAACTTTAGATAGATTATTTATTGTATTATTATCTTATAATTATTTTTATTTTATAATTAATTTAAAATTGTAATGACAAATAGAAATCATCAGAATTTTTTTCACTTCTTTTCATTAAAAAGACTAAAATTTTGTTAAATATTATGTTTTGTCAAAATGAAATTCTGCAGATTTTTGTTCTTTACTTCTAAACAAAATTAGAAAATTGTTAAACAACTGTGATTAAGAAATAGAAAATTTATTTATTTTCCATTATTTTTGTTTATGAATCACAATTTTTTTAACAAAATTATTATTTTGTTTTAGAAAAAGAAGAAAAATATTTGCACAATTTATATTTTTAATCTTATTGTTAGAACAGGATTTTTCACAAGAATTAAGAGATTCAAAACATTCAAATTCAAACCTTTTTTAAATTAAACAACTTATAAAAGTATTATTATAAAACATGAAGGTATCGATTACTCCGAGTCGAAGACTCGGAGTGATCGATTTCTTCATGTTTTCTAATAAATTAAACATGACCGAGAGATAAAATCATTATTTTATATCATAAGAATATTGTTACTGTAACTTCATCAAAATTATTTTCATCACTTTAATTCAATTATTATTTTCTAGAATTTAAAATTATTTTTTATGAAAATAATAATTTTGAATTCGTTAAAAGAATTTTATTATTTATATGAAAATAATTGAATTGCAGTCAAATTTCTATTATTTATGAAAATAATTAAATGTTTGCATAAATTTAAATTTAAATTAAAAATCATTGGAATTAGAAAAATGCATTTTATTTTTGAAAATTATTGAAATTAGAACAAGAATTTTTTTGACATTTATGAAAATAATTGAAATTTGGAGAAAAATCGATTTTGTTTTTAAATCAGATTTTTTATTTTATAAATATATTTTAATAACAATTTTTAAAAATAATTACACTTTTTGCGCTATTCAGTTCAAATTGTATGAAAAAATAATTAAAATTCTACAATGAGTTTTATTATTTATAGAAATAATTGAATTTTTGCATCGATTTTAATTGAACAAAAAATTAAATTCTTAAGAACAATATTATTATTTAGAAAATTAATTTAATTTTTGCCCAAAAAATTGATTAGAATCTTTTAAATCATTCAAATTTTGCAAACAATTTTATTATTTTTGAAAATAATTTAATTTCTCAGAAGAATTTGATTATTTTATAAAATTAATTGAATTCTTTCCAAAAAATTGATTAAAATCTTTGAAATAATTGAATTTCTCACAAGAATTTTCTTACTTATGAAAATAATTTAATATTTATACCTAAAGAATTTTGTTGGCATTTTCAAAAATAATTTTATTTTCCTGAAAAATTTAATTATTTATAAAAATAATTGAAATCCCCTAAAAAATTTACTTATTTATAAAAATAATTAAATTCTTTACAAGAATTTTGATTTAGATCTTTGAAATAATTTGAATATTGCAAAGAATTTTATTATTTTTTGAAATACTTGAATTCGTCAGAAGAATTTTATTATTTATAAAAATAATTGAATTTTTGTGAAGAATTTTGTTAAAATTTTAAAAAATAATTGAATTCTTCTGAAAAATTTAATTATTTATAAGAAAAATTAAATTCTTTACAAGAATTTTGATTAAAATCTTTGAAATAATTAATATTTTGTAAAGAATTTTATTATTTTTGGAAATAATTGAATTCTTACGAAAAATTAAAATATTTTTTATATTAATTGAATGTTTGAGAGGAATTTTTTAACATTTTTTTTTATTAATAATAGAATTGTTTTGTGAAATTTTAGTAAAATAGTAATTAAAATTTGAATTCTTTTTGGAAAATTTTATTAAAATAGTAAATATATTGAAAATCATTGAAATTAGAAATTTTTTTGAAAATTATTAAAATTAGGACAATAATTTTTTTGACGTTTATGAAAATAATTGAACTGTGGAAAAGAATTTTGTTATTTATAAAGTTAATTGGGATTTTCACGAGAATTTTTTTCAAATTTTGAACATAGTTATGAATTTTGTAAGAAGAATTTTATTTTTTTTTTTGAAAATAATTGAATTTCTGCAATTATTTGTAATTTCTCCAAAATGGAATTTTTTTTAGTGTTTTTAACGTAAATTTAAATTAGAAAATTTTTAAATTCTATTATTTTATTAAAATTACTAATTTTATTTTAAAAAGGTAGTAAGAAGTTAGCCGCGCGAATTGTTGCTAGTTTTAATTAAACTTAATTTAACTTAACACTTTTTTAATTTTTATTTAATTTTGTTTTTTAGTTTTAATTAATATTAATAAATATTAAAATTATTAAATATTAATAATTATTAAAATATTAATATTAATATTAATTAATAAATTAATATAAATAAATAATATTAAAAATATATTCAACATGAAACGCTAAATTTTGTGAGACTTGAAGGGTAAAAAAGCGTGTTTCCGCTTACTCGCGTGATTTCGAAATTAATTACACACTTTTCACAGAGATATTTTTAGGAAAAATTGGAAGACATTTTTTTTAATACATTAACTGTTGTTAATGGTTGTTTCGACGACAGGTGGAGGACGGGTTGAAATTTTTCGAGCTTGATAGTGGCGCGGGGGTAAGATTGCCCTGTCACCTTGACAAATGGTTTGTGAACTATATATATAGAATAAAGGTACCAGTAGCAAATGGTGGATGAAAAAAAAATTGAGAATGTGTGTGTGTGTTCATAAATTTTTACAATTTTCTTCGTTTCCCTATATATAATTCTTGCGGATCCTTCACGTGTTACCTGTCTCACGATGAACAGCCCTAGTGGAAGGAACCATGATTACCAATCACCGCCCACGTCATCGTCAACGATTAGTCATTAACGATCGACAGTTGCGGCAAATTATTATTATTCACGACAGGGAGAATTATGGACGAAAAGACAAATTTGTGGGCGTATCGGAGGAACATTTAACTTTTCAAATATATAGTACAACATATGGTGACAATATTGCGCGGTAATGTTGCCAATATTGCCACGTAATATTGATTATTTCTGATGCCTTAAAATAAAGAATTCATTAAAGAGAACTAAACTTTTTTGGAACAAGATCCCTACTCTTTTTTATTATTATAAGTGTATAAATAAAATAAAAATTAAAATAAATATAAATTTATTGTAATTATTTTATGATAATAATAATAAGTTGTAACTTTTAAATACCTAAGTGACTCTCTAAATTCTAATTATTAAAAATGTTTACTACTTTAAATTAGTGACTGACTTTTTGCTTTTGAATTAGTAAATTAGTAAATCAACTTTTGAAGAAATTTAATTGCAAATTTTGTGAAAATAATTCAATTCAATTATTTTCGAAAAATTAAGAATATTTAAAAAAAAACTAATTTTTAGAATTGTTTTATCATAATTCTTTCTTTTAAATTTATATCTATAAATTCTTATTCAAATTTAGGAGATATCATGCTTACATTTATAATTAAAATGGTTCAGAAATTTGATTATTTATTTTATATTTTTCAAAAATTCAATTATTATTTTTGAAAGGTTTTATCAAATTTCAATTATTTAAAAAAGATTTTTCCAAAATTCAATTGTTTTAAAAAGATTTTATCAAATTTCAATTATTTTTGAAAGATTTTATCAAATTTTAATTATTTTTAAAAGATTTTAACAAAATTCAATTATTGTTTTTAAAAGATTTTATCAAATTTCAATTAATTTTAGAAAATTTTACCAAAATTCAATTGTTTTCAAAAGATTTTATCAAATTTCAATTAGTTTTAAAAGTTTTGACCAAAATTCAATTGTTTTAAAAAGATTTTACCAAAATTCAATTGTTTTAAAAATATTTTATCAAATTTTAATTTTTTTTAAAAGATTTTAACAAAATTCAATTATTATTTTTAAAAGATTTTATCAAATTTTAATTATTTTTAAAAGATTTTAACAAAATTCAATTATTGTTTTTAAAAGATTTTATCAAATTTCAATTAATTGTAGAAAATTTTACCAGAATTCAATTGTTTTCAAAAGATTTTATCAAATTTCAATTAGTTTTAAAAGTTTTGACCAAAATTCAATTGTTTTAAAAAGATTTTACCAAAATTCAATTGTTTTAAAAATATTTTATCAAATTTTAATTATTTTTAAAAGATTTTAACAAAATTCAATTATTATTTTTAAAAGATTTTATCAAATTTTAATTATTTTTAAAAGATTTTAACAAAATTCAATTATTGTTTTTAAAAGATTTTATCAAATTTCAATTAATTGTAGAAAATTTTACCAGAATTCAATTGTTTTCAAAAGATTTTATCAAATTTCAATTAGTTTTAAAAGTTTTGACCAAAATTCAATTGTTTTAAAAAGATTTTACCAAAATTCAATTGTTTTAAAAATATTTTATCAAATTTTAATTATTTTTAAAAGATTTTAACAAAATTTAATTATTATTTTTAAAAGATTTTATCAAATTTTAATTATTTTTAAAAGATTTTAACAAAATTCAATTATTGTTTTTAAAAGATTTTATCAAATTTCAATTAATTGTAGAAAATTTTACCAGAATTCAATTGTTTTCAAAAGATTTTATCAAATTTCAATTAGTTTTAAAAGTTTTGACCAAAATTCAATTGTTTTAAAAAGATTTTACCAAAATTCAATTGTTTTAAAAATATTTTATCAAATTTTAATTTTTTTTAAAAGATTTTAACAAAATTCAATTTTTATTTTTAAAAGATTTTATCAAATTTTAATTATTTTAAGAAAGTTTTACCAGAATTCAATTGTTTTAAAAAGATTTTATCAAATTTCAATTATTTTAAAAAAATTTGACCAAAATTCAATTGTTTTAAAAATATCTTATCAAATTTCAATTATTTTTAAAAGATTTTACCAAAATTCAATTGTTTTAAAAATATTTTATCAAATTTTAACAAAATAAAATTATTATTTTTAAAAGATTTTATAAAATTTCAATTATTTTTAGAAAATTTTGCCAGAATTCAATTGTTTTAAAAATATTTTATCAAATTTAAATTATTTTTAAAAGATTTGACCAAAATTCAATTTTTATTTTTAAAAGATTTTATCAAATTTTAATTATTTTAAGAAAGTTTTACCAGAATTCAATTGTTTTAAAAAGATTTTATCAAATTTCAATTATTTTAAAAAAATTTGACCAAAATTCAATTGTTTTAAAAATATCTTATCAAATTTCAATTATTTTTAAAAGATTTTACCAAAATTCAATTGTTTTAAAAATATTTTATCAAATTTTAACAAAATAAAATTATTATTTTTAAAAGATTTTATAAAATTTCAATTATTTTTAGAAAATTTTGCCAGAATTCAATTGTTTTAAAAATATTTTATCAAATTTAAATTATTTTTAAAAGATTTGACCAAAATTCAATTGTTTTAAAAAGATTTTCCAAAATTCAATTGTTTTAAAAATATTTTATCAAAATTCAATTACTATTTTTAAAAGATTTTAACAAAATTCAATTACTATTTTTAAAAGATTTTATAAAATTTCAATTATTTTTAGAAAATTATGCCAGAATTCAATTGTTTTAAAAATATTTTATATCTAATTTCAATTATTTTTAAAAGATTTTACCAAAATTCACTTGTTTAGAAATTTTTTTTATTGTATATTGAATGAATATTGAATAAATGGCTATTATCTTTAAAAAATAATTTTAAAATGTTTTTTAAAAATTTTATGAATTTTTTCTTTTGAATTTTTTAAAAATATTGTATCTAAATAACTTTAAAAAATCATGGGCAATTACACTTACAATTGTTATATAAAATTTAATTTTTCTATTTAAATAATTGAATTCTCGTAGAACTATTGGAAAATAGTTCAAAATAATTGAATAACACAGCCACACAAAAAAAATTTGTGTTCTGACCCAGAGGTCTCACTATGTGTACTTTATGTTTTTGGAGTCGCTGAATCCGAATCCGAGGTCCATTTAATCCCATCAGTTCAGGGTTTTGATATAACCCCAGAAAACCAATATGGCGGACACCTTTTGAAAAAATTCATCGGATTCGCTTGAAACTCGTTACTCGGGGGTTTTAAGGGTCGCCGATTACGAATTTGATGTCAGTTTTTAAAAATTCAAAATGTCGGATCCAATATGTCTGTGTCAGCCATATTGGATCCGCCATTTTGAATTTTGAAAAACCGACATCAGATTCGTAATCAGCGACCCCAAAAACCCCTGAGTAACGATTTTCAAGCGAATCCGATGAATTTTACAAAAAAGTGTCCGCCATATTGGATCCGCCATTTTGAATTTTTGAAAACTGACAACAAATTCGTAATCGGCGACCCTTAAAACCCCCGAGTAACGAGTTTCAAGCGAATCCGATGAATTTTTTCAAAAGGTGTCCGCCATATTGGTTTTCTGGGGTTATATCAAAACCCTGAACTGATGGGATTAAATGGACCTCGGATTCGGATTCAGCGACCCCAAAAACATAAAGTACACATAGTGAGACCTCTGGGTCAGAACACAAATTTTTTTTGGTGTGGCTGTGTAATTGATTTAGAGATAAATTTTAGTAAAAAATTGTAAAAAAAAAATTTAATTTTGGCATTTATTGTATAATTTTTAAAAATTATTGAATTTCTGAAGGTTTTAAATTCTAATTTTTTAATTTTATTTCCTATGGAAAAACAAATAAATAGGTAGTTTAAATATTTATTTTAACAAAATTATTGGAGTTTTTAATTCTTGAATTTAGAAATCAGTGAAAGGAAAAAACCAGGGAAATATAAAATAAAATTTTTGTTGCTAATAAACGACTTTTTTTATTTTTAATCGACTAAAATGACTTTTTTTTGTACCTAAAGTCGATCTGAGGCCTATAATTTGAATTAGTGACTGACTAATTCAAAAACAAAAAGTTAGTATTATTTTTCATACCAATTAATTATTAATTGATAATACTGGGGATTAAAACTGTATAAATAAATGAATTAATAAAAAAAAATAAATCAATCAATCAAAAAAATAAAAATGTTAAAAGCTAAAATAATTGAATTCAATTGCTAGCTAGATAAATTATTAAATAATTTTACTGTCTTTACTATTTAATTAGTATAAATATTTTGGTTAATTACAACATTGTTGTTGCAGAAAAATTTTGCGAAACAAGTTTTTTAATCATATGCAATTTAAATTTGTACAGTTTTTAAATTAATATTATTAATTTAAATTAATTTAATTAATTAATATTATTAATTATTAATTTATTATTTATAATGTATTATTAATTAATAATTATAATCATCATCATAATTAATTGATCGTCACGAATTATTATTAAATATATAGAATAAAGAACCCAAGGAATAAGTTGCAAAAAGCGCACACCGCAATAATATTGTCAAACTCTCGTAGTTTGGAAGTTTCGAAGATAAGTTATCAGTTACGAAAAGTAGGCCACTATAAACAGTCGAGTTGTTTAAACACGAAAATAACCAACACTTTACTCATAAAACGTGAAATAATCTCAAAGTTCAGAAAGGATGTTTTTAAAGAAAAAAAAAATACAAAACTTGAGCAAAAGAAGTACATTTCGCGCGCGCGCGTGAGATAAAGAAATGAGAGTGAAAATAAAACGGTGGTACTTGACGGATAGAAGGTGGAACCCCGTGGTAGCGTTGGTATCCATATAATAAATCGCCCTTTTAATCACGAGTTGTTCACGCTCGAGTCATTTGCCTTAATGGAGCCTCTTGTTTAGGCCGCGCAATGCGGTAGGTTTTGTGCCTTGCGTTGAGCGCAAGGCAATTTTCTCGGTCGAATATATATATAATATTTTGTTTTTAAAACTCTTCCATCATTAGTCACTTGAAAGTGTTCGCTCGCGCTGTTACGTTTTATAACACAAGACGTGCGCACCCATTATCTTATATCGATGCGATTTGCACACTCGACTTTTTCGAATATTCTTATATACGTATTTATGATTCCTCGCTCTCACCTCCTGCGGTTTTCTTTTCTCGCTTTGAAAAATTTCTATAATAATCAATTATATCCTTCATTCTCTTTTTTTCTTTTTCGCGCGCTCGCTCCATGGAGAACCGCACTTTGAAAATTATTTTCAATATAGATTTTCCGTTTACGATAGCGGAAAATTTTTTTTGTTTAGTTCTATTATGTTTTTCTTTTATTTATATTGGGTTGTGGTTTAATTTTTGATGAATTCCTATTAAAATTGATTTAAATGTCCTCAATTGTTTTCTATTGTCAAATATTTTTTTGGTCCTTTCTCATCTTTTGAATTTTTATAGGTCTTTGGGATTTATTGTATTTAATTATTTATTTCATTTTTTTTTTATTATTTTATTCAGTATTTCGTTAATTTTTAATTATTTTTGACAAATAATGATACAAAAGTACAAAAAATAACAAGAGAGGAATTTCTGGAAATTGTAAGGTGAGATGGCTAAGGGGATATGTTACTTGACTTGCGACAAAAAGACCCTGGGTTCGATTCTTCACGACTGCGAATTTTTTCTGCTTCTAAATTTCCTGTTTCGAGACTTGATCCAAAAGAAAATTATTATCACGTCTCTTCTATTTTAGTTTTTTTTTATTTTATTTAAATTTTTGTCGATTAATTTTTACTCTTTCAGAAATTTTGATTTTTATTAATTATTATATTTTCATTGTTACTTTTTTTCTAAATTAATAATTCCTCTCAATAAAGTATATTTTTAAAATGTTATTTTTAATAAACAAGGGTTCAAAAATAAAGGAATAGAACAAAACATAAATTTTCCCAAACAGCAAGTGAGATGGCCAAGAGGCTTTCTTACTGGACTTATGCGCACAGAGCCCGAGGTTCGATTCCTCCCGTCTATGGATTTTTCAGTTACGAAATTTTCGTCTCCTTGGAATTTTTATTTATTAGAAAGAAATCTTAAGAAACGGAAAACAAATAATTAAATCGTAAAATAACCTTGTATGTGAAAATAAAAGAATTTCGATAAATTATTCAAAAGAAAGAAACACACGATTTTCTCAAGATTCATTAAAATCAAGATAAAAATTGAAAGAAATTTTTCTTTATAAGGAACGGAAAAAAATTGTCAGATTATTATCATTTCGAATTGAGAGGAGAGAGAACGGGTTGAAAATTCAGTGAACGTTTCACTCCTGCCGAGTTGTAAAATATATAAATGCGTGTTCAGATTGGTTATAGGTAACTTTAGAGTGGAAACTACGGAAACGACGAGTCGGCGATATTCAGGTCCGATAAGCGACACACACACACACACATATATACACATATTGAGTAGTAGAGTCGTTATTGCCTCAATTTCCACTTCCACTTCCGTTGGTGATCTCTTTTCCATCGGGACCAGCCTAAAAACTCTATATCGACGTGTCACGCTTCTGAATTGCCATCATCGCCGTTACGTGAAACTCTCGCACTATATGTACATGCGAAAATGACCTCAACTATTATAGACGGCTTTTTAGCTCTATATACTATATGTAACATTTTATGTTGAACAATTTTTCGTTGAAATAATCTCAAAAAATTACAAGAGACTCGTAATTAGAAAATTTAGTTGACGATTAAAAAAATTAGACAAATAAACAAAAGTTATAAATAGTAAAAAAATATATAAAGAATGTGTATAAACTATAAATAATAACGAACAAGGGGCTAAAAATAAAGAAAAATATTTATAAACAGTGATTAAAAATATAGAAAAAATATAAGTAAATTGGACTAAATAAACTATAAACAAAAAATAAAATAAAAATAAAATGTAAGTAAAACATAAACAAAATATCAATGGAAATAAAATAGAAGTATTAAAAAAGCATTGAAAAGTAAATAAAAAAATTATAAATATTAAAAAATGTACCTATAAGTAAATAAACAATTAACCAAAAAAGTAATCAAAAAACAAAAAAAAATATAATAAAAATAAAATATAAATAAAATTTAAACAAAATAGAAATGAAATATGAAATAAAAATAATACGAAGCATCAAAAAGTAAATATAAAAATTACAAACGTTTTTAAAAAAATTTTAAAAAGCATAAAGAAATAAATTGTAACCAAACAAATAGAAAATAAATAAAATACAAATAAAATTTAAACAAAATATAAATAAAATGTAGAAGGAAAATAATAAAAAGCATCAAAAATTAAATAAAAAATACTGTAAATGTTTATTAAAAACTTTTAAAAATATATAAATAAAGTATAAATAAATTGTGAACATCAAAACAAAATAGAAATAAAATATAAATAATAAAAAGCATCAAAAAGTAGATAAAAAAATTATAAATGTTTATTATAATATTTTAGAAAGTATAAATAAATAATCTGTAACAAAAAAAAAAATATAAATTATAAATAATAAAAAAGTGTATCGAAAAGAGAATAAAAAAATAATAAATTGTTGATAAAATAAAAAATACTACTAAAAATAGTTACTAAAAAAGTTTTTAAAAAATTATAGAAAAAATTAGAGGAAATATAAATAAAAATTAAATCTAAACAAAATGTAATTATAAAAAACAATATATAAACTAAAATAAAATAGAAAAAAAATACAAATAGAAAATAAAATTTAAGCAAAAAATAATGAATTAACTATATTAATCTTCATATTCTTTCATTCATTCTGTCCGCAGTTTGAAGTTAGTTTAATTGTTTTTTCTTCTTTAAAAAATATTGTTTAACAAATCGAAAATGTACAGGTATTTTTTCATGATTTATAATAAAATAATATTGCAAATTAGAAAATTTATGATAATTATCATTAACAATTGAAAAATATACCCATTTTTCTTATTATATATGCTTTTTTTCTATTACAAATTTCGTTTGACTGATCTAAATTATACAAACTTTTCTCCTGTTTATTTAGAAAAAATAGAAAATTGTTAAAAAATTATGATTAAGAAATAATAAATAAATACCCATTTTATGCATTTAAAAATATTTTGTTACATTTATTTATTTTTTTTATAATAATAAAAGATGTTCGAAAGATAAAATAATTATTTTGACGAATTTTTATAAAATTTTAAAGAATAGTTACAATTTTTGAGGAATTCGATTAAAAGTTAAAAATTATAGGTATTAAAAATAATTGAAATTCTGCGATGAGTTTTATTGTTTATGAAAATAATTGAATTATTGATAAGAACCTTATAAAAAACTTGTAAATAATTGAATTCCTGCGTGAAATTTATATTATTTATAAAAATAATTTAATGATTGTGTACAATTTCATTAAAATAGTAGATATTGAAAATCATTGAACTGAAGAAAATTTTTTTAAATAATTGAAATTTTGACAAGAATTTTATTTAAATTTTTCAAAATAATTGAATTTTGAAGAAGAATTTTCTTATTTATAAAGATAATAATTGGGAGTCAAGATTTTTTGTCAAGATTTTTTTGTAAATTTTTAACATAATTGAATTTTGTGGTAAGAATTTTATTACTTTTAAAAATAATTGAATTTCTGCAATCATTTGTAACTTCTTCAAAAATCACTTTTTTTGAATGTTTTTAAATAAAATTTTTCTATAAATCCATTATTTTTAAGAATTAATTAAATATATTTATTGACAAATTTAACTAATTTTAAAAGATTTGGAATTATTAAAATTTGTCAAAAATACAAGTTTTTTAAAATTTCTAATTAAATTCATTCAACATTAAAATTTTATAAAATTTGAAATAAATTGAAGCCGTTTGAAGTTCATTTATTTATGAAAATTGCAAACGCAACTTTTTTAAAATTGAATTAATTTTGAAATATTTAAGTAAAATTATTCATTAAATTTTTTATTGTAATTGAAAAAGTTGAAGGTTTTGTATTAGATTTCGTGGTAATTTTATAGTTTATGAGTCAAACAAAAAAGACACAAAAATTCAGAATTTTCTTATGAATTCTAAAAATTTAATTATTTTCAGTACTTTTAATAAAAATTCTTGATTTTTCCCTGAATTCCCTATTTTAGAATATATGATTATTATAATTATAATATTAAAACTATATACTTAATCCAAGTTATAATTTAATTTAAAAAATTATACCTATAAAATTATAAAATCTAAATAAAAAATATAAAATCCAAATAAAAAAAATTAAAAATCCATTCAAAAAAAGAGTGGACAAATTTAGTGACCTCGGAATCGAAATAGAACGGCAAATTAAGAAGGAATTTCCGAAAGAGGAGTTAAGTGGATTTTAATATTTACACTTGTAATGACGATCATCAGTGGAATTAGGATAGAAGCTTATTATGAAATTAATTGACAGAAAATCCGTGAATCGTGTTTGTATATACATATACATATATATAGTGAGAGTATCATATCGTTCAGCTGAGCGTGTATCCCACCTGAAACGGAAGTAATAGTGTCCCCCTTGTAAGGGCAAGCCTACCGGAACACCGGAACCGGAAGGGTGCGGAACCTCCATGACGCGTCTGAACTGCGGACGTACGGACTCGCACTGATTAATTCCCCTGATGATGAAATAGATTACTGCTTACGTGGATAAGAGATATTTTTTGAATTGCATCGTCGTCGTCGTCATCGTCGTCGTTGTCGTCCTCGAACCGGAATTACATGCGCGTTAACGAGGATTCACCAAATCACTATATAATATGTATGTAACTTTAAACGCGCGGCCTTCAATTACTTCAACGCTGGATTATAATTATTTTATATATCTTTTAAATTGTTTGGGTATTATAAAATTACGTAAATTTTACGTTTGATAGGATTTTATTTGGGTTTTTTAATTTTTTTTTGCATTGAAGCAAATAATTCAATCAGAATTGAGTAGATTAAATTTTTTCTCGAGATGAATTTTTATTTAGGAGTAAATTTTTATTTCACAGTTGCGCAGTTTACATTTGGTGGGGGAGTTTTAATTTTTGTTTTTCAATTAGAACGATTTTTATTTTACAGGATTTTTATTTGTTTTAATATTTTTATTAATAGGAGGTTCATTTTGGCGAATTTTAGTTCAAATGAATTTTTATTTCCTTCAAATTTTGTATCAAAAAGAATTTTTATTTTACAGAATTTCCAATCTACTGAATTTTTAATTGTTTCCATATTTTTATCCCAATTTTTGCTACTAATGGGAGTTTTTAATTAGGATTTTAAATTATTTAAAATTGTTTAGAGAAATTTTTTATTTAGTTGCTTTTTATGCAGGAAAATTTTCACTAAGTTTAATTTTTTATTTGAAAAAATACTTTGCTAAATAAAAATTCTTCTAAATAAAAAATTTGATAAATAAAAATTCTTCTAAACAAAATGTTTGATAATTAACATTCTTATCAGCAAAAAGTCTGCTAAATGAACGTTTTTAAAAAAAAAAAGTCGGCGAAATAAAAATTCTTTTTAATGAAATGTTTGTTAAATGAAAATTCTGCCATATGAAAAGTTGGATAATTTAAGAAAGAATATATTTTTTAAATGAAAAAATCTGCTAAATGCAAATTTGAATAGAAAATTGGCTAATTAAATCTTCTTCTAAATAAAATACTTGATGAATAAAAATTTTCCAAACCGAAGAATCTGTTAAATGAAAATTCTTCCTAACGAAAAGTTTGCTAAATAAAAATTTTTTCAATTTGAAAATTATATCATTAAAAATTCTTTTCAATGAAAAAGTTGCGAAATCAAAATTCTTTTGAACAAAAACTTTGATAATTAACATTCTTCTAAACGAGAAGTTTGCAAAATGAAAATTTTATTCATAAACAAAAAGTCTGATAAGTAAAACAAAAAGTTTGATAAATGAAAATTCTTCCAAATTAAAAGTTTGCTATTAGTAAAAGTTCTATTAAACCAAAAAATTTCGCCTAGTACAATTCTTCTTTAATTTAAAAAATAAAATTCTTTGAAAATACAGTGCAATAATAAAGTCAGTCACAGAATTTCTCATATCTGACTAAAAATTCACCATTATTTCTAATTTCCTGCCGGAAATTGTCAAAATCAACTCCAGAGTTCCGAATTCAAGATTCGAACTCGAACATACATTTAAATAGACCAAAAAAATATAAATACAGAAATTTTTTTATTAACATCTCCTTTATATAACAAATACTTCCCTCCAATGTTTACTACCTACAAAAATAAATATACATTTAAAAATAAATTATCAACTAACAACAGTAATTTAATATACATATACATGTACACATATCTTCATAAATAAGTGATGATTAATGACAGGAAAAATATAGTGTAGATAATTTCTAAAATACAGGAAACAAAAATATTTCTTCTTCTAAATATTCTAGAAAAAAAAACTCGTAACACGGAAGTCACAAAATTTAACGCCCGGTACTAGTGTTTATAAGTACTACTAATTATATCTCGATTTATAACCAAACAATAATCTACACACATTTTTTTGTCACTAAAAATAAATCTCCATTTTTCACTATATGTGAATTTTTATTCACTCATTAATTTTTTTATTTTCACTCTCATATAGTTAATGCCCGAAACATCCGAGAAAACTCGAGGAAAAACCTTCCGACTCGGAAAATGTTTCAGTTGTGAAAATTTTTCTCGATGGAAAATTTATAATGGAGAATCTATCATTTCGACAATGTTGCCGTAATGATTCGTGAGAGAATTGTGCTCGGATGCTGTGTACGTTTGGCAAATGGCGGAAGAGCCACCCTTGTGGCAACATCGCTAAAAATGGTGGATATAGGAGAGAAGCAAAACAGCGCACCTGGACGAAAAACGCAGCTGCAAGTTTGGCGACCCCCGATATGTCGGCAGGGGATGAAAGAGGAGGAGAGAGAAAAAATGTACGGGCCCAGTCGAGGGGAAAGAGAGCGGTACCCTGGATTTTTAAAGGGGGGTGGATGCTGAGATTTCAGTTACGCGCGTTACTTCCCTCAAACCAAAACGTTTGACGATTTCAACGAGCGCACAAGCGACATCGGTTCTTTATTTTTTCATTTCAATTTTATTCAAACACTCGTAATATTACAATTAGTATTCTTCTGATTTTTTTTGGCTTTTGCAATTGTTCAAAATAAGATTAGAAATCTTATTGTTTTCCCTTATTTTTTATTTTATTATTTTCTCTATATTTTATTTTGTATACATTTTATTTTTATAACAGACTTTATCATTTTTACTAATTTTTATAAAAATTTAATCCGGAAATAAAAAAATTTGACAGAAATAAGAAAAAATTAACTAACCGTTTAAATTTTACTATGAAAGTATAGTAGTACGAAAATATTATTTATATTCTTATTTTATAAATTACTATTTATGCATAAAGTAAAACATAATTTGTGACGCGCTCCCTTGTGCCTAAGAAGCAGAAAATTTTAGGTTATGTTTATAATTTTTGGAGTAAAAATACGGAAAGAGAATTAATTACTATTAAAAATTGATGATATAAAATCTTCATCACATCGAAAATATTGAATAAAACCGTCTTTCAAATTTACATAATTAAAAAGGAACTTTTAGTAAATATGAATATAACTCAAATATAACCTATAATTCCTTTATTTTTTAGGTAACATTTCTGGTAGCGCGTCACATTTTATTTATTTTTATAATATTACTTTTATTAGTGCTGATTATTTTATCAATAATTTTAGAAGAAAATTTAATTATATTTACTTTTCGAAAAAAGTTTAATGTAAATGCGGAAAAAATTAATAATGTAACTTTAATTACTTTTACACTGAAAAAAAAAATTAATTTGATTCAAATAACTGATTATTTGACTAAAAATAAAAAAAAAAATAAATAAATAGTAAATATTTCATTGCTAATGCAATGAAATATTTACTTGAATCAAATAATATTTATTGCAGTCAATTAAATTGTATTTGAACCAATAATTATTTCAGTATTTGAAGCAAATATCATTTAATTATCTCCAATAAATATTATTTGACTCAAGTAAATATTTAATTGATAATAGTCAAGCAATCGATTATTTGAATCAAATAATTTTTTTTTTCAGTGTAAAAGTAAAACCTAAACTTTCAGGAACTTCTGATCATTTCTGTCAATTTTTACCAATTTCAGAGTAAATTATTATAAAACATAGTAAAAGCTACAAACAACAAGAGTCTACATCGGAAATAGTAAAAGTAGTCAAAAATTCACAAAAGTTCCAGACAGTTTAGGTTTTACGTTTGCTAATGTAATAATAAAAGTTATTGTAAATTTTTATTTGGATTTTATTATTTGAAAAGTATAATGTATAATTTTATTATTTTTCACAATTTTTAGAAGTTTTTGATTATGTACACACTAATTTCAGAGGAAAATTAATTAAATTATATTCACTTTACAAAAAAGTGTAAAGTATAAAGAGGGAAAAAACGAATAAAATAACTTTAAGTTTCTAAGTAAATTTTGATATCCTACGTTGGTTGTAATTTTTACTAATTTTTACAAAAATTTACTCTAGAAATAATAAAAATTGACAGAAATGAACAGAAATTTACAACAGTTTAAATTCTACTCTAAGAAAATAAATAATTTTATACTAAATACTTCCCCTACTAATACTATAATAATTTTGTAGTAAAATTTAAACTGTTAGAAATTTCTTCTCATTTCTGTCAATTTTTATTATCTCCATAGTAAATTTTTGTAAAAATAAGTAAAAATTACAACCAACGCACTCTCTAAATAGTGGAAATATTTGCTAATTTGAATTAGTGACTGACACTTTTTGAATTAGAATTAGCAAAAATTTGCTAATAAATTAGTATAAATGACTATTTATTAGTAAAATTTACTAATTTAAAATCAAAAAGTTAGTCACTTATTCAAATTAGTTATCATTTTTACTACTTCAAATTTAGAGAGGGGCAAAACTTACTTCGAAAATAGTACAGTTATTTCGCAAGAAAAAATAATTACATTAACAATTTTTTGCATTCAATCCAAAAAATAATTAGAAAATTCTATTTTGTACAAAATAAAATAAATTTTTTTGGAGTTTATGTTCATTTCTTTCAACATTTTTCTTTATACTATTTTTATACGTAAATTTTAGAAACAGTTGTAGCAAGAAATTCCAGTAGGTTTAGATTTTATTATAAAAATAGTAAAAAAAAATTTTTTTCTATTAAATCTCCTGTAATTAACTAAAATATTTAGACTAATTAAACAGCAATGAAAGTACAATTATTCAGTACTATACATAATTTATAAATATTTAATATAATTATCTAATAGTTTATTTAACTAGCAGTTATAAATTTATAATTAAATTATTTTAATTTTTAACTCTTTTCTTTTTTAATTAATTTATTTATATCATAGTCCTCAATCACAACGTTTATTAATTAATTCAATCATTAGGAAAAATAACAATTTTCGATAAATAATTTAAATGTAAATATGTCACACTACGATGAAAAAGGAACTAATAGGCAAAATTTTATAGATTATATAATTGCTATATTTTTATTTTTAATAAAGGATTTAGATTTAAATTTAAAAAATGAAAAATACTTTAAATTAAATATTTCAAATGTAATAAAGGCTGAAGTACCTATAATTAGTTTGAATTGAGAGTTAACTCACTTTGGGTATTTTTACTTAAAATATAAAAAATATAACCTAAAAGATTTTGCTTCTTCTACTTAGAAGAGAATTTTTTGAGAATACTTATTCTCAAAAAATTTTGATAATTATAATTTTAATTAAGCAGGCAGAGTTTTTTTTTTGAGAATTATAGTAGCCGTCAGGCTACTAATTCTCCAAAAAAAGTCTGACAGTCTGAAGGTGAAAAAAATGTAACAATAAGAATAATTATTATTATCATAAAATAAGTATAATAAATTTATTTATATTTTTATTTGACCTATTTGCTTAATAACAAAAATTTCTTTTTTCGCAACTGTAATACCTACATAAAACAGAATAATAAATCGCCTATATGTAATTTTGAATCGTAGGAGAAAAATTTCTTTGAATCAGTTAAGAACACTTTTAGATTCGATCGAAGACTATATAGAGGAATATTATAAGGGGTTTTGAAAAGTGGTTGGGATAAATCCATATGCAAGGCTCAAAATGTGAGACTGCTATTAGTATAGTAAAGTGGAGTGTGTCGAGGTAGTGGCGCAAGTATCTTACAGTACCCTCTTGAGTTTCGATTTCACCCCGAATCATTTTCTCTTTTTTTTAACCTTGTTTCTCGCTCTTTCTCTCAATATTCTTTGTGCCTCAACCCACACACCTTACATCACTCATTCTCTCTCTCTCTCTCTCTCTCTCTCTCTCTCTCTCTCTGTTTCTCTCTCTGTTTCTCAATATCGTTCGTTCCTTCTTTAGTCATTCGCTTTTCTCAACCACCCTCGAGGAGAGACCACTACCACCACTTTAAAATCACAAGCTCACAAAGAGGTTTCAATTCTGCATGGACCAACCCTTTTGCGCTCTCCAACATTCTCTTATATACTTTCATTTAATATCGCGATTTTCATTTTTTTTAAATTTTATTCTCAAATTCGTTGAGTTATTCGTAAATTTTATTGTTCACTGTTTTTTTTTTTTATTTTTTAGAGTTTTGTTGCCAAAGGCATCCCCGTTTGTAGTTCCTAACGACCCCTAGGGGGGGGGGGGCGTTACGTTACGCCAAAGCAACCGTTGCTATGGAAATAGTAACCATAGCAACCGTTGCTATGGAAATAGTAATCATAGCAACCGTTCTTTTGAACAAGAATTTTTTTACTCACCAAGTAGTCACGGACAATAATAATTCTAATCACTATAGTAATTTTCAAGCAATAGTTGTTCCAATAATTCATAATTCCGAGGAAAATAAATTTACCAGGGTTGCCACAAAAATTTAATTTTGTTTTTCCTTGATTTTCAGACAAATCTTTGACTTTTTTCCTAACCCTAAAAAATATTCTGATTTACTCCAAAAATTATCAGAATTTCAAAAAAATGTTGTATTACATTTATTTACGAATTTCTTTAATTGTAAAATTATTCAAAAACATCAATAATTAAGATTTTCAAATTGAAACCTTTTTGAATTCAATAAATTTTGTGAATAATATTATAAAACATGAAGAAATTTAAGATGACAGAGTGATAAAATCATTATTTTATGTCATAAGAATATTGTAACTAAAAATTCAAATTTCCAAAGATTTTAATTTGAACCCTTTACAAAATTCAATTATTTCTAAAAATTCACGCTATATAATGCATTTAATATTCATTTATAATTTTAAATGTTAAGTGAAATTAATTTTTTAATCAATTTTTGTTAGAACATTTTTCGTGAATTCAATTATTTAAATGCAAAAATAAATAATTTATTATTAATAATTGAATATTTCTTGAAATTGAATTTTTATGAAGAATTATATCTAAAATGTTTTTTTAAATAATTGAATTCTTTCGGCGAATTTAAAAAAAAATTTAAGAATATATTCAATTTTCTATCATTTGATAGAAAATAATTAATTTCTTGTGAAGAATTTTATTCAACTTTTTTTAAATAATTGCATTTCCATAAAAAATGTATTATTTGTGAAAATAATTAAATTCTAAAGAATTGTATTGGAAATAATTGCAAGTTTATTGACTAAATCTTCTATAAAAATTTTGTCAACATTTTTTTAAATAATAGATTTTTTAAAAGATGTTTATTTAAATTTTTCGGAATAATTGAATTTCTCAGAAGTGTTTTTATTTAATTTTTCTTATTAAGTGTTTTTATTTAATATTTGAATTCCTTTGAGATAGGTACTTCATTAAAAAATTAAAAATAATAAAATTGGTGCAAACAAATTTATAAAAAATTGATAAGTAATTGAATTCCTGTGAAATTTTTATTAATATTTTCTTTAAATAATTGAATTCTTTTGAAAAATTTTTGAAAATAATTAAAATTTCGACAAGAATTTTATGAAATTTTTGGAAAATAATTAAATTTTGGAGAAAAATATTATTATTTATGAAAATAATTAATTTCTTGTGAAGAATTTTATTCAACTTTTTTTTAAATAATAATTGAATTCTCGAGAAAAATTTTATTACTTATATGAAAATAATTGATTTCTTGTGAAGAATTTTATTTTAATCTTTTTAAAAAATTGAATTCCCAAAAAAACGTATTATTTGTGAAAATAAAAATTTAATGTTTTTAAATAATAGAATTTTTAAAAGAAGATTATTTAAATTTTTCGGAATAATTGAATTTCACAGAACTATTTTTTTAAAAATGTTCTGAATATATTTGAATTCCTTTGAGAAACTTCATTTAAAAATTAAAAATAACTGAATAGGTGCGAAAAAATTTATAAAAAATTGATAAGTAATTGAATTCCTGTGAAATTTTTATTAATATTTTGTTTTTAAATACTAACTGAATTCTTTTGGAAAATTTTATTAAAATAGTAGATATTATAAATAATTAAAATGAGGAAAAATTTTGTAAAATAATTGAAATTTTGCCAAGAAAACTAGAATTTTTTTAAATTTTTGAACATAATTGAATTTATGCGAAGAAGTTTATCACTATTGAAAATAATTGAATTTCTGTAATCAGTTGTTGTTAAAATGTCTATTTAAATTCATTGAAAATTGATATTTTCTAAAATTTCAAATTGAAACCTTTGAAGTTCATCTATTTATGAAGATTGTAAACGCAACTCTTTTGAAATCCAACTAATTTTGAAATTTTTAAGTGAAATTATTTATTAAATAATAAGTAATAATTTTATGATAGTTCTTCAAGAATTAAGTTATTTAAAAAGAAATTATTATAAGAAATAGGAAAAATTGAAAGGTTTTGTATTATAATTCTTTGCAATTTCATAGTTTATGAGGCAAACATAAAAGACACCAAAATTCTGAATTTTCTTATAAATTCTAAAAATTTAATTTTTTCTAGTACTTTTAATAAAAATTCCTGACTTTTCCCTGATTTCCCTGACCAATTATAATTTCCATGACTTTTCCCAGAATTCCCTGACTTTCCTGACCTGTGGCAACCCTGTTTACATTGTTAGTTTGAATATTTTCAATATTATTAAATCGTTATTAATTTTGTATGTCGTTAAATTTTCAGTCGTTATATGTTAGTGTGAATAAAAATTCCCAAAAATGAAATATAGTATAAATAATATAAAAATTTGTAAACAAAAAGAATAATAATCTGATTTAATAAGCAGATGTGGTTTCATTATAGACAGCAATGATATCTATTATCCCAGTGACATAAAGACTGAAATACTGTGGCGTGCGTCACATTTTTTTTTTTGGAGTAAATGAAAAGGAATAATTTTCAGAATAATAGACAAACGCGCCAGGTGGTTTCTCTCTCTTTCTCTCTCGCCTACTCTCACTTTTAAACCCTTTTTTTTGCGCGAGAGTGTTAACAGGTGAATTCATTCAAATGCCAATGAATCCGAGGGAGACGCCTCATCGACACGGGCGCTTCTCTCTTTTCTTGAGTGCGACAATCCTTTTGTAATGGAGCAAATATTCCTGTGTGTATTATATATTGTATACATATAAATGGATAGAGAGAAAGAAAGAGAGACAGAGAGAGGAGAGGGGTTCAAGCGCAACGGACAATGCTTGTGATTGACGATTCTATAATTTGTTTATAAATACCCATATTCTCTTGTCTGAGAAGTCACTCGACCCGTCATGTAAGGTGTAAAATTCTATTTATTCTGTAACTGTATATGTTTGCATATGTGTATACAATTTAGTCCCTGTATTTTTTTTCTTCTTTTTTTTATGCTAACAGGTTGTTCTATTCGCCATATATACGAGAAACTATAAGGGCTCATGTTTTTTTTTCTTATTTAATTTTAATTCAGCTCTTGGATTCACTATTGACACTTTTTTTCACCTCGTACAACTATTTAGCTACTATTTTTTATAAATAAGTTAACCATTTATAAATAAAATAAAAGTTACCAAATTTCTTTTTAGAAAATGAAATTCTCCACCTGAGAACGCCAAGATCACCGCTAGATGTCAGTCATCACTTGATAAAATCAGACTCCTCGCCATCTGGTGGCGCTCTTGGCGTTCTCAAGTGGAGAAGTTAAACCACTGATTTCTCCCTAAAAAAAACTTTTTTATTATTAAAAAATGCAAAAAATGTTATTGTGTAAATAATTAAAATTTTTATTTTTATTTCTACAATTAGTTTGAGGTCTCTTTTTCCCAAACTAGTTTGTTCGGTACGGTAAAAAAAAGTTCTGAATTATAATTATTTCTTCACACTCTATTTTCCATGTAACGATTTGTTTCTTAAAATGATGATGATCTTAATTTTGCATTGAAATTATACCGATATATATTTTTTGGAAAAAATTCTGCGACTAATATATATCAGATCTGCTGATGCGACAAAGACATTGTTTCGAATGTGTATATTCTTTCTTAGCCTTCCTGCAATCGTTTGCAGTTTTTTTTAAATCCCAATCGATCATTCCATAATGCAAACTTAATTTTTTCCCCTATTTTTAATCTTTATTTTTAAGATACAATTTTGATTTTTTCCCTAACCAAATAAAACCGATTTGAACCAAACTTTATTTAAAAATTAATTTGAATAAAATATATTTGGACCAAAATAAAATTTATTTGACTAAATAAATAATTTATTAGACTCTTATTTTTTATCAATGATGTACGAGCGTATTTTCCGATAATGTTTTCGCAAAAGAAACACGCCGTCAGTTATCATATGGTTATATTTTAAAACGAAATATCTAAAATATACGAAAGGCACGTATACGCGATATCAAAATGAAGGTGTCGACAAACAGTGAAACCGGATAACCACCAGGATTCATGTAAACGTAGCTACTGGTCTTACTAAACCAAGCAAGGTCTTTGGGAATCTCTTTTTTAGTTTCCGTGTTAATATTTGAACAGCACGTTTCATATATATACACACTATGTGTGTACCTGTACGAGAGGATGAACACTCTTCAAACTGTGATCTGAGGTCAAAAAAAAAAAAATCTGAATGACACCTTAAATTCTTTCTCTCGTTCTATTCACACAAGTTATTTTCCTACATAAATATTAACAGCGCTAGGAAAACTAAACTATTTTCTTTAGCTATTAACCCGGAAGTGGAATGTGAATGAAAAATTTTTAAGCCTCTCTCTCTTTTTCTTAAAAAAAAAAAAATAAAAATACGTAGAGAACGACGCGTGCCGTACAAATTTAAGAATAGAGATCTGCTTTTCAATTTTAGAATGGGATCTAGAGAGATTAAAAGCTTCGAGAGATCTTAACTATCTATTATTCCTTGAAAAGGAATATAATCGTGACAATAAAGAGCCACTGAGAAGATGAAATGTGCACAGGTCTTTTCATCACTCTCTCACTCTTTATATTTTTTTTTATTCTTCTCTATTTTGACGAAGGAAAAGAGTGTTAAGTGAGGGAGTTTTTTGTTTGTTTTTGAAAAATTGTTCCAAAAATTTGTTCAAAATCACAATATGAATAGTTTTTGATTTTCTATTAATTTTTGTAGTGATTTTATCAGGGTTGCTATACAAAAATTGAATTTTGTATTTCTCTCACTTTTTCCTGATTTCAAGACAAAATTTTGTATTTTTTCCTGATCCTAAAGAATATTATGATTCACTCTAAAAATTATTAAAATTTTTAACTAAAATTAATTTAATTAATTTAACTAAAATTTTCTTTAAATCAACTATTATTAATAATTTTTTGAAAAAGTTTTTTAATAACTTTCAAATTCATTTGTTTACAATTCAATTTTACACGAAATTACAAATATTCGCAAATTCTTTAATTAAATACATATTAAAAAATAAAAACTTTAAATAATTTCCAAAAAAATTCAATTAAATTTTTTGAAAAAAATTAATTCTACAGAATTGTTAGTTAAGAGTATGAAAAATTCAAATTTTTAAGGATTTTAATTTAAAACCTTTTCGAAATTAAATTATTTTTAACAATTTACGCTACTGCAATGCTTTTAATGTTCAATTATTATCTAAAATTTTAACTAAAATCCATTTTTTTAATCAATATTTTATTAGAAAATTTTACGAGAATTCAATTATTTATTTATTTCTTTATTTTACAGTCAATTAAATACAAAAAACAAATAATTTATTGAGTAATCTCAAAATTGTATTCTTATAAAGAAATTTTATCAATAAATTTTTTAAATTATTAAATTTTTTCGACAAATTTTAATAAAATTTTTAAGAATAATTACATTTTTTCGAGGAATTTGATTAAAATTGAATTAAAAATAATTGAAATATTCTGCCATAAGTTTTATTATTTATAAAAATAATTGGATTCTTAAAAAAATTTTTATCATTTACAAAAAAAAAATAAAAATTATTTAATCTGTGTAAAAAATTGCATAGTTTATGAAAATAATAGAATTATTACAAATAAGTTTCTATCAAATTTGATAATAATTGAATTTATTGTAAATAATTGAATTCATATGATATTTTTATTATTTATGAAAATAATTAAATGTTTTCGTAGAATTTTATCAAAATTTGTTTGAAATAATTTAATTCTTTTGGTTTTTGTTTTAAATAGTGGATATTGAAAATCATTAAATTCAGGAAAATTTTTGAAAATATTTGAAATTTTGTCAAGAAATTTATTTAATTTTTTTTGGAAATAATTGAACTGCGAAGAAGAATTTTATTACTTATAAAGATAATAATTGAAATTTTGACGAGAACTTTTTTAAACTTTTCAACGTTAGTGAATTTTTGCAATCATTTGTAACTTCTCCAAAATGCACATTTTTTTATTGTTTTTAACAGAAATTTTTCTAGAAATTCATTATTTTTAATAATTAATAATAAAAAAATTTAACTAATTTCAAAAAAATTTGAAATATTACAATTTTTCAAAAATCTAAGTTCTTTAAAATTTTTAATTAAATTCATTCAAAATTGAAGCTTTATAAAATTTCAAATGAATACCTTTTGAAGTTCATCTATTTATGAATGAAGTTATTTAATTAGAAATTATTGTGAAAAATAGAAAAAATTGAAGGTTTCTTGGTAATTTTATAGTTTATGAGGCAAACAAACAAAAAAATTCAGAATTTTCTTAAGAATTCTATAAATTAAATTTTTTACAGTACTTTTAATAAAAATCCTTGACTTTTCCCTAAATTTTCTGACTTTCCTGACCTAATTGAAATATAAGTTACGGATTTTAAATTATTTATAATCAACTTTTAAGATTGAATCAAACATATTTTTTGTTTAAAGAAGCAAAACAGAATATATGTTTGAATTAAAAATAATTATTCAAAACAAATAATATTCTTCGCTTGTTACAAACATTTTTTTATTATGCGAGAAAATAAATTTTCCCCTCTCCAGAGGGAAACGAATTCATTTATTCGATTTGTTTCACTTGAAATAGTAGAACAGTGCAGTGAAAAAAACAGAATTCTATAATTCATTCTAAATTAAGCGAATATTTTTTTTTCACTCTCTCTCTCGAAAACTTTTTCAAACAGGTTGTATTCGAGTTTTCAAAATGCATCAAAAACGTCGTGGGAAGGTTTCTCAAGAAGTAGAAGAAGAAGATGATGATGATGATGAAGAGGAGAGTGAGAGAGGAAAAAAAATGGAAAGTTTCTCCTCTTGGGAGTTTTCTTAGAAAAGAAGGGGAGTGGGGGAGAGATTTCTTCTGGACCAAGTGAGAGAGATGCAGCGGAGTGAACGTGAGCCAGGTAAAATTGTGTGCTTCTTGGTAAAAACCATGGAAAAACTGACGTGGGCTCTTCTGAGAGGAGTATTAGTGCGCTCGTCAAGATTCAAGATGCGGGGCGAATTTTTTTTTTTCTACATCAGCTAAGATGCTGGAAAAAAGCGTATTTAAATAAGGGGGGAGGGAGACTGTCTTGAATTCGTCAAAGCACAAGGAAAATGTCTTTTTTTTCCTCAGCTCACTCCCTCTTTCTCTCTTTATACACTCATAAACGAGATAAAGTCCGGATGAAGGAGGAAGAATAAGAAAATCCCTCAAAACATCACTTTGGCGAACGTCCGGTGAAAATTTTCTCAAAAGGAAAATTATTGATTTCACGCTTTTGCCACTTAAAAACGTATTTCTTGAAAAAAAAAACAAAAAATATTGACAATTATCTTCTCATAATAATTTTCCGGGAAAATTTAAAATCTTTTTGGTTTGGTTTTTATTTCCGCTTCAACATTTTACAGGGAGAATTTTGTTTAAACCTAAAAGTTTTTATTATTTCTGTTAGATGAAAGTTTCTTCTCAGATTTCACTAAATTGTTTATTTTCTTTAAATAAAAATTCTATTCGACTCAAGTTAAATTTTTATTTCGACCAGATAAAATTAATTCGAAGGAAATAAAATTTTGTTGAAAAAAAATACTAATTTTATTTAAATAGTAAAAGATGAAAAGTTTATTTTATTTGAACTAAATAAACTTTATTTGCAACAAGTAAAACTTATTTGTACCAAATGTTTCAGTATTCTTTTGAAATGAGATTTTAGTTACTAAAATTTATTTAGTAAACGAATTAATTCTAAGACAAAAATAAACCTAAAAAATTAAACCATAAATTAAAATTGATTAAAGTGAATTCAAATTGGAAATCCGTTTATAATAATTATCAAAATCTCTAAATTCTGGTAGTGAATAATTATAAAATTACGAACTTCTTGAGATTCAATATGGAGACGCTTCTCTCCACCTGAGAACGCCAAGGTCACCGCCAGATGTCAGTTTAGTTGACAAAATCAGATTCCTTGCCATCTGGTGGTGACCTTGGCGTTCTCAGGTGGAGAAATTCAACCATCATTTTGTCCCTCAAAATCTAAACGTTATTAATTAAATAAAATTAATTAAAATTAGTAATAATAACCCAAACTTATAATTATTAATATTTTGTAGTTAAAAGTAGAAAATCTTCTAGCGGAAAGTAATAATTATTGCAAAACAATACTAATTATTACTATTTTTTAATAAAAGGCCTAAATACAGTTATTTTGGTTTAATATTTTATTGCAAAACAGTTTTTCCAAAAAGCAAACAATAATAATAATATAATGACAGCAACAACAAGTTTGAAATTGAGAACCCCCTTTCTCATTCCGAAGGAGACTGCTAGACGCTACTATATACGGTTCATATATATACATATACAACAGTCGAAAATCGTCATATCATTTCGACTCTTTAACGACCAGTAGAATATCTTTAAGAGCGGAAGACGAGGAAAAAAAAGAAGCTCGTTGAATCGTGCGCTCGCACGAAACCTAGGAATTTCGAAAGGTGCGAAAGAGGCCCTTCGACACGAAAATATTACTAATTTATGATAATTTCCTAGACTACGTGTTTTTGGGGCGGAGTGATTGCGTCTGGAAACGATGCGATACACGAAAGGCGAAAGAGAAGAACTGAAAAAAAGGCGAAAATTATTATTTTTCTCTTTTATTTTTTGACAAGCACTAACTCCTAAATATATGTATTCAAAACGTGACGCGCACGGTCACCACCAGAGAGAAAAATATACGCATATACACACACGACGTGCTCTTATTTGAAAACGTCTCTAACATTACGAGAACGATTAGTCGCGCGCGACTTTCATGAATATTTATTAGCGAAATTTGTAACGATTCTTTCTTTCTTTTTTTCTTTATCTACTGTGAAAAACGCATGACACTAACTAAGTTGATCTTCTTTTTTGAATTTGCATTTTTCTTTTTTTTTTTGAAATTTGAATAACTGCGTAAAATTATAAATTAGTCAACAAGACTAAGTAGATATTTTTTATATTCAAAAGCAGGAAAATTAATAATTTCCCAACTGCATTTTTTTCTCAATTTCCTAACTGTTTGAATATCATTGTTTAGAAATAGAAAATGTACTAAACTTTGGGGAATACCGGAATACCTAATAATTATAATCGAAAATATTATAATTTTTAATTATTAAAAAAATTATTCGTCTTGAATTTCCGGCATTTCCACAAAGAGAAAAATTTTTTAAGAAAAGTTGGGGGTAAAAACCAAAAAACATATTTTTGAGGTTTTCAAAATATTTTCTTCTCTTTTATTCTCTTTTTCTATTATTAATCTCTTGTGCTAGACATCAAAATAAAGAGCTTGAAACGCGGACTTTGAGACTCATGTGCGAAAGACAAAAAAAGCATTTTGAGAAAAGTGGGGGTTGAGGCCCAAAAAAATTAAATTTTTGTCATTTTTGATATGGAAATCGTTTTCAATGGAATTTTGTTCGCTGAACACGATTCCGGATTCTAAAATTGTCTAGTACGTGAGAATTTTGAAAAAAGTGGGGATAAGCACGCAAAAATCGTGTTTTTGCGGTTTTTGAATATATTTTTTTCTTTACAGTTTAAACTGTTGTGTAAGAGATTTTTTCTAAAATAAAGCTTGAAACGCTTACTTTAAGACCATTATTGAACAAGGCCAAAAAATAGAGAATTTTGAGTAAAATGGAGAAATTTTTAGTAAAATCTAAAAAAAGACCCAAAAAAATTAATTTTTTGTAATTTTTGATATGGGAATCGTTTTCAATGTATTTTCGTTCGCTGAAAACGATCCCGAGTTCCAAAATTGCCTAGCACGTCATGATTTTGAAAAAAAGGGGGGGAATAGACCCAAAAATCGTGTTTTCGAGATTTTTTAATACATTTTTTTATCATTAAACTGTCATGTAAGTGATTTCCATTAAAATAAAGCTTGGAACGCGTAGCGTATATTTCAAAAGACAATAAAAATAAGACTATTTTGAAAAAAGTGGGGGAAAAGACCCAAAAATTATTTTTCTTCTTTCATGTTTGATATGGGAATCGTTTTCAATGTATTTTCGTTCGTTGAAAACGATCCCAGCGTCCAAAATTGCCTTGCACGTCATAATTTTGAGAAAAGTGGGGAAATAGACTCAAAAAATTAGTTAAACAGAAATGAAAAAGAATTTTTTTCACCGTTTTTCCAAGAATATCAAATTAAAACGAACACTTTTGATTCGTTTTTCGTCTCAATTTGATATCTTCAGAAAACCTGTGAATTATACTGCAACTATGAGAGAAAAAGAGAAATAATAATTTTTTCTAAAAAAAAAAAGAAAATGGAGAACCACTGTACGGTAGCAAAAGCAGGGGTGGGCGCAATGTCGGCGCGGATCTTTCGAAAAAATCTCAAATTAGAGTGTTCCCGCCGACGCAAAAGATCGTTCGGGTGTTAGGAGAGGATTTGGAATATAGTAGACAGTTGGGCGCCCAACTTTACCGGGAAGTAGAACCGAGAGTTTGGGACTCAGGTAGTCGCTCGTGTTACCCCTCCTGCCGTGTTCTCGACCCCCCTCCGCCCTCTCCCCCCTATTTTAGCCCGCTATAAGTCCCAAGGTGAATTATATATGACATGGGACTCTCTTGGGTTTAGTGAGGGGGAACGGAGATACACTCTCCTCCCCTCCCCACCATTGGTTTTCTCGCACCCAGAAATACACACCTGGGCGATCACCGGATCTCCTTTCTCTCTCTCTCTCTCTCTCTCCCTTTGCGGTGTTGTGTTGATTTCCAAGTCTCTCGTTCCTGGCTCCCGCTTCTATCCGGGATTAAGTCCAGAGATCCTCATTTCACTGACACACACGGAAATCTCACAATCAGTGTGCTAGTCAGGGATCAATCAACTCACCTATCCGACCGACAAATCTTTCGAAATTCGATTCGACGTCTCGAGGAATATTTTGTTGTTGGTTGATATTATTATTATATATGTAGTTCTTCACTTTTTAAATTCCCCCTTTATATATATTGATGTGCCGCTTAGAAAAAATCCATTTTCAGAAATATTTTCACAGGAAGACGAAGGATGATATTAATATGGGTGGGGATTTTTATTTTCTTTGAGCGGCTTTAAAAAGTATTTTGTGGATTTTTCTTTTTGGAAATTTCTGATTTTCGTAGAATGGAGAAAATGCAGGTGTTGACAATTTGACGATTTCGAGAAAATGAGACACTAATTTACAGATTAAAAAAGTATTAGGTTCTCCAATAAGGAGATAAAGGATTAAAACTAGGATTAATTTAACTCGACAATTTTTCATTATTCAGGACTAATTTTTCTAATTCTAATTGGCCATTTTGTCTTTGACATTGTCTTTAATTTTAACTTTCACTTTGACTTTCAACGTAGAAAATGAAAGTCAAAGTGAAAGTCAAAATCGAAGACACAGTCAAATTACAAAATTGCACTCCAGAAATTTAAATCTTTTTGTTTTTATTAGAAAAATATTCTATTCCACAGATGTTGATATAAAGATATTGTATCGACGTCAAATTAAATTACAAGCTATACAACTGATGTCTAAAATACTATTATTATATAGAAAATTGAACGTATATCTCTTTATTTAATGCGACTAAATATATAAATTGAATATAAGCCTCTCCGTTATTTTCTTGACGCGCAACAAACAATAAAAATGCAGCCAAGTGTCACAGAAATATTTTGATTCTCTATCAATAAATATATATGTATACTTTGGATATAGCAAACAAAGGAGACGTGGAGACATAAAGGAAAATCTGAAGAGAGGGGAAACATTCATGGATCGATGGAAAATAAATGTTGGAAGCTGAATCCCGCAATATTGGCTTCCATCACCACTCGCATAAATGGTAACAATGTAGGTTAAGGTGTAACGTCCCCAAGCAAAATTTATAATACATTCAACATGTTATACGTACAGGGGGATATATATAGGTATGGGTATAATAATGCACACACCATGACATATTAAGATTTAAGCTATACGCTTAGTTTCTCTTGGATGAAAGCAGAGCATGTCATGAATGTGACGGGGTGAAGGATGTGTGATGGCATAAGGTGAGACGGTGGAAAAAATAAGGGAGGAGAATAAAGGAAGGAAAGAAGGAGGAAAGAGAAAAAAGGAAAGGAAAAATGCAGGAATTAATAAAGTTAGAAAGAAGAAAAGAGAGAAAAGACAAAAAAGGGAAGAAAAAAGAAGACAAAGGAAAAAGAGGAAAAGAAGGAAAGAAACAAAGAAAAGAATAAAAAAATATATATTAGAGAGAATGAGAGAGAAAAATGGAGAAGTAGGGAAATATATAGAAAGAAAGAGTAAAAGAAGAAAAAATGAAAGAAATAAAAAAGTAATAAGGATTAAAAGAAGGAAACAAAAATCAGGGAAACTAGAGAATAAATAAAAAGAACAAGATGGAAAGAGAAAAAAAGGTAAAAAGAAAAAAAACAATGGAAATAAATAAGAAGAAGAAAAACAAAATGAAAGAAGAAAATATCGGAAAAACATGGAAAGAGAGAAAGAAGAAAATAAAAACCGAAAAATGAAAAAAAATTAAGAACAGAAGTAATGAAAGGTATAAAATAAAATTGTAAAAAATAGAAGAAAACAAAAAACAAGAGAGCAAAAAGAGAAAAGAATGAAATCAGAAAGCAATGAAAGAAAAAAGGAATAATGAGGGAAAGAATGAAGAAAAAAGGATTAAAAAAACAAAACAAGAATGAAAGAAAAAATAAAGAAAACAAAAAACTAAGGAAAAGAAGAAGAAAACAAAAAGCAAGAGGAAAACAAGAAAAGAAAAAAGAAGTGATGAAGAATGAAGAAAAGAAATAAGAAAATGGGAAAAATACTGAAGAAAATCAAAAAAAAGAAGAAGAAGAAAACAAAAAGAAAGGGGAAAAAACAAGAAAAGAAAAAAGAAGCAATGAAGAATGAAGAAAAGAAATAAGAAAAGAAAGAAGAAAATGAGAAAAATACTGAAAAAAACAAAAAAAAGATAGATGAAAACAAGAAAAAGAATAAAGAAAAAAAAGAAAAAAAAAAAGAAGAAAACAAAAGCAAAGAAAACAATAATAAAAAGAAAAACAGAAAGAAAGTACCGAGAAGAAAACGAGAAATGAAGAAAAAAAATAAAGAAGGAAAGTAAAAATGAAGGAAAAATGAAGAAAATGTGGAAAAAATATAAAAATAAAGTAGAAAAGAAAGAAAAAAAAATTTTTTAAAAAGTGGGAAATTATAAACAAAGAAAAAATAATCAATGAAAACAAAAAAAATCAAAAGAAATAGAAAGAAGAAGAAAGCAATAAAGAAGAAATGGAAAAATAAAGAAAAGAAGACAACAGAAATCAAAGAATGAAGAAGAAGAAAAGGAATAGAGAATGAAGCAAAACAAGAAGGAAATTGAAAATAAAACTTTGAAAGAATTTTGTGGAAAATGTCCCAAAATTTGATGAATATTCTGCAATTTTGTTGGTGAATTTTCACTAAAATTGGTAACTTTTTCCTAAAATTTTGTGATGAATTTTTAATAAAATTTGGTGAAATATTAATAAATATAAATATTCCGTAAAAGTTTTTGGTAAATTTTCACTAAAATTTTCCTAAAGTTCCATAAATATTGGTAATAACTTTTTTCTAAAATTTGGTGGTAAATTTTCATTAGAATTTAATGAAATATTGATAAATATCTGTAAATATTCCCTAAAATTTTTCGGTGAATTTTTACCAAATTTTAGTGAAATTTTACAAATGTTGATTTTTTTTCTACAAATTTTGTTAGTGAATTGTCAATTAAATGTAAATTAATAAATTCTTAGTATTTTTTGGTGAATTTTTAATAAAATTATGTGAAACTTTCTCCAATTAATTGTTAATGTTAATAAGTAAATGTAAATAAAAAATATATTCTCAAAATTTTGTTGCATATTCATTAGAATTTTGTAGAATTTTCACCAAATTATAAGAGATACTCACAAATTTGTTGGGCAAAAGTACTTTCCCCAAAAAATGTGTAAAACTATTCCGAATAAGAAAAGTTTGTGAATATTCCTTAAATTTTTTACAATGCAGGAAAGAAAAAAAAGAAGGAGAAAGATAGAAGAAAAGGAAAAAATAGAAAAAAAACAATAAATAAGAAATGGAAAAGAGAAGGAAATGAAAAATGAAGAAAAGATAAAAAAAAGAAAAGTATGTAAAGAAATAAGCAAAGATAAAATAAAAAAAGCGAAAAGAAAATAAAAATAGAAAACAAAAAACTAGGAAAGAGAAAAAATAGAAATAAAAAACGAGGGAATAAGAAACAAGAAAATAAAATAGAAGGAAAAAAAGAAGACAAATTAGAAAAAAAACAATAAATAAGAAAAGAAAAAAGGAAGAAAAGTAATAAAAATGGAAATAATTAAGGAAGCAAAGATGCAAAGAGAAAAAGAAGGAAACAAAAAATAAAGGAAAAAAAGGGAAAATTAATGTACGAAAGAAAAAAGAAAAACCGAAAAATTGAAGAAAGCAAAAGAAAAAAGAAAGAAAGTATTAAAGAAAAGGAGAAAGATAAAAATGAATGAAAGAAAGTATTGAAGAAAATGAGAAAGAAAAAAATGAATGAAAGAAAGAGAGAAAAAAAGAAAGAAAGAAGGGGAGAAAAAAAGGGGTCGTCAAGAAGCGAATGGAGGGCACAACACGACGATTATTCGGTTAATGAAGGGAGGAGGGTGGTTTCTTGTTACAAACGTTTCCTGTATGTAAATCACACGCAGAACAAGATTTCTCCTCTCAAAAACTAGTCTCCGGGTCCAATAATCTTGAAATGAAATCAAATCCACATGAGCGACCAAAAAGTTTCGTCTTCCGGAATGGAAAACTGATATAGGGATCGAGATAAAAATATATAAATGAAAATTTAGAGAGAGAGAGAGAAAGAAAAAAATGACTGGGTGCAGTTTTATAATACAGCTATTGATTGAAAGTGGGTTAGGTGACATTTCCTCCACACGTACACACTTTCAACTTCCCGTGAATTTGAATTTTAGATGTCATTTCCTAATTTCCTATTCTAACCGCTTCCTCACGGAGGAAGTAATTAAAATTTTCATTTTCAAGTTTTTTGAAAATTAAATTTATTACCAAAAGCAGAAATTCTTCCCGATTGGTACACAATCTTCAGGAATAAATATTAATAACTGAAGGGCAATAATTATGAAACTTTGTTTCCTTGAATTTAATTTGACATTTTCCGTTTGATTTAGTTTGAAATGTTATTTTTAATTGCTCGAATTTTATACTTGAAAAATAAACTTTCACGAACTGTGATTAATTAAATTATTTAATTATAAATATTTAATTACTTAAGTTAATTTAATTCTTATTCGAAATTAATTTTTGGAAAAAAAAACTTTCCAGAACTTGTTCCGTTAAATTTCTTTCTAGTTTAAATAGTATTTCGGAAAAATAAGCTTTCCGAAACTTGTTCCGTAAATTTTTTTCCTAATCTAAATAGTATTTTGGAAAACAATTTTTCCTGAACTTGTTCCGTATTGAATTTTCTTCTGGTTTGAATAGAATTTTGGAAAACAATTTTTTCTGAACTTGTTCTGTATTGAATTTTCTTCTGGTTTGAATAGCATTATTTGGAGAACAATTTTTCCTGAACTTGTTCTGTTAAATTTTCTTAAGGTCTAAATAGTATTTAAAAATATATTCTTTCTGGAACTTATCCCACTGAATTGCTTTCCAGTCTGAATATCGTATTTGAGAAAATATTCCTTTCGGAACTTGGTCCATTAAATTTCCTTTTACTTTGAATAGTATTTTAGAAAAAAAATTTTATGAACTTGTTCTGTTGAATTTTTTTCTGGTCTGAATAATATTTGAGAATATATTCTTTTTAGAACTTGTTCCATTGAATTTCCTTCTGGTTTTAATGGTATTTAGAAAACAATTTTTCCTGAACTTAATTATTCTTTAAATTTCTTTTTTTGATTAGATAGTATTCGAGAATACAGTCCTTTTGGGATTTATTCCTTTTTCCAACAAGTTTGAATGGAATATTCAAGAAAAAAAAAACCTTCCTGAACTTGTTCCATATAGTTTAAAAAATAAAAACAAAACAACAAATCCCAAATAAGAAGGAAGAAAGCACTTCCGGAACTAGTTCCGAAAAGTACTTTTGAATTGTAATTACTGTCCAGCTAATTTACTTGAATTAAATAAATTTATTCTTTTATTTTTGCATTATAGTTTCTATAGAATGAGACAGTTTTTGTTGTTATTTATTTATTATATTTATTATCACTATAATCATTATAAATTTATAATAATTAATTAACTAATTAATATTAATTAGAATCGAATTGATAGTTTCAATTTTTACTATTAATTATTATAATCAGTTAGATTTCAGAAATTTTTTTTCAGATTTTTTCAGTTTTAAATGTGAATTAATTTTTAAAAAAGTCTATTAAAAATTGAAAAGAAGTAAAAAACAAAATTTAATTATTTAAAGTTTAAAACGATTAGCATAAATATAATTATTGTGCTGCAATTGTTTCAACGTATAGACAACTCGCAGACGAGAGTGAGAGAGAGAGAGAGAGATGGACCTCGCGCCGCTCTAGAGTCCATGAATCTAAATAAAGAGCTGTGTGTATGTTCACTTTCTCCTCGGTTTATTCGCGGTGGGTTCTCTCTCTCTCTCTCTCCTTCACAATGGAAGCACTTCATGTCCACGAATATGCAGAAGACTTATGTCTACTGCATACAATTGTCTCCCGGTGAAAATTTCGTGACGAGCAAACAAATTTTCCTAAACGTTCGTAATTACTCGCGCAGTTTATATATAAAAAGAAGCACTTCTGAAAAAAAAATTTCTACAACAAAAGATCAGCAGTTTTACAACTTCCTCTTAGCTTTCCAGAAAAACTGTTTTTTAATTTCCCTTCATTTATATTTACTCTTTCTCTATTTTATTTCCGCGGTTGTCTTGCATTTATTACTGTCTCTAATGTTGTTTTTTGTACTTTTTATTTTTTTTATTTCATTATTTTTTTATTTCATTATTTTTTTATTATTGTTATTTTTTTATTCCTTTAATTTTTAATTTTTTTATCATTGTTATTTTTATTATTTTTTTATTCCTTTAATTTTTTAATTTTATTATTATTATTTTTTTATTCAATCTTCTTGTTTATTAAATTACGAAAGGAATTACAATTTTTAGGGAACTTGTTCTGGATGTTTTTCATTGTTTGATTTTGGAGAAAATATTTCTAGAACTTGTTCGCAAAAAAATTATTTTATTTCTATTAATATTGTTTTTTATTCTTTTTTTCTATATTAGTATTTTTTACTCTTCTTTCTTTTTCGTATGTTTACTAATTTAATCAGAGAATATAATTCCGGAACTTGTATTTAAAAAAATGTTTGGTTCTCCACTATTGATATTAAAATAAATACTTACGCAACTCGTTCATGAAAAAGTCTCTTGTTTTTTTTACTCGTTTCTAATAAGAAAATGTATTTTCAGAATTTATTCTTGATAGTTTTTTGATTCCTCATTTAGTATTTGAAGAAAAATTCCAGAACTTCTCTGCGAAAAGAACTTTTTTTCTTTTCCACCACTATTTAGTAAGGAATATTTCTAGAACTTCTTTGCGAAATGCTTTTTTGTTTCCTAACATTATTTTATAAGGAAATACATTTCCTGAACTTGTTCTGTAAAAATTCTCTTGTTCTTCACTTGGTATTTAAGAAAATACTTTCGGAACTTGTTCCAAAAAAATCTTTTCTTTTTCTACTAAGATATTTTATAAAATATACTGTGAAAATTTGTTTCAGAAAAAAATTTCTTGTCCTCTATCTCGAAAAAATTATACTTTCGGAACTGGTTCCTAAAAAATACGTTTCTTTTTCTATAATAATAAAATAAATTTTTTAAAAATTGTTATCGTTTTCTACCAGTTTGTATAGTAAGGAAATAAATTGGAGAAATTTGTTCTAAAAAAATTCCCTTCTTCTCCAGTTGATATTTAAGAATATACTTTCGGAACTTGTTCCTAAAAAATTCGTTTCTTTTTCTGTAAAAATAGTTAACAATATGTTTTTCTATAACACTTTTAAAAATTCTTGATAATAAAAATTCTATTTTCTTAAATGGGATTTACGAGACAACATTTTAGGAACTTGTTCCGTAAAATTGTCCACTAAAGTTTATTACTTCTAAACTTCAGCCCTTTATGTTCATTTCCCCCTTTTTTCTCAATTTCTTTCAATAAAACAATAATTAAAAAATTTTAAACATACAAAATTGATTTTTAATTTTTTTTCCTCCATAGAATGAAACGAGAAATTAAAGGTCAGAGCCGAGAAATGATGAGGAATCAATAGGCGATGCTGTCGTTTCGGTGAATCAGCGATGCCGTGAAAAGGTATAAGAGAAAATTGAAACTAAAAAAAGCGGCACCTTTTATGCTTGCATATTACGGAGAACTAAAAGATATATTCCTTCAGTTTGGTGGAGTGCGACTAAAAAATTTTCTTCCTTTTACTATTAAAAAAATATATATTCCGAAAATAAAAAAAATAGAAAGAGAGAAAGAGAGAGAGAGAGTTGGAGATGTATTCCGCTTGAGTTGCCCTATCCTCAGGATTTATCATTGGGGGCCATATTGAGTGACGCGGCATCATAGAGGACTTGTCCAAGCAGAGATTCGAAAAGTGTAGCCAGGAGTGAAATCCGGTAGCCGCGAGCACGTCGAACAAAGTTTTCAACTCAATGTGCCAAACAAGCCCGTCAGGATCTCCTCTGACTGCAGCTTAACGGAATTCGTGGAAAAAAAATACAGAAGGAGATATTAGAGAGAATGTGAATTCTTCAATATTCCAAAACGAAAATCCCGTTAAAGTTTTGATGATCGCCGCCCGCGTCGAAAAAAAGGAAATGAAAGATATCCAAGAAAATTATTTGATTTCCGAAAAAATAGCTTCCTGGAAAGAATTTTCGAAAAAATTTAGTTTTTACTCCGCTGGTTTTTTTTTCGCAAAAAGAATTAAATTTCCCATCATATACGCATTTGCACATTTAATCGTGTGCCAAAAAAAAAAGTATTCGCAAACATCTCTCTTTAAACGAAAACGAATATTCATATTATTATTTTGTATAAATGCCATGACGGGGAATTGGAATTGAATTTCGCCCAAGATGCTATCGATATTAATAAAGTTGAGTTTGCCCGCGATCCAAAGAGTGGCATGAGGCGATGAGGCGCCGGTGAAATATTCTCAATGAAAAGAGGAAAATGAAAAGATAGAAAGAGTGTGATGATGGAGGGAAGAGAGGGGAGAAGAGAGTGGGCGTAAAGTGAAATCCAGTAAAATGTAATTTCCCTTGTTGGCATAGGACACGTGAGTAGCACCTTCTCGTTGAGAGAACACGTTAGACTATGGGCGCACGTTGTGTATATATAACAGAAGGACGGAAACTGGGACAAAACAGGACCGAGACATGCAAGAGAACACATCCTCGAGGAGAGAGAGAGAGAGAGAGAGGATATATGTGTCGTCAAGTAGTAATTTCCAGGCTGTCACAGCCACCTCGTCTGCCTAGGCTTTACGTTTGTCTCGTCGTCGTAGTCGTCGTCGTCATCCCTTTTCTTCTTCTTCTTCATCTCCTATTTTCCCTCTCGCTCTCACAATTTTACTTACACGCACTCAACCCCTTCTCATCTGTACCCCATCAGTATCCTCTATAACCAACCTCATCCTCATCCTCATCCTCCTTCTTCCGCCCACCAATCCACCAATGTCACTTTTACTTCTGCTTGCTTCTGCTTCATGAACGTCTCTCCTATGTGCTCTCGGAGCTGTTTTCATCAAGCTGACTCACTGTCACTATTCAACTAGATATATATGTATTTATTTCCGGTACTGCTGGTAGTTCCTTTTTAAGCGCTGATACATTTTGTGAAGCTGTGATTCTAATTTATTTCGCAATTTTAATAAATAAATTGATTGGTACGTGGTGGTCCATAATGTGGACCACCCCTTCAGACAAATGCGAGTACTCCTAATTTCAAATTGTTCTGTAGACGCAATTTTTAGTGCAGTAGAATTCGCTTACGAACGATATTTTGACACTTGGTTGGTGTCAATGTTAATTTAACTTAAGGAACATCGTTTATTGCAAGATGAATATAGCCACAGGGCACGAATTGGGTCCTTAAATTTCCTTCAAGTCCGTAAAAGTCAGTTTTAGAGAAATCGCAAATAATTACAGAAATTCAATTATTTTCCAAAGTAATAAAGTTCTTTAAAAAATTCAATTACGTTCCAAAATTTCAAAAAAAAATTCTCGTCAAAGTTTCAATTATTTTTAGAAATATTAAAAATCCTCTCTAAAATTCAATTATTTCCAAAAATCTTTTTCAATCCTTGTCACAATTTCAATTATCTAGAGAAATATATTAAAAATCTTCTCCAAAATCCAATTATTTTCAAAAGTAATAAAATTCTTAACAAAAATTCAATTAGGTTCAAAAATTTTTTAAAATTCTCCTCAAAATTACAATTATTTTCAAAAATTGTAATACAATTCTTGCAAAATTTCAATTATTTTCAAAATTTTTTTTAAATTCTCATCAAAACATCAATTATCTAGAAAAATATTAAAAATCTTCTCTAAAATTCAATTATTTTCAAAAACTTTTTTTAAATTCTCGTCAAAACTTCACAGAAAAAAATGCGAATGGTAAAAACAACCACATTTGTGTAGTTAGAAAAAAAGTAGTTAAAACTACCATATTCAGCAGCATTTTAACTACACTTCCTCAGTTAGTGGAACCAAAATGAAGTAGTTGGTTTTATGTAGTTAAAATAACTACTTTACGTAGTTGAAATAACTAACAGATGCTTGTAAATGGCTCAACTATAGTGTAGTAGTAAAAACTATTGTTAAAAATAGTTAACTTTACTATTGTGGTAGCAAAAATAACTATTTTGTATTAGTTGCAAACAAAATGAGACTTACTGTTTTTATATAGTAAATACAACCTCTGAAAGTTGTTAATTGTATGATTTATGTAGTTAAAACAACTATTTCTTACTAGTTGCAGAGAAAGAAAGAAATTTACTGTTTTCATATAGTAAAATCAATTGTTGAAAATAGTTATTTTTACTATTTATGCTGTTGAAAAGATCATTTTTTTCTACAGAGAAAAAACGTGAGTGGTAAAAACATCCACATATGTGCAGTTAAAAAAATATAGTTAAAACTACCATATTCAGCAGCATTTTAACTAAACTTCCATAGTTAGTGGAACTAAAAGTGAATAGTTGGTTTTATGCAGTTAAAATTACTACTAGACGTTATGATTGTGAATAACTCAACAATAGTGCAGTAGTTAAAAGTACTGTTAAAAATTGTTATCTTCGGAATTTCTGTAGTAGAAATATCCATTTCTTGCTATTTGCAAAATAAATTAAAGCTTACTGTTCCAAAGAGTGAAAACAACCGCTGGAATTTGTTATTTTTATGTTTAATGTAGTTAAAAGAACCAATTCTTACTAGCTTTTAATAATTTATCTCTATGGTGGTAAGAAACATTTATTTTTATAACTACAAAAGTCATAAAAGTAACAATTTTTATGTTATTTTTACTATATGAAAATAGTAAGTTTAATTTTTTTATAACTAGTAAAAAGTGGATAATTTTACTACAGAAATTCTGAAAATAACTATTTTCAACAGTACTTTTTTTTAAGTACTGCACTATCGTTGAGTCATTTAAAATCATATGCTGGCTACATTTCAACTAAGTCTTTGAGCTTAAAAAATTAGTTACTGCAACTAAACGGAGTAGTTGTTATGACTGAATCTAAGAAGAACGTCCTCAAGTACAATGCCAGTCATCGTAGCGTGCGAGCGTGGTTAGGTGGTTAGGTTATCGGTTTGCGAATGTTAGGGTCGTGCGTTCAATCCCCGGCGTTTGGGGATTTTTCTCTGTTAGGTGTATAAGAATTTAATATATAAATTATATATGAACAAAAATAGGTAAGAGAAAATATAAAAAAATGGACCTCAATAATAATAAAAAACAAATAAATAATTTCATTTTACTACTTTTAATAGTTAATTTAACTATTTTTTACAGTTGTTACAACTACAATTTGTTACGGGCGCCTATGGGAACTATGAAAATTAAGTTACTGCAACTAAATGAAGCAGTTAGTATGACTAACAACAAATAGTTAAGATAACTGTTTTAGTAGTTAAATTTACTGTAAAAATGGTATTTATTACTACATTTTACAGTTAGACTAACTATTCTGTCATAGTTCATTTTACTAAATAATGTTACGGGCGCCTATAGGAACTACAGGAAATAGTAAAAAAGTAGTCAAATTTACCATATTTTTTTTTGTGTGTTCAATTATCTTTAGAAATATTAAAAATCTCCGAAATTCAATTATTTTCAAAAGTAATAAAATTCTTAACTATTTCAATTATTTTTAGAAATATTAAAAATCCTCTCTAAAATTCAATTATTTCCAAAAATCTTTTTCAATCCTTGTCACAGTTTCAATTATCTTTAGAAATATTAAAAATCTTCTCCAAAATCCAATTATTTTCAAAAGTAATAAAATTCTTAACAAAAATCCAATTAGGTTCAAAAATTTTTAAAAATTCTCCTCAAAATTTCAATTATTTTCAAAAATTTTAATACAATAACTTGCAAAATTTCAATTATTTTTCAAAATTTTTTTTAAATTCTCATCAAAACATCAATTATCTTTAGAAATATTAAAAATCTTCTCCGAAATTCAATTATTTTCAAAAGTAATAAAATTCTTAACTATTTCAATTATTTTTAGAAATATTAAAAATCTTCTCCAAAATTTAATTATTTTTAAAAGTAATAAAAATTCTTCAAAAAATTCAATTACGTTCAAAAATTTTTAAAAATTTCTCGTCAAAATTTCAATTATTTTCAGAAATATTAAAAATCTTTAAAATTCAATTGTTTTCAAAAATTTTAAAACCAGAAATTCTTTACAAAAATTCGATTACGTTTAAAATTTAAAAAAAAATTCTCGTCAAAACTTCAATTATCTTTAGAAATATTAAAAATCATCTCCAAAATTCAATTATTTTCAAAAATTTTTCTCAATTAAATGATTTTTAATATTTATTATTTTAATAAAATTTTCCAAAAGAATTCATTTATTTAAAAAAAATTTGATAAAATTCAACGAAAATATTTAATTATTTTCATAAAATAGTAAACATTTCACGGGAATTCAATGATTTACAAATTTTTTTTAAAAATTCTTTGCCATAATTCAATTATTTGCACACCTAAATAATAAAATTTTTACAAAGATTCAATTATTTTCGTAAATACTAAAATTCTTTTTAGAAATTCAATTATTTTTCAATGACCGTTTATAAATTTAAATAAGTAAACAAATAAATTTTTATAAATAATAAAACTTCTCATTGCACAATTTCAATTATTTTTAAATTTAAAAAAAAAATTTATCAAATTCGTCAAAAGAATTCAATTGTTTAAAAATTTGTTGATAAAATAATTTGTGAAAAATAAATTTTAAGAAACATTCAATTATTCAATAAATTATTCATTTTTGTATTAAAACAATTAAGTTCTAGTAGAATTTTCTAATAAAAATTGATTAATAAATGAATTTCAGTTAAAATTTTAGATAATAATTAAATATTAAAATCAATATAGTGCAAATTTTAAGAAATAATTGAATTTTGAAATTAATTTTCTTTGAAAAAGTTTAATTGCAGATTTCTTTTTTGTATAATTAGATTCTTGAAGTTTTTATTTTCTAATATATATTTAATTGAAGAATTTAGTAATAATTAAAATTTCGTAAAATTGAATATTGTAAACAGTTGTTTTGTTTTTATTGAATTTAAAAATTGTTAATGAACTTTTTCGAAAATTATTAATAATAACTGATTGAAAGAAGAATTTGAATTAATAATTCTTGAAAATAATAATTTAATTGAAATGATGGAAATAATTTTGAAGAAGTACAATATTCTTATAATATAAAATAATTATTTTATCACTGGGACATCTTAAATTATTATAAAACATGAAGAAACCAATCACTTCGAGTCGAAGACTCGGAGTGATCGGTTTCTTCATGTTTTCTAGTTATGAAAAAATTTAATTTATAGTTTTAAGTAAAATGTTCTCTTATTTCACTCGGACTGCTTATATTTTTGTCAGTAATAAATTAACAATTGGTCCGTAAATGATCCGTAATTTTTCATTTTTTGTCCGTAGTCCGAATTTAATGTATAGGACACTTCATAGTTTGGTTTTCAACAATAAAAGAAAAATCAAAATTAGTATCTGACTTACGAAATAAACTCGACAGAAAGCATGTTGTTTAACTCACCTGAAACAAAAAGAAAATAATTTATATTAGAATTATTATCAAAAAAATGAAAATAAGAATTTCCAAAAACTTTTGTTTTAAAATTTTCACAAAGTTTATACTATATATCCGAATTAAATGCCAATTAAAATTTATAATCTATCTACTACCTACTAAATTAGTTTTTATTTAATTTTACAAAGAGAAAAAAAATCGTGATTATATTTTTAAAATTTTCAATGCATTTAAATATAAAAGGAACATTAACCCTTTTTCCCTGGAAAAAGAAAATTAAATAAACAAAGGAAAAGAAGAAACTGGAATATTTTTTCAATAGAAGACGCGCGCGCGCGGTATTGGAAGGAAGTTTTTCATTGTGCGATGAATATTGATGATTATTCGCATCTATATATAAATGCACTAATCATTGGCACTAGAGAAATATATTTTTTTTCTTCTTAATAAAATATGTAAGTCAGGTTACAAACATGAGGTGAGTTACCAAACATAGCCACGTGGCCATTTGAATTAATTATATAAACATTCAGTTGGTTGTAATTATTATCAGCGATCGGGCACGTATCGTTTGTACATCGAGCATTTCGTGCGACTATTTTTTTTTCATTCAAAGAAAAAAGAAGATATACCGCTATATAAGCACGAGCCCTTTTTTTTATTTTCTTCCGTGACTCTCGTTTAATTTTAGAATCATCAATTGATGACTGTTGCATCCGATTATATTGAATGTTCAAGTTAGAATATTAATTTGTTTTCTATCCCTTTACCTTTTTTCTTTTTTTCTCTTCACCCCGCGTGCTTAAAGTCCACTATACTGATTCATTGAAATTGAGGATGTAAACAAACCACAATTATTCATCTGATGTAATCGATTTTTTTTATTGTAAAGATTGAAATTCTTAGAAATTTTCAAGGTTTGGATGATAAAATTTTATTGATATTATTGCCTTTTTTATGTATAATAGTTTATTTCTCTTTGTTTGGAGAATTTTTCTCGGATACTTTTATACATTTACTGAATTCTCTATTTTGGGCAACTTTTTTTTAACTTTTTCGTTTGACTCTTTTTTTGGTCAAAAGAATTGTTTTCGATTATTAAATTTTTTAATTATTTTTCTATTGTTTTCATTTTAGAAAATATTTAGTTTTTTTTGAAGCATATTGAAATGAATAATATTTTAATTGAAAAATTAATTTAAAATAGCAAACAAGTTTAACAAAAGAATAATAAAATAAGGATACAAAAATTATTCTAAAGAGACCAAAAATAATGTGATGAAAGTTTTTTTTTATATTTACCAAAAAATCCCACACACAAAAAGGCATTATTTTTACATAGAATATAAATTTTAACTCTCTAGAAAATTTTATTAACTTTTTCAATATTTTCCCAAGTGAATTGTAGCAAAAAATTTTTTTGAAAAATAGTAAAAAAAATTGTTGCTAAAATTACATACATTGTGTGGGGTTTACATGCGGTAAATAAATTTGTTAACTACAATAAATTGTAACTTACTATTTTTTCAGTGGGAATTTTTTTCTAGTTGCTATTATTTAAAATTATAAATTATAATTCATTAAAACTTAAATTTAAAAAATTATAATTTTTTCATTAAACCATTAATTTAGAGAAAGAACTTGATCAATTATTTTTGAGAATGTCGCAAAATTCACCGAAAATAACGCGTTGAATAAATTCAATGATCGCCAGCAAGATTCACCGTGAACATGCCAATCTTAAAATTCGTGGAATTGAAATATTTTTAATTCCAGAATGGCTTACATATAGTGTAATTGGTTCCAAGACGAAACGAACGAGTGGTTGCTAAAAAGCGTAAAAATGATGAGGTCCTCGCGGAGAGACGTGTATAGACGAACGGAGGGAAGAAAAAAATCTAAAAAAAATAAATAAATGAGAAAAAAATAAAATTTTGACTAGAACTAGCCTTTTTTAAATATAGAAAAGTGAAAAAAGAAAAGTAGGAAAATAATTTTTTTTTGCGAAGAATTTTTAGTTGTGATTAGCATGTCCTCGTGGAAGGCACACCCGGTCGCACGTGTTTTACATTATGGTCCATGGTGTTTCAAATTGTAGACTCGCATTTATTGTGCGGTTCATATATGCGGCGTATATAATAAATGTCATTTTTGCAACAACTTCCAACTGTTCGTACGTGTTTGACTTATATTTCCAAGCACAAAGTCGTTTTAACTAATATTTGTTTTTCTTTCGTTTCAAAATTGCTTAGTTTCATTTTCATTTCTCGGGTTAAATGCGCGTGTGTATGTATATGTAATGTATATTTCGCGTATGCAGTAATTATATTAGTCGAGCTAGAATTATTTTTACTCCTTGCAAGGAGTGTAGTTGTTTTCTTCTGTATAATAGCAAACGAGTGATTTTTTTTAATAATTTTTATTCCGCACTATAAGGGAAAAAATTTTCCTTTCCTTTTATTGATATTTTCGTATAGGGAAAATTTCATATTTTTTTGTTACAGTCAAACCTGATAAAGTGGGACGTGAAATACATTTTTTATTGACTTGACTAGTGAATTATATAATTATTAATTAGTTTTTTTAAATATTCATATTTTTTCCAGATTTTCTTTCAATTTCAATTCCATTTCAGTTTAATTTCAATTTCAATTCAATTCCTTTTCAATTCAATTTCGATTTAATTTCAATTCAATTTCAATTCAATTTCAATTTAATTTTATTTCAATTTCATTTCAATTTCAATTGAATTTTAATTCAACTCAATTCAATTTAAGTTTAATTTCAATATTAACATCAGTAATACATTTTAATTTAATTTCAGTTTAATTTTAATTCAATTTCAATTCGATTTCAATTCAATTTAAGTTTAATTTCAATATTAATATCAATATCACATTTTAATTTAATTTCACTTTAATTTCAGTTTAATTTCAAATTGTCAGTTCAAATTCAATTTTAATTATATTTCAATTAAATTTCAATTCAATTTCAATTCAATTTTAATTCAATTTTAATTCAATTTCAATTCAATTTAAGTTTAATTTCAATATTAATGTCAATATTACATTTTAATTTAATTTCAGTTAAATTTTAATTCTATTTCAATTCAATTTTAATTCAATTTTAATTCAATTTCAATTCAATTTCAATTATATTTCAATTCAATTTTAATTCAACTTCAATTTAATTTCAATTCAATTTCAATTCAATATCAGTTAAATTTGAATTCTATTTCAATTTGAATTCAATTTCATTTTATTTCAATTCAATTTCAATTCAATTTCAATTTAATTTCAATTCAATTTCAATTCAATTTCAATTCAATTTAAGTTTAATTTCAATATTAATGTCAATATTACATTTTAATTTAATTTTAACTCAATTTCAATTCAATTTTAATTATATTTTAATTCAATTTTAATTTAACTTCAATTGAATTTTAATTAAATTTAAGTTTAATTTCTATAGGTATTAATATCAATATCACATTTTAATTTAATTTCAGTTTAATTTCAAATTTTCAATTCAAATTTAATTTTAATTTAATTTTAATTCAATTTCAATTCAATGTCAATATCACAGAAAAAACTCTTAGTAATTTATGGTACGGGTAATTTAACCAATGTTGAATTTCCATTTACAATAATTTTCAATTAGTCAGATTCTTTCAAATAGAATAAACATTTTCTAGAACAATTATTTAGCCTAATTCAGCCGAATTTTCATTTGAGAAAATTTCTATTTACTAAAATTTTCATGTTTGATAATTTTTATTCAGCCAAATTTTTTTCAATCGAATAAAAGTCGTTTTGTGGAAATTTCATTTTGCCAAATTTTTATTTAGTTGAAAAATCTTTTTGTGAACCTTTTATTTAGCTAAATTTTCATTTAGCAAAATTTTAATTTACAGGAATTCTCAGTCAAAATTCTATTTACAAGAATTTTTTTTTTATCGAATAATTATTCTGTGAATTTTTCATTCAACCAAGTTTTTATTTAGCTCAATTAGTCGAATTTTTATTTAATAGAATTATCATTTATCGGAATTTTAATTTCTAAAAAATTTCTATTTAGTAAAGTTTCCTGTTAATTAAATATTGAATTAGTCGGTTTACTGTTTAGCCAATTTTCTAATACTTTTCATTTAATCTAGTTTTCATTTATAGCCGAATTTTCATTCTGTAGAATTTGTATTAAACCAAATTTCCATTTTTATTTTTTATAAAAAATTTTTTTAGCTAAGCTTCTTGTTAGTCAAATATTCATTTAGACAATTTTCTGTTTAGCCAATTTTTTATTTAGCTAAATTTTCTTTTCGCCGGATTATCATTAATTCCAATTCTTTGTTTAACGAAATTTTCATTGTCAAGAATTTTCATTTAGCTAAATTTTCAGCTATAATCGAATTTTCCTGTAGGCAAAAGAAAACAAATGAATTTTTTACTTTTCCGCTAATCGAATTTTAATTTAGACCAAAAAAAACCATTGCCAGTAAAAACTAGCAATGGTTTTTTTCAAATTTTACTTTAGACAAAAAAAAACCATTGCCAGTTTTTACTGGCAATGATTTTTTTTTGTCTAAAGGAAAATTTGATTAGCGGAAAAGTAAAAAAATTCTTAATTTTGACAAAGAAAGAAGAATAAATTTTTTTTTTCTTCAAGTTTTTTATGTTACACTCAAACCTGCTAAAGTGGGACATGACAGAAAGATAAACACACTGTTTAAAATATTTCTGCATTTCTATAAATTTTGCATCAATTCTATGAATTTTAGTATCCTAAAACTGCAAAAGATTTTTTTTTTCAAGAAATTTTTTAACCGTTGCAGTCAAACCTCCTAAAGTAGGACTTAACAGAGGGAAAACTTAAAATTGCAAAAATGTATTTTCAGTTTTTGCAAATAAACTTCCGAAATGTATTTGCAATTAAAATTTGTATTTCAAATCCTCGGATGGAAATTTTGTACTTTCGTAATAGTTTTCTATATTACAGTCAAATCTACTGAAGTGGGACGCAATTTTCAACTAATAGGAAGGCATTAACTTAAAAAGAACCACCAAATCAGTTCTAATAATAATTTTTCGCGAGCAATTCAATGATCGTAAAATAAATTGAGTCAAAATATTTTTTGACCAAATTTTGAAAAAAAAATTTTTTTCAAATTGTATATTTAAAAGGAGTTTAAAATTCTTGGGAGAGAATTTCGTATCCGCATGTAAGTATATAGCTTCTGGGTGAATTTATCGAAACTCACACGACATCTCAAGTTTCTCGCGCCCGATGCAGGTGGCGGGGGCGGTTGGTGGCAACGAAGAACGTTATATAGTATGATGTGCGGGGGTGGAGGACAAGGTAACCAAGAGAGTGAGAAAGAGAAGTTTGTACAGGTCTTCTAGGGTGGGCGGGAGTTTCAAAGTTGTAGTTTATGAATTTATAGCGGCAGAAAGCAGCAGCCGAGAGGAGCCGCTTGGCAAAGGCAACTGAGTTATGCACTCGCTCTCCAGGTTTATTTCATTTCATCTCCCGAGATATAGAAATTTAGGTACCAAGTTAAAGGGCGGGGTCCTCGCGCACTACTGTTAATGACATTACCTTTTCTCTCCTTTTCCATTTGTATAACAAAAATATCTCCACCAAATGTTAATGATGTGCTCATTTGCACATCGTTGAAAAAGTTGCATTTTTTCGCTACGACTATTTTTGCGTATTTTTCTTTTTTCCTTGATTTCGAAGAAGAGGGGAAAAAAAGTAATTTGTAAAATTGATTATTTTTGTCTAATTATTATTTATTTTTCAGGTAGAATAAAGTATTTTTTCTTCCAAAGAAACTTTACATATTTAGCGCAGTTAATCACAAAACAATTATTTCAATCGAAAATTCGGTTTAATAAAAATTCAACTTGCAATCGAAAATAATTTGGATAAATAAAAAATTAGAGTTAATGATAATTTGGTGAAATAAAAAGAATCAACTTAGATAATAGATACTCCAATTAATGACGCAATTCATCTGAACAAAAATTCAAGCAGTGAAAAAAATTTCACATAAATAAAAATTCGCTTCAAACTATGAAAAACTATTTTTTCGCATTTTTAAAATTTTTTTAATGGGAAAAAATAGTTTTCAGTTTGAAGCGAATTTTTTTCTCTAAATTCTCTGCGCTGGAAAATGAATCTAAAAATAATTTTTCTTCCACGGAAATGGATATATCTATTTCATTTCCCGCGAATAATATACGTCAGATAGAAGTCTCAGTTACGTATAAATATGTGTATGTTGATACCAGAGAATCGTCCTCGTGATTCCAGTGAGTGGGAGAATTTTAATCGTGCATATACGTATATATTCACGTGTGCGCTCAGTATGATTGTATTATTTTTTTCTGCTTAACTGTTTGCGTAGGACGTTTCAAATACCGCGAAACACAGGTACCTGTGCGCACTGTGCGGTGTCGGTGTTCGTGGGCAGATTCAGTTCAGTCACGGTCCCCGACGACGCCCTACTCTCAACGCGACACTCCGACCTGGTGCACCCACCGTGTATCCGGTCTGACACATGGGAAGACTCCTGCCCTACCCTATAGCCTATCCTATCATCTTGTTTCCTCCTGTTTCCGGATCGATTTACGCTCACTGTGTGTATTGTCATTTTTTTTTTATTTATTTTTTTTATTTATTTATTTCGGTTGCGAAATTATTTCCATTTTGGGTTGAAATTATTTGCTCTATGTACTACAGGGTTGCCACCAAATATTTAATTTTTTTTCCTGCTCTCTAAATTTGAATTTGTAAAAATGTTTACTAATTCGAATTAGTGACTGACTTTTTGCTTTTGAATTAGTAAATTTTATTATTAAATAGTTATTTCTACTAATTTATTAGTAAAATTTATTAATTCAAAAGCAAAAAGTCAGTCACTAATTCAAATTAGTAAACATTTTTACTAATGCAGATTAAGAGAGTAATTTTTACTAATTTTGGAGTAAATTTTGCTACGTTCGAACTTGGAAGTAAATTTGAATAATTTATACAAATATGTACTTCGAACGTAGCAAAATTTACTCCAAAAGTAGTAAAAATTACCAGAAATGCCTTACCGGGAACTTTTTATTTTTACTATAAAATTAGTCAAATTTACATTAAATTTTTCTAAGTGTAGACAAAATTTTCACTTTTTCCCTGACCCTAAAGAATATTCTGATTCACTCTAAAAATTATTAGATACTGAAAAAAAATATTCTTAATACATTTATTTACGAATTTCGTTAATTGTAAAATTATTCGAAAACATGAATAACTTCTTTTCTAAATAAATGTTTAATCATTATTATTTTTCCGTAGGAATTAAAATTTTTGAAGACATTCAAATTCAAAGTTTTTTGAAATTCAACAACGTTTTGTAATAATTTAAATTACTATAAAATTTTTCAAAAAAAAAGTTAATTATTTACAAAAGTCCCAATAAAATCCTTCGCAAGAATTCAATTTTTTTACAAGTAGTAGAATTTCTCAAAAAAAAAATCAATTTTTAAAAAAAATGTAATAAAATTCGTTGCAAGAATTTAATTATTTTCATAAATATTAAATAATAAATCGATTATTCGGTAATTCATTTTTAAATCAATTTTTAATAGAAAATTCTAGAAGAATTTAATTATTTAATTAAAAAAATAATTTATTGAATAATTGAATGTTTGTTAAAATTGTATTCTCATAAAGAAATGTATCAACAAATTTTTAAATAATTGAATTCTTTTGACAAATTTTAATAAAAATTTTAAGAATAATTACATTTTTCGAGGAATTCGATTAAAATTGTATAAAAAAAAAATTAAAATCCTGCGATGAGTTTAATTATAATTAAACTAATTATAATTAATTATAATTTAATTATAATTATAATTAATTATTTAAAATTAGTTTTTTAATTTTAATTATTTTCATAAATAATAAAACATAAGTTTTATTATTTATGAAAATAATTAAAATTTTCACAAGAATTTTATTAAAATTTTTCGAAAATAATTGAATTTCGGAGAAGAATTTTATTATTTATATAAATAATTGAATTCTTACAATAAATTTTATTATTTACATAAATAATTGAATTCTTGCAATGAATTTTATTCAAGTTTATAAAAATAATTGAATTTCGGTGAAGAATTTCATTATTTGTAAAAATAATTGAATTCTTGAAAAGAACTTTGTTAAATTTTTTTTAAATAATTGATAATTTTCGAAAAATTTTATGAAATTTTTTATTTTAAATAATTGAATTCCTGCGTGAAAATTTTATTACTTATGAAAATAATTGAATTATTTTGAAGAAATTTATTAAAAATTTCGTAAATAACTGAATTCCTGTGAAATTTTGCCAAGAATTTTATTATAATTTTTTAAATAATTGAATTTCGAAGAAGAATTTTATTATTTATAAAGATAATTGAAATTTTGAAGGAAATTTTTTTTTATTTTTGAACATAATTGAAATTCTGCAAAGAATTTTTATAACTTTTGAAAATAATTGAATTATATAATATACCTTATATAATTCAATAATAAAATAAAGTTATATTTAATTATTTTTTTATTGAAAAAATACACAAAAAAATGAAATTATGTTATTCATAAAAAAATAATAAATAAGAGAAGAAAAGAATTTTATTTGGCACTTTAAAGTCTTTTCAATTTTTGGAGTTTACACATTTTTGAAAACAAAACTCTCGTAATACAGAAAGTTTTGTTTTCAAATTGTTTCGCTCAATAATTTATCTTGGAAATAAAATGTAAATTAATAATAACATTAAGTGATAGATTATTATAATCGAGAAAAACATGTCACTACTGCTACTTCCTTATGAAATATAGTTTATTTTCATTATATAGGTAGAATCGAATGACGAAAGTCAAATAGGAAATTTGATATAATATGTAAATAGTACGTAATTGGATTTTGATAAATCACATTTTTTCCAAATTATTATCGTGAGGACTGAGAACATTTGAAAATTCAAGTTTTAACCTAGTTTATAAATTCTTTCATTAGATAAGAGAAAGAATTAAATTCAATATTTATTAAATATTTTAAATGTCTGATATTTATGAAATCCTATTATAAATATTTATTAACATACGAGAAATTTGTTTATTACATTTGTATATTTTGCGTTTTTATTCATTTATATTATTTGATTAATATATATTTTTTTGTTTATTTATTTATCTTCGAAATTTTTTTCAAGCACCTAAATTTTTATCAAATACTGTTGGCAAATTTTGTGGCCTTGGAACAAAAATTTTATTTATTTTTTAAGGAAGAGAAAAAATTGAAATCAATATTGATTAAATGTTTTTAAAATCGAATATTTAGTAAATATTTATTAACTTCATTAAATAACTGAATATTTTATTAAGTCAAATATTTGTCTATTATTTAAAGACAATATTTGTTAAAATAATAATTTTACTATTTTCATTTATTTAATTTTTTTAATTTACTATTTTAATTTATTTCATTTTTTTAATTTATTATTTTAACCTTTATTATTTTAATTATACTATTCGTACGTGTATAATAAATCATAAAACTATTTCATAAATAGAATTACAAGAGAAAATAATAAAAAAAAAATGTTTTGTATAAAAATAGCGAGAATAATTAGAATTCAGAATCTAATTCGTAATTCCTTTTTGTTTCTGAATCATTGACCCAAGAATACGTAATGAAAAACGTGAATTCCTTTAATATAATTAATAAGCAAAATTTTCTATCACGTGCCAGAGCACAGAGAAATGTTCACTTGACAAGTGTCTTTAATATATATTTTATTTCTTTTCTTTTTTTCTTTCTGTTTAATTATTTTCTCCTCATTAATTATGAATCTTGGGAATATTTCCAAAAATAATTCGATTAAATTCTAAATTTAATTGCTTAGAGAAAAAAAAAATTTGCATAAATTCTATCATTTATCACTAATTTGTTTAAACTATCTGGGAATATATAATTTTTTAACGTATCCAGCGCGTGAGTTCATTTATCGTTTATAATTTTTTATTATCATCAAATTTATTCCACACTATAAACATTGTTAATTTTTCAAACATTCCGAAAAATATATAAATTAGTCCTAAAAAGAGTTTTAAATTTAAACACATGTTTTATTTATTCTCTTTTTTAAAAATACAATTGTTATACCTACAGTTTTGTATATCAATAAAAAATTCAAAATAAATTTTCAAAGTTTACCTAGTGAGCCAGACGTCTAATTGGTAAAGGAAAAATTTCCACTAAAAATTTTTATTTATTCAAATATTTTTTCTTCAGGAATTTAGTTAATTTTTTTTCATAGATTTCAATATAAAAAAGTGTATGTTTTATATTCCTTCCAATAAATTTCACACAGCTGCAGTTTTAAGTTTATTCATAAGTTTGCTCTAAAAATCTACATTTTTTTTCAATTATCAAAAAGAGAAAAAAATTAAATCCTTTCATTAGCCGGAGGAAAATTCCACTTTATAGAGTTCGATCGTTCTTCAATAAAATTCACGTGATATGTTAGTGTTAATTGAAAAAATTCAAAAAGAAAACTAAACTGGTAAATATTTTTTTTATAAACAAAATAAAAAAAATTTCTCTTCTGAATGAGAATAGAAAGAAAATAATTTCCACTTCAAATGAAAACAAAGAGAAAATAATTTTCATTTATTATCTATTATATTAATTTTTCTAACAATATAAAAAAATTATTTTCAATTCTAATTGACAGTAGAAAGAAAATAATTTTTAATTTTTATAATATTTTCTTTTATAAACAAAGTAAAAAAGGTTATTTCTCAATTATTATGGCTGAGAATAGGAAGAAAATAATTTCAATTTCAAATGAAAAGCAAACAGACAATAATTTTCAATAATTAAATAATTAAATTAAATAATTAATAAATTAAATAATTTTTCAATAATTCCAAATTAGAAAAAAAATCATTTTCAATTCTTTAATTGAAATTTAAAAAAATTTCAATTTCAGAAAAAAGAAAACTTGTAAATTTTTTTCCCCTTTTTTTATCATTTTTCTGCAATATTTTTTGTTTATTTTATAAATTAAATAAATTAAGGTAAACATTAAAGAGATTTCTTGAGGAAAAAAAAGTGCCATGACTGAGTGAAAGGTATAATATTAATTGTGTATATTTATACGGTTGGCGGGGTATTGTTTTTATACTAAGATCATTAGCACGGTCCCTAATTAGTCGCCTATATATTTAAGAGAGTTGGAAGATCCCGTTTTGAAAATGATCTTAAGCTAATGTTTTGCCAAAGGCTATATTGAATATTGACCCTGGGGGGACGTCATTATCTCTTAATTATACAAGCTTCTGTTATTTCACAGCTGTTAGAAAAATTTTCAATCACCGCACAGGTAAAAGAAAAAAAGATGATGTACCGGAAAAACGTTACCAATATTCTAGAAAAATAGATAAATCACAAAATTGACAAAAGGGAATAAATATTTGTTTAAATACACTTTTCACTTTTAAAAATTAATTTTTTCATAATAACAAAAATATTTTTTCACACAACATTCTCCTCATTGGTTTATTGTTTATTCTCTCTAAATATAAATCAATGTAGGAGTATTTTTTATTTTTACATTATTCTGGGACACAAGTTTTAATTTGTATATAATTTAAAATGTTTTTATTTTTCTTTCATTTGCATTTTATTTAACTACTTTTTTGTTTCTAGAACAATTTTTTTTTATTTATTTAAGTATTTTATTATTATTTATTTATTTCAATTTTACACGAATTCAAACAATTATTTATTTTATTCAGATTTATTTCAAAATTTTTTGTATTGTTAATCTTTTTATTTATTAAACAAAAGAATTATTTTTTTATCAGAAAAAAATAAATATTTGCAATTTTTGAAATATAAATTAAATATAAATTAAATTAGAGATAAATATAATTCGGAAGGTAAATAAAATTTCGCAAATAAACAATGACAATTTGAATAGTTTCCATTATAATAATTTTTTTTGCTTTTCTGTTGATAAAATGTGAATATTGAAGGTATACACTATACACAGTGAGTGATGCGACGGGCGAATGGAAGAAAATTTGATCTCGACGAGAGTGATACTCGAAACGGAATGACCATGTAAGCTGGTACGATAAGTATGTCTCGATATATATGTGAAGATGCGTTCAGGGGTTGTTACAAGGAGGTCGAAAGTGGAGTTTGTTGACCGGAGATATACTTGGTTGTCAGATGAGGTTTCACGTTTCTGGCCCTTATACCTTGGTGCGGGAAATGACTCAAACCAATATATAAATATACCTATATACATATATATACCTGTCAATTCTCTTGCTTACCACCTTTCCGATTATTTACATTATTTTTCTACAATATTTTTCCCCTATTCACAATTTTCCGTAATGTTTACTAACGAAACATATGCTTCCATTATAATAAATCTTATTTTTCAATTTTCGTCCCATTTATTTACACTTCTTTGGTTAGTTATTAATTTATTTACATATTTACACAATAACTCGTGCAACAATATAATAATAATAATAATTATATGTAAATTCATTAATATTAATTAATATACTAGCAACAATTCGCTCTCTACAGCGCGCGGCTAACTTCTTACTGCCTTTTTAATATTTTAAAAATAAAAGAATTTAAAAATTTTCTAATTTAAAATTTTGCTGAAAACACTAAACGATTCAATTTTGGAGAAATTACAAAGAATTGCAGAAATTCAATTATTTAAAAAAAAAATAAAATTCTTCTTATAAAATTTAACTATGTTCAAAATTTGAAAAAAATTCTCGTAAAAATCCCAATTATCTTTATAAATAACAAAGTTCTTCTCCAAAGTCCAATTATTTTCATAAATGTCAAAAAAAATTCTTGTCCTAATTTCAATTATTTTCAAAAATAAAATGCATTTTGCTAATTTCAATGATTTTCAATATCTACTATTTTAATGAAATTTCCCAAAAAGAATTCAATTATTTTAAAAAAATTTTAATAAAATTGTATGCAAACATTTAATTATTTTTATAAATAATAAAAATTTCACAGGAATTCAATTATTTTCATAAGAAATAATTTAAAATTCTAGAAAATAATAATTGAATTAAAATGATGAAAATAATTTTGATGAAGTTACAGTAACAATATTCTTATAATATAAAATAATTATTTTATCTCTCGGTCATCCTTAATTATTATAAGTTGTTTAATTTAAAAAAAATTTGAATTTAAAATTTTTGAATGCCTTAATTCCTGGGGAAAATCCTGTTCCAAAAATAAGATTAAAAATTGGAATTGTGCAAATATTTTTCTTCTTTTTCTAAAACAAAATAATAATTTTGTTAAAAAAATTGTGATTTTATAAACAAAAATAATGCAAAATAAATAAATTTTCTATTTCTTAATCAAAGTTGTTTAACAATTTTCTAATTCTGGTTTAGAAGTAAAGAACAAAAATCTGCATAATTCCAATTTGACGAAAAATAATATTTAACAAAATTCTAGTCTTTTAATAAAAAAAAGTGAAAAAAAAATAAAAGAAATAACAAAATTTTTAATTCAACAATAAATGACAATTTTATTTCACTTGCAATTGAAAATCCTTTTCCTTTTATTTTCATTTGGAATTGAAATTTATTTTTATTTTCATTCAAAATTGAAAATAATTTTATTTTTATTTTCAATTGGAATTTATTTTTTTCTTATTTTCCTTTAAAATTGAAAATTTTTTCAGTTTTGTTTATTGAAAAATTATTCTCTGCATTCTTATTTTCTCTAAAAATTGAAAATTATATAAATTTGATTTTTTATTTATTTGCAATTGAAAAAAGTTTGTCTAACTATTTATTTACACTTTTAAATTTAAAGTAATTTTACTCCTCTCTTTTTATGAATTAATATAGTAATTAATATTTTTAAAATTTTACTGTTTATTTATTTAGAATTGAAAATTATAAAAATTTTCCCTCTTTATTTCTTCGAAACGAAAAATTGTTTTTATTTATTTATTTGGAATTGAGAATTAAGTTCTAAATTTTTTTATATTCAATTGAGATTGAAAGTAATTTTAAACTTTTCTTGAAATGAATTTTAAATTAAAATATTTTTGATATTCTTATTGTTTATTTCTTTCGAATTGGATATTATTTAAATTTTTCCTCTTTAATTCTTTATAACTGAAATTAATTATTTGTGTATTTATTTATTAGTAATTGAAAATTATTTTCTACATTTTTTATTTTCACTACAGATTGAAAGTAATTTTAATCTTTTCTTTTTTTAAATTTTAAATTGAAACATTTTTAAAATTCATACTGTTTATTTATTTGAAATTGAAAATTATTTAAAACAGGTTTTTTTTGTATTTATTTATTTGGAATTGAAAATTAATTTTTAATTTTTTTATTTTTACTTCAAATTGAAAGTAATTCTATCTAATCTTTTCTTCTTTTTGAATTTTAAATTGATACATTTTTTATATTCATCCTGTTTATTTATTTGAAATTGAAATTTTTTTTCTTTTGAAATTGTAAATTATTTTCTTTATTTCTTACTTTTATTCGAACTTGAAAATTATTTTAATTTTTAATTTCCATTAAAAATTGATTATTATTTTAATTTCTTTATTTCTTATGTAACAATTGAAATTATAAATAAAATCTTATTTTAGAAAGAAGAAGTAAAAAAATTAAATCTTATTTTCTTTATATTCAATTAGAAAAACGCAATAGTATGAAGAATGTATAAATGGAAAGAATTATGTGTAAAAAATTGTATTTTATAAATGTAATTAATTAATTAAAATTTGTCAATAATTCGTAAATTAAGTGTCTGGATGAAAACCAATTAAAAATTGTTAACAATAAATAAATTAAGCGTCCGAATAGAAAACACAGTAAAAAATTGTTATTAATTTATTAAAAAATTGTTATTAATTAAATTAAGCGTCTGAATAGAAAACAGTAAAAAATTGCTATTAATTAAGTAATAAATTAAATATATGGATAAAGAAATTAGGAGAAGATTGTTAATAATAAAAAAATTAATTCTGTAGGCAAAAAAAAGAGCTCACTATTTTTTAGGACAGGACCACCCCCAAATTCAGGTCGTTGCGTGTATTATAAAAAAAAAGTAATTTTTTCTCCCACAGAATTGAACTTTTTTTGAAGAGAATTAAACGACTCGTAAGATAAGTGGCTACATAACGCACTTGAAAAATTGAATGCGCGGCGCACAACGAATAACGATGTGTGCCCGATTCTGCGTCTAATTAATTATCATCGTACGCAAACTGCATTCAGAGGATGTGCAGGTGGGATCCTCGAAACTCACTCTTATAAATATATGTGTATGCGCAGTTGTACACCACCCACGATAAGAATATCTATTTACTGCGCGTATTATGAATTTGCATTCGTATTTATTACTGAATTTAAATCAAGTGCGACACTTGACATTACAAATCAAACTCTCATTTATGCATCTCCTTATTTCTCTCCTTTCACTTTTCTATTCTAATTTCTCCTTTTTTATTATTTAAAAAATTTGTCATTATTGAAAATTTACTTACTACAAAAAAATTATCTTCTTTTTTATTGTCTATTTTATCTTTCATTACTTTTTAATATCTTTTATATTTTTTTTTAATTGAAAAATTATTTAATACAATTGTTAATAAAGAGAAGTAAATTTCTTTCAACCACTATACAGGAATAACAATAAAAATGCTGATTTTTGAATTATTGTGGGAAGAAATTATAATTAGAAAATTTTATTATTTAAAAACTAAAAAAACACGGCGACTCATTAAATATTAATTGCCATAAGCATAATTTGCACAAAATAAACTGATCCGCAGTTTATTAAATTTTCGATTTCTTTTATTAGAATTATAAAAATAGGTTTTCTCTTTCAAAAAAAAAATTAATGTTTGCGGAAGTCTTCGAATATGAATTAAATAATATTAAATTTAAAGAATTGATGAAAGATTTTTTTTTATATAAAAAATCGAATGAATTTGAATGAAAAGACTATATCAGATGTGAATTATCTATTGATGCTGATACACTTGTGCAGATCGTAGTTGATTATTCTCACGTATATATTACGTTTTTATATTATATAAAATTTTTACAAAGCTCGCAAATTCTTTTCATTGAAGAAAAAAAAATAAATTCTTTGTTGCACGTAATTCTAAAGATTTTTTTCTTATTTTCTTTGCTCTACTGATGTGAAATTAAAAAGAAAAGATGAGATCTAATTATTTACACAATTTTGGAGAATTTACATAATAAACAATGTATGTTATAATCTTAAATGAAATCATAAACGTATAATATACGAATAATAAAGAGATAATACAATTATTATGAATAGAAATTAATACAAAACATATAAAGTTAATACAAATCATAAAAAGTCATACAAATCTTAAAATTAATACAAATCATGAAATTAATACAAATAATTAAAAGTATACAAATAATTCAAATATTACGAATAATACAAATAATAAAAAAATTATGAACATAATTTAAAATAATTAAAATACAATTTTGTAGCGTACATGATTTTAGGCACGTAGTACCTACCAAATTTGTTTTTTAGCGTTTATACATATTTTTAATATGCTTTCACGAGATCAAGTCATTTGAAAAAAAAATCTTTTTTCAAATTTTAAACAAACAATGTTTAAAGAATATATTTTTTTACAAATTCTTTAGAATTAAATAACTGCAAAATTTTTTTATCATTTTAATTTAGTTTGTTTATTTAAACTCGTATTCTTATTATTTCTGATAGAAATTATTTTTGCGAAAAAATTTAAACAAAAAAAACGAAATTAAATCCATTTTTCAATTAATTAAAATTAGAATTGAGATTGAAAACAATTTTTTGGAAAGGAAAGGCAAGGAAAAGAATATACCTAGTTTCTTTTGGAAACAATTTTTTTTCAAAGAAAAATTAATTCTTCTTGTTTCATTTTCCAAACTTCTTTGAATTCGAAATAAAGAATTCAATTTTCAAATTCCTAGTAAATATACCACAATTTTTAATAATTTCAATTGAAAATAAATAGACAGAAAAGCCTAAAATAAATTTCAATTTGAACTGAAAATAAAAAAATTAATAGATGATTTTCAATTCCAATCTAATAAGAAAAAAAATTAAAATAGTTTTCAATTCCAAATAAAAACAAAATTGTTCATAATTTTTTCAAATCAAAAAAAATTAAATAAAGGCTTAAAATAATTTTCAATTTGAAGAGAAAATAAATCATTTGGACAGAATTTCGATTTCGAAGAAAATAATAAATATCTAAATACAAAAAAAAAAAAAACAATTTTCAGTTTCAAAGTAATAAACATGGAAAATTTACAATAATTTTCAATATTAAATAAATAAACTTGATCATATTAAACTAATTTTTAATTCCAAATAACATGAGAAAGAAAATTACCAAAATAAATTTCAATTTTAAATAAAAATAAAATATTAAAATAATTTTGATTCTAAATAAGACGATAAAATTAAAATATATTTCAATTACAAATGAAAGAAATATTATTTTCAATTTCGAAAAAAAATATAAAGAAAATAACTTTTAATTAGATACAAAGAATAAAAAAATTAAATTATTTTCAATTCTTAATGAAAATAAAAATAAAATAATTTTCAATTCCAAATGAAAATAAAAATAAGGGGCCGTTCAAAAAATACGTAACGCTTTTTGGGGGGAGGGGGGGGGTCAAGCTATTTGTTACGGTCAGCAGAAAAAATGGCGCTAATGTATACAACACTGCGTTACATGGGGGAGGGGGGGGGTATAAATTTCCGAAAAATAGCGTTACGTATTTTTTGAACGGACCCTAAAATTATTTTTAATTCAGAAAAAAAATAAAAATAAAATAATTTCCATTCAAAATACAAATAAAAAAAAGTAATCTTCAATTAATAATTATTTTTCTCAAAAAGAAAAATTTATTCTTTGTTCATTTTTCGAACTTCTTTGAATTGGAAGTAAATAATTTAATTTTCGAATTTCAAACAAATAAACAGAAAAATATTTTAATATTTTTAGTTTCAAATTCATAAAAAGTAATGATTAAAATTACTTTCAAATTTGAAGGAAAAATAAAATATTTAGAAAATAATTTTCAATTCCAAATTAAAAAATTTAATTAATTTTCAATTAAAAATGAATAAATTGAAATAATTTTCAATTTCCAAATAAATAAGGACATAAGACTGAAATTATTATTTTCAATTTTAAATAAATAAAGAAAAAACAATAATTTTTAATTAATAATATTGTTTTCGAAAAAGAAAAATTAATTTCCTCCCCGTCTCATTTTTCATCTGCGGAATTTCTTTGAAAATAATTTTTTCTCAAAAAAAGAAGAAGGATTAAATAATATGTTTTTTATATAAAAAAAAAAGAAAAAGAAGAAGAAAGCAGATAATGGCCCAGTAACAATGGCAAAAGTCACACTTTTCTGAACTACTGACAAGTTTTCACGCATCAAGATAAATTAGTTACGAATCGGTTGCTTCTTTTCGTATGCAAGTGAACCCAAACGATTCGCATCTTTTGTTAACAACAGCGTGGCTCATCCTTGTAAAATGGACAACCGGTACAAATTCAAACCCATTACCGGGCGCATTCAATTTTCACGCGGGATCGACAAAAGCGCGTTCACATTACAAATTCAAATCCCCGGCACGTGTATATAAAAATACTCTCGAATTCTTCACGTCGATTCACCTGTTATAACTAAATAGATAGAGAGACAGAGAGATGAGGAGAGAAGACAGAAGATGTCATAAACTATTTTCAACAAACAAACCAAATTTTTTATTCCGTCATTGATTCTTGATACATCGGAAATAAACCTTCACTTTTTTTTGAAAAAAATTTTATGTAATACTTCCGCTTCAAATTTATGTTAATTTTGTTAATTTATTATGTAAATTCGTTATTATGCGGTGGAAAAATTTTTTTCTGAAAATTGAAAACGAATATTTATTTATTTTGTTACGAATAATAATTTAAAAATCTTCTCTAAAATAATTCATAATTTCAATCATCTAAACACTTTAACTTACGACTTTTTTCAAACAATGCGATTTTTGTCCGCCATATTGGATCCACCATTTTGAATTCTGTAAAATTGACATCGAATTCGTAATCATTGACTCTAAAAACCACCGAGTAATTATTTTAATGATTTTTAATTAATTATCATTAGTTGAATTTAATATTTTTTTTTACAAATCTAGGCATACATATTTTTTTATTTACGTTGCTAATAACAAAATTATTATAAATTTATTGAACTCTGAATTTTTTTTAAATAGTAGAATAAATTTGTGGGTCGTTGGCGTTTAGAAATTAAAAAATAAAAATTTATTTTAATTTTTGACAAGGTTATAAATATTTGAATGCAAAAGTATTGTTTCGATTGAAACATAGAAGTGACAACTTTCAGGACAGTTTTGTCAGGACAAAGAAAAATCGAATTTTGAAAATTTTTCTTTTAAAGATCTTTGTATGCGTTTCTAATTTAAATCCGAGGATTAAAAAAATTTGTTCAACAAAAACAGTTTTCTGGTTACAAATAAATAAAGTACTGCTAACGTAAAAATTCGCAAAGTAAAAAATTAATAATTTTTGAAAGTTAATTAAAAATAAATTAAACTTTTACTTTAGTACCTAAAATTTTAACAATTTCTCTATAAGTTTTTTCTTTCTTCTCTAAGTCTTTCGAGATTTTGTAAGAAATGCTAAAAGAAAAAATTTAATAATTTAATTTAAAACTTAATTAAAATACAGAATCTGCCAAAGCGAAAAAATTGAAGGTCGACTATTTTTTTTCACACATTGTTAATTTATTGCTTCACACATAAATGACTTTTTGACAGATAGGAAAGAAGAATTTATCACTTTTTTTCACGGACACACTGTAATCATCTCAGTTATTTAATTGAATATTCGTAAATTTAGAATACACACATTTTTTTTTCTTGGTTTCTGGGCCAGTGGCCATATTATTACTTTCCTTATTAGAATTTTAGAATTATACTAAATTAATATTAACAGGGGAATTTTTTTCACCTCTTATCTATGTTACGTGATAAAACATAGCGAGAAATATGTTAATTCAACACGTGTCTTTAATATAAATTTGCGTGATTAATTCATTAATAATTTAATTATAAATCTTGGGAATTTTTTACTTATTTTTTTTCATTTATATTGCATACTCAAAAAGTGTCTCTCGTGCATTGTGTGAATGGAACAAAAAAGAAATTTCTTTATTCCTAATTTCTTTTGAAAATGAAAGTTTAATTCAAATAAATCATTTATTATAATTTTTATTATTATATCATAATGTAACGGAAAAAGTTGTAAATTTATTCTTTATTAAATATTGTTATTTAAAATTTTCAAACATTTGGCAAATAATGCTTTTGAAATCTTTAGAAGTATATATAATAGACTTGTATTTAAATTGTTGAGATTTCTTTGCTTTTTTTCTTTTTATTTTTTGATGGAATTTTTCCAATTATTTCCTGTTTTTGTTAAATTGTAAATTAGTTCTTAATTTTAGCTTTGAATTTTAACAAAAAGTATTAATTATTCTTACGTTACTGTTAACAATTAAGTTTTATTAAAATATTTATTTTTTAGTTTTTTTTTAGTTCTATTAAATTTTAATCATTTTATGAATTATTTTTATTTTAATCAGTATAATAAATAGTAATTAATTATTATATCAAGTTTAATCTTATAGTAATTAATAAATTTAAATATTATATTTTTTAATGTTGTTATTTTTATTTTTATTTTATTTATATTTCAAAAATCTTTGTATTATTATACTAATATTTTCTTAATTCTAGAATTAATTGATTTTAGAAAATAAATTCAATAACAAATTATTTGGTTCAAATACCAATTTATTTGGTTTAAGTGATAATAATTATATAAGTTAATTAACTGTATTTTTTTGCCTTAAAAAATTATTAGTTGCTAAGAATAGTTTATCTCACAATCAGTGAAATAAAAATTGTTTGATACAAGAGAATATTTATTTAATTAAAAGAAAATTAATATTTAGAAATTTACACCAAGTAACTATTTACTTGATTGAAATAATTTGTTATCTATTACAATTGTTTATTAAATTATCAATTAAAATAGTAATTAAATGGTTATTTTAATTATTTACTAAACAAATAGCTAATTAAATATTAAATATGTAAGTCTATTATTTACTTATTAAATTACTAACTAAATTATTAATTAAATTACTCATTGAGTAATTAATTAGTTATTTGCTTACTAATCAAAATATTAATAAGTAGAATAATTGAAAAAGTAATTAATTTAGTTATTAAATCACAAACTGACTAATTAAGTCAATAATTAAATTTCCAATTAAATTACTGATAAATTTACTAAATAAGAAAAATAGTTAATTCAGTAATAAAATTGTTAAATAAATGACTAATTAATTAATTAATTAAATTATTAACTAAATTGTTCTTTAATTTACTAATTAAATACTTGCTAATTAATTAATTAAGTAATTAATTTCTTTATTCAAAAGAAGTAATTAATATACTAACTAAATTACTAACTAAATTACTAATTATAATAATGATTGAGAAAGTAATTAATTTAGTTATTAAATTTTAAAGTTACTAATTAAGTTAATAATTATATTTCCAGCTAAATTACTAATTAAGTTACTAGATAAGAAGAATGAATAATTAAGCAAAGTAATTATTAACAATTATACTAACTGAAATAATTAAATTATTATCAAAATTGGTAATTAATTTACTAATGAAGTAATTAATGAAGTAATTAAAATACTAATTAAATGGCTAATTAACTTAATTATATAAGTTAGAAGTTATAAATTTAAGAATTAAATTACTATAGTTGATTTATTAATTGAATTACTAAGAAAATTGGTAATTAATTAATTTATTCAGTAATTAATTAAGTAATTAAATGAATAACTAAATTACCAATTGAGTTGATGTTTAAATGATTAACTAAATTACTAATTGAGTTAACAGTTAAATTACGAACTAAATTATTAATTAAGTTGATAATTAAAATATTAATTAATTTACAAAATTTTCAATTAAATTAGTAATTGTCTAGTAAGTTGCTAATTAAAATATTGAAAAAATGATTTAATTAAATTATTGCTGCAGTACGATTCATTACTTTAATAATACAAAAAATTTTAATTACTTAAATATTAATTTATAAACTAAATTGTGTTTAAATAATAATTAATTAAATAGAAATTAAATATAGTCAATTAACAATTAATTAATTAATAGTTCATTTCATTAAATTAACTATTTGAATTATTAATTAAATAGTGTTTTATTTAATTTTTTAATTAAATTAAATTAATTAAGTTTAATTAAGTATTAATTAAATTAAATTAATTTAGTTTAATTAAGAATTAATTAAACTAATTAAATATAATATTTAATAAATACTTACAGATAATAGTGTGACTTTACATTTTCTACAATGTAAAATAAAATTTTTTTTTTTTGTCTATAATAAATAATAAATTTTCAACTATAATTCTCAAGGGTAGAGGTCAGGTGGGGTGGGGGGGGAGGATCTTTAATTTTTTTCTGATTTAATATGAGCCTTCCTTTGGGATAATTTTGCGCACGTTGCTCAATTGCTAAACGAGTGAGAAGAAAACAAACGCACGGGAATCCCTTTTTACCGCGTATATCCATGTCATCGGATGCCGTGCACGCAGAATGCGGCCTACGTGGCCCATTGTCATTATAATATCCACTGGTTTTTGATTTATTTTATATGGGACCTTCGCATATAAACGTTTCACTAAACGACTAACAGCGAGCGACTTGCCCTCAACGAATGAGGTGCAAAGTTTTTCATCCACAAGAATTTACTGTATAATTTTTTTTTCCTTTTTTTTTTAAATAAATATTAACTCACAACCTTTCCTTGATCCCCACTCCTTTTTTTGCTGTTGCAAAAGATTGAAAATAATTTTTTTCTTTCGCCACCCAATTATATACAGTCAATTCATCTAATTATGTACATACACACACACCTTTTCTTCAGTGCGATCACAATTATTTTCAATGCAATTAAAATTACAATCAAAAAAAATTTACAATAAGAATGAATCTTTTCATTTTTTGTTTTCTTTTTTTTTATTTGAAAAAATATTTTTTTTCAATAAATTTCTTTTATTCGATTATTGATTGAATAGCTCATTCATTCAATCCTTTAACTATAAACGTTAAAGTACTTGATTTTCTTTATTATTTTCTTTGATAATTCTTTTTTCTTGGCATTTTTATTTATACCCCCTCACAAACGAAGTTTTTTTTCGAATTTCTCTCTCGGGTTAGTTTTCAGTTTCGATTTGTAATTTGTAAATTCCAAGTGTTTGTAAAATTGTGTTCTTGGCTGTGATGAAAAAAAAGTGCCGGTTGATATTAGGTAAGAATATAGAAAAAAAAAGTAAATTTATACAAATTGTGGAATTTTGGTCTTTGGAGTTTAGAAGATCAATTCTCAGGCACACGTCAAAGGGAGAGATTTGAGATTGGGAATGAAAAAAAAGTGAGAAATAAGCTGAATGTATGACAGAATTCCATCCTAAGTAAACATTGACTATGCAGCTGACTAAATGCAACTCACAAGTGCATTAGGGTTACAAGATTCTCCATAAAAAAGTTCATCCTTTTTTTTTTCTTCCTTCCAGTGTGTCTGTGTGTGAATACTTTGATCGAGTATTATTATTATTTTTTTATATCATATTTTATCTGCAGGAAAAAAGTTCTATGCTTTCATATAGCGCAAAGTCAATAAAGTAGTTTTTTCTTCGAATTTTTATCCAAAAGGGGTGAATTTTCTCCCTTTTTCGCGAAAAAAGGGAATTAAATTTTTGAGCAAAGTGTTTTTTTTTATTTATTAATCGAAAATAAAGATTTTTTATTTATTAAATTAAAGTAATTTAATAAATTAAATTTATAATTAATTAAACTAAATTAAATTTAATTAAATTTTTGGGCAAAGTGCTTTTTTTATTTATTAATCGAAAATAAAGTTTTTTCATTTATTAAATTAAAGTAATTTAATAAATAAAATTTATAATTAAATTACTAATCAAGATAGTAGAGGCAGTTTTTCTAAAAATATTAAATTGAGACAAAAAACGAATCAAAAGTGTTGCGAAGCAACATTTTGATTTTTGTTTTTTGTTTTTTTTCTTTTTTTTTCTTATTAATTAAGTAATTAATAAGTTTAGGTATTTAACTACTAAATAAATTACTAATTAATAATTATAATACTAAAATTTTTTTTCATATGGTGCAAAGTCAATAAAGTATTTTTTTCTTCGAATTTCAATCCAAATTTTCTCCTTTTTTGTGAAAAAAGGGAATTTTATAATGGAAATTAAATTTTATTGTAATAAACCCGCAAAAAGTTTTATTTATTAGAAAAAAAATTTTTTCTTATTTTTGAGAAAGAATAAAGTTTTTTTATTTATTTGAAAAAAGAAAGCTTTTTTTTATTTTAATCTATAAGTTTTAAACGTTCAAAAGAAGAACCTTTTTTTTCAGTATAAATATTTTCAAAATTACTGACTGTTATAAAAAGTGAAAACAAAATTTAACAATTACAATATTTATAATTTATTTCTCTAATATTTGATTAAATATTATAGCATTATAAAATTTGAATTTTTAAAGAAGAAATAAACTTTATTGAAATGAACGTTTAGAAAAAAAACTTTTTTTTTGGGTTTAGAACTTTAGAAACATTGTTTATTAAAAATAAAAAATTTTTATTTATTAAAAAAGTATTTTTTTTTATTTATTACCGATAAAAATTAAGTTTCTTCATTTATTAGAAAAAGACAGTTTATTTTCTTAAAAAAATACAGTATTTTTATTTTTTAACCTTGCATTCACAGACTTGGGCATTTTGACCAGCATTGAGATTTAATTTAATTAATTCTAATTTAATGAAAACAAAATTTTTAAATTAAATTTTTATTTTTCATTAAAAATGTTCCTAAAGTTTTAAAACTTTCAAAGAAATGTCAATTATTTTGTTACTCTTCCTAATTTGTATATTTTATTAAAAAAAATTATTTTGTATATTAAAAAAGTTAATTTATTAATTAAATAAATGTTTAAATTATAATATTTTCCATGTTAAGAGAAAATTTTTTGAGTATATTTAAGAAGAAAATATTCTTTTTGGTCAATTGAACGTTTAAGAACTATATATATTTTTTGTTTTTTGATTACATTTTTTAAGCAAATATAAAAATTGTTTTTTTTTAATTGCAAAAAGAATTTTTCCTTTTATTTTATAAAAAGTAAGTATTGAATTTCTTTTTTTAAATTTCAGCACGGATGTAGTTTATACTATAAATATTTGTACTGCAATATTTTATAAAATAATTTTTAGAACAATTTAATTAAATATTAACCCAGTGTGCCAATGAAAGTCAAAAGTTTTTTTATTTATTTATTAGAAAAATAAATTTTATTAATTATTTAGTTATTAATTTTTTTATAAGAAAAAAATAGATTTTTATTTCTTATAAAAAATTTATTTTTTATTTATTGAAGAAAATAGTATTATTTATTTACAAAAATATTAAATAGAAAATTCACTAAAAGGAAATTTATTTTTAGTTTGCAGAAGTAATTAGGACGGAATTATTTATTTTCCCTCCCCCAATAAATCCAGTACTTTTATTAACAGTTTATTATCACTTTTTTTATATTACCTACATTTCATTCTTCAAAAGAAAAAAATTGACTTTCACAGCAAAAAAGGAATTTTATTAGGGGAATTAAATTTTTGCAATTTAGTTTTGGGCAAAAGTGATTTTTGTCTATTAAAAAAATTAAATTAAATAATAATTAAATAATAAAGCAAAAACGTTGTTGAATTAAAATTAAATAAATCAATTCGTTAAATTGAAACGTGGTCTAAATAAATAAGGAAAACCTTTCAAAAAGAACTCGTGAAAAATTTTTTACTCATCAATTTAAAAAAAAACGTACGTAAAATAATTTTCAAAAAAGCGTTTTTATTTATTAAGAAAATGATAAATAATAAATTAAAATAACAAATTTTATTTATTAAAAAAATGATAAATAAAAAATTAAAATAACAAATTTTTTTTTCATATTCAAAGGAAAAATTCGGAAGAAAACTAAAATGAAAATAAAAATTTAAAATAACAAAATTTTGTTACAAATTCAGAGAAAAAATTAGGACGAAATTATTTATTTTTCTTCCCCCCACTAAAATTTCCAACAAACTGTGCCCCTGTGGGAAAAAAATCAATTTGCCAAAAGTAGAAAACGTGTTAAATTATATGACAACATATGTGTAAAGACAATTAAAATAAAAAAGATGCTAAATTTTTTTTTCTTTTTTCTGAACACTATTAAAACAACGCCACGCGTATATTGGTTATTGAAGCCATCAAGTCTTTTGACTTTTTGACAAGTCGTTGTGAAACGACAAGTGTTTGTCGGACATTTGGTAGTTTTGATGGGTTCTCGATTCCCAAGTTCTTCTTATACAATATATATATACACGTATTTATACATGTATTTCTTCCCACTGTGTGTTTGATCGCTACAAACTCTTGAGTATTTGCTTTCCTGTGCGCTTGCTTGTTGCTAGTAAAATGAACGGTTTCCCAGTTTGCCAAAGCTGACACTTTAACTCTCTCGAGTCAAACCAACTCGAATTTCTTTTCAATTCCAAGCGTGCGCGCGAGCAAAATTACATAGAAAATGACAAATAAAAAAAAGAAGAGAAGAGAGAAGGAAAAAAAAAATTACATCGAAAAAATTCATCATTTAAATTTAGATCGAATTTCGATTCAAGAGAAATATATACTTTTTTTTGTGTGTATTTTTCTTTCTCAAAATGCATTATTGCAATATAATTACAATTTTTCACATTTTTTTTTTGCAAATTAGTAATCAGAATTTTAACCAAGCGATATAGTTTTGTTTATTTTTGGAAATGAATTTATTAAGGGGAATTATTAGTTTTCTACAATAATAGAAATCAATGTAGATAAAAATTAATATCTTCTCTTTAATAATTATTAAAGAAATTAATTAATAGTTTTTATTATTTTTTAAAATTACTTTCTTATTTTCTATATTATTGTGGAAAAATAATAAAAACTATTATTAGGTAGTTATTTTTTTCATATTAATAACAATAACAGCAATAATACTTATTATAATCATTATTTATTTGTACATTAAATATTTATAAATTTATTTTATTATTATAATATAATAATTTATTTATTTACTTATTTATTAATTTATTTAAATATTTTAACCGTTTTGCAAAAAATTTAAGAAATAATAATTATCACTTTCATTATCGTCATTATTAAAAATTCACGTGAACTAAAGAGTTGCAATTATAAGCTTCAATGAACTGTAAGTGATGAGCTTTTAATTCGACCAAACTATTTGTATTTGCTATATGTATTAAGAATTTAAAATTATTAATTTTTAACGTGATTGGCACGTGAATTCGACGCCTTAGTCAATAGCGAGAAATTTATTAATCACGGAAAATTTTTCACTTTTTTATAATTCTGTCTGTTCACAAAGAATATTTAAATGTAAAAAGCAAGAAAAATGTTGTTAAAAAATTTTCGAAATTTCATCAGATTTTTTTATATAAATATAGATAAATAAAAAAATAATATCATAGTTTCAAATTATCATAAAATAAATTTACTTTTCAGTAGCAACAGTTTTTTATAAAAAAAAATATTTTTTTACACTAAAGAATTAATTAAGAAAAATAATTAATAAATTTGATTAAGTTGAATACTTGAATTTAAGAAGTTAAACAATTGCATTAATAAATTAGTCAAATAATTGAATTGGTTAATTGGGCTAAATAACTGAATTAATTAACGGTGTTAAGTAATTGAATTGGTCATTCAATTGATAATTGTAATTAAATAACAGAATTATTTGATTATTACTAAATAATTGAATTGATTAATTCAGCTAAATAATTGAATTGGTTAATTAAGCCAAATAATAAAAATTTCTAATTATTCTAAAAAATTGAATTGCTTTAATTAAGCTTAATTGAACCAATTATAATTAAATATAATTATAATTAAGCTCAATTCAAATTGGATTAAATTAAGCTAAATAATAAAAGCAAACTAATTATGATAAATAATTGAATTGAATGAGTTAAATAATTAATTTATTGTCGAAGCTAAATGCTTAGTTCTCTATTGAAAGTATTAACAGATTGTTTATTTTTTCTGTAAATAATATAAAACTGGGTATAAATTTACTGCTTTTTATATATAATGTAATGTCAATTTAAATAAAAAAGCAAGACAGCAATTGTTACGATAAAATAAATACAAAAAATGTAAAGCACATTGAGAATAGAATAGAATTATGCGGATAGTAAGGTTGACAATATTTTATATATATAAATTAAACTCTAATGAATAATTAAAAACCTTTATTCATCCATTTTTATTTACTTTCGTCTAATATAAAATTTAAAATGACAGATAAGCGTGCCAGACAAAAAAAAATTTTTACCATATTCAATCAGTAAGAACTAATAAAGAAAAAAAAATCAAAATTCATTTTATTTATTAATTTTATTATTATAATTAATTGAATTTAATTTTCTGTTGATCTTTGATAATCTATTTTCAATCTATTTACGTTTAATTTTTTTAATTAATTAATTTTCTTCTTTAAATTAATTATTAATTCATTTCTTCATCCTTTTTCTTCTATTTTCTAAGTCTGAATCAAAATTTTCTCTATAATTAATTCTGCATAATTTTTTTAAAAGTAATTTTCAAAATTTAAATAAAATTTTTTGTTTATTTTGAATCAGTTTCTGTCACTGATTTCAAATCAGTTAAATTTGCTGTTAAGTAATTAAAATTTAAAACTTACTAATTTTTCTTCATTTTGTTTAATGATTTACGTTTTAAAAATTTAGGCCAAATAGAAATTTACCCTCTTAATATTTTGGCTAAACAGAAATATCATTGAATGCGGAATTTTTTGCTAATTCTGAATTCTCTGAAATAAAAATTTGATTTTTCGTGACAAAAATGTGTTAAAAAGAAATTTTCTTTTGATAAAAGTGGTATTATTATATTTTTCCTGTTTTTAGGGTAGCTGAATTTAAAAATTCAAAATAACGACCGAAAATTATTTAATTTAACTAAATTATTTGAATTAAAATTTTTTCGGTCTTTATTTCGAAGTTTTGACCAAAAATTCGGATTCAGACGCCTGAGTAAACATTTTTATAAAACAAAAGTTAATTTTTAAGTTTTTTAGTCGTCATTTTGAATTTATTAATTTTTACGTCAGATACGGATTTAATGACTCCAAAATCCACCGAAAAGTATTTTTAAGTAATTTCTTATTGGGTAAAATTATTTCTTTCAGATTTTCCTCTAGGGTTTAGTGAAGGGGTTAATAAATATTTGTTTCCAATTGATTAATTATTGTAATATTTAATATTATTAATTTTATATCTGACACTTAACAATTTTTTTTATGATTCATGACCTCTTTTCTCTTCATTTCGTTTATGAGAGGATTTTCATACCCTCTAGGCGGGAATTTAAGGAACTGTATTGGCGCGAAATTCAAAAAACAAAAAATTGAATAATAATTTATAATTAATTAATATCTACAAAAAGATATTCTTTTAAATTTCCACCTAATATTTACAAGAATAATTCTATGAAATTAAAATAATATTTAATACTATTTATTTATTATAATTTATAACATTTCGTAAATTCTATAAAATGTTCACTAGACTTTTTATGCAGAATCATTCTAGTGAAATTCTATACAACTTTTCCGACCAATCGAGAAAATTTTCTCACCTCAAATTTTCAAATAGGGAAAAATAAAAAATTTCTTAATAATACATACAAAGACACCAATATATACACATAAAATATTTAAAGTTTAGGTACGGTCATCGAGTTTGGCTTTTTATGTCGTGTGTCATGGGAATTAAGTTATGCGCAGATGCTTAACTTGGAAAGGTGGCTTCGGGTAAAGATATGCAATCCCATACCTGCTTCTTGCGTTCCGCGCAGATTAAATCCCCTCCCCCACCCCTTTACTTCTCAGCTTTTATATATATATATACATATAGAGAGGTTCGTGGATGATTTCTTTTTTACTGGGCGCCGACTGGCTTCCTCTCTCTCTCTCGGTTTGGTCGATTATTTTTTAAAATCTTGCGCAAAACCGCGACATTCCTGGGTGGGGCAGCAGTGGCAGTAAATCACAAGTCGCACCGCGGTGGCTGCCCCTAGGTGGGTGTCTACTGACACTCCACTGTATATACGTGTGTATAGTAGTTACCACCATACAGTCATGTAACGTCCCCCCTCTCATCCTATCAGCATGACACACACGGTTTATTGCCAGTGTACTCTGTTTACTAATAAATTCCTTTTGCCATCGTTGCGCCTATTTGGACATTGTCATCGCACACACCATCACTTGATAAACGGAAATGATTCTAAATATGTAACAGTCAACTACTATGGGGGTAGACAGACGTGACTGACTGATTGACTGACTGACTGACTTACCGCTCGTTCAATATTTATATATCTCGTTCAATTGTGTATAGAAAATGTCAATAAAAGATTTTTTTCCTTTTTTATTTTATTTTTTCTTGACAAATAATTACATTGCTTATTGAGAAATAATATTTGGATAATAACTTTATTTACTGTTTTCCTAACTAAGTTAATTAATAAATAAGAGTAAACCACAATGGTAATATAATTATAATAAAAAATTATAAAAAAAATAGAATTATTTTTATCATTATTAAAATTTCTTTGGTATCTATTATTGAATTTAAATTTATTACTAGCAACAATTCGCGCGCTCAAGCGCGCGGCTAACTGTTTACTGACTTTTTTTTAAATAAAATTAGCAATTTTAAAAATAATAGAATTTTAATATTTTCTAATTTAAATTTTTGTTGAAAACACTAAAAAAAAATTCAATTTTTGAGAAATTATAAATATTTGCAGAAATTCAATTATTTTCAAAAAAAAAATAAAAATTCTTTTTAAACATTTTAATAAAATTCTTTGCAAAATTCAATTATTTTCATAAATAACAATATTCATCACAAGAATTGAATTATTTTTAAAAGTAATAAATTTATTCTTCGAAATTCAATTATTTTATAGAAAATTCTAATAAAATCGTTCGCATGAATTCAATTATTTTCATAAATAATAAAATGCTTTTTAAGAATTAAATTATTTTCAAAAAAAAAAATTAAATTAAATATTATTATCAAAAATTTTAACAGAATTCTTTGTAAAATTTAATTATTTTTAAAAACTTTTCACAATTCAATGATTTTCAATATCTAATATTTTGAGAAATTACAAATAATTACAGAAATTAAATTATTTTCAAAAAAAGAAAAAAAAGAAAATTCAACTATGTTCAAAATTTGCAAAAAAATTCCAATTGTCTTTATAAATAACAAAATTCTTCTCCAAAGTTCAATTATTTTCATAAATATCAAAAAAATTCTTGTCCTAATATCAATTATTTTCAAAAATAAAATGCATTTTGCTAATTTCAATGATTTTCAATATCTACTATTTTAATAAAACTTTCAAAAAAGAATTCAATTATTTAAAAAAAATTATAATAGAATTGTATGCAAACATTTAATTATTTTCATAAATAATAAAACTTTTTTAAGGAATTCAATTATTTTCATAAAAAATAATTTAAAATTCTAGAAAATAATAATTGAATTAAAAAGATGAAAATAATTTTGATGAAGTTACAGTAACAATATTTTTATGATTTATAAAATAATGATTTTATCTCTCGGTCATCTTTAATTATTAGAAAACATGAAGAAATCGATCACTCCGAGTTTTCGACTCGGAGCAATCGATATCTTCATGTTTTATAACAATTCTTTTATAAGTCGTTTAATTTAAAAAAGGTTTGAATTTGAAATTTTTGAATGTCTTAATTCCTGTGGAAAATCCTGTTCCAAAAATAAAATTAAAAATATAAATTGTGCAAATATTTTTCTTCTTTTTCTAAAACAAAATAATAATTTTGTTAAAAAAATTGTGATTCATAAACAAAAATTAATGAAAAATAAATAAATTTTCTATTTCTTAATCACAGTTGTTTGACAATTTTCTAATTTTCTTTAGAAGTAAAGAACAAAAATCTGCATAATTTCAATTTGACAAAACATAATATTTAACAAAATTTTAGTCTTTTAATGAAAAGAAGTGAAAATTTTTTTGATGATTTCTATTTGTCATTACAATTTTGAATTAATTATAAAATAAAAATACTTATAACATAATAATAAAATATTTAATCTATCTAAAGTTAACAAAAAACAAAGAAATAAATTTAATTAATAATTAATAAAGGGTAGAAATTAATTAATTTAATTAATTAATAAATAATCGTAGAATCTTCATTTTAGCGAAAAGTATATAAAAATACATTTCGATAAAATACAAATTCTATGAGACGTCATAATTTTTTATTTTATACAAATTCTATTAAAATGAATTTTTCTAGCATAATTTCTATTTAGACAAATTTTCAAATTGTAAAATATCCTCTTTACCATTTTTTGAATTAAATTTTTCTATTTTTGCTCAATTTTGCTAAAATAGAAATTCTGTACGATTTTCTAATTTTATAGAAATTATGAATTCATATTTTACAGAAATTCTTTTAAAACGGATTTTTTAGCACAATTTCTATTTAACCAAAACTTCTAAATATGTAAAATTTTCTCTATTTACTATTTTTAAATTACATTTTTGATATTTTTGTTTAAATTTTATTTTTAGCAGAAATTTTCTTTATTGAAAATTTGATTTATTAAACTTTCCATATAAGGAAGAAATGCTAAATTAATAAATTCTGAAATGTAAAGGATGCAAATTTTCATTTAGCCAAAGTTTTAAAATGCAAAAATTTTAGTGAAGAGAATTTTGATATAACGAATTTTCGACTTATAGATAAAAGTTAAGTTAAAAATTCAATTAAAAATTCATTTTTAATTCTTGAAGTATAAAAATACTGTTTGGAATATTTAAAAAAAAAATGTTCAGTGGAAAAGAAAAATTTACAGTTTTGAATCCATATAAATGAAGAATGAAGAAATAATAAAGAAACGTATAGAAAAATTCCAAATTCAAAACCCGAAAAAAGGTAAGAAATTTCTTTCATATTTCATAATATTATATCCTTTGCCATTTTTCTAGGATAAGATTTCTTTTTTCTCCTTTTTTTTTAATTTTCGAAAGACCTTGCCACCTCGTCAAGACCGGTAGCCAAATTAATATTCGGTCATTTTTTCATGAATAATTCAACAGATCGTGTCTGTTTTGCTATCACTTATAAACCTGCAGAGAATATGTCTGACACTCTCTCTCTCTCTCTCTCTCTCTCTCTTTTTCTCTCCTTTTTTTCTCTCGCAGAGTAAGAAATATTTGTCTCAAAAAAATATTTGAACAATTGTTAAGACTCCGATATTTTTCACTTTTCTGTTAAATAAAGTTACATAAAGTGAAAAAATAGATATTGGAGTCAGATTATGCATATATTTAAATAATAAATTTTTTCATGAATAGACATATATTTTTTTTGGTATTTATAGCGTGTCTTGTGAAATCAATTTCAAAAAAACTGATTCAATATTTTAATATTAATATATTAGTTTTACGAGTTTGATATTATTTTATTAATTATAACGGATATCGGGGGGGGGGGGGGGGGGAGGGGAATTTCACGTTACGAAAAAAAAGAATTTTTTACTATTTTCAATAAAAATGGGTGTATTAGGTGTTAATTGATACAAAATTTCACGGTGATTATTATTTTTTATGGCATTTCAATAAAAATTTAATTCCATTTAATTTTCAATTAATTCAATCAATTTTATCAATTTTCATTTCATTTCATTTTATTTTTAGAAAAATGATTAATTTTCAAAAAGTAATAACTAAATATTGTTTCAAATCAAAAGTTTTACTGCAAATGCAGTTTTACTATCAAAATTATTAGTTAATATTCAACGAAGATTATAGAATATTCGCTATATGGAATTATTTTTAAAATATTTTTGCAAAAAAACAAGAAATCTCTTTCGATTTCTTTGTTTTGCGTTTTAAAAGAGTTTCAGAACAAAAGAATTTTGAAAACTAAAAATAATCAATTTTTAAATGACAATAAAATGAATTTTCAATTTAAAGAGTCATGAATTTACGGAATAACAATATAAAAATGATTTTTTTAATCAAAAATGCACGAAACGTTAAATTTTGTATTTAAATATTCAATCACATGCCACTGAATTTTCAATGATGTGCAAGTACAATTTTTGTCAGTCGCCTAACAATAAATATGCTTTAAAATATTGAAAACTATTTAATAAAAATTCAGAAAATATAATTTTTATCTTCGAAAAAAATTATTTTACATACTCAAAATATTGTGAAGTGTTTGGAAAATATTTTTTTTTGAACAATTCAATCGTTAATTAAAAATAGAAATTCAAAGAATTTATTTACAAAACTGTACCTATAATTTAAGAATTTTTTATTTTTAGTACATATAATTAAAATAGGTATCAAAATATTTAATATTTAAATTGTTTCTTTATTCATTTATTAAAAAATTATTAATAATTTTGAACTTTTCGGTGATTTTTTAATTTTTTGAGTTTTGTTTTTTAATTTTTTTATAAGCTTTTTTTGTTTTTCGCTTTTGCTTTATTTATTCTGTTTTTTATTTAAATTCCTTTATTGTTTTACGTTTAAGATTTTTTTTGTTCCACTTCGGTTTTATTTTCCTCTCTACGAATTAAATTTCAATTATTAATTCCAAAGAAAATAAATTTTAATAAAAAATTAAATTGCAACTGAAGAGAAAATAAATCGAAGAAAGGAGAAAAATATTGCAAACTTTCTCATCCAAGATTTCTAATTGGTCCAGTGTTCAAATTTTTAAACAAATAAATATCGAACGATTTCTCTACAATTTTCTTTTTCTAAAAACAAAAAAGAAAATGAAAATAAAATAAAGCTCTGGTATCAATCTCCTTTATAAAGGTGCGAGTATAATGTCGTTTCATGTTATCAACACTTTCACGACGTAAGTTTTCTTTCTCTCTCTCTCACTCTTTCTCTTTTTCTCCTAGTATATAGTGTGCAATGCAATTTATTTCATACAGCAGCATTACTTGGCAATTTATAAATTTCCTCAACCATTACAAACGTCGTTACACCTAAGTGCATTCCATCGTGTCATGAATTTGATATGCATCATTGTTACTTTAATTTTACTTCTATTGGCACTGCGACAGGTGATTGTTGCAATTAATATCTACAGATCGATGATTCGATGATAAATGTGTAAAAAAATCAAAAAACAAAAATATAAATATATGTACATCTCTCTTGGATTGTAAATTTAATTTTCCATTGGCTTCATTAGAGTATATAATAATAATTAGAAGCTATTAATTATACAGTAAATTACTAATTAATATAATCAGACACTCATTGCCGGAAGTGATGCAAAACTATTGAAAAAATATTTTTTCAAAATTTTTTTTTTTTATTGAAAAAATAATTGAGTGATTAAATATATTATTTGTTAGAAAAAAAGAGGTGCGATTAAATTAAATCATTAAATTATTGTTAATTATTTATTATTGAATTTTTATTTAATCGCATTTCTATTTAAAACAAAGCCAAATTTTGAAAAATTCTTAAATGAAAAAGAAAACGAACCAAAAGCAGAAAGAGAATCAAAACATCAAAAAAATTTCAAAAACCAAAAAAAAAAAAAATAATAATTGAAAAGAACTAATAATGAAAAGAAATTAATCATTGACAGACAAATCTTTCTCTCTCACTCTGTTTAGAGATGGATTTAAAAAATTGCAATGCAAATATTATGGAAGTATTTTAATCTAGTCTGCTTTCCTCTATATATCCAAATGCGGAGCTAACTAATCCCTATAATGCATTGAAAGATTAAATTACGATAAACGATCGATAGGATTCAATCTAAATTTTACGTATATGTATATACATATATATATGTTTATATATATAGCGTCTAGAGAAGTTTGAACTCTTTGGGAATGACTACGCTCAGGTGAGACCGGTTTCAATTTTTATTTACTCTGTTTTATGCCACCGATTTTTTGACATTAACGCACCGCCATTTGGGCCTATTTTATTTATGGGATTCTCCCCAGGAACGTATCCTTGTCCATTTCGTTGAATTTATCATTCATATAATATGTATGATTTGAGGTAAAAAAAAAATTTATTTATTGTTTCATATCTTTCACAAATTTTGTATTTTTTTTTCGTTCTCTCTGTCACTCTTTACATTTTCCACTTTTTATTTCTGTACAATATATTGTTCATATTGTGCTTAATAATTGGCTAATTATTTTTTTCATAACTAATTTTTACTTAGCGTTAGGAAGCGTATTCAATCGTATACTCATTTAATACACAATTTGAATTTAGCCGAAATTGTATTTAAGATAATTTTTTACTCACTTTTTTCGAGCGTCAAATTTCTGCTTTATTCACTTTTTATTCAGCGGAAATTTGGCACAATTTTTTAATAACTTTCTGGAGAGTAAAATTGCTACTTTATCCAGTTTTTTATTTAACAGAAACTTCAAATAGTAGAATTTCTAAAAATTAAAATTAATTAAAATTAATTAAATTAATTAAAATTAGCCAAAATTGGAACAAATACAAAATTTTTTAATTTAGCGAAAATTTATTTGAAATCATTTCTATTTTACAGAATTTCTAATAATATAAATTACCGAATTTTTATTCAATCGCATATTTATTTAACCGATTTTCTATTCAATCAAATAATCATTAAGCAGAATTTATATTTTGATGAAATTCTACTCAACCCGAAGTTTTCAAAGAGTCAAAGTTTTACAAAGTAGAAATTATATTTAGCCGAATTTTTTTAATCGTCAAATGATTTTTTCGTCAAATTTTTATTTAAGATAATTTTTATTTAGCGGAAAATTTATTTATGGCATATTTTTATACAAATTTTATACAATTTTTGAAATTTGAATAAAATTCTTCTCAAGAATTCAATTCTTTTCAAAAATAAAATTTTTCACAGGAATTCAATTGTTTAAAAAAATTTTAATAAAATCCCTTGCAAGAATTCAATTATTTTCAATAAATAACAAAACTTATCGCAGAATTTCAATTATTTTTTATCCAATTTTAAATAAATTCCTCGAAAAATGAAAATATTTTGAAAAAATTTTTTTAAATTCTTCGAAGCAATTCAATTATTTAAGAAATTTTAAAAAAATTCTTCTCAAGAATTCAATTCTTTTCAAAAATAAAATTTTTTACAGGAATTCAATTGTTTAAAAAAATTTTAATAAAATTCCTTGCAAGAATTCAATTATTTTCAATAAATAACAAAACTTATCGCAGAATTTCAATTATTTTTTATCCAATTTTAAATAAATTCCTCGAAAAATGAAAATATTTTGAAAAATTTTTTTAAAATTCTTCGAAGCAATTAAATTATTTAAGAAATTTTAAAAAAATTCTTCCTAAGAATTCAATTCTTTTCAAAAATAAAATTTTTCACAGGAATTCAATTGTTTAAAAAAATTTTAATAAAATTCCTTGCAAAAATTCAATTATTTTCAATAAATAACAAAACTTATCGCAGAGTTTCAATTATTTTTTATAGAATTTTAAATAAATTCCACGGAGAATTCAATTATTTAGGAAATATTAATAAAATTCTTCGAAGCAATTCAATTCTTTATAAAAAAACCAGAATTTCTATTTGTATAAAATTTTTAAGAAATTTTAATAAAATTCTTCCTAAGAATTCAATTCTTTTCAAAAATAAAATTTTTCACAAGAAATCAATTCTTTAAAAAAAATTTTAATAAAATTTGTTGCAAGAATTCAATTATTTTCAATAAATAACAAAACTTATCGCAGAGTTTAAATTATTTTTTATAGAATTTTAAATAAATTCCACGGAGAATTCAATTATTTAGGAAATTTTAATAAAATTCTTCCTAAGAATTCAATTCTTTTCAAAAATAAAATTTTTCACAGGAAATCAATTCTTTAAAAAAAATTTTAATAAAATTTCTTGCAAGAATTCAATTTTTTTCAATAAATAACAAAACTTATCGCAGAATTTCAATTATTTTTTATCCAATTTTAAATAAATTCCTCGAAAAATGAAAATATTCTGAAAAATTTTATTAAAATTCTTTGAAGCAATTCAATTATATAAGAAATTTTTATAAAATTCTTCCCAAAAATTCAATTCTTTTCAAAAATAAAATTTTTCACAGGAATTCAATTGTTTAAAAAAATTTTAATAAAATTCCTTGCAAGAATTCAATTATTTTCAATAAATAACAAAACTTATCGCAGAGTTTCAATTATTTGTTATACAATTTTAAATAAAATGATAGAAAATTGCGTTTATTCTTAGCATTTTTTTTTAAATTCACCGATAGAATTTAATTATCTTTTAAAAATTTTTATAAAATTTTTCATAAAAATTCAATTTTAAGAAATATTCAATTATTTAATGAATTATTTATTGTTGTAGTTAAATAATTTAATACTCGAAAAATTTTCTAAAAAATTAATTAAAAAATGAATTTCACTTAAAATTTTTAATTAAAATTGAATATTAAAAGAAATAATTGAATTTTGAAAAGGGTTTACAAATTAAAATCTTTGAAAATTTGAATTTATAGTTACAATATTCTTATGATATAAAATAATGGTTTTATCACTCTGTCATTTTAAATTATTTTATTATAAAACATGAAGAAATCGATCATTTCGAGTCGAAGACTCGAAGCGATCGATTCCTTCATGTTTTATAATAAAATATTTTCATAAGTTATTGAATTTGAAAAACTTAATTCTTATAGAAAAATAATAATCATTAAATATTTTTAAAAAATTTTTAAATAAAAAAAATTTCCTTTTAAATAATTTCTAATTAGTAGAAATTTTAGTTTAGGCAAATTTAATTTAGCAGAATTTCTATTTATTTATTTATTCAATTTTATTGAATGATTTTATTTAGTAGTAATTTTTTCTTTGTTCCCATTTCATTTAGCTTAAATTCCAGTTCTGGCAAATTTAATTTAGCAGAATTTCCATTTGACAAAAATTCTCTATTTAAATTAAAGTTGAACAAAAATTTTCATTTATCAAAAATACTCTATTCGATTAATTTTAACTCAGAGAAATTTTTTTAGCAGATACTCAACATTGTTTAAATTTCATTTAGCAAAATTCTTCTGTTATTTAATTTCCATTTAGCATAAATTTTCCGCAACCGAAATTCCACATATTTAAACACTATTTGAATTTAATTTAACAAAAAATTCTATATTTAACGAAAAAGAAAAAATTTTTGCAAAATACTGAAAATTCCAGTCGAAGGAAAATATGCGGCCCTGAGTTAAAAAGTAGCGATGAGGCACATCCGAGGACCGTTTTGGTCCAGGTACGAGAGAAATATATATAAGGTCCTGGACCCAACGGGAGTCTGCGCTGGTCACGTCTGAACGTGTCATATTAGGATAACCAGGACTTGAGGATTCTTCGGGCGGGTACATTTTCTCTCTCTCTCTCTCTCATTCACACCCCGGAGGGAGTCAGTCACTCTTTATATTTCTCCATGGCCAAACAATTTCTAGGCGCAAAATAATGCAGGTGCGCGACACGGCTTAAAATTTTGTCAACGCATGATTTACGAATAAAGGTTGCATAATTTTCACGCCTTAAAATATCTCCTGCTGATGAATTTTCAACAAGTGGAAAAGTGTTTTTCAAATGAATAGGGAAAAATAGAGCGAGGACGACGAACTCCCTCCAAAAATAAATCCGTTTATTATTATTATAATCATTCAATTTTTCTATTGAGAAAAATTTTAATTTATCTCTTTTACTTTCTCTTTCACTTACACAGAGAGAGATAGAAAGAGAGAGAGAGAGAGAAAAGAACCTGTATATCCATAATTTGATATACAATACCCGCAGGGGTTTCTAATAAATCAAATTCGAAAAAAATTTGTTTTGAAAAGTATGTGTGAAAATTATTTCCATTCACTTCTCTTTTTTGTTTTTTATTTGCAAATTATTTACTTGCTTCAAATGAAAAAAAAACATGTTTTTGTGTAAAAAAAACCAGATTTCGAGGGAACGACTTTTCAAATCGCATTTTTTAACATCCCACGTTTCAGTGGCGGACCGGCTTCGTCCTCGAAACCTAGTGACTATAATATGCTCGTAAATTAAATTTTTTCACCAATGATTTGTGAAGCGACTCGGCTTTTTTATATTCGCACTGTTTTTTTTTCTGTTTTTATTTTAATTAATTTCGATTTTTACCGGTATTTGCAGTATGAAAAAAATGACTTCTGTTATTTTTTGTTTCACGCAAAATTTTCTTTTTTTTTCAAAAGACCTAAATATATATTTCGATTTTAGTTTTTATTAATATTTGGTTAATAATTACAAAATTAACTATTACCTAAATTTAAAATTTGAAATTTTTCCGGAAATTAATAATTTAATTATGAATTATTTTTATTAGAAGCAAAAACAATGAGTAACATTTTTTTTATTTTTTATTAGTAAATTTTCTTTACAAAATTCAAAAATTATTCTAAATTTAAAAAATGCAGAATAAGTTTTTTTTAATATGTAAAATTTATTTTTTAGGAAGATCTTTTACTTTAATAATTCGAAGAAGAATTTTTCTTATTTTAGATCAAATAAATTTTAAAGAGCATAAATTTTTGTCTTCTTCTATAGAAAAACTTCGTTTTGCAAAATCTAGAGAAATGGATAATCGTGTAATAAGCAAATTTCTTTTTTAAGGAGGAGATTTTTTTTCCATCCTCTTTCTTTTTTGCGATCTACATAAAAAAACTAGCAGAACTTCATATTTATAATGAACTAGTTGCACAAAGGAAATGCCAGTGAAAAAAAAGTCTTTCTGCTACGATTTCCCTCTCGTCCAACAAGAAGGAAAAAAATCCTCCTTTGATCGAGTATTTACTGGTCAAAAGGAAATCCTCGAATGACTTTTACTCTACCTTGAATTTCCTCTGTGTCTTCAAAAGAACACTATGCTTTTGCCTGGACAAAAAAAATTTAATTCCCTATATTTTTGCATTAACATCCCCACAAAGAGGAATCTAAAGAGATATTTATTTATTTATTCTTATTTCATATTATTAATTAGTTTCCGAAAATAAGGGAAAATTAGAAAATCCATTAATTTTTAAATGCAATATTTTAATTTAAATTTCTTTTGTTATTTTAAGTTTTTTCTGTTTTGCGACATTTTTTTAATGGACTCATTTAATTTTTAATTTTTATTTAAATAAAAGTTAGAAATTTATACAATCATTTTTTAAATGTTAATTAATAATATAAATAATAATTTTTTAAATGTTAATTAATAATATGTAAATAATAATATACAAAAGTCAGATATTTTTATTAAAAGTATTGAGAAAAATTAAATTTTTAGAATTCAAAAGAAAATTCTGAATTTTTGTGATTTTTATTTAATGAATAATTTTACTTAAATATTTCAATATTAATTGACTTTTAAAAGTCAATTTACAAATGATTGCAGAAACTCAATTATTTTTTAAAGTAATAAAATTCTTCGTACAAAAGTTCAATTATGTACAAAATTTAAAAAAAAAATTCTCGTCAAAATCACAATTAGCATTATAAATAACAAAATTCTTCTCCAAAATTCAATTATTTTAAAAAGTTTTCCTGATTTCAATGATTTTCAATATCTACTATTTTGGTAAATGTCCTAAAAGAATTCAATTATTAACAAACTGTTTATAGATTTCTTCTTAATAATTCAATTAATTTCATAAATAATAAATTTTTTTATAAATTAAATTATTTTTATAAATAATAAATTTGTTTTAGGAATTCAATTATTTTCATAAATAATAAAACTCATCGCAGAATTTTAATTATGTTTAGTACAATTTTAATCAAATTCGTCGAAAAATGTAATTATTCTTAAAAATTTTATTAAAATTAGTCAAAAGAATTCAATTATTTAAAAATTTGTTGATAAAAATATTTATAAGAATTAAATTTTAAAAAACATTTAATTATATTCAATAAATTATTTACTTTTTTATTTGAATAAATGAATAATTCGGAAAAGGTTTCAAATTAAAATATTTGAAAATTTTAATTTTCTCTGCTTTTAACTGAAAATTTTGAAGAATTAATTTTTTTGAAAAAGTTTAATTTAATTTTTTTTTAAATTAATTTGAAATTACATGGAAATTTTTCCAAATATTTTTTTTTATAGGAAAAGAAATTTTCCTATATTTTTCATAAGGAAATTTTCCTAAACGTTTAAGAGAAAATTTTTTCAAAATTTTTTTAGAAAAATTCCCTTAACTGTGTTAGTAAATCTTTCTAAATAATTAGTGAAATTTGTTTCCTAAATTTTATTGGGAAAATTTCCAAAATTTTTCTTAACAGTATATTTAATTGAAAAATTTCCGAATAATTGAAATTTCGTAAAATTGAATTTTAAACAAATGCGGATTTGAAAATTCTCAAAGAACTTTTTCAAAAATTATTTTAAACAGTTGACTTAGAGAAGAATTTTAGTTAAAAATTCTAGAAAATAATAATAATTGAACTGAAATGATAAGAATCCATTTTTAAGAAGTTATAGTAACAAATTTTTAATATAAAATAATGATAATACTTTTATAAAGTTGTTTAATTTCAAAAAGGTTTGAATTTGACATTTTTAAAAATCTTAATTATTGTGAAAAAATAATTATAATTAGATATTTATTTAAAAAAGAAGTTATTGATGTTTTTTCGAACAGTTTTACAATTAAAGAAATTCGTATAAATAAATGTAACAGAACATTTTTTTGAGTAAAATTTTTTCCTTTATTTTCTAAAAATTAAAAAATTTTAATTTTATTTTATTAAGGCAATTGCGTAATTGGGAAATAGAAATTATAAATTATTTCCTTATGCATGAAAATTGACAATTGTTTATAAAGATATTAAGAAACGGAATATGTAATATGTTTTCTTTTCCAAAAGAAAATAATGAGTTTGTGAACAATATTGTTATTCAGAAATAAGAATTATGCATAAAATTAATATATTTCCTATTTCTTGATCATAATTTTTGTAACAATTAACAAATTTTCTAATATTTTTTATAAATAAAGAGCTCAACAAAATTTGTATAATTTAGATCATTCAAACGAAATTTGTTATAAAAAACCGTATAAAAAACAAAATTTATTTGTTAATCACATTTTTTTTTTAAATTTTTTTAATTTCAAATATTATTTTATTATAAATCATGAAAAATACCTGCATATTTTCGATTTGTCAAACAATATTTTCTAATAGAGAAAAAAAAACAAAAACTTCAGATGTGGACAAAGAGAAAGAATGAAAGAATTTGTCGATTATTATAGTGAATTGTAAAAATATTTTTGAATTAGTAACTAATTAATGTTGGTTACTGCTAAGTAACCAACATTAATTAGTTACTAATTCAACAAATTTTCCCATTCATAAGAAACTTATCACTTCTTTTCTTTCTCCTTTTTTCTTCGACAAAAAATAAAAAAAAAATCACGGTTAATTAGAGTAAAAAATCTGTTTTCTTGATAATTCTTTCGGTAGTAAAAAAAAAGTCCAACCGGAGAAGATCCATTTTGCAAATTAATTGAATTACGAATGGTACAAGACTTGCAAGGATGCTGGTAGGCTTATTTAGTGGTTTTCAAGGGTTTGCCGCCATCTTGTTCTTCAAGTACTGCTACTCGTGTTCTAACCATCGTGCACACTGCACTTCTACCTTTCTCAAGGACCTTTTCTTTCGCTCAACATTTCCAACTTGAGGGCTCGACGTCGTTATTAATTGATTCGCATCTCTCTCTCACTCACTCACTCACTCTCTCTTTTTCGTTGGTGTACCACACAACTCTGCAAGCGCAATTTACTCTCATAATGAGATTAATTAACAACTGTTTAAAAATGTCCTCTCCACATTTCCCAATATGATGTATATGTAGATATATCAAGTTGCATACTCGCGAAGCGCAAGTAATTTGCAAATTTAATTATCACTTTGATCGCAAAATGCGAGGGAAATTTGCATAAATTGCGCGAGGATAACTATTTTACTGGTTTGAGTGATTATTATTTGATTGTGAAGATTTAATTTGTGATTGACTTTAAATTATGGTGGTTGGAAAACAATGATGGTTGATGATAGGGTTATTGACGTTTTCTTATGGTTTGCTACCATTGACTGTAATTATCATTGTTTGTAATTACCATCCACTGTAATTACCATTGTTTGTAATTACCATAGAGTGTAATTACCAGTGATTGTAACTACCATCGACTGTAATCACCAGTAATTGTAACTACCATAGATTGTAATTACCACTGATTGGAACTGCCATCGACTTTAGTTTTTCACTGGTTGCAACTATCATTGACTATCATTATCAGTAATTGAAACTACCATTGACTTTAATTACCATTGACTGTAATTACCATTGTTTGTAATTACCATAGAATGTAATTACCATTGTTTGTAATTACCATTGTTTGTAGTTACCATAGAGTGTATAATTACCATCGACTGTAATCACCAGTAGTTGTAACTATCATTGATTGTAATTGCCACTGATTAGAACTACCATTGACTTTAGTTTTTCACTGGTTGCAACTATCATTGACTATCATTATCAGTAATTGAAACTACCATTGACTTTAATTACCATTGATTACCACTAATTGTAATTACCCTCGACTGTCATTACCACTAATTTTAATTACCACTGTCTGCAACTGCCAGTGATTGTAACTACCATTTATTGTAAATCGACTATAATTACCATTAATTGTAATTACCATCGATTGCAACACAACCATACTAATTTATAATTACCCCCGACCGTAATATTTATAGGAATAGTAATTTATTTATTTTTAATAATTAATTTACTCCATATAGAAAAAATCCCCAACCACCGAGAATCGAACCCACGACCCCAAGTTCCACAAGTCGATGGCCTAACCACCGGACCAAGGACACATGTTATAAAAATTTTTCCATACAGAAATATTTGATATATAACAGACCCTGTGAATTACATCTATTTTTTCGCAGAAGTTCCAATTATATATTTTCCTTCAATCGTGATTTTCAATTTTCAGGGACTTTTCCGCATTGGAATTTCGTAAGAGAAATAAATATATTTATCCTTTATTTCTTTATTTATGTCCAGTGAACGAACCGGTTATCATCAATGCGAAACCAATATAACGTAACCGGTAAGTTCACGATAAACTGTTCATTGGTAAATTTATGGGGTAGAAAGTCCCATTAAGCTTTACTTTGTTGCAAATTCATTCATATCTTTTGCGTTTAAGAGCCAATTTAACCAATGTTATTAAATGCAAGAATTTAAACAACGTGTTTTATAGAGAGTAGACTATGAAATTTTATTATCATCCAAGTAATTATATTCTTCATTTAAATATTAAATATATACAAATTTATTTTTTTCTCCACACTTTTTTTATGCGTAAATATGGTATTTTCATTTTTTTTCTTCTTCTTCTTCTTTTAGTCTCATATAAATAAATATATAATAAGTCTTCTTGCGCACGTGTTAATTAATTTGTATACGCTACTTATGCAATCGTTTAATTATAGTAGTTTGATTTATTTGTATTTTAATTATTGTATATAAAAGTTTATTTATTTTATTTAATATTTAATGCGGATTTGTTTAGATTATATTTATATTTTTTTTATTTTTAGTTTTTTTAGATTAGTTATATTTTATTGTTGTTAGACAATTTATATTGTTAATTATTAGTTTTTTAAATTTTTTAAATAAAATTCTTAAATAAATAATAAATAAATAAATTCTTGAATAAAATTATTATTAATTACTATTATTATTTTTAAATTATTAGTCTTTTATAGTTTTAATTATTTTCTTTGCTATTTTTCTACTTTCATTATATATTATATTACTCGCTAAACATAAATTAGTAGTTTTCTAATAATTAAAGAGGGAATATTCGATTACCAATTTAATAGTAAAAATTTTACTAAGTTTCAGTTAAAGAAAATACTAATTTTACTAACTTAATGGTTTCGTACTAAAAATTTGAAAAATCCTTAATATTTAATTGGCAAACGAATCCGGACTTTTTTTAGTACTTTTTTCTAACTAGAATTAGCAGAAAAATACTAATAACTGAAACTGACTCGTGACTATTACTAATTAATCCGAAGTCTTTTAGTATATTTTTTGCTAATTATAATTAAGAGAAAAATACTAGTAACTGAAACTAATTCATACTAATTAATCCGCACTCTTTCAGTATTTTTTTTTTGCTAATTATAATTAGTAGAAAAATACTAATGACTGAAACTAACTAATACTATAATTAATCCGCATTCTTTTTGTACTTTTTGCTAATTAAAATTAGTAGAAAAATACTAATAACTGAGACAATATGAATTTTAATTAATTCTTATCGTAAATAATTTGATAAAAATATTTTAAAAATTTTTTCTGCTAATGAATTTATCTTTTTGAAATGCATAATATTTAAATGAAAATTAAAAAATTATTTCAGAATCCAAAGCCTGTTTCCTCTAACGGTAGTCGCAGAACTTGAATTGAATGGATCTCTAAGCAGATGAGATGCTTTTCTGACATGACAAATCACTGAGCAAGCCTACATAATGTTTATTTCTTCAAGCAGCAAAAGGTATTTCTCTTTTCAGTATTTAAAATTTCATTTTTGGTGCGCGGAATAAGAAAAAAAACTCTTTTTAAGATACATCCTCTCTAGATTTAAAATAGTAAAAAAAATCGTCTAATTAACAAAATTAGTAAACATTTCCGTACTAATTCTTAGTATTTCGGAAATTATTTCAAAATTATTCTTTAAAAAAACAATTCCACTAATTCTTACTGTTTCATTTGGAATTAAATTTTTTACTTCAGTTGTAGTTTTTTGCTTTCTAAATTTGAATTAGTAAAAATGTTTACTTAATTTCAGTTATAGTGACTAAATTTTTGTTTTTGAATTAGTAAATTTTACAAATAAACTAGTAGAAATTGCTATTTATTAGTAAAATTAGTAAATTAGAATTAATAAATTAGTAGAAATTACTATTTATTAGTAAAATTAGAAAATTAGAATTAGTAAATTTTACTAATAAATTAATAAAAATTACTAATTAGGGGCCGTTCAAAAAATACGTAACGCTTTAGGGGGGAGGGGGGTCAAGCTATTTGTTACGGTCAGCAGAAAAAATGGCGCTAATGTATACAACATTGAGTTACATGGGGGGAGGGGGGGTCCAAATTTCCGAAAAATAGCGTTACGTATTTTTTGAACGGCCCCTTATTAGTAAAATTAGTGAATTAGAATTAGTAAATTTTACTAATAAATTAGTAGAAATTACTATTTATGAGTAAAATTAGTAAATTAGAATTAGTAAAATTAGTGAATTATAATTGGTAAATTTTACTGATAAATTAGTAGAAATTACTGTTATTTGTAAAATTTACTAATTCAGAAGCAAAAAGTCAATTACTAATTCAAGTTTAGAGAATATAGTATTTTTATAGTTTCGTTTTTTACACAAGAATTAGTAAAAATTTTTGCTAATTTAAATTAGTGGAGCATAGATTTTTTACTATATAGTCAAAACTAATCAAAATTCACAGTCTCTACGAAGTCTAGTTGAAACTTTTTATTTTTATTAATTTTTTTATTAATATTTATAATATTTGAATATGCGTAAAATAACAATAATAATTTATTTTGAACCATAAGTTTCCCCCTCTCCCTTAAAATTATAATTGCAAATTTTTCTATACTGTTTTACTTTTTCTACACTGAACAAAATGAACAATGATGAATAAAGTTTTCATATTATATATTTTAAAATCAGTAGGGTGATGTGGGGTGATGTGAAACATGGGGGGATGTGCAACACCGCCGATTTTTGATCTACAGTTCGATATTGAACAGAGCCAAGTATTGCCATTTGTTTGTGTCCTCAGTAGCTTGTTTTTTATATAAAACTCACGAGACAGCTCGCAGCTAGGTTTGCTGTACGTAAGTTGACTTAAACTTTTCGAGAAAGAAATATTTCTCGCGCTTTACATTTCTAGTCGTTTCGTGAAGGGTTTTAATTTTTTTTATAGATAAGAATGTGCAGATGTGCTTATTGTTGCTTTATTAAGTGTTTTTAAATATCTTTTTATATTTTGTGTTTCCATTGCATTGTATTGCGTACAAATCATTTTTTGCAAAATATAATATTTGGGGTGATGTGCAACACTTTTTTTGGGATGGACGTAACTACTTTTTAATAACTGCGATTCACATGATGAATAAAAAATTCTTAGTTATTTTCCTTTAATTACATTCCTCATTCAGTTATTAATAAATAAAAAATTAAACAAAAAAAAATTTTTTTTTCTTTGGTGAAATCTCCACTTTTTAGAGGTCAACTAAACCTTAGTAAATTTTTTTTGGCAGATTTCGATTAGTTTGCATTGAAAAAGCCTAAAATTAATAATTAAAGAGATTTTCATCGATTATAATGCCTCTAAGTCATTCAATTTTGAAATATTTAAAAATTTAATTATTTGACATGTTTTTCGTCCAACAAAAAAAAACATTGCACATCACCCCACATCACCCTATTATTATATTTCTATACGACTATTATATTTTCATACACCTATTATATTATCAAAAATTAATTTGTTTGGACTGAAGTAATTTTTCCTTTATTAAATAAAACATGTTTATTATACATTAATTAAAATACTGTTTATAAAGTTGAAAGTAGCTTTTCGCTTTTTTGTTATTGTCAAAAAAAAATATATATATATATGCGCACATTTTTTCTGGGGGAAATATATTTACACGCAGGAAAAATAACAATGCACCTAATAGCAGGAAATACTATGCTTTTAAAATTTTAATACAAATCAATTTTGTTTTGTTATTTTTAATTATTTTCCTTTTAACCCATGTGGAAAGCAGGAGAAAAATGAATAATTTGATCATTTCAGTTGTGCACCCACCTTTTTTTTAATTATGGTATATAATATATAGATTGTCCCTGGAATGAAGAGTAATAAAAATAATGTGAGTACTTCTTATGTGGTGGATATCACGTCAAAACTCCACCCAAAAAAAAAATGTTGTCCAATTATTCCCAAATTTTTTTTATGATATGCCCTATAGGTTAGTAATTTATCATATAAATTTTTTTGAATTTTATAAAAAATTATCCAAGGGGGAGGGGGTAGAAGTTCTGAACTTTTGCGTGACGCGCTCCACTTTGATTATTTCTTATAATTAGAGGAAAAAATTTAAAAAAAAATTAGAATATGGGTTTTTTAGATTTTTTCATGGGCTTTCGAATGGCAAAGTCTATTTTCAAAAATTTTTTTATTTTGACCTAAATTTTGAAAAAATAAAAATAAATTTTCACTTTTCGCATCTTTGGGTTCATTTTTTCTTTTTCCTTTTATTTTTAAATGAAAGCTGAGCTTTTTTCTGATGAAATACTTGTTTTCCAAAAAACCGTTTTTTTTTGTTTTCCAGAAATGAATTTTTGAATATAGCGCATCACGTCGTCGCGCCGCAATTTAATTTATAAAACGTTACAATGAACTATTTTCTGCATTTTACAGGGTTGAGACTGACATTAGAACAATATAATGCCTGCATTATAGTTTTTTTTTTATTTTTTTAAATTAAAAAAAATATTTATTTTTTTAAATTTTTAACAAAATTTAAAAAAAAATTTTTTTAGACTTTTATTTTTAATTTAATGCCTACAATTTAGTTATTTTCATTTCTAAAGTAAAAAAAAGCGAACAGAAAAATAAAATACAGGCATTAAATTAAAAATAAAATTGCAAAAAAATTTTGTTAAAAATTTAAAAAAATAAATATTTTTTTTAATTTAAAAAAATAAAAAATAAACTATAATGCAGGCATTATATTGTTCTAATGTCAGTCTCAACCCTGTAAAATGCAGAAAATAGTTCATTGTAACGTTTTATAAATTAAATTGTAGCGCGACGACGTGATGCGCTATATTCAAAAATTCATTTCTCGAAAACAAAAAAAAACGGTTTTTTGAAAAACAAGTATTTCATCAGAAAAAAGCTCAGCTTTCATTTAAAAATAAAAGAAAAAAGAAAAAATGAACCCAAAGATGCGAAAAGTGAAAATTTATTTTTATTTTTTCAAAATTTATGTCAAAATAAAAAAAATTTTTAAAATAGACTTTTCCATTCGAAAGCCCATGAAAAAATCTAAAAAACCCATATTCTATTTTTTTTTAAAATTTTTTCCTCTAATTATAAGAAATAATCAAAGTGGAGCGCGTCACGCAAAAGTTCAGAACTTCTACCCCCTCCCCCTTGGACAATTTTTTATAAAATTCAAAAAAATTTATATGATAAATTACTAACCTATAGGGCATATCATAAAAAAAATTTGGGAATAATTGGACAACATTTTTTTTTTGGGTGGAGTTTTGACGTGATATCCACCATGTGTATATATATGTGACGAATGAGAAAAAAACACGAGCACAACGCGGAAAGGTGCCAAGGTACTAATTACTTAAACTTGCAATTAAGTGCTCCCTCTTGGGCCATAGTAGAAAAAAAATTCCGGACACAGACATTCACGGAAGTGTACTTCGCACCTCTTTGCGCTTCCCACAGACTCTCTCGCTACTTTTTTTTTTTTAATTTTATTTTGCCCTCCGTCGCGTTCCTCGTGTTTTAAATTCACAGGTTTGGATCCTCGTGGATCTTGACTGCAATTAATTAACGTACCACCCACACTAGTGACATTTAGTTGGCACACGCGAGTATTATTCAAGTTAATACACACATTTCTGTCTCTCGCAATTATGTATATATGTATATACCCCATGAAAGTCATTGCAAAGGCGACGTAGTGTAAATGAAAACTGCAACCCCTTTTTCAAGAAAAGTGTTTTTTTTCTCTTTTTTTGCTTTTTTTTAACGCAAACTTTCTCAATTTAATAAATAAAGCTGACTGCTTTTTCAAAGGGGTAGAAGAAGAGAGGAAAAAGAAACAGTGAAACGTTTGGGAATTGCAATTTTTTTTGATATTATACTTTTATGCTCTTGTGTTATTATTAATACAAAAAAATAAAGGAAGCATCAAAGGTAAAAGAACAGTCGAATAATTGCGAAATTAAAAATTCTTTGATACGTGATTTTTGAATTTAAAAATGGTAAATGTACCAAAAAATATTTTATATTTTATTTACAAAAACCGATTTTCTGCCTATATCATCAAATAAATATTTACTTGAGTCAAATAATTTTTATTTAAATCAAAGAAATTTTCATCGAACCAATAATAATATTTCGTTAATATTAATATTAATCGTTTGTCATTTAATTATAGCAAACATTAATTAATATTTTTAATATAATTAAATTCATTAATAAAAAAAACAGAAAAGTAATTAAATTATACCTGCCAAAAAAGGAGAATTTTCTGAAAAGAAATTTTCAAACAATAAAAAATAAAATAATACATGGAAATAATTTATAAATACGAGGGAAAGAGAGAGGGAGAGAGAGAGAGAGAGAGAGAGAGAGAGAGAGAGAGAGAGAGAGAGAGAGAGAGAGAGAGAGAGAGAGAGAGAGAGAGAGAGAGAGAGAGAGAGAGAGAGAGAGAGAGAGAGAGAGAGAGAGAGAGAGAGAGAGAGAGAGAGAGAGAGAGAGAGAGAGAGAGAGAGAGAGAGAGAGAGAGAGAGAGAGAGAGAGAGAGAGAGAGAGAGAGAGAGAGAGAGAGAGAGAGAGAGAGAGAGAGAGAGAGAGAGAGAGGGAGGGATCTTTAAATTACAACAAATATTATATTTAATATTTATGATATAATTAAATTAATTAATGAAAAACAAAAAAATAATGAAATCCCAAAAAAGAGAATTTTCCGAATAGAAATTTTCAAACAATAAAGCTGAAAATAATTTATAAATGCGAGGGAAGGAGAGAGAAAGAGAAAGAGAACAAATATTAATTAATATTTTTAACATAATTAAATTAATAATTAAAAAAAAGTAATTAAATACCAAAAAAGTTAATTTTCCAAAAACAAAATTTCAAACAATAAAGAATAAAATAATACATGGGCATAATTTATAAATACGAGAGAGAGAGAGGGGGGGGGGAGGGCAAGCCTACTTGATTAAAAAGAATACAACCCCATCGAGACTCGCGTCGAATAATGCGTAATTAGTAATTAGTGTAGAGTTCGCATTCTACATAAATGTATATAGTATTATTAAACCATTGGGAGGTGACCATGCGATGATATTGCTCGTTATTTTCTAATTAAGTAAGGTCGCTTTTTTTTCCTTTATTTTTTTCTGTTTCCTTTTTTTTTTTTTTTGCTGCATTCAAATTTATCGAATTAGACGAACAACAATACAATACAAAAGAATGAGGGGGCTCTTTTGCCACTTTATATTTCCACTGTCGTTTTTCGCCGTCACACCTTTATTCAGAGAAAATGAACGCTTAAGAACGCGAAAGTGTGTGAAAATGCCAACAATTCGCATCTAATGATAAATTTCGACTTTTGTATTATATACAGTGCGATACATATTCATATTGTTCTTCTGAACGAGGAATCGTTTATTTTACCTATTGCTATATTAATATAATTTTTATTTTATTAATAATTTAATATTATTTCACCGATTATTGTTATTTTGTTAAAATTTACTATTTAGGCATATAGTTTTTCTAAGGGTATCAAGTTGAGACAAAAAACGAATCAAAATTCGTTTTTTGTCTCAATTTGAAACCCTTAAAAAAACTCTGTAGGTTTTATTAGTTTCTTTGTTTTTTTATTCCATCTATAAATTTCTGTTGGTTAGAATCACCATTAAATAATGAGAAATGGTTATCATGGTTGTAACTATCAACAACTATAGCAATTGTTACAATAATTTTTTGTATAACCAACATTTTTGAGTAACAATTATTGTAATTACCATCTGTTGTCCTTAATAATAGTTGCAACAACTAAAACTTCGGAGTAACAACGGTTGCAACAAAAATTTGGTGTGAGTAACAATAGTTGTAACCTACAATGCTTTTCGAAACAATGATTGTATCTACAAATATTATTGTCAATAACAATGATTGTAACTGACCATTTTTATTGTTACACTATTGTACCTAACAACAGTCGGAAATAACAATAGTTGTAACCAGCAACAATTGAAAGTAAAAATGGGTATTACTACAAACAATTTGGAAAAACAATATAGTTTAATTATACCTACATTAAGAAGTAACAATAGTTGTAACTAACAACTGTTGTGATTAACAATAGTTGTAACTAACAACTGTTGTAATTAACAATAGTTGTAACTAACAACTGTTGTGATCAACAATAGTTGTAATCGATATACTACAATGATTATAACTACCAATATTTGTCACTGACTATGGTTGTAACTAACAATTCTTTTGAGTAACAATAGTAGTAACTACCAACAGTTAGTAGTAACAATTGTTTTTACTACCAAACATTGTATATGACAAACAATATTGGCAACCAAAAATGTTTGTGACCTACAATGTTTGTATAGAAACAATGATTGTATCTAGCAATATGTTTCACTAATAATGATTGTGATTAACAATTTCCGTTGTTACAATAGTTGTAACTCTCAACAGTTGAGAGAAACAATAATTGTAACTAGCAACTGTTAGAAGTAATAAAAGTTGCAACTAACAGTAATTGGAGGTAACAATAGTTGTAACCAGCAACAGTTGGAAGTGACAATAGTTGTAACTGACAATGTTTTTGAGTAACAACAGTTTAAATTGACAATTTTTTTTTCTATAGAAATAACTTTTAACAGGTGTTGGTGGAATCAAAAGTAAATATTCTTTAGCCATTAATATTGTAACCAAAAATAAATACCACCTGTTCCAAATTAATATTGTAACATTTCCAAAACCAATACCCTCCGCACCATAAAATTTCCAATTAACATTATTGCCTGTGAGTTAAAGAAAAAAAAATTCTATTTACCATCGAATCGTCGCGTTTTGTCTCCGATGTACTACATCTCGCGAAGGAAACATTTCCATCTTTAAACTTCGAAACAACAATACGACGATAATTAGCCATGTCGATTTTGCGATTACGACTAACCGCGCGTGGCACTGTCTGCCACCTGCGACCTAAAGACACACACTCACACATATTGTTATTGTTATTATTATCAGAAGAAGATATTTTCACAAGATATTCTTTATAATAGTATGCGCTACTATTTTTTTTCTCACCATTTTCACAAAAGTCTATATATATACTTCTATACATAATTATATATGCAACATATAACATTTAGATCGTATTATATTTATAATATATAGAGAGAGAGAGAGGAATGAAATTCCAATGACTGTTGCGGTGACTTCTGACGAATCAGAAAAGAAAAAAAAATGAAGAAAAAAAGAGCGAGAGAGGTGCTGAGAAAGATAGAGAGAATGAGTTAAGCGCACGAGTTGATGAGAATATAATTGCAGCGTCATTCATCAGGCATCGAACCCAAGGATATATGGATTACGTTTGAGATATAACTGTAAATTAGAAGTCAAAGGTGTTAAAAAGTCCCAGCAGCAGCAACACTTTTTGAATTGGTATTTAACCAATATGTGTTCAATAATTTATTGTACAGGACGTTTTTCTAGTTTAAAATTTTGAATTCGAAATTAATGTCTAGTTTTGAATTTTTGATAAAATCAAAAACATTTTCAGTAGAATACTGAAAATGTTCATAGTAGGTACGAAAATTATTTGTCGTGTATAATATTTTGGTCCATCCAAAGCAGAGTTTCGTTCCTTCAATCGAACCCAAATTTCATATATTGTTAAAATTTATTTCCTTAAAAAAATTTGTCTATTAGCAAATAAATATTCATTTGCATCAAATAACTTGATGCGAAAAAAAAATTTATTTGATTCAAAAAGTAAAATCCACAGGAAAAATTAATTATACTGTAAACTTCGAGTCACGTGCGAAGAAAAAATAAAAGAAAGACTAATATGTTATAGTGTTGCTCTTCAATTGCGTGCAAGCAACCGATTTATTGTTTACATGTGTATATAGAGAAAGTGTTTAAGAATACGACTTTTACGTCTTGATAAGCCTTGCGAGAGGGCATAGACGCATAATTACGGTTTAATCCACACCTTTCTTGATACACGCTATATCATTCCGGTTCACGTATATACTCGATTAACGATCGATGGATAAACAAAATATTCCCATCGCGTGTTTATTAATACGCATATAATACAGCGTCCTAAGATTGTAGAGAATAATTTACAAAATTTATAAACGCGTGCGCACACCTGTCATTTAATGATGTCAAGTTTACACCTCCTATTTACACGTTTCTTAATTGTCGTGTATATATATAATTAAATTTTATTGTCACTGATAGCCACACAAATATTTACCCACTGTCCTACATTTTACAGAGGAAAGTTTTCTTTCTTTAATTATATTCAAATTTTGTGGAATAAAAAAAAGTGTCATTTGTTTTGTATTTTTCAATAAAAAATTGTGACAATATTAACGATAATAATAATTATTATTATAATAATAAGTCTTTAATTTCTAAACTTATAATTGTGACTTTAATTTAGCCAATAATTCACAATTATTGTGAACTAAAAATTTCTTGGGAAATTGAATTATGAATTGAGAAAAAAATATTGAACCATCACTTGATTTTGAGATTGACGTTTTATAGTGGGTGGAGTGGGAAAAAATTAATCTTTTTTTTTGGGAAAAATGTGCGATAAGCGTTCATTGAGAACAAAACAAGTTCGAAATTAAGACAAATCGAAAGATAGAGATCGCGTGAAATTAGTCGCGCGACAGAGTTTTGTGCGTCACTTGACGCACACATGCGAAGTAAACATTAGTTCAACTAATGCCTTTTTCGGCGATAAGACAATTAAACTATTTTTCAAAAGTTGGAAACCCTCAAAAAAAAACTCCCCTCTCTCTCCTGATTCGGCTCTTAACCTAAAAAAAAATAATATAAAAATAATTTTCTATTATTTTTTTTAGAATATAAAGTATTATATTTAAAAAGTTAGAGACCCTTTAAAAAAAACTCACCCCCACGAATTCTTTCCCTTTCGACTAAAAAAAAGAAAAATATAATATAAAAATAATTTTCTATTATTATTTTTATAGAATATAAAATATTTTTTTATTTAAAAAATTAACCATTTTTTTAATTTAACACAAAAAGCAATTTGTAAATTTCTATCAATATGTTCTCGAAACTCGCTAATAATATTTAATATTAGCTAATAATAATTATTTGGGGGGGGATTTAAGTGGAGAAAAATAGAAGTGATGAAGTAGAAAAAGAAAAACAAAATAAATCCCATTTCAGTGAACTAATTTGTCACTCTTGTATTATTATTATCTGAAAATAAATAATAATTGAGAGAACTAGGTGACACACAAATGGATCATTATATAGGTTCAGGTTTTTTTCCCTTCCTTTTTTCTGGGGAGGGAAACTAAAATTAATTGAAGCAAGCATAATCATATTTCGAAAGGTGCCACATCAAATATTTTATTCGATAAATCATGTTTCGTAAGAAGAAAACCAAAATCAAAAATTTTACCTATACTTGTTCTGTGGTAGAGAAACAAATTTTCTTTTTTTTCATTTGTAATTGAAAAAAGATATAGACGATTTGGGATTTTGAACTCTGAAAAATTAGTGTCAAAATGTCAGTGGATTTTCAATTTTGTTTTAATTAATTTCGCCCTATTCTTTCAATTTATTTTACTAATTTCTTTCAATTATTTTCTTCAATTTTTTTCTATTACTTTACTGAATTTTTTTTAAATATGTCCCCTATATTTTCAATTCATTTTCCTATTTCTTTTCGATTAGTTATCCTAAATTTTTCCTTTAATTTTCCTAATTCGGTTTAATTCCCCATTTAGGCTTAGTTTCTAATTAGTTAGGATAGTTCGATAATAATAGAATAGTTCGATAATTCCCTAATTTTCGATTTGTTTCCCTTAGTTGGAATAGGGAAAATATAATAAAGCCATATTTGAGACTGTTGAGAGTTTAATAAGAGGAGAAAACAAGTCCCGATGGAAATACAGTGAAATACAGAATATGTTTGCATGAACAAGTGTCTAAGGTGAATATTATGCTCGTGTATAAAAGCAGGGCGTAAGATCTTCATATATATATTCCATCACTATACAGAATGATAGTGCGTATAAGCGCGCAGGGAAGGACCAGTTGTCGAGCCTGTCAGCGTCACTAACAAGAGGTTTCAAGTGTCATATTGCGAACAACCTAAACGAATAAATATTATACAGTTTCTCTCTCACTCTCTGTACTCGAAAAAGGGGTTCAGTAACTGGAGACTCATGTCGTTGTTTACCCACAAGAGTTTGTCGCATTAAGAACACATTAGCGTCAAGTCTATGTCGAGTTTTAACTGATTGGCGTAATATAGATTGTACGCGGGGTTCATTTATTTATATGTATGTGTGCGTGCAGATATTTTATAGTCCACTTGTATGGTGGTCGTATGAAGAAAACCTCGAGGATATTTTCTGCAATTGCAGCAGACGTGTGTTCAACTACTATATAATCAGCTTGTTCCAGACCTGGAGTCTTGTAATTAAGCTTCCACTCAATTACCTCTCCAACTTATATGTATATGCATATACAATCGGAAAATTATAATATTTATAGAGCGAAAAAATGCGTAAATTGAAAATTATTCTATTATTTTGGGTAATTAAAATAAAATGGCATTTTTGATCCTACTACCTGTGATTTTTCGATGTTGACATTTAAAATCAACCAGAAAAGAGTATTACTCTGTTCTAGATTATTAAAATATAAGATCCATAAAAATAATAGTTGTCGGACAGATGGAAGCAAATTTTAATTTTCACCTGGTAAAAAACGACAAAAAGATATAAAATTATAAGAAATTTTCTGTTTTCCGTTTATTCTTTTCTCAAAAAAAAATTCTTATTACAGTAAATCGTGAGGTATTAAAAAGTGTTGCAGATTAAATTAACACCAAAAAAGATCAAAATAATCGATTTTGATGTTATTTTTTACAATGAATAAAATTTTAGTTCATTAAATTTTTTTACAACTATAAAACATGAAGATATCGATAACTCCGAGTCTTCGACTCGGAATAATCGATTTCTTCATATTTTATAATAATTAAAGATGACTAAGTAATAAAATCATTATTTTATATTATAAGAATATTATACTTCTTCAAAATTATTTTCATTATTTCAATTCAATTATTATTTTCAAAAATTTTTAACTACAATTTTACTTTATATCAATTATTTTTAATAATTTTCGAAAAAGTTCTTTGGCAATTTTCAAATCCATTTGTTTACAATATTCAATTTCACGAAATTTCAATTATTCCTAAATTCTCTAATGAAATGCATATTAGAAAATAAAAACTTCAAACAATATAAAAGAAAATTCAATTAAACTTTTTCAAAAAAATTAATTTCAAAATTCAATTATTTCTAAAAATTCACGCTGTATTGCTTTTAATATTCAATTATAGTCTAAAATTTTAACTGAAATTCATTTTTATGAAATGAAAATCAATTTTTATTGTAAAATTCTACAAGAATTTAATAATTTAAATGCAAAAGTAAATAATTTATTGAATAATTAAATGTTTCTCAAAATTCAATTCTCATAAAGAATTTTATTAACAAATTTTTAAATAATTGAATTCTTTTGTCGAATTTTATTAAAACTTGCACGAACATAATTACCTTTGTCAAGGAATTCAATTATAATTGAATGAAAAATAATTTAAACGCTGTGATGAGTTTTATTATTAGTAAAAATAATTGAATCCTTAAGAAGAATTTTATTACTCTTGAAAATAATTGAATTTCTGCAATAATTTGTAACTTGTCTAAAATTAAATTTTTTTCTAGTGTTTTTAACTAAAATTCTTCAATAAATCCATTATTTTTAATAATTTTTAAAAAAGTTCTTTGAGAATTTTCAAATTTATTCGTTTAAAATTCAATTTTACAAAATTTCAATTATTCGGAAATTATGCAATTAAATATTTATTGAAAAACAAAAAACTTGAAATAATTTCAATAAAAATCCTATTAAACTTTTAAAAAAAATTAATTCTACAGAATTGTTTGTGAAAAATATGAAAAATTAAGAATTTCATTGATTTTAATTTGAAACTTTTTCAAAATTTAATTATTTCTAAAAATCCACGTTATAATGCTTTTAATATTTAATTATAATCTAACATTTTAACTGAAATTTATTTTTAAACCCGCATTTTTATTAGTAAATTCTACGAGAATTCAATTATTTAAATACAAAAATAAATCATTTATTAATTTCATGTTTCTTGAAATTAAATTCTTATAAAAAATGTTATCAACAAATTTTTTAAATCATTAAATTCTTTGGACGAATTTTAATAAAATTTTTTAAAATTATTATACATTTTTTGAGGAATTCGATTAAAATTGCATTACAAATAATTGAAATTCTCCAATGAGTTTTATTATTTATGAAAATGATTGAATTAGGGGAGACTGGGGCGAAAAGTTAAACTGACAAAACCGTTAAAATTCATTATCTTTCGAACGGGAATAGTTAGAGCATTGCAATTTTAATTATAGAAGGGTGTTATCACCCTAAATACATGTCCGGAGTTGTGTGCAATTCTGTTAATTTTTGTGGTGTCTATATTGAATGTTTTTTTTCAACCTACTTTTGAAAATTTTTTCGAAAAAGAAAATATCAACTTTTAAGTATATTTTTTGCATTTATCCTCACCGCGATTTTTTTACTTCATTATTTAGGTCCCCTGAAGAGATACCTGAAGGTATTTGCTAAATATCTTTAGTCAGATTTTTTATATTTGTTTTTAAAGCCAAAAATTTTACATGTTGTTAAAAATTTTTTTTTTATTTTTCGTTTTTTTGGGTTTATTTGTTTAAAAATTATTTATTTAACATTGGGCAAGTACTCTGTCAAAAAACAAGACCGTTCACATGAAATAAACCAAAAAAATTTTTTTTTTTTGAAATTTCAATTTTTTAACTTTACAACTATTCTAAAGCTTTTGTTAAATAAACAAAGATCTTTTATTTACTAAATTACTTGTTTACGTATACTTTAACTTATCTACTACTTATCACCTATCAGAAAATAGTTTTAGTAGGCTAAAAATAGAATTTCACTTTTCGCCCCAGGGTGGGGCGAAAAGTTAAAAAAAACAAAATTTTCAAAAAAGGACAAAACATGTATTTTTTTGCGAAAATATCAGGAACTTTTTTATTGAAAGTTGTAGGGGACAAGTTGCCCTACAATATTGATATACAAATATTTGCATCTAAGCGGATTATATTGGCAAAAAAAAATCATTTATGCAAAATTTAACTTTTCGCCCCAGTCTCCCCTACTAAAAGAATTTTATTATTTATAAGAATAATTGAATCCCTGTAAAAATGTTATTATTTATGAAAATAATTGAATTATTGTGAAGAAATTTATAAAAAAATTTGCAAATAATTGAATTCCTGTAAAAAATTTTTATTATTTATGAAAATAATTGAGTTTACGTAGAGTTTTATTCAAATTTTTTTTTTAATAATGGAATTCTTTTCGAAAATTTTATTGAAATAGTAAATATTGAAAATCATTGAATTTTAGAAAACTTTTGAAAGTATTTAAAATTTGGACAAGAATTTGATTAAAATTTTGTAAAATAATTGAATATCAGAGAAGAATTTTATTTTTTATAGAGAGAATTTAAATTTTGACGAGAATTTTTTTAAATTTTTTAACACAATTGAATTTAGTAACTATGTTACTAAGTTAGTAACTAAGTTAGTAACTAATTTATTAACTTACTATTCTCCCTGGAGAAGCTAAATTCATTGAATTTTTACAAATCGTTGACTTTTGTGTTTTATTTAAAGTAAAATTTCATTCATATAGTTAAAAATAACACCAAAATAGATTATTTTAATCCTTTCTGGTGTTAATTTAATCCTAGAGGGATTAAACTGCTGCAAATTATTTTAATCCATTCTGGCGTTATTCTAACACCTCATGTTTTACTGTGATTATTAACTGAATATATAGAAAGTAAAAATTATAAAAAACTAGAGAAAATAATTGAATGAAATTAAGAAAATAAATCGAAATAAAATCGGGAACTAAATTGAAAAAAAAATTCAGGGAAAATAATTGAAAAAAATTCAGAAACTATTCGGGAAAAAATTTTTAAAAGTAATTGAAAAATTTTAAAATTAAAAGAAATTGAAAAATTGCCGGAAGTAAAAAATAATTGAAAGAAATTTGGAAACTAATCGAAAAAATTAGGAAAACTAATTAAAAATATAATATCTTCAAGTAAAGTTGAAAAATATGTTTACTATCTATTTCTTTCAAAATCTATAAACATCTGGTATAGATAATTGAAAAAATGAAAGTATCTTTTTGAATTGTTTACTTTCACACAAAGTTAGTGAACTTTGTGTGGAATAAACCTTCCGAAAAGCTATATTTATCGAAGCATTATCAGCATTGTCCTTAGCTATTGTATAAATATCAAGAGCTTCAAGGTACAGATCGGTGAGTGAGAATAATATTCACATTCAGCGAGTCTAGACCTAGCTTACGTAAAAGGCCAATCAACTTTAAATTCTTTTCATTAAAATTATGCATAACACACAATAAATCACTATATTAACAGTAAATATAATCTTTAAAATCGATTCATCAATTTTTTCTAATTTTTTTAATTATTATTTTTTTTTAATTTTAAACATTTTTTTCAATTTCTCGTTTATAATTTTTTATTTATTAATTAGATTTTCGTTTTTATTTTTTTTTATTTCTATTAATTTTTTTATAATTTTTTATAAATTTTTTATAATTTTTTTATCAGTAAAATTTACTAATTCAAGAGCAAAAAGGCCAATCACTAATTCAAATTAGTAAACATTTTTACTAATACAAATTTAGAGTGCAAATAAATATTTTCTTTATAATTTCTATCTTTTTTTTTATTAGCCAAACATTACATAAATTATAGTTCTTTTTGTATTCAAAGACTAGAAGTTGTTCAAGAAATAAATAAAAATAATTAAATACTTATGTAAATATAATTAGTAGTAAAAAAAATAATAATTAATAACAAGAATGTTCGATAATTACCAATGATATATATATATAATTATAAATTTTCGTAATATTTATGGAGGCACATATTTTTTTGGTGCATTCGAGAGCCAATTAACAAATTGGAAAAGATCACCGGGTTTCGGTGACGATCGTTTGTCGCCATAAATGTCAGACTACGCGCGATAAAGATGAGAGAAGAAGATGATGCACCTTTGTGTAAAAAAAAGAAAGATATACAGCAAAAAAAAGAGGAAGAAGAAGGGGGGAAATCTGGTTTCCTCGAACCCCCGTTAAGTTTTGGGGACCCTAAATCGTGACATATATCAGAGGAGATATGCGCCTTATAAGGGTGGGCCAAACCAGGTGCCGTTAAAACGGGTTAAAAATGGCAGAGAGGAGGGAAAATTATGCAGTTAACGCACCTACAGAATGATTATAATAAAGAGAAAGAAAAAGTAGTAATAAATTCATAAAAACAGATTTATGGCTTATGCACTTATGAAAATGAGATTCTTTTTCTTTTTATTTATTAAAATAAAAAAAATATCTTCTTCCTCCTTCTCTGTAGAAAAAAAAAATATTTTTTACTTTTCCTTTTTAATTCTCTATTTTTTATAATATGAGAAAAAAAAATGTTTTCCCTCTTTTTTTCATTCTCTGTACTAAGGAAATCGAATTATTTGATTCAAACAATGAAATAATTGACTCTTAATTATTAAATATTCAATTTTAATCTATAAAAATAAATTTAAAAATAAATTTTATTCCATAAAATAAAAAAATTAAATAAATAATATAAACAAAATAAATAAAGTAAATAAAATAAAATAACTAAAATAAAGTAACTGAAATTATTAAAATAAAAAATATAAATAAATAATCACGATTTATATATTTAACGAAAATTTTTGCAATAAAAAAAAATTTTAATTTTCCCTTTTTATCAACGGAAGTTGAAATTAATTATTTTAATTAAAAAAAAATATCCTTCCTCGGTACGCAAATTCGAATAGAGCAGTTATATAGTGAAACACTGAATATGGTTAATAAAGAAAAAAAAATGACTGTCGCCCAGTGGTAATTTAAATATTTCAAGTTTATCGGAAATAAATTTTCCAACGCGGTAGCGCGTTACCCCGCTTTTCAACTCGGTGAAACGATTTTGTTTCTTTTTTGAGAAATATTGTAACAGCGAGTTTACAGAGAGAATATTTGCGATGCCATTAATCTTCATAAAGTCGAAGGGAGCTGAAAGACATGCACGCATATTTATTAGTGATTTACTCAACAAAAAAAAAAAAAAAAAAAAAAAATAGTTACACACCGCTATAGAAAGGTCAAATTTCTGCGTCAGACGTTATGAATATTTCGCAATTTCTTAACGAGAGAGTAGTGTATGTCGATGAGAATTTTTCAAATTAATTGAATTTTTCCTTTTTTGAAAAATCTTTTTTTTTTCATTTTTTTTTTCATTCTTTGATTTAATTCCTAAAAAATTATTTGTTTTTATTTATTGGAAATTAAATTGTTCGCTTTTGTTTTGAAATTCTTAGAAATGAAGTTTATGTTTTATTTTAATACAACAATATTAATTACAGAGAATTTCGTGGCAGAAATTTTTGAAAATTTTAAATGAATTTTGAGGTAATATATTGCCAGGGAAATTTTTTAGAATATTTATCAAAATTGTGTGTTTATATTGTCCGGAAAATTTATTATAAGAAACCGCGATCTAAAGGTAAAAGAAATTTCTTTAAGACAATATCAAAAGTACATTCAAAAGTTCAAGGAAATATTGAAAACAGATTTTACGAATATTGCCCGGAAAAATTAAAAATTTTGTCATAATATTAAAACACTTCTTCCTAAGAAGTTCGGAGTAATATTGCCCTAAAATTTTTTATCAATCTTCAAGAAAAAATTGCCGGGAAAATTCTGCAATTTTTTCTTCTCCAATTTTCCTATATTGCCTGAGAAAAATTACGGCAATCTGGGAAAAATTGCGGCAATATTTTTGGATAAACTTCTTTGTATTACTCATAAAAGATTGTTGCAAATTTTTCCTGGAAATTCCTAACAATATTTTTCGAAAAACTTGTCAGTATTGCCGGGGAAAATTGCGGCAATATTTCAGGGAAATTCCAAAGAATATTTCTTGAAAAATTTCTCTGTATTGTCCGTGAAAAATTGTAGCAATTTTGACAGTTAATTTTCAATTAATATTCAAGGAAAAAGTGACGAGAAGAGACGATAATTATTTCTCGAGAAACTCGTTTTAACGAGTGAACTTGAAAAATAGAAAATAATTTCAGCTGTAGACAGAGTATTTCGGATTTGTTGTGATAATAATGTGACCCTCGAGAGTGTACCTATACGTATTTGTCAATATTGTTAAATTACGGAAATATAATTTTATTAATACTATAGAATTTTGAGTCAATATAAAATGAAGAATAGAATAGAATAAAAAATTTAGATTATTTTTCTTTCAACTACTATGGTTATATGTAGTGGAAAAAAGGATAATTTCATTTGCTTATCGACTGCCTACCGTTTCGCATTTTATATACAACATACCTGCAATGAAAATCGTAATTAGTTGCCCTCTAATCAATTATTCCGTAAAATATTAATTTACACTTGCAAAAGTGGTTTTCTTTCTTCTCGGAATTATTTCCTGCACGTAAATAATGCAATACTGTGATTTTATTTTCTTAACTTCTGTAATTTTACAAAATGAATGGAAAATTTTTTGTTTTCATAAATTGTCTGGAAAATGCTGCAGAAATATTTCTGCAATATTTTTCGGGCAATTTTTTCCAAAGAAATTATTAGGAATTTCCTGGAAATATTGTCGCAATTTTTCTAGTAGAACACAAATAATTTTACCGAGAAATATTCTCCGGAATTTTTCCTGAAATATTGCTGCAGTTTTTCCCGGGCAATAGGGACCAGTATTTTTCGAAAAATATTGTTGAAAATTTCCTGTTAATATCGCCACCATTTTTCCAAGGCTATACAAAGAAGTTTTTTTTTGAGAAATATTGAGAAATATTTTAATATTGAGAATTTTGACAGAAATATTGCCGTAATATTTTCCGGGAAAACACTGATGTCATGCTTTTCTTTCGAGAAATATTATTAAAAATTTCCTGGCAATATTGCTGTAATTTTTATGAGCAATTCAAATAAGTTTTTCGAAAAATATTCGAGGAATATTCTTTGGTATTTTCTCTGAAATATTGCCGCAATTTTTCCCAGGCAATACCAGGGCAAATTTTTGTCGAGAAATATTTTTAGGAATCTCCTGTCAATATTGCCGCAATTTTTCGTATGGGCAACACAAACATTTTCGAAAAATATTCTAATGAAATTTTCCTAAAATATTGTCGCATTTTTCCGGGCAATACGGACAAGTTCTTTTGGAGAAATATTATTGGGAAATTTCTGACTAGATTGCCGCAATTTTCCATGAGCAATACAAAGAAGTTTTTCAAGAAATAATGTCAGAATTTTCCTGGCAATATTGCCAGAATTTTTCCTGGCAATTCATATACGAATTCTTCAAGAAACATTGTCAGAATTTTTCCCCGACAAAATTTATTGCCTTTAAAATTGACCCAAAATTGACGGAAAATATTGCTAAAATTTTGGCAATTTTCAAGGAAATATTGCTTTGAGAATTAATTCCCCAAAAATTAGTCAAAATTTTCTAATATTCAGCAGAAGAAAGACGAACAAACTTAAAGGAAATAATTTACAAGAAATTTGAGTTTAAAGAGCAATTTCTTGTCATCCCAGAATCATAATGGGATTAGAGGAAGAGTAAGGGACAGAAAGTACCCACTCACCCCCTTGGCCCTTCATTCTTGGTTAAAAAAAAAAAAAAAAAAAAAAATGGTGGGGAGGATGGAGCCGTGTGAGACGGTCGTTACAGACTGGTTGGACTAGCTTCAGGGTCAGTTTATCGCAAACAAATGGGTTACGCTTGTTCGACGCCGTATTTCACTAGAATTTATTGTTTATTATTTCGCGGCGCGGATGATATAGGGCCGTGTTTGCCCGGAGTAGCGTTAATGTCGTTAATAGCTCCACCACACCGGTTTCTCCATTCTATGTGTGCCACCTCTCTCTCTATAATGGTATTGCGGGAGCCAAATCAGGGACAAAAACCTGCAACTATTTTTTCTCTCCAAGTCAATGAATATATGAGCAAATTATACATAAAAGGAATTCTCTCTCTTTTTTCCCCCTTTTTTTAGGGAGTTTCATTCCCAAAAAGTGACCACGATAATAAAGCTTTATTAACGATTTATTAATTGCTACTTGTTTAAAATTACTAACTCAACAAACGAAATTTTCATTTCAATTGAATTTTCTTTAGCCGAATAAATTTCACGTTAAATTTTTAACGCGAATTTACAAATTAACAGAAAGAAATATTTTTAATTCTGAATCTAATTTTGAAATTTGTACCTGACTTTTTGGACAAAATGAAAAATTCGGAAATTTTGCGAAAAGTAATAGAAAATTTGCTAACTAAATTAATAATTAGTATTAAGAAACTCTTAAAATTAATTTTTTAAAAATATTTTTAAATAATTTTTTAAAGTCTTTCAATTAAAAAATTTTCAGACAATTCAATTTTAGTAAAATCTTTTTTAAATAATTGAAATTTGATAAAATCCTTATAAAACAATTGAATTTTAGTAAAATCGTTTAAAAATCGTTTTTAATTTTAATTAAAAATTTTCACAATAATTGTTTTCTCCAAAATGTTAAAAATAATTCTGAAAATATTAATGTTTATATTATTTTTTGTACCAATGTATGTATTAGAATTTTCGGAATTGGTTTTGAAAATAATGAAAATAATTGAATTTTAATAATTTATAATTAAAAAAATTCAAAGAATTACCTTTTTAAAAAAAATTTTAATATTATTTTTTAGAAGCTATAGTTTTCATTAATAATTAATTTTCATTTTACACTTGAAGATTTTTCATTACATTTTTTTTGAAAATTCAATTATTTTCACAAAATTTCTTCAAAAGTTGATTTTCAAAAATTTTAATAACAATAATATTTGAAAAAAATCAATTATTTTCAATTAAATTTTACAAAATTTTAATAATTCTAAATCTTTTTAATTGAATATTTCGAAAATTTCATTATAAATATTATTCAAAAACAAAACAATCGAAATAATTTGCAATTTATACTAAAAATGTGGTATTTTGTTGGAATATTTGGAAGAAAAATCGAAAAAGTGTCAATTTTTGAAAATAAGTCGAAAAAAGTAGCATTTTTGGAAAAATTTAATAAAAGAAAAAAATCAATTATTTTTAATTTAATTTTACAAAATTTCAATAATTCCAAATCTTTTTAATTTGTATATTTCGAAAATTTCATTCGAAATATTATTCAAAAACAAAATAATCAAAATAATTTTCAATTTATACTAAAAATGTGGTATTTTGTTGCAATATTTGGAAAAAAGTCGAAAAAGTCGCAATTTTTTGAAAACAAGTCGAAAAAAGTAGCAATTTTGGAAAAATTTAATAAAAAGAATTAATCTTACGAGGCGTAAAATTTATTTGACAAAATATTTAATAAACGGACGTAAAATTATTTAAACAAAAAGAATTAATATTAATTAACCGTTCACCCATTTAAACAGAACCGATTATTTATCCTCTAAAGCAAATATTTTGCATATTCTCATCTCTGATATTCGATACTACGAAAGAATTTATAAGTTTACATAAACTTATCAAAAAAAAAAGAAAAAAAAATTTAATAAAAAATAACGTTTCTTTATCGAGCAGTAAGCGATGTAAATCAAAAGAGGAGAAAAAAAGGAAGAGAAGAGAAAAAAGCCAACTTTTGGCAAGTGAGTAAACTTTGTACATAACTCTCAAAAAATATGTGGGTAGAGTTTTTTGCTTATATACTCTCCGCTAAGTTTAATCGCCCACGCGTCAGTGCTTCCGCGCAGAAAATCCTTTACGAATTATATACGAATTTCGTTAAAAAAGGTATGCAGTCGTTCCTCTTCAACCCTCACCAATGTCCTTGTGGCTTTCTTTCTTTCTTTTTTTTTAATTCTCCTTGCCCTTCCGGGGATCGCATTTTGCACCCGACCCCGTAAAAACCCAAGGGGATAATATTCACAACCAATTACCCGAAATGTATATTACACGTTCCTCTCGCAAAACGAGCTTTGACCATTATTGGCGGATTGCCAATCAACACACACTATATGGCTCTCGTCCTCTCAACTACCGTCTTATAAAAACTCTGTCACCTGAAATCTTTATTTCCCCATAAATTTTTCCCAAGCGGATGAATTTCTTTTTTGACTATATTATACATGTGCCTATATATAACAAAAACGAGGAGGGGAGATTTTTTTTTAAATTTAATGCTCCAAGTGCAATTCTTTCATGTTGAGATTTAACGGGATTTGTACTTAAGTGAATAGACCTTTAAGTGCATTTTTCAATTTAGCTAAATTTTTTTTTGTTGGGGATTTTTTATTTAGTTCAGTTAGTCGAATTTTTCACAGACTTCGCAATCGATAATTAATTTTAAAAAAGTAGCTAAAAGTAGCTTTCAAACTAAAAAAAAATAGTTATCGAAAAATTAAACTTGACGAAAAAAAATCGTTTTAGATACTTTTCAAAATTGACAAGAATTCCATTCTATATTTTATTTTCATGACTGTTTCCTAATTTTCATCAAAAATATATTTACTTCTTTCTTATCTTGCTAATAAATTGAATTCCTGCAACGAATTTTATTATTCATTAAAGAATTTCAATATTTTTAAAAATAATTTAATTCTTGCCAAGAATTTAAAGATTTTAATTTGAAACCTTTTCAAAATTCAATTATTTCTAAAAATATTCAATTATAATATAAAATTTCAACTGAAATTCATTTTTAAAAATCAATTTTCATTAAAAAGTTCTACTACAATTCAATTATTAAAATACAAAAAGAAATAATTTATTGAATAATTGAATGCTTCTTAAAATACAATTATCATAAAGAATTTTATAAAAAACATTTTTAAATATAATTGAATTCTCTTGACAAATTTAAAAAAAAATTTTAAAAATAATTACATTTTTCTAGGAAATTGATTAAAATTGTGTTAAAAATAATTTAAATTCAGCAATGAGTTTTATTATTTGTGAAAATAATTGAATTCCTAAAATGAATTTTTCTAAGAAATTGATTAAAATTGTGTTAAAAATAATTGAAATTCAGCAATGAGTTTTATTATTTATGAAAATAATTGAATTCCTAAAATGAATTTTTCTAAGAAATTGATTAAAATTGTGTTAAAAATAATTGAAATTCAACAATGAGTTTTATTATTTATGAAAATAATTGAACTCCGAAAATGAATTTTATTATTTACGAAAATAATTGAATCCCTGTAAAAATTTTATTATTCATGCAAATAATTGAACTCCTGTAAAAATTTTATTATTTATGCCAATAATTGAATTGTTGGGAAGAAATTTATAAAAAATTTGTAAATAATTGAATATCCTGTGAAATTTTTATTATTTTATACAAATAATTTAATTCTTACGAAGAATTTTATAACATTTTTTAAATAATTGATTCCTTTTGACTAATTTTATGCAAATCTTATTAATTTAAATAATTGAATTCGTGAGAAAATTTTATAATTCATGAAAAGAATTGAATCCTTACGAAAGTTTTTACAGCAAATTTTTTAAATAATTGAATTCTGTTTGAAAATTTTATGAAAATAGTATATATTGAAAATCATTAAATTGCAAAAATTTTTTTTTAAATAATTCAATTTTACAAAGAATTCTATTAAAATTAAATTTTTGACAATAATTTGAATGTCTGTGTAGTATTTTATTAAATTTCTTTGAAAATAATTGAATTCTTAAAAAGTATTTTATTATTTATGAAAATAATTGAATTCATGCGAAAGATTTTATTAGAATTTGTTAAAATAATTGAATTTTCAAGAAAAAATTTATTACTTTTTAAAATAATCGAATTCTTGTGATGAATAATGATATTTATAAAAAAATTGAATTTTGCAAAGAACTTTATTAAAATGTTTAAAAAGAATTGAACTTCTGTAAAAATTTTATTATTTATGAAAATAATTGAATTTTGGATGAATTTTATCAATTTTTTTTTAATAATAAATTGAATTCTTTTGCGAAATTTTATGAAAATACTAGATATTGAAAATAATTGAATTTCGAATACTTTTTGAAAATAAGTTGAAATAAAGTGGAGAGGGACTTTTAGTTAATCGAATTTTTATTTAGCCGAATTTTTAAATTTTAGAATAGATTTTATTTAGACAATTTTTAAATTTAACCGAACTTTTTATTAGGCAAAAATTAGTTAGTAACACGAAGTTTTATTCAGCTAAATTATCGTTTAGATTGATATTTAAACAATACCAAATTTTTATTTTGCCAAAATATAGTGAAAACGAATTTTTTTATTAAACGAATTTTTATCTATAGAAGATGAGGCCGAATTCAGTGGATTTTTAAACTATACAGGTAATTTTATTTCAACAGAGTAAAGTGAAAACGAATTATTAGGCGAATTTTTATTCAGACAAAATATTGTTGCAAAATACTATTTTTTTGTCAACAAATATTTTTAATTAATAAATACTATTCATTAGCAAACACTATTTATTAAAAATATTATTTATCAACAAATACTATTTATTGTGAAATACTATTTATTAAAAATACTATTTATCAACAAATACTATTTATTAGCAAATACTATTTATTAAAAAATACTATTTCACAATAAATACTGTTTTAAAAAAGACTATTTATCAACATAGTCGAGTTATTAACAAATAATAATTATAAACATACAACAATCATAATTTTGGAAAAAAATGAGAAAAGTTCTTTTATTTTCAGTTGAATTTCGCGATAAAAATAATTATTTTTATTGCGAAATACAATTTTGTGTCTCTTGTCTAACTATAATTACTCATACTATATAGCAATCTTCATTTTCGGACTTTTGAGTTGAATATTGTCAAAGTAATTTTAACCCAGCGTATTACATACAAGAAATTGAATTTGAAGTCAAGATGGCATGAAATTTGGATTTGTGTTTATATGTAGTATGTTATTGGTCAAAGGCAATTTAGGACCTTTGAGTTTCTGTCTCTCTCTCTCTCAAGTAATCAATCAAATTGACCGGGGATAGTTGGATAAACACACACATGTATAAAATATTAATTTTGGAAATCAACAAACGTTTAGTTTTTTTTTTTTTGCATTTTTTAATGCAATTTAACTCAATTTCCAGTAAAGCATGACAAATCGCAAACGATCGTTGCGGTAATAAGAAATCTCATTCTTTTCTCTCTTTTTTGTGTGTCTCTTAAAATACCTCTTGTTAGCGTGTTACACACCTCGTGTGTTTCATCGTTCAGCGACGGAAGTCATTATATATATTGTATATAGATTTGTATTATAATTAGGTATAATATATACTAAAAGTTCTGTGTAAAACGAATATTCCAAGAATCCCAGAAAGAAACACAAACAAAATCACGCACCAAAAAAAAAAGAAAAATATTCCCCCAAAAAAATCCTTACAAATGTGAATATTATAATTTTAAGAATGGAAAATTTTGTATTTTTAGCTTATTTTATACACACACAAACTATAAAGTTTAAATCATGCAAATATACTTTTGTTTGATACACCAAAAAAATGGTAAAATTTGAAAAAATAAAATATTTGAAAATTAAAAATAAATTGCAAAAGAAAATTTTGTTTTTTTGATATTAATTTTACAAAAACCAAAGTTTGCTTTTTTGAATAGCAATTTTAATTAAATTAGTAAATAAAATTGTATTTTTCCTTTTATTTTCGTACGTAGAAAGAAATTAACTGAATTATCTCAAAAATATAGCTATTTCAACTTCAAGTCACTGATTCAACTTAATAAAAATTTTTAATCTTTTACTAATTCAAATTTAGAGAGAAAAATAACCATTGTTGTTAGCCAATACAGCTAATAATTAATCCGTGTAGTTGCCGTTTTTAATCCTAAAATATAGTTTCTCCAGTTTAATGTAAAAATTATGAAAATAGCAAAAAAAAAAGTTAATTTTTTTCTATTAATAGTTTTTTTTATTCACCAAGAAGTCGAATCTGGGTAATTGGGTCTACTTTACAGGAATGCATTTTATATACATCACATATTTCTAAATTTAATTGGTCGAAATTACCATTTTATTAGTTAGTAATAAACGTTTTATTATACTTGACTGAAACCATTCATATAGATAAAAAAAAATCCAACGTTTCAAATTATGAATTATTCAAAAATTCACAAAACGGATATTATTTTAATTCCTCTAAATTAATATTCCGTTAATTAAAACAGTCCAATCAAAATTAAATTGAAATTAAACAAGAATTTAAAAAATTTTTTTTAAATAAAATAAAAAAACAAATTCTTAATAATATTTTTTTTTAAATGCGTGAAAATCATTAAATTTCATATTTTTTTCTCTAATTGTTGTTTATTTTGTAAATTACTTTTTGTAATTTATTTTGTAATTTCTTTTTTATAATTTATTTTGTAACTTATTTTGTAATTTGTTTCGTAATTTATTTTGTATTTTTTTTGTAATTTATTTTTTATAATTTATTTTTTATAATTTATTTTGTAATTTATTTTTCGTTATTTATTTTTCGTAATTTAATTTTTGCAATTTTTTTTCTGCAATAATTTTGTTTCAACGATAAGAAAAAGACACGACGTCATATAATGAAAACATGATAAATACTAATAAGTTGAGAGTGGAATGAAATTCGAAAATTTGTGTTCTATAAACTGATGGTTGGAAAAGCCCGTGGGACAAATGGTTAGGTAAACGCGTAATTGAAAGCACTTTACGGACCCTAGACTTTACGACAACCCGCACTCGCACATTTATATTCAGTGTTGAGGGAAATTACTTGCAAATAATAAACGACTGTCACACTGAATTCTTATTGTGTTTATATTTTATTCTATAGTTTATCGGAAAAATCACTGTTATTCAATTTTTTCTTATAAAAAAAAAGAAAATTATAATTTGCTCCATAAAAAATGTGATTTTTTTAATTCTTTACATTTTATTATATTATGAAAAACTCCTTGATTTTTTTGCTAGTTATATAATTATAATTTTCAGCTAATTTTAAATAAAAATAATAATAATCACCTACACTCAGAAAAAAATATATTTGACTCAGAGCCAATTTTTTGTTTAAAAACTAATTTTAATTTTTTGTTTCAAGTAAAATTTTAGTTGGTTCAAGTAAAATTTTATTCAGTTCAAACAAAATCATTATTCACTTATAAATATTTCAATAATAGTAAAAGTTATAGTAATTACTATTCAATTTTCTATAATTATATATTATACAGAAAACATTTGTACTTTTCAAGTTAAATAAAAATAAAAGAAAATAACCAAAAAATATTAAAATCAATTTTTCAAAAAAGAAAAAAAACTTAGAAAACCAAAATGCCAAAAGCATGCAAGTAAAAAATCAAATCCTTGCGCCAAACCCAAATTTTGAAATTATTTTTCATAATTACCTGTCTTGATTATTTTTGTTTTTTTTGTCATTTCTTGCTCGATGACTATATAATTAATATTTAACTTAAATCTTATATATTGTACTTTAAACCAATTCTATAAAAAATTTATAGCTATTTTATTATGTATTAAAAAAATTTTTAATAACTTTTAGCAAAAAAGTGATGATTTTTACCAAACGGTCACGACTTTTTATAATAAATTTGATAATTTATTCTCTTTATAAAAAAGATTATTGAAATTTAGAAATTTTTAAAGCAACATTTAAACATTAAAAAGTACTATCGGAAAAAAATCGAATTGCTTCTAAATCAGAAAACAATGTAAATTTTTTTGTATAAATATTTGCAAAGTAAAATAAACAGCAAATTACAAAAAAGCAAAATTTATATTAAATTAAATTAAAAATAATAATAATTTACCATTTGTTTTAAATTTACTTTTTCTACGTTTTAAATTATTTCAAATTTATTTATATTTTTCTTCATTGAAATTTAATTATTTAAATTTGTTAACTTATTTCTTACTTATTTACTAAATTTATTAATATATTAAAAAAATTATAATTTATTTCTAATGGTGAATTAATTATAAGGATATTTGGATAAATTAAGGTTTCTCGGATTAAAAACAAAATAGTTTTAATGCTGATTTCTTTCGTATATATTTTAAATGTGTTTTTTGTTTTTGCAGAGTGTGTTTTTGTGTGTGCATGTTTCCGCTGTGAAACATATTTTTTTTAATATATATACATTCGAAAAAAAGTCCCCGTCTTACATTGTTTTTTTGTTTCTATTTATTTCTCATCTCTAATTTTTTTTTTATTTCTTGCTTCTCATAATTGATATTATTACTCGTATATACAAATCTACACGATAATATTGATTTTTTCCCTTGGTTTTTCTTTTCTTTTATTTTATTTCGCGTGATAATTATTGTTATTAACATCAAGACAAATATGAAACATTTTTATTTTTTTCGTTTATAATTATATTTTACTATTATTCGAAAAACACTATATAAAACATAACTAAAAAAGAGAACTAAAAGAAGAGAAAGAAAAAAATAGTTGAAATCGAGATCACAGGAAATTGTTTTAGTTTTTTTTTAACTATTGTTTTCATTGACATTCGCTTCTTCGAAAATTTTCTCTAATTTTTTTTTTCGCCTTTTTTAATATTCCTCTTTTTTTGTCAAATAAATAAATTTTTTGTAAATTTCTAAATAAATAGAGTTTTAACACTAGGGCTTTAAATGTTTTCTCTCTCGTCGCTCTCAGAGAGTGGGTGCGAAGAAACGAATGCCAAATGTGCTAAAAAGATGCAAAAAAGTTTCTCGCGTCGAACAGTTCTTTTTTGTCAATTTTTGAATTGTCATAAAATTCGGTACTTTTATTTTTGAATAGTTTATTGTTTTTATTATTATCATCATTATTTGGATGTAAAGAAAAGTGACACGTTTCAGAAGGTGAAAAAATTGAAAGAACAATAATTAAATTAAATTAAATTAAATATATAATATAAATTCGACGAGGACGGGAGAAATACTAATTTTTAATAATAAAGCACTAATTATAATGATAATAATACTCAGTGGTGTAGATAGAATATTTCACTTCAGACTTTTTTTTAGTCCAATTTTTTTTTTGTTTTCGAATTTTCTTTTTTTTTTAAGAAAGTAAAATATTAAAAATTAAAAAAATGAACAGATTTGCTCCCAGCTACACCACTGATAATACTTATATTTCAAGGGCACTGTATTGGTGATAATAATAAAAATTAGATATAAAGATAATATAAAGTTTATAACCGTTAAAGCCGTAATATACGAAAATCATAAATTTGTTCTCATTAAAAATAAAAAGAAACTCGAAATCACGGCATTTAGGACAATATATATATTTATATATTTACTAAATTCGAATATTTACAAAGAGTCTAAAAGCGACGGACATATTTTTTTTTGATATATGTCTAAAAAAATGATTTCTCGCGAATTTCATTTTTTTCTTCAAGTATAAGTTATAATAATATAATTTTTCATTAGAACGACAATTTATTGTCGTTTATGGCCTTTGTTGACTATGTACAGATTTTTTTTTCTTTTTTGCTTTTTCAACTTAAAATATACATTTATGTTTACACTGCATTATATATATTTTATATAATATATGTATACATATGTATATCTACTATTTTTATTTTATTAATAATTAATAATATAGAATTATAAATCTGTATATATGTGCATTTTTTATTTACAAGATAAGACAAAGAAGTGGGGATTTAATAATGCTCAACTTATAATATATATTTATAATATGTGTCAACGAGAATTATTTTTTCTTTTTGTACTTGAAAAAATCCGAAAATTTGTTTTCGTCTTTTTTAAAATTCACTCCTTTGTCTTATGTTTTCGATTATTAATAATTTTTTTTTTTTTTATTTATCACAGTGGTTATTTGAGGAGAACGAGTCTACCCGTATACTCGTCAACGAATCACTGAGCACGTCGTATTCAAAAATTTTGGCTAATTTCGCATTTTTGTTTAAATAAATTCCCCTTCTTTCTTTCCTGCTTGGAATTATTTTTTTTGTATTTACAGTGACAAAAAAAATAAACAAAATTTACTCGCTAATCAGAAACAATTTTTTACACTATAAGAAAGAAGAAGTTTAAAAATTTGTTTTTTTTTTTGGAAAAATGCGAGCAAACTTGCACAGGAGAAAAGAAAAAAAAAATAAAATGAAATCGCCAAATTGACGCGACCTGCGCTTCCACACACCTGGAAAAATTGTTATTTTTTTCCGCCGTCGCTCTTTCTCTGAATCGAGAGGTTAACAATCCTGACGAAACGAGAAGAACGTGGGGGAGAGTTGAGGGTTTTTTTTTCTCTCAACACACACAGAGTAGCGTCGCTTCACTGCGAGATCGGAAACAAAATCATGTACATGTGTGCAAGTATGTTTTTTTTTCTAAAGTTGTTTTTTTTTGTTTAGGAAAAATGTTGTTTGTTTAATTTTTCACTAAAAAATGATGATTGTGGGCAGGTGTCGTTGATAGATGATCGAGAAATTTTCGTGTGAGATGGCATCCTTGTCCAATAATGTGTCCTTCCATGCCCATGAAAATTTCCGAAGTCGCAGAAAGCTTTGTTCCCGCAGGGTCCCCCACGTGCAAGCTCGTTTCACATTTTGCTTTGTCTCTCTCTCGGTCCGTTTGAGTCACTCTGGGTCACAGGCCTCGTTCATCCATCCATCCTCTCTAAGTTATAATCCTACGAGGTTAGTGATTTTTACGTTAGCGAACAGTTTTTTCGAAATTTCTTTGTTTGTTTGTTTATTTTTTATTTTACTTCTTTAAATTAGCGCGAGAATATATTTTTCACCGATATCCAATGATCCAATCAGAAAAAACCCTTCTTTTTGCAAAAAAGAAAAAAGAAAGAAAAAAAAATAGAGAAGAGAAGAAAGAAAACCTTCCGTGTGTGTGTAAGGGGGTTCCTTTCTTTGTTCAAAAAAATTCACCCTTCCCTTCGACCCAAATCTTATTTATCTGGCATTCAATCTTTTCAATCATCTACCTGAGGAGTTGCCTTTAATCTAAAGTGATTTTATTTACAAACCTAATAAAAATTCCACCATTAGAAATCATATTTTTTTGATAATTATTATTTTTCTTCGATATTTGCTATTCTTTTTTGTGTACTTTGTACTCTTTGTACTTTTACTTTATGCATTATTACTTTATGTATTTTTTACATATTTTTTTACATTGCGTACTTTTTGCATTTAATTAAAATTATTATTATTTATTTAATTATTATTATTGTTTATTTAATTAAAAAACTAAAAAATTATATATTTTTAACACTTCAAACTTTTACATTATGTATTTTTGTCCATTGCGCACTTTTTATATTACATATTTAAAAAAAAATTTTTTTAATACATATTTTTACATTTATTAAACAATTTCTTTTAATTTATACTTTAAATCTTCTTTTCTCGATATTTATCAAATTGTTTGCTGTTCCCATCACCAATATTAATTCTCGACACTGATTTTTAATTTTTGTTCCAAAAACATAAAATTAGAGAAGTTTTAGTTTTTTCTGCTCTCTTAATTGACATTGAATTACTTTCCACTTGAACTGATTCACATTTAGAACACAAAAGAATAGCTACATTTAAATTTTTATCTTGTAGAATTATTCAATCAAATATCAAGTAACGAGTCATTAATTTAAATGCAAATTATTTAATAGTATTGAATAACTCATCTTTTTCGAATAATGATGATAGTAAATATTCCAATTTTACAAGAAAAAAGGATTAGGAACAGCAAAAAATGAAGAAAAATATTGGAAAAAAGAGAAAAATCGTGAAAAAAGACCGAAAATCGAGGAAAACGGAAAATAATTGTAAAAAAAAGACGGATAATTTGGAAAAAAGAAAAATTATCGTCAAAAAGACAGAAAATCGAAAAAAATGAAAAATGATTGTAAAAAAGATGAAAAATTTGGATGAAACCAAAAATTATCATCAAAAAGATGAAAAATTGAAAAAGAAGTTAAAAATGTTTTAAAAAAACAGAAAATTGCGAGAAAATCAAAATTAAGTACATAAAGAATAGTGAATATCAAAGAATAATAAAAATTAAAATATCGTTAATAACTAATACTTGGAATTTTTCTTTCTTCGAGGGAAGAAATTTACAAAAACCCCCTTACACTGGATCATCGGAATAAAGAAATTATTTTTCTTTATTTATTTAGTCAGCAACATGCATTAATGACTAAGTTGGGACAAATTTTTCTGGAGACGAATTTCTTTGAGAAAATTTGCAGGGGTTGAAGAATGAAGAGTTAGAAAATTTTAATTTTAGCCTTAATTTTTGCTAATTTCTAATGATCAGTTAGAATTATTAAAATTTACTTTTATACAAAGTTTATGTTTACAATCTTTTTACTTTTATTCTGAATTTGCTTTTAATCAGTTTACTTAAAAATACAGTTTTATAATACAGTACTTTTAAATTTTAATTTTTTAAAATCAGTTTACTTTTAAAATGAAGTATTTTTATAATGAATTTACTTGTAAAATCTGTTAATTTTTTATAATCAGTTCATTTTTACTATCAGTTTACTTTAAAAATGAGTTTAATTCTACAATATTAGTGTACATTTTATTGTAAGTTTACATTATTTCTTGTTATAATTCTTCTTGATGGCAATTGTACCATTTTTAGAAGTTCATTTCATCTCCTCTTTATTTGATTTTCATTGAAGAGATTGAACTTCTTTTCGTAAACTTAAATCCTCATTATTTGCTCAAACTTTATTTAAAATGCATTTAAAACGTATTAGGATTATTATTTATTTAGAAATCTGGAATTTTTACTTTTTTTAATTTTCAAACATTTTTGGTATCAAACTAAAGGAAAATTGAATTCTTTGATTTAGCAAAGGGAAATTTTGTTCTCGTCTCAAAAAATTAAGGGGAAAAATTTATTCTCATCTCAGAAATGTTGCGTCTCATTTTTGGGAAAGATATTACTTGCCGAGCAAGTGTAATCAATTTTCGGGTCTTAGATGTGCGTATATATTCTCTCGATTAGGTAAATATAGATTACATTTGAAATTATAATTGAGTGTACAAAAATATACTCAGGAGTTTATAATAACTCAAGAGTGTATGAAAATATGCTCAACTATAAAGTTCTAGTGAAGGAAAAGAAATGATTCTTACATGTGTGATAGAGGCGGTAAGGCTGAATGATGCTGCGATAGTGAGTCCGTAACTGGTCCAGTTGCATAAACTGAATTGTGCTGTACAGAATTATGATCTTGTATTCCCGGTAGATAAACATTGATCATGTTCCTGAGATCGGGCGCTTGTTGCTGTGGCTGTTGGCCCATGTATTCTCTTTTAACACCGCCGGGCACGCCTGATGACGTTGGTCCAGTTGGTGTTGGTGTATGAATACCGCCGCTCGCTGGACTCGTTGGCTCTGATTTTATGCTGCTACCACTTGGACTGTGACTGGACATTTGTGATCCAGGTTGAGTTTGATGATAGGGCGAGGGTGAGCCACCGGGAACGGCTGCTGCACCATAACCACCATAGCCATTCACGTAATTATTTATTGGACTTGGACTACCACCGCCCATGTGATGACCCATGTCGTACCTTGAGTACGCTGCCGCGGCGGCTGCATTCGCGGCCATATGACTATTGTAAGCTGGATGCTGCTGATAAGCTGATGGATCGTACATGAGATGTGAACCGTTTGGCATGTAGCCGTTTGTCATTTGGTAAACATCGCGTGATAATTGTGGCTGTTGGGAACCAGCGGCGCCGCCGACTTGTCGTTGATCAACGGCCAACATACCAGCAACTCCGGATACAACACCGCCAAGGGGGAATTTGTCCTTCTTGTTGATGGTCTTTGTCTTGCGACGTGGTCGGTACTTGTAGTCGGGATGTTCCTTCATGTGAACGGCCCTGAGTCGTTTGGCCTCGTCGATGAACGGTCGTTTCTCGGTTTCGCTGAGAAGCTTCCATTCGGCGCCGAGCCTCTTTGAGATTTCGGAGTTGTGCATTTTGGGATTCTCTTGAGCCATCTTGCGACGTTGACCACGGGACCAGACCATGAAGGCGTTCATTGGCCTCTTGACGCGATCGTTGTTGTTGGTCTTGCTGGTGTTGTTGTTGTTGTTTGGAGGCTGATGCTGTTGGGACTGCTGTTGCGATTGGGAATGATGTTGCTGTTGGGCGACAGCGCTCTGTTGAGCCAAACTGTGCATCACTTGTTGTTGCTGCTGCTGTTGGGCTGGCTGCATGGCACTGTAGTGATGCTGCTGATGATGATGTTGCATTCCCAAACCGCCGAGACCAACACTCGTTGGTGGACTCACGGAAATGGGATTTGAAACAAGACCTCCTAAATTTTGATAGGGCGATGTTGTTGTTGCATGATGACCCATCGTCGAGAGACTATGATGGGTGTGTGGGGGCATTTGCGCGTGCAAACTGCCACCCTTCAAATCCGACTCCATCGTGAGCATGTCTTCCTCCCTGTGCCCGTACAGTTTGCTGGATTTATCAAAAACACTTTCAAGTCAATAAACACACAAACTAATTCCTCCTCACAGTCATACGGGAACTCTATACGATACGATATTTAACATCGATTAGTCAATTTTCGTTTTAAAAACCGAACACTCACAAATATTTCACTATATCAAGCTTGAGGAATCAAATAATTCCTCTTCGGGGTTCAAAAACAACAACACTGTCACTTCGTTGATTCTTCAAAAAAGAAGAAAACCAAATTCAAGTCAAAAAACGAAAAAACAAAACACTATTTTCGATTATTTCGCACAAAGAAATGAGATTTTCTTTTTTGATTTCGAGAAATCTTTTTCAAATATTGATGTTTTTGTAAAGACACTGTATATATTCTGTTCACGGAATGAATGATGTACGCGATCTTTTATTATTAAAACAAGCGAACAATATACGAACAACCACTCTCTCCGCAAGAACGGAACCGTCTGAGCATTCGTTGCTTTTGCCTTGGGCTTTGTAGGTCTCGTTCACTTGCTGCCGAGGCGGCCGCCCCTCCCACAATGTTGCCCCCACTATTCGCTCGCCCCATCCCACATTTTCCCCTCCATCATCCACAAATGACCGGGAAACCCGTCGCATGAGCAAAAGTCTGACCGGGTTTGAGAGTACCCGTCGGCAATCGATTGGCACACACGCCTGCCATCATTTCAGCCAGCCAATGGTGCGCCTCCCTCGACCATTTGGAGGTGTGGCGAAACCATCTGACGTCACAAAACCAACTGGGACGACCTCTCGCGGTGACGCGCTCCGTCATGCGCCGAGAGCATCTGACCACCCGCTTAGCAAGGTTCCCGTGTATATTTCTAGGAAATGGTTTAAGGTCTGTATACGTATATACAATACATACATTTATCAGGCATCGTGACGATGTATCTATATATATGTACGTATATATAAAACTTTTTTTTTCTCCTTTTTTTCGTTGATATACTCGTGCTAGGCGCGGAAAATTCTGACGTTGTTGTCTTGTGCAACGTTCGTGCGGAGTTTGGAAATTTAGCAAACTTTGCGTCTCATGTGAATGAGTCAATTTCTTAATTATTTTTTACAGTGGAAAGAATCTTTTGTTATTTCTATAAAAATAAAATTTTGATTTCAATTATGCATGTATAAAATATTCTTTTTTGGTGATTTTTGTTTTAAAATACTTGCAAAGTCTATTTCAGTTATTGAAAGTTTTAGAACGCTTTAAAAGGCTTTATATGTGCAACTTTAAATTTTAAATACGCTTCACAATAAGTGAAGGTTCGAAAATAGTTTTTCTTTCAAGAATTGCATAGATGCGCATTTAAACTTCAAAAAAAGCTTTGAAATAAGTTATATTTTACTCACTGAAAGTACTAAACAGCTTTTCCTATACGAAAAGTGTCAAACACACTTGAAACTACAATCCGCTTAAAAATAATGTGAAATTTTACCTAGAAAAAATTTTAAATCCTTTTCTATATTCAATAAGTGTATAAATGCACTTGAAAATTTATGTGCGCTCTTCGAAATAAGTAAAATTTCACTTGTTACTTTTTATAAGCGAAATTTCACATTTTCTTTCTAGTTTATTCTTTTTTATAAAAAGTTATTGAACGAAAGAGAGACTTATAACTTTTTATATGAAATTTATGCGAAATTTCACATGTGAAAAGTTAGTGAAGGAAAGAGAGAGACTTAACTTTTTATATGTGAAATTTCACATATAAAAAAGTTATAAGTGTCTTTTTACTTTTATATGTGAAATTTCACATATCTAAACAGTTATAAGTCCCTCTCTTGTTTAGTAAGTGCATTTACACTTATATTTAGTGAAATTTCACTTATGCAGATTTAGAGAGTACAAAAGTTCACTTAGTAATACATCTACAACACTTTTTCCGTCAAAAAGTGTATATACTAAAAGTTTCAAGTGCTTGAAACTTGAAATGCTTTTTAAAATATATGAAATTTCGCTCTTACTGAAAGTTTTAAGTTGTTTTTTTTCAGAAAATTTCTGTACTCACTTTTCCTTTTGAAAATGGTTTTACTTAAAATTGCAAAATAGATTATAATTTCTAAATTGTTAGTTATAAATTTTTAATTGTATATTGTAATTTTTTAAATAAAAATCATTGAAAACCTCCGGTCTCCCAATAAAGTGAAGTAGCCTACGCTATTCATTTTGAGGACTTGAGGTGCAACGAAACTGAAACCCATAGATGGCGCCACGCTCTATACGATTGACCAAAATGAGCTGCAACAAAAGTGCCACCGGTTTTTCTTTACGATATTCTAAATTATAAAAATAGTCCTAAATCCAAAAAAAAAATTCACGAAAACTTAACAAAATTTTCTACATTTTCAACTTTTGCTTAAATATATTTACAAAAGTAAACATCTTCATACATTTAAATTCTCTGAATTGCATATACATTTTGCGACGTATTTTATTTGAAAATGTCACGTACATTACTTTCGCGAAAAAAAAGAAGAGAGAAAAAAATTTTAGCATAGTTTTACACTTGAATGACCATTAAAAGAGCGTATATATTACTTGTAAAACTTTCCTTTCGCGTATATATATATATAACATATATATATGACAAATACACATTTATATTTAATTATTTGTACAACTGAAAATTATCGAACTACAGTTTTCTCAATAATAATCTTGTGATTGATATTATCAGCTGTATTTATAATTTTTTCACGTGATTTTTTTTTAACAAACATTCAACTCTTACGTGCGCAAAAATTATTCAATATTCTTAATCATATATATTTGCTAATATATATAATAGTTTTCAAAAAATTTATGTAATATTCCGCTATAATAATTCAGGGACACGCGCTTAATATTATTATACGCACGGGGCTCTGATTTTAATTTATTGTAATTGCGATCTTGCGATTTTAATTTTAATAATTTGGTGATTTTGATTTCATCATACTTGACTTTCTAGGAACTATTTGTTAATTATACGATTCATGAATATATTCATTATTTATTTGTAATTTATTTATATTATAACTTATTTTTTATTTAATAAGAATATTTAAACAATAACTGAATTTTAATTAGTAAAAACTAAAAAACTAAAATTTGTAAATGTTTACTAATTTGAATGAATGACTAAATTTTGGCTTTTGATTTGGCAAATTTTACTAATAAATAATAATTTCTACTAATTTATCACTAAACTACTAATTCAAAAGCAAAAAGTAAATTACTAATTCAAATTAGTAAACTCATTTTTATTTAGAGAATAAAAATATTTTTTTGTGATTTACAACTATAATTTTAATAAATTAACACAACACAGTTGGTAAATAGGGTAATGTGTTAATTTATTATAATTATAATTTATTAATTATTATAATATTATAGTTTATTTTAATATAATTATATTACATCACTTATTATTATAATAAATTAACACTTAATCCTATTTTTTACTGCGTCTGTTTCAAATTTTTATATAATTTAGCAATTGAGAGTAATTGGAGAAAAATTATTCAAATTGCGAAAGAAATTATATCAAATGTTTGTGAAAAATAAGTGATAAATAAACGCGCTTTAGTCTAAAAATTCATTAACGCTAAAAGGGAAGTATTAATCGAAGTTTAGCTATACTATTACAACGGCAACGGAAATTAAATCGATTCATTTGGCTCAGCGACTTGTAGGCGCAACGTCACATATTCTATTTTATATGTCGCGCAGAAATTGTCTGCAATATTGTTTGGACAGATAATAAATAAATAAGCAAATAATATAGTCAATAAAGTATATATAAAATAAAAATAATAATTTCTCTTTAAATCAAGCGAATTTTATTTGAACCAATAATTCCAAATAATAATCAAATAATGATTTAATTTTTTAGAAGCAAAATACAATTTAATTGACTTAAATAAAAATTATTTGTTACTAATAAATATTTATTTCGTACAAATGAACACAAATTTTCTGAGGATGTCAAATTGAGACAAAAAAAAAACGTATCAAAAATGTTGCTTCGCAACACTTTTGAATACGTTTTTTGTCTCAATTTGACATCCTTAGAAAAACTATATGGTAGAAAAAAACTTTATTTTGATTAAAAGTACATGTAGTAAATAATGCACATACTTAATACTATAAGTAGTAAACAATACTGAAAGTGTAAATCGAAGTAAATTGTCGAACACTCACCTGTGTCGCGTGACACAACGATATTCGAATCTTTTTTTTATTCGCTCTCGACTTTATTTATATTATGTATAATAGATTTCACATGCCCAGGTAGAAAAATTTAATGGAAGCCTAGATATATGCTAGCGCCACCACTGGAATTTGTATGGCAGTTTATCTCGCCGAAGTCTTCTAGCGCCTTGCATGGCGCGAGCACTTTCTGCTAGAATGCAACATAACCACAAATATCGCTGTTGCATAAAATATCAACGGTGTTTGTTTTTTTGTTAAGGAAATTTTAAAAAATATTTTAAGTAATTAATCTAACAATTTATCACCAAGAATAACAATAAATACTTTTGATGAATTAAACATATTAATTTCTCTAAATTCAAATTAGAAAACATAACCTCGAACTGGATTTATGTTTTCTTTATTTTTAATTGACCTGTCAGAACAGTTTTATTAGTTTTAAATAAGAACATAACTTTTGCAATTAAATTATAAGCGATTTTTTAATAATAATTTAGACTTTTGGAGATAATTTTCATAAACTAATATGTATATATAATTCCACAAGTTTAAGAAGTGTGATTACATTTATTAAAACGAAACGTGTAATTAATTCTTTAAATGTGTATAATTTCCATTGTAAACAGATAATTAGTAAATATTTTTTATATATACTTTTATTTAAAGTCATCAAATGAAATGACATATAAGAATAATTGTTTAATTCACGAAATAAATTTTTGGCAGGTGAGGTTATGTACATTCTGTTATGTTCGCATTCTAGCACTGCGAGCAGAATGCGAGGAAGGTGCTAGAGCACAAAAGTGTTTCAAATGCTGTCAGCGCCACTACAGCGCAATGGCGTGCGAGAGTGGCACCTTACTAGCGCCACCAAATTTTTCTACTAGGGTGTAGTCTCTCTCGAAGAGCGCACTTTTTTTTGGCCTTTTTTTCATCACTCGAAATCCACAAAGAAGCTCACGAGAGAATCGCTACTATGTGTACGTATATATATAGTGAAAAGACTTCCATTTGACGTTTAAGCGGGTTCATGCGTAGGACCTGTTGCCGCGAGATATAATAGAAGAATACGTCATAGATAATCATAGCGCACCCTGCGTGCACTTCTCTCTCTCTCTCTCTATAGTTGCAAACGACAATAAAAGTAACGACGGGGAGGGAACCCAAAGCCACGTTCAATTTAGACGAATAAATACATCGAATACTTATATTATATACATTGTATTATTTGTGCTGTGTATGGTACCTACATTTTTGTATTTATTTTTCTATTCGCATATAATCGCATTTTGTCACTTGTTAACTTGGTTTCTTTTTTTGCCACAAATGGATGCTTTTATTCAGAGAGGTGTGTATAAGAAATGCGTGTTTTGAAATTGGATAAAGTGCAGGTTTTGGTTGCAAGTGCTATTGGATATGGTCCCGGTAAAAACAAGTGTATTGAAATCGATTGAAATGATTACAAGTATAGCTGAATTCTTGAAATCATTTTAATCCAAACGAATGACATTTTTGTCCATCAATAAATTTATTCCATTCACAGTAATCTATTTGAACACAATTAAATTCTGTTGAATTCCTGTTAACATTTCAAATCTGTTAAAATGACGAAAAATGATATCAATTTAATCCAGTTTAATGCTTTCTGAAAATTTTAAAAAGTGAAATCATTTGAATCCTTTCTTGAACATAAACATTGTTAACATTTTAATTTTTTTGGATTGAAATGGATTAAACTGATTACAAATATGCTATGAATTCTCAATCATTTTAATCCAAACCAATGTCGTTTTCGTCCTTTTTGTGATATCATTTTAATTCATTTTAATACTCACCTTCTTACCGGGGTGTATTGTGAATGTCAAGGGATAATTAGTTTTTGAGTATACTTCATAGTGTATTGTATTTTTGTTTGGTATTGTACTGTGTTGTAGTGTATATGATACTGTATTAGTAGTTATAATTATTGTATAGTGCTGCATAATTATGTACAATACAGTATAGTCCTGCATAATGATGTATAATTATACTGTATAATATACTACATAATACTGAATAATACAGCATATGGTACTGCATAATACTGTATGATACTGATATGATACAGCATAATACTTTATAATAATATACTTATTTTATATAATATACTTTATAATAATATTATAATATTATATACTGTATAATACTTTATAATACTGTATAATACTGTATAATACTGTATAATACTGTATAATACTGTATAATACTGTATAATACTTTATAATACTGTCACCATCTTCTTGATAGTATTAAATTGATACTAATCTGAATCGAATTAATGCCAAAAATTTGGATCAATTTTTGATTTTAATCCGCAATTTTTTTTGTATCAATTCGTTGCAATTTGATATTATTAAGTTAGCAGTGGTATATATAATAGAATATCATACAAGTATTATACAGTACATACAGTAATTTTAACATTTTAACTATTTTTCTATACTCTGATAGTAAATAAAAACATTATACTAAACAAGAAGTTGATATTTTTGTGTAACTAAACTTTTTCAATCGCCCCAAAAGTTTGTACAAATAGTCCATTTTTATTTCCGTTGCTTATCTCAAGCCACACACTCAATAATTAAATTTTAAAAAAGTATCAAAAAGTAGCTTTTAGTATACTGAAAAAAGTAGTAAATAAAAGTAGCTATCGAAAATTAATTTAAAATTTTTAACGAATAAAAAAAATTGTTTGAATCGATTCACAAAAGTTTGATTCAGTATTTCCCTGACTGTTTCCTGATTTCAATCAAAAATATTTATTTTTATTCTAATCTTGCTCTAAATTTTTGAAGAATTCAATTATTTTCTGAATTTTTACTCTAAAAAATACATTTAAAAAAAAGTATTTAAAAGTAATTTTTAAAAGTATACAAATAAAATTATTTAATAAAATTTAATTTAAATTGTTCACAGGAATTAAGAAAAAAAAATTAATAATTTTTCCAAGTAAAAATTTAAATGTTATTACAGTTTTAAAACAATTAAAATTTCCAAGGATTTCAATTTAATAATCTTCTAAAATTTAGTTATTTCTAAAAAAATCTTACTATAACGCTTTTAATATTCAATTATTATCTAAAATTTCAACTGAAATTCGTTTTTAAATCAATTCTCATTAGAAAGTTCAATTGAAATTCAACTATTTAAATAGAAAAATAAATAATATATTGAAGAATTGAATGTTTCTCAAAATTTAATTCTTATGGAGAATTTATCAATTTTTGTAAAAAATAATCGAATTTCTGAGATGAATTTTATTATCTATGAAAATAATTGAATTTTTGCTAAGAATTTTATTTAATTACTTTTAAATAATTGAATTCTCGTAGAAAATTTTATTATTTGGGAAAAAAATTGAATAATTGTGAAGAATTAAAGAAAGAATTTATCAATTTTTGTAAAAAATAATTTAATTTCTGAGAAGAATTTTATTATTCATGAAAATAATTGAATTCTTGCGAAGAAATTTATTTAATTCTTTTTAAATAATTGAATTCTCGTGAAGAATGGTACTGCTTGGAAAAAAAATTAAATTCTTGTGAAGAATTTTATTAAAATTTTTAAAAGTAAAGATAATTGAATTTTTGAGAAGCATTTTATTATTTATGCGGAAATAATTGTATTCTTGCCTGGAATTTTATTTAAATTTTTATAAATAATTGAATTTTCGTGAAAAATTTTATTATAAAAAATTTGAATGTTTGTGAAGAATTTTATCAAAAATCTTTTGTCAAATTTTACTAAAACTGTATAGATAATGAAAATCATTGATTTTGGAAAAGTTTTTGACAATAATTGAATTGTTTTAAAGAATTTTATTACAATTTACTACTACTGGGTTTTACTTTCAAATTCAATCAACTTTTAAATTTTACGCAAGAGGAAAGAAAATTCTACTTGAAGCAATTATAATAAATAATAACAATTATAATGAAAATGTTTGAAAAATGTTTCAAGAATATTTCAAGAATATTTCAAAGATATTTTACAAAATATTTCTCTCTTGAAATTATATTACTGAAATATATAAGTTCGACATTTACAATAAAAGACACATTCCATTTTTGACAAGAGACTAATATACATATCAACCCTTCTGGATTATATATTTGAAAACTTCCGGAAAATTCTAATCCTCTTGCACTTATCTCATTAAAATGTAAAAGGGGCGTGTTTTTGAAAATTTTGCAAAAATAATTTATGGATATGTAACTTGAATAGTATTTAATAGGATTTTGTCGAGGAAAATGTGTAAAAGTTATATACACTTTGGGAATTTGTTAATTTATTTGTAATTACATAAATGTCTGTAGGTATTCCCCTAGAAAAAATTTGTTCTTAACGACCAACGTAGGGGGTCTCGTCGTCGTCGTCGTCTCTCTCCTGAAAATTGAAGGCTTAGTGGAGCAGTAATATAATATATGACCGCATGCGGCTTATCGTCAAATTCTCGGAAAAGTTAATACATTACTGATTGTCCCGGATGTGGCTGCAAATTATTATTTACACCACTCTTCTTGTGGTATTGCTGGAAACAAATTTTTTCTCCAAACAGGAATTGATGACTTTGTAACCAATGCTCTATACAGTAATCTTGGTTATACTATAGAGATATTTATTTTCTTTCCCACGATTTTTTCTATGTGTTCAGTTTGTGTTTGAATTTTAAGAAGATAATCGTGGATAATTCGATTATCTAATGTGATTCTAATATGGTACTAATGTGCAATAATAAATATGATAAAAATCAGAAGTTTATGAGCAGTGTTTTGGTACTAAAGGTACTCATTAGGAGCTGTTCCGAATTTTTTAAAACTATGTACAACTTCTTTTGTGCTTCTTAGAACTGATGGAAAACTAGATGAGTTTTATTATACAGGGCTAGTGAAGAATTAATTCCATGTAAACAAAATTGATACAAAATTAATTTAATGATAGCATGTATACAGAATTAACTCGTTGTATCTAGAACTGGTGCAAAAATATCCTAATGCTAATCGAACTGTTGCACAAGTAGTTAAAGAATTTTTATGGTCAAGAATTAGTGCAGAAGTACTTCAATGCTAACGGAATTAGTAACAGAATTAGTTTAATGCAATTAGAACTGGTGCAAAATTAGTACTATGGAATCAGAACTTTTGCAGAATTAGATCAGTGCTATTAGAACTATATAGTGCAGAATTAGTATAGTTCAATTAAAACTAATACAGAACTAATTTATTATCATTAGAATTGGTGCAGACAACATTTAATGTTATCAAAACTGTCGCAGAAGTAATTTAGTTTTATTAGAACTGGAACAAATCAACGCTATCAGAACTGGCACCGAACTAATTCATGGCTATTAATAGAACTGATACAAAATTTATTTATTGGCATTAGAACTGGTGCAGATCTAATTTAATGTAATCAAAACTGGTACAGAAATAGTTCAGTTTTGTTAGAACTGGAACAAATCAACGCTATCAGAACTGTTACCGAACAAATTGTTTTCCATTATAGAACTGGTACAGACGTAGTTCAATGTAATAAAAACAGGCATAGAAGTAGTTCAGTTTTGGCAGAACTGGAACAAAGCGAAGTAAATAACACTATCAGAACTGGTACAGAAATAACTTTGTGCTATTGGAACTGCAGCAAAAGTTATAGAACTTTATCAGAACTGATAAATAGTCCAATACAATTAGAACTGATGCAGAATTATAGTTTGATGCATCCAAATCTGATTCAGAACTAATCCATTGCTATCAGAACTGGAACAGTATTTGTTTGATATTATCAAAACTGCAACTGGTACAGAAGTAGTTCAGTATTATCAGGACTGGAACAGCACTAGTTCTATCAGCACTAGTGCTATCAGAACTGAAACAGTATTTGTTTAATATTATCAAAACTGTAACTAGTACAAAAGTAGTCCAGTATTATCAGGACTGGAACAGCACTGGTTCTATCAGAACTGGAACAGTATTTGTTTATTATTATCAAAACTGTAAGTGGTACAGAAGTAATTCAGTATTATTTATTTATTTGTTGAAAATAAGTCCCTAGGGTTTAAAAGACTGAAATTATTGTCAGGACTGGAACAGCACTATTTCAGTGCTATCATAACTGGAGCAGTACTAGTTCGGTGCTATCAGAACTGAAACAATACTAGTTTTCTACTATCAGAACTGGTGCATAGTTACTTCAATCCTATTAAAACTAAAGCAGAACTAGTTCAATGTAATCAGAACTGGCACAGAACTGGTAAGACACTTACTAGGTTTTGCTCCAGTAAACCAGAAATAGTTTAGTGCTAACCAAAACCTAATCATCGTTTCAAAACCTAATCAGTGCTGATAAGTCAATTCTAAAGATTACTCGCTTCATCCAAAAAGTGTATACGTACATAGTAGTAAATAATTTTCTACTACTCACACAGACCATCATCAATACCTCGACACACATGTGTACATATATATTTATGCAGTTTGCAAATAAACATGAGATTCGGTGCACACGGAAGCCACAAGTGGTACGTAAGCGGCGCGAATAAGTGGGCTGATAGATTGTGCGAGAGGAGGAAAGGTTTGGGTAATGAGGGAAGAGGATAGATGTTGAAGCGGATCGAAGAAAAAGCGAAGAGAGAAGGAGAGGGAGAGAGAGAGAGTGCGAGAGATAGTACATACAATAAAGTCAGTCCGACAATGGGATACTACGGGTGGTCTTTGTGATTCAAATCAATGTTTGCGATATACTCGATGGCAGTGAATTGCATTGTGGTCCTAGGTTTACATACGTTTAAACATCGATACATCGTGTCACATCTTACATTGATCTTCTCCTCCATCCACGTGTGTGTCACATGTGTCCAATATATATAGTCATAATATGTATATCTCAACATTACCCGCACTTCGGATATACAAGTGTATACACAAGTAGGATGCAAAAATTGTTTTCATCTCTCGATATTAATATTCCAACTTGAAGAGCTTGAAAAGAGCTTTCGAATATTTGCGTCATTTGGTTCAAAATATATAATTTATTCTTAATAATCAGTTATTTTGTTTATTTATTCGAAATTTTTGTACATAGTGTTGGTATCAGTTCGACCCAATTTGGTATTTATGAATTTGATCCTGGGTATCAAATTGTTTCAATTTGGCCTAAGTTTAACCCAAATTGTTATCAGTTTCATCCAATTTCCTCAAATTCCTCAACGAAAATTGGTGTCAGCCTGAATCAATTTCGTATAAAAACACAATTTAGTATAACCATTTGATTTCACTTGAAATCAATTTTGTTTAAGTTTGGCTCAATTTTGGTAATTATTTGATACAATTTGCTATCTGCATTTGTTCTTCTAATTTAGTATCGCAGTTTAATTAAATTTGGTACCAGTTTGACTTAAAATTGGTATTGTTCTAGTCTGATACCAGTTTGATCCAATTTGATACTAATTGATCCAGTTTGTTCCAATTTGATATCATTTGGTATTATAGTTTGATTTTGGAATCCATTTTCTCCAATTTGATATCAGTTTGTTCCAATTTAGTATCATTTTGACCCAATTTGGTATCATTTTGACCCAATTTGGTATCATTTTGACCCAATTTGGTACGTTAGATATAATTTGTTCTAATATGGTATTATTTAGACCTAATTTGAAAATTGTTTGATTTAATGTATTCCAAATTGGTAGTAGAAATAGTAGTAATAGTAATAGGGGTAATAAAAAAGTAATATTAGCTCTTAATCTATATAATCTATTTACAAAATGATGGCATTACTTTTTTGTCCTCCGCTCGCGAGAACATTAAAGAGAAATTAATCACGAATCCCACAAGCAGACGTTGCACACGTTGATTAGGGATGCAATTCTTTTTCCTTTGGCCTATATATTGGCGAAATGTTTGGAATCTCGTGCGTGAAATGAACTCTCTTCTAGCAAAGTCGACAGTCGATAACAATGGTAGACGTGAAAGAATCCGCAGGCGTGCGCATTGCCAACAGGTGATTCCATTGGGGTTCTTTTAGCTTTCGAATGACGATGCACTAGAGAGAGGAAAACGAAGAGAAAGAGGGAGGAGAATGTGTGTGTGTGCCAAGAGGGATGGAGAGAGAGAGAAAGAGAGTAAAGTAGAAATCAGGGGGCTGATGGTGGAATGGGGTGGCCAACAAAGTCTTTATATCGACGAGGACCGATTACAAAGCTCGATTGTTGCCGTTCTACTGATTCTAACGCGGGGAAAAAAAAAGTTTTCGCTGTTGTAGCGAATTTCATTTTACCGCGCGCTATACTCACTTCTATGAAACAGAGAAAGAGAAAAGTGAGTGTGTGAGTTAAGATCAAAAAACTTTTTTTCTCTTTTTTTTTTGCTTAAAAAAGAAAGTCAAATTGGATTACTAGGGGTCGATTGAGTACAACTTTTCGTAGTTTGCACATCTTAGTTTTCTTTATACGTACTTTCACGTTTCATTTTGTACATTATGTAATTTTCATTGGTTACAAGGCAAATTGATTCTATTCTTTTTGTGCTCTACTTGGAAAAACTGTACAAGTTTCTCTAGAATAGCGAAAGTTTTAACTAAAGCTAACAGAAATTTTACTAATTTAGGAAAATTTGCAGCTGTTCCAGGTAAAGCTGTTTTTCGTACGAGAAATTTTGTTGACCTATGAATTTTCCATATGGAAAAAAATATTTTCCATATTTATTATATAATAAATAATTTCATTAATTACGATTAATAATTAATTAATTTAGTTGGTTCATAAATTTTCTTCATCAAATAATTTTGTTGATCAATTACAGGATTACCACAGGTCAGGGAAAAGTCAGGGAAAGTAAAATTGGTCAGGGAAAGCACGGAAAAGTCAGGGATTTTTATTAAAAATACTGATAAATATTAAATTTTTAGAATTCTTAAGAAAATTCTCAATTTTTGGCGTCTTTTTTTGTTTGTCTCATAAACTATGAAACTACCACGAATTCTAATACAAAACCTTCAAAGTTTTTTTTTCTATTTCTGACAAGAATGAATTTTTTAATATTATTCAATTATTTCAAAAGTTTTTAAATCAATTATCTTGATGAAAAATAAAATTCTCGCACTGAAATTCAATTATTTTTAGGAATTTTAATAAACTTCTTTGTAAAATTCAATTATTTTCATAAATATCAATATTCATTACAAGAATTCAATTATTTTTAATGGTAATTTACAATTTTCGAAGAAATTCAATTATTTGAAAAAATTTTAACGAATATATCGTCAAGAATTCAATTATCTTTGTATATAGGAAAATTTTTCGAAAAAATTCAATTATTTTCAAAAATTTTATTAAAACTTGACGAAAGAATTACATTTTAAGAAACATTCGATTTCTAAAAAAAAAAAAATAAACTTCGTTGCAATAATTCAATTATTTTCATAAATAACTATTAATTCGTTGTAGAAAATAAATAAATAAATATCAAAATTCATTAAAAAAAATTCAATTCTTTTGAAAAGTAATAAAATACTTTGCAGAAATTCAATTTTGTTCAAAAATTTAAAAAAATTCTATTCAAAATTTCAATTATCTTTAAAATTAATAAAATTACAGGGATTCAATTATTTTCATGTATAATAAATCTCATCATAGAATTTCAATTATTTTAAATACATATTTTAACCGAATACCTCAAAAAATATATTTATTTTTCCGAATAATCTAAATTTTGTAAAATTGAAATTGTAAACAAAATGGATTTGAAAATTCTCTAGGAACTTTTGCAAAAATTATAAAAAATACTTGTTAATTGTTCATTTATTTCTTTAGAAGAATTTTAATAAAATTTTTGAAATTAATCACATTTTTCGAAGAGTTTACTTAAAATTATATTAAAAATAATTGAAATCCTGCGTGAAGAATTTTATTAATTAGAAAAATAATTGAAGTCTTGCAACAAATTTTATTTAATTCTTTTAAATAATTGAAATCCTGTGGAGAATTTTATTATTTATGAAAATAATTGAATTTTTGCAACGCGAATTTTATTAAATTTTTTTTTAAATTTTTGAATTCTTTTGAGACATTTTATTAAAATAGCAGATTTTTTGAAAATATTTTAATTTTAGCGAAGAATTTCATTATTTGTGAAATGTAATTGAATTCTTGCAAAAATGTTTGAAAATAATTCCATTTTTCGAGGAATTCATTAAAAATTTTATTAAAAATAATATAAATCCTAGGGAAAATTATATTATTTATGATAATAATTGAATTCTCACAAAGAATTTTATTACATTTTTTTAAATAATTGAATTCATGTGAAAAATTGTATTACTAATATAAATAATTAAATTTTTGAGAAGGATTTTATTAAAATTTTTGTAAATAATTTAATTTTTTCTAAATCCGTAAATCATACTTGATATAAATCACATTTAATGTAAAAAAATCTTTTACATAAATCTCATTCGTCATTGAATTAATTTTATCAGTCAGTATAATTAGGTCAAATGTGATTATTCGTGAATGTGAAGCACAAGAATAAATTATTTAAATATGCTAATAATAATTGTTGTCATAATTATTGTTTGACATTAATCTCATTTGACCTAATTTTTAATTAGCAGAAACCTCACATAAATTTCGATATAAATGTTCATTTAACATAAATCTCATTTGACACAATTATTATTTTGCCCTCAATCTCCTTTGACTTGGTTCTGGACTAGCATAAATTTTATATCAACATAAATCTCACCCGGCATAAAACTTGTTTTCTGCAAAATAAGATTTGACCTATAATTCTTGATTAACATAAATTTAGATTTAAGTGAATTAAAATTTATGCCAAAAGTCCAATTCATGTGATTTATTTTTAGGGTGATTTATGTCAAATGTGATTTATGTAAACAGAACTTTGAGTATTATTTAAAGATTAAGACTTATAATAAAAGAGATTTTTGTTACGATTTAAATTCAACATTTGTTGAGATAATTTCAAAATTAAGATTTATTAAGATTTTTGTCAAATATATGATTTATGCCAAATGTGAGATTTTAATGTCAATGTCGAATATTTTAGCCAAATATTACTTATGTCAAGTAAAGAGAACATTAACTGAGATTTATGTGGACGAATATTTTTGGCAAATAAATTGTAACATTTCTGTCAATTGAGATTTATGTTCTGTAAGATTCCTGACAAATAAAATTTCTGTTAATTTAAATTAATGCTATCATTTTCGCACCTCAATTCAAAAGGTACACTGTAAAAAATTTGGGGATTTTTCCCTGAGGTTCCTTGTGGAATATTCCACAAATTCACGGGGAAAAGTATTTTCACTACGATTTTGGGGAATTTTCCACAAATTAGTGAAATTTTGAACAAACTTGGGGAAAAGTGATAAAATATTAGGGAATTTTCTACAAAGCGAAGGGGAAAAAATTTTTCACTACAATTTTGTGCAATTTTCCACATAATAGTGAAAATTTCAACAATATTATAGGGAAATTTGTATATAATTTTAGGGAATTTTCCACATATTAGTAAGAAAATGTCATTTTATGAAAGCTTTGTGGAATTTTCCCAAATTTAATAAAAATTTCCACAAAGTTGAAAAAACTTTTTTAAATTTTATAAAATGGGTTAATTTTTACTAAATTGCATGTACAAAATTATTAACATTTTTACAAAATGTATGATTTAGGGGCTAAAAAATTAAAATTTATATTACAGTGAAATGTTTTTTTATAATACTTCATTAAATTAATGTTTTAAACAAATGAGCTTTGTCTAATTTATAATTTAAATAACAATTTTTACTAGAAAAAGCATTTAGAAGAAATGAAATTAATTAAACTTTACAATTATTATAATTTTAATAATTTAATAATTATATAATAAAAAATACTTTCACTATGAACTACATAAATTTTTTGTTCTACTTATAGTAAAAATTTTATCTTAAAAATACAATTAATACTTTGGTAAAAAATTTTTTAATAAAGCATGTTTAACAAACAATTATAAACTATTTTTCACTTATAAAAAGCATTGCCATAAATAGTTAGGTTTATTAAAAGATATATACTATGGGGGGCCTTAAAATTTTTTTGCTCTTAGTCAAAAGTATAAAATGTTTTGAAGCATTTTCTCATTTTGAAAGATTTGGCACATCTGGTTTGTCTTTGGATGACCAACAATACCTAAGGGTTTCTCGTTGCAAGGGGACGTATTTTATGAGTTTCTCGCAGGACCCGTTTTTTTCTTATAAATTTATTTAGCTAGAATGTTTGAGAAATTCTCAAGAAGTCTTCTTCGAAAAGTCTTTCAAGATGATTTTACAAGTTAGTTGCTTTTCAGCCTTCGTAAGAGTAAAACCTTGAGTGAAAAAAATATTCAAAGTTATTAAATATATAGTGATGGTTATATGTATAATAGTGAAGTGGACAATTTGACAATATTTAATAATATTCTAGAACAATATTTAAGGATTATTTAAAAATTATTAAAAAGGTAAATAATATTTAAAGATATATTATAATTATATTGTAAGTGTAACATATTGTATTGTAAAGTTTTTTAAAACTATTTTTGGTTTTATCAAAAAATTTAGTTAGTTATTCATATTTTGCCATATAATTTTAATTTAACAATTGACTTATAGAATTCAATTAATTTTTAATATTTTAGTTAGATAACGTAGTTTAGGTATTTTTTATATTTTAATCAAAATAAAAATTTTTTAATTTATTTTTAAAATATATAAATAAAAATATGAAATATAATATTGAATTAGAAAAGTCATAACCCTATTACTACTATATATTCATAGTTTTTGGTAAATATATTATTGTTCAATTTAATTTTTATGTATTTTTTTGTCAATTGTAAAAGGTAAATAATAATTTATTTTTACAGTATGTTGTTGGACAATCAACCCCCTAAAGGCAATATAAACGGAGAACTTTCGCATTACACAAAGACTATTTGCGATCCGAAAGCAAAAAATTAATTATTAATGTTGTAAAGTTCAGATGTAGTACTTTTAAGTGAAGTACTTATCGTTCACTGACAGTACCTAATATAATAAACAGTATTTAAAAAATTTGTTCAAGATTTATTCAACCTTACAAACCAATCTTCCCAAATATGAAAGGATAAAATTTACTGAAAAATTCTGTACTATTTTACAGTAAAAATATCCCAACGTTCGAAGAGAAAAATTCCATAATAAGTAATTTAAAAGAAAAATTTTCTAAGAATTTACAAGAAAAATTTTCCAAGGTTGCAAAGGGAAGATTCCCCAAGATTTCAAAGGGAACAGTTCCCAAGGATGCAAAGGGAAAATTCCACAAGATTTTAAAGGGAAATTTCCTCGAGTTTCTTGGGGAAAATTCCCCAAGATTTCAAAGGGAAAATTCCTAAAGTTTTTTGGGGAAAATTCCCTAAGATTATAAAGGGAAAATTCCCCAAGGTTTTAAAGAAAAAATTCCACAAGATTTTAAAGGGAAAATTCCTCTAGTTTTCTTGGGGAAAATTCCCCAAGTTTTCTTGGTGGAAATTTACCTTTTTTGGTTAAAATTGCGTCACCAAGATTTTGGGGAATTTTCCCCAAAAATTTTTTACAGTGTAAACTCCAAAGCATTGAGAAAAAAACTCGCGCGATTTAAAGAAAGAAAATTGCGCGGTACACAAATGAAGATGAATACGTATATTGAAAGATAAACATAATGTAAACATAAAAGAAATTCAAGTTCAATGTCAACAAAATATAAATCTAAAATTGAAACGTTTATCTTGAAATGTACAGTTTACATTGTATATACAATCTGATTATAAGGCAATTGCACATTATAAAAGAGCTTGGCTGCGATATTGAAACGATATGAATGAGATTGAATACGAATGAATGAAATTCCATTGGGTGTGCGTAAGACATTGTGTTTGGTATGTTTTTTTTTTAATGTTTGTCAACAGAAAATGAAGGATACCTCGAAATATTCACCTGTTACGCACTTATTCTTTATTAAAAAAGACTATATATTCGGTATTATATATGTGTATAAAAGCGATCTCATGACCACAGGTTTCACTATCGGGACAATGCCATTATTGTTGGCCAACAATACGCATTGAGCATTGAACTCTACGACCTTTATACCACGTAATCCGGTTACACGCACTTTACACGCCATAAAAAAAAATCTGTCATACTCAACAATCATATGATACGATTACTAATTTCTCTCTCGAATCTAAACACACTATTTAAAACAATTGACGACTACTGGACGCAGTTAATTTTCTTAGAAGTATATAAGAAATTTTGGTGTTAGAACTGAAAATGCAAATTTTGTGCCTTTTTTGTTCTTTATTAAATTATTTATTTCTTTTACTTATTTTGTTATTCATTTTGTTGCTTATTTATTATTTATGTTTTTACTTATTTTCTTATCAAAGTTTTCCTAAGGATATCAAATTGAGACAAAAAACGTATCAAAACGTTGCTTCGCAACATTTTTGCTACGTTTTTTGTCTCAATTTGATATCCTTAGGAAAACTGTGTATTTATTTATTATTACTTTCTCGTGGAGGTAGAATTTATTTTGTTATTTATCTTAATATTTATTTAGTTAACAAAAACTTGCACTGGCTAAACTTTTATAATAGACAACATTTTAGGCAATGATTTGAATTTCTTACCTTGTAATAAGAACTTCTGAAGATGAACTTATTTGCGATGAGAAGAGTAAACAAAATATCTGAAACATGAAATAAAGAAGAAACGGTTAAAAATTTATTCGAAAAGGAAAATTTCTGTTATACAATTTCACACGCAGTGAGTGGGATATTTTATATACAAACACGTTTTTCATGGTCACTAAATATATATATGTATATATACATAGTGAAACAGGTGAAGGTCAAAAATCAGAAAATATTACGTAATAAATGTATAGCGGCAAACGAGAATTTTTCAGGTAGGTCAGCCATTTTTTTTCTCCACGTTCAACATCTCAATTTTTGTAAATAAAAAGACCTTTTTTTATTGCACGCTATTACCGTGGTGATAGTTACGTTTTTTAAGGTCAGCCTATATGGAGGTTTGAAAATTTTCAGATTTGTATATAAAAACAGTTTATGGCCCACTCAGTATATCTTTCTCTCTTGCTCGTTCACTCGCTTACTAGATCTTCATCCCTCAATCCTTTATGGTTATTTGGGACCAATAAAATTTACGAATTTTCTGTAAAGGTGTAAAATCCTTGTGCGTAGAATTAAATTTAATTGGGTTATAAAACAGTTTCAGCACAGTAGCACACAGAGTTTGAGAAGTATTTTTTTTCTAATTCTTCTATATAGATTAGTGTGAATGTTGAAAATATTTTAACTATATTGCATTCAATTATTTTTGTTTGCCTTCACCTGCGAAATATTTTTGGAAATGTGTAGAACCTGTTTGGAATTTTGAGAAATTTAGAACTAGTTAGAAATTTAGAACTATTATATTTTTACTATATAGAGTAGAAGGAACTTGGTTTCAATAGAACTTTAGCAGAATTTAAGGTTTATAGAACTGGTGCAGAATTAGTTCAGTGCAATCAGAAATGATGAAGAATTTTTTTAATGCAATCAGAACTGGTACAGAGCTAATTTAGTATTTTTAGAACTGGTGCAAACGTAGATCAATGCAAGCAGAACTGACGCAAAAGTAATTCAGATTTATTAGAACTGGAACAAGTCAACGATATCAGAACTGACGCGAAACTAATTCATTGCCATTAGAGCTGATATAGAATTTATTTATCGCTATCAAAACTGATACAGAACTAATGAATTGCTATTGGAACCGAAGCAAAAGTAGTTCAATGTTAACAGAACTGGAACACAACTAGTAAAATGCTATTAGAACAAATGCAGAAATATATCAAGTCCTTTGATCTTTTTAGAACTGGTACAGAAGTATTAAAATTTTATTAGAACTAGCACAGAAGAACTCAAAGTTATTAGAACTGGTACAAAAGTACTCAAATTTTATTAGAACTGGAACAGAACTACTATAATCTTATTAGAACAGGTACATAACTACTATAATTTTATTAAAACTGGTACAGAACTACTATTATTTTATTAGAACTGGTACAGAACTAGTGTAAAACTAGTTCAACGTTTCTAGAACTGGTGCAGAACTTGTTAAATTTTATTAGAACTGGTGCACAAGTAGTGGAACACTATCAGAACTAACGCAGTTTCAGTTCAACGCTATCATAACTAAACAGACTTATTATATCGGCATCAGAACTGTTTCAAAACTTGTTCAACGATTTAAGAACAGGTCTAAAAATATTAGAACTGGTTCAAAAGCAATTTAAAAATTTCAGGGCTGGTGCAAATATGGTAAAATGCTATCAGAACTGGTGCAAAGGTATTTCAACATTATTAGATCTTGCGCAGAACTATAGTTCAACATTATGATAACAGTGCAGAACTAATTTTCAATTATAAGGATAGGCCCAGAACTAATTCAACGTTTTCAGAACTGGTGCAGAACTTGTTCAGTGCTATCAGAACTGGAGTTGATGTAATTAATTTCTATCAGAACTTCAGCACGAAAAGCTCAACACTCTTAGTTAGAACTTGTGCAAAACTAGGTTATTGGAATCAGAACTAGTACAGATCTATTTTATTATTATCAAAATTGGTTCAAAACTACTTCAACTTTTTCAAACTGTTTCAGAACTTGTCTGATCCTATCAGGACTGATGCAAAGCTAGTTATTTTCGATTAAATCTACTTTAATGGATTTAGAACTGGTACAGAACTAATTTATTACTGTAAAATATGATACAGAACTAATTTACAACTATCAGAACTGGTTCAAAACGAACTTATCGTTTTCAGAACTGGTGCGAAACTTGGTCAATGCTATCAGAACTGGTACAGAACTAATTCATTACTATCAATTACTATTAATTACTATCAATTACCATCATTAATCCAAATATTACCCCTTAGTTTCTAATCAGGAAACTGTATTTTTAAACCAAAAGTAATACCTCAACTCTGCTCTAAAACCCCCAAAAATGTGTTAAATTGAATAAAAATAAAATTTAAACCCCAAGTGTTTGCAGAACTCATCTCTCAGTAGTCTACTTCATCCCTATATATTAAAATCATTCCAAAACTATTTCGACATTCCCACTACCGATAAAAAAAATACTTTTATACTCCATATATCCCATTGTATAACAGAAAATGCGGTAATGTAAACAAAAGGAAAATTTTCAAAAACGATATAAAAATAAGAAAACTGTTATTGACTTCCCATTGAAATATATATCGCTCTTATTGTCAAAATTTGACACTATAGAAAAATAATTCCGATAAATATATATAGTTATGGGCATAATCGAAAAGCAATGAATACAAAAACCAACAAATCTCGAAAAATGTATTCCCCTAATGTTTATCAGCACTTGTTGATGCCAGAACAATTTATTTTACAGAGAATTCTTCCTGTGAGGTGAAAAATCCGAGACGAATGCAATGATTCAAACAAAGGGCGATTTTTTCATCTCCCCCAAACGTTTGAGAGCCACTGTCTATTTATTGTATATGTGTGTACGTGAGAGGGACCCATTTTTGCAGAGAGCTCCCGCAGGTAAGCGTAAGTCCCTTTTTACTCCACATATGTATTTACTATTTATAGATTTATACACATATGTGTATATGTGCAATTGTGTCTAAGTGTATATGTGCATATGTGTACATGTGTATATGTGCTTATGTGTACATGTGCATATGTGTACATGTGTACATGTGTACATGTGTACATGTATGGACATGTATTAATGTTTATGTGCCATATATCTACACATGTGCGTGTGTATATGTGCACATGTGCATATGTGTAAATACTTTGAAGTTTCCAAATCTCGTGATATAAAGAGGGCCCTATTTTTCAACGAGGGGTATAAATGTGTAACGCTCACGTATTAAAGGGAGAAAAGTTGCGCGCGCGCACGCGGAGAGAAAAATCAGAAAAGAAACGAAGGGGATTTCATGTGTGTATAGTTCACATAAGCGCAAGAGGGTTCTCGGTATTTATTGCGGGGATGCGTGCAAGGCACATATTATTTGTACCGCACATAATTCAAGTAGGTCGTTAAAATTATTTTATTACTTGTTCTACATAGCGCTTTCATGATGCGCTCCCGGTATTTTCGAGAGCGAGAGAGAAAGAGAGAGCAAGAAGCGAAATAAATAAGCGCCTACCTGTAGGTCCCGAATCATCTTTCACGGGACACTTTGTATCAAATATTATAAAAAAAAATCCATAAAAATTTTCCCTTTGTAACGTTCAAATATCATATCCAAAATCTATTTTTCGAATCTTGAAATTATTGTAAGAAGGTGTTTCGCTTTTTATTGTTGCGTTTTTTCTGTCATCTCTCTTCTTAGAGAAAGATTTATTCGTAACCGAATCAAATTTTGATGAAGTCAAATAAAATTTTTTTTTGTGAACAATTTTTTTGTTGAGTTAACTACGCATTTTTTGAAAGAACCAAATTTCGGTTGAGTCAAACAAAATTTATTTAAAACAATGAAATTTCGGTTGAGTCAACGAAAATTTATTGGAAACAACCAAATTCTAACAAAGTCAACCAAAATTTATTGGAAACAACCAAATTCTAATGGAGTCAACCAAAATTTATTTGAAACAACAGATTTTGATCGAATTAACCAAATAAATTGATCAAATTCTTTTCTAAAAAACAAAATTTATTTCTGAGTAAACCAACTGTTGATTTAAATCAATTAAATATTTATTTTACTTGAACAACTGTTATAATTGTTAAATAAAAATAAGGTTTATTTAAAAATAAAGTTTATAGAACAAAATATAATATTTGAGTCAAAGATAATTTTTTTCTGAGTGTATATATGAAATATGTTTCCATCATCTTTTCCCCTTTCGCATTAAAGAAACGTAGAGGTATACTTTCTTGCGCATTAGTCCTAATTATGTTGATAAGTCTGTGAAAGAAAGGCGCTAAGGGATGATGTGAAAAAAAAGTCATACAAAATCGACGGTGTGTGTCGCTAATTAAAAGAACGAGACTAACGAGGACAATTAAATGGTGTCTGATATAGTCTGTATGTGGTATATATGGCTGCCGATTGTACTAAAACCACAGGTTCCATAATTATACATAATTGTGGTTATGTGAATATATATTCCGATCAAAAAGATTTTTATCAGATCCTTTGTATTATTCTTATCTAAGTTTTTAAATGTTTAACTAAGTTCATATTATACTTTTATAATCGAATTTCGAGGTTTTGAATTCTCTTAACTTTTCCCTGATTTCCGGACAAAATTTTGAATTTTTCCCTGACTCTAAAGAATATTCTGATTCACTCTAAAAATTATTAGATACTCAAAAAACTGATTCATTGCATTTAATTACGAATTTTTTAATTGTGAAATTATTCCAAAACACCAATAAATTCTCTTTTAAATAAATATTTAATCATTATTATTATTATTCCATAGGAATTAAGATTTTCAAAAAATTTCAAATTTAAACCTTTATGAAATTCAACAAATTATAAGAAAATTCAAAACCTCAATAAGGTGTAACTCCCAAAATGTTCAAAACATGAAATTTGCTCATCCTACGGAAATAGTAAAAATTACTAAAAGAAATGCCGAAAAATTTTAGCAAATTTAGCATTTTATTTTGTAAATAAATACTAAAAGTTACGTAAAGTAACTTTTAGTCTTTATTTACAAAATAAAATAATCGTTTCTTCCATTGAATAGAGTATAAAATTCCGTTATATAGAGTATTACAATACACACATAAGAGAGGAATTTTGATTTTTGTTATCCAATTTCGAGAATAAAAAGGCTGCACGTGCACGTAATAGTGTGATGCAGTGGATGATTTGCATGCAATTATAATCCACTTCCATTGATCAAGTAAAGAAAGGGCTGATTTGCACGAAGCAACAGGAAAAAGAAAAAGGGTGACAAGCAAAATGTAAGGTCTTGTTTTGCACATACGATGACAGACGAAACGATCTTGTGCCAAGTATATATACAAGTACCTACATACATGTATATACAATGTACATATATTTAAGAAAGAAAGTGGCGTGACGAGTGTGTGTCACAAACTACTTTTTTGACACTCTCTCCTCAAAAAATCATTCTCGCCTCGAGGTTACTCGTGTGAGTAATTTAAATTCGTATCAATCTCATTTATGCCAATTTCATGTTTGGGAACCTCTCTCATCCCTCCTTTTTTTCTTCTTAAAATTTTTTTTTCCCTGCTCCCGGTTTTTTCTCGCACTCTTTCGCATGTATATACATATATATATATGGCGAATGTAAGCCGCTTTTATTGTCCTCGGCAATGTCGACGACTACAACGTCGTCGTCGTCCCACATCTTGGAGGAATAGACTTCGACGCGACACGTCTTTCACTTGAGGCATGGCGCGACACACACGTTTCACTCGCTAAATTTTCATGACAATTGCAAAGGGCGTCGCCATTCAGAGACGTCTGCACGCGAGCAGACGGGACAATGTTTCTCTCTCACTCTCACTCTTTCTTTCTTTCTTTCTTTCTTTTCTGGCTTAGTTTACACCCGGCAAAACTAAACGTATTTGACTCATAAACTACTGTCAAGTATTTTGCATCCTTCTTTATCTTATATATATATATATATAATAATGTATATATTTATGTACTGTTCGAATATAAGAAAAAGGAGGAGATCCGTGTATATACTATATTCATGTATTGCTAATGGGTTTATAGTGTTGCTATTTCATCTTGTTGACATTGTATTCGAGAAATGACATTTAAAAACGGTGTCAGTTTGAACGACTGGTGTTTTTTCTTTTCTTTACAGTAATTTTAATGCTTATTTATTTATATTTTTTCAATTAATTTAATATTTTCTTCTATTTTTGATATTTTTACTTCTATTTTGCAAAAAACGAATATTTGTTTAAATAAATAAAATTTTCTTAAATTTCTTTTTAGCATTATGCATTTATTTATTTACTACTATTAATTCCAGGACAGAATCGAACAGAATTGCAAAAAATTAAGTATTTGTTTAAATAAATAAATTTTTTTAATATTTATTTCTACTCTAATGTTTATGTATTTAATTATTCACTTACTACAGTGTAGTTCGAGGACATAATTAAAAAAAATTAGGTATTTGTTTAAATAAATAAATTTCCAATACTATTTACTTATGGTATTCATTTATTTAGTTAATTATTTATTTACTGCAGTAAATTCATGACAGAATCGAACAAAATTCCAAAAAATTAAATGTTTGTTCAAATAAATAAATAAATACATTTTTCTTAATATTTATTTCTAGTCTAGAATTTATTTATTTAATTATTTATTTACTACAGTTAGTTCGAGGGAAGAATTAAAAAAATTAGATATTTGTTTAAATAAATTACAAAAATTGAGTATCTGTTTAAATAAATAAATTTTCCTTAATATTTGTTTTTAGACTGGTATTTATTTATTTAATTATTTATTTATTATTGTTAAATCGAGACAGAAACGAATAAAATTGCAAAAAATTAAATATTTGTTTGAATAAATAAATAAATTTTTCTTAATATTTATTTCTAGTCTAGAATTTATTTATTTAATTATTCATTTACTACAGTTAATTCGAGGACAGAATTAAAAGAATTAGGTATTTGTTTAAATAAATAAATTTACAATAATATTTAATTATAGAATAGTATTTATTTATTTAGTTTATTAATTATTTACTATTGTTAATTCGAGTCAGAATCGAACAAAATTGCAAAAAATTAAATATTTGTTTAAATAAATAAATAAATTTTGCTTAATATTTATTTCTAGTCTAGTATTTATTTATTTGATTAATTATTCATTTATACTAAAATTGGTTCGGGTCTAAATTAAAAAAATTAGATATTTGTTTAAATTAATTGAAAAAATTGAGTATTTGTTTAAATAAATTAATTTCCTTAATATTTGTTTTTAGACTGTGGTATTTATTTATTTAATTATTTATTATTGTTAATTCGGCGACAGAATTGCAAATAATTGAGTACTTGTTTAAACAAATAAATTTTCCTTATTATTTAATTGTTGTGTTATTTATTTATTTAATTATTTATTTACTGCAGTTAACTCAGGGAGAGAATTGAAAAAATTTGGTATTTGTTTAAATTTTAAATAAATAAATTGCTCTTAACATTGACTCTTATAGAATAGTAATTATATATTTAGTTAATTATTTACTTACTGCAGTAAATTCTTGGACAGAATAAATTCATTGAAAATTTAAACAAATTGTTTAAATAAATGAGAAACTTTTTATAATATTATAGCAAAAAAATGTCAAGCCTAGCAAAGAATATTCAATTCAAGTACTTTAAATTTTTAGTTCTGTTAATTGCTCAATTGATTTATTTTTTATAAATTTAGACGATTTGTTTAAACAAATGAAAAGCTTTTAATAGTAAATTAAAAATTTAAGAATAAATCTGTAAAGAAAAATATTCAGTAAAGAGAAGGAAGTTAATAGTTTTTTTATTTAATTTCTTAAATTAATTTTAGTCTTTTTAATTGTTCAGTTTTTTCTCAATTTGTTTAAACAAATAAATTCTTAACAGTAATAAAATTCAGGAACAAAAAAATTCATGCTAGCAATGATTATTATTAACAGTACTTTAAATATTTTTAATTGTTCTCATTGATAATTTGTTTTATTTAATGTCAACTCATAAATTTAAACAATTTGTTTAAACAAAAAAAAATTCTTGTAAATTCGTACACAAAATATTTTTTGCTAAGCGAAGGAAATATTAATTGATAAGCCGTATTTTATTTATTTTAATTACTTAATTTTAATTTTTAAACTGTTCAGTTGTTTTATTGTTTATTAATTGATTTTTTTAACAATTTGTTTAAACAAATGAGAAACTTTTATCATTATTGTAAATTCGCGGATAGAAATTAGGCAGTTGGGCGAAAGAAATAAATATCCTAGTATTTTATTTACTTATATTTAGTTTCTTAAATTGTTTATTTGTTTTTGTCCTGAATTGATTACGGATTTAATTTAATTTGCTTAAACAAATTAATTCTTAACAGTTGTTAAATCCAGAAACAAAAGAATTTCCAGTCTAGTATAGGATATTGAGACTAAATTCAAATTTCCAGCATTGTTTAAAAAACTTATTTAAATTATATTTTTGCAATTTATTGTAAATTTAAAAAATTAATGTAAACAAATAAATTTCTAACAGCACTATAAACACCCCGGCCAGAAAAAATTAGTTGTGCGAAGAAAACATTTAGTATTTTATTTATTTTATTCACTTATTTTTCGCTTTTTTAAATAGTTTAATTTTTTATTTCTCCTAAATTGATTTACGATTTAATGTAATTTGTTTAAACAAATAAATCCTTAACAGTTGTAAATCAAGGATGAAAAATGTCAAGTCTAGCACAGAATGTATTAAATAAAAGTAGTTTAAATTTTTAGTTGTTTTAATTGTTCAGTTAAATCGTTTTTTATCAATTGTTTATTTGAAAAATTTGTTTAAACAAATAAAAAAATTTTAAACACTGTTTATTAATTCTCAGACAGAAAATATTCAGTTTGGCAAGATAAATTAATACTATTCTATTTATTTATTTTTGGTTCTTTAAATTGTCTAATTTGTTTCATTTTTCTTGAATTACTTCAGGATTCAGTTCAATTTGTTTAAACAAATAAATTCTTAGAAATTATAAACCTAAGGCAAACAATCTCTATAGTTTAGCAGTGGATATTACTTTCGATATTTATAGTATTTTAAATATTTTTAGTTTGCTAAATTAGTTTAGTTTTCCTAAACTGAATGTTAATTTAAACCATTTTGTTTAAACAATTGAGAACCTTTTAACCTATATAATAATTCCGTGAACAGAAAATCTTTAGTTGGAAGAAGGAAATTTATTAATTTCCTTCGTCCAACTAAAGATTTTCTGTACTTGCTTTATATATTTATTGTTATTTTTTTATTTTTTCTAATATTAATTATAAATTGATGCAATTTGTTTAAACAAATAATATAAATCCTCAACAGTCCGACAAAAAAAATTTGTTTTCAGTTTTTTTTCTTTTCTTTTTTTTTTATTCTAGAATAAAAAAACATATCTATATTGAAAGTAATGAAATAAATGTCTTTATAATAAAGAAATAAGGGGATTATTTGGAATACCACGTAGATGATGAAAAAAAGTCAAGAGGCAAAGTATTTGAGGGGAAAAGTCGGTAATGAAATAAGTGTACATGTGCATAAAAAGGAAGATTTCTTATCCCCAGGTTTACCTGTCACCTCGATGACGATTCTGACAAGGGTATAACCGACCCTTTGTCGCGAGAAACGTCCTTCTTGTCGTTGTACAAAATGAATGTATACATGTATATATATATACATACGCAGAAATGCAATTTCTCTCTCTGATGCATTCCTATATATATGTACTCGGAATTGAATACAACCAAATACAGTACTCACTTGGTTAGGCCGATAACTATGCAAAAAAAGAAGTTTTCTCCGAACCCTATTTGTTACTGGTTCCCGCGTCGAATAAACTTGACTACCTGACAGGGCTCATTAATATATAATTCTGAGAAACGTTATGTCGAGTACCCACTTTCAATACTCCAATAAAAAAGAAAGAAAAAGGGAGTGATTTTTGACTCTGAACTAGAGTATATACATATAATATTATGAAGAATGTGAATTTCAATTACCTGCGCTCCTTTTTTTTCTTCTTTATATTTTCTAACTTTCCGGTTTGGATCATTGAGCTTTCGTGATAGGGGTGATAGATTTAGTTTCTTTTTTCTTCTAGTTAGAAGTCAATCTTGATTTTTTTATACTTTTGAGGCGTTTTGCGAGTCAGTGTCGGAATATATGAAAGGTTTCAGATTTTTATCCTAATTGGAATTGGGTACAATATATATTGACAACTCCTGTGGTGGATATATGCGGAGGATAATTCTATGGTGAATGCTTTGAAATCGTTGAGCCCGTAATTAGTAACTGCGATCAATATATATTAGGACTTTTCATATTTAAAATTCGGAAATGATGAATGGATATTATAATAAGCTGATGTATATAGCGAATCGAATGTAATTTCTCATAATACGCTGTAATAATCTCTAGTGATAAACTGTAATGTAGTCGCACTAATAATATACTCTTTAGTAATAATCTGTCAGTGAAATTTGTTGGTCCTCCTTTCTGTGCATTCGAAAATTTAATTAGGTCTACTAATTTAAATTACAGGAAAAATATTTACTTGGTTATTAATTTTTCATTTATTTATTGTTGCTTATTGTAATTTTTCTCATTTAGTAATTTTTCACTGAATTGTGGTAGGAATTGGTTATTAATTTCTAACTAATTAGGAAACATATTGAAGCTGGAAGGAGTTTTTTACTGATTTAAATTGGTGCAAATTTTAAATAATTTGAAATAGTACAAATTTTTACTAATTCGAATTTGTAAAAATTGTTTCTAATTTAAATTAGTAAAAATTGCTTCCAATTTAAATTGGTAAAAATCGTTTCTTATTTAAATTAGTAATAATCGTTAATAATTTAAATTAGTCGAAAACTATTCCCTAATTCAGATCCTAAAGAGAAGTAAAAAAAAACCAATAAAATGTTATTAAATATTTCATTCAACAAAATAATTATATTTTCGTTAAAAATGTAACAAAGGAAAATTAAAGAAAAATTACAAAATTTACGATACAATGCATCTTGTATATACGTGCACAAAGAAAAAAAAATTAAAATACAAAAAGTTTCTTTGACATTGCTTTTTTGCTATGAGGAAACAAAAAAAAATGTAATTTGGCACAAAGACAAAAACTCATCAATGTAATTTGTATTTTATTTTTGCTTTCAAATCTCAAATGGTTACGATTTTTTTCCTTTTATTTGTCTGTTTTTTTTTTTTGAAAGGAATCGTTGAATTTCTATAAGCCGACTAGTTTGATCGCTCACGTGTATTTGACGCGTGGAAAAAAGAGAGATTCGTAGAAAAATACTAATTCGTATTATTATACAATCATTCAAAATATCGAATATATTCTAATAATAATGTAAAAAAATATATAAAAATATGCATTCAAAATACTTTCTAAATACAAATTAGCGACAATCAAGTGAATTATTCACTGTTGTGAATTAATTAGTAAGAATTTTTATTTTTACTAATTTTTAGTAATTTAACACTAAAATTTTCGTAAAAATATTGATACTACTAAACAAAATTGTTTACGATACAAATGTGGACTGAAAAAATAATGTTAATTATTCTCAACAAAACCTCTTTTTTAATTATATAAAAGATATTGAGAGCTAAAATGTTTTAATTTCTCCACTTGAGAACGCCAAGATTGCCACCAGGTGGCGAGGTTTCTAATTTTATCAACTTAACTGCCATCTAGCGGTGACCTCGGCGTTCTCAGCTGAAAAGTAGTTTCTCCATATTGAATCTAAAAATTCAAAACTTAATAAAAAAATAATAAAAACTACTAAACAGAATTATATTTTTATTTTATAATTAATTCAAAATTGTAATGACAAATAGAAATCATCAGAATCTTTTTCACTTCTTTTCATTAAAAGACTAAAATTTTATTAAATATTATGTTTTGTCAAATTGAAATTATGCAGATTTTTGTTCTTCACTTCTAAACAAAATTAGAAAATTGTTCAACAACTTGTGATTAAGAAATAGAAAATTTATTTATTTTGCATTATTTTTGTTTATGAATTACAATTTTCTCAACAAAATTATTATTTTGTTTTAGAAAAAGAAGAAAAATATTTGCACAATTCCTATTTTTAATCTTATTTTTGGAAAATGATTTCCTACAGGAATTAATTCAATTATTATTTTCTAGAATTTTAAATTATTTTTTATGAAAATAATAATTGAATTTCTTAAAAAAATTTTATTATTTATGAAAATAATTAAATGTTTGCATTAAATTTTATTTTTTTTTTAGTGTTTTTAATTAAAATTCTTCTATAAATCCATTCTTTTTAATACAATTTTTAAGAATAATCAAATTTTTCCAGGAATTCGATTAAAATTGTTTAAAAAATAATTGAAATTCGACGATTAGTTTTATTATTTATGAAAATAATTAAATTATTGAGAAGAAACTTATAAAAAATTTGTAAATATTTTAATTCCTAAAAATTTGTATTATTTATGAAAATAATTAAATATTTGCATACAATTTTATTAAAATTTTTTTTTAAATAATTGAATTGTTTTTGGGAAATTTTATTAAAATAGTAGATATTGAAAATAATTGAAATTAGGACAATAATTTTTTTTTGACATTTACGAAAATAATAAAATTTTGTGAGAAGAATTTTATTATTTATAAAAGATAATTGTGATTTTTACGAGAATTTTTTTAAAAATTTTGAAAATAGTTGAATTTTATAAGAAGAATTTTAGTTTTTGTTTGAAAATAATTAAATTTCTGCAGTTATTTGTAATTTCTCCAAAACTAATTTTTTTTTAGTGTTTTCAACAAAAATTTAAATTAGAAAATTTTTAAATTCTATTATTTTTAAAATTGCTAATTTTATTTTAAAAAGGCAGGAAGAAGATAGCCCCGCACTTTAGCGCGCTAATTGTTGCTAGTCAATTTTGTAAACTAGAAAGTAATATTTTACTAAAAAGTAGAGAATATTTTAGTTATTTTTCTCTAAAACTTGTGTAGAAAACTTTAAACTACTAAACAAAAGAAAAGCGTTATAATTTTACCATAAAATTTGTGAATATTCTTACAAATTTAAATTGTTAGTTAATTTTTACTTAAACTTTACTCTTTAGCGAATAAAAAGTTAGGACTATTAAAAAAAACTAGAAAAATTTAACCCAAAATTATGTTTTTTTTTAATTAAAAGAAAAAAAAGAATTTTAATTAAAATGAGAATGTAAAATATTTTTAAATTAGAAACAATTTTTTTTAATTAAAAAACATGGAGTATATGTTCTAAAAATAAATATAGAATATATAAAAAATATAGAATATGTATATATATTCTACATATATATATACAGAAAATGAAAAAGAGAGAAAGAAAAAAGAGACACACAAAGAAAATAGACAGTGACGCAATGGCCAGATCGCGACCCACCGATTTTCACGAATACCAAATCGAGGAACCAATCATTGCCTATATATTTGTGTGAAGCTCGCACAGATTTTATATATATACAGACAAAAAGCAGTGCGTACTATACGCATATATATATATAACTATATCGACGCACATATATGTATATATCCTCCATCTCTGGTACACGAGGCTGGAGCGCAGCATCACTCTCCGGGTCGCGAGGGGTGGAAGCCATCTGCATCGCGATGAATGCCACTAACTTCCCCCCTCACCCTTATTCCCCCTTTCCCGCTATTCCGCCGCCCCTGAAAACCCCCTTCGTGTTTCAACCCCTGACGCGGGACAGCCGGACGCAACCATCGGTTCTCAACCTGCTTCCGTTCTCGATATTATGGAGCTTATTTTCTGCGACGCGCATATAAAAGAACAGAGAGAGAGAGAGAAAAATTCCTTGTTCCCTTCAAAATATATAAATGACAAACACCGTAAAGTCTCCCATCGTTTAAACCTTAATTTATATTATTTATTATAAATAAACACAAGTTTGTACTTTTTCGGTAAAAACAATTTTTTTCTCCGAGAATTTATTTTTTCTCTGCGTAACTTTGAATTTTTTGTCACTTTTTAATTTTTACTGAAACTTTAGTAAGAAAAAAAACTAAATAAATAATAACAATAATTAATAAATAAATAATGGAATTAAAACTAAAAATTTTTACCTGCGGGGTTGATTTTGTGATTTAATTTCTACTTTGACTTTCATTTTCACTTTCAATTTGATAGGTTTTCACTTTCACTTTCGACTTAACTTTGATAGATTCTCACTTTCACTTTTATTTTAACAAATTTTTATTTTTTGTTTTTATTTTTACTTTGATAAATGTTTATTTTCACTCTCTATGAATCTTTTCAGATGAAAATGAAAGTTAATATAAAAATCTATCAAACTAAAAGTAAAAATGAAAGTGAAAATAAGAATCTATTAAAGTTAGGACAAAATGAAAATGAAAATCTGTCGAAATGAAAGTGAAAGTAGAAATAAAATTATGTAATCGACCCTGGAGGTCGATTACATAATTTTATTTCTACTTTCATTTTCACCTTTCTGAAATTTTCACTTTCACTTTAATTTCCCCTCTGTCAGTATTTTTTTCCACTTTTATTTTCTCTTCACATTCTTATTTACTTTGATGAGATGTTTTCCAGTTTCATATTCACTCTCATTTTTAATTCACAATTTTCACTTTCATCTGAACCGAATATTATTTTTACTTTCACTTTGATATATTTTTGTACTGTCATTTTCATTTCCACTTTCGCAGATTTTTATTTTTTTCTTTCTATAAAAGTGAAAGTAAAAAAAAAATAGCAAAAAAGGGAAAAAATCTATCACAGTGTGACAGTAAAAAAAATCTATCTAAATGAAAATAAAAATTTTTTAAATCCATCGAAGTGAATGTCAAAGTAAAAATTTGTCAATGTGAAACTGAATGTGAAAATGAAAGTGAAAGTACAAATGAAAAATAAAATTGAAAAACATTCTAAAATTAAAAAAAAAACTGTAAAAATCGCAAAAGTATAGAAAAAAGAAAAAAATAGATCAGTAATTAATAATGATGATACTCAAGTTAATAAAGATTATTCACATTATTTATGTACTGACGATGGGCATATCGAGAAGCTATTAATAAAGGAGAGAAAAAAAATTACATATACATTTTGGGATGGGATAAATTTGACGTCGAATAGAATAAACGTGGTTGGCTTCGAATGACTTTTCCTGATCCCCTAGGGATAATAAAACGGCAATTTAATTCATACACTTGATAAACGCCATCAGGGAGAGAGTGAGAGAGAAAGAGAGAAAGCATTGCCTGTCTGGCGTTTGCCTACTCGCACGAAATGAACGAATGGAAAGGGCCTCTTTTGCAAATCATCGCCTCGTGATAATCAAGCGCGCGTTCTCGCCATGAACTTCCTTTTTTTCTCTCTTTCCATACTATATATACACTTTCTTTAAATATCGCACACAATAAGGCTTATAGCTACTATTGACCAAACAGAATATTCAATCATTCATTTATTGAAGACTTTCTATCATTTTTCACTTGTGCGGTTTTTTTTTCAAATGATAGACACACGCACGTAAACCGCACAGTGTGTTAGGAGTTATTGATTTAACATATAGGAGAGTATTATCAGTATAGTAAAATTTGCTGACTTCTTCGACTTGGTTCTATTGTAGATTCTTTTTAGTGGAATTAGTAACTGTTTTCAATAATTTTTCGCAATAAAAAAAATTTATTTTAATCAAGTTGTTTAGAATTAATTGAATTAAATAAATTTTTTTCATCAAATAAATGTTTAGTTGATTCCACTAATTTTTATTTGGATCTAAAAAATTTATATCTGATTCAAATAACTTCAAATAACTAGCAAATAATTAATTATTCGAATTAGATTGATTTGAATAAATCTTAATTGAATCAGGTAAATTAATTGAATCTAATAAATTAATTTATTTAATGCAAATAATAACTTATTTAAAAATGATAATTTATTTCACTCAAATATTTTAGTTTTTGATACAAATAAAAATTACTTGCCACAATTAACTTGTTTTATTAATTCAAGTAGGCTAATTTATTTCATATATACCTACAAATAGTGTACTATTTGATTCAAACATTTTAGAATATAAAATATGACAAATAAAAAATATTTTAATCAAGTAAATAATTTATTGAAACGAAAAAAATATGCTAATATAATATTTTATTAAAACAAAAAAGAAAATATTTTGATTAGGTAAATAATTCATGGAAACGAAAAAAATTTCCAAAAAGGAATAAATAATTTTAAAAAAATGTTTATAAAATTCTTCGCAAACATTCAATTATTTTCATAAATAAAAAAATTTTCACAGGAATTCGATTATTGAAAACAGAATTTTCTAAAAAAAGTCAATTATTTAAATAGATTTTTATGAAATTCTTAGCAAGAATTCAATTGTTTTTATAAATAATAAAATTCATCCCAGAAATTCATTTATTTTTTTAATTTTTAATAATAATCGTTGCAAGAATTCAATTATTTTTATAAATATTTAATCAAAACGCAGGATTACAATTATTTTTAATACAATTTTAAATGAATTCCGGGAAAATGCAACTATTCTTAAAAATTTTAATAAAATTCTTTGAAAGAATTCAATTTTATTATTTAAATAGATTCTTGTGAAATTCTTAGCAAGAATTCAATTATTTTTATAAATAATAAAATTCTTCCTAAGAATTCAATTGTTTTTTAAAATTTTAATAACAATCGTTGCAAAAATTCAATTATTTTTATAAATATTAAAATACAACGCAGGATTTCAATTATTTAAAATACAATTTTCATAAAATTTTTTGAAAATAATCATTTCTTTAAAAAGATTTTTTTTAAATTCTTCTCAAAAATGCAATTATTTAAAAAAATATATTAAAGTTCGATGACAAAAATTCTATTATTTTCATAAATAATAAAATTCATCGCAGGATTTTAATCATTTTTTAATATAATTTTATAATAATTCCGCTAAAAACGCGGAATTTTTTTATTCTTTTTTATTCTTAAAAAGTTGAATAAAATTCTTCGAAAAAATTGAATTATTTAAAAATTTGTTAATAAAATTCTTTATGAGGATTTAATTTTGAAAAACATTTATTTATTCAATAAATTATTTATTTTTGTATTACAATTTATTTTTAATTACATTTCTTGAATGAATTTAATTATTATCAAGATTGGGATACAAAAGTTCCAAAACGGAAGTTCCAATTGAAAAATTCCAAGAAAAAAGTTCCAAAATGAAAAGATCCAAAATTTATTTTTCCACAGTACAACAGTTCCAAAGCCCAAAATGTCAAAAATAAAAATTTTCCAAAGTGTGAAATTTCCAAAAAAAAATTTCCAAAATAAAAAGTGTTGAATTGTTAAATAAGTGAAAAGTATTAAATTTGTTTGAAAAAATAAAGCATCTCCAATATTTCACATTATTTTTTCCATCTGAATGCTTGTAATAAAAAAATCCTTCGATATGTAAATAATTTTTTTCCGACTTGTATTAATTCTGTCATAATTAAAATTTACAATTTAATATAATGTCACTGTTCACTATTTTATAATTTAAATAAAATTTTTAATTTCACTAATTTACAATTTAATATAATTTCACTGTTTACTATTTTTAAATTTGAATAAAATTTTTAATTTCACAACATAATTTTGGAATGAGCACATGTTGAATAACAATTTATGAAAATAACAACGATAATAACAACTGAAAGTTTGCTGACTTGAAGTTGCACTTTGAAATTAGAAAAATAAAAAAAACAATGTTTGGAGAAAAGACTATTGGAAAAATAATACTTTGGTAAAAATGGCCTGTGGAAAAATAATATTTTGGAAAAAATGTCATTTGGGAAAATAATAATTTGGGTCTTTCGGAATTGGAACTTCTGTTTTGGAACTTTTGACTCCATACCATTATCAATAATTGTAATGCAATTCTTCGTAAAAATTTAATTATTTTAATTTTTAAAAAATGTTGATAAAGTTCTGTATAAGAATTCAAATTTAAGAAATATTCAATTATTCAATAAACTTTTGTTGTATTTAAATAATTGAATTCTCGTAGAACTTCCTAATAAGAATTGATTTATAATTGAATAAAATAAAATGATTAAAGTTTTGAATAATTTTATTTATAAATTTTATCAAAAGAATGATTGAATTTTGAAAGAATTTACTTTTGTAATTTTTAGAAATAGTTAAATATCAAAAATGTGTTACATTGAAATCATTTGAAATATTTTAATTCTTCCAGAAAAAATAAATCTAGATATTTAAATATTTTTTTTAAATTATTCTATTTTTGAATGTATTTAAGAAATTATTAAAAAATTGACTCGTCAAGCTTAATTTTTCGGTAGTTACTTTTTTGCTACTTTTTTCCTGTCTTTAAGATACTTTTTGCTATACATTTTAAAAATTAATTATCGAGTACAAAGCTTGCCTGGAATAGTAATATTCTTAGTAGTAAGAGCAGTAACAGTATGGTATTTTATTTTTTCAATTTTTACGAATTTCTACTTCCAAACTGTTGTATTTCAATTTTGTCCCCAAAATAATTAAAAGATTAGAACCTAAAAGTTTTTGCAAAACTAAAATATTGATAATCCTGGTATTTCAGGGGTGGTTGGGGGAAGAAGGACAGGGGATGGTGAACCTCAATAAAACTTAGGACGAGAGAGACACGGATGTGACCGATGGGGCAAAAATGGGCGTCAAATTACGGTTAAAGTACAGGATTAGGACAAAACCACTCCGCCTACTTTTTCAAGAGAGGAGCTTAAAACTTTTATTTCTACCTTTACCTACCTGTTATCTGTGCGCAAACATCGGCTGCGCGTCACTAAAGCAATTAAGTTGTATAAATGTGACACTAAATATCTCTCATGATTTTTATACCTCTGTTTTCCCTTAATCTTTTCTTCCAACTGCTTATATATATATATAAACTTTACTGGCCAAAAGTGTCATAAATTTGGTGTGTCCTCGCAAAGGGTTTAAAAATTTTATTTTAAGCATCTTAAGATTTAAAAATTTTTCAAATTATATTTTTCGCAACAGTCTTATTAAAAGTAAACATTGTAAATTTCTCCTTTCTTTTCAATTGAATTTTTTCAAGAGAAAAAAGAGGTAATAATTTTAAGTTTAGGTTTAATTTTTGTTTTTCAAAAAAATATTTTTCTTATCGATTATTATTTTTTTTTTTTTTTGGTAAAAGTTATTAGAGAATTCAAGTACGCGCATGCACCTGAGGCATTTGCGTCTCGTTTGACCCTGAATTATTCATTGACTCTCGCTCTCTTTCTCTTTTTCTCTCGGAAAGACCGACGAGAACCGGAAACATCATAAAATTTGCAGGCTTCGAGATTGCCGTGATTCAGAAGAGGGCTTTTCAAATTTTCCTCGGGACTTCCAACATATGACGTCGACGATGACCCTTTGCTTACACACACACACACACAAACATCGGCGAACTTTACGAAAACGAAATTTTTTTTTACTAAAAGTTAAAAGTCAGTTTAAATATAGCTCTAATAATGTTACTAAAAATAATAATACATAATAGTAATAATAGAAGTAAAATTAATTTGTTTTGAGTTGAATTTGAAGTTAAAATTAAAAACTGAAAATTTTCAACTTTTTACATACATATATTCTTTTTGAAATGGAGTTTGAAATTAATTTATTCGGACGGGAATAAATTTCGAGTGAAACGAGTGTCGCGTGTGACGAATGGTATAATCGATCAGGTCCAACCCCGCCATCGCCTTTTCTTCTAAATCTATCGTTTGAACTATCCAAAGCTTTTGGGAGATGTAAAAGGGTGTGTTTAGACTTCCTCCGAAGCTTTAGAGTGGTTTGCGTAGCGATTCGTAACAGTCAGGGCAACCCGAGTTGGCATAATGTGGAAATCATGTCGCATTTCCGAAAGCTATACTCGACGACATTACATATACACATACAACCACGCACATAAAATATTTAAAGTCATTTGTGTATGTATACATAAATATACACTTTTACGTTTAACACTGTTTTTAAAAATTCGAAATTACCATTACTCGAAAAAACTATTTAGCCAATTTATTCTTCTTATTGTCATAATTTAGACTAAAGAGAAAGGAAAATTTATTTCGAAAGTACTTTTTAAATTTTTTTCACAGGGTTGACACAAAAATTGAATTTTGTATTTCCCTGATTTTCAGACAAAATTTTGACTTTTTCCCTGACTAATTTTACTTCCCCTGAATTCCATGATCTGTGGCAACTCTGATTTAACATCAACTGGGGTATAATTATGGACCAGGAAATGTGATTTTTCATATTTTTTTTTATCCAAAACTCATAAGATTTGGAAGCAAAAAAATTTTTTTTTTTTTAAATATTACCACTACTAATATTACTACTACTCCTATTAGTAGTTGACAAGAAGTGCCAAAGAAAAGTGTCCTGTAATTGACATTTCCCTGATCATGTGACCTAACAGTCCAACATCCTGTTAAGAATCTCTATTGAAAATATATTTTTTTGTTGTGGTGAAAATGATCAGATGGGAAAATGAATGAGGGTCTTTTTCTTTTTTTTTTTTTTGAGGGGCAATACGATTCATCTTGCGTATTTAAAAAGGAGTAGAGGAAAAAGAGAGAAAGGGAATGAGAGGAAGTGTTAGAAGGTGGTGGATTGTGGGTGTTTCGGGGTTATGGACATCGATCAGGACTCGATCGGTTTGTATGTCCCTTGGTCCCAAAGACTTGATGGATGCGAGATTACAACGCGCGCGGGGGGAGGGACACTCGTTGACACTGTGAATGATGTATCACCGCATATCGTTTTACTAAAGCAGAGGCAGAGCAGCACTGGAAGTTCGTTCTTCTTAAGACCATGATGGTTCATTGCGAAAAAAAAATTTTCATGTTGGACTAAAGTTAAATTAACTGGAACTATATTTTGCTGGTTGGTAATTGTGTGCTTCTCTCTACAGAATTAGTAAAAAAAATGTTTACTATTCTTTAACGAATTCTTGAGAGGAAATTAGTAAATTGGTTTATTGAGATAAATGCTGTTCTGTACTGATTATTATTTGCATTTAGAAGAGTTGGTGAAAGATTAGAAGATTTTTTGTAATTTTAAAATTTTGAAACTAATATTTAGAAGAGTTTATAGAAGTTTAAAGACGTTTGTAGATGTTGAGAGTCCACCAACCGAAAATAAAATGTTGACCCAAAGGTGCAAAGCAATATCCGAAATAATAGCCAGCAAGAAAGGTATTTATCGCGCAACATAACCCGGAGGGTGTGGTGCTGCTGATAAGTCAATGTTGTCTCCAATGATGGTATTTTCCACGCATCCGGCACTTTTTCCACGAAGGAAAATCGTCTCGAGTCGACACATTCTAGTCGTCATTGTATGAAGTTTTGTATCGCTCTCTTGGTTATATAAGGGGTGTTGGCGGTTATGTAGGTGAAGCAACAAAAAAAGAAGAAGCAAGTAAGGGGTGAAGAAGGGTTTTCTGGGTATAAGTCCAGTGGGTTGGGGAAACAGGCTTGAATAGAAGATTGGAACTCTTTCTGTGGTGACGGGACTCCTTCCGGTCGGGGGAGGCCGATAGTGCCGGCTATTTCCGGTGGCCGCCATGACATTGCTATCACGTCGTCGACTCAACTACCCTCGGGGGCCATCGCGCGTTAAACGTCCTTCTCTTCATTCTATAGGCCACACAACGCGCATCTAGTACTCGGTCTTCTTTACTTTTTTCTTTTCTTTTTTTTTTTTGTCAACTGAAGTTTATACATGCATACTTTAAACTTTATCGAAAAATTGAATATTATATTGTAATCCAAAAGTGTTTTACTGTGCTGTCCTCTTCTGGTACTTGGTACCACTCTTCTATTCTGCAGTGTTTACTATCCTATATAGTGTTTTATAGTCGTTTTTTACTATGCAAAAAGAGGTGTCTTGATTGGAGACATTTTTGGTGTTTTATAGACACCAAAAGTGTCTTGGTGTATTGAGACGTTTTTCGTGTCTAAGACCAAAAACGTCTTCACCCAAGACACCTCTTTTTGCAGTGTATTTTTTATCTCAATCTAAAGTGGGTTTTAATTTTAAAAATTACATTGATACCAAATTGTATTGGCTTGGTACCAAATGATATCGAATTGGTACCAAACTATATCGAACTGATAATAAAACTGTGTCGAACTAATACCAAACTACTCTATCTAATTGATACTAAATTAAAACCAAACTATCAACTCACTTTTTAAAAATAAAATTAGCAATTTTAAAAAATAACAGAACGTAAAAATTTTTAATCCAAATTTATTTTCATAAAAATAAAATATGAATTTTGGAATATAGTTTATCGAATTCATACCAAATTGAATCAAATCAATATACCGCAAATAGAATTGTAAATCATAGTCAAATTCCAAAAAAATATATAATAGAATCATCTATTTCTCATCATATTCTTCCCATGTAGATTCAAAATTGATTTCCAAAAATTGATCCAAAAAATTGATTCATCTCAACTGAAAAAAAGAGAAAAAGGAATTTTCAAAGAAATGAATGGACCAAAGTGTCATCCACGTTTGTGATTGACACATCATGCGGATGTAGATGTCTCTTCCAAGAATGAAACCCATTGACTTTCGTCTCATTCTACATATATATATATATGCACGTTATACGCTGACAATCGTGGGAGTTGTTATTAGTGACGGGCCGCATCGTCTCCTGGAGAACCGTTCAAGAGTGAAGTAAAGGAGTATATAAGAGTGTGTGAGTGTGTGAGAGAGAGAGACCATTCAATTATCACAGTTATCTTCGCAGCAACTCGAAAGGGACAAAGGCTCGCGTACCAGGTTTTCACCGACAAAGCACACACGCTGTGATGTGGATGCCAGAGCAGAGTTCAGGGCTACTGGGGTAATCCGAGATGCACGTCAGGAAATCCAGTGGCTGATGTGATTCTGCGGGGGTTGTTGAATCTGGATCCGAGTTTTTAGTTACCTACACCCCCCTCTCTCTCTCTCTCTCTCTCTCTGTTTTTCGCCGTTTTTTCTTTCTTCTTTCTCTTTCACTTTTTTTAGTCTCTATCCTTTTTTCTTTCTCTCTCCCTCTCTCTTATTTCTCTCTTCTATTTTTTTCTCTCTTTTTTTCCTCCATCTCTTTTTTCTTTCTCTCTCATTTTTTTCCTTCTCTGTCTTATTTTCTCTCTTCTTCTTTTTCTCTATCTCGTTTTTTTCTCTTCTCTCTCTCCTATTTCTCTCTTCCATTCTTTCTTCCTCTTTCTCTTATTTCGCTTTTCTATTCTTTCTCTCTCTCTCTCTCTTTTTGTTCCCTCTCTCGTTTCGTTCTCTCTCCTTTTTTCTCCTTCTTTCTCTTATTTCTCTCTTCTATTCTTTCTCTCTCTTTTTTTTCTTTTCTCTCCCTTTATCAGGGCTCGAACTTAGTCTGTAAAAATCCGTAATTTGTTTAAAAAGTACGAAAAGTTAGGGAAAGTAAAATTGATCAAGGAATTTTATTAAAATGAACTTTAAAGGTTTCAATTTCAATAATTTAAAAAATTTCAATTTTGAATGACTCTAATTATAGAAATTTTAAAGAACTTAGATTTTTGAAAAAATCTAATAATTCAAATTATTTTTAAATTAATTAAATTTTTTAAAATATATTTAATTAATTATTAAAAATAGTGGATTTTTAGAAGAATTTTATTAAAATCACTAAAAAAAATTAAATTTTGGAGAAGTTAAAAATGATTGCAGAAATTCAATTATTTTCAAAACTATAATAAAATTCTTCAAAAATTCAATATTATGTTCGAAAATTTAAAAAAATCCTCTTCAAAATGTCAATTATCTTTAAAAATAATAAAATGTTTCTTTCAAATTCAATTATTTTCATAAATTTTCATAAAATTCTTGTCAAAATTTCAATTATTTTCAAAAGTAATAAAATTCTTATCACAAAATTCAATTATATTCAAAATTTAAATTTACACAAAAATCTCGACAGAATCCTAATTATTATCTTTATAAATAAAAAAATTCTTCCTGAAAATTCAATTATTTTGAAAAATTTTAATAAAATTCTTTGCAAAGTTTCAATTATTTTCAAAAATTTCCCTTATTTCTATAATTTTCAATATTCCCTATTTTAATAAAATTTTTCAATATAATTCAATTATTTATAAAAATTTTAATAACATTCTACGCAAACACTTAATTATTTTCATAAATAATAAAAATTCCACAGGAATTCAATACTATTTACAAATATTTTTTATAAATTTCTTCACAATAATTCAATTATTTTCATAAATAATACAATTTTTTACAGGGATTCAATTATTTTCGTAAATAATAAAATACATGGCAGAAATTCATTTATTTTTAATACAATTTTTAATCGAATTTCTCAAAAAATTTAATTGTTCTTAAAAATTCTATTAAATTTCGTCAAATGAATTCAATTATTTAAATATTTGTTGATAAAATTTTTAATAGGAATTGAATATCAAGACAAATTCAATTATTCAATAAATTATTTATTTTTGTATTTAAATAATTGAATTCTTGTAGAATTTTCTAATAAAATTTGATTTGAAAATTAGTTTCTGTTAAAAATTAAAAATAATAATTAAAAATATTAAAAAGATATTATGAATTTTTAGAAATCATTAAATTTTGAAAATGTTGCAAATTAAAATTTTTGAAAATTGGAATTTTTCATATACTTTTAAGTTTTAACTAAAAATTTCTGCAGAATTAATTTTTTTGAAATTCTTAATTTCTATGGTAAAATAATAATAATTGAATATTTATTGATGGTACAGTTTTTCGGCTGCTATACTCTTGAAAAAATTGATCTTCTATAGATTTTCTTCAAATTTTGAGAAAATGTTTGGGTGCCCTTTAAATGTGATAAAAATTTCAATACCCTTTGCCATTCTAAATTTTTGACATGGCAAAGGGTTTTGACATTTTTACCGCATTTAAAGGGCATTCGAAGAAACATTTTCTCAAAATTTGAAGAAAATCTATCGAAAATCAATTTTTTCAAGAGTAACAGCCGGAGAAGTACCTTAAAAATGAAGTTGTTGATATTTTCGAATAATTTTACAATTAAACAAATTCGTAAATAAATGTAATAGAACATTTTTTCAAGTATCTAATCATTTTGAGAATGAATCAAAATATTCTTTAGAGAGAGGGAAAAATTGAAAATTTTATCTGAAAATCAGGGAAAAGTCTGGGAAAAAGGAAATAAAATTTTTTTTTGCAACCCTAAAATTGTTTCCCAAAAAAAATGTGAATTAATTTCAGAATTCTTTATGAAATGGCAAGTTAGGCATTTGGAACACTGGGTATATAAAAATTAAAAATTTCAAAATAAGAAGATCCCATCGTTTGCCCACAATCAGACAAGGCTTAAAAATTGTTAATTTGGTGCTAGTTTCATACAAAAAATTTTGAAAAAAATTGATCGATATATACATTGTTAAAAATAAAATGTTATTAAAAAATTTTTTAAATCTTATCGTAAATTATTAAAAAAAAAATGTTTTCATATTTTTATTAAAAACTACGTGTGAAAACAAAAATTTTTGTTAAAAGAACGCCCAATATAGGTAAATAAGATTTTGATAAAATAAGTTGAAAATTTAAATCTAAAAACTGAATTTTAGTACCTACGGTAAAATATTTTTTAATTTGCCCAAACAGAAGGCTTGCGCATAAAGGAATATTTACTGAAAATTTGAAGAATATTTTTGATGAAAATCGATTTTTTTTCCAAATATAAAAGTCCGCTCTTCTACTCTTCTACTCCTTCTCTCGTTTTTTCTCTTTTCTTTCTCTCATTTCTAGACAGGTAACGGCTTGTTATGCGCCTCAGTACACCCCACACCTACTTGCTGGTACAATACATATGTACGCACGTGTGCGCTGCCCTGCGAATACGTAAGGACACGCGGACTCTCTTTCTCTCTCTTTTGCGCTGCGTGCGTAGGAACCGTACATACATATAGTCGCAAGCATTCAGCTGTCACTCAACGTCTCGACTCGGGTCCAAGGCACTCCTGATGCCAGTCGAGAAGAACATCTGCTCACTGGCAAAACGCGATATCTCGCGATGGAGGGGGTGGTGCTAGTCTGGATTCTCATTTGACAACCCTCCCCTTTTACCCCTACTCGCCTCATCCTTATTTTTCTTCTTTTTTTTGCTTGGTTACCTCGATAGGGATCAAAATAATCTTCTCCATAATCGTTTGGCATCGGAATCTTATTTTTCGCTTGGTTGTTAGAGAACTATTTTTATTTTTCTTCTTTTTTTTTCTTTTCCGGGAGAAAAATCTAGGTTACCTAAGTGCCCTTACGGCGGTACCAGTTATCGCGACAAAGGTTTCGATTCCTGGAAGAAGGAAATTCAACTACCAATCTGGATCGTGTTTCAAAATAAGGCGCGTGTGCTTTCTCTTTATTATATAAACGCATGTTTTTTTTCGGAAGCAGAGAAAAATTTTTAAAAAACGAACAAGGAAAATAATGCGTGAACTCTTGGAATTTGTAAATAATTTTTTGATTTTTGCCTAAGAAATAAATATTCTTCTTGCACCAGCTTCGAGGCAAAACAAAATAAAATTGCGGAAAAATAAACGTAGCATTCTGTTTGAAAATTTGTTTAAATCTTTTATATCTAGACAAAATAGAACACGAGAAAAAGAATTCAAAATCGTTGACTGAGAAATTTTATTGACATTCTTTGGAAGAAATTGAAAAATATAATATGAAAAATATTAAAAATGCAATAAGAGTAAAAAAGAATATTGGAAATATTCAAAATTAGATGAAAAATTGTATTGCCTTTTATTAAAAAATAAAATAAATATATATATAGAAAATAGAACGGAGCGAAAAAGAAGATTTGAAGTTTGATGAAAAATTTTATTAATTTTTTTTTTTTTTTTAAATAAAAATGAACAAAAAAGATTCAAAATTGACTGAAAAATATTATTGATTTCTTTTTAAAAGAAAAAAATAAAATGAAAATAAAACAGAATAGAACGGTAAAAAGCGATTCGAAAGCTGAAAAATTTTATTGATTTCTTCTCAAAATATAAAGTAAAATAAAAAAGCAGTGGAAAAAATTAAAAAATGTCGGATAAATTTTATTGATTTCTTTAACAAAATAAAAATAAAATTGAATAAGAAGAGAATTCAAAATCGGTTTAAAATATTTAATTCACTTATTTTTAAAATAAATAAAAATAATTGAAAAATTGAAAATAAACAGAAAATACAATGGAAAAATATTAAATTTTATTTTAATTCTTTTAATTTTAATTCTGCAAGTTTTATATTTTTTTAATATTATAACATTTCCAGGGTTGCCACAGGTCAGGGAAAAGTCAGGAATTTTTAATAAAGTACTAGAAAAAATTAAAATTTAGAAGCAATTACGAGTGATTGCAGAAATTCAATTATTTTCAAAAGTATAATATAATTTCGAAAAACATTTATTTTCTCAATAAATTATTTATTTTTGTATTTAAATAATTGAATTCTCGTGAAATTTTCAAATAAAAATTGATTTAAAAATGTTTTTCATTTTAAAATTTTACATAATAATTGAATATCTATTAAAAGCATTATAACATGAATTTTCAAAAATAATTGAATTTTGAATATTTTTGAAAATAATTATAGGTACAATTTTCGAAGAATTTACTTAAAATTGTACTAAAAATAATTGAAATCCTGTAAAGAATTTTATTATTTAGGAGAATAATTGAATTATTGTAAAGAATTTTTATTAAATTTTTTTTAAATAATTAAAGTCCTGTAAAAAAATTTTATTATATTTAGGAAAATAGTTAAATTCTTGCAACGAATTTTTATTAAATGTTTCTTTTTAAATAATTGAAATCCTGTAAAGAATTGTATTATTTATGAAAATAATTTAACACTTGGAACGCATTTTATTACATTATTTTTATATAATTAAATTCTTTTAAGAAATTTTATTAAAATAGCAGATTTTGAATATATTTGAATGCGAAGAATTTAAATATTTGTGAAATGGAATTGAATTTTTGCAAAACATTTTCGAAAATAATTACATTTTTTGAGGAATTTATTTAAAATTTTATTAAAAATAATTGAAATCCTATGAAAAATTGTATTATTTATGAAAATAATTGAATTCTTACAACGAATTTTATTTCATTTTTTTAAATAATAGAATTCTTGTGAAAAATTTTATTACTTGTAAAAATAATTGAATTCTTGGAAAAATTTTATTAAAATTTTTGTAAATAATTTTTTTTTTTTTTTTGGAGAAATGTTATGGAATTTTAAATTATTATAAGTTGTTAAATTTCATAAAAGATTTGAATTTGAAATTTTTGGAAAATCTTAATTTCTATAGAATAATAATAATGATTAAATATTTATTTAAAAAAAATTTATTGATGTTTTCGACTAATTTTACAATTAAAAGAATTCCTAATTAAATGTAATAGAACAGTTTTTTTGAGTATCTAATTATTTTTAGAGTCAATCAGAATATTCTTATTTTCATAGAAAAATTTAAAATTTTGTCTGGAAATCAGGGAAAAGTCAGGGAAATTCAGTAAGTTTTTTATTTCAATAATATTTGACGTGGGGCTTTTTTATAATAAAAATAAAATGGGATGAAATTCAAAATTATGGACTGAAAATTTTTATTATTTTCAAGTCGCAAGACAAATTTTACTTCTTTATTTGATTTTAGAAAACATAAATAGAATTATAAACGAAACAAAAAACTAAAAAAATCATTAACTGAAAAATTGTATCAATTTCCTTCTTGAAATGAAAACAAAACCGAGAAATTCAAAATTAGTTGAAAAATTTGACTGTTTTAATTTTTTAAGAAATAAACGATAGTCGATAACGATAAAGGAAAAAAAATATAATTGTCGAACGTTATAATATCTCTCTGTGCGATGATCGCGATGCACGATACGATCGCATATATATAGAGAGAGCATACATGGAACTCTGCAATTGTCTCTTCTCCGCATCCACTTAATGCTTCTATGCCATTAAGAGACGAATGGCACACCGATCAGAATTAATTGAGCTGTGATTAAGGCTTCACGTATATATATATATACGTACATATAATGCAATAATAGTGTGCAATACCTAATAACGCATAAAGCACATATTAGTGATGACAATCATGCTATTGGTTTTGGATCGTAGTTGTTAACATCTCCTATAACATTTCATTCTCCAATTTAACCATATGCACTCCCATTGCCTCATTGGAATTCATACTTAATTATTACAATTACTAATTAATCATTCGCCATTCTGAATTCTTACTCATTCTCCGCTATTTTCTCCTACTTTTCTAAAAAAAAATTTCATTTTCATTATTTACATTATTTACACTGTACAAAATTTTAGGGGAAAATTCCCCAAAATTTTGGTGATGCAATTTTAACCAAAAAAAGTAAATTTCCACTAAGAAAACTTGGATAATTTTCCACAAAAAAAATCGAGGAAATTTCCTTTTAAAATTTTGAGGAATTTTCCCTATGAAACCTTAGGTAATTTCCCTTAGTAATCTTGGGGAATTTTCCCCAAAAACTCCAGAAAATTCCCTATAAAATCTTGTGGAATTTTCCCCAAAAAACTTGAGGAAATTTCATGTTAAAATCTTGTGGAAACTTCCCTTTACAACCTTGGGGAATTTTCTCTAAAAACTCAGAGAAAGTTCCCTTTAAGATCTTGTTGAATTTTCCCCAAAAAAACTCGAAGAAATTTCCTTTTAAAATCTTGAGGAATTTTCCCTATGAAACCTAGGGGAATTTTCCCCAAAAACTCGAGAAAATTTTCTTTTTAATTTTTTAGGAATTTTCCCTATAAAACCTAGAGGAATTTTCCCTTAGTAATCTTGGGGAATTTTCCCTAATAACTCGAGGAAATTCCCTATAAAATCTTGTGGAATTTCCCCCAAAAAACTTGAGGAAATTTCATGTTAAAATCTTGTGGAAACTTCCCTTTACAACCTTGGGGAATTCTCCCTAAAAGCTCAGGGAAAGAACCCTTCAAAATCTTGTGGAATTTTCCCTTTGCAACGTTGGGAATTTTGTCTTTTAAGTTTTAGAGAATTTCCCTTTTTTAAAGTCTTGTGGAATTTTGCCTTAAAGCTTGAGGAAATTTCCCTTTAAAATCTTATGGATTTTTGCCTTTGCAACCTTGGGGAATTTCTCCTTTAAAATCTTGAGTAATTTTCCCCTTAAAACATTGAGATATTTTTGAGTAAAGATTTTTTTTAGATATTTTTACTGTAAAATCTTAGAGAATTTTTCCTGCAATATTTCTTGGCGAGTTTTTCCTGTGAAACCTATGTTATCATTGTAAAAAATTTGGGGATTTTTCCCTGAGGTTTCTTGTGGAATTTTCCACAAATTCACGAGGAAAAGTATTTTTACTATACGATTTTGTGGAATTTTCCACAAATTAGTGAAATTTTCTACAATCTTGGGGAAAAGTGATAAAATATTAGGAAATTTTCCACAAAGTGGAGGGGAAATAATTTTTCACTACAATTTTGTGCAATTTTCCACAAAATAATGAAAATTTCAAAAATCTAATAGGAAAATTTGTATATTATAATAGGGAATTTTCTACATATTAGTAAGAAAATGTCATTTTATGAAAGCTTTGTAGAATTTTCCCAAAATTAATGAAAATTTTTATAAAGTTGAAGTTTTCTCGAGTTTTTTTGGGGAAAATTCCCCAAGATTTCAAATGGAAAATTCCTCGAGCTTTTTGGGGAAAATTCCCCAAGATTATAAAGGAAAAATTCCTCAGGATTTTAAAGGGAAGATTCCACTAGATTTTAAAGGGAAATTTCCTCTAGTTTTCTTGGGGAAAATTCCCCAAGTTTTCTTGGTGGAAGTTTACCTTTTTTGGTTAACTAATTATTCATGGTTTTCTGACACTAATTATTTTTCGTATTCTCTAATTAGTTAATTTTAAATAATTAATTTTAGTTAATTTTAAATAGTTAATTTTAAGTTTTCTGGTGCTAATTATTTAATTTAGACAAAAAGTTTGACAAATCGGTTGCTAATTACTGTAACGAATCGATGCTGTTAAATTATGCAGTCAAAGTAACTAATTCAGATTTTAAAAAATCTTTTTTTTGAATTAATAAAAGAAAATAATTAACATACTTATTATTATTCTAAACTCTTGTTTATTTTAGCCGAAGAAAAAAAATCCTTTTTCTACGTACAGAGAAATAAATTTTGAATTAAAAAATAATGAGAATAATTTTAAAAATATTCACTTGAATGCCTTTAGTGTATATTTTCTTTTTCATCATTATTACACAATGGTGGAAAATAAAGGGAAAATCTTCTTTCCTCAGAGAATATTTAATGATCAATTTATATTTTCATCTGAAAAATTAATTTTTTCTTACTTGTTATAATATTCTATACCGGCAATAATATAAAAGCCGGTGCGCGGAAAAATTTATCCGAGAGGGGAATATTCTAAAGTTAGATACTCACTTTGAGATTAAGACTGATCGATCTTGTTATATCAAAATGATGCTTTAACGATAAAAAGTCTTTTTTTTTAATCATTATTGTGTATTTCTCTCTCTTTCGTTTTTTTTTCTTGAGCTGTGAAAAAATAACGAAACGGGGAAGATATTTTACAGTGCTGTTTTGAAAAGCTGCGTTATTGACACATCAATTATTAAGAAAAGATTTTTCACTGACGCGTTTAGTGTCTATTTTTCAAGTTGATGAGCTAATAATGTCTCTACTAAGATGGGAGGAGTCGTCAGACATTTCGTTTAGGGGGAATGATCGTTTCTAATGATTTTCAAGACATTTTTACATTTCTTACTTTGGTAAAATATTTTTATTCATTTATCAAATTAACTAAAAGCGTCCGCAGGTAAAAAAAAAGTGGAAATCTTTTATAATAAATGTAAGATTTTTGTATATTTACACTAATTGTTATATGTTTAGGGAAAAATAAATGTTATTAAAGAAGTACAAAGTAAGAAAAAAATTTAATGTATTTTAATTTTTATCAAATAAATAAGTTTAAAAAACACAATTAAAATTTAAAAAAGAAAGAAAAGAAAAATTTAAAAAGAAATTTCAAAAATTGAAAATAAATTACAATATAAAATAAAAAAAACAAAAGTAAAAAAATAAGAAAAAATGTATCTTTCATGAAAAAAATATTTACTACCTGTTTCGGCAAAAACTATATATTTTCCTCTATTTCTCGTTCCATCAACTACGACATTTTTTTGCTCTTCCATGACTTTGAGAAAAAAAAATATCCCACAGTTTGAAAACTAAAAAAAAATAAAATAAATAGTGTGAAAACTGGATCAAAAAAAAAAAAAAAAAAAATAGGACACACAGTGTTTTCCTAACGAGTTTCGATTCATGATTTTTGACACCCCAAGTGCCATCATCTTTTTCTTTTCTCTCGAATTTGAAACTCCCTTTTTTCCCCGGGCTGGGGAGAAGGGAAAGATATTTTTTCTCGCAATCTTTTTTTTTCTTCTTCCCCGTGTAATCTCTCTTCATATCTTTTGCCTCTCGCGTAAAAGAACAAAAAACTGAAAAATCAGTAGCCAACGTAGGCACAAAAAAAAATCGTGAATTGAAAGAAAACGTAACTCGAAACCATAGTGATCCTTTTCTTTTTCTTCTCTTTTTTTTACACCGAATCTCATCTTTCTTTTAATTTCACACAGAAAGAATAATGCAACGCGAAGCTTCCCTAATACAAATATCTATATATATATATGTATATATAAATAATTCAATTCTAAAAGTGATCCAATTCCGTGTTGTAGATCGTTACCAAAGATTTGCTACTTCTCTTGATCTTTAGCCGCATATGTCACACATTTGAGTGAATGAAAAAAAAGAAATAGAAAATCAAGTAAAAAAAATAAGAGGAAACGACAGACAGACAATGAGAGGAAACTATATGAAACACGTGATTCGATACTTGCTCCATTGTTGAAAATTGATTTTGGTTCTCACTGAGTTCTTTGACCATTCGCATATATATATGTATAGTGTATATATATATATATATATATATATATATATATATATATATATATATATACTGGTTGAATTTACGACATTCCAAATGTCTCGAAAAAATTTTTGTGAATGAACAACCAATTCTCTCGTACCTGGTGTGTGACCTGTGAGCAATTCCAAGATTTTTCAAAAGGGGTGGGTTTGTGGTTCTTTTTCTAAAAAAAGGAAGAAGAAGAAGAAGAAGAATCAGAAGAATAAAAAAAAAGGTGACAGGGGAATAATAAATTTTGCCGTGTTTTTCTCGCACCTTAAAGTGTTCCAAGAAAAATGCATTCTTCGTTTCTCATTTAGATTAACACACGCTCTGCATTTTTCTTAGAAACGGTTAAACGTCGTTTAAAAGTAAGTTATGATCTTTTTTCCAAATTCCCCCCGCGCTGCACACGCTTATATATATTTTTTTTACCTGTATAAAGAAAATTTAATTTCACACCCCCCTTTATGCCAAGGAAGAAAATATAATTGATTCCAAAAAAATGGTTTCATTCCTTTTCTTTCGGTTACTTTTTATTTTATTTTATTTTCTAGTTTCTACATTATCATATTTGTATTTTATAGTTTAAAATTCTCGGTATATACATAATAATTATATATAAATTTTTATAAATATTAATAACCATAAATAATAAGTAGTAAATAAAAAATAATATTTTTACTTTGCAAAAATTTAATAAATTTTTAAAAATTTTAATAAAATTATTAGCAGGAATTTAGTTATTTTTAATGAAATTTTAAGAAAATTTCTCAAATGATTTCAATTATTTTCAATTAAAAATTTTAATAAATTCAATTATTTTCATGGATAATAAAATTCTTCGTAAAAATTCAATTATTTTTAATGTAGTTTTAAGAAAATTTCTGTAATTATTTCCAAAAATTTCGTTAAAATTCTCCATAAAATCAATTACTTTTAAAATAAAAAAAACCGCTGCCAAGTTGTACATTTTTATAATTTTGGTGTTCATTTCATGAACACTTTGCTTCCTCATAGAAATAATAATAATTGAAATATAAGAATTACTTTTTATAAAAGGGTTAAAAATCATTAAATCTTGGTCCAAAAAATGTGTTTTTATATATTCTATAAGATGGTAATAATAGTTCAATAATTCACATAAATTAATAAACACGAATGTTGAAAAAATGATATTTTCCACAATTCTTGATTTTTCAAATACCAATAATTTCATAATTTCTGCCCGAATCAGGTTAAAAAATAGGTCAATCGAAGCGTTTTTTAATGCTCTTTAATTTGGTAATAATTTTTTGAAGTTACTTTTACATAATTTAAAAAAAATTTTTATAAAAGACTTATTTTTCAAAATTTTAGATTTTTAAAAGTTTAATATCTTTGGTTAATGTGGACAAAAAATGTTCAATTGGGGCTCAAAAGATGCGTCTGAAAAAACTTTACAAAACTAAATACAAAACAAAACTAAACTTCTACATTTTTCAACAAAATTTTCAAAAAAGTCTTATTTTCTAAAATTTTTGATTTTTTAAGGTTTAATATTTCCGGTTAATATGAACGAAAAATATTCAATTAGGGCTCAAAAGATGCGTGTGAAAAAACTCTACAAAACTAAAGAAAAACATTTATAAGTGTCCTAACATTTTTTTAAGTTACGTTCAAAAAACGTTTTTTTACAAAATGAAAAATGCAAAAAAAAAATAGTTAAACTTCATGAATCGGGCTGAAAATACTCTCATTTTATGTCCCCCGGGGAGACCTACAATTTAAAAAAAAATTGAGGCCTTTAGCTCTTTCTCGTTCTGAGATATTGAGGCAAATGTAATGTTAGTACACACACACACACACACACACACACATCGGGACAAATTTTTAAAATCCGTTTTTTGGACTTCGGTGTTCAAAATACGTCGAAATTTTTTTTTATTTATTTAGAACATTTATAAAGGGAGTTCCTGTGCATATATAAAGTACTAAAGTATTAGGCATAATAAAAAAAAATTTATAAATATGTCAAAAAATGACAATCCAAAATTTTGCTAATACAAAGCTTCCTTTATGAGGAAGCAATATTTTATTATTTTCATAATTAATAAAATTCTTTGTAGTAATTCAATTGTTTTCAATAAAATTTTAAGAAAATTACACCAATAATTTAAAATGTTTTCAATTAGACATTTAATTAAATTTCTCAAATGAAATTACAATTTTTATTTTAAATTCCTTGCCTATGAATTGAATTATTTTCATAAATATTAAAATTCTTAAAAAAAAATTCAATTATTTTTAAAAATTATAATAAAATTCTTTGTAAGAATTGAATTATTTTCATAAATATTAAAATTCTTCGCAAAAATTTAATTATTTTAAAAAATTGTACCTAATAAAATTCTTTGTATAAGAATTGAAATTTTCATACCTAAATATTAAAATTCTTCACAAAAAATCAATTATTTTCAAAAATTGTAATAACATTTTTTGTAAGAATTGGAATTTTCATAAATATTAAAATTCTTCGCAAAAATTCAATTATTTTTTTAAATTGTAATAAAATTTGTTGCAAGAATTCAATTATTTTCATAAATATTTAAATTCTTCACAAAAATTCAATTATTTTCAATACAATTTTAAGAAATTTTAATTATATTTTTAAAAAGTGTAACCCAATTCTTTGAAGGAAGTAAATTATTTTCACAAATCAAAAAATTCTTGTTAAAAATTCAATTATTTTTAAAAATTTTAATAAAATTCTTTGGGAGAATTTAATTATTTTCAAAAATACGATAAAATTCTTTTAATTAATTGAATAATTTTTAATACAAATTTAATTAAATTTCTCGAAAGAATTCAATTATTTTGATAAATAATTGAACATTCTTGGTGATAATAAATTATTCAATGATTTTCATAAATAATAAAATTCTTCGTACGAATTCAAATATTTTAAATGAAAGTTTAAGGGGATTTGAACCTTGATGACGTCACAGTTTGTGCAAAGCATTAGTTTTTAAATCTGTGACGTCATCATGGTTCAAATGCCCTTAAGAAAATTTCACCAATGATTTAAATTATTTTCTATTAAAATATTAATTAAATTCCTCCAAAGAAATTCAATTATTTTGATAAATAATATAAAATTCTTTAATTCTTTAATTATTTTCAATACAGTTTCAAGAAAATTTCTCGAAAAAATTGTAATTGATTTCATAAATATTAAATTATTTGCCGGATTTCCATTATTTTTTTGTATTGAATAATTAAAATTTGAATCAATAAAATAATAATTATTTTTGGAAAAATATCGAATGATTTTCAATTTTTAAAGTAAACTGAAATCTTATAATGAATTTTTTCTTATTACAAAAAATAAGTGAAAAGAGAAATGGTGCTTAGCTCGTTGTTTACAGTCTTTGGTTGGCGTCCGTCAAACCCGGGTTCGATTCCCAGTTTCCGTAAAAATTATTTTAAAAATTTTCCTTCGAAGCACATAAATTTTTGGCTCAAATAGACTCTATTTGAGTTAAATATGAAAATTGATATAAATTATTTATTAAATTATAAAAATATTATTAACTATTATTATTTTACCCAACGAAAGATACCTAAGAAACGAAAAATTTTTAAGTTATGTTTATAATTCGGTTTCAAATCTACATAATTAAAAAGTAACTTTTAATCAAGATAAATCTAACACAAACATAACCTATAATTCGTTTATTTTTTAGGTACAATTCTGTGGAGCGAGTCAAAAAATAAAAAAAATAAAAAAATATAAATTGGATAAATTGCAATTAATTATAAGTTACTGTATATATTATTGTATATTATACACTGTCAAGGAAAAATTAGAAAAATTCCCCAATAAAGAAAAAATTTCATTCAAATAAAGAAAATGATAAGTTACTGTGTATATTATTGTATACAATACACTGTCGAAGAAAAATTAGAAAATTTCCCCAATAAAGAACAAATTTCATTCAAATAGAACAGTACAAAAATTGCATTTAAATTAACTCGCATTTTAACAGCAACAAAAAGAGCAATTAATATCGATTTTCCTTTGTTGTCCATGAAAATTACAGTTCATTCTAAAAAAAAATTTTTCAAGAGTAGTTTATTCTCACTGAGAATGAGTGAAGAAAAAAAAGGGAGGAGGGTTTCACGATTTGAATTGACATAATATAATGTGGTCACGGGGTCAGTGAAAACTTAGTTGGCAACCTTTCTACAAAACTATTGTAAAAATTTCAACTAGCATCATTTACGAAGCAAGAAATATTACGGTTTTTTTTTCTCTCCACAAAATCCCGTGACAAATAATAATCATCGTATAGTATAACATAGCACTTAGGCGGGAAACTATTTTTTCTTCTTTCTCTCTCGCACTCTCTCTCTCTCGCTTTTGGAATTCACGCATCTCCATTCACAAAAAAAAAGACTTGCCTATTATAGTGCCTCTCAAATATTATAATAAGAGGAGTCTCCAAAAATACATAAACTGCACTCAATTTTTTCTTTTTTTCTTCATTCATTCATTCATTTCATTCATTCATTGAAATCTAACCTAGTGTAAAGTGTGAGTGTCAGGTCAGAGAGTGATATAATCAAATTAAGCTACACTTAATGATTTCATTCTAGTGCAAGTGAATTACCGTGCTCTAAAATATAAAAAAAACGATAAATTTCTTCATATTTTATGGTTCGATGTATTTTTGTAAGCTATTTTTGGAAATCTTTTTCCTTTTTTTTTGAAGATAAGAATAGGCTTACTTCGATAATTTGAAGTGACTCATTTTGATTCCTGAGTATGATTCATGATGACCTCTCACACTTTTGAAAAAATCAAGCGTGAGTCACCGAGAGTCACTATGCGATTTTTTTCTTTTCTTTTCGTAAATGAATTTACTAAATAAATAAAGATTTCTTTATTATTGTAGAGAAAGGAGTTAATTTGACTCCCAACGGAATTCTGTAAAAGTTTCACCATTCTGAAATAAAAAAAAGCAAAGCGCAAAAAACTTTGAGAGTTAAAATCACTACTCTATACTTTTAACTCCATTTTGAAATAATTTTTCTCTAATCTTTTTACTTTTTTGTATTTTTACAATTTTAAAACATTTTTTAAATAATATTTACTTATTTTACATTCCCCGATTTTTAGTAAAATGGTATTTCTCCGATAGATAAAAACTATATTATTATTAATTATTGTTAATATTGATATTGATAACAAAATATTATTATACATATGAATTTTTAAAAATGTTATTAAAATTATTTAAAAGCATTCACTTATTTTCATGTCAATAAAATTTTATTAAAAATTTTTGAAATAATTCAATTATTATAGTAGTTAATAAAATTCTTGACATAAGAATTCAAATTCTTTTCAATTAAAAATTTAATTAAATTTCTTGCAAGAGATATAGATTTTCAAATTTTTTTTTAAAAATTTTTTGTATGAATTGAATTACATTTTCAAAAATATTAAAATTCTTTAAAAAAATTCAATTATTTTTAAAAATTGTAATAAAATTTTTTTTGTAAAAATTAAATTATTTTCATATTAAAATTCTTCGCAAAAATTCAATTATTTTCAAAAATATTAAAATTCTATAAAAAAGTTCAATTATTTTCAAAAATTGTAATAAAATTCTTTGTATGAATTGAATTATATTCTTGAATATTAAAATTCTTGGCAAAAATTCAATTATTTTTTAAAAAGTTCGTTAAAATCCTCCAAAAATTCAATTATTTTCAAAATAAAAAAGTATTCAATTATTTTTCAAAATTGTAATAAAATTCTTTGTAAGAATTGAATTATATTCATGAATATTAAAATTCTTGGCAAAAATTAAATTATTTTTTACAAAGTTCGTTAAAATCCTCCAAAAATTCAATTATTTTCAAAATAAAAAAGTATTCAATTATTTTCATAATTAATAAAATTCTTCGTATAGTCATTCAATTGTTTTTAATAAAAGTTTAAGAAAATTACACCAATAATTTTAAATTCTTCAAAAAATTCAATTATTTTTCAAAATTGTAATAAAATTCTTTGTAAAAATTGAATTATTTTCAAGAATATTGAAATTCTTTGCAAAAATTACATTATTTTTAAAAATTGTAATAAAATTCTTCGTAAGAATTGAATTATTTTCAAAAATATTAAAATTCTTCGCAAGAATTCAATTATTTTTAAAAATTGTAATAAAATTCTTTGTAAGAATTGAATTATTTTCACAAATCATAAAATTCTTTAAAAAAATTAAATTATTTTTAAAAATTGTAATGAAATTCTTTGCAAGAATTGAATTATTTTCAAAAATATTAAAATTCTTCGCAAAAATTTAATTATTTTTTAAAAATTGTATTAAAAGTCTTCGAGAAAATATTTAATTATTTTCAAAAATCATAAAATTCTTTAAAAAAATTCAATTATTTTTTAAAATTGTAATAAAATTCTTTGTAAGAATTCAAGTATTTTCAAAAATATTAAAAATTAAAATTCTTCGCAAAAATTCAATTATTTTTAAAAAATTGTATTAAAATTCTTTGAGAAAATTAAATTATGCATGTTTTCAATACAAATTTAATTAAATTTGTCGAAAAAATTCAATTATTATTTTCATAAATAATGTAAAATTCTTTGTAATATTTCAATTATTTTCAATAGAATTTAAAAATATTTCTCGAAAAAATTCAAATTATTTTCAATTTTCATAAATAATAATAGTACTCTACGCCGGTATTCAATTATTTTTATTACCATTTTAATAAAATTTCTCCAAACAGTGCAATTATTTTTAAATGCTATAAATTTAATTAAATTCCTCGAAACAATTTAATTTTATTTTGAAAAATATTAATAAAATTCTAAGCAAGAATGAAATTATATTTCAAATTCGGATTCGATTTTTAACTTTAAATTTTACTTTCATTTTTGTTGGATATTTAATTCTCTCAATTTTTGTACAGCGCTTTTTTGCTTTTTTTCTTGCTTATTCACAGTTTTGCGGTTAATTTCGATTTAATTTTCTGCTATATATCAAATTTTCTTTGATAATTTTTTTTCAAAGTGAATAAAAATTTTTTTAAATAAATCTTCTCGCCCAGGTGTTACGAAGGGGGAAAAATTGTAAATATTGACACGAAAAATACACAAGCCGTCAATAAACATATAATTAAAGGAAAAAGAGATTGTCCTGTGTATTTTTTTCTCCACGCAGTCTCATTGAATGGCGAGCAAAAGATTCATTTTCCTGAAAAACCGTATTATCCACAAGAGAGTAAAAATCAACAAACGTCGATATATAATATAGAAAAAGAGAGAAAAATAGTGAAGGAGAGTGAAAAGGCGTGAAAGAGAGAGAGAGAGAGAGAGAGAAATAGAGGAGGAGAGAAAAAGAGAGAGAGATTTTCTCCAAGGACGATTCCCGGGGAAAGCCTATTAGGCGCGAACCACTAGCCGGCAGGTCCTTTTCGCCATATATACGTCCTGCGGGAATTAAGCTCCTACGGCCTGGCGAATCGCAAAATCCGCCAACAATGAAAGGGCATGGAGAAATTTTTAAAAATGACACTGCGCCTTTCCACCTGCTAAATGCATAAATCATTTTGCGACGCCAACGACGACGACGACGACGACTACGACCGACCATTACAGGTGTCTTATACCCACTTTCATACTTCATTGGACTTGAAAACTTTACTCGAATTTCTCACTTCTCCTGCGGTTTTTCCTTTTTCTACCTTCGAAATTTTAGAAAAATTTACTACTTAGTTCATACTTTAAACTTGGCAAATTGACATTTTTCCAAAGAGCCCCCTATACACATTTCATTCATCTTTCAAATTTTTCCATTTTCAACATGAATGAACATTATACCGTTCAATATAAAAATAAAACCGTAAAATTAGTAAAATTACTCATAACTGTCAATTTATGTACACTTTTACAGTTTTAAATATTATAAAAGTAATAATTTTTTTTATGGAATTTGTAATTTTTTTACGATTCTCCAGAGTAAGTTAGAAAATTTTAAAATAGTAGGAATTAAGAATATTAAGATTTGAGAAAGAAAATAGTAATTTTTTTATTGCTTTATTTTTAGTAAGGGACAAATTTGGGGTATAATTCTTAGGGATGACAATTAACTCCCTCCTGGAGTTAATTACTGCTCGTTATTTTTTCAGTGTTTGAATTTTAAGTGCGTTGAGAAAAGCTTTTGGAGTCCTGAACTATTCCTTTCGGGGTTTAATTCAAAATCTCGGGGTTTTTTAAAACACTTAACACCATAAAAATCTTTACATTGATAATTTTACTCCTTTCGGTGTAAAAATCGAAGAAAGGTACAAATAAAAAATAATTAAATCAAGTATGTAAATAATTTATTGAAACGAAAAAAATGATATTTAAAATAACCAATTTTTAGAAAAAATAAAAATTCAAAAAGTTTTAAAATATTTTTAGACCGATTTTATTTTATGGCCATCGAATTCTTTTTAAAAAATTATTATAAAAACAATTTTATGGAATATTTATTTATTTTTTTGATATAATTAAAAATATCGCTGTCTCCTTAACTCAAAAATTTAGATTTATCTGAATCCAACAATGTAAATAAAAATAATTTTTAGATGCAAATAAATGTTTAATCTAAAGTTTAATAAATTAACTAAATTTTTGTCCTGGTCGAAAAGTAAAAAGAAATTAAAAATCCAATGAAAAAAAATTGAGATACAAAAATTTAAATCTTATTTAAGTCTTGAATGAAATTGTCCTTTTTTTAAAAAAATTTTTATAGAATAATTGAAATTCTTCTAGAAATTTTTTTAATTTATGAAAATAATTGAATTTTGGTAAAGAATTGTTTTATTTTTGAAAATAATTGAATTTTTGCAATGAATTTTATCAAAATTGTTGAAAATAATTGTATTTCTTGGAATAATTGTTTTAAAAGTTTTATAGAATAATCAAAAATGCTTCTAGAAATTTTTTTATTTATGAAAATAATTGAATTTATTGGAAGAATTTTTTAATTTTAAAAAGAATTAAATTTTTATAAAGAATTTTTTTATTTTTGAAAATAATTGAATTTCTTGGAATAATTGTTTTAAAAATTTTATAGAATAAACTAAAATTCTTCTCGAAATTTTTTTATTTATGAAATATGAAAATAATTGAATTTTTCTGAAAATTTTTTTTATTTTTGAAAATAATTGAATTTTTGTAAAGAATTTTATCAAAATTGTTGAAAATAATTGTATTTCTTAGAATAATTGTTTTAAAAGTTTTATAGAATAATCTGAAATTCTTCTAGAAATTTTTTTATTTATAAAAATAATTGAATTTTTGTGAAGAATTTTTTTATTTTTGAAAATAATTGAATTTTTGTAAAGAATTTTTTTATTTTTAAAAATAATTGAATTTTTGTAAAGAATTTTTATATTTTTGAAAATAATTGAATTTCTTGGAATAATTGTTTTAAAAATTTTATAGAATAAACTAAAATTCTTCTCGAAATTTTTTTATTTATAAAAATTGAATTTTTGTGAAGAATTTTTTTTATTTTTGAAAATAATTGAATTTCTAGGAATAATTGTTTTAAAAATTTTATAGAATAATCTGAAATTCTTCTAGAAATTTTTTTATTTATGAAAATAATTGAATTTTTGTGAAGAATTTTTTTATTTTTGAAAATAATTGAATTTTTGTAAAGAATTTTTTTATTTTTAAAAATAATTGAATTTTTGTAAAGAATTTTTATATTTTTGAAAATAATTGAATTTCTTGGAATAATTGTTTTAAAAATTTTATAGAATAAACTAAAATTCTTCTCGAAATTTTTTTATTTATAAAAATTGAATTTTTGTGAAGAATTTTTTTTATTTTTGAAAATAATTGAATTTCTAGGAATAATTGTTTTAAAAATTTTATAGAATAATCTGAAATTCTTCTAGAAATTTTTTTATTTATGAAAATAATTGAATTTTTGTGAAGAATTTTTTTATTTTTGAAAATAATTGAATTTTTGTAAAGAATTTTATCAAAATTGTTGAAAATAATTGTATTTCTTAGAATAATAAAAGTTTTATAGAATAATTTGAAATTCTTCTAGAAGTTTGTTTATTTATGAAAATAATTGAATTTTTGTGAAGAATTTTTTTATTTATGAAAATAATTGAATTTTTCTGAAGAATTTTTTTATTTTTAAAAATAATTGAATTTTTGTAAAGAATTTTTATATTTTTGAAAATAATTGAATTTCTTGGAATAATTGTTTTAAAAATTTTATAGAGTAAACTATAATTCTTCTAGAAATTTTTTTATTTATGAAAATAATTGAATTTCTGTAAATAATTATTTTATTTTTCAAAATAATTGAATTTTTGTGTAGAAATTTATTATTTATGTAAATAATTCCGATTTTATAGCGTAAAAGTAAAAACATGTCTTTTTCTCACATGTTTTATTATTTATTTTGGAAATTTTTATTTATTTCTGATTTTTTGACTTTGGACATTTTTATTTTGGATTTTTTGTTTTTTGGACTTTTTTTCTTGAACTTTTCCGTTTTCTATAGAAAATTTTTTTTCTATAGAAAATTAATTTTTTCGGGAAAAAAAGAATGAAAAAAATTGTTGTATATTTTTCTTATAAGAAAAATATACAACAATTTTTTCCATTCTTCCATATTTATACTTCTTGTGATGAGAAGAAAAAATAATTTAATCTCACATGACGCGATTATGAACGACGAGGTGGAAGTGAATTTTTTTTTCTTTTTACCCAAAAAAAAAAAAAAAAAAAAAAAAAATCAGTGCATCGACCGGAATAATTCCCGATGAATGGCTTTGCTTTTGAGATTGTCAGAAAACGTGGGAAAGCGAAAATATATAGCAAAAGTCCTGGCAATAGAGAGAAAGAGATGGAGAGTGAGAGTTAATGAGGCTAATCCTGCAAATCTGCGGGTAAAGATTAGCAGATCCTGTTGGCGATGAGTCTCACTACCAGTGTGCCACCTGTGTGTCCTCGGCAATGAGATGTCCTACGGGGTGTCGTCGTCGTCGTCGTCGTATATCGACAGAATAAACGAAGCGCATGGACTATAAGGACAGTCTGAAAAGTATTGCAAACAAAAGACCCTCGATAACGAACCTGTTGACAGTCTGGCAAAACTCGTTTTCCGCTCTAAAAAAAAAAAATAAAAAAAAAGAATTAAAAAAAATCGTTAACTCGCGAAACGAATATATATTCACAAATTGCTCGCATAATATATCAAATGTTATTAAAAAACGTTTATTAAAAACGACATTCTCAACTTTTAATGAAAATCCTCAACCCTCTCTCTCTCTCTTTTCTTCTGGTTATTCAAATAACAACTTGATGTGAATACAAAAGTAAAATTTATACCTCAATTTACTGTAAAAAAGAAAATTTTTTCAATTATTAAATTTAGACTTTAAAATTAATTTTTAAAATTTAGAACAAATTTTTTTAATTACCTATAAAATACAGAAAAATGTTTTTTTTAATTGTGGGCATATCTCTGGTTTCAATGTATAATTAGGCAAAAAATAAACAGGATTGAAACTTTTTTCATAAGCAAATGAAACAAATAAAACGTTTTACTGTCTCTACGAGTGATTTTTCATTCATTTCGTTATTTCTTTATTTTAAAATTAAAATTAAATTTATAATATTAGTTTAGGGAAATTTAATAATTAAAAAAGTAAGAAGGTACCGAACTTGAGGAGAAGCGGCGCCCCACTTTTCGAAAGCGGACTTGCGCATTGGGGAGAGGCGCCTTGGTGGGGGGCCGCTTCTCTCTGACTCGAACTCGTCAGGTACTTGCACCTACGCTTTTTTAATATAATTTCTTGTAAAGACACAGTTAATTAACAATTTATTATTTATAATTTATAATTAATTAAAATAAATGCAAGTTATAAATTAAATAAATCGCTAAATAAAATTAAATCCTAATTGGGAAGAAGAATTCGCAGAAAGTAAATAAAAAAAGAAAAGTAAATCCAAAGTATAAAAAGAACTAAATAAAATTGAAATAAAAATAAAAACTATAATAAAATAAATACATCAAGTAAAGAATCTGTAAAATTCTGATTTTCAAAATATCAATAAAATAAACAATATATAATTGCAACTAAACCAGAACAAAGAATTCTCTTCTAGAAAAAACAAAAAGAAAAAAATCTTCACGAGATGGACACAACACTTCTCGTGGGAAAAACAATGGATCAAAAAAAAAAAAAAAAAAAAAATGGTCGACTGAATTCATAGCTGCGCACGAGATATCGTGTCATGAATTCTGATTCGGGATTTGGGATGAAGAAGACAAAAAAATAAAAAAAAAAAGAAAGGAGAGACGCTCTCTCGTGTAGGAAATGCGAGACGCGAACCAACACGAAAGGAAGTGGGTGGGTGCAAATATAAATACCCAAGGCTTATCGGCGATCTCATCAGAGGGCGTACCTTGAATGAAAGGAGGGCCTAAGAATTTCATTCATGATCGTGCCTCAGGGTTATATCTCGAAAGGACATCATCGTTCTTCACAGAGATCCCAAGCGGTCTGCGACCGCACGGATGAGAAAATAATAATCAAAAAATAAAAAAAGAAAAGAAGAAGAAGAAGAAGGAAATACTCGAGTTTCGGAAAATTTCTCCCGCTGGAAAAAAAATATACTCTTTTTTTTTATTTTCACTCGAACCACTTCTCTTTTTTCGGAAAAATCAATCTCTACACTCACACGTGCATTCACCTGAAAAAAGGACTTGAAAAAACATTTCCAAGATATAATTTAATGTCCTTTACTCGGAAAGGTAAACTTTGAAATCGATTTTTTTTATTTTCGAGAATTTTCAGCACAGGGCTTAATGAAATTTGTGTGTAGATTTTTTCTTTTTTTTATAAAGGAATATCGCGGCGGTAAATTAACTTTTATGTCCCTCTGACATATTTTCATAATTCACTGTTAAATTGTAATTTAATGTTTTCGGTTTAATTTCATTTACTTCTTAGTACAAAATTAATTTACTATTATTCTTTTTATTTTATTATTTTTATTATTATTATTTATTATTTTTATTATTATTATTTATTATTATCATTACTATTATTATTTATTATTATTATTAACAAAAAAATAATTTACTTTATTATTTGAATTTAATTTACTTTATAATTTGAATTTCATTCTATTCACATATTTCATAATTTGGATTTAATTTTATTTAGCGATTTGAAATCCATAATTTAAATATAGTTTTATTAAATTAGAAATTAGAAATAATATATAATTGATAATTAATTGTGCGATTGAGCTATAACAAATTATATTGAAAAAAAATTGTGGGTGCAAGTACCTAAGTAGTACGAGACGAAGAGAAGCGGCCCCCCACCAAAGGCGCCTCTCTCCAATGCGCAAGTCCAATTTCGAAAAGTGGAGCGCCGCTTCTCCCAGCTTCAAGCTCGTTACTTTCTTTTTTCAAATATCTTTTCCAAGATATAATTTTAATTATAAATTATATAAATATAAATAAAAATATTTTAATCATGTCCTTTTTAGGTGACAAAAAATTGTTAAATTTCCCTAAAATAAAATTATTTTATTTTGAATTTCAATAACCAAAGGGGGAATAACGAAATAATTGAAAAATCACACATAGAAACAGTAATAAATCAAATCTGATAATTTTTTGGCATTTCAAAAAGAAAAAAAAACACTACAACTTGTTTTTTTGAAGTAGTTTATATTATATATCCCCTTTTATATAAGGACGCGCGGGGTAAAAATAATCCCGCATGTTTTCAAAAAGAATTAAAGCAAAATGCATTGTCGTCGATTTTTAAAAATCTTCTGGAGAAAAGAGAGACGGTACCTGAATGTCAACACGAGAGGGTTTTTTTTTTTATTTTTATTGTAACACATGATTTCTGTGGCAAGAACTGAATATTTCTCAATAAGAGAGGGCCCACCGGGAATTATAATCATACAGACCCTCTTTTTATGCCAATATATATATATAACTGATGAAAACGAAAACAGGTACTTAAGCTTGGATTTTGATAAAGCTTCACAAATCCATATTGTAAGTACAATAAGAAACTTTTCCCATCCCAAAATAAGAGAGACAGAGAGACTTCAAGTTTATAGAACCTTCAGGTCAAGAAAAACATTCTCGATTGTACTTTCAATAGTGAGACACAATGAACTTGATGAAATGTTGAAAATAAACATTTGAAAATCTTCTTCCGTGGTGGTATCAATTTCATCTGCGGTGATAAAATTAATTTTGAATCAATCAATTTGAGAGTTCAATTTAAAGGACTATCGAAAATTCGAATTTTAAATATTCGATTATTGAGGAAATTTTTTCTCAATTGTTTATAAATTTGCATTTTATAATGAATATTAAAAATTAGTAAAAAAATTATTATTTGTTATTAAAGAGAAATTGCAAATAAGCTAAAAAATTATTGTAAAAAAATTGTATTTGTGAAGGAAAATATTTGTTTCAAGTATAAATTTTTATTCCTTAAGTAAATACTTATATGTTTCAAGTAAATTTTTGTTTGTCTTAAGTAAATATTTGTCGGTTTCAATTCAAGTAAATTTTTATTTGTCTCAAGTAAATTTTTATTTGTTTCAAGTAAATATTTATTTATCTCAATAAATTGTATTTGTCTCAAGTAAATATTCGTCTGTTTCATATGATTTTTTATTTTACTTAAGTAAATGAATATTTGTCTGAAGTGAAAATATTTATTTGCCTGAAGTAAATGATCGTTTGTCTCAAACATTTTTATTTGTTTCAAAAAAATTTTTTATTTGTTTAGTGTAAATATTCATCTGGTCTCAAGTAAATTCTTATTTGTCTGAAGTAAATTTTTATTTGTTTCATGTAAATATTCAGTTATCTTAAGTAAATTTGTATTTTTCTCAAGTAAATATTCATCAGTTTCAAATAAATTTTTATTTGACTTAAGTAAATGTATATTTGTCTAAAGTAAATGTTCCTTTGTCCCGAACATTTTTATTTGTTTAAAAAAAATTCTGATTTACTTAGTGTCAATAATCATCTGGTTGTCTCAAGTAAATTTTTATTTTTTTCAAGTAAATATTCATTTGTCTCAAGTAAATTTTTATTTGTTTTAAGTAAATATTTATTTGTCTGAAAATTTTTTATTTGTTTCATATAAATCTTCATTTGTTTCAAATAAACTTTTATTGTTTCAATTAAATATTTTAGTTCATGCAAATTTAATAATTAAAAGAAAATTTCAACTTTGGAAAAAAAAATTCTAAATAATCTAATACAAAGAAAATAAAAGAAGAAAAAATTGAAAAATAGTTCGATCATGGTATGCATCATTTAACAAAAGCATGTATTTTTATGACAACTCGTGCGCACATCCGGGAACGTTTTGAATTTCCGGCGCATTCGAGGAAGAACGAGTTAAAGAGTGAAAAGGACAGAGAGCGAGTGTGAGAGAGAAGGAGTTAAAAATAGAAATGAAAAAAAAGAGATGAAAGATGGTGAGTTAAAAAAAAAAGAAAAAAGAAAGTATCGAAACGGCGCAACGCAGTCTGAGGGTTTTGGGATATATTTTCAGGTATAAAAGCGGCGAGTCGTTGCTTGTGAGAATGCCAGGTGTGTGGACCCGACCCGAAAAATATAAATTACTTTCCGTACACCTATTTCTACGAAGAGCCCCCCTGAAACGAAAAAATTTACGAGCAAATTAATCGTAATATCGACAGCAGTCTCTCTTTCTCTCCTCTCTCTGACTTCGCGGAATACGGGAGCATCCATGGACCCCTATTGGGTAGTTTATATACATGTATTTTATCTTCTTCTTCTTCTTCTTCTTTTTCGTTTTTTTATGCATAGATTTTTCCACCTGAATTATATATAGGATAAATCCGAATGTAGATATATATATAGGAAAGTGCATGTACCGAGATTGAAAGAATTTTCGAAGAGAGAAAAAAAATTATGTGACAAAGAACATTTTTCATATTCAAGTTTTATGTATCCAGCTTCTTTAATTTAACCGAGTTGATAAACTAGTTTGGAAAATATTTTATTTATGTTGGTGCAATTACGTGTTGTATAAATTTAGCTTCTTTTTATTTTTTGTTTGTTGGTTTTATTTTAGTGATTATAGTTTTGTTTTATCTTCTTGCAATTTTGAACTTTAATCCCACCGCTGCCACCTGTGAGAAGTTTTGTTAATGAAATAAATTTCATAGTGATTCTCTCTTCTCTTTGAAAAAAAAAATTTATTTGATTCAAATAATAGATTAATTGTTAATAAATTTTTATATACAAATCAAATAATTTTTATTTAAGTTTAAATTTCAAATTTAAACATATAATTAAATTGTATTTGATTCGAATACTGTAATTATTCAATCAAATAGAATTTATTTGACTTCAAAATTCAATTTCTTTTCTGGATTATTATTTAAAAATTTTCTTTTTACTTGAATTAGTATTTAATATTTTCCAGTTAATTGTACTAATATTTAATTATTTTTCTTATTTTAATTGATGTTTAATTATTTTCTTTTTCTTTTAATTTGTATTCAATTATTTTCCATTTAGTTGAATTCCTATTATTTACAAATTTTTCAGTTACTTAAATTTGTATTCAATTCTATTTTTTACTTAAATTATTATTTAAAAATTTTCTTTTTACTTGATTTACAATTCAATTATTGTTTCTACTTAAATTAGTATTTAACTATAATCCAGTTAGTTGTACTAATCTTCAATTATTTTTATTACTTCAATTGATATTCAATTATTTTCTTTCTTTTAATTAGTATTCAATTATTTTCCATTTTGTTGAATTCCTATTACTTACAAATTTTTTAGTTACTTGAATTTGTATTCAATTCTATTTTTACTTGAGTTATTATTTAAAAGATTTCTTTTTACTTGATTTACTATTGAATTATTTTTTTACTTTAATTAGTATTCAATTATAATACAGATAGTTTTACTAATATTCAATTATTTTTCTTATTCAATTATTCTCTTTTTACTTGAACTGGAATTCAATTATTTTCTTTTTAATTTCCAGTTACTTGAATTACTGTTTAAATTTTTAAAGTTACTTGAATTTTTTTATTTTTTCTCCATCTGGTTAATTTTTAGTTTTCAATTATTTTTTTCGGTTCAATTATTTTATATTTAGTTACTAATTAAATGTAAATTACATTTATTTGTTACTTAGTTAAATAAAGCTATAATTATTTGTTTGCTTTATCTTCTTGCAATTTTTATCTAATCCCACCGCTGTCATCTGCTAGAAAAAAAATCTATAAAAATACTTTACAAAAAAATTTATTTTATTCAATTAATAGATTACTTGTCTATTATCAAATAGATATTTACTCAAATCAAATAATTTTGATTCCTATTATTCAAAATTTTTTAGTTACTTGAATTTGTAGTCAAATTCCAATTTTTTCTCAATTATTATTTAAAAATTTTCGTTTTACTTAAATTAGTATTTAATTATTTTCCATTTAGTTGTTTTAATGTTCAATTTTTCTTTTACTTTAATTGATATTCAATTTATTATTTTCTTTTATAGTGTTCAATAAATTACTTTACAGTTAGTTGAAATCCTATTATTTAATTCTTTTTTTTACTTGAATATGTATTCAATTATTTTTTTTATTTGAATTATTATTTAAAAGTTTTGATTTACTATTCAATTATTTTTTTACTTGAATTAGTATTCAACTATAATCCAGTTAGTTGTACTAATTTTCAATTATTTTTTTACTTCAAATGCTATTCAATTATTTTCTTTTTCTTTTAATTTGTATTCAATTATTTTCCAGTTATAGTTGAATTCCTTATATTCGATATTTTTTTAGTAATACATACTTGAATTTGTATTTAAGTCTTTTTTTACTTAAATTTTTATTAAAATAAGTTTTCTTTTTACTTAATTTAGTATTCAATTATTTCTTTACTTGAATTCGTATTGAACTATAATCCAGTTAGTGGTACTAATATTCAATTATTTTTTACTCAATTATTCTCTTTTTACTTGAACTGGAATTCAATTATTTTCTTTTTAATTTCCAGTTACTTGAATCACTGTTCAAATTTTTAAAGTTATACTTGAATTTTTAAAATTTTTTCTCCATCTAGTTAATTTAGTTTTCAATTTTTTTTCCGGTTGAATTATTTCATATGTAGTTACTAATTTAATTGGAATTGAATTTTTTTGTTACTCAGTTAAATAAAGCTACAATTTCTTCTTACCTGTAGTTAAATTAGTAAATATAACTTCTAATTATTTTCCAGTTATAGTTTTACTTTGTTTTCATTATTTTCTATCTCAATTGAGATTTAATTATTTTTCAGTTAACTAAATAAATTTTAAATTTCTTACTTAGTATAATACTTAATAAAAATTTAGTAAAATAATCTACTAATTAAAATGAGTAGAAAATGTAACTAATTAGTAAGATTAGTAAAATATAATTTATAATAATTTTCATTTTAGTTTAATAAAAGGGTTTTAATTATTTTCAGTTTTTTCAATTATATTTTATTTGTTTTCAATTTTTTAAAATTATAGAATTTCAATCATTTTTAATTTCTTTTTTAATTATATTTTAATTATTTACTAATCCAATAGGGATTTTTATTATTTTCCGCCTGCAGAAGATTTAAAATATATGTTTGCTGGTTCTTTAAATAGGATTTTAATTATTTACCTATTGAATTGAATTTTAATTATTTCCCTCACATAATAAATTTGGGGTTTTAAGTTCATTAGTCGGATTATTTTTTCAATTATTGACTAAATAACTTAATTGCCTTTTAATTTTATAATAATTCAGTTATAATTAGGTTCATATGTCAACTTTTATGTATGTGACAATTTTGTAATTAGAAAATGAATTTATAAATTCTTTTATAGAATAGAAAAAGTACCAGAGAAAAATATATATCGAGTAATAAGGGAGTTATGAAATGAGCAAAAAGAAAAAAAATGTCGGATAATACCGCGAGATAAAATGCCTGATGCTGCTTCAATATAAAGAAGCAATCATGCGATCTAAATATATCTGTCGCGATTTTCGTTGCTCTTCTCCTTCTCTCCATATCTGCAACGTCGAGACAAAATCTCCGTGCGGTCGCATCATAAGTACAAATACCAAAAGCCTCTCATTGTATCTCGTTCACAATATGAAATTTAAGTGTATAGAGAAAGCTGTATATAAATACCCTGAAAAAAAGATGCCCCCGTTTTTCAAATCTTTTTCTGCAAGTTAAAAAGAAGTTCACCTGCTGTATTTTTGTTGTATATGTACCGATCTTTCTTCAACCTGTTGCGTTTGTTGCACTTAAAGGCGCAACCCGATTTGCACGCTGAATGCGTCGACGACCAATTGAAGAGAACATGAAGATGAAGATGAAAAAAAGTGTGTTATAGAGAAGGAGAGGCAGAGAACGTAAGGTGGTACAGGGTCCACGTGACCCCTGTTTTCAAAAAGCCAAAAGCTTCCTTTGATCGCAAATTCTATTGGATTCCATATAGATATACACAAGACGAAAGCGAGAGAGTGTGAAAGAACCAATAGACGTATTTTTTTTTTTTTTTTTTGATGTGTTTTGTGCGCACATATAAGAAAAGTTGACGAGAAGAATATAAAGAGAAAGAGGAACGAAACATGCCCCACAACTTAAGACTCAATTGAATTCTCAATTGTATCTTATATTACATTTAAAGATTTCACTCTCAAAAAAACCGAAAAATTGACTTCCCTAAATAGCATTATTATTCTTTTCAATGCGAAAAAAAGAAAATATCGTATTAAGCGATTCTTTTGACAATGAAGCAAGTGATCAAGTGTATTTTTGTTGTAACTTTCTTTCACAGTTTTTGAGGATGTTAAAATTGAGACAAAAAAGGAGTCGAAAGTGTTGCGAAACAACATTTTGATTCAGTTTTTGCAGGCTTTGCACTCATCTACTAAAATATTTTTACTACTTTAAATTCACTAATTCTAAAAATTAAAAGACTTAATCTAAAAAATTATAATCAAATTCTTTAAAACGATTTAATTATTTTCAAAAAATATTCAAAATTCAATTATTTTCGATTTTAGGTAGTATTTCCATAAAATTTCACAAAAGAATTCAATTATTTTAAAAAAATTTATAATATTCATCTAAAATTATCAATTATTTTTATAAAAAATAAAATTCCCACAGGAATTCAATTAATAGAATAGCATTCGCAAAAAAATTTCAAAAAAATTAATTATTTAACTAAAATTTTATACAATTCTTCACAATAACTCAATTACTTACACTAATTATAATTATAATACAACATGGAAATTCAATTATTTAAAAAAAAAATTTTTTTAATTCTAAGCAAGAATTCAATTATTTTCATAAATAATAGAACTCATCTCGAAGAATTTCCTTATTTTTAATACTATTTTAAATTAATTAATTGAAAAACTATATTCACAAACAATTTTTTCTACAAGAATTCAATTATTTAAAGTAAAATTTTTAAAAATAACAAAATTTTTCTTAGAAATTCAATTCTTTACACATTTTAATACAATTTTTCACAACAATTCAATTATTTTTATAAATAATAAAATTCTTCTCAGGAATTCAATTATTTTCACCTAAATAATAAAATTCATCGCAGGATTTCAATTATTTTTAATACAATTTAACAGGAATTGCTTAGAAAATTATAATTATTATTAAAAATTTAATTTAATTTTCTCGAAAAAATTAATTGTTTTAAAAATTGTTTTTTTTTTTAATTCTTTGGAAGATTTCAATTATTTACAAAAATATTAAAATTTTTCATAGGAATTCAATTATATGTTTAAAATTTAAATATTTTAATAAAATTGTTCTAAAGAAATCAATTATTTTAAATGCAATTTTAATTAAATTGTTTTTAAACAATTCAATTATTTTTACAAATAAAGTTTTTCACAATAATTCAATTATTTAAGATAAAATATTCATAATATTTATTATATTTCGAAAAAATTAATTATTTAAAACAATGTTTATACAATTCTTATAAAAAAATCAATTATTTTCAAAAATAACAAATTTTTTTGCAGTATTTGAATTATTTTTATAAGTAATAAAATTCTTCTGAGGAATTTAATTATTTTTGAAAATTCTAATAAAATTCATCGCAGGATTTCAATTATTTTTAATACAATTTTACAGGAATTTGCTCAAAAATTGTTCTTATTTCTAAAAATTGAATTTCAATTTCTCGAAAAAATCAATTATTTAAAAAAAGATTTTTTAAAATTCTTTGGCAGAATTCAATTATTTACAAAAATATTAGAATTTTCCACAGGAATTAAATTATTTTCAAATATTTTAATAAAAGTATTGGAAAGAAATCAATTATTTTAAATACAATTTTAATTAAATTTTTTTGAAATAATTCAATTATTTCTTTTAGATTTAAATAAAATTCTTCCCAAAAATTAAATTATTTACATAAATAATTCTTTGAAAAAATTCAATTATGTCGATAAATAACAAAATTATTTCCGAAGATTCTATTATTTTTAGGCATTTTAATAAAATTCTTTGCAAAATTCAATTAATTTCATAAACAACAATATTCATCACAAGAATTCAATTTTTTTTTAAAAGTATTAAATTTTTTCTTGAGAATTCAATTACTTAAAAAAATTCGAGTCTAATAAAATTGTTCGCAAGAATTCAATTGTTTTCATAAATAATAAAATGCTTTTAAAGAATTCAATTATTTTTAAAAAGATGTAATAACGTGCCACACAGACATTCAATTATTCTGAAAAATTTTAATAGAATTCTTTGTAAAACTTAATTATTTTTAAATACTTTTTGCAATTTAATGATTTTCAATATCTACTATTTTCATAAAATTTCCAAACATTTTTTGTAAAAATCTTCGTAAGAAAATTTAATTTTTTCATGAATAATAAAAATTTCTCAGGAATTCAATTATTTAAATTAAAATTTGCTTTTTTCAGGTTAAATAAAATATTAGCAGAAATTTAGAGAAAGATGATGGAAACTATTATATCTAATACAGTAAAAACTCAAGGCTAATAGAAAAATAGTTTTAAAAAAGTAGATAAAAATTCACTGTAAAAATTTTTTTCGAAATTTTTCGAAAAACTGTTTGCCAGTTTTATTTCGCAAAGGTTAGAAATTTTTCGAAACAATAATGTCGAAAAATTTCGACATCTGTTTCGATTTTTTCCGAACAGAGTGGTAAGAAAAATTTCGAAACTCAGTTCGAATTTTCTAGCAACGTTTTTAGATAAATTTCGAAACTCCTTTCGACTTTTTTCTAACTAAACGTTAAGAAAAATTTCTACAACCTATTCGATTTTTTTCGAACAAAATATTTAGATAAATTTCGAAACTTTGTTCGATATTTATAGCAACGTGTTCCGATATATTTAGTAAAATTTTCGGATATTTTTCTAACCAGAAATTTAGAAAAATTGCAAAGCTTATAAAGATTTTTTGCTCTACAAATAGTAAGGATGTTTTTTAATTTCATTTGGTATTATTTGTTCACTAATATTAACTGCAGTTATTTAATTAATGCTGTTCCAATTAGCAAAAAAATTATAAATGGGTGCAAAATAGAGATAAAACGATTTAATCATATAAGTATACATTTATAAAGTTTTTCTTTTATTATAAATTAACAATTTTAATTATAAATAAGTATGGTAATTATTACAATTAAATTACAATTATTTCACATAATTTTTTGATTTCGTTGAATAAATTAATTTAATAATTTTCACACAACATATAAATTTAAAATACATTACTTCTTTATCACACAAAAATAACTTTAAACAATTCACTTGACAACAAACAAATGTTTACTTAAAAATATTCACTTCACCACAACATTTCAGAACTATACCTTACAAAAAAATTAATTCACAACGAAATACTAACTTTAAAATAATTTTGTCACACGCGATTTTAGTGTATTTCTGACAAATGCTAAAGAGCAACTGACGCTCGAAAGTCTTTTGGAAGAAGATTTTACAGTCAATATTTGAAACTCACGAATACTTCAAATTTTCTTTCTAAATGAATCTATAAGAAAAAAACTAAAACCGAAAACTTATAAAATAGACCCGTTTACAATAAGGAACCCTTAGAGATGGTCAACCGATGGCAAACCAGATGTGACAAATCTTTAGAAACTATGAAATACTTTAAAAATTCACAACTTTGCTGGCAGGAAAAAATTTTTCTTGTTATAATAATAAATAAAACTTTATTTTAATTATTTGTAAAATAATAATTATTTATAAATAGACTAAAATTATGATAAAATGTTAGATTATATTTATAAAAATATTTCTGAATTTTTGATGGTCAGCATTTTCAAATAAAATTTATGATGAAAATAATTTGTTATTAATAAAAAAATAGTTTGTTTTACAAAAACTTAATAACAAGGGTGGACTATATAATCCATTAATATAAAATTGTTATATGTTTAAATTCAAATATCTTTTAAACTGTAGTGTCATTAATTATTAATTTTTACTATATTAAAAAATACAGAATTTGTTCTTAATAAATAAATAACCATACGATATTTGAACTTCTACATTTTTAAGAAAAATTTATGAATATTATTAGAAATTTTGTTGTACATGGGTAGAAAAATATCTTAAAGTTGTTAGAAAGATTGTAATTTGTAACAAAATTAGAAAATTTACTAAAACATTTTGCAATACTTCATAACTAGTAGAGAAAAAATTCGAAATCAGTAAGAAAAATTTCGAACTTTTTACGAAATATACTTAATCTTACTCACTTTTCGAAAAATTTCGAAAAAGTTTCGAATTTATTCTATACTTTTTGAAAAATGTCGAACTTGGTATAGCAAAATCATTTTCTCAACGTTTTTCGAAATATTTCTAACTTTTCAGTAAGAAAAATTTCGAAAAATTTTTACAGTGAATTGTTAAAAATAGTTAAATGTAGTAGAAGTTCAAGTAAAAGTGTTAAAAAAATACTAATAGAAGTAAATGATAATAATGCATTAAAAAATAGTAAAAAACTATCAAATCAGTACAAATAACATTAAGAAAAAAAATTCCTCAATTAAAAAAAAAATTGTAAAAATTCCCATGAACAAAAATTTTACCAAACAAAATTGCTTCTAAACGAATTAAAAATTTAGTCAATACAATGAATATAAATTCACGTATTCTGATTCAAAAGATATAAATACAATAAAAAGAAAGAAATTTCCAAGTAATCGTTGATTTCAGCCTATCAACCCCGCACTTTTCTTTTCTCCTGCAATTACCTCGCGTTTTACACTTGAGCTAACAAAACGCAGTGCAAAATAATCCAGTGAGAAGGACTGTTGTCCCGATAAAATAAAAAAAAGAAAAGAAAAAAGATTCCTCTCCTCCCGACTCTCTATATAAATATTCTCAATGAATTATTTGCAGAGAAAGTTTTCAAAACCAAAGTCTATCAAACAATTTCTGCAAAGACTTTTCTCTCTCTCTCTCTCTCTCTCTCTCAATTCTTTATTTTATTCTTTGTATAAAAAGCACATAGATTAGTGTGGGGAAAGTGATTTTAAGATAATAACGGGACAAAATTTTCAGCGAAAAACAAAAAGAAACCGTATTGTTTCTGCAAGCTATTTGCCTTCTCATTTACGATTTAATATATGTTATTATGTGAATCATTAAAAAATAATAATGAAAGCCTATTTTTACAAATATTTAATTAAGGAGCAAGTTGTTAAAAAATTATTTACCTAACTAATAAATAATTTAATCCGAAGTAAATTAGTAAAAACAGTAAAAATAATTCAACTAACTGAAAAATAATTGAATACTAATTCAAGTAAAAAGAATGTAGGATTGAATAAAAAGTCAGGAAATTAAAAGAAATTTAAAAGTAATTCAACTAACTGGAAAATAAATAAATGTTAGTAAAACTAACTGAGAAATAATTGACTGTTAGTCCAACTAACTGGAAAATAATTGAATACTAATTCAAGTATAACTATAACAGTATAAATTGAACAAAAGTTTAAATGTTTCAATTGAACAAAACCTAAAAAAAAATGAACAGTAATTCAACTAACTGGAAAATAATTGAATGTTAGTTCAATTAACTGGAAATTAATTGAATATTAATAGAACTAACTGGAAAATAATTGAATTTTAATAAAACTAACTGGAAAATAATTGAATTTTAATAAAACTAACTGGAAAATAATTGAATTTTAATAAAACTAACGGGAAAATAATTAAATGTTAGTTCAATTAACTGGAAAATAATTGAATGTTATTTCTACTAACCGGAAAATAATTGAATATTAATAAAACTAACCGGAAAACAATTGAATTTTAATAAAACTAACTGGAAAATAATTGAATTTTAATAAAACTAACGGGAAAATAATTGAATGTTAGTTCAATTAACTGGAAAATAATTGAATGTTATTTCTACTAACCGGAAAATAATTGAATATTAATAAAACTAACTGGAAAATAATTGAATTTTAATAAAACTAACTGGAAAATAATTGAATGTTAAGAAAACTAACTGGAAAATAATTGAATGTTAATAAAACTAACTGGAAAATAATTGAATGTTAGTTCAATTAACTGGAAAATAATTGAATGTTAGTTCAATTAACTGGAAAATAATTGATTGTTATTTCTACTAACCGGAAAATAATTGAATATTAATAAAACTAACTGGAAAATAATTGAATTTTAATAAAACTAACGGGAAAATAATTGAATGTTAGTTCAATTAACTGGAAAATAATTGAATGTTATTTCTACTAACCGGAAAATAATTGAATATTAATAAAACTAACTGGAAAATAATTGAATTTTAATAAAACTAACTGGAAAATAATTGAATGTTAAGAAAACTAACTGGAAAATAATTGAATGTTAATAAAACTAACTGGAAAATAATTGAATGTTAGTTCAATTAACTGGAAAATAATTGAATGTTATTTCTACTAACCGGAAAATAATTGAATATTAATAAAACTAACTGGAAAATAATTGAATTTTAATAAAACTAACGGGAAAATAATTGAATGTTAATGAAACTAACTGGAAAATAATTGAATGTTAATAAAACTAACTGGAAAATAATTGAATACTAATTTAAGTAACTATAAAAGTAAATTGAACAAAAGTTAAGAAACTAAAAAAAATTGAACAGTAATTACTAATTGGAAAATAAATGAATTTAAAACCTAATTAAATTGATTAACAACTAATCTAATAAAAAAAAATATTGTTCTCAATTCATAAAATGTTTGCTTTCATTAAACTTCTGTAAAATATATGAGCAAAGAAAAAGCAAAAAAAAAAAAATACGAAATGGAGATAAGAAAAAGATTCGAAAAAAATCCTAAGAGTGGGATGAACGAAGATTATAAGGAGGAAGATAAAAAAATAATCTAGCGCATTAAATCTATTTTTAATAGAATAAATTTTTCGCTGATGGATTTGTCATTATCTGTTCATCGTTTTGTCCCTTCCCTTGTATATTATACACCTATATATTCTTATACATATTATTTTTTTTCCATAGCAATCGGTATAAAACGCATATATATTGTGTATACGAATCAAGATGGACAAATAACGTGCACCCTCTATCAAAATAAGAGCAGAGAACTGAGAATCTTCGTGTCCGAAAAAAAGGGGTCTGAAGTGGCACTTGAGAAGCCGCGTTCTGGAATTAAGATCACTTTCCCATGGACCCATTGCAAAAACTGGAATTCTCCTCTATTCGAGAGAGAGGTAGATATATACGATTTATATATACATATATATAAATACATGCATGAACCACTTCATACGCTCGTTAAAAAATAATCGTGTTCAAATTCAAAAGTAATTGCACACAATTTGGAATATAAGTTGCTTTTTAAAACTGAAAAATAAAATTCCGGTATTCGAGAGTTATAATTTTTTTTATTTCACACGAAAATGAGAGAAAGAGAGATATTGAGAGACAAAAAAGAGGGGGAGGGACAATTTAATCTGAGATCAAATTATTCATTTAGAATACAATTCGATGATGATGGAATTATTTTCAAAAAAAAGAAGAAAATTTAATATTGAAAAATGGAAAATACGTTGGGAGACTAAAAATTATTAGTAATTCCGAAACAATTAAATAATAAAAAATTAATATTAAATAAATAATAAATTAATTAAAAAAATAAATAATGAAAATAAATAAAAATGAAATAAATAAATAAAAAATTAATAGTAAATAAATTGTAAATAAATAATAAGTAGATATAAATTTTAACCCTCACGGGCTCGAGCCGGGTCCCTCGGACCCGGAGGAAAGTTTTTTTGATCTACTTCCGGTTAAAAAAATATTATTGGAAAATCAACTTCACATTAGGCTTGGGGACGTAAAAACACACATTTTTCATCAATATAAACAATTCTTTATTTATAAAATATTCTGGAAAAATTACCTTTTAAGTCGAACATACGTAAGGGCTCAAGCCGGGTCCGAGGGACCCGGGCTATGAAAAACAATTTAAAAATTTGAAATTTTTATGCAATATTGGATTTATTTATGGTATTTTTATCAACAACTGCCATAATAAGTGATAACATATGCTTAATTCATCGGTAAATTTAATAGAACAAAAAATACACATGGTGGATTCCACGTCAGTTCAACACACTTATTTTCATGACTTGTTGGGATTTGGCTGTAATTTTGTAAATTCATTACTTTTATAGTGATAAACAACTCCACCAAATATTTTTTCAAAATTTTGAAAATTACCAAAAATATTACATTTTCAAAATTTTTGTCTTCTTTTTTTGAAAGTGCTATAACTTTGGTCCTAATTAACCGATTTTGGATTTTAAAAAAAGGATTTTTTTGGTTTTAAGTATATTTTAAGTTAAAATTAAAATAAGAAAAAAAAAATTCAAAAAAATTTTTTTTTTGAAATTTTGAAAAATTAAAAATCCGTTTTTGAAAAAACATCATCTTCGATTTTTTTCAAAATTTTACTAAATGTTAGGGCAAATGTGCTTTACATGTCCTGTAAGTTTTATTTTGGGATCTCTAAGGGATTCGGAGTAAAAAAATAAAACGTAACCACAAATTACGAACAAATAGGGCAAAATTCCTCACCTGCCCAGGTAAAAACATGAATTTTCTCTAAACTTTGCTAAAATGTTACTATTATTAGTAGAAGTGTAAATATTAATTTTTTTTAATTTGATAAAATATTTTTTTAAGTTATGGAATTTCAAAATTTTGATTTTTTTGAAAAAATATTTTTTTTTGATTTAATATATTTATTAGTAAAATTAATCAAATTTAAAGTATGAATAGTGGTTTTTAAAGGGGTTTTCACGGGCTATAAGCTGGTGACCTTTTTTCTATGAGCCATGTAAGAATCAGAGTGGGACCATGAGAATTTTTGAGGAAAATAATAATTTATCATTATTTTACATAGAAAATGATGATTTATAATTAGTTTTTTCAAAAAGATCCATGGTCCCACTCTGAGTTTTACATGGCTCATATGAAAAAAGGTAAGCTTTCGATTGGGATAGGTTAGAAAAAAATAAAAAATACCGATTTTGAGATACAGTAGAACTTGGTTAATACGATTCTGTAGGGACCGCACTAAGAATGCGTCTTATGCGGGAAAAAGTATTAGGTGGGATATAAAAAGTATGTCTTTAATTGCAGGGACCACCATACATGAGCGTCTTAAGCGGGAAATCGTATTAAACGGGATCGTATTAACCGGGTTCTACTGTATATTGAAATTAAGAATTTGACCTTGAATTTCAAGGTCAAATTGACAGAAAACAACTTTTTTTCATCACCAGCTTATAGCCCGTGAAAACCCCTTTAAAACCCACTATTCATACTTTAAATTTGATTAATTTTACTTATAAATATATTAAATCGAAAAAAATATATTTTCAAAAAAATCAAAATTTTGAAACTCCATAATTCAAAAAATATTTTATCAAATTAAAAAAAAATTAATATTTACACTTCTACTAATAATAGTAACATTTTAGCAAAGTTTAGAGAAAATTCATTTTTTTACCTGGGCAGTTGAGGAATTTTGCCCTATTTGTTCGTAATTTGTGGTTACGTTTTATTTTTTTACTCCGAATCCCTTAGAGATCCCAAGATAAAACTTACAGGACATGTAAAGCACATTTGCCCTAACATTTAGTAAAATTTTGAAAAAAATCGAAGATGATGTTTTTTCAAAAACGGATTTTTAATTTTTCAAAATTTCAAAAAAAAAATTTTTTTGAATTTTTTTTTTCTTATTTTAATTTTAACTTAAAATATACTTAAAACCAAAAAAATCCTTTTTTTAAAATCCAAAATCGGTTAATTAGGACCAAAGTTATAGCACTTTCAAAAAAAGAAGACAAAAATTTTGAAAATGCCATATTTTTGGTAATTTTCAAAATTTTGAAAAAATATTTGGTGGAGTTGTTTATCACTATAAAAGTAATGAATTTACAAAATTACAGCCAAATCCCAACAAGTCATGAAAATAAGTGTGTTGAACTGACGTGGAATCCACCACATTAAAAAAATCTTGCCTAATAAGTATATGTAGTTCGATTTATTCAAAATGACTCATTAAATTTATTAAACAAATTTTAGTTATATCTTGATTACTTTTTAATATTTAAAATTTTTTATGCAATTATATCATTAAAATTGTATTAAATATGGAAAATATGAAGCACTTTGCTATTAAATTTTATTTTTTATTGCATTGAAACATCCGGGTCCCTCGGACCCACCTTGTGCGCGCATTTCAAAAATCGAACTCGAGCCTGTGAGGGTTAAAATATTAGTAAAATTAATATTAATAATAAAATATACATAAATTTAATTTAAATTTTAAATACGAATAATATTATGTCAAAAAGTTAAACTGATATCAAATAAAATTACTACACATTATAATAATAATCAGAATAATAAAATATCGAATAAAAATTGACAAATAAACAAAAACAAATAATAATTAAATATAAATAAAATAAATATAATTACTGCAAAATTGACAGCAATTGAACAACTATAAACTAAAAATTGACAGAAATTAAACAAATATAAAACGAAAAATTGACAAAACAAAAAAAAATAAATCAAACTAAATAAAATGAATGCAAAATAAATAACAAAAAAAATTGAATGAACGAATGAAAATAAATTAAATGGAAATAAATCAATCGAATTGTAACACAGTCAAGTGGAGATCGAATAAAACGGTAACATTTGTTCAGTGGGTCGCACAACAATCCAGATGTCTGGATTTTTCTGCATATAACACTTCATTTACGAGGCGGTTCTCTTTTTTTCTCTCTTCTCCTTTTTTTTAACCTTAATGTACACGTTTCGTCATATAATAATGAAAAATAATACCAGAAACAGATGGTTCGAAGGAACAAAAAAAAAAAAAAAAAGAAAAAATCGAGATACCATTCGGGCATTAAAAGGGTTAAACGATGTCAGGAAATCACTGAATAAATGCATATTTTGATTCATGGTGGAATATAAGTGTTTAAGGACAATCGTAGGGAAAGTACAACCGCACTGACATTTATAAAATGAGATCAAAAGGCAACCCTTTTTTTTAGTAATATATATTTATGTATTTGTGGTGTACATTTTTCTCCGATTACTGTCAACTTATATTGAATATTCTATATATAATCGACGCTCCATTACGCTACTTTTTTTTCTTTTTTTTATTACAATAATCCACTTTAATCCTACAGAAAATATTTTTTGTTTTTTTTTATTTATCGTAATTTTTTTCATTTTATTTACAAAATAATTTTGTATTTTGTTTAAAAATTATATTTCTTTTTAAATATATAAATTTTATTTACATTCTTTTCTATCGTAGGTATTTTATATTTATAATTTTTATTTTCTATTTTTCATTTGATTTATACTATTTTTTAATAATTGGTAAAATTATTATTATTATTATTATTTGTTAATTATTCAATATTTATATCATTAGATTTCTTTTCTCTTCTATTTCTATTTTATTCCAAATGACAAAAATTTCTTTTTGCTTCTTCATGGAGGAAGCTTTGTTCAAATGCCCTTAATCATTAATTATTTATTTAACTTTTATTTATTTTTACTTCAAAATTTTCTTTTTAAATTTATTTTTTATTTTAAGGGGAGGGTATACCTAGATATGTTAAACTATATTGAAGAAATAATTTAAATATTCAACAAGATTATTTTTAAAGTAATTTTTTGTGAGGAATTCAGTGGTCATAAAATAAAATTGGTCAGAAAATATTTATTTTGACACTTTTTGAATTTTTATTTTTCTTAGAAATTGGTGGATTTTAAAATCCATACGTAATTTTATAGAAAATATGTTTTTGAATCCACAAAAAAATTTCCAAATAAAAAAATTGATTTTCATAATTTTTATAGCATTTTTTTGAAAAAAAAACTCTGTTTTTAGGCTGAAAATATTAAAAAATACAATTATTTTTCAGTTTTTTAAAATGAAAATTCATTTGATTATTTTTCTAACAAATTTCAGATCACAATTTTATCCTAATTTTTTTTGTATTTTTATATTTTATATATAAAAATTATGATCCGAAATTAGTTAGAAAAATAAAGAAATGAATTTTCATTTTAAAATTTAAACAAATAAATTTTGATTTTAAAAAAATAAAGAATAATTGCAATTTTTATTTTTTTAGCATTTTCATCCTAAAAACAGAGATTTTTTTCAAAAAAATGCTATATAAATTATGAAAATTTTTTTTTTTGTGGATTCAAAAACATATTTTCTACAAAATTACGTATGGACTTCAAAATCCACCAATTTTTAAGAAAAATAAACATTCAAAAAGTGTCAAAATATTTTCTGACCGATTTTATTTTATGACCATTGAATTCCACACAAAAAATTAATTTAAAAATAGTTGAATATTTAAATTATTTCTTTAATATAGTTAAAAATATAGGTGTACCCTCCTCTTAATTTAATAATTTTTTTAACTTTTTAAAAAAATCTTTTTTTTACATTTGTTTTTTATTTTAATTTGATCATTTTTTTTACCTTTTTTTGATTATTTTTTTTTTTCATTTAATTAATTTGAATTTATTTTATATTTTATTTTAATTTAGTTATTAATTGTTTAACTTGTATTTAATTTTATTTCAACATTTTTTCATTTATTTAAATTACATTTTATTTAAATTCAGTAATTAATTTTTTAATTTGTATTTAATCTATTCCCTAATAGCACGAAATACTTTATTCACTATCCATGAATTATTTTTTTTTTATATTTTGCAATTTTTTAATATATTTTTCATTTATTTCTATTTATTTTATTTTTTTTATTTTATTACTTGAATTCATTTTTAATTTTAGTTTAATAATTTTTTAATTACTTTTCGACTATTAATAATGAAAATCGATAATAATTATAATTATTATTAAAATGAATTTAAAAGAAATGTAACAAATTTGCAATGATAAATTGTTTAAAATTTCACTCACAGAGAAAAGATACGTTTGATTCAGAGCCAACTAAATTATTTATTTGTTTTAAATAAATTTTATTTGATTCAAACAGATTTTATTTGATTCAAATAAAGTTCTTTTGGTTCAAATAAATTTTATTTTGTTGAAATAAATTTTATTTCGCTCCAAAAAATTTTATTTTATTCAAATAAATTTTATTTGATTCAAAAAAATTATACTTGATTCAGATAAATTATATTTGCCCTAAAGACGCAATAATTTCTCTAAGTTTAAAAAAGTAAAATTCATTGCAGCATTAGTAAAAGACAATATTTGTCAAAACAACAACTACATGGAAAAACCTTGATGAATTCAATTTCTTTTAGCAATCTCTAAAAATAAAAAAAAAACGTTTTGGTTATACTTCAGGAAGCCTTTGATATTCAACGTATACAAAAAAACTCCAGTAGCTCGAAGGTTAAAACGGAGAAAATTTTCTTTTACTCTCTATACTTTTTGATTTTTTCCTCCCAAGGACAAACATTTTTTTTAGCGTTTTTCAAAACTTTTTATCAATAAACCCGACGATTTTTTACGATTATTTTCCAAGAAGAATCTTTAAAAAAAATCTTCTTTAATATTTTTTTTTTTTTTTTTTTGAAAAAAATGCCGATTTTTCAAAAAATACATTAAACTCTCAAAAAAAGTAGAAAATTTTTCCCTCAAAGAGAGAAAAAAAAATCGTAAAAACTAGAAAAGCGATAAATCTATCGAAAGAAACTATCAATAACTATCGAAAAGTAGTAAAACTTAGAAATGTCGGTGAAAAAAAAGGAAGAATGATGATCTATTTTTGTTATTGTTACCACCATGGTTTTCGAATGAGCATAAACCTGTCACACGAATATTGAAATCTGCACCACCTTAACGTGCTCTAAATGCTCTTATATAGCATATATAAGGGAGAAGGAGAGAAAAATAGAGCGAAAGAAAGCGAATAAAATGGACGATGTGCAACGAAATCGGAGGCGTGGTGGGTATAGGTAGGGGGAGGAATTCGTTTTTTTTTATGAAGGAGATTTTTGGTTTAAATTTGGTATAGTAAAATGTAGATGGACAGGTAGTAGAGTGGTTGTTGCAGTGGTTTCTCGATGGTCCATTTATATATATGTGTGTCCCATGATGTTGTTGGATGATGGTTTTTGATACGAGTGCGGAGCACTTAAAAAGGAAAGGAATGCGTGCACAAAAGATTCTGCCGCTCGGTTCCATTCATTCGCCATCGTCTCAATGTAGATTTTCCCATAGGTAAAATTTTTTGGAGGGAATCAGAGAGAGAAAGAGAGAAAGAGTGAGTGGTACCAGGTAAGAAGACACACCCGCTGCGGGGGTGCCACACAGCCTCCGGAAATCTCTACTTACTCTCGCGCTTGAATGGTTCCTATGGACCAGTCAATCTTCTCCCCTTACCGCTCCCCACCCCCTCTGTTCTCTTATTCACCCACATTTCGCACTGTCAAATTTTTCCTCTCTTCCTTTTCATCCGCATCTTTTCAGCTTTTGCTTTTTCCTGTGGTTTAGAAGGAAAAAAAATAACATTTCCCATAAATACATATATATATATACAGTAAATTGGTCCAGTGAATCAAATATTTACTGCGCGAAATTGTTCTTTTTTTTTCTTCTTTTCGTTTCTATTATTCTTTTCGAAAAAAGTGTTTCCTGTTTTTCTTGAAAGAAATAATGTTGGTTTTAAATTAATTAGAATTATTATATGCATTGTTGAATTAATATTAATAGGAATTATTATAATTAGTATTATTAATACTAAAATTACTGTATATTATTAACTGTAACAATTCGCGCGCGGCAGACTTCTTACTCGCTTTTTTAAATAAAATTAGCAATTTTAAAAATAATAGAACGTAAAAATTTTTAATTCAAATTTTTTTTATAAAAATAAAATATGAATAATTTTAATTAAATATTTTAAAAATTAATTCAATAATTTTAAAAGTGTTGCGTTTACAATTTTCATATAATATAAATAAACTTCAAATGGTTTCAAATTTAAAATTTTTTAAAATTTCAATGTTGAATGAATTTAATTAGAAATTTTAATGAACTTCAATTTTTGAAAAATTTTAATAATTCAAATTCTTCTAAAATTAATTAAATTTGTCAATATATATATTTAATTAATTATTAAAAATAATAGATTTATAGAAGAATTTTAATTAAGAACACTAAAAAAATTAAATTTTAAAGAAGTTACAATTTATTGCAGAAATTCAATTATTTTCAAAAGTAATAAAATTCTTATCACAAAATTTAATTATGTTCAAAATTTACAAAAAAATCTCGACAAAATCTCAATTATTATCTTTATAAATAAAAAAAATTCTTCAAAATTCAATTATTTTCAAAAATTTTCATCATTTCAATAATTTTTAATATCTATTTGTTATTTCAATAAAATCACCCAAATGAATTCAATTATTTAAAAATAATTTTAATAAAATTGAACGCAAACATTTAATTATTTTCATAAATAATTAAAATTTCACAGAAATTCAATTATTTACAAATTTTTTATAAGTTTCTTCTCAATAATTCAATTATTTTCAGAAATAATAAAATCCATCGCAGAATTTCAATTATTTTTAATACAATTTTAATCGAATTTCTTGAAAAATGTAATTATTCTAAAAAATTTTACTAAAATTCGTCAAAAAAATTCAGTTATTTAAAAATTTGGTAATAAAATTTTTTATAAGAATTAAATTTTAAGAAACATTTAATTATTCAATAAATTATTTACTTTGGTATTTAAATAATTGAATTCTCGTAGAATTTTCTAATAAAAATTGATTCAAAAATGAATTTTAGTTAAAATTTTGGATAATAATTGAATATGAAAATAATTTTGAAGAAGTTGCAGTAAAAATATTTTATAATATAAAATAATTATATCTCTGGAACATCTTTAAGTATTTTAAAAAATGAAGAAATCGATCACTCCGAGTCTTCGACTTGAGCAATCGATATCTTCATTTTTTATAGCAATATATTTTTAAAGTTATTTAGTTTTCAAAAAGATTTGAATTTGAAATTTTTGAAAATCCTAATTCTTATGGAAAAATAATAATAATTAAATATTTATTTAAAAAAGAAGTTATTGATGTTTTTGAATAATTTTGCAATTAAAGAAACTCGTAAATAAATGTAACAGAACATTTTTATGAGTAAAATTATTTCCATTATTTTCTAAAAATTCAAAAAGTTTCAATTTCAACTTCAATTAAAATTTGTATAATTCACAAATAGAATTTATAAAAATTTATTTTTATTTTTGAGAAACTTTGAATTTTATTAAAACAATTGTAATTAAGGAATAGAAAAGATGTAAATTATTTCCTTTTAGAAATTGGGCTAAATAAAAATTTTGTATACTCTATGAGAATTTTGACTGAATGGAAATCTTCAATTTTATTTTTAAGAGAGAATTTTACCAAATGGAAAATTTCACAGAATGAAAATTCGGGAATCTATAATTCAGTATAAAATTAAAGATAGGGATTATTGACATTTCTTTTTGAAAATTTAGCGGAGTAAAAATTTAGATAAAGGAGAATGATTGAAATTCCGGAAACTAATACAGTAAAAATGGAAAATTCGAAAATTACGAAAATTCTCTTTAAAAAATCTATTTAATGGAAATTTTGACAATAGAGAATGATTTAGACTGAAAATTATAACAAATTGGAAAATTTAACTGAAATTGAGGGAAATTATTCAGTAAAATTAAAATTACTTTTCAAAAATTTACCTAAATGGAAATTTCAATCAAGAAACAATTATTCCAATTGAGAATTCTGCCAAATATGGAAATTTTACTAAATGAAAATTTTATAATGTAATATAAATTGGAAAATCTATGAGAATTTTATTTGAAAATTCCGCTAAATAGAAATTTTGCCAATAGAGAATTATTCCAAATTGAGAATTCTGCAAATGGAAATTCCATAAATTTTGGTCTATAGTTTAAACGTAAATTTCTTTGGAAATTCTCTTTCAAGATGCATTAAATGAAATTCTTGATAAAGAAGAATTATTTCTTTTGAGAATTTGACTAAATATAAACTTCGCAAAATTTCCAGTATAATAGAAAGTATTGTTTAAAAATTAGGCCGAATATAAAATGAAAATTAATAATAATAATGATTCTATCACTCGGTTGTTAAATTAATTAAGTATTGAAGATATTAATATCGTTGACTTATGAATTATTTCTTTGAAAATTTAATTAATGAAAAGTTTCTTCAGTGACCTAGCGTGAAGTTTAGAAAATGAAAATAAAAAAAGAAACAGAAATAAAAAAATTCGTAAATAAAACTAATGATAAATGAGTTCCCTTCTAATAAGCGGAGGAAAAATATTTTGAAAACATTTTTTCTAGGGGGTAATTTTTGAAAACTAAGCTTCTCATGTGGTATCGGGGGTAATGTGCGTAGTGCTGAATTTACGGTAGATACCCAGAGACTTGGTACTTGTATTTTCTCGGAACGACTTAGACACAGTGAGCGCTTCGAGTTATGCCACATTAGTGCTTGTACTCTCGGAGGTTCGTTTCTGAATGTAACCAGTCATCCCCGAGGAATCTGTAGACAATATGGCGCTCCATCTCCCCGTATTCCACCTCGAGAATAGCTCCACATCCTTTCTAAGCACTGAACTCATTCTCTCTTCAAAAAAACTTTTTGTCTCCCAAGTAGAAAAAAAATCTTCGTCTATCCTTCATTTTCATTTCGCAAATTTCAGAAAAAAACAAAAAATAATTTTTAAGTTTAAAATTTAACTCTCCTATATCTTCTTTTCCTGTTTTCTCACCAACGGTTTATAAATACCCCCAAAAAAAGCTGTTTACTAAACAAGAATATTATATGACCGCAATAAAAATATTAATCCAATTACAAAGTATATAAAATACATCTGATTTCTTATTGCGACTATAAAAATTTAAAGAATGTTAGAAAAGCAAACTCTCTTTCTCCCTTTTTTTCTGTTCCACTTTCGTCTTCTTCTTTTTTTTTGCTTTTGTGTGTACTACTATGTAAGTTTTTTTTTAAGAAAGAAGAATATACGTTCGAGAAGTAACGCACCAGACCGCAAAATCCATAATTACCATAAATTCACGGGGTCGCTATTCTCTCCGGTCAATGAATCACTTTTAGAGTTTACATCCCGAGATCGTAAAACTCTCCCCATTTTGTATTTAGCCACGATTAAAGTGAATAAAAGGAAACCTCGTAAAAGTTGTGTCATTGTCTTGGGATATATAACTGAACTGAGGAGATTCTTCACAAGCACCCCGGAAATAATTGCGATTTCGTCGTGGCGAGAAAAAAAGGAAAACTTACGTGGTCTCTATATGTATACACACGAGACACCGCATTCTCATTACAATGGCGTAAACACCTTAGATTTTTATATTGAGACGGGATAATTTTCTTTACATTCTTTACTATTCGTTGGGAATTATTGTTGGCAAAAAGATGTGGTTATAATTAGTGTATTTTCTTTTCAAATTTTATTTTATTCTTTTATTCTTAAAACAGTGTCTTCCTTCTTTCTCTTCTAATTAGATTTTATTTTCTTCTACATTTTTTATTCCTCTATTTATTCTTTCTGTTTTTTTCTCCTCCTCCTCTTCTTTCTTCTAGACACACTTTCTATCTTCTCTTCCTCGTTTTAATTAAAATTAAAATTATTCTGATTCTTTTATTATCCGCCTCTACCCATATTTTTTGCTCCATCGTCTTCAGTCTTTTCTTCCTTTTCTCTCTACTAATTGTCTTCTAATTTCGGAAGAGAGTAATATAATAATAATAAAAAATATGTCAAGAAATTGAGAATAGGAGAAAATAAATAATTTAGTTGCAAAAAAGAAGGTTGAGAAGAAAGAGAATGGAGCAGAAAATATGGAAAAGCAATTTGAAGAAGAAAAATAAAGATAAGGAGGAAAATATTGATGGAGAAGAATGTATTGTCATTAAAAAGAAGAGGAGAAAATAGACGATGAGAGCCAAAAATGTGGGAAGAGACTGAGAATAAGGAAAAAAATGTAATTAAATGGAGGGAGGATGGAGAAAAAAATATGGGGAGATGATTTTTTTCTTCTTATTCATCTTCCTTTCCCTTTTTCTAATTGTATAGAAGAAAGAGAATGGAGCAGAAAATACGAGAAAGCAATTTGAAGAAGAGAAAGAAACACAAGGAGGAGTAAAAAATGGGAAGAGATGTAGAAAAGGAGAAAAATGTATATTGTAATTAAATAGAAAGAGGACAAAATAGAAAATGGGATCAAAAAATGTGTGAAGACGACTTTTTTTACCTTAATATCTTCCTTTCAGTTTTTCTAATTGTCTTCCAATATTTTTTCCTCAATCGATAATTTTTTTCACCTTCTTCTTTCAATTGAAATATTTATTCTCTTATTTTCTGTCTCTTTCCATATTTTGTGCTCCATTGTCTTTCTTCTCCACCTCTTTGGTTTGATTAGAATATTTTAAATTAATTAAGTTAAATTTTAAATTAATTTAAGTTTTTCTAATTGTCTTCCAATATTTTTTCCTCAATCGATAATTTTTTTCACCTTCTTCTTTCAATTGAAATATTTATTCTCTTATTTTCTGTCTCTTTCCATATTTTGTGCTCCATTGTCTTTCTTCTCCATCTCTTTGGTTTGATTAGAATATTTTAAATTTTTTATTCTCTTATTCTTTTATCTTTCCCCATATTTTTTACCTCATTGTCTGATTTTTCCTTCGTCTTATCATCTTTCCCAATTTTCTACCTCTTTATCCATCTTTAATCCTTTTAATTACAATATTTTTCTTGTTTCCTCTCATATTTTTTACTCCATTGCCTTTCTTTTTCCCTTCCTTCTTTTAATTACACAATATTTATTCTCTTGCTCTACCATATTTATTGCTCCATTATCTTTTTTTATCTCCATTTCCCTTCAATTTATTATCTCCTCTCATTTTTTGCTCCAATGTCTTCCTTCTCCATCTTCCTCCCAATTAAAATAATTTTTTCTTTTTTTCGGCCTCTTCTCACATTTTTGGGTCCATCATCTACTTTTTCCTCTTCTTCTTAATTACATTAGGTCTTTTCTCCTACTCCCCATCTCTTTCCACATTTTCTTCCTCATCATCTTCCATCTCCTCCTTCTTCATTCTCTTCTCTTTTCACATTTTTGGGTCCATCATCCACTTTTTCCTCTTCCTCTTAATTATATTATGTCTTTTCTCTTACTCCCCATCTCTTTCCATATTTTCTTCCTCATCGTCTTCCATCTCCTCCTTCTAATTACATTATCTATATTCTCTTATCCTCTCTTGTCTTCGACTAGTTTTCATTCTTTGTCTTCTTTTTCCTTCTTTTTTCAATTACAATATCTTTATTTTCTTCTTCTTCATTTCTTCCAACATTTTTTCGTTCATTATCCTTCTTTCCCTTTTTTTATACTCCCTTTCTACTTTTTATGGAAAAAAAATGGAAAGGCAAGAAGTCCTCCCATATATTTCATCATCGTCTTTTTTCTTTTATTTCTCTTCTTGTAATTACTTTTAATTTTATTTCCTTTACTCTTTGTCATCTTAAATTTTCTCCCATCGACTTTTCTTTATTTTAATTACAATATCTAAGATTTTCTTATCCTTTTTTCTCTTTCTATATTTTTTTTCTCATCGTTTTTCCATCTTTACATTATTTACCCGAAGTTTTTACTTTTTTTATCTTCTTCTTTCTTCTTCACCTTCAATTTACATTATTTAAAATCTTTCTCCTTTATTTCGCATATTCCTTTATTCTCTATATTCTTTCTTTCCCTTCTTCTAGTTACTGGAAATTTTTTCTTACTTTCCTCTATCCAGACATTTAGCCACATTATTTTTTTCTTAATCCAGTCATTTAGCTGGATTATGACTTCCAAATCCAAATGTTTGATCGAATAAATTATTCTAAAAGTCAGTTATTTAGCTAATTTATTTTTTAAAATCGAAACATTGAACTGAATTAGCTATAAGAAAAAAATAGAACCGAATAAATATTTATAAAAATTAATTGTTAACCGCAGCTAAAACTTATTTCAAAACGAATACGCCAATGTAGAGGACTATTAAAAAGATATAAATCGCAACCCCGTATATAATAAAATAACCTCAAGGAGATGCAGATGTCCTCGAAGGTGCATATAAAAATGGTCCAGTATGGAGGCAGTTATAACGAGTTTCATACGCGAAGAGCATGTGACTATATGGATGATTTCTATAAAGGTCACATATTATACTCTTGCAACGAATTTTTTTTTTCCAATGGTCGCCTATATAGTTAACAAGATTTTCCCCCATTAAATTTTTAATGTCATACAAGTATACTATTTTATTTATAATAATTTACAATAATATTACTACTATTATTGTTATATTAATATTTAATATTCATGTTTACAGTCTACGATTCGTCTTTTAGAAATTAGGAACTAGGAAGTGAGATAAAGTGCTAACGATCTATGTTTTATTTATATAAGCGAGATGTATGCATAAGCTCTCAAGATGAGGCGAAATTCCATCAGTGCAAAGAGATCATAAACGTTCACTTCTCCTATAAGATTGAGTCGTTAAGTACGATCAATCTTAACGACATACTGCCAAACCAGAAGTAACGACGTTCCTCGTTTGGTCATTGAGTCAATTGGATAATTACTCGATTTGTTTATTAGACTAATTTCATGACCCTCTTCCAAACCAATCTCTGAATTCATTATCAAATCATTCGGGTTTTTGGATTCAAAACTTGCCTATATGTTTTTGTCTCTTAATTATTTTTTTCAGAATTACTAAATACTAACGAATAGTAATGAATTCAAATTCTGAATTCTGAAAATTAGAAAATTGCTAATGATATACTAATAAAGGCTAATTAGTATTTATTTGAACACTGTAAAAAGAAAGGTACTATTTTAGTACAAATTTTGGTACACTAGATCGTAATTTACTATTTTAATTTTTAATACCGAAATCAGCTTTAATTTAGATCCTTTTTTTTTACAGTGAATCTAATAGTTTTTATTTAAATAATTTTAAATGTATTATGTCTATTATTAAGTCTATTATATTTCAATCAAATAAATTTGAATTTATCAATTAAATTCTTTTCAGCGTATAATATATTGGACTAAAATAATTCACGAAAGAAAAAAAAAGAAGATGATTTGTTTTTTTTGATATACACAGTATAGAAGGAGCTTAGGTTGAAGGACTCATTGTGAATTCACTTTGCCACTGTTCGTACGATCGTGGTTTAGACGGACGGACGAACTGACAGTAGACTGGAGCTTCGCGTTCATTAGCAGCTATTCAGTTTAACGGGCCAACTGCGAGGGTGGATCCCCGAGTTCTCTCTTGGCTGTTGGAATGCCCGATATGTTATATCCAACGCTATGGTATCCTCATACATAATTACACGCATCTTTTCAGAAGCAGCATCCGTCCTAAAACCTCTCTTCACCTGCACCTTTCATGTATATATGATCCTTCTGGAATTAGATAGACACATTCACCCCGAAAAACTGATCATCATCTCGTCTATAAAGGTAGAGCAGCACCTAAATCCAAAAATTATTCCTCCCCTGACAATTTCCTCTTTAATCATATTTCATCTTCTTCTTATTCATATCTCATCATTTTGTTGTGATGAGAAAATTGTCGCAGCATTCTTGAATTAATTTAGGTGGTGAAGTTTTAACCACTTTTGGTAATTAATTAAATTATTGGTAATTTTACCAATTTAGGTAGTTATTAGTTAATAGTCTAATATTCGATTCCAGTAAATATTTAATTGCGATAATAGTCTAGTAATCGGTTAAGTAATCTAATATCTAGGTAATAATCGGTCTGAAGCTAATAACTTTTTTTTCAGACTAATTTCAAAAAGCATAAGTGCTTATAACGTATCTTCAATATTAAAATTCCGCTATATCAGTAAGATGTTCAAGTCATAACAAATTCCACGCGAACTGAAGAGAATAAATCTCGACAATAAACAGCGAGAAAAGCGTGAATATATTTCCATTATACAAAATGAAAGCGTCTCAAGTATATAAATATTGGGAAGGCTTTATATATATACATATAAGTAAAAGATGCGTAATTAAGTGAACATTTTCCATACGGTGGCAGTAAGAAATCAAGATGAGAGTAGGACAGTGCAAAAAGGAGCTCGAGGAGGAAGGAAAAAAGTGATAAAAGACGATGGGTATACATATACACACAATGCCCAAGAGTGATCCGATATGCGACGGCGACTCTGTGGCACTTCAGGGCGGATCTGGTTGGTCAATCAGTGGTGCATTGTACGTAACGAACCTCCGCACTACTCACCAAAGTAATCCTCGTACGTAGACTTGTGTTTGAAGCACGTGTATGTGTGCGTGGGTTATTAAATATGAGAAGGGGGAATGGAGGGATCAGAGGCAACTTCCTGAACGTCGATCGACCTATAGGCAGTTAGTCGTATATATGTCTAACATGTCCTGATGTGCAACACTAAAAGCCATTCTCTATCTCTCACTGTCTCTATCTTAATATTTACTCTCTCTATCTCACTCTTTACATATAGTTTTTCTGCTGACATCAAAATCAAAACGTTGTTTCCCAACACTTTTAATTCGTTTTTTGTCTCAATTTGCGATATCCGCAGAAAAACTGTGATTATGATTTTAAAAAATTTCAAATTCAAACATTTTCAAATTCAATAACTGGTGAAAATATATTATTGTAAAACATGAAGAAATTGATCACTCCGAGTCTTCGACTCAGAGTAATCGATTTCTTCATATTTTATAATAAATGAAAGATAACCGAGTGATAAAATCGCATTTTATATTATAATATAACACTATAAAAAAAAGGTTCTAAATTAGAGCTGACTTCGGTACTAAAATAGAACCAAATTACGATTTAGTACCAATTTTGGTACTAAATTAGTACCTTTCTTTTTACAGTGAAGAATATTATTATTGTAACTCCTTCAAAATTATTTTCATAATTTCAATTCAACGATAGGCGCGCGGCTAACTTCTTACTGTTTTTTTTTTTGTAAATAAAATTAACAATTTTAAAAATAATAGAATTTAAAAATTTTCTAATTTAAATTTTTGTTAAAAACACTAAAAAAATTCAATTTTGGAGAAATTACAAATAATTGCAAAAATTCAATTATTTAAAAAAAATAAAATTCTTATAAAATTTAACTATGTTCAAAATTTGAAAAAAATTCTCGTAAAAATCCCAATTATCTTTATAAATAACAAAATTCTTCTCCAAAAGTTCAATAATTTTTATAAATGACAAAAAAAATTCTTGCCCTAATATCAATTATTTTCAAAAAATTTTCTAATTTCAATGATTTTCAATATCTACTATTTTCATAAAATTTCCCAAAAAGAATTCAATTATTTAAAAAAAGCTTTAATAAAATTGTATGCAAACATTTAATTATTTTCATAAATAGTAAAAATTTCACAGGAATTCAATTATTTTCATAAATAATAAAGTTTTTTTAAGGAATTCAATTATTTTCATAAAAAATAATTTAAAATTCAAAAAAATAATAATTGAATTAAAATGATGAAAATAATTTTGATGAAGTTACAGTAACATAATATTCTTATAATATAAAATAATGATTTCATCTCTTGATTATCTTTAACTATTAGAAAACATGACGAAATCTATCACTCCGAGTCTTCGACTCGGATCAATTGATATCTTCATGTTTTATAACAAATACTTTTATAAATTGTTTAATTTCAAAAAGGTTTGAATTTAAAATTTTTGAATGTCTTAATTCCTGTGGAAAATCCTGTTCCAAAAATAATATTAAAAATAGAAATTGTGCAAATATTTTTCTTCTTTTTCTAAAACAAAATGATAATTTTTTTAGAAAAATTGTGATTCATAAACAAAAATAATGTAAAATAAATAAATTTTCTATTTCTTAATCACAATTGTTTAACAATTTTCTAATTTTGTTTAGAAGTAAAAAACAAAAATCGGCATAATTTCAATTTGACGAAACATAATATTTAACAAAATTTTAGTCTTTTAATGAAAAGAAGTGAAAAAAATTCTGATGATTTCTATCTGTCATTACAATTTTGAATTAATTAGAAAATAAAAATAATTATAACATAATGATAGTTAATTATTATTTTCTAAAATTTTTAAATAAAATTCTTCTTTAAATCAATTATTTTTATAAATTTTTAACAAAGTACAATTGAGAATTTTGAAATTCATTTGTTTACAAGTCAGTTTTACGAAATTTCAATTTATCGGGAATTATTCAATTAAATATTCATTTAAAAATAAAAACTTGAAATAATTTTTTAAAATTTCGATTAAGCTTTTTGAAAAAAATTAGTTCCATAGAATTTTTAATTAAATGTATTATAAAAAATTCAAATTTTAAAAGATTTTAATATGAAACTTCAACAAAATTCAATTATTATTTAAAAGTTTTACTGAAATTAATTTTTAAATCAATTTTTATTCGAAAATTCTACGAGAATTCAATTATTTAAATAAAAACCGACAATTTATTTAATAATTGAATATTTCCTAAAATTGAAATCTTATTCATAATTTTTTCAACATTTAAAAAAAAAATTGAATTCTTTCAACGTACTTTAATAATATTTTTGAGAATTACATTTTTAGAGGAATTCGATTAAAATTGCATTCAAATGTAATTGAAGTTCTATAAAAATTGCATTTAAATAATTGAATTCTTTTGGGAAATTTTATTAAAATAATAGATATACAAATTATTAAATGAGGAAAAATTTTGGAAAGTGTTTAAAAGTTTGCCATGAGTTTTATTAAAATGTTTGAAAATAATTGAATATTATTACTTTTGAAAATAATTGAATTTTTATGAAAATTTTATTTTATTTTATTTTGTCGAAAAATTTAACTTATATTCATTTATAAAGATAATTGAAATGTTGACGACAATTTTTTATGATTTTTTGAAAGTATTATTGAATTTAGGCGAAGAATTTTATTGATTTTGAAATTAATTGAATTCTTGTGATGAATATTGTTATTTATAAAAATAATTATTCAATTTTATTAAAATTCCTAAAAAAATATTCACTGTAAAAAAATTTTGTGGTGAAAATTCTCCAAAATTCTATTGACGCAACTTTAAAGGCATTTTGTGGAAATGTCCCAAAATTTTGTGAAAATTTCACATATATATTTATGAATATTCTACAATTTGGTTGGTGAATTTTCACTAAAATTGGCAACTTTTTCCTAAAATTTAGTGGTGAATTTTCAATAGAAAATTTGTGAAATATTTTTAAATATCTGTAAATATTCCCTTAAATTTTTTGGTGAATTTTTACCAAATTTTAGTGAAAGTGTACAAATGTTGGTATTTTTTCTAAAAAATTTTGTTATAGTGAATATTGTCAATTAAATTTTGGTGAAATTTCACAAATGTCGGTGATTGTTTCTTAATATTTTTTGGTGAAGACAATTGAAATGCTGACGAGAAATTTAAAAAAAATTTTGAAAATAATTAAATTTCTGGAAAGAATTTTAATATTTATTAAGATTGCGTTAAAATAAATTATTGTCAGAGATAGAAAAAATCTCTATCTCTTTTTTTGACTCTATTTCTTTTTTACTGACTTTGCCTCTTTTTACCTTTATCTCTCTCTTACTGACCCTATTTTTCTTTTACTGCCTTTGTCTTTTTTTTTGCCTCTATCTCTCTCTCTCTCTTATTACTTCTATCTCTCTCATTTTCATGACAATATTGATGATTATGATGATGATGATGCTGACGATTCTGTCATGGCATTCTGATGCTGTCAGACCTTGTATGTTTCCGATGAGAAATCGCGACCTTCATCACCTACGCGAACCTTGAAAAGTTATTGAATGCATATATATATGTAGGAAAGTGTCTGAATAAAATAGAATAATATCGCACCTGTAGGGAAATGTAAACAGAGCTGGGTAGTTGATAGGATGTTATTGGAATATCGATTCCTTTCAATTTCACTTGATGCATACAATTTTGCCTGATGCGTTACGATATTATTTACAATTTTTTATTTATTACAATTATAATTTCGTTTGGAAATTTTATGAAAATAGTAGATATTGAAAGTTATTGAATTGCAAAAAGTTACTTTTAATAAAAAAAATTCTAAGAATTGTTATTGAAATTCTATTTGCAATTAGCAAAACTCCACTGATTAGGTAATGTAGTAAAATTATTATCAGTACAATTTCCATAAAGTACTTTTCTGCCAAAGAAGTTGACAAGAAGAAGACAAAACAAAGATTTCCGACTTGACGAACCGATAAATATCAGATTATCAGTGTCAAATGATCTTATACTGACCTCCCCAACCCCAAAATGAACCCTTTTCCCTAATATATATGTACATACATATATGAAATCAATCAAATCATCATCGAAGCTCAATTCAGTCAACCATCAGAAATCAAAGTGACTTGGAATCCTAATCAGTGTTGTAACACGACATTATTAGGCAGTCACCGAGGGTTTGCGCCCTCTTGATAGTGTTAGCAAAGCAATACGTCTATATACATGTGTATATATGTATATAGTTAAAGAGGAAAAGGGGGAGGTTGGGTAACCAACTCGTGAAATTCAATTACTGAAGTTGCGTGGGTTGAGAATTGGGGTTCAGAGACGAAACGTGCAGTAGGTTTGGCTGGGGGAGGGAGGAGGAGTTTGGAGGGTTGATTTTCAAGGGGTTGAAAAGAGGGGATTTGTGGAATTTGAGTGACGGCCAAAGGCGAGAGAAACTTGTGCGTATACGGCCTAACTCTCACTTATCTTATATGTCGAATCTTATACTCCATTTCTCTTGCCTCCCTCCCTCCCTCTCTCTCTCTCACTTCTTCCTCCCACCTCCCCCTCTATTACAAAGACATTCCTCTCATCTTTTTTTTCTCCTTTAGGAATATATATCCCTCACGAAAAACCCGTCCCACTAGAATTCAACTCCATTGAAAATGGAGGCACGCGCTACTATATTCACGCAGGGAGATAGTGAAATTGAAATTGTACCTATACTATAGATATACACAATGTTCCATTATGTGCGATCTGTGTATACGATTTAGGGGAGTTATGTGTGTATATATATCGACACCTAAAACTTACACTCTTGTTACAGATTTTTTTTTTGGGAATTAGTATTCGTTAAAAATCCTAAGTGAAGTCTCTGAATCTGAATTAGTTTTCTTTAAAAACTTTAACTGCGAATTCTTTAAATGTAAATTATAGTAAATTATAGTAAATTCATACGAATAAAAGTTCCAGCAAAATAGAATTTCAGTTAAATAAAAATTCTATTGAAAATAATTTTTGTTTAGTGAAATTTTAGGTAAATACGATTTCTGAGGAATAAAAATTCTGGTAAATTGAAATCATACTAAATATGACGAATATAATGAAGAGTGTAAATTTAGTTAAATAAAAAGGTTACTCAAAAAATTACTGCTAAACAGCACTAAGTGAAATTCCAGTTAAATAAGAATATGACTGTAAAAAATTTAGCAAAGTGAAAATTGAGGCAAAAACGAACTCTATTATATACATTGAAATACTCCATAGAAGAAATACTCCAAAAATTCCTGGAATTAAAAATTCTGCTAAATAGAAATATAATACAACAAAATACGAATTCTGTTAAATGAAAATTCTTAAAGATGAAAATTTCACTAGAGCAAAATCTATTAGATAGAAAAAGAAATTTTACCAAACTATAAATTCTACTAAATAAAAATTGTACCAACTAAACATTCTACTGAACTAAAATCGTACTATGTAATTAAACATATTTCTATTTAAAATTCGGCTAAATAAAAATTGTGATAAACTAAAAATTCTTCTATGTAAAAATGATGCTAAAAATAATTCTCCTATTTAAAATTTTGCTATATAAAAATATCAACTAAAATTAAAATTCTAGTATACCTAAATATTTCACTAACTTAAAAGTCAAAGTTTTAAAAATTTTACAAACTATAAATTTTACCACATAAAAATTGTACTAAATACAAAATTCTTCTATTTAAAAATTCTGCTAAATAATCATTATATAATGTAAATAGAAATTATTCTAATTTAAAATTCAACTAAAATTAAAATTCTACAAACAATTCTAGAAACAAATGAATTAAAAATTGCGCTAAATAAATATTCTTCTTTTTAAAAATTCTGCTTAATAAACTTGCAGCTAAATAAAAATTCTACTGAAAAAAGATTAGGTTAAATAAAAATTCAGCATTAAAAAAAATTTATTTAACTCAAATAACCGACAACTTGTCTGTTATCAAATAAATATTTACTTGAATCAAATAATTTTTTAATTTTTTAAACCAATTAAATGATAAATTGAATTAAATGAATTATTTTAAAATACTGAAATTATTGATTCAAATACAACTAAAAAAAACATTGAACATTGAATTTTGAAAAAGTTACAAATGAAATGTTTAAAAATTTTTTAAATAATTCTTGTCAAAATTTCAATTATCTTTATAAATAATAAAATTCTTCTTCGAAATTCTATTATTTTTAAAAACTTTAATAAAATTCTTTGCAAAATTTCACAGGAATTCAAATTTATAATATTATAAATTATTATTTACCAAATTTTTAATAAATTTCTTCGAAATAATTCAATTATTTTCATAAGTAAATAAAATTATCACAAGGAATGAATTTATTTGAAATACAAAATTTTGTAAAAATTAAAAAAATATATCAATTATTTAAAAAGATTTTTTATAAAATTCGTCGCAAGAATTCAATTATTTATATAAATAATAAAATTCTTCTCAGAAATTCAGTTATTTTTATAAACTTGAATAAAATTCGTTTGAAGAATTAAATTATTTTCAAAAGCAATAAAATTCTTCGCTAAAATTCAATTATGTTCAAAAAATGCAAAAACAATCTTGTCAAAATTTAAATTATTTTTATAAATATAATAAAATTTTTCTCCAACAATCAGTTATTTGGGAGCGTTCATAAATGATGTCACGTTTTTGGGGGGAGATGAGGGGGTCTCTAATAAACGTGACATAATGTATTTCTACATGTGAAATTGCTTGAACTTTCGTGACAGGGGGGATGGGGGGGGGTGGTCTAAAATCCAGAAAAATTGCGTGACATCATTTGTGAACGCTCCTTTTTAGAAAAATTTTAATAAAATTCTTGGGAAAATTTTAATTATTTTCATAAATAAAAAACTCATCGCAGGATTTTAATTATTTTTGATACAATTTCGATGGAATTCCTCGAAAAATGTAATTATTCTTAAAAATGTTGTCAAAAGAATTAAATTATTTAAAAATTTCTTGATAAAATTCTTCAGAAGAATTCAATTTTAACAAACATTCAATTATTCAATAAATTTATTTATTTTTTAATTTAAATAATTGAATTTTTTTGAGAAATTTTACTACTTGTAAAAATAATTGAATGCTTGCGAATGATTTTATTAGAATTTTTGCAAATAATTAACTTTTTTTTTAAAAATTTTATGTTAATTTAAATTATTACAAAACATGAAGAAGTCGATCACTCCGAGTTGAAGACTCAGAGGGATCGCCTTCTTCATGTTTTGTAATAATATTCTTATAATTGTTGAATTTCAAAAAGGTTTAATTTTGAATGTTTTGAAGAATTTTAATTCCTACGGAAAAATAATATTAATTAAATATATATATTTATAAAAGAAGTTATTGATGTTTTTGAATAATTTTACTATTGAAGAAATTCGTAAATAAATGTATTAAGAATATTTTTTTTGAGTAGGTATCTAATAATTTTTAGAGTGAATCAGAATATGCTTTAGAATCAGGGAAAAAGTGAAAATTTTGTCTGGAAATCAGGGAAAGGTCAGGGAAAAATAAAATTAAATATTTGTGGCGACCCAGATGAATATTTTACCAAATGAAAAATTGGATAATTAAAAAAATGTCCTTACTTGAAAATACAATTGAAGAACAAAAATTTTTTTGAGTAAAAATTATATCTTATAATATTTTTGACTAATTTTTGGCTAAATTTTGTTTGAATTTTACTTTTTCTTAGCAAAATGCTTATAAAATTGACACAGCAAGAAATTAAAATTGAAATGATCAATCACAACCGTGTTCAAATAGCAACGAATAAAGAAATACGAAAAATTATTGATATTCATAATGTCAAGAATCATTTAAAAGTTTATCTAAAAAAAAAAAATAATCTCGAGGCGTTAGAACGCGAATGACGTATGACAAGAGTGTGAACGGAAGCTAGGAAAGACTTCCTTTGGCGGACCCTCTGCCGTTTGCTTCACGCTTTTCCGCATTCATAAATATTTACCAGAATGCTTTCGTATATATATATATATACAAAAAAAGAGAGAGAGTAATAGAGAAAGAGAGCAAGAGAGAGAGAGACTTGTTGTGCACTAAGCTATTCTCTCGGAATTAATGAACCGCACTGATTTTTTACGGTCGCGAATTCCGAGGGGCGCAACATTTCTGTTTGTATCCATTTACGACCTCTTTTCTCCCACCCCCTGCGTGAATATACAGTTTTTAGATGCTTCAAAAAAAATTTTTTTAAATCCATCACAGAGACTGTATATATATATATATATATATCGTCAATATCGAGTTTTCGCAACCGACGACGATACAGATTTAAAAAAGAAGCAAAAAAAAAAAAATGAACGAAAGGAAAAAAAAGAATAAGACACGAAGGGAATCGAAAAGAATAGAAAAGGATTCCACCAAGTGTCAGACAGGCGAAGACGAATTATCGCCAAGTGACGTGCGTACTTATTTATAGTTCTCTTTCCCGCAGCTTTCCTTTTTTTCCATTCCTTCACTTTCACGCTTTCTCATTCTTCAAAAGACCGCAGCTTACATCATAAGTCTTAATGATCCGTAATGGTCCTTTTCCAAGTCTCTGTGATCCACTTTTTTCTTTTTTTTACTTTAGGGTTGGAATTTTTATTCATCCACATTTTTGTGTCCCGATAAAACGAGATTTATTAGTTTTGATTGAATTTTTCTTCTGGTTTGTCTTTCAGTTTGATAAATTTGCGAGTTTTTCTCTTTTGAACTGATATATTTTTTTATTACACGGGCTAAATCTCAATTAGTGAAAAATGGATAACTAAATCACGTTATAGTAATATTATCTCCACTAAAGATTTCTGCTAAATAAAATTAGCAGGGGGTCGATTATGTAATTTTTTTTTTACTTTGACATTCGTTTTCACTTTCACTTTTATAGATCTTCATTTTTACTTTGACTTTCATTTTCACTTTCACTTTAATAGATTTTTATTTTTACTTCGATAAATTTTTATTTTCACTTCGATAGATTTTTAATTACAGTTTTACTTGCACTTTGACAGTTTATTTTCACATTCTGTGAAAGTGAAAATGAATGTATATATTTATTGTTATTTTCATTTTGTTAGATTTTTATTTTCACTTTCACTTTCATTTTGATAGATTTTTACTTCAATTACACTTTTACTTTCACTAATAATAAAAAAAATATAAAAACGAAATTTCACTTTGATAGATTTTTATTTTAATTACATTTTTACTTTCACTAATAATAAAAAAAATATAAAAACGAAATTTCACTTTGATAGATTTTTATTTTAATTACATTTTTACTTGCACTAATAATAAATAATATCTATCAAAGTGAAAATAAATGTGAAAAAAATCTGTCAAAGTGAAAGTGAAGGTGAAAAAAATGTACAAAAGTGAAACTGAGAGTGAAAAAAAATCTGTCAAAGTGGAAGCTGTTTTATAGAATTTATTTCACCTTCATTTTCGCTTTGTAAGATTTTTATTTTCACTTTTACTTTCACTGTCACATTGATAAAAAGTGAAAATAAAAAACAGTCAAAGTGCAAGTAAAAGTGTCATTGAAAATCTGTCAAATTGAAATGAAAGTGAAAATAACAATCTAAAAAAACGAAAATTTGTCAAAATGAAAGTGAAAGAAAGAAATCTGTCAAAATAAAAGTGAAAATAAAAATCTTTTAAAATGAAAATGAAAGTCCACGTGTAGAAATGAAATTATATAATTTCAAATTTTTTTTTGTTTGCCTCATAAACTATAAAATTACCAAGAAACCTTCAATTTTTTTTATTTCTGACAATATTTTCTAATTAAATAATTTCATTCATAAATAGATAAACTTCAAAAGGTATTAATTTGAAATTTTATAAAACTTCAATTTTGAATGAATTTAATTAGAAATTTTAATGAACTTAGATTTTTAAAAAATTGTACTATTTCAAATTCTTCAGAAATTAGTTAAATTTTTTAATATATACCTCATTATTTAATTATTAAAAATAATAGATTTATAGAAGAATTTTAGTTAAAAAGAATAAAAAAATTTGCATTTTGGAGAAGTTACGAATGATTGCAAAAATTCAATTATGTTCAAAAGTTTAAAAAAAGTTCTCATCAAAATTTTAATTTTCTTTATAAATAATAAAATTCTTTTCCGAAATTCAATTATTTTCAAAAATTTTCCTCAATTTAATGATTTTCAATATTTACTATTTTAATAAAATTTTGATAAAATTCTACGAAAACATTTAATTATTTTCACAAATAATAAAAATATCATAGAAATTCAATTATTTACATTGAATTCAATTATTTAAAACAAATTTTGCCAAAATTCTACGAAAACATTTTAATTATTTTCGTAAATAATAAAATTTTATTTAGGAATTCAATTATTTTCATAAATAATAAGCCTCATATAGCTGAATTTCAATTACTTTTAATTTAATTTTAATCGAATTGCTCGAAAAAATGTATATTATTCTTAAAAGTCTTATTAAAATTTGTCGAAAGAATTTAATGATTTAAAAATTTATTGATAAAATTCTTTATAAGAATTTAATTTTGAGAAACTATCAATTATTTATTTTTGTATTTAATTGATTGTAAAATAAATAATTGAATTCTCGTAGATTTTTCTAACAAATATTGATTAAAAAATGAATTTTATATAACATTTTAGATAATAATTGAATATTAAAAGCATTACAACGTAAATTTTTAGAAATAATTTAATTTTGAAAAGGTTTAATTTAGAATCTTTAAAATTTTGAATTTTTCATACTTTTAAGTAACAATTTTGCAGAATTAATTTTTTTAAAAAGTTTAACTGAATTTTTTTAAAAAAATTATTTCATGCTTTATTTTCTAATACCTATATAAATAATAATTGAAGAATTTTCGAATAAACGAAATTTCATATAAAAATGAATGGTAAACAAATAGATTTGAAAATTATTAAAAATAATTGATTCAAAGAAAAATTTTAGTTAAAAATTCTAAAAAGTAATAATTAAATTGAATTGAAATTATATCGAATAAAAAATATTTGAAAATTATTAAAAATAATTGATTCAAAGAAAAATTTTAGTTAAAAATTCTAAAAAGTAATAATTGAATTGAATTGAAATAATTTCGAATAAAAAATATCGGAAATAAAAATTTGCCTGTGTAAAAAATCTAATTATTCTGATCTATTCAACTGAAAAAATTCAGATAAATTAAAAATTCCCTTAATACAAATTTTCCTAAATAAAAATGTTCCTAATTAAAATTTAGCCAAATTTTAAGCCACTAAAAATTCAAATCGAATTCAAATATTGACAGTAAATTGAAAATCTCCCAAACTGACAAGAATAATGAAATATTTACAAAGTTTATAAACACAAATATACACTAAGTGAGGGTACATAAAAAAAGTGCATAAATTTGGATGAAGTAGACAATTCATGCAGCAAGGGCAGGAGAGAGAGAGAAAGAGAGAGTGAGTGAGAGAGAGAGAGTGAGAGAGTGAAGTACTCGAAGCTTGGAGTGGGCCTCTTGGTAACGGCGAGCACTTATTCGCTCGCTCGCCAATCCAAATGAATTGGATAATTTGATCAGCTAGTTGCTGGCCCTTTGTTGCCTCCTGGGAACTTTGAATGGTCCAGTCCAACCATCATCTCTCATTCTCCTCTCTCGTTTCTTTTCTCTATCTCTCCTTGTTCATTGCTGCTCTCGATCACGGATCTCCTTTTTCTCAGTTTCTTTCCTTCGCCACCACCCCAACCCCACGCAACATTTACTGATGGGGGGGGGCAAACACCCCCTTCAAGATATTCCTCATCTTTGTTTGTCCCTTTTCCCACTTGCAAAAAAAGAAAAGAAAAAAAAACTTTCCCTCCTGCTTTCCGTTATCAAGTTCGAAGAAACATCTCTCATATATAGCTGTTACTAAATAAAGAATGCAACCACTTCCTTTCGTGACGTTTTACTCTTTCGTGTGTGTATATATAAGTTTTGTACGCATTTATATCCCTTCGTTAATATCACACGGTCGTTTTATTTTTCAAATTGAATATTGTTTTACCAAGTTTTAAAATAGTTTTATTAAAAATATAATTATTCGATAAACTTTTAATCGATTCGATTTAACTTTTAAAATTTTCGATAAAATTTTAATAAAATCGAATTTTAATAAAAATAAAAGAAATAAAACGAATAAAAATAGTAAAAAATAAAGTCTAAGATCTAATTTTTAAGAAACAATTTTTTACTACCAGTCTCTACAAAAATAATTGAAAAAAATTGAAAATGGTTTGAAAATAAAAAAAGTATTTGGAAAGAAGTATAATTGAATGTATAGAGAGTTGTTTAAAAAAAGTAATAAATAACACTTAAAAAATAATAAAAATGATAAAAGAAATGTAAACAATAAAAATAGTAAAAAATAACGTCTAAGAACTAATTTTTAAGGAAAAAAATGTTAATTTCAATCAGTAAAAGAATAATTGAAAGAAAATTGAAAATAGTTTCAAAATAGAAAAATTATTTCCATATAAATAAATTTAAATGTATAGAGAGTTGTTTAAAAATTATAATTGTTATAATAATGAATTTTAATAAAAATAATAAAAGAAATAAATTAAATAGAAAAAAAAATAGAAATGATTAAAATAAGTAAAAAATAACGTCGAAGATCTAATTTTGAAGGAGAAAAATTATAATTTTAATCAAATGTAAATAATAATAAAATTGTAAGAAGAAAAGATGGCAAATAATTTTAAAAATAGAAAAATTATTTTGAAATAAATGTATATTTGAAATTTTGAATGTATACAAAGTTGTTAAGAATTAATAATTGTGCAGAGGAAAAATGGAACTAAATGTGTGTAAAGGAAAAATAAAATTTTCTATCGATACCTATATATTTATCTGAAAATATAATACTGCGCGCGTGTTGCAATATTTTTTCACAGAGCCATTGAATTGGCAGATCGTCTTCTATTAATTTTAATTAGGCAGATGGTAATTCTCGTTTAGTATGTAGTGGCCTTCTCTCACGAGGGACTCGAACCGATCACCGTACACACGCGGAATACATAATATTGAGGCACTAGAAATTCCTCCGTTAAAAAAATTACAAAATAAAAATAGATTCAAAAAATAATTTTTCTTCATTTTTTCCGTAAAAACAATTTTTTAAGACGGAATTTAATATTAATGTATCATTTAAATAAATAAATGAAGGCATTTAAACACTTTTTTGCGCTACTGACTTTTCACTCAATTTTCAATAAAATTTACAAATTAAAAAGCAAAATAGAATGTAAAAATTTTTAATTCAAATTTTTTTTTATAAAAATAAAATATGAATTGGAATATACAGTTTTAATATTATTATAATTATAATAATCATATATTCTGACATAGGGAATTCGGGGAAGAGTCAGGAATTTTTATTAAAAGTATACTGAAAAAAATTTAACTTTTAGAATTCATAAGAAAATTCTGAATTTTTGTGACTTTTTTGTTTCACTCATAAACTATAAAATTACTACAAATTCTAATACAAAACATTCCATTTTTTTTAATTTCTGACAATAATTTCTTTTTAAATAACTTATTGAACAACTATCATAAAATAAATAAATTATTTACTGAATAATTTTACTTAAATAAATTTCAAAATTAATTCAATTTTAAAAGAGTTAAGTTTGTCAATATATATTTAATCAAATATTAAAAATAATGGATTTATAGAAAAATTTGAGTTAAAAACACTAAACAAATTGAATTTTGAAGAAGTTACAATTTATTGCAGAAATTCAATTATTTTCAAAAGTAATAAAATTCTTATCATAAAATCCAATTATGTTCAAAATTTACGAAAAATTCTCGACAAAATCCCAATTATTATCTTTATAAATAAAAAAATTCTTCTTCAAAATTCAATTATTTTCAAAAATAATAAAATTTTTCTCAGAAATTCAATTATTTTGAAAAATTTTAATAAAATTCAGAATAAGAATTCAATTATTTTCAAAAATAATAAAATGTTTCGAAGAAATTCAAATATTTTCATAAGTAATTAAATTCTTCTCCAAAATTGAATTATTTTCAAAAATTTTATTAAAATTCTTGTCAACATTTCAATTATTTTCAAAAATTCTCCTCATTTCAATGATTTTCAATATAGGTATCTACTATTTGAATAGAATTTTCCAAAAGAATTCAATTATTTAAAAAAAATTTCATAAAATTCTACGCAAACCTTTAATTATTTGCACAAAATAATAAAAATTTCACAGGGATTTAATTATTTACAAATTTTTTACAAATATCAATTATTTTCAGAAATAATAAAACTTAGAATTTCAATTTTTTTTAATACAATTTTAATCGAATTCCTTGAAAAATGTAACAATTCTAAATAATTTTATTAAAATTCCTCAAAAGAATTCAATTATTTAAAAATTTGTTAATGAAATTCTTTATAAGAATAAAATTTTAATAAACATTCAATTATTCAAAACATAGTTTACTTTTGTATTTAAATAATTTAATTCTCGTAGAATTTTCTAATTAAAATTTATTTGAAAATGAATTTTAATTTAAATTTTAGATAATAATCTATTATTATCTAAAATTTAAATTAAAATATGGAAATAATTTTTAGGAAGTTAAAAAATTATTGTTTTTGAATAATTTTACAATATTACAGATATTCGTAAATAAATTCAACAGAACATTTCTTTCAATACAATTTTATCCTTTATTTTCTAAAAATTCAAAAATTTTCAGTTTCATTTATAAAATGGGTATATTTTCTTCTTAATCAAAATTTTTTAACAATTAACAATTTTCTAGGATTTTTTTATAAATAAAAAGGAGAATAATTTGCATAATAATTTAGATTAGTCAAACGAAATTTGTTACAGAAAAAAGCATATATGTATAACAAACAAAATGATTATATTTTTTATTTGTTAATCATAATTTTTAAAAAATTTTGTAATTTATAATATTACTTTATTATAAATCGTGAAAAAATATCTACATATTTACAATTTGCCAAACAATATTTTTTTAAAGAAAAAAAAAAAAAAACCAGACAGAGAAACTAACTTTAAACTGCGGACAGAATGAAAAAATGAATACGAAAGATTAATATAGTTAATTAATGTTTAATAAAATTTACATTAGTAATTATTTATTGTTATTATCATTCTTAATAATATATATAGTACAAAATTAATTTGAAAAATCAGTTTTAAAACATTTTCCGCTATATTGGATCCGACATTTTGTATTTTAAATAAAGTGATGCTATACTTATTTTTTTATCTTACTATTATTAATTAATAGGTATTAATAAACCAAAAAAATTAATTTCAACAAAGCATAAACAGAAAAAATGGAAAAATCGTAATTATAAGTAAAGAAAGATTAATCATATGAAAATTTAAAAAAAAACTGATATTTTAATCGTCTCGTGAGCCTTGGTCTTTAGTTGCGCGAATAAGACATTCGCGGAAAGAAAAGGGCGAGGACTGTGGCACAGTTTTTTAATTTTCAAGCCTTCTCGTAATCATGGCACTATTCCATCTGAACGTTTTAATGAATCCGTCAACGACTCATTCCCTTTTTCATTCCCCTTATCCCTCCGCTCTCTGTCATATCTCTATTTCTGTCTTTCTTCCTCTCTGTCTCTCTCTCTTAAGAGCAGGAGGAAAAAAAAATCTCTCACCGCTTTATGCAACCACAGTCTTACAACCCCGAGGCGATAAGAAACTTTATATATATCTATGATGTTGTAGAATAGAAATATATAAGTATAAGAACTCGAAAAATACTACTACCATCATCATTCGTACATATATACATTTGAAGAAAATTTTTTTTCCCCAGAATCATTTTCCAAGTGAGAAAAGCCTTTGCAAAAGTAAGAATAATAAAAACTTAAATTTTCAATTTAACCTGAGGTCATTTTCTTCGCGCGACTCATTCGTTGTCGTCGTAGTCGTCGTCTTCATATTTATTATTTTTTATGCTAGATTTAAGAAAACAAAACTTTTCTTTTCTTTTTACTTATCATATATATATATGAATGATTCTTCTTTTTTCATTGCAGAATGGAACGAGAAATTGGAATTGTTACATGCAAGTCAAAAAGAAGGAAGGAAATGAAGAAAAAAACTCTTTCGATAAAAATTGTTAAATTTGATAATATTCAATGTGTCATTTTTTTTATCTAAGAAATTAAAGGCGATTGCAATTATAATTTTATAATGAATTCTTAATTGTCAATATTATTATTACCTATCATTATTAATATTTATTTTGCTGCAAAAAAATGTTCGATTATTTATTTTTGATTTGTAACGTTGCAAATTAATTTTTATGTTATCAATGATTAAAATTTCTAATATTTAAATTTTCCATTGATTAAGGTAACACTAATTGAATATTTTCTTAAATAAGCTACCGATATTTAATGTTACCATTAATAATAATATTATATTCAGAAAAAAGTTTTTGTTAATTTAAAGAAGTCAGTTTCTTACACTCGTTTTGCTTCATTCAAAATAAATTTGTCTTTGAATCAAAAAGAGGGTTTTGGATTAAAAAAAAAATTTTTTTGATTTAAATAAATTTTCGTTGATTTAAACAAATTTTCTTTGAATCTAAGAAATTTGTTCTTTAAATTAATGAAATTCTATCATATGAAATTATTTTCTAATTTGAAAAGGATCATTTCTTTGAAAAAAATTAATTTTCAATCGAAGAAACATGTCAAAGCAAATGATCTATTTAAATCATAAAAAATTATTTTCCGGATGGACTTATTAAACTCTCTAAATCTGAATCAGTGAAATTGATGAATAAAATTTGAATGAGAATCAGTGACTCTATTCTCGCGATTTGAATCAGTGAAATTCCACTGTAAATCAGTTAAAAAATCACTAAAATATCAGTTATTTTTCATTTTAAATCGATTATTCTTAAAATAATTGTTTCAATAAATTTATTCCAGAATGCTTTTAATATTCAATTAATTTATTGAATAAAAGAATGATTCTTACAATTAAATTCTTATACTTAATTATATCAACAAATTTTTAAATAATTAAATTTTCATGGGAAATTTTATGAAAATAATAGATATACAAATTTATTGAATTAAAAAAAATTTTTTTAAATAATTGATATTTTGTCATAAATTTTATTACTTTAGAAAATAATTGAATTTATGTCATGAATGTTATGTTATTTATGAAAATAATTGACTTACTACGATTGATTTTATTATTTATGAAAATAAGTAAATCCCTGAAAGGAATTTTAAAATTTATGAAAATAATTGAATTACTGCGAAGAATTTAATGCCAAATTTTAAAACATTTGATTTCTTCGAAAAAATTTATGCAAATTTTATTTCAAATAATCAAATTCATATGAAATGCTTTAATTTTTTGAGAAATAATTGAATGCTCGTGTAGAGTTTTATCAAAATTTTTGATTAATAATTAAATTCTTTCGGAAAATTTTAATAAAATTTGAAAGAATAATTTTTTTGAGGAATTTGATTAAAATTGAATTGTATTAAAAATAATTGAATTTTATTTTATTGGGAAATAATTGAATGTTCGTATAGAACTTTATCAAAATTATTGTTTAATAATTAAATTCTTCTGGGAAATTTTATTATAATAGTGGAATATTGAAAATCATTGCGAATTAAGATAAATTTTGGAAAATAATTGAAATTTCGCCATTAATTATATGAAAATTTTTGAAAGTAATTGAATTTTATTACTATTGAAAATAATTGAATTCTTGTGATGATTATTTATGAAAATAATTGAATTTTGCAATGAATTTTATTAATATTTTGGAAAATAATTGAATTTTGTCTAAGAATTTTGTTATTGATTTAGAAAGATAATTGAAATGTTGACGAGAATTTTTTTTTAATTTTTGAAAATAATTGAATTTTTGGAAAGAATTTCAATTTTTTTTAAGAAAGTTAAATTCTTTAAAAAAATTGTGTTAAAATTTTTGTTACTAAAACTATAATTTCAACAGAATTGAAATTAAAAATTTTCAAAAAAATAAATTAAATAAATTAAATAAATAATAATAATAATAATAATAATAATTAATTAAATAAATTAAAAATAAATAATCCCTAAATTCTCTGACTTTCCTGACCTGTGACAATCCTTATTAAGTTAGCAGTGTTTATTTTATTATAAAAATATTTAATTCAGTGCATAAGAATTGCTTTTTTCATTTGTTCATAACCATAATTGTCAAATAATATATAAGAGAAAAATCCTCTATAGTGGAGACTATATCTTTTTGATATCATTTATCAGAGGAAAATTGAGGAATCCTCATCAAATGAAAATATCTTTTTTTAGGCTGTAGGTCTATAGTTCAATAATTAGACAACTTTATTTATTCTTGTGTGCCTCTGTAATGAAAAAAACGAAAAAAACGAACTTGAACTAATTTCTAATTCTCTTCCAGATTCCCACCAATTCCTTTTCTTACACAACAAATCGTGATCAGAATGAACAATTTTTTTCTCTTTCTCCAAACTGAAAACTTTCCCTATAAAATAAAAATATCGTTTACCATATTAAAACTCTCGTCTGAATAAACTCTAATCAGAGTTCAAAACGATTAAAGTAGTATTTAAAAAAGAATGAAAAAAAAGTTCCCACAATTTATGCGTGTGAGCGTAATGTATTAACGTTAAAACTCTCGGGACCATTAATAAAAAGGTAATAATCTCCATTTCATATATATATATCTCGTAACAAACTGTTCCAGCTTGATTAGAACGATCATTAGTTCGTCTAAACGTCTCAAGCGAATCGATCATTCGCCACGGCTGAAGGCAAAGGAAGCGGCTATCAGTCTTTTACTCTTTGAATGAGCTTCTTTCCTGCGATCATTCGTCAAGTAACCTTCGTGTCACCAGATTCGAGTCTCCGCACAAATCACACGTCTTGGTCACATTCACGCATTATTTATTCGCAAACATTGACAAGAGAGAGTGTATGTGTAAGGAGAGAAAGAGAGAAAGAGAGATATAGAGAGGCTCATGTCAGTTGGAAGGCCTATGGTCTGCGCAAAGGTGGGCTATATTAGGTCTTGGCCTCGCGGCCATGTTGCCTCCGTTTGACGCCCAGAGGAGGAGAGAACGACAGTCAAAGTGAGAGAGAGAGAAGGGAATGATTAATTACGAGGGAGTGACGAGAGAAGAGAAGGCAAGATATATAGGGACGTCCAGGGAGGTGAGACGTATAGTGATGGCAGCAAAAGAGTTGAGAGATCCACACACTGTATATATATATATACAAACCCAATGTGAGAGAGAAAGAGAAAATCTCTAACTTCCAGCGATATGTTCTATATATGCGGTTATGAATTTAACCAATTTTCCAATTTTTATTTTTAACAAACTTTTTACAAAAAAGAAATTTCTGCTTTTCTACTCTCTGAATTTGAATTAGTAAAAAAGTTTACTAATTAGAATTAGTAACTCACTTTTTGCTTTTGAATTAGTAAATTTTACTAAAAAATTAGTAGAAATAACTATTTATTAGTAAAATTTACTAATTCAAAAGCAAAAAGCTAATTTTTAATTAAAAAAGCTATTTTAAGCACTAATTCAAATTAGTAACGATTTTTACTAACTCAAATTTAAAGATGAGTATTTTCTATTCTTTTTGTATTTTTTCTCTTTCCTATTTTTTATTCCATTTTTTTATTTTAATCATTTTACTGAAAATAAATAAAAATGATTTAAAAATCAGTCATTTTTCACTATGATTATCCAATAAAAAAATAACAGAAATTTGCAATATACGTGACAGAAACTTCAAGTAATTTTTTTAATTAGCCAATCACATGGCACGAACTAGGTCCGTAAATATTTGCTTTTGAGTCCGTAAAAGTCAGTTTTTTTTTTAAAAGAGAAATTACAAATGATTCTAGGAATTCAATTATTTTCAAAAGTATAATAAAATTCTTCGCAAAAATTCAATTATGTTCAAAACTTTAAAAAAATTTTTGTCAAAACTTCAATTATCTTTACAAACAATAAAATTCTTCTTTGAAATTCAATTATTTTCAAAAATTTTAATAAAATTCATTGCATTCAATTATTTTCATAAATAATAAAACTTATTGCAGAATTTCAATTATTTTTAATACAATTTTAATTGAATTCTTCGAATATGTACTTATTTTTAAAAATGTTATTAAAATTCATCAAAAGAATTCAATTATTTAAAAATTTATCAATAAAATTCTTTATGGGAATAATTGAATTTCAAGAAACATGAAATTAATAAATTATTTATTTTTGTTTTAAATAACTGAATTATAGTAGAATTTTCCAATAAAAATTAATTTAAAAATGAATTTTAGTAAAAATTTTAGATAATAATTGAATATTAAGAGCATTCTTAATATAAAAGAATTTTAGTTAAAAACACAAAAAAAAAAATGAAATTTTGGAGAAGTTATAAATAATTGTAGAAATTCAATTATGTTCAAAAGTAATCAAATTCTACGCAGAAATTAAATTATGTTTAAAATTTTTTTTAAATTCTCGTGAAACTTTCAATTATCTTTAAAAATAATAAAATTTTTCTTTGAAGTTCAATATTATTTTCAACAATTTTAATAAAATTCTTGGCAAAATTGCAATTATTTTCAAAAATGTTCCTCAATTCAATTAATTTCAATTTACTATATTTTAATCAATTTCTCCAAAAGAATTCAAGGAATTTAAAAAAATTTTGAATAAAATTCTACGCAAACATTTTATTATTTTCGCAAATAATAAAACTTTCACAAGAATTCTAAAATTGACAAAGTTTTTATAAATTTCTTACCAATAATTCAATTATTTTCACAATTATAGTAAAAGTTTTTACAGGGATTCAATTATTTTATCATAAATAATAAAAATTCTTTTTACGAATTAAATTATTTTCATAATAAAATTCATTACAGAATTCCAATTATTTTTTGTACAATTTTAATTTTAATTAAAGAATTTACAAATAATTGTTTGTATAATTGAATTGTAAACAAAGTAATTTGAACATTCTCAAAGAACTTTTTCAAAATTTATTAAAAATATTGCATATAAGTAGAAGAATTTTAATTAAAAACACAAAAAAATTTAATTTGGAGAAGTTACAAATTATTTCACTAGGTATACAATTATTTTCAATAGTAATAATATTCTTTGCAAAAATTGAATTTTGTTTGCTTGACAAATACAATTATTATTCTTAAAAATTTTATTAAAATTTGTCGAAAAAATTTAATTATTTAAAAATTTGTTCATAAAATTCTTTATGAGAATTAATTTTTAAGAAGCATCCAATTATTAAATAAATTATTTATTTTTGTATTTAAATAATTGAACTATAAACTATAATAGAATTTTCTAAGAAGAATTGATTTAAAAATTAATTTTAGTTGAAGTTTTTGATAATAATTGACTTTTTGAAAGGTTTAAATGCAAGTTTTAGAAATAATTCAATTTTGTAAAATATTTAAATTAAAATTTTTAAAACTCTAAATTTTTCACTTGGCTTCGTCCATAAATTACGTCACACGTTTTTAGCCTATTTTTGACCCCCTCCCCCCCTTTTTCACACTACGTAACATCTGAAGGAACCCCCTCCCTCTAAATTACGTCACAATTCGTAAACCCCCCTTAAAAAAATTTGACTTTTTTTGAAAATTTTGGGGGTAGAGAGGGGCCAATTTTACCAATTTTGCTAACACCGCCTACTTTCTGAATTTTTTCTGAACATACTTGCAATAATTTATTTTTAAATGAAACGGACCGATTTTTGGGAAATTGAAAATTAAATATTAATTATCAAAAATTAGGGTAAATTTTTAAAGTATTAAAAAATAAAATTCACCATTGGAAAAGGGACGAAAAAGCCTTTCAGAAACATATTCTAAAAAAATTTTTCCATTACAAGTATGTTCAGAAAAAAATCACAAAGTAGCCGGTGTTATCAAAATTCGTAAAATTGGCTCCAAATTTTCGAAAAAGTGAAAAATATTTTTTAGGTCATTTCTACTTGATAGAACAACAAATTCCCCGAGTATCAATTTTTTTCAAGAAGTTGAAATTTCAACTTAGGACATTTCACGTAAAATGCCTCATAATAATTAGTACACTTTTTAATATTTTAAAAACAAGAAATATATTTGATATTTTTATTTATTACAATTTTCTCATTATAATAAATAGAGTATAAAGTGTGACATAACAAAATAAAAAATCCCCACCCCCCCTTTTGTCACAATTAGTCACATTTTCATAGACCCCCTCCCCCCTAGAAAGTGTGACGTAATTTATGGACGAAGCCTTTAAATTAAAAATTTTATTTAAAAATTTTCATTTTCTTCAAAAAAAATTTTTTTTTTTTTAAAAATCCGAATAATGAAAATTTTGTAAAAATAAATTTTAAAATACTCAAAATAACTTTATTAAAAATTATTAAAAATAATTGATTTAAAGAAGAATATTCTTTTGAAAAATTGTAGAAAATAATCAATTTGAAATTTTGAAAATCTTAATTAATGATTAAATATTTATTTAAAAAATAAGTTATTGATGTTTTCAAATAATTTTCCAATTAAAGAAATGCATAAATAAATTTTATTTAACACAAGTAAAGTATATTTGGTTTAAATTAAATTTTTCTCTGTGTGTTGTTTTTGAATTGTTGTAAAAAAAATATCTACTATACTCTCTAAATCTGAATCAGTGAAATTCCACTGAAAATCAGTGAAATTTGACTGAGAATCAGTGACTTTATTTTCGCGATTTGAATCAGTGGAATTTCACTGAAAATCAGTTAAAAATATTCGCCAATTAAAAAACTATTGAAAATTTCAGTTATTCTTTAATTGGACAATCAGGGAAAAATTACTGAAATTCCAATAATTTTTAACTGATCCTCGCAGTGAAATTTCACTGATTCAAATCGCGAGAATAGAGTCACTGATTCTCAGTTAAATTTTACTGATTCAGTTTTAGAGAGTACATTAATTTATGATTCTGTAATACTAATTTATTAAATATTAAATAATTTTTATAATTGATAATAAATAGTATGTAATATTTATTATATAATATGTATAATATATATAATAAGAATAAGGGAGTATCAGTGAGGTAATAGGAATTTAATTATCGAAGCGAAGTATTAGAACGAATCGCTGATCGGATCAGTCTTCAGATCTATAGTGTGCAATCGAGATGGAAGTTCAAGGGCTTTGCAACATCTGAGATAAATTTATATCGAATAGAATCGGGTCGGTAAAGCAGAGTATGTGTGTGTTATGGAAGCATATTTCCAAACTCAGCAGGACGTATTACCATTGGCCATTCGGTAATGTGTTTTTGATTGCCGGCACGACTATATTTCGCCCACGATGGTTCTCACAGTCCGATATCACTTTACTCTCTCTCACACTCATATATATACTTACCGCACATTTATACGTATGTACCACCCACTTTCTGTATAGGGAAAATCCAATCCCTCCAATCTCTTTCTTAAAATAAAAAACTCAGCCCCATATGCTTGATATTAGACAAAAAATAATTTATAGACTATGGAGTTAAAAAACTTTTGTGAATCTAATTAGCATAATTAAAAAAATATTTGAAAACCACCATCTTTTAAAAAAAGGAAAACAAAAAGGAGCGAAAAATAGACTTTATGAAAAAAGCTACTTCTGTATTAAAAAAATAAATCTTCTCATGATACATAAATTTTATTATCCATATATCTGTTAAGGATAATAAAATTTATATCAAGATTTAAAATTAAAAATTAATTTAAAAACCCGAAAACTTTTGGTATTTTCGATATTTTTAATTTTAAATCTCGTTCGACAGTATAATTATTTGAATTATCGTTTAGGGAATTAATAATTCAAGCAGGTGCATGACGAACGAAAGACTGAAAAGCAACAAAGTTTTCCTCACTCACACACACATACACGTTGATAAATGATATTTTTACCTATTTAGGTAAAGTGAGCTAATAAATTGAGAACCGCTTGATGGGGAATGGATCAGTCATCGGAGATCAGTGAGGCTGAGCAAGAGTGATGGATCCTGCCTAATGATCCCCCACCACTATTGCTTCAAAGGTATGTGACTCCATCGTGCCAAAGTACATTCTATTTTGTATATATATATATGTGTGTTGATGTATCAAAGTGCGCGATGCATTATTCAAAAGCCGACCATCAAGAAAAAAAAATTGCAAAGACGGTCAGTCTTTAAATATATTACGCATCAGCAGAATATGTTATTTATTTGAGGCGTCAAATTTGCATCTTCTCTATTTCACTCTTATTTTCAAATTTTTTTTTCTCAATTTCATTCAAATCTTTTTGAATTTTTCAAACTCAAATAACAAGATCATGTACTATTTGTCTTCTTATATATATTACACAATGAAATTTTCATATAATTTCAAAAAATAATTCAATTAAACTTCAATAACTTTTAGAATGTTTTCAGGATCCTGAAATTAATTTTTTTTGACAAAGTTTAATTGAAGTTTAAGGTCAACCTTAAACTTCAATTAAACTTTATCAAAAAAATTAATTCTATATAATTGTTAGTTATAGTTAATTGTTAATTATCTATTTCCAAAATAATAAACAATAATTCAAAGACAGCATAGATTTGAGAGGGACTATAGTTTTATGTACTAGTAAACTTTGATGGAAGACGTCTTGGAGTTGACGACGTAAAGTCTGGGAAGATTATATGTATAGAAGCTGCTGTGAAGGGGTGAAGAGGAGGAGGAAGAGAAGGGGGGGGGTGACTACATACATTTATACATATATACTTGTGTAGTATACAGTCAGTGAGATGGATGGCTGGAAGCGTATCAAATTATCGGTTATTAATAACGCAGCTCAGAGCAGCTCAGCCGCCTACATCACACCTGTACATTCACGTTGCACAGACATTGTACCTATACCTATTTGAGATCCAAGTTCCTCGCTTGGGTTAGCCGCAATGACTCGATTAATAACGCCTTGGCGCGATACTGCCTAATACGTATCCATGTGGTACAAATATTCCTCTCTCTGGTGCAACGAGAAAACAGACATATATATATATATATATATATATATATATATATATATATATATATATTCTCATCTAGAATAGCTCTCAATATTCTCGCACAAGTACAATATATATATATATGCACGATGAGATCAAAACTTTATTCTTTTGCACAACTCGCAACTGCCTTACGATTTCAAAATTCATTCATTAAAACTTTGTGGTTCCGACTGTTCTGTATTAGTGAGGGATTTGAATTTCTGGAGTGTATTTTATAAGAATAATAATCATTTTTGTGTTCATTTCACGAACACTGTAAATCTGAGTTGATAAGAAGTTACTACACTGAAAAAAAAATTTAATTGATTCAAATATCCATTTAATTGACTCTATTATCAATTAAATATTTACTTGAATCAAATAATATTTATTGGAGTCAATTAAATGGTATTTGAACCAATAATTTCAGTATTTAAAGCAAATATGAACTAAACCATTTCATTGACTCCAATAAATATTATTTGATTGAATTAAATATTTAATGGATAATAGTCAATTAATCGGTTAATTGAATCAATTAATTTTTTTTTTCAGTGTAATCACAGTAAAACGTGAGGTATTAAAAAGTGTTGCAGATTAAATTAACACCAAAAAAGATTAAAATAATCAATTTTGGTGTTATTTTTTACAATGAATGAAATTTTAGTTTATTAAATCTTTTTATAATAATTAAAGATGACTGAGAGATAAAATTACTATTTTATATTATAAAAATATAATATTTGTTCAAAATTATTTTGATTATTTCAATTCAATTATTATTTTTAAAAAACTTTTAACTACAATTTTACTTTATATCTATTATTTTCAAATAATTTTCGAAAATGTTCTTTGGAAATTTTCAAATCCATTTGTTTACTATATTCAATTTCACGAAATTTCAATTATTCCTAAATTCTTTATAATTAGATGCATATTAGAAAATAAAAACTTCAAATAATATAAAAGAAAATTCAATAAAACTTTTTCGAAAAAATTAATTTCAAAATTCAATTATTTCTAAAAATTCAAGCCATATTGCTTTGAATATTCAATTATAATCTAAAATTTTAACTGAAATTCATTTTTCTGAAATGAAAATCAATTTTTATTAGAAAATTCTTCAAGAATTTAATTATTTAAATGCAAAAGTAAATAATTCATTGAATAATTGAATGTTTCTCAAAATTCAATTCTCATAAAGAATTTTAGTAACAAATTTTTAAGTAATTGAATTCTTTTTGTCGAATTTTATTAAAATTTGCATAAACATAAATACTTTTTTCAAGGAATTCAATTATAATATTGTATGAAAAATAATTGAAACGCTGCGATGAGTTTTATTATTAGTAAAAATAATTTAATCCTTAAGAAGAATTTAATTACTCTTGAAAATAATTGAATTTCTGAAATAATTTATAACTTCTGTAAAATTAAATTTTTTTCTAGTGATTTTAACTAAAATTCTTCAGTAAATCCATATTATTTTTAATAATTTTTAAAAAAGTTCTTTGAGAATTTTCAAATTCATTCGTTTACAATTCAATTTTACAAACATTCAATTATTCGGAAATTCTGCAATAAAATATATATATATATATATATTGAAAAATAAAAACTTGAAATAATTTCAATAAAAATTCTATTCAACTTTGAAAAAGATTTAATTCTTCAGAATTTTTTGTCAAAAATATGAAAAATTAAGAATTTCAAGGATTTTAGTTTCAAACTTTTTCAAAATTTAATTATTTCTAAAAATCCACGTTATAATGCGTTTAATATTTAATTATAATCTAAAAATTTAACTGAAATTCATTTTTAAAATTTTTATTTTTTTTAGTAAATTCTACGAGAATTCAATTATTTAAATTCAAAAATAAATAATTTATTAATTTCATGTTTCTTGAAATTAAATTCTCATAAAAAATGTTATCAATAAATTGTTTAAATCATTAAATTCTTTGGAAGAATTTTAATAAAATTTTTAAGAATAATTACATTTTTCGAGGAATTCGATTAAAATTGCATTAAAAATAATTAAAATTCTGCAATGAGTTTTATTATTTATGAAAATAATTGAATTCCTAAAAGAATTTTATTATTTATAAAAATAATTGAATCCCTGTAAAAATGTTATTATTTATGAAAATAATTGAATTATTGCGAAGAAATTTATAAAAAATTGGTAAATAATTGAATTCTTGTAAAAATTTTTAAATTTTAAAAAAAAATTTGAACATAATTGAATTCTTTAGACGAATTTTAATAATAAATAAATAATTAATTAAATGAAAATTCATCACAAAATAAATAATTTATTTAATAATTGAAAGTTTCTCAAAATTAAATTCTCATAAAGAATTTTAATAAAATTTTTAAGATTAATTACCTTTTTCGAGTAATTTGATGAAAATTGCATTCAAAATAATTAAAATTTTGATGAGTTTTTTTTATTTATGAAAATAATTGAATTCCTAAAAATAATTTTATTTATTTATAAAAATAATTGAATTATTGCGAAGAAATTTATAAAAAAAAAATTGTAAATTTATTGAATTCTTGTAAAAAATTTTATTATTTATGAAAATAATTAAATGTTTGCGTAGAATTGTATTCAAATTTTTTTTTAATAATGGAATTCTTTTGGAAAATTTTATTGAAATAGTAGATATTGAAAATCATTGAATTTTAGAAAACTTTTGAAAATTATTAAAATTTTGACAAAGAATTTTATTAAAATTTTGTAAAATAATTGAATATCAGAGAAGAATTTTATTATTTATAAATAGAATTTAAATTTTGACGAGAATTTTTAAAAATTTTTGAACACAATTGAATTTAGTAACTATGTTACTAAGTTAGTTAGTAAGTTAGTAACTAACTTAATAACTTACTCTTCTCCCTGGAGAAGCTAAATTCGTTGAATTTTTAAATTGTTGACTTTGATGTTTTATTTAAAGTAATATTTCATTCATAGTTGAAAATAACACCAAAATGGATTATTTTAATATTTTCTGGTGTTAATTTAATCCTAGAGGGATCAAACTGTTGCAGATTATTTTAATCTATTCTGGTGTCATTTTAACACTTCACGTTTTACTGTGAATGGAATAGAAGTAATAATTATACATTTATAATACTATTTACATTGAAAAATTTTTTTTTTTATTTAAATACATTTGAAATTAAATTCCAATTACTACTTAATCATTAAATTGGTTATTTTGATGCTGACAATCAATTAATGAAGATACTGTCGGTTTTCGTTTCTTCATCTTCTTCTTCTTCTTCTTCTATATAAAAAGCAGATGAATCCGCTCGAGGCGACATGGGCGTTTAAATATTGCACGTTCTCATTAGAGCCATGACATAGAGGGCGAATTTTGAACGGAGACCCCCGACAAAGTATATTCTCTCCTTTCGCATATATATACCACACACGCAGACACAATATATAAATGAAAAGAATATCGACCTATCATCGATTTAACTTGCACGTGCCAGTCGTCAACTGTCAATCTTCTTCAACCCTGATGCACTGACGCAAAGATGCAAGATAGCACAATTCGTTATATACCCCATACCAATTTTCTCTCTCTTTCTTTCTCTCTTTTTCTCTTTCTCTCTCTTTCGTGGTATCAACCCCTCGGTCAAATTATCTTCAGACAGGGATTAGCGAAATCTTCTGATTGAAATGCCTTTTAAAAGCCACTAGTGCCCCCAAAAAATCATTATCACCCGAAGGGGATAAAACCCCCCCCCACCCCATTGTCACTGGTGGAAATAATCATCCAATATCTTCACGAATTCCTTCAGTTATATATTTCTTTATTGTGGTGGAATTTATTTTTGACTTTTTCACAAAAGAAATAATTTCTTTGGTATTTATAATAATGATGATTTTATCAATCGGTCACTTGGAATGAACTATACTTGGAATGAATTATAATTGTGATTATAAATTTAATTAGAAATTAAAGACCTTACATTTTTGAAAAATTTTAATAATTCAAAGTCTTCTGAAATTAGTTAAATTTTATAATATATATTTAATTAATTATTAACAATAATGGATCAATAGAAGAATTTTAGTTAAAAACACTAAAAAAAATTGAATTTTGGAGAAGTTACAAATGATTGCAGAAATTCAATCATTTTGAAAAGTAATACAATTCTTTGTAAAAATTCAATTATGTTAAAAAATTTTTAAAAATTCTCGTCATAATTTCAATTATTTATAAATAATAAAATTCTTCTCCAAAATTCAACTATTTTCCAAAATTTTAATAAAATTTTTGGCTATATTTCAATTATTTTCAAAAATGTTCCATAATACAATGATTTTAAATATTAACCTACTATTTTAATAAAATTTTCTAAAAGAATTCAATTAATATGAAAACAATTTTGATAAAATTCTATCAAAAAATTTAAATAATTTCAAAAATCAGAAAAATTTTACAGAAATTCAATTAACAAATTCTTTTATAAATTTTTTCGCAATAATTCAATTATTTATTTTAATAAATGATAAATTTTTTACAGAGATTTAATTATTTTCATAAATAATAAAATTATTTATGGCAATTTAATTAATTTTCATAAATAATAAAACTCATTGCAGAATTTCAATTATTTTAAAAAATTTTATTAAAATTCGTTAAAAGAATTCAATTATTTGAAAGTTTGTTGACAAATTTCTTTATTAGAATTAAATTTAAAGAAACATTCAATTATTCAATAAATAACATTCACTAAATTATTTATTTTTGTATTTAAATAGTTGAATTTTCATAAAGAGAAATGAATTTGTAAAATTTTTAAAAAACCTCCTTAAAAAATTATTGAAAATAATTGATTTAAAGAAGAATTTTAGTTTAAAATTCTAGAAATTAATAATTGAATTAAAATAATAAAAAAATTTTGAAGAAGTTACAGTAACAATATTCTTCTAATATTTTTATATTCATGTTTTTTAACAATAAACATAAAAATAATTAAATGTTTATTTAAAAAAGAAGTTATTGTTATTTTCGAATAATTTTACAATTAAACAAATTCGTAAATAAATGTAACAGAATATTTTTTTAAGTAACAGTTTTTCCCTTATTTTCTAAAAATTCAAAAATTTTCTATTTCATTTTCAATTAAATTTGTAAGTGTCTAATAGAATTTATAAATATTTTTTTCCTTTATTCTTAAAAATCTCTGAATTTTATTAAAACAATTTTAATGAAGAAATAGAAATGATGCAAATTATTACCTTATGAAAATTAAAAATTTTCTAGAAAAATTGTTATTAAGAAACGGGAATTTTTTTCGCAAAAGCAAGAATGACATTAAACATAATATTAACAATAATAATAGTACCAGAATAATAGTAATATATAAAAAGTTCGGTCTGACTGAAAGTTACTTTTACTACTAGGTTGAAAACTTAGTAAAATTAAAGTTGGCTCCAACTTGATTCAAATTTTCTACAATGTAGAAAATTTTTTTTTAATTCATTTTGTTATTAAGTAATTTTTGGACGTACACTGTAAAAAATTTAGGGAGTTAACGGACTCGGGAGTTGGGAGTGAAATTTTTCGAGTTAAAAATCAACTCCAAAAGAGAGTTAATTTCTAACTCCCTTCATTCAACACCCGCGCGAGTTATTTTTTCCATGGGAGTTAGCATTTGGGTGTTAAATTTTAACTCTCTTTATTTATCTCCCCTGGCATTAACTCCCCAATGGGTGCGACTTTTATAGACCCCCCGGGGGAGTTAAAATTTAACTCCCTTTTTTTACAGTGTAGATAAAAATCTTTGAGTTGAACGAAAATGATAAATACTTACTTTTGCAGCAGTAATAAATAAAAAATAAATTGCCTTACCAATAAATAACTAGTAATAATTAATTAATTAGTATAATAATGATAAATTTTGACTCATTAATAAAATTAATTTTTTGACTCACCAATCGAAGTCTCTTGGTAAGAAAAATCGCCGTACCACCTGAAACAAAAGAAAAAAAACATAATATAACTCTTAAAATATTATATATATAAATATAAATAGAAAATTTATTTATTTTGCATTATTTTTGTTTATAAATTACAATTTTTTTTATCAAAATTATTATTTTGTTTTAGAAAAAGAAGAAAAATATTTGCAAAATTAATATTTGTAATCTTATTTTTGAAACAAAATTTTCCACAGGAATTAAGACATTCAAAAATTTCAAATTCCTGTAAAATTTTCTTATTTCTGAAAATAATTAAATTTTTGCATACAATTTTATTAAATTTTTTTTAAATAATTGAATTATTTTTGCGAAATTTTATTAAAATAGTAGATATTGAAAATCTTTGAAATTAGAAAAATGCATTTTATTTTTGAAAATAATTGAAATTAGGGCAAGAATCTTTTTGACATTTATGAAAATAATTGAATTTTGGAGAAGAATTTTGTTATTTATAAAGACAATTGGGATTTTTACAAGAATTTTTTTCAAATTTTGAACATTGTTGAATTTTATAAGAAGAATTTTTTTTTTTTTTTTTTTTGAAAATAATTGAATTTCTGTAATTATTTGAAATTTCTCAAAAATTGTATATTTTTTTAGTGTTTTTAACAAAAATTTAATTTAGAAAATTTTTAAATTCTATTATTTTTAAAATTGCTAATTTTATTTAAAAAAAGGTAGTAAGAATTGTTGCTAGTATTATTAATGTTATTATTATTATTATTTTGATAATACTTTTACAATAAAAAATATAATATTTTTTCAAGAAAATTGAAAAAGGGAAGCAAGAGGGAGAGAGAGAAGGGAAAAAGTTAATTCCGGTCTTTTCTATCACGTAAAGTAAAGGCCGAATAAAGTTCCCTTGGCAAGTAAGAAAGCTCCTTTCGTAATCCGTCTGTTAAAATATCAATCTCAATATTTCACTCTTTGCACAGCATTCCGGTTACCACCCTCGTCCTGACTGGCTGAGTCGGCTGCTCTCCTCTTCTGTCTGAGCGAGGTCATCAAAGATGCAACAGCAATCAGCGAGCTAGTCAGCGGGCGAGCGAGTCAGCCCCGACTATTCCCCGAGACCCGAGGGATGCACACGCGAATTCTTTGAATGTCTCTGAATCAAAAATCCACCCCCGATGTAAAACAGTGGAAAAAAGCCAACCTCTCTCTCTCTCACTCTCTCTGTATGCGCCTGCCTTGTTCAGATGGAAAAATTCATGCGAATGCACTCCATTGCAGATTTCAAATTATATCACGTATTATATTAAATACTGCGTGCAGCTGCAAGTATATGGTTATTGGACACGAAATTTTATAATTTTCACTTGTCAGTGGATTTGGATTGAAATCTGTTTTTAAATAATTATCGATTTCTTTGTGAAAATAATTTTTACGATGAAGCATGATTTTGAAAAAGCATTTTTTTAATAAACTCTGATAGTTTATTAATTTTTTATTTGAAAATTGATATTTAAAAGTAAAATGAGAAAATTTAGGCTTCGGTCTGACTAAAAATTACTCTTACTACTAATTAAATTACTTTTTACTAATTTTAGAACCTACTATGGTTCTAAAATTAGTAAAATTAAGGTATGTCTGATTATAAATTATTGAAAATAAAATGACAACAATAAATATTTGGGTCTGACGGAAATTTACTTCTACTACTGAAATAAAAAGTAGAAGAATTTAAAAAAAACACTCTGATTAAACCAGTTGTTACAACTATTTCAAAACTATTTTTTTAAACTAAAACTTAAAATAAATTTTTTGGTCTGACCCAAATTTACGTTTACTACTCAAATAAAAAAGTGGAAAACTTAAAAAAAGCAGTCTGATTAAACTAGTTATTACTACTGTTACAAAAAAATCTATTTTAACTGAATAACTTAAATTTATCGTCGAGTTTTAAAATTAAAAATATCAGACAATTGTCTGACTGTAAATTACTTTGACTACTAGTATTAAAACTAACGAAATTTCAAAATTTTTTCCGTCTATGATTTATTTTGAGTAATATTTCTAAAATAAGAAAAGTTACCCAAGAATTAGTCTGACTGAAATTTACTTCTACTACTGAAGATTAAATTTTAAAAATACAATAGTCTGACTAAAACCTGCTTTTACTATACTGTTGCAAACAATTTCTGTTTTTTATATAATTAAAGGCTTCTTTTACCATTAAAGTTTCAAATTTAATTTAGTTTCCGAATTATAAAAAGTACAAATAATTACAAGAACTAAACAAGTACTAAAATTAACTAGTAGTTTTAATATTAACAACTAGTATTAAAATAACAAAAGTTCATTTTGACTGATAATCTTAAAATGAGAGTTAAAATTAAAGAATTAATTAAAAAGTAATTAATAGTTTGGTCTGACTAAAATTGACTTCTACTACTGAAATGGAAATTACTAGAATATTAAATGTTGCGTCTGACTAAAATCTACTTTTTCTACTGTTTTGAAAAAGAGAAAAGTTTTTAGTACTGGAAAATTTAACACTTATGACTGATTTAGTTACAAAAGTCGGAAAAAATATTTTATACTAAAATTGTTTTTTTTATATTAAAATAAAAAATACCATGTCTGATAAAAACCTACTTTTACCACTGATATCAAAACTAGAAAAATTTAGTAGTTCTGTCTAATCGAAACTTGTTATTACTACTTACAATAAAAATCATACGTCTGACTAAAATTTGCTTTTGGTAGAAATATTAAAATCAAAAACTATCAAGTACTGTCTGTCTAAAACTTTCATTTACTACCGTAACTATGAATTTCAGAATATTTCAAAAGTTTCTGCCTGAAGTAGCAAGTTTCTGCCTGAATACTACTGGAAACTTCTAATACTGTACTATTAAAAAGTTTGCAGCGAATTTTCCAAAAATTTATTGCGTCTGACTAAAAATCGTATTTACTACTAATTCCAAAATTACAACAATGTTGATGCATTTCTCTCACTATAATTTATTTCCCTTCGATTGACAAAAACTGGATATATGCCAGTGAGAAAAAAGTGTTTTTGATTTTATAAAAAATGTTCTAAAGAATTTATTGTGTCTGACAAAAATTACTTTTTCTACTGATATAAAATTTACAAGATGTACAACAGTAGTCTGAATAAACTCTAGTTTAACTACTGGTACTAAAAATTAAGAATTAATTTTACAATTTTCATATTTTTAACAGTTTTGTCTGACTTAACTCTACTGCTTCTACTTGCAATAAAAATCAGGAAGTAATTTAAACCATTTTTTGACTGAAATACAGAAAGTATAGGTACTATATTTATTAGTATAAAATTATAAATACTATACTAGTAAAAAAAATCAGCGAATTTTCCAAAATTGTATTACATCTGACTGAAAATCCCTTTAACTACTCACAAAAAATATTTACAAGTATACAGTCAATATGCAATTTTCTTTGACTAACATTAACTTTCTTTACTTTTATATTCAAGTTAAAAAATAATTGTTGACAGTTGTCTGACTGAAAAATACCTTTACTACTAACTAAAAGAAGGAAACGAGATTTCCCAAGTCTGACTAAAAATTGATATTACTACTACTTCTAAAAGTACATGAATTTTCTTTTGCAGAAATTGAAAAAAAAATTCTTTTTCAAATTACTATAACTGTAAAGTACTATAATTGTAAAGTACTATAACTGTAAAGTACTATAACTGTAAAGTACTATAACTGTAAAGTACTATAACTGTAAATTACTATAACTGTAAAGTACTATAACTGTAGAGTACTATAACTGTAAAGTACTATAACTATAAAGTACTATAATTCTGTAAAGTACTATAACTATAAAGTACTATACATATATATCAAATTACTGCAAATTTACTATTGGAGTTTCTATATATAGAGAGGGAGTCGTCACGTTTCAAGCACCGATGAATATATATCGAGCGCTTGAAACACGTGGACGCGGAGTGGCCGAAGAGAAGATAAACGGATTACGGCCGCTTTGTGTCAACGTGATCCGCTTCCCTTGCACCCAACTTCAGTATACCCGTGCCCGCTCTGTTCATCTTCAATGGGATATTACGCGCTCCAGTGCTGGGTAAGCACTAGCTTTGACCGTTCGGTCTGCAGAACGCGTTTCGACTGATAACCAATTTTCATTAATATGATTAATTTGTTCCTCGACTCTCTGTTAACGCGAAGCCTCATCCACACTTTCAAATTCCAACTTCATCTCTTCTTCAATTTCTCCATCCACACATCCATCGAGCGATACTCTTCCATTAATATATCTACATTATTATAATTACATTTCATTTTTTTTTAAATAATGTAATTCCATAATCTCTCAGCATTGAATGACCGGATACTAAAATTATTATTGCAACTAAATAATAATAATATTAATGGCAACAACAAACTTTTTACTCCCTTTTTTCAATAAAATTTTTAATAAAATAATCATTTTTTCAAACTTTCTAATTTCTAATATTATTTTATATAGTAATAGTATTATAATATTTGTATGTCTAACAATGAATTAGTATATTAATTCTAAACTGGAAAAATAAAAAAAAATTATTCAATTTTTTTTCAAAAATTTTAAAAATCAAATAGGAAAAAATATGTTTTATAAAGTTCAACTATTTTCCGCGTGATGAGAATTTTATAAAGATAATAATGTTCCCTCCTCGGGGCTAAACTTTGTCTTTGCCCTCAAACTCCCGACTCTTGAAGAAATGCTCGCGATGCTAAAATAATCTTCAATTCCACACGTTTTGCATAAAGAAGGGGGATACAAAGTGGCACTATAAAAAGACCCAGTCTTATATCACATTCAAGTATAGACACAAAAACTTTATAGATAAAAAAGCAAAGAAATTGTTTCCAAATTCCCACAATAATTGCTCCATTACAATATCTTTAGCATTACATTAATTTATTTTCATTTATATTAACATTTTAATAAAAAATTTAATATTTAATTATCAACAATCAATTAAAAATTGAACCGGAATTAAGAGGAGTGTTCGGATATACAGTTTTAACTATATCAAGAAAAAGATTTAAATCTCCCATAAAATTATTTTTATAATAGTAATTTTTTTACAAAATTGCAGATGTATTTTAAAATCCATCAATTTTTAAGAAAAACCAAAAATTCAAAAAGGGTTAAAATATTTTTCAACCATTGAATTCTTGTCAACAAATTACTATAAAAATATTTTTATGGAAGATTTAAATAATTTTTTTTTATGTATATATTTAAAAATGTATCTGAATCCATCCATTAAATCAGTTGTGTTCTTAATTTTCTTTTCTACTCTCTAAATTTGAATTTTGAATTAGTAAAAATATTTACTATATTAGTGACTTACTTTTTTCTTTTAAATTAGTAAATTTTACTAAAGATAGTGATTTTTACTAAATTTGTTAGTAAAACTTACTAATTTAAAAATTAGTAAATAGTTTTACTACTTCAAATTTAAAGAGTACTAAAAAATAATTGTAATAATTAAAATAATAATACTTATTTGAAAAAAATTGGAATAATCAAAACTAATAATTATTGGAAAAATAATTGCAACAATCAAAAGTAATAATTACTTGAAAAATAATTGTAACAATTAAATGTAACAATTAATAATTCTTTGAAAAATAATCAGAAGGATAAAAATCCAATTTAAAAAAAACCACTAGTATTTTAGAAAATTGAGGGAAAAAATTCCCTTATAAGATTGTAATAAAACCCGTTCAGCTTTATTGGAAAAAATTTGCCCTTCTTTGAATATAATGTAATTCGATATATATATAATGCGTATTGATATAATCGAGGGAAATTTGCAAAGCATCTCTCTCTCTCTCTAACTCTTTGGCAGAGAATTTGCATGACAAGAGAGAAGCACAAGCGTGTCCTACGTAGTCGCTAATTAGTTGACGCTACATACCGATGCGGATCAACGGGAATATTGCATTTTTAATATAAAATCATTCGCCCTCTACCTGCGTGTAGCGAGGGTGCAAAGATTTAAGGGCTTTTGGCTGTATATAGATATACATAATATACTCGTCAAATAATGTACACAGGGACACAAGAATCCTCCAACCAAAAATACTTTTGATGTCTCCTTTTATTATCTCGGCTAAATTCTCTCACCGGGCCCCGGTTTATTAGAAGAGGATTAACTCGAAATCGTTTTTGAACCCATTTTCATCACCCTTCTCGCTCTAAAGTTATATTGCGTATATTGAGATTTTCACTCAAAGCTAAACAGATTTATCATTCTCTGTCGATTTTCACTCGAAAATATTACTTATTAAAAAAAAGTAGAATAAACTGCGGGAAAAAAGGTAAATAAATAAATGAATAAATAAAATAAATATTTATTTACCTATTTTATTTATTTAGATCGACAAATTTGCAGAATAGAAAGTCTGACCAAAAATCGCTTTTACTATACTGATATAACATTTAACGGAATTTTAACAATTTTTTCTGACTCAACTAGAGTTCAGTCAGACAAAATTGTTAAAATTCCTGGTATTAAAAGTCAGGAAATAATTCAACAATTTTCTGACTGTAAACTACTAATACTATACTGAAATAAAAAATATAAGCAAACATGCAAAAAAAATTACTTATGTCTGACCGAAAACCGCTTTTACTACTGATAAAAATTTTAATGAACAAGTTAACAATGTTATTTGACCAAAGTTGACTTTAACTATACTGGTATTACGATTAAAAATAATACAGTTGTCTAAATTTGTCTCAGTTGTATCGCTTTCACTATTGATATAAGATTTACCAGAATTCCAATAAATATTTGTCTTTCTAAACTTTACTGTTACTATAGTGTCATTAAAAATCAAGAAGTAATTATACTATTTTTTGACTAAAATACAGAGATAAGAATATTAAATTTATTGTAGTATAAATACTATACTAATAAATAATAAAAAAAAATAAGCGAATTGATAGATTTTAAAATCCATCCGTAATTTTGCAGTAAATTTATTTTTGTATTCACAAAAAATTGATTTTTACTATTTTTGAAGTATTTTTATGAAAAAAAGTTTTATATTGAATCTTGAAAATTCTAAAAAATACCATTTTTATTCAATTTCTTTATATGGAAACTCATTTGTTTATTTTTTTTAAACTATAATTTCAAATCATAGTTTTATCATTTTTTTATATTTTACATGTTTAAAAATTATGATTTGGAATTAGAAAAATAAATAAATGAATATCCATATAAAAAAAATGGAATAAAAATGGTATTTTTTTAGCGTTTTCAAGTTTCAACCTAAAAACAATGTTTCTTTTTAAAAAATGATTCAAAAATGGTAAAAGTCAATTTTTCATTCGGTAATTTTTTTATGGATACAAAAATATATTTTTTACAAAATTACGGATTGATTTTAAAATCTATTAATTTTTAAGAAAAATAAAAATTCAAAAAGGGTTAAAATATTTTCTGAACATTGAATTCCTTTAAAAAAATAACTTTAAAAATTATATTTCGTAAATTAATTTATATAAAATTTAAATCATTTTCTTGCTATAGTTAAAAATGTAGACGAATCCTCCCCTAAATCAGTTATGTCCTTAATTCTTCTTTGTACTTTTTAAATTTTAATTAGTAAAAATATTTACTAATTTTGAATTAGTGACTGATATTTTTCCCACGTGAAACGATTCTAAGGAATTCCGTAAAGAATTTGCGTACGGAATTTCTGCAATTATTCCACATTGTATATTTTTGTAGTGATATATTTTTTTTTGTGTGTATATTTTTTTGTTTTTTTTTGAGTTTTTTTTTTTTTTTTTTAAAGTGTTAAACTGTTACCAATTCCAATTGGAGTTGGTAACAGGTAACAGTTTTTTATACTTTGTAATATTATTTCCGCTTATTATTATATTTTTAAAATTTTTAATTTTTTTTTTATTAATTCTACACAAAAAAAATCCTTAGCTGATAAAAAATTGTTAAACTTTTTAATATTATTTCCTAATTATTATATTATTTTCAATTTTTAATTTTCTTTTATTCATTTTACACGGAAAAAAATCCTTAGCTAATAAAAGACTGTTAGTCTGTTACCAACTCCAATTGGAGTTTATGCTGTTTATGCTGAGTTTTTTATGCTGTTCTATATTTTCTTATTATTATATATTTTCAATTTTTAATTTTCTTTCATTAGTTTTACATGGAAAAAAATTCTTAGTAAAATTTTTTAATTCATAGCGTGAATTGTTAGGAATAGTTGAATTTTGAAAAGGCTTTCAATTTAAAATCCTTGAAAATCTAAATTTTTCATACATTTAACTATAACAATTCTGTAGAATTAATTTTTTCGAAAAAGTTTAATTGAATTTTTTTAAAAAATTATTTGAAGTCTTTATTTTCTATTGTATTTCTATTTTCTATTATATTTTATTGAAGTATTTCTGAATAATTAAAATTTCGTAAAAGTCAGTTGCAACCTGCAAAGAAATAAATTTGAAAATTTTCAAATGAATTTTTTTTAAAATTGTTAGAAATAATTGATTTAGAAAAGAATTTTAATTAAAAATTCTAGAAAATAATAATTGAATGAAAATGATGAAAATAATTTTGATAAAGTTGCAGTAACAATATTCTTATAATAAAAAATAATGATTTTAAAACTCGATCATCTTTAGTTATTATAAGTTATTGAATTTCAAAAGATTTAATTTTTTCAAAATCTTAATTCCAGGGGAAAAATAATAATGATTAAATATTTATTTTTAATTAAACTATTGATGTTTTAAAATAATTTTACAAATAAAGAAATTTATAAATAAATTGTAATAGAACATTTTTTTGAGTACTAAAATAATTGCGTAAAATCATTTGTAATATTATTCTATTATAATAGTTATCGCAATGTGACGTGAGAGCTTTAGACACAGGAAAATATATAGAAAAGCCATAAAAGTTGGGGTAAAAAAAATATGTATACATGAAAAGCGAAACAGGTTTTACTCACCCCCATTAAAATCATCTGGCGTATTATCGCCGTGTTATATACAATACCAGCTTGCGGACAATGCAGTACCGAACGACCAAGATTAGTCTCTATTTTCGTGGCGCTTTACCAGAATGAGCTGCGCCGTACTAGCGCATACATACATAAGAGTAAAAGAGAGAGAGAGAGAGAGTGAGGGCGAAGTAATCGAAAGAGCGCTGTGTGCAAAATACTGTTGGGAGCATGCGGGCAAAGAAAAAGCGTGTAAGAGCGAACGAAAATGGAAAACACAAAAAAGGAATAAAGAAAATACGTTGCGCAAGCTCTTAGGCAGCTTTTCTTTAATCTCGCAACGACTTTGCGTTCACTCTATATATATATATATGTATACAGCGAAAGAGAGCAGATGCTTTATGCGTGTTGCTCTCCGCGTGAAAATGAATTACCCAAAGGGACTCGTTAATCCTTCTTTCTCGCACATTATTATCGAGAAAAGAGAGAGACCGTCTATCCTTCATCAACCAACAAAAATAGTCCCATAAAAAGTATTTTTTTTTTCATCCATTTACGGAGAGTTCGCCTTAAAAAAAATGTTTTCGGGAGGTACAATTTTTGTGCTTTTTTGCAAAATGAAAAATTCCATATCAATACAAAGTCTGTTGGGTAAAAAATGGAGAATAAAACAATAGAAATAATATGAAATCAAGGGGAACAATTAAATTTCAATGAAGGACCAATTAATCGCGATGAAATGAAAATTGGCTCCAAATTTCTTTATTTGTCGTTGCGAACTGAAAGAAAAGCTTATAGCCAAAAATTCGTTTGTTTGTTTTGTAAATACATATACATATATTATGGTGAAATTTCTTTTTTCTCGCCCTCGTTTCTTCTTTTTTTTAACATAGTAGAAGAGGCATATTTCTCCTTTTGCATTTCTCAAAAGCGCGAGGGAGAGACGCGAGTGAAAAAGGGTTGGTATTAATAAGCGTAATATATTAGGGACTCCTTTGTCAGTGTACGTCTTTGAAAGACGGCGTCAAGCCGAAAGTTACGAGAAAGCTCTCTTTTCTTTCTCTCTCTCTCTCTCTCATTTCTCTCCTTTCTCTTTCTCACTCTTTCTCTCTTCTTTTCTTCTTTCTTTCTCTGACAGTCTTTCTCGTTTTCTTTCTTTTTCTATCTTTTTCTCGTGCACTCACAAGCAAAATCGGAAAAATGTCGCAAAAGAGGAGAGAGAGAGAAAAATGAAAAAGCTTTAATATAGAGAATGAGAAAAGGATTTTGTGAGAGAATGAGAGGAGGAGAGGAGAGAAAAGAAGAAGAGAGAAAAGAAAAAGAGAAAGAGAAAAAAAGAGAGAAAAGAGAGCTATACTAAGAAAATAATAATGATACATAACAAAAATAATAGTAAACTAATATAATTGAAAATAATAAATAATAGAATTATAGTAATAATAATGTCAGTTAATAAAAATAATAGTAAAATGACAATGCTAATGAACGGAAAAAAATATTTAACCCAGAACAGTGATAAGTTTCTTTAGAATAGCGAAAGTATTAATTAAAACAATTGAAAATTCCGCTAATATACTGAAATTTATTGATAGATCGTCCAACGTCCTTCCGGCAGGACGAAAAAGACTCAGGTGAGTCCCTCCGAAATCAATAAAGAAAACTAACATGGATTCAGATAAATAAAAAATGATATATATCATTGGAAAGGTAACGAAACAAGCTTTCAGCGCATATAAATATCGAGCTTGTAAGTTCAAAATTAAGGGCTGGGTAGTTTGAAGAAGTTATATGTTCCAAAAATTCACATAATTTTTAGTCACAGAATGACGAAGCCCGGTCCTGCCGGCAGGACGCTTTTCGCCTTATTTAAGAGACTACCTAGCCCAAGTTTATAAATTTAAAGACTCGATATTTACATCATTTGAAAGCTTGTTTCATTACCTTTCCAACGATATATTTAGTTTTATATTTATCTGCTTCCATATTAATTTTATAGAGCAATTTCGAAGGGACTCGCGCCTGAGTATTACTCAGATATACTAAACAATATTAAAAATGAATTTTTTTTTAATTGAACAATTAGGTTTCATTCTTTGAACGTTTCTGAAGAGAAAGAGACTTGTCCGGTCAAAAAATATTGATTTTCGGGGATATTACATTAAATTTACGAAAAAATGTTTTTTTCACTGTTTAAAAACATAGCTAGTTTGAAGGCTTTGAAAAATGGTTTAAATTATTATTTTAAAAAGTCAAAAATATGGATTTTTTCGTCTTTTTGTCTACTTTAATCCCAAGGAGTGCCAGAAAAGAAAAGTTGAATTCCCTTTTTTTAAAAGCCTTTTTTTTGGAACGTCCTTCCGGCAGGACGGGCGTTTGGACGATTTATCATTATAACTATTACAAGTAAAGCTTTTTTCCGTATGATGGACAATAAAAACAATACTGAAATAATAATAAACCAATAATAGATAATGAAAATAATACTGTAATAAAAATAAAAAAATAATGCATAATGAAAATAATAGTAAAATAAAATAAAACATATGGTAAAATAAGAAAATAATAAAAATAAAAGAGAGAAAATAATATAGTATTACAAATAAATGTAAATAAAAAATAAATAAAAGCACAAAATGAATATAGATAATTTAAACAATTTGCAATGATAATAATGAATGATTGTAGGAAAATAATAAAACAATTGTATTTCGACAAATACTTAGTTTTAAAAAAAAATTTGCTCCAAAGTTTCGAAATCTAAATAATTTCCTCAAATCAAGATATACGTATACCTAGGAAAATAAAGAATTAATAAAAAAATATATAAAAATTAATAAATTAAAAGAAATACCACAATATAAAAGAAATAAATTTATAAATAAAGATAGATATCGAGAATTGCAATAATTAAGAATAAAAATAAAATACTTATTGCTGCTGTACGTGAAAGCAAAAATTTAAATTGAAAATATCGAAATTCATTCATTGAAAATATGCAAAATTAAAAATGAATTGAGAATTAAAAAATAAAAAAAAAATGCCAAAATACAATGTTGACTTGATATAGAATATAATAAATATCTTTTAGTAACAAACAAATAAAAATATAAAAACATAAATTAAATTCTAATTAACATAGATTAATTAATTGTTTAAATATTTTTCTCTCCTCTCTTTCTTTTCGTTTATTTAATAAAGTTAGAAATGAAAAATTGAATGTAAAAAATGTAAAATTAAAAAATAAAAATATAAATGTAAATTCAATTCATGTCACTGACAATCAGTTAAATTTTATAATAAAATTCAGTTTCAAAGAATGTAAAAACTGTAATTTAAAAATTAAAACTGAGCTCTGGAAGCTATTAATTCCTCAAAAATATTAATAAATAATTAACATTTAATCTAAAATTTTTTTTTTCGTTAAACTTTTTCTGTTTATTATTATGATACTTTTTTATCTTGTTCCGTAGTCTGCAACCTTTTAATATTGTATACGAAGTAAATTTTAATTAAATATTAAATTAAATTAAACAATTAAATAATTAAAAATAAATTTTAGAAAAAAATGAGTAAAATTAATTTGGTTCATGGAAAAATTTCCTTCAAAATTAGTAAAATTTAATATTAAAAATTATCATTTACAGAATTACTTTCACTATTTTTAAAGGCAATTTTTTTTATAAAAATTAGAAAAATTTACTTTAAAAATATTATTTAAAATTTACTCAAAAACAATATTTAATAGCTAATTATATAGTACGAGAAAAATTTGACTAATTTTTATATAAAAAAATGACATTGAAAATAGTAAATTTAGCTGTTAAAACTCGTTATTTCCAGAGTAAATTTTATTTTAATATCCGTCGTTAATTTTATTGAAAATTAGTAAAATTTACTTTGAATTTAGTAAAATATATTTTGGAAATAATACAATTTTGTCAAAAATTCAAAACAGTTTAAATTTTTCTTACAAGTAAAAGTTATTTTATATTTGTTACACTGAAAAAAAAATTTATTTGATTCAATTAACCAATTAATTGGTCATTATCAATTAAATATTTACTTGAATTAAATAATATTTTGTGAGTCAATTAAATGGTATGTGAACCAATAATTTCAGTATTTGAAGCAAATATCATTTAATTGTCTCCAATAAATATTATTTGATTCAATTAAATGTTTAATTGATAATAATAGTCAATTAATCGATTACTTGAATCAAATCAATTTTTTTTTCAGTGTACCATTTTCTATTTTGACTTAAACAAAAATTACGTTTAAAAATTTTATGTTTGATTCAAACTTAAAAGTCGATTATAAATAGTTTAAAAACAATCATAACTTATGTTTAAATTAAATATATTACTTCTTTAAATGAACCAAAAAATATGTTTCAGTTAAACTTAAATATGTTTGACTGTACAGCAAAGATATTTCAAATTTGATTTCAACAAAATATGTTTGAATCAAATAAATCGTTTTCTCAGTGTATTAATTATAAATAATAATAAGAAAAGTATAAATAATAACTAATGAAAGAAAGAGACAGAGAGAAATTAATAAAAAAAGAGAAAAAAGAATTAGTGAGAGGAAGAGAGAAAAGAGAGAAAGAAAATGAAAGGTAATGAGAGAGATGGAGAGAGAATGAGAGAAAAGATGAATACTAAAAAGAAGAGAGAAAGAGAGAGAAAGGGAGAGCTTGACAAGCGTCAGTGTCTCGAGACAAATGTGTTCAACGATGAGACAAAACGAGCGACGTCTCTTCTCGTGAGCGTCATTCGTTATAAGCGGTTTTCGAGACTGGACCCACGCTCGTTTTTGAGAGAGAGTGAGAGAAAGAGGAAAAGAGAACTCGCGACGTGTCTCTCGAAACCGGATGGAATGCCCAATGAAAGACGCGTTGTTGAAACGTCGACATTCCAACGTCACCTCATGATTACTCTCACGGGGAATTTCTCCTCCACCCTCTTCTTCTTTTGTACAAAACTCCTTTTCTTTTATATATATTCTCCACCTCACTCGACATATAAGATAAGAAAAGAGGAAGAGACTTCTTATTTTAATGTACGATTTCAAGCAATTTTTTTTTCCTTATTTCCTTTCTCATCACGCCGTCATTGTCGTTTTCGAAATTTTTTTTTTTTTAGTCATAAATCCAAAATTATCATTTCCGTATAGTTGTAAATTTTTCTAATTCAGGTAAATTTTTAAATTTATATTGCTCTCTAAATTTAAATTAATAGATCTCGACTGATAAATATAGTTAAATTTTACTAACTTAGACAATTATTTTTTATCGATATTAATTAACTCTTTGCCGTTCATATGTTACGAAATGTCGTCTAGAGTCCTTTTTGGGGGAACAGCCAATGAGAAGAGGCGTTTATGCTTGTGTTGATAAGTTAGTTATGTGTGAGAATGTAAGTGTCTAAACTTGCAGTATCGTACCTTCTCAAAATTGGAACCCATTTATATTTTACAATAAATTATATTTAACTATACTAATTGATCACTAAAAATACGATTTTTTGTGTAAAGTGTAAATGTATATTTGCAATTTATTACAATTTAAAAATGGTAAATTTGATTGTTAAAGACTTTTATCAAACATAAATATCCTATGTAAACATAACCTCAAAATCAAACTAACATTCGGCCCTGATATTTTCCACGTGATTCAACTGTCAAACTGCTTGTTTCTGAGGTGGGGAAAACTAATGTACGGCAAAGAGTTAATTATATGTTATTAATATTAAAATACGAATAAAATTTTTTGAATTTCGCGCCAATAGTTCCTTAAATTCCCGCCTAGGGGGCATGAAAATTCTCTCACAAACGAAATGGAGCGAATGGCGGTGATATAAAATATAGTTTCATCGCATTTAAAATTAATAATAATCACAAAATTAATAATATAAATTACAATTAAGAAATAAATAAACAATTCTCATGAACGGAAAAAATTAAACAGTCAGTTAAATTTTTTTCGTAAACAAAAAAGAACCAAAAAAAAAAAAAAAATTTTCTTAAAAATACAAATTGGAAAGAAGAAAATTTCTTGTAAAGTCGGTTTAAAGCACGCTAGGATATAACCTTCTTAGAGAGTAAAATCCTCTTTTTCGTTTCCTTCCTTTTTCCTTCTTTTTTTTGCGAAAGAAAAATCAGTGACGATCTCTAGAAGCGTTGAGAGTATATATATGTATATATAGAGATAAATCGATAATCGTACCCTAGGGCCCCCTTCGTTTTTTTTGAGCTTAGCACCGGCAACGGCGCTTATTAGCGAAATCCCCTGGCGCGAAGGAAAAAGAAATAACCAATCATTCGACCAGCGAGAAGAGAGTCGAGGAACCAGCTTGGGCACCTGCCTTCAAAAAGACCGACAACTTCACTGCAACACTCCATTGTTACTGGTCAAATTTCATCTCGCGAAACAAACACCCTCGCAGCGCACACAGTCTTCAACTCTCCGCTTCAACTCTCGGTCTCTCTTTTTTTCTTTTACTCTCTCTCGCGCGCGTTTCTTTTTCAACTCTAATGCGCTCCACTGCTGTGGAAAAGTGTAGATTCTTAACTTATAATACACTACCCGTTTTTATCCGATTAGAAATGCATTAAGAAAATAAGTGAAATTCTTGTCGTTGAGAAGTATCTTCTTTGACACTTCGGTTCGAAATTTAGAATAAATAAATGTACAAATAAATATATAAATAAATATATAAATAAATATATAAATAAATATATAAATAAATAATTATATAAGTATATAAATAAAAAATTATATATAAATAAAAAAATATTACAAAATACTCTCTAAATTCGAATTAGTAAAAATGTTTACTAATTTGAATTAGTGACTGATTTTTTGCTTTTGAATTAGTAAACTTTATTAATAAATAGTAACTACTAAATAAATAGTAACTAAAATTATAAATTTATTAATGCAAAAGCAAAATAGTAACTACTAAATAAATAGTAATTACTAATTTATTAGTAAAATTTACTAATTCAAAAGTAAAAAATCAGTCACTAATTCAAATTAGTAAATATTTTTACTAATTTATATTTAGAGAGTATCTCATTTTTTATTTAATTTGAGAAAACAGTTTCACAATTTTTCTAAGGATATCAAATTGAGACAAAAAACGAATCAAAAGTGTTGCGAAGCAACATTTTGATTCGTTTTTAGTCTCAATTTGATATCCTTAGAAAAATTGTATTCACATTATTTATAATTATCTTTTTTTTATTATTTATAATTCTTTTCTATTATTTTTCAATTTCTTTATATCATTCTTCATTTTTTTCAATAATTTCTTTTTATTAATAGTAATTTCTTATTACTCATACTTTTTCTCATACTTTATAAATTTTTGAACGTTCGGGAAAAATGTTTTGAGTGATTGAAAAAATGTTTTTAAACATTAATTGTAAAATTTAAAGCGAACAATAATCAGTAAAATAAATATTTTACTGTTATACTTGTCAACTTCGAGTATCTTCAATTTACGGAATTGATTTTATCAATAACAAAGAATTCAATTTTTATTTTTCTATTTGTTTATCAATTAAATTCATTTCATTTATCGAATTTATTAAAATTTCTTGTTATGTTAAAAACCTTCAATTCAAAATTGAATTCGATGAAATTAAAAAAATTTCTGTATAGCTAACAAGTAAATAGTTTCAAATTTTCAATTACTTAAAACTTTGAAAAAAAATATTTAAATCTCGAAGTAAAACTTCATTTCAAGATCTAAAATAATAATTGAAGCTTTCAACTAAAACTTTAATTAAAATTTGAAAATAATACATTAAAATCTTCGATTAAAGTATTAATTATAGGAAATTTAAAATAATATTCAAATTTATTAAGTTAAACTTCATTTAGTTGAAAAATTAAACTTGAAATTGAAATCTTCAATTAAAATATCAAATAAAAAAAAAACCAAAACAAAATTACTGTATAGCTAACGAGAAAAGTTTCAATTAATTTGTTATTGAAATTGAAATTAAAATCTTCAACTGTAATTTCAATTCAATTAAATTGAAGAAGGAGATTTCAAAAAAAAAAAAATTAAAGCTATAAATTAAAACTTCAATCAATTAAAACTTGAAATGAAAATCAAAATCTACAACTGAAGCTTATCAATTTAAGGAGATTTGAAATAATAATTAAAGTTTTTAAGTGAAATTCCAGTTAATTGAAATTTTATACATAAAATTTAACACTTTCAATTTACTTTAAATTAACAAAAAAAAAGAAAGACAATTCCAAAAATTACAGTTAAAAAAAAAACTAAAAATAAATATTCTGACAAAAAAGCAAAATTTCAATTAATTAACAAAACACATTTAATAAATCAAAATTATAATCTCTAATTAAAATTATAATTAAAAAAAGTTATAATCATAATTAGAGCTTCAAGTTAATAGAAAAATGAAGTTAAAATTAAAACTTAGCGCAGATAAAACTTCAATTTTAAGGAAAATAATATTAATTAAAGTTACCAAGTCAAGCTATGCAGTTAATTGAAAAATGAAATCAAAATTAAAATCTTCGATTAAAAACTTCAATGAAAAAATAAATTGAAGCTAGGAAATAAAATTTCAATTAATTGAAACTTTGAATAAAAAATTAAGCCTCCAATTAAATATTCAATTCAAGAAAATTAAAAATAATTTAAAATAATAATGAAAAATATAAAATAATAATTGAAAATATAAAATAATAATTGAAAATGTAAAATAATAATTGAAAATATAAAATAATAATTGAAAATATAAAGTAATAATTGAAATTACCAAGTAAAGTTTCACTTAACTAAGAATTGAAATTAAACTTGAATTCTAACATTTAATGCTTCAATAAAAAAAATCTAAAAAAATAATTGTAGCTTCTTAAAATCAAAAATTATTAATTTAACATGTATTATTAATTGAACTTCAAAAAATAATTCAAGCTGATAATTATACAATTTCAATAATAAGTATACCGAATTCAAGACAAGTGTGAAAACCATAAAATTAATGAAAACCAGCATTTCAATATTTTCTTAATTTTTACTCTTAAATTTACGAAAATGGAAAAAAAGGAAAAAAATGAAAGACGATTAGAAAAATTAAAAAATAATAAAAGAAATGAAAAAAAATCTCATCTCAAATACTTAAAAAATAGCGAAATTTACAAAAGAAAAGAAAAAGAGGAAAAAGTCAAAACTCACAAATAAGTAAATAACACACAGTAGGACAAAAAGTGAACGGCTGTTGATATTTTTAAAGAAACAGTAAATGGCTAGAATGAGAGAAGGAAAGAAGAAAAAGAGAGTGAGAGAGATTGTACATGGTGTTAAAGAGCCAAAAAGATTGGCTCCAAGGAGCAGGCCAATCGCATCTGTGCTTCTTTGTCTTACCGAGATTGGTCGGCACATTGTTTTAAGGGAGGCTCTGCGCATGCGTGCCAAGATGCGTAGGAGGAACGACTAAAGTTCACGGCCCACAGAAGAGAGACGATGAATGTGTGTACATTTTGTGCCGCTTATTTTCTTGACAAAAACAATACGTGGCGCGGCCGTGTGCGTACTGCTATATAATTTCTAATTTTTTTTTACACTCGCCTTCACGCTTTTCGAATATTATTATATCCCATCGCACTTTCATGGAAAAAGCACAAGTGAAAGATAGAGAGAGAGAGGGTGAACAATGTCACGTTTCAACTTTCCCGAGACACCCTACTTTCCATAAATGCACACGCTTTAAAATTTAATGGGTCACTGCCATTCCAGCACTATAATGCTTATCTCCTCCTCCGCCCTTTATTTCCGCTTCCTTCGGCGATATTTCACAATTCTTGTCGATTTACGATAAATAAGTAGCAAATATAAGAAGAGAAGAGTAATTTCAATTTCTTTTATTGAATTGGATATTTTGGTTGATATTCTATTCGGAAATTTTCGTTATTAAAAAACGAGTTAAAATTTTTTTTTAGTTTTTTCGAAGCTACGATTTTAGGTCAATGGTAATTTCACTAGTTTATGTTAATTCTAATTTTAACTAACAATTTAGGTCAAATCAAATTTTTTATTTTTTAAAATACTTTTCTCGAATAAAAATTGAAAATTATACAGTTGACCTGAATTGTAATAGTAATTGACACTAAAATTAGCATAAGCTAAGGCAAAGTAACACTACAATTGTCCGCAAGTGTAAGCAATTAGAAATTTAATTGACCTGAACTTTAAGTGATTATATTTTTAATTATTAGTTGACCTATAATTTTAAGCAAGTAAAACTGCAACTGACCTCAATTAAACGGACTTTGACTTTTTAAAGCTACAATTTGACCATCAATTTAGGTCAAATCAAGTTAAACTCATTTTTATAAATACTTTTCTTAGTTGGAAATTCAAATTAATTAATTACAGTTGACCTGAATATTGAAACTGCAATTAGCACAAGTTACGGCAAAGTAAAACTACAATTGACCGCAAATGTGAGCAATTAGAAGTTTAATTGACCTAAACTTAAAGTGATTATATTTATAATTACAATAAGCAACTGACCTACAAAGTAAACTGCCTTTAACTTTTACTTGTTAAAGCTACAATTTGACTGTCAATTTAGGTCAAATCTAGTTGTAATTTTTTTTACGTTTACTTGCTTAAAAATTCAAAATAAGTACAGTTGACCTGAATTGTAAGTAATTTGAAACTACAATTAGCATAAACTACGGAAAGATAAAACTATAATTATTGACTGCAAATGTTAGCAATTAGAAATTTAATTGACCTGAACTTTAAGTAATTATATAACGACAAGTTGACATATAATTTTAAGTACGTAAAACTGCAACTGACCTGAATTAAACTGACTTTAACTTTAAGTATTTAAAGCTACAAGTTGACCATCAGTTTAGGTCAATTCAAGTTTTACTTATTTTTTCAAATACTTTTCTTAATTGAAAATTCAAAACAGTTATACTTACAGTTGACCTGAATTGTAAGAAATTGAAACTACAAGTAGCATAAGTTACGGTAAAGTAAAACTACAATTGACTGCAAGTGTAAACAATTAGAAATTTAATTGATCTGAACTTTAAGTGATTATATAATTACAAGTTGATCTATAATTTTAAATAAGCTACGAAAACTGCAATTGACCTAAAATTTTAGTGCTTAAAGCTACAAGTTGACCTATTATTTTAAATCATTAGAACTTCAACTGACTTGAACAACAAGAGACTTTAACTTCAAGTGATTAAAACTTGTAGCTGTAATCCCTTGAAGTTAAGGTCAGTTGACCGATAATTTTTAGTAAGGGACCATTCAAATATTACGTAAGCATTTAAGGGGGAGGGGGGGGTCTAGCTATTGCTTATTTCCATTAGAAAAAATGGCGCTAATGCATATAAAAAATCTTACATGTGGGAGGGGGGGGTCTAAAAACCTGAAAAATATATGCTTACGTAATACTTGAATGGCCCCTAAGTAAAAGCGCAATTGACCTGATTCTAACTGACCTTAACTTTAAGTAATTGAAGATACAAGTTGATCTATAAGTTTATGTAAGTAAAACTTTAACTTATTTGAAGCTAGTTTCAGTTTTACTTACTTAAAATTATAGGTCAACTTGTTGCTTTAATCACTTGAAGTTAAGGTCAGTTTAAATCAGGTCAGTTGAAGATGTACTTACTTTAAATATAATAGGTCGATTAACCTTAACTGATCCGAAGTTTTTCTTAAATTTAATCTAAATTAATTACAATTTAGGTCAATTGTAAGTTTAGTTAATTGTAGTTCATGTGGATTAAGTTTTAATTACTTGTCAAATTGACCTGAATTGCAAGTAATTGAAACTCAATCTACCTGAACTACAATTAACTAAATTTACAATTGACCTAAATTGTAGATAATTTAGATTAAAGTTAAGAAGAGCTTCGGCTTAGTTAAGGTTAATTATTGACCTATTATTTAAATTAATTATTTGTAGTTTTAATAACTTGCAATTCAGGTCAATTGAAAGTTAAGTTATTTGTAGCTCAGGTAAATTGAAGCGTCAATTACTCAAAATTTAGGTCAATTATAATTTTAGTTAATTGTAGTTGAAGTCAATTGAAGTTTCAAACGATTTTCAATTTATGTAAATTGCAATCTTATATAACATAAACTTTATAGGACTAAAATTGTAATTTTATTTCTTAAAACTTAAAAGTTTCGTGTAAATTGTTTAAATCGGTTTACATTTTTATTTCTTACAGATCAGGTCAGCTGTATAGTCTTTATTATTTCTTACACTTCAGGTCAAATTTATTTCTAATTAAATGAAGTACTAGTTAACTATAGTTTTAGTGAATTAAAATTTTAGTTAACTGTAGTTCAGGTCAATTGTAGTTTTGTAGTTTTAAGTACTTACAGTGTTAATCAGATGTAGTTTCACTGTCTTAAAATTCTAGTTAATTACAATTTTATTTACTTAAGGCTCATGTTAATTGTAGTTTAAATTAATTACTTTTAATAGTTAGTTAGTTTTAAGTAGGTACTTATGATTTATTTAATTATGACTTTATCAACAATAGTTTTAGTTATAACCACAGTTCTGGTCAATTGTGCCCTTTTTTTAATCAATTGTAGTTTTAATGATGTATTTTATTATTAGTTAATCTTAATAGTAATTTTATTTAACTATTAATTAATTAGATTGATAGAGTGTAATTTTAATTAGTTGTAGTTTAGGTCAATTTAAAATGACTATAGTTTGATTTAATTGTAGTTCAGGTCAATTTTAATTGTAGTTCCAGTTTAATTTAATTGTAGTTCTAGTGTAATTTAATTGGAGAATTGTACCTAATTGTACTTTACATTATTCTTAGTTTTAATTTTAACTTCTATTAGTATAGCAGTAAAAAGAAATTACAGATTTTCAAATCCTACTACTTTCTACTGATTGTAGTTTTAATTTCTATTCCCACTATTTTTACCTTCCATTAGTTTCAGCTAATTGCAATTTCGATTAATACTCTGGCCCTTTATCAATATATCAGAGTTTTAATTAAATTCATTTTCTATTAATAGCAACTTGTATTAACAAATCGCCTCTCTCACTCTACATGTATATGGCCCGAAGCAATAAACTCTAATTACGGTAATAAATAATTTTCTTCCCCTCCTCAAAAGAATATCTATTTTCAATGATAAAAGAAGAATATCGACTAATTTTCAGTCATGTATATATAACATACGTAGAGAGGGTGAAGTTGTTTCAAGAATCATCGACTAGCATATAGATATAAATGTATGTATATGTAGTTTATATTTGTGATGGAGTGTGAATCAGAAAGATATGTGTGTAGAGATTGGAAGAGTGGAGGCCCCTCTTCAGAGCATTTTCTCTCAGTAATGGTCGTACCGGAAGTGAGATGACGCGTGACCCCAGACGGATGCATTAGACGCACTTCCGGTGGAGCGACGCCCGACATTCTCGTTCGCCCGTGAAACTCAACCACCCATCCGCCTATTTCGAATCTTTCGAACATAATCCCGTGATTATGCCGCGACACACACTTGTTCCGGAAAATATATTGTATATGTGTACATGAAATTTTCACTAATGCATAGAATTCCGGTCAACTTTTAGGTCAACATAATTTTATCATGTGTTGTGCTGCTTTTTATTATAAAATATATTATTACACGTGCTTGAAATATCTATTTTTTTAATTTTTAATGATTAACGGTAGTAAAAATTGTCAAACGGAATTAATTTTTGCTACTAGTGAATTATACTACTTAATTAGTAGTATAATTATATTTGTTTATATATATTAATAAATTAATAATAAATAAATAAAAATCCACATTCACTTCACTTTCACTCCACTTTGACTTTTACTTAATTTTTATTTTCACTCCATTTTCACTTTACTTCACTTCAATTTCATTTTCACTCCACTTTCACTTCACTTTTACTCGAATTTCCCTTTTACTCAATTTTTATTTTCACTCCATTTTCACTTCACTTCACTTAAATTTCATTTTCACTCCACTTTCACTCGAATTTTATTTTTACTCCACTTTCATTTGAAAGTGAAAGTGGAGTGAAAATGAAAGTGGAGTGAAAATAAAATTTGACTAAAAGTGAAATTGGAGTGAAAGTGGAGATAAAATAAAAATTGAGTAAAAATGAAAAGGAATGAAAGTGAAATGAAAGTGGAGTGAACATAAAATTTGAGTTAAAGTAAAAATGGAGTGAAAGTGAAATGAAAATAAAATATGAGAGAAAGTGTAATGAAAATAAAATTTGAGTAAAAGTGAAAGTGGAGTGGAAGTGAAGTGAAAGTGGTGTAAAAGTGAAAGTGAAGGTTTTTCAGTTTCACTATCAAATTTTAAAGTAAAAATGAAAGTTAAAATAAAAAATCTATCAAATTGAAAGTGAAAATGACAGTGAAAATAAGAATCTGTTAAAGTTAAGACAAAAGTTAAAATAAAAGGAAAAAAATCTATTAAAGTGAAAGTAAAAATAAAAATTTATCAAAGGGAGAGTGAAAGTAAAAATAAAAATTTGTCAAAGTGAAAGTGAATATGAAAGTGAACAATCTACTTGTTTGTGTGAATCTACTGCAAAAAAATGTATTGATTTTTTACACATATCTATACACTGTAAAAAATTTATGGAGTTAACGGACTCGGGAGTTGGGAGTGAAATTTTTCGAGTTAAAAATCAACTCCAAAAGAGAGTTAATTTCTAACTCCCTTCATTCAACACCCGCGCGAGTTATTTTTTCCATGGGGAGTTGGCATTTGGGTGTTAAATTTTAACTCTCTTTATTTAACTCCCCTGGCATTAACTCCCCAATGAGTGCGACTTTTATAGAATCCCCTGGGGAGTTAAAATTTAACTCCCTTTTTTTACAGTGTACTACATAGCAAATACTAAACATTTATGGATTTTTTTTAACTAATCTAAATACCTTTTAATATATTGAAGGAACGAGAAAAAAAACGGAACATGGCACAAGATTTTGATAAATATAAAAAAAAAGATAAAAGACACGTGCGAGAGAGTCGATTCCTTTTAGCTTTCTTCTCTCGATTCTCAAAAGGAGAGGAAATGAAATCCTGTCTGAAATACGTTCATGCGAAGCTTGTCCCTTTATTAGATCAGCATTACTCTCAACTCGGAGTGCTTCGTGGTCGAGCAATACATGTTCGATGTACGCTCTCTGCATTTCGAGTACCTTTTAATGTCCCTCGAAGAGAGGAAAAAAAAGACTAACAGAAAACACAACTCTCTCTCTCTCTCTCTGGCTCTCTTTTTTTATCTTAAAAAAATATTTAAGAAACATAAAAATTATTTTCTCTCTAAAAATAAATAAGGGAAAAAAATTGTTTGTAATATGGACTTCAAAGTTTTCTTTTCGATTCTAAAAATTAGTTTCTATTATTTTCAATCTTACTATTATTCCCATTTTTACATTCTCTTCTGTTTTTCTTTCATTTTCACTTTCATTCTCACATTTATTCTCATTGTCACTTTCACTTTCACTTTAACAAATTTTTTTTATTTTTTTTTTTACTTTGACATATTTGACTATATACTGACGAAAAATTACAAAAAATTAATCGTTGTCTGAGTAAAATGTTCATTAACTACTAACTCAAAAAATCAGAATGTCGTGTCTGACTAAATCTACTTTTACTACTGATACCAAATTATGAGGAAATTATGTTTTGTCTTACTAAAACTTCCATTCACTACTAATGGAAAAAAATAAAAAAATCGTTATTTTGACTAAACTTACTTTCACTACTGATATAAAATTACAAGAAAATTAATTATTGTCTTACTAAAACTTTCATTCACTACTAATGGAAAAAAATTAAAATATCGTTACTTTGACTAAACTTACTTTTACTACTGATATAAAATTACAAGAAAATTAATTATTGTCTGACTAAAAAGTTTATTTACTACTAGAAAAAAATAGGTATGGCTGACTAAGTCTACCTTTACTACTGACAAAAAATTACAAGAAAATTATTCGTTGTCTGACTAAAACGCTCATTTACTACTAACAGGAAAACATCAAAATGTCGTGTTTGACTAAATTAGCTTCTACTACTGATACCAATTTCCTATTTACTAATAGAAAAAAATTAAAATACCGTATTTTTTACTAAACTTATTTTTACTACTGATATAAAATTACAAGAAAATTAATCATTGTCTGACCAAAACTTTTATTCACTACTAACAGAAGAAAATCTAAATATCTTATCGTTGTCTGACGAATTCGTTCATTACCTACTAACAAAAAAAAATAAAATGTCGTGTCTGACTAAATTTACTTCTACTTAGGGCTGTCTGCTTTTTTAATAAGGAATTGATTAATATTTATCCTTATAAAAAATATTAGTGCTCTGCTTTTCTATACTCACTAAATTTCATTAAAAAATATTGTTAGTAAAATCTTGACAGACTTTTTGCTTCAGCAATTAGAAAAAAATAATTAATTACTTAAGTAATAGAGTAAATAATTTTAAATTTAAATAATTTTTCATTTAAAATCATTGAATTGGGGAAAATTTTTGAAAGAAATTTTGCTAAAAATTTTATTAAAATTTTTTTGAATTGAAATTGAATTATTTGGAAATAATTGAATATCGAAGAAGAATTTTCTAGAGTTACTAATTGAAATCTTGACTAGAATTTTTTTAAATTTCTGAACATAATTGAATTTTTGCATAGAATTTTTTTATTTTTGAAAATAATTGAATTTCTATAATCATTTGAAATTGTTTTTTGTTTTCGGATAAATTCACTATTCAAACATTGATTTAAGACGTAATATGAAAGTGAACAGCGCGTTAGATTGAAGAGAAAAAAATACATAAACTAATTCAAATTTAGATACCGAAATAAAAAATAATTCTATTGAAGAAGCCTTCCGTCAAATGATAATAATTTGCTTCAAAATTGAACAATTGGTTGGCGGTGAAAAAAAAATGAACGAAATGATACTACACTGTTATCATTCGCGTGTCATTCTTGAAAAACGTGACGACAGTTTTGTTTTGTACCTTTTTTTTATTTATCAAAATTCCAAACGTAATTCTCTATTCTTTGGTATATAGGCGAATAAACAAGTTTGTCCTATCTCTAAAATGCGGATAGAAACAAAAAAAAAACGCTAAAAAAAGAGGAACATCGTCGTGTCATTTTCAGCAATACGATTCGACAGTTCGTTATGCGTGTTGCAGAACTGATAGTTGATATATGCACAGACGCTTCGTCGAATTTTGTTCTGAAATAGGGAGATAGTATATAGGAGAGAGAGAGGGAAACATTGCCGCGCGCGTAAAACACGCGGGCACACCTGCACCAGGACTATACTAACGGAAAACGTCAGCGCAGGGAGTTAAAAAAAAAAGGAAAAAGAGTGGGTGGAGAGGAATACCTTCTCAAATATTCATGGAACAACCTCGTTGAAAATATACGCATATATAGATATGTAGAGTGTGAGCAAAAACAGAGACATGCTCCCGCGCACATCTTTTTTTTTTTTTTTTTTTTAGAGTCGGTGTGCGCCGTACATTTCCGGTATCGAGGCATCGGTCCTCGTTTATGCCGAGAAGCGCTCCAGAGACAAGCTTTGTTTTCAACTCATACTTTTGCGCAAAAAAATGAAAAAAAAAAATTTGCTTGTACACACACACACAAACATGAAAACAGTTTCTAGTGTCTGTAAATGGGAAAAATAGCGAGGAAACCCTTCGCTCTCTCACACTGGCAATGAAAAGAAAAATGAATGTTGCGTTTTAATATCCTTTATTGTATAGATATACATGTTATTGATGCTAACGCTTTATCGCTAATCGTGAAATTGACATTGAGATGATGGAAAAAAAATATTTGTTCACTTTCAGAAACGTATTTTGTTATGTAGAATAATTATTGAAATATTTTTTAGAATCTCTTTACAGAATATAGTTTATTAACGGTTTAGTCAAACATACGATATTTTATTTTTTTTATAAGTAGAGAATAAACGTTTTAGTCAGTAACCAAGGTTGCCAGAAATATTTAATTCTATTTTTTCCAGATTTTCCCTGATTTCCAGAAAAAATTTTAATTTTTTCTCTTACCTTAAAGAATATTCTGATTCACTCTAAAAATTATTAGTTACTCTAAAAAAATTAAATACTCAAATGTAGATACTTAAAAAATTTATTAACAAATTTCTTTAATTGGAAAATTATTCGAAAACATCAATAACTTCATTTTTAAATAAATATTTAATCATTACTATTTTTCCAGAGGAATTACGATTTTCGAAAATATAAAATTCAAAAATCTTTGAACTTCTACAACTTATAGAAATATTATCATAAAACATGAAGATGTTACTGTTACTGTAACTTCTTTAAAATTATTTTTATCATTTTAATTCAATAATTATTTTCTATAGTTTTAAAAAAAAATTATCAGTAGTAAAAGTAAATTTATAGTCAGCCATAAGAAATTAAAAAAAATTCTATCAGTAGTTAAAGTAAGTATAGTCAGACATACGATATAATAAAATAACGAAATAATTTTAAAAAATTTCAATTAAGCTTTTTTAAAAAAATTAGTTCCAGAATATTTTTAATTTAAAAAATGGAAAATTTAAATTTTCAAAGATTTTAATTTGAAACCTTTAAAAAAATTCAATTATTTATAAGAATTAAAATTATTAGTAACTTCTACAAAATTCAATTATTATTAAAAACTTTAACTGAACAATTAAATGTTTCTTAAAATTGAGTTCTTATACATAATTTTATCCACAAATTTTTAAATAATTTAATACATTCAGCGATTTAAAAATTTTTTTAGAATAATTACATTCTTCAACGAAATAATTTGATTAAAATTGTATTAAAAATAATTGAAATTCTGCAATGAGTTTTATTATTTGTGAAAGTAATTTAATTGTTGCGAAGAATTTTATAAATAAGTTTCAAACAATAGACTTTTTTCGAAAAAATGTATGCAAATTCTATATTTTTAATAAATGAATTCCTGTTAATTTTCATTATTTTAGAAAATAATTGAATATTCGTATAGAATTTTGTCAAAATTGTTTTTAAATAATTGAATTATTTTGGAAAATTTTATTAAAATAATAGATATATACAAATTATTATTGAATTATGAACAATTTTTTGAAAATAATTGAATTTTATTACTTTTATTTTGAAAATAATTGAATTCTTGTGATGAATATTGTTATTTATGAAAATAATTGGCTTCCTCAAATTGATTTTATTATTTATGAAAATAATTGAATTACTGCGAAGAATTTAATGACAAATTTTAAAATATTTGACTTCTTAGAAAAAAATGTATGCAAATTCTATTTTAAATAATTTAATACTTGTAAAATTTTTATCTTATTGGAAAATAGTTGAATGTTCGTGTAGTATTTTATTGTATTTTATCAAAATTTTTGTTTAATAATTGAATTATTTTTGGAAATTTTATTAAAATAGTAGAATATTGAATTGAGAAAAATTCTGGAAAATGTTTGAAATTTTGTCAAAAATTTTATTAAAATTTTTGAAAATAATTCTTGTAATGAATATTGTTATTTATAAAAATAATTGACTTCCTCTGAATAATTTTATATTGATTACAAAAATAATTAAAATTCTGAAATGAATTTTAAAATTTATGAAAATAATTGAAATACTGCGAAGAATTTGATGCCTAAAACATTTGATTTCTGCGAAAAAATTTATGCAAATTCTTTTTTAAATAATTGAATTTATGTGAAATTTTCAATTTTTTGAAAAATAATTGAATGTGCGTATAGGTTTTATCAACATTTTGTTTAATAATTGAATTCTCTTCAGGAATTTTATTAAATTTTTTAAAAATAATTGAATTTTAGTAATTTTGGAAATAATTGAATTCTTGGGATGAATACTATTATTTATGAAAATAATAATTGAATTTTCCAATGAATTTTATTAAAATTCTGGAAATTAATTGAATTTTGTCTAAGAATTTCGCTATTGATTTAGAAAGATAATTGAAATGTTGTCAAGAATTTTTTTTTTATTGTTGAAAATAATTGAATATCTGGAAAGAATTTTGATATTTATTAAGATACTTCTTTTTTCAAAGAATTGCATTAAAATTAAAAAAATTGAAATTATAATTTATCAGACATAGAAAAAATTGAAGGTTTTTTTTTAGAATTCGTGATAATTTCATAGTTTATGAGGCAAATTAAAAAATACAAAAATTCATAATTTTTTTTATAAATTCTAAACATTTTATTTTTTCCAGTACTTTTAATAAAAATCCCTCACTTCCCTGACTAATTCTACTTTTCTCTGAATTCCCTGATTGCCCTGATTTCGCTCACTTATGGCAACCCTGGTCAGGCAACAAATAGTTTTCTTGCAATTTGTTGCGAGTAGTACAAAGTAAGTTTAGTCAGACATAGAAAATTTTTATTTTTATTCCTTTAGTAATGAATGTACCTTTTGGTTATCAGTAAATTAATTATTTCCTCGCAATTTGGTATCATACGGCTCTTTTTTTCTTTGGAAAATTTTTGAAAATAAATTTTCTCATTTTTTGCCTTAAATTGTTGAAAAAAATAAAATAAAGAATAAAAATAGAGTTGAAAAACAGCAAGGCAATCGAATAATTACGATTCCACTTTGATTTCCTTTTATGGAGATTAAGGATATATATATATATATATATGTATATAGCTTGGGCGAAAGGAATGTCGATCGAAAAAAAGAAAAATTCGAGAGAAGCAAACCAGTAAGGACATAGCATCCAGATGTAAAGTTAGAAGAAGAAAAAGAGAGAAATAAAGAGTAAAACGAAAAGAGACAACTGAGTATCGTATATTATGAAAAGAGAAGGAGAGAAAAGAAGTTCAGTCAGGAGGGAAGTGAGTGATGGGAATATAATGACGAAGTCTTTCCTAATTCCCCGGACGCTCTTCTCTCCTTTTTGCCATCTCTCTTGCTCCTCTCCCTTACAGCATCCTTTCCGCGCCGGCTGAGGACTCAACGCGAGCATTACGCTCAATTTTATAAACATATATATTTTTTACTACATTTACTATATTTATATACTACGTACTATATATATTGTACATTATATAGAAATATATTAAATAAAATTATCTACCAAATAAATAAATAAATAAAATATTATTATATTTTATTATTATTATTAATATTAATATTAATATTATTAATATTATTTATTATTATTATTATTATTATTATTAATTTTATTATTTTATTATTATTTTTTTATTATTATTATATATTAAATAAAATATTTTTATATAGTCATAGTTCTTCTGCGGATATCAAATTGAGACAAAAAATGAATCAAAATGTTGCTTCGCAACACTTTTGATTCGTTTTTTGTCTCAATTTGATATCCGCAGAAAAACTGTGGTACTATATATAGTATATATAGTATTTATATAGATATATTATAGAGATGTATATATATAATATATATATGGATATATTGAGCAAGGGAGAAAGTCAGACAAGGAGATGTGCCACGTGAAAGAGTAAGATCAAAACTAAAGGATGCTGGGAGGGAAAATGAGAGGATCAGAAGCTCGAGGGGAACGAGGGTGAAACTCCTCCATTCTTTGCCACTCCCGTCGGGGATTAATAACGGCCTACCGTTGTCGTCATGGCAACTCTCGAAGCGCTAAAAACTCCTCAACTCTCAGCGCCAATCGTCCGTTTAAAGTTTTTAACCGGAAAGGTGCATCCTTACATTGGCATAAGTTTCTTTTTCATTCCTCTTTTTTTTTCCTCTTATTTCTGTCTCCTCCCGAAATGTAACACTATACCGTCGTAGTAGAAAAAAACATACTACACAAAATTTTACATCTTATTTTTTGGAAATAAAAATTCTGAAATTTACTTAGATGGAAAAAAAAAATTTCCTTGCTGGAAAAAAAATTTTTTTTGCCTACAATTACGTTTTGATAAATTTTTTATAAAATAAACTTTGTATAAATAAACTTGATACAAAAATAAGATAATGTAATTATAAAAATACATTAAAAATAGTCGCTAATTCAAAATAGAAAGGAAAATAGATTTTATAAAAACGTTTTGATCCTACTTTTATGTGACGAATACAAAATAATATATTAATAATTTAATATAATTATAAAATTATAATTATAATTAGCAAAAAACTAATACAAAATGAAAACAAAAAAGCAGCATTAAAAAGAAAGTTGATAATTTTTTTCCAAAATGAATAACTTTGTCCTATTGTCTGACAGGAAAGTCCCTTAACTACTGGCGATCGCTTCGACCAAACAGAATACAATGAACATCAAACTTTCAAAATCGAAAAGCGATGGAAAGTTATATGAGCCAAGATAACGATGGAAAAGAACAGACAAACTATGATAAATAAGAGAACGATAGTGAAATTTATTTTCAATATTGATGTATCTACACGAAACCCTAGGAATTTATCAGGTCTGACTAGAACTAACTTTTACTACTGATATCAAAAATTGCGAGTAATATTGACGCCTCAGAGAAAGTAAATTTTACTAATGATTTATATACGACGTGTCTGACAAAACTTACTTTTACTACCGATAGGTATAAAATAATGAAAAAATTAATTATTGGCTGAATAAAACGTTTATTTACTACTAGAAACTACTAGAAGAAAAAATAAGGTATGTCTGACTAAGTCAACCTTTACTACTGAAGAAATTTCAAGAAAATTATTCGTTGTTTGACTAAAACGATCATTTACTACTAACATGAAAAAATTAAAATATCGTGTCTGATTCAATTTGCTTCTACTACTGATACCAATTAATAAGAAGGTTATTTGTTATCTTACTAAAATTTAAATTCACTGCTTATAGACAATCATAAAAATATCTTATTTTTGACTAAACTTATTTTTACTACTGAAATAAAATTACAAGAAAATTAATCATTGTCTGACCGAAACGTTCATTCGCTACTAACAGAAGAAAATAAAAAGTTGTCTGACGAATACTTTCATTAACTACTAATAAAAAAATTTTAATGTCGAGTCTGATTAAATTTACTTTCACTACTGATACCAAATTAAAAAAAAATCATTATTTATTGTCTGACCCAAAACGTACATTTATTACTAAAAGAATAAAAACCAAAATATTCTATGTCTGACTGAACTCACTTTATACTCCTGATACTAAATTGCAAGAAAACTATTTGTTACCTGACCAGAGCAAAATTTAAAAAAAAAAAATTTTGGCAACATTTCAATTATTTTTATAAACAGCAGAATTCTTCGATAAAATTCAATTATTTTCCAGAATTTTAATAAAATTCATTTCAATAAAATTCATTTTCAAAATTAAATTATTTTCATAAATAATAGTATTCATCAAAAGAATTCAATTATTTTCAAAAGTAATAAAATTCCCCAAAAGAATTTAATTATTAAACAAAAATGTTGATAAAACTCTACACAAACATTCAATTGTTTTCAAAAGAATAAAAATTTAACATGAATTCAATTATTTTAAATAGAATTTGCATACATTTTTTCTTAGAAATCAAATATTTTAGGTATTAAGGCATTTTTATAAATTTTAAAATTCCTTTCAGGGATTTTATTATTTTCATAATTAATAAAAACATTCGGAGGAAGTCAATTATTTTCATAAATATCAATATTCGTCACAAAAATTCAATTATTTTTAAAAGTATAGTAAAATTCATGGCAAAATTACTGATTACTAACGGAAAATTTAATTAGTTAGTAATTAATTAATTAGCAATGAAATAAATTAATTTTAAAATTTCAATTACCTTTATAAATAATAAAATTCTTCTCCGAAATTCAATTATATTCAAAAATTTTAATAAAATTCTTGGCAAAATTTCAATTATTTAAAAAACTTTCCTTATTTTAATGATTTTCAATATCTACTATTTTAATAAAATTTCCCACAAGAATTCAATTAATAAACAAGAATTTTTTGAAAAATTCTTAAAAAAAATAAAGTATTTTCAAAAATATTACAAATTTCACAGGAACTCAATTAACAATTTTCTTTTAAATTAATTCGCAATAATTCAATTGTTTTCTTAGGTAATAAATTTTGTTAAGAATTTAATTATTTTTATAAATAATAAAACTCGTCGCTAAATTTTAATTATTTTTAAAACAATTTCAATCGAGTTCAACGAAAAGTATAATTATTCTTAAAAATTTTATTAAAATTCGCCGAAAAAATTCAATTATTTAAAATTTAAATTAAATTTAATTTAATTTAATTTAAATTTTTTTTTAAATTTATTTTAATTTTTATTTAAATTCACTTTTAAAAAACATTTAATTATTCAGTTACAGGTTTTTGATAATAATTGAACTTTGGAGAAGTTACTAATAATTTAATTTCTTATAAATAATTAAATTTTGTAAATGTTTCAAATTAAAATCGTTAAAAATGTGAATTTTCCATACTTTAGATTAAAAATGTTTTGAAATTAATTTTTTTCAAAAAGCTTAATTGAAATTTTTTAAAATCATTTCGTTATATTATTATATCGTATGTCTAACTACACTTACTTTAAAGTTTAACTACTGATAGAATTTTTTTTCAATTTCTTATGGCTGACTATAAATTTACTTTTACTACTGATAAACAATAACCAGGGGAATATTTATAGTCTGACTAAAATATACTTTCACTACTGACACAAAAACACAAGTATTTCGAGTGTCTAACTGAACCTTATTATTATTGCTCGTTCCAAATTACAGCAAAGATTAATTGTTGTCTGACTAAACTTACTTTCACTACTGATGAAAAAATACCAAATGTTTGTATGGTTGACAAAACCGATTTTTGCCACTAATAAAAAAATTAAAAAATTTTGAATATTGGGCTAAACAGATTGTTACGTTACTATTAATAGAAAAATTTTTTTTTTTAATTTTCTGTCTGACTAAATTTATTTTTTCTACTAATATAAAAATAATAAAATTTCGTCTGTCTGTCATTTAATATTTCACCAAAACATAAATAAATAAATAATCAACTTGAAACGTAACTCTCTTTTTTCCTAATACAGCTAATAACTTTCCCACATTTTAAAGAGACAAAAGAAAAATAAATTTTAAAAAAGCACAGACAAGACAAATAAAAAAGAAATAGAAGAAGAAGAAGCAGAAGAAGAGATGAATTGGTTGAAGTGATTTCGTTATTGCAATAAGGCATTGACGAGTGAATGAAGAAAACTTGAAGGAAGTAGGGTTCGTTTCTCGAATAAGGGTAAGTCGGAAGGAAGGATTCGTATAAATCCACCCACTGGTACAACCCCAGTGGAAAAAAAACCACCCCACGTCCCATGAGCGAACCATGAATATTGATCATTCTCTCATTCTCTGTGCGTGTGCTATAGTATAGTTGAACGCACCCTCACTTGTATTCCCTCTCTCTCTCTCTTTCTCTCTTTCTCTGCTTTACTCACCTTCTATCAGCCACCTACTATCGTCCCCCAATTTGAGGACACAATTTTCGACGCCCTGGCCCTAGAAAGGAACTCCTATTTATGCTCCATTTTATCTTAACGTGATCTAGTTATGCTGAGCACGATTTCATTCCCTTTCTCTACTTCAAACTCGACAAGCAAAAAACAGAATCAGAAATCTGTGTGAATGTATATATGCATACTCTCATGTTGATAGATATATATACAGAGATTCGTAAAAGAAAAATTATTCCTATTCATCTCAATTTAGTTTGGAAATAATAAAAGATTCGTGTGTACTTATTGTTTTCTTTTATTCTCGTGTGATGGTCGATTAACTTATTTCGAGAAGATTATTATTAAAATCTGAATGCTTTACTTAAAAGCTTTACCGATTTTGGAAATTGGGATAGAATTTGTAGGTAGTCATCCACAGTTAGAAGTTAGAATAAAAGTGATCAATATTCAATTTTAATAACAATATTTACGAATGGAAAATTTAATAATTGTTGGAAAGGAACTAAATGGTAATAGTAACTAATTAAAAGAATGTTAAACGTCGAGTCTGACTAAAAATTACTTTTTCTACTTATAGAAAAAATGCACATTTCTCCTGGCTGACTAAACTTACTTTTACTACTAATTTCAAATTATTTGTGGTCCGACTAAAACAATGATTTACTACTTTTAGAGAAATATCAAAATTTCCTATGTCTGACTAAATTTACTATTACTACTGATTATACGAAATTACAACACGATTATTAGTGGTCTGACTAAAACGTACTTTTTCTACTGGGAGAAAAATAGTAGAAGTTTCTGCGTCTGACGACAATCACTTTTACTACTAATATATTAAATTACAAGAAGATTTGACTTAGTCAGACTAAAACTACTTTCACTACTGATAGCAAAAAAATCCAAATTTCGTAAGCCTTGAGTAAATTTACATTCACTATTCATACCAAATTACAAGAAAATTATTAATTGTCTGACTAAAAAGAATACTTACTACTTAAAAAAATCGAAAAAATTCAATGTTTGACTAAACTGATTGTTACTACTGATACAAAAATTTGTTTCGCAATTTTGTGTCTGATTAAATTTACTTTTACAACTGACATAATAATACAATTTTGCGTACCTGACTAAAATTTCTTCTATTATTAATAATTTAATATTTATTTACTGAATTTCATACTAGTTTTAGATTGAAACAGAATAAACAAAATTTGTCTGACGTAAACCTCTCTTTTACTACTTATAAATAGTTACAGGAATAAAAAATGTTTATAAATTCTATTCGACAATTACAAATTTTAATTGAAAATGAAAATTATTAAATTTTTAGAAAACAAATGGAAAAAATTTTACTCAAAAAAATGTTCTATTTCCTTTGTCATTTCAATTCAATTATTATTGTCCAGAATTTTTAACTGAAAATTCTTCTCTAAATCAATTTTTCTTATTATTATTTAAATGCTACAAAAATAAATAATTTATTGAATAATTGAATGTTTCTTAACATTTAATTCATACAAAGAACTTTATTATAAAATTTTTAAATAATTGAATTCTTTTGACGAATGTTAATAATATTTAGAAGAATAATTACAATCTTCAAAAAATTCGATTAAAATTGTTTTAAAAATAATTGAAATTCTGCGAAGAGTTTTATTGTTTAAAAAAATAATTAAATTCTTAAAAAATATTTATTACTTAAGAAAATAATTGAATTATTGCGAATTAATATTAAAAAAATTTTTTAATTGAATTCCTGAGAAATTTGAATTATTTTTGAAAATATTTGATTTTTTGTAAAGAATTATATCAAAATTTTTTTTTAAATACTTGAATTCTTTTGGAAAAATTTAATTAAAATAATAGATATTGAAAATCATTGAATTGGGAAAAATTTTTGAAAATAATTGAAATTTGCCTTTTTTAAAATTAATCAACTTTAAAAATATTGTTATAAAACATAAAGATATCGATTACTCCAAGTATTCGACTCGGAGTGATCGATTTCTTCATGTTTTATAATAATTAAAGATGACCAAGTAATAAAATCATTATTTTATATTATAAGAATATTGCTACTGTAACTTTATCAAAATTATTTTCATATTCTATTATTATCTAAAATTTAAATTAAAATTCATTTTCATTTCAAATCAATTTTTATTAGAAAATTGTACGAGAATTTAATTGTTTACATACAAAAGTAAATTATTTATTGAATAATTTAATGTTTCTTGAAATTAAATTCTTATAAAGAATTTAATTAACAAATTTTTAAATAATTGAATTCATTTAACGAATTTTAGTAAAATTTTTCAGAATAGTTACATTTTTCAAGAAATTCGATTAAAATTGTATTAAAAATAATTGAAATTCTGCGATGAGTTGTATTATTTTTGAAAATAATTGAATTATTGAGAAGAAACTTGTAGAACATTTGTAAACTATTTGAATTCCTGGGAAATTTTTATTATTTATGAAAATAATTATATGTTTGTGTACAATTTCATTAAAATTGTGTTTAAATAATTGATTTATTCTTTTGGATGATTTTATTAAAATAGTAGATATTGAAAATCATTAAAATGAGAAATTTTTTTGAAAATAATTGAATTTTGAAGATTTTTTTTATGTATAAAGATAATAATGGGGATTTTGTCGAGATTTTTTTGTAAATTTTGAACATAATTAAATTTTGTGATAAGAATTTTATTATTTTTGAAAATAATTGAATTTCTGCAATCATTTAAATAACTTCTTCCAAATTTAATTTTTTAGTCTTTTTAAATAAAATTCTTATATAAATCCATTATTTTGAATAATTTTAAAAGATTTTGAATTATTAAAATTTTGCGAAAATTATTATTAATATTTCTAATTAAATTCATTTAACATTGAAATTTTATAAAATTTCAAATTGAAACTGTTGTAGTTCATTTATTTATGAACATTGAAAACGCAACTCTTTTAAAATTGAATTAACTTTGAGATATTTAAGTAAAATTATTCATTAAATAATGTATTTATTTTATAATAGTTGTTCAAGATTTAAGTTATTCAAAAAAAATTTTTGATAGAAATTGAAAGAATTGAAGGTTTTGTATTAAAATTTGTGGTAATTTTATAGTTTATGAGTCAAACAAAAAAGATACTAAAGTTCAGAATTTTCTTATAAATTGTAAAAATTAAATTATTTCTAGTTTATTAAAAATTTTAGTCTTTTCCCTGAATTCCGTATGTCAGAATATATGATTATTATAATTAAAATAATATTAAAACTATATATTCCAATTCATATTTAATTTTTATTAAAAAAATTTGAATTAAAAATTTTTCAGCTCGATCTTTTTTAAATTGCTAATTTTATTTATAAAAGTGAAGGAGAATTCAGGCGCACAGTGGGCCAGGATCGTCGATTTTTGACCAAAAATCATTATTTAAAAAAGAACAAGATATTTACGAATAACAAGTATGCTACCTTCAGTTTTTGGGGTCGCTGATTACGAATCTGAAGTCAGATTTCAAAAATTCAAAATGGCGAATCCAATATGGCGGACATAAAAATTTTAAAATCAATCAATTTGAATTAAACTGATTACGAATCTGATGTCAGATTTTAAAAATTCAAAATGGCGGATCAAAAATGGCGGACATACAATTTTTAAAATTAATCAATTTTTATGAAACTTTGTATCTAGGGGTTTTTTAAGTCGCTGATTACGAATCTGATGTAAGAATTCAAGTGGATTTTAGATTGGGTGAGATTTGCCTACAATTTTTTGCTTGGGAGTTTTTAAGTTTGGTGATTACAAAACTAGTGTTTATACAATTCAGAAAATGAAAAATTTTTTCCTGTTATTAGCCTACAAAAATAAAAAGTACTGTAGTTTCCAGGATCTACTACGAGGAGGTTACCGGTAAAGATCCCATTTTGTATTTTTTTTAGATTTTAAAAATTTTTTTGGTTTTTTTAGACCTGATGTTCACTTATAGGTATATAGTTTATCGCATGGGTATATCAGGTGCGCATGTAGTCCTATTGGAGAATCTGCTTTTATTTCCATGGATCAGATAAACACTTCATTTCATATCTAAATCTGATTTCAGAAACAAAGTGCTAATTTTTTACATTTTTAAAATCTGACAACAGATTCGTAATCAGCAACCCAAAAAACCTCTACCCTACTAAAAATAAAATCAGGAATCGTCATGAATGGTCAGAATTTCTGAACATTCCTGAACAGTCTCACCACTTCTGACGTTTTCGAACGTTTCTCACCATTCCTAACCAAATACTTTCCAAGCTCCTCCCACTTTACTCCCACCATTTTCGAAGCTGTGAGCATTTCTGAAATTCTTGACTATTTCTGAAATGTGTGAACACATAACCTATAAAAATGTTGGTACATCTTTCTAATTTTGGTAAAGTCTCATGAAAATTTATATATACATATAAAATCTTTCAAATTTATTTTTTACATTTCAGAATACATTATTCTATTATAAAAATTGTTCTTTTAACTTAACAAAAGTTCTCATTTTTCAAATTGGTATAATTATTGAATTAATTATACAGCAAAAGTAGGTAAATAAATCAAAACATTCGGACCATTCTTTTAACATTATTTAATATATTTATTTAATGTATATTTATAATATATTAATTTAATATATGTATATTTACTTGTAATTATTTAATATAGTTAATTAATAATAAATTTTGTTTTATAATATTAGTAATTTACTATACCAGTCAGTACTTATTATGAGAAGTATTTGCATTATAATTGAAATTGAAATACGGAGACAGCCATACGAAAAGTAGACCCCTTTTCTTTCTTTCTCTAATAACGCATGCGCGATAGTGAAACAGCTGATGTATCGAAACAACTGTTGCTTGCTTGCTGGCAATTATATTTTTCTTTTTTTTACGTGACAAATAAATAATTTAAAAATATTTTTAGCAGGAAAAATTGTATTTTATGTTAAGTTTACCTGCTTTCAATTTATACTCATCGAAATAAGCAGCTCAAAATTAAAAATTCCAATTACTATAATATTATCGATACGACATCCGAACTAAAATCAAAAGTTGCGTCTTAACTTCAAATAACAGCCAAATAGCTTTTTTTCAACATGACTTTTTAATGACTTTAAAATTTTTTATGTCCGCCATATTGGATCCGCCATTTTGACTTTTTTAAATCTGACATCAGATTCGCAATCAGCGACACATAAAACCGTTAAATACCACTGTTCATCATAATTGATTAATTTTGAAAATTGACTTTATATATTTATTGCATATTTATATGTTTATTGCAATATTCTTGTTATGTTGAAAAAATATGAAAAGGCGCAAAATGGCACATATTGGCGTCAAAGTAGGCATGCTAAGTAATCGTTCTATAACTTGTTTTTCCAAATATTATGCGGCTCGGAGGAGCTCGACTAACTGAAAGTCGGCACTCTATTGAAAAATCCACTATTTATTAACTTCAATGGAGCTAAATTTTAATAAATTTTATTTTTTTAAAGTAACTATTGGTTTTTTTACTTCAATATATCAGTTGATGAGAAAAAATAAGTACTTATACAAAAATAATTAATTTATTTCTAGATATATTAAGTATTTCAATCAAAAACATTTTATTATTTTATCTCAAATGTTAAACTTTAAATAGTTCTAGAAGACACAATTTTTTATTATTTAACAAACCCCTTATGCAATAAATTCCTTATTTACTATTAAATACTGTGGGTAAATTCTTTTGTGCATATTTGAAAGTTGAAAAATTGTATTTTTGGCCAAAATTCGACGATCCTGGCCCACTGTGAGGCGCACGAATTGTAGCTAGTTAATCACTTAATTACAAAAAAGATTTTCGATCATCGACGATAAACTTTGTTTAAACTTTAAATTAAAGAAAAACATAAATTTAATTCTTGCACAAATTAAAATAATTCGTTAAAGAATTATTTAAATTGTTTCTAATAAACAAAGTTGAAAACTACTATAAAACTGTCATGAAGTTTGATTTAAAAATACCAGCATGCAATAACCTAGATTGATAGACAAACGCTTGAATGTATATCGTACAGTGTATACGTGGAGCATTTGTGTGCATTCATACATTTGTGCAAGTGCATTTACAGTGGGGAAGGAACACTCATGGTAGTGAACATACATTTTGCAGATTTGGTATATACTTGTTTGTGTGTGTAACTGTGTATGCGGTTCGAAAACATGTAACTGGCATAGTATCAGGTACTATAGTCAAGAAGATATACACAGAGAGAGAGAGGTACACTTCAGTTCCGGTGCGGGCCATTAGTTGATGAGCTACCGCAATCCACCTCTCCCCTTCAATGGTACTACTATCCTCCCCCTAACCCCTCCTCCCACAAGTCCCTGAAAAGCTCGTGTGGCATTGTGGGATCTATTATTGCCCTTCTGGACTTACATGTTTCGATGTAGCCAACCAGTCAGTCAGTCAGTCAGACAGACAGACAACCGCCCTTCATCGACATTGCGAACGCGCAAGGCGTATCAGAATTTCAACGGTTCCACAAGCCACGAATGCATCTCACTCTCTTTCATTTTGGGAAGCTGCGAGCATCGAAAGAGTGCGGTTTCGCGGTTCTTCGCTTCCGGTTTTGATTTTTTGGTTCGAAAATAATGTTTCTCTGTGTATTTAGCTTACCCACAAATTTCTTGCAGTCAGAAATGCACAACTTCTATATTGAGGAATGGTAGATATTTATTTTTTAGTATTAGCCTTCAACTTTACTGAAGGAAAAATTTTAAAAAAATTTCTGGACGTAGAATGGTAAAAGGATAGAAAAACAATTATTTTTTTTACTCTGAATCTTTCTACTGATCGAAATAAGAACATTTATATTTTTTATAGTAAGTAGTAAGGTCAGTTATAACTTTTATAACACAGACAATTTTATTGATTTTAATTCTTGCAGTAAAGTTTTACTATCAGTAGTAAAGGTTATTTTTAGTCAGACTTTTTTCTTTTTTTTGCATTGTCTGACTGAAACGAATTGTTACTACTGATTCGAAACGACACAATAAAATTCTGTTCTGCAGTTGACATTAACTACTGATATTAAAATAATTTTTTAATTATTACGTCTGACTAAAACTATTTTATACTACTAACTCGAGACAATAACTCTTGCTACTGAGGCAAATATCAATAAAATTTCTATTCTTTTAATCAAAGTAGCAAAGTTCAATTTTAATCAGACAATTTTATTTATTAAAACGTTTGTAGTAAAGTTTCAATAACAGTAGTTAAGGTTATTTTTAGTCAGACATTTTTTTCTACATTGACTGCAACGAATTTTTACTACTGATATCACTACTAATGTTAAACGAACAGTTAAATTATTCGGTCTGATTGAAACTAGTTTATACTACTAACTGAAAATAAAGGAAATTTTTAAGTACTGAAAAGTCTGACTAAAAATAACTGTTACTACTAACATTAAAATATTTAATATTGACAGTAAATAACTCTTGCTACTGATAAAAATAAAAACAAAATTTCTACTTCTATAATCAAAGTAGCAAAGGTCAATTTTAATCAGACAATTTAATTTTTTAAAACGTTTGTAGTAAAGTTTCAATTACAGTAGTTAAGGTTATGTTTAGTTAGACATTTTTTTCTACATTGACTGCAACGAATTTTTACTACTGCTATCACTACTAATATTAAACGAACAGTTAAATTATTCGGTCTGATTAAAACTAGTTTATACTACGTACTAATTTAAAACAAAGGAAATTTTTAAGTATTCAAAAGTTTGACTCAAAACAACTTTTACTACGGACGTTAAAATATTTAATATTAACAGTAAATGACTCTTGTTACTGACCCAAATAAAAACAAAATTTCTTTTCTTTAATCTAAGTAGTAAAGTAGTAAGGTTTTAATCAGACAATTTGTTTGAAGTAAATGTTTAATATCAGTAGAGTAGGTCAATTTCAGTCAGACGTTTTTAATGACTTAGAGAAATGAATAATAAATAATAAATAATTAATAAATCTTTTCAGTTAAAATTACTTTTCTCATTGTCTGACTTTAAAAAATTTTTACTACTAACTTGAAACGACACAAATTTAAGTAAATTATGACATCTGACTGCAATTGACTAAAACTACTGTTTTAGTCATTACTTTAGTTAGCAAAGTACTTAAATTTAATGATTATTAAAATAACAGCCTTGTAATTTTGTCTGACTGTAACTAGTTTCTACTACTGACTGAAAAACATCTAACTCTAATTTTAAAATTAATTCTTAAATCAGAAAAAGTATTCCAAATTCCTGTAAGGAGTCAAATAATTTGACTGTAACTGATTCTTATTAATGACAAAAAAAAGTTGTTCAAAAATTCATTTCTATAAATTCTATGCTGTTCACTGATATTTTTTGCTAAGACTAAAATTATTAGTATCCAAATGTCTGACGATAATCGATTTTGATTTTTGATTCGTCTGACTAAAACTGACAGTCACCACTGATCTAAAAAAAGGAAAATTTCAGGATTGTTACCAACTGGAATTAATGTAGTAAAATTTAAATTAAAACTTATCTGACTATAAATATTTAATATTGTTTTGGCGTAATAAGTGGATAACATTGGAAAATAAAATTTGTCTGACCGCAATTGTCATTTTCTACTGAATTTAAACAAAAAATTAATAAATTCCAACTACTTGTAATGGTTTGTTTTTACTGAAACTTTTTTTTTATAAAATTCTTAGCAATCATTCAATTATTATTTTCATAAATAATAAAACTCATTGTATAAGTTCAATTATTTTTTAATACAATTTTAATCAAATTTCTCGAACAATGTAATTATTCTTAAAAATATTACTAAAAATTTGACAAAGGTATTCAATTATTCAATAAATTATTATCTATTTTTGTATTTCAATAATTAAATTCTCGTAGAATTTTCTAATAACATTTGACTTAAAAATAATTTTAAGTTAAAGTTTTTAATAATAATGAAATTTTTGAGAAGTTACTTATAATTGCAAGTTTTAGAAATAATTAAATTTTGTAAAGGTTTCATATTAAAATCTTTGAAAATTAAATATTTTCTAAAGATGTTAATAAAATTCTTCATAAAAAATAAATTTTAAGAAACATTCAATTATTGAATAAATTATTTATTTTTGTATTTAAATAATTGAATTCCTGTAGAATTTTTTAATAAAAATTAAAAATTGATTTAAAAATAAATTTTAGTTAAAATTTTAGATATAATAATTTAATATTAAAAGCATTATAGCGTGAATTTTTAGAAATAATTTAATTTTGAAAAGGTTTCAAATTATTATTTTTGAAAATCTGAATTTTTCGTATTTTTAACTAACTAATTAACTATTTTTAACTAAGTAATTAATTTTTTGAAAAAAATGAATTGAATTTTTTTAAAAATTATTTCATGTTTTTATTTTCTAATATATATTTAACTGGAGATTTCTGAATTAATCGAAATTTCATAAAATTGAATTGTGAACAGATGAATTTGAAAATTCTCAAAGAACTTTTTAAAAAATTATTAAAAATAATTAATTTAAAGAAGAATTGTAGTTGAAAATTCTAGAAAATGTTTATTGAATTGTTATTTTTAATAATTATAAAACTGTGATCGATTTCTTCATGTTTTATAATAATTTCCACAGTTGTTGAATTTCCAAAAAGGTTTGAATTTGAAATTTTTGAACATCTTAATTCCAATGGAAAAATAATAATGAGTAAATATTTATTTAAAAATGAAGTTATTAGTGTTTTGGAATAATTGGAAGTAATTGGAATAATAAATAAATGTAATGAGGTCTGACTGCAACTGTCTGTTTCTACTAAACTAAGAAATAATACAAATTCGATATGTCTGACTGTAACTGACTTGTACTACTGCTCTAAAAAAGGAATTCAAGAAATATTTTCCAAAATTGGATGATCGCCACTAACATGTATAACGGATACACTAAAGTTGTATTGACATTCACTGGATACTAAATTTCGGAGTATTATTTAATCGTCTGACTAAAAATGTCTATTACCACTAAGTTAAAGAAAATTTTCATTTTCTTTAATCATTTTTATTATCCAATAAAAATTTAAAAAATTGAGAAATTTTGGTTTAAAAAAACATTTTTCCAATACTATTATATCGGAAATATAAACGAGACTTCGTCAATTATGTACAAAATTTCCATCTCACGAATAAAAAATTTGCAATTAAAAACGAAACAAAAAAAAAAAAGAAGAGACCTGACCAAGGAAAAATAAAAAGAAAAACGAAAGCAATATAAGAGTAAGTATTTAATACATAGAAAACGTTTCCCTCTTTCTGTTTCCGGGACGCGTGAAGCAGAGAATTTTCTCGAGGTACCCGCCATTGTTTTGTATACACCCACTCACACACACATATATATATTTATGTATGTATGTAGGAAAAGAAGCCAGATCTTCTCTCCTCGACTTGAAGTTATATACACTACGAAGAACTGGATGATGTACTGCATCCCAGCCCCTTAATTACTGCCGCGTGCAAATTGGAAGGAAAAATTAATCGCAGAAATGACTTAGAGTCGACCATGAGGTGGAAAAGAGAGTTGGTGAGAGGAGGAAGGGGTGGAAAAGAGAGAGAGAGGGTGAATGAGGAAGCGCACCCAGGGGTCGTACAAAGGGGATGAAAGGAAGTCCGGGGCAATTAGAATGATGCCCTTTGCACGGCTTTCCACGTTCGCCAATCCCCTTTTGCCTCTTTCAACCCCCGCACCTCCCTTACGACGACAGTGTCCTCACAAAACCTCGAGAACCGGAAAATCAGACACTCTGACGACACCCAGGTGCTGGCGTATTATACGTAATTCCAAATTTATGTGTCACTTTTATTAACTAGCTGACTTTTTTTTGCATTTTCGCGATTAATTTTTTGGATTGATTTTCATTTTTTTTCTAATTACTAGAAATATATACTGTAATCACTATTTCTTTTACTGTTCTGTTACTACTTCCATTACCAGGATTGACACAAAAATTTAACTTTGTTTTTCCCTACTTTTCCCTGATTTCCAAAAAAAAAAATTTGACTTTTCCCCTGACTCTAATTAAATATTATGATTCACTCTAACAATGATTAAATATTCAAAAAAAGTTTTATAATACATTTATTTAATAATTTCTTACATGTAAAATTATTTGAAAACATCAATACCTTTTTCTTTATAAATAAATATTTAATCATTATTATTTTTCCATTGGAATAAGGATGTTAAAAAATTCCAAATTCAAACCTTTTTAAAAATTCAACAACTATGGAAATTATTATAAAACATGAAGAAACTCGATTCGGAGTAATAGCTTTCTTCGTGTTTATGTCTTTATGATAATAATTAAAAATGACAGTGTGATGAAATCATTTTTTTACATTATAAAAGAATATTTTCACTTAATAAGTAAATAAGTATATTCAAAATTAATTTCATCATTTCAAATCAATAAACATTTTCTAGAATTTTCAACTACAATTCTTCATTAAATTAATTACTTTTAATAATTTTTGAAAAAGTTCTTTGAGAATTTTTAAATTCTGTTCACAATTCAATTTTATGAAATTTCGATTATTTAAAAAATCTTGAGGTAATATATATATTAGAAAATAAAAACTTCAAATAATTAAAAAAAGAAATTGAATTAAACTTTTTTAAAAAAATTAATTACTTAGTTAGAAACAGTTACGAATAGTTAAAAATAGTTATGTAATTAGTTAGATAAAAATACGAAAAACTCAGATTTTCAAAGATAATAATTTGAAACCTTTTCAAAATTTAATTATTTGTAAAAATTCACGCAATAATGCTTTTAGTATTAAATTATTATATCTAAAATTGTAACTGAAATTTATTTTTAAATCAATTTTTAATTTTTATTAAAAAATTCTACAAGAATTCAATTATTTAAATACAAAAATAAATAATTTATTCAATAATTGAATGTTTAAATTAAAGAATTAATTAGTCTGACTAAAACTTTAATCTATTAGTGTAACTTAATTTTTATTTAAAGTTTAGGAAGAAAAGTGCAGTACGTCTGTCGAAATATCTCTTTCACTCTAATTCAAAATTGGAAAATTTGTGAATTCATTTTTTTGAATTTCACACCAGTAGTTATAGACTATTTGAGTTAGACAGAACTATTTGTGTCCATTTAAATTTAGTACCAATGGTAAAAATACGTGAAAGTTGGACAAATCAGAAGATTGTTTAATTACTTTTTGATACCAGTAGTAAAAGTAATGTTTAGTCAGACATTCTTTGAAATTTTAGTAAATTTTATATCAGTGATATAAAAGATTTTTGGACAGAAAAACACTAATCCTAAAGCTTCATATTATTATCATTTACTAAGAGGTGAAAGAGGGGAGCCATTTTTGATAAAACATAGAACAAAGGTTGAAATCTACAGTAAACGAAGGTAAACGAGAAGAACGAAAAGAAGGACAGTGTTTTCTATTGGTTGTTGGATGCTAGTCACGGTCTTGCATTCGGTTCACAGTTTAGGAACTGTGCAAAAAACAGGGATTGCAGAGAGGGGCTGAGGGGGATAGTAGCAGCCCTCCGAGAGGTGTTTAATAAAGATAATGCCCGAGAGGTGAAGAGAGGTAAAGTTAGGAGGGTTGGACTTGGGTCGGTACTTGGCTCATTCACTCGCTCACTCGTGAGTTCTTCCTCGTGAATGCACTGAATTCCTTTCTATATACTCCTATCTCGTTCGTTTTCTCTCTCTCTCTCTCTCTCTCTCTCTCTCTCTCTTTTTCTACTTATTTCTCGCCTCACTATTTCCTCTCGTACCCCCGACTTGCACATTCAACTCTCACTCCCTGATTCACTGCACTATGCAGATACATGTTTATCCAGCAAACATACGTTTTTTTTTATTTTATTTTACACACACACAGACGTTTTTGTAAAATAGTCCCACATAAAAGTTTGTTTCGAAAATTTCTACTTCCGGTAATTTTTCGTTTTTTTATTTTCGCTTTTTAAATCTGACTCTGTAATTATATGACATGTAATAAATTTGAAATTTAGTGATGATTGTTTATTTGCTAGTACAGAGTTGATAGAAAAGTTTAATTTTGTTTTTCCCTGACCCAAAAAATATTCTAATTCACTCTAAAAATTATTAGATACTCAAAAAAATGGTCTATTATATTTATTTACGAATTCTTTTGATTGAACAATTATTCGAAAACATCAATAACTTAAAATTTAAATAAATTTTAAATCATTATTATTTTTCCACTCGAAATTAATTTAATTTTTTTCAGTATACTTAATATAAATCCCCTGACTTTTCCCTGATTTCACTGACCTGTGACAACCCTGTACTATGGAAGAGATTTCTAAATTCCTCAAAGCAAAAAAAAAAGTATGAAAATTCTATATAAAATAATATTGAGCGAAAGAATTCAATTTTATTTTCCTTCTTTCTTTTTTTTCTTGAGAATTCCTCCCCCTCCAGAGGGTCCAGCATATGTGTTGTCGAATGATATTTGACAAGACGAAAATGTCCTTTTCTGTGGTCGAAGATGCGAAGGGAGAAGGGCTAAGAGATCGGCATTTAATCTCGATTTTAGGGGTTGAATGGAACGAGAGACTAGGAGAGAGCGAGAGAGAGAGAGTGAGAGCAAGTCACCCTTTTCTAGAGGCCACTGTCATATCTCCAGGGGATGATTCGAGTTGACAGCTTCGCCAAGGGTCGTAGCACACCACAAGAACCTTCAACCGTTCCTCATTCCAATGTAAACCCCCAACGGCGGCAATATACGGCGTGACGTCCGCGGATTCCGCGCGTGCCACCCCCTTCTCATGGATGCTGCCCCCCCAGGCACACACACCACCGAACAAACCCCAGACGCCAGGTTTAATGACGTATAAACTATGCGTCGGATTAGCAACGCGACGGACTCTATATGCCAGGGTTCGGTGCGATCCCTATCGCATTATATCGCTCGGGGGTGAAAATCCGTCGAACGTCGTCGTCGTCGTCATCTTCTTGATCGAGGAACACCACGCCCTGTGCGCATATCCCTTCAACGTTATTTTATTCTATTAGCCTCTCCTTTGCAATATTTCAATGTCCAAACACTGCGTTCCCTTGTCATAAATAATAATCATAATTTAACAAATTTTTCTCAATTTTTTTTGTGTCCTTTCTTTATCGTTTGCTTGCAGATTTTTTTATTTTTTGGTCTTGCTGTTTTTGTTTTTTGGACTTTTTGTTTAAGAACTGCATTCTTTTTTTATTTTCTCTTATTTAGTTAGGATTATTATTTATTTATTTTCCTTTTATTCGTTTTGTTTTATTTTATTCTATTACATTTTATCTTATTCTAATCCCTAAATTTGAATTAGTAAAAATGTTTATTAATTTGAATCAGTTACTGACTTTTTGCCTCGCTTTTTGCTTTATAATTAGTAAATTATAATAAACTATTAACAATTTCGGGCGCAGCTAACTTCTTATTCACTTTTTTAAATAAAAGTAGCAATTTTTAAAATAATAATAGAATTTGAAAAATTTAATTCAAATTTTTTTTCATAAAAATAAAATCTGAATCGCAATATAATTTTAATACCATTTTATAACTAATTATCATATATGTTCTGAGACAGGGAATTCAGGGAAAAGTCAGGGATTTTTATTAAATGTACTGTATTTTTATGTCAAGTTTTTTTTGTAAATTGAAATTACCACGAATTCTAGTACAAAACCTTCAATTTTTATGTTAAAAACTTTAAAAAGTTCTTGGCAAAATTTCAATTATCTTTATCTTTAAAAATAATAAAATTCTTCTGCGAAGAATTTAATGACAAATTTTAAAAAGTCTGATTTTTTCAAAAAAATTTATTCAAAATTCTATTTTAAATAATCAAATTCCTGTGAAATTTTTATTTTTTTGGAAAATAATGGAATGTTTGTGTAGAATTTTATCAAAATTTTTGTTTAATAATTAAATTCTTTTTGGAAATTATATTAAAATAGTGGAATATTGAAAGGCATTAAAATAAGAAAAAATTTGAAAAATGTTTGAAACTTTGTTATAAATTTTATTAAAATTTTTGAAAATAATTGAATCCTTGTGATGAATACTATTATTTAAGAAAATAATTGAATTTTGCAATGAATTTTATTAAAATTAAAAAAATAATTGAATTTTGTCGAAGAATTTTATGCTATTAATTTGTAACAATAATTGAAATATTGACAATTTTTTTTTAAATTTTTGGAAAATAATTGAATTTCTGCGAAGAATTTTATTAATTTTGAAAATAATTGAATTCTTATGATGAATATTCTTATTTATGAAAATAATTGACTTCCTCCGATTGATTTTATTATTTATGAAAACAATTACAAAAATTCGACAATATTCGACAAAATTTATTCAAATTCTATTTTAAATAATTGAATTCATGTTAAATTTTTTAGTTTATTGGAAAATAATTGAATGTTCGTGTACAATTTTATCAAAGTTTTTGTTTAATAATTGAATTCTTTTGGGAAATTTTATTAAAATAGTAGAATATTGAAAACCATTGAAATAAGAAAAATTTTGGGAAATGTTTGAAATTTGCGACGAATTTCATTAAAATTTTTGAAAATAATTGAATTCTTGTGAAAAATACTATTCTTTATGCAAATATTTAAATTTTGTCGAAGAATTTTGCTATTCATTTATAAAAATAATTGAAATATTGACAATTTTTTTTAGATTTTTGGAAAATAATTGAATTTCTAAAATTACCACAAATTCTAGTACAAAATATTTAATTTTTATGTTAAAACTTAAAAACTTTAAATTTTTTCACAGATATTCAATTACTTACATAAATAATAAAATTCTTGTCAGGAATTCAAATATTTTTTGTAAATTATAAAATTAATAGCATATTTTAAATTATTTTTAATACAATTTTAATCGAATTCCTCGAAAAATGTAATTATTCCTAAAAATTTGATTAAAGTTCGTCAAAAGAATTCAATTATTTATTTATTTAAAAATATTTTTTCTATTTCTAAAAAAAATTTCACTCGTAGTAAAGAAAAGGTAGGTAATCGAGAAAATTTTTCTTGCGTCGGGAATAGAACGCACGACCCTGTGCAGTCACGAGCAGCTATCCTAACCACTTGACCATGACGCACGCTAGCAAAAAACTTTTTAAAATATTGAAAACGTTTCTTTTAAATGCTTCTTTCTTAACTTTTTACAAATAGAAAATTAAATTTTTGCGATATTTGAAAGTAAAAATAACAAAATAATAATAATTTAAAAGAAATTAAAAAATACCAATTATTACTATATTTAAATAACTAAATAAAAGAAACAACTGAATGAAAATAACCATTATTTCTATCAAAATAACCAAATATAAAAAATAACTGAATAAAACTATGAAAACTAAAAAAGAAATTAAAATAACATCCAAACAAAAGGTATAATTTCTTCATGTCTACAGTCTCCGTGACCGTTTTTCAAACACCTTCCTCACGTAACTCGATATTATTTACAAATTAACTGTTTCTGTCTGACACCACATATTATTGAATTGATGAGGTCCGATTCGACATGTGTGAATCACGATAAAGAATAGACAAATACGAAAAGAGCGATGAAGAGAAAGATGCCAAAATAGAGAAGGAGAGAGAAGAGAGAAAGAAAGAGAAAAAGAGAGGAGTGAGAGAGAAAAAAGAGGAGAGAGAGAAAAAAAAAAGAATAGGAGAGATAGAGAAAACCAGAGGAAAGAGAAACAGAAAAAGAGAGGAGTGAGAGAGAAAAAAGAGGAGAGAGAGAGAAAGAGACGAGGAAAGAAAGGAAGTCTGGGACCATGAAGGCACACAGTGACTGCTTGCACAGTTGAGGCATTCAATATACTCACACCGTGTCTCATTGTGCCCCACTTGACTTTGTTGTTGGGTCCTTTTGTATTATTTTTTCACCGAACAGCATTCTTTGTTTGGTTAATTATTCGTTTTTGTTGCTTAACAGCCGCGAGATTTCTCAAACACACGGCTCCACACTCTTTCACTTTTTTTGGGGGGTTGTAAACTCAGATATACATATATATAACAATAAATATTTTTCTCCCTCTCATTCTCTGGTTTTACAAGTGTCATGTTTAATTTCGAGACTGCATTCTCTTCTCGTTACGTATTGATTTAATGTCGTTAGGAAAAAATTTCGACCATTCGAAAAATTAATTTCTTTTTAAATACATTTCCAGACTTCAAAAAAAAATTAATGTATCCTTCATTATGCATTTCTAAACTGGATTATAAATATATTTTCATCTTTTTTCGTTTCCATGATAAAAATTATTATTTCTTTCTGCACATCAATTTTTTATATACTTTCAGCCAGGAATGAAAATTAATTTTTGTTTCTTGATGCGTCAGAATCGAATATTATGATAAAAATAACTTTTGTAAGTTCCTACTTTTTAATTATATTCTACCTCTTGCTTTCACTATTTTATTTCTAAAATTGAAAACATTTTAACAGAAATTCATAATCACTATATATTCGTGCTTATTGTGATGTAAATTTATTTTTAAATATCGAAAAGACAATTTCCTGGAAAAGTGGAACGAAACACATTTATGAAAGTGGACGGAGAATTGTTTTCTTATCGAAAACTGTCAAAGAAAAAAAAACTGAAGTAAATATTGTAAAATAGAAATAAAATATGTGACGCGCTATCAAGAAAGATACCTAAGAAGCAAATGAATTATCGGTTATGTTTGTGTTAGAAAAATATAAAGAAATAAGAAAAATAGAAATAAATATTATAAATAATATTAATAATAATATTATAAATGAAAATCTAATTAAAAAAATAGAAGCAGAAACAAAAATACTGTTAATTAATTATTTTACCTAAAGTGAAAAATTTTTTCCCCGCTTGATTCTCGAATTAAAAAAAAAATCCCCGACATAACTTTTACCAAGAAAACTAATTCTAATTTTCTGTTTTCAATTTACAGAAATTCGACCCCAAAACGAGAGGCGAATTTTCGTGTGACGAGGCTGGATAAGGCACTAATATTAGTTGATTAGCATTTCGCATTAAAAAAGCGGAGATTGAATCTTTCCTGACTTGAAAAACCTATTTAAAAAGTTTGATTAAGAAAGCGTCCACCATTATTCTCATGCTAATTATGCACTCGGGCATAGCGCTTTCTGAAATTACGTCAGGATGAATTTTCAAGAAACTGGGTTCTAGCATAACGCACCTTTCTCTCTCACTCACTCACTTTTTTCTCTCTTGACTTCCGCCCAACCTGTCCATCGTGATATTTATTTTTTTTTTCGTTCCTTTTTTTCTCTCTTTCCATTTCTATCGAAATTAAAGGAAACGCGAATACACCGACTCTTCAATTGCTCTTTTCACAGTTTCGTGAATAGACCGCGAAAATTTAAAATTGCTTTGGTTGCCGCTTCGAGCGTTTTCTTCCGCACCACTCGAAACCGGATGTTGGGCAAGGGAAAAATTAATAAATAGGAAAAGTTAATTTAGTGCATCAAATTTTCTCTCTCTCTCTCTCTCTCTTTTCAATTGAATGGCATTTCTTATTGCATTAAAATGCAAAAATAAAAAGAGAAAAAATCTGATACACTTGGGGGGAAAATTATAGTTTTTTTTAATTATAGAGAAAAGGAATTTTTTGTTACTCTTTGATTTTATAGTTGTAGAAAAAATTGCAATTCTTTTTAAGAAGGAAAGAATGGTATTAATTGGATTGCAACTTAACTAAGAAATAAAAAAAAATTAATTTTTTTCTTATTTAAGAAATAAATTAAGGAGTTAAAAATTGCAATTTAGATGAAAAATAATTAGATGGAAAATGTGAGGATATATTTATAAGAAGACGAGGCGAAGAAAAATTGTTCATTACCTCTGCTTGATTTAAAATAAATTAAGAGAATTTTAACAAATACAAAAACAAAAAAAATGCCAAAATTAAAAAAAAGTAAATTAAATTAAAATAATAAAAAATAAAAGAAAGTTATAATAGGTAAATAATTTGAACGAAAAAAGAAAAAAATAAAGAAAATAACAAAACAAAAATATAAATTAATAACAATAAAAAAACAAGAAACATAACAATACAAAAAAAATAACAAAAATTTAACAATTCTCAGAGATTTGAGTTCTTATAATATAGATTTTTTACTTTTCATAATTCACAATCATGATAAAATAAAAAATTTACTTTTAACAATTTTTATTTTTCATAATTTGTTTGCAGACAAATATTTATATCTGATAATTTACGATTTGATCAAATGTTTATTTTAGGGGAAATATAAAAACTGCAATTATAAAAATTTTATTTCTGTACAATAACTTTTCACTATTTTGAAATGACAAATGACAAAATTCTTATTTCCAAACTATCATTTGGCATAATTTTCCTTTTTCACAATTTTTTTTTATATTTATTTATTAAAAATTAACAGAATTCAAATTATATTTATTAAGAAGAACAAAATTTTGTTATTTATAAAAAATTAATAGAATTTTTTCCTCTCATAACTTTCAATTTCGCTCAAAAATTATTACTTCCATTAAAAAAATTTGAATTTCATTCAAAAAATTCCTATTTTCATTTTCACTTAAAAATTTTCACATTCTTTAAAAGAATTACAAAAAAAAAGAATTCCTTAAAAAAAATTCTCATTTTCACTAAAATAATTCTGACTTCACCCAAAAATTTTACTTTCCCTAAAAAATTCTCACTTTCACTCAAAAAATTTTCACATTCCCTCACAAAATTGTTACTTTCACTTTGACTCAAATATTTTCATTTTCACTCAAAATTAAATTAAAATTAAAAAAAGTAAAGATGATTAAAGAAAAATTAAGAAAAGTAAAGAAGAAGAAAAATAGAAGGAAAGGAAAGTGATTAAATGTAGGAAAGTAAAGAAGAAATGAACTAAAGGCAAATGAATAAAGAAAATTAAAGAAAAAGCAAAGGAAAATGAATAAAAAAAGGTTTAAAAAATTGAAGAAAGTTTGAAAAAGAGTAAAGAAAAAAAGAAGTTAAAAAAGGGATTAAATACAGAAAAGTAAAGAAGAAATAAATAAATAATAAAGTAAAGGCAAATCAATAAAGAAAATGAAAATCAGGAAGAATATAAAGAAAAATAAGGAAAAGTAAAGGAAAGGGAAAGGAAAGGGAAAAAGTAAAGAGAAGTGAAAAAAAGTTACAAAGTAACGAAAATTAAAAACAGTAAAGAAAAAAGGGAAAAAAATAAAGGAAAGGGGAAAACTGAAGAAAAGTAAAAAAAAGGAAAAGAAGTAAACTATAAACAAAAAAAAAGAAAAATGAAGAAAAGTATGTTCTTATTTATCTAATTATTATTAACAACGTATTATATTTTCTGTTGTAAACAAATTTTTCTTCTATTTTTTTCTATATTTCTTAATTTTTCTCTCTATTTTGCTTTTATTTCCTTTACTACAATTTTTATTTAATTTTTTAATTTATTAATTAACTAAAAAAATTAATTTAATTTATTATTTATTTTTTAATTTTATTATTTAATTTAATTTCATTAATTAACTTATTTTTTCTATTTTTATTAACACATTTTCGTAATTTAATATTTTAATATTTCAGTTACTAACTCCAAATGTTACATTCCAATTTTTGGAGAAATTTTAATTCATCCGACATGTAATATAAAATTTTTTTATTTATTGGTAACATGTTTTCTTGTTTCTTTTTTACTTTTGTTTTCATTTTTAAATTAATTATAATTTTAATATTCCATTAAGTTATTTATGTTTTATTCTCAGTTTACATTATTTCTGTATTATTATTTATTACTTAATGATTTTTAAATTATTATTTAAAGTCTTCGTGTATTCTTACTATTGGTTTCTGTATTATTATTATGATTTTATTTATCGTTTAATGTTTTTAAATTATTATTTAACGTCTTAGTGTTTTTTCGTATTTTTATTTTTTTATTTTCTGTATGTATTTATTTTTTTCCGTAATTTTTATTTTCTGTATTATTTTGTTGCCTTCCTAAAGAGAAAATCGTATTGATTTCGAAACGTTGGAGTAATTTTTATATTAAAAAGCCACTTGTCCGAATGTATTAGTGTAAAAAATTGTTTACCTACTATTCCAAGAATAGTAAAGAAAATTAATAACAGTAAAGAAAAATAAAGAAAAGTAGATGAGAGGGGAAAAATATGAAGTAAAGAAAAGGAAAAGTGAAAAAAGTAGAGAAAATTAAAGAAATATAGAGGAAAGTAAAAAAAGGAAAGAAAACTAAAGAAAGGAAAAAAGAATTAAGGATGAAGGAATATAAAGGGAAATCAATAAAGCAAAGTAAAGAAAAAGTAAAAAAAAATCAAAAAGTGCAAAAAGTAAAAAAAAAGTAAAGAAAAGTAGAAAAGTAAAAAAAAGGTAGGAGTAAAAAAATGAATAAAAGTACAAAAATGTAAAAAAAAATAAAATAAAAATTCGATTGGCGAAAAAGTGAGATTATTAATAGAAGTGAATTATTATCTCTCTGTGTTTGCAACATGATTCGCTGTAGACGACAATTTTCGTTAATATGTCGGGTGCGAACAATGATAGCACCGCGAAAGCAACGACTTCACGGCGTTACGGTCTGATTCGATTGTCATTCGATTCTCCACGCTCTGTCTGTCTGTCTGTCTCTATACTCGCTCCAACAGACTCCGACCCTGTTACGTTGTTAGCTGTGCGACCTGGTAAACGTTGAAAAGCATCGAGGCTTCAACCCTTTTGCCCATTTTCCCTCAGTTTAATAGGAATGCGCGCTCGTGTACACCCGCAGAACTCGTTTACGGTCCAGACCGCACTGAGAAATCAATGCCCCCTCTCCCCCCTCCTACCACCCACTCCCCCCCCAAAAAAACCTCATCAAAAACTATCGACAATTTTTCAACCCAACAAATCTCATATACACGTATATAAAAAAAAATCACCATTTTTTTTTCAATTCAATGCTATGAATTTTTTTTCAACATCGAGAATTACAAAATAAAATTGCGGAATTTCGGTATTTAAAAATATTTTTCATACATAAATTCCAGATTTTTTTTAAAAATATATTTTTTTGGTAAAATTTAGTTTTTTTTTGAGATGGAGAAAAAAAAAGTTAACCGCAGAGAAGATTCACCCCCCTGTGAATGAGAGAGCATCTCTCGTGTATAACGTGTGTCAAAACGCAATTTTTGGAAGGGGGATACTGTATGTGCAATCTATCGAAAGATATTCATGGGGTCGACCACACACTGGACCCTGTGTGTATGTATGTATTCGCTCTTTCAGATTCTCTCGACAGCTATAACCGACGCGTCACGAATGTCTTATTGATTGCACCCCCTCAAGAGAGAGGGTATTGTGAGAGAGAAACAGAGAGAGAGAGAGAGAGAGTCTATATATTTACTTCGGGTGACCCTTCTTTTTTGGAAAAGTCAGAAACAACGTAAAAGTCAGTCCAGTCCGGAAGTGGGGAATATGGGATTCAGATCGACGACGGAAGATAACGATTCGATAGTTTCATACTTTCAACTCGACCACTATATGTTTCTCTCTCTCTCTCTCATTGTCGCTCATGTTTTTTTCCATATGTAAACTCGTCCCTTTTCAATCGACATCGATATCACCCTCATTGCGAAGTCAAATGTGTATTTGCCTTTTTCATTTATCAGGATTTTCTAGTTCTGACCGCTACTAACTATATTTATATAGTTTTGTAACCCTATTTTTATTATTCTTCATTTTATTTTAATGTTGATTTCCTGATTTCCAGACAAAACTTCGATTTTTTCCCTGACCCTACTCTCTCAATTTGAAACAGTTAAAAATCGTGGTTTTAACTGGCAATTAGTGACTGAATTTTTGCTTCCTGAATCAGTTAAAAATAACTGATTTTTCGTAAAAAATAACTGAAAAATTAGTTAAACTTGACTAATTGAATCAGTAAAAAAAAAATTTACTGAAAAATTAGTTATTTTTAACTGACAATCAGTTATTTTTAACTATTTGTGAGTAGAAATATTACTATTTGAATTAGTGACTGACTTTTTGCTTCTAAATCAGTTATTTTTAACTGATTCAAATTTAGAGAGTAAAGAATATTCTGATTCACTCTAAAAATTATTACATACTCAAAAAAAGGTTCTAAAATAGTACATTTATTTTCGAATTCCTTTAATTGGAAAATTATTCAAAAATATCAATAACTTTATTTTTAAATAAATATTTAATCATTATCATTTTTCATAGGAATAAAGATTTTCAAAAATTTTAAATTTAAACCACTTTGCAGTTCAACAACTTAGAAGAATTATAAAACATGAAGCTGATCCAGTAATAAAATCATTATTTTATATTATAAGAATAGTACTGTTACTGCAACTAATTCAAAATTATTTTTTATCATTTTCACTTCAATGATTATTTTCTACAATTTTTAAATGAAATTATTCTTTAAATCAATTATTACGAATAATTTTTGATAGAGTTCTTTAGAGAATTTTCAAATTCATTTTTATACAATACAATTTTACGAAATATCGATTATTTATTATTAAATAAATTATTTATTATAATATATATATTATTATATATATAATTATATATAATTATATTATTATTATTATTATCATTTTATTATTTATTATTATTATTATTATTATTTATTTATTTTTTATTATTTATTATTTATTTATTTTTTATTATTTATATATATGTACATTAGATAATAAAAATTTGAAATAACTTTTAGAAATTTCGATGAAGCTTTTTGAAAAAAATTAGTTCCGCAAAATTTTTAATTTCTAAAGTATGGAAAATTCAGATTTTGAAAGAAAATTTATTTGAAAATTAAAACCTTAAAAAAATTCAATTATTTCTAAAAATTGCAATTATTAGTAACTTCCCCAAAATTCAATTATTATCAAGAACTTTAACTAATAAATATTTAATTAAATTTTAAGAAACATTCAATTGAATGTTTCTTAAAATTTAATTCTTATACATAAGTTTATCAACAAATTTTTAAATAATTGAATTTTTTCAGCGAATTTAGTTTTTTTAGAATAATTACATACATTTTTCGAGAAATTTGATTAAAATTGTATTAAAAATAATTGAAATTCTGAAATTAGTTTTATTATTTAAGAAAATAATTTAATTATTGCGAAGAATTTTATAAATAAGTTTCAAACAATGGACATTTTTCGAAAAAATTTATGCAAATTCTATATTTTTAATAAATGAATTCCTGTGAAATTTTCATTTTTTTAAAAAATATAATTGAATATTTGTATAAAAATTTTGTTAAAATTGTTTTTAAATAATTGAATTCTTTTGGGAAATTTATATTAAATTAAAAATATACAAATTATTAAATTAAGAAAAATTTTTGAAACTAATTGAAATTTTGCTATGAATTTTATTGAAATTTTAGAAAACAATTGAACTTTATTACTTTTGAGAATAATTGAATTCTTGTGATGAATATTGTTATTAATGAAAATAATTGGCTTCCTTCGATTGATTATATTATTTATGAAAATAATTAAATCCCTGAAAGGCATTTTTTAAATTTATGAAAATAATTGAATTACTGCGAAGAATTTAATGATAAATTTTAAAACATTTGATTTCTTTGGAAAAAATAAATGAAAATTCTATTTTAAATAATTGAATTCGTGTGAAATTTTTATCTTTTTGAAAAATAATTGAATGCTCATGTAGAGTAGTTTTATCAAAATTTTTGTTTAATAATTAAATTCTTTTTTGAAATTTTATTAAAACAGTAGAATATTAAAAGTTATTAAATTAATAAAAATTTTGGAAAATGTTTGAAATTTTAGCATAAATTTTATTAAAATATTTGAAAATAATTGAATTCTTGTGATTAATACTATTATTTATGAAAGTAATTGAATTTTGTCGAAAATTTTGCTATTCGTCTATAAAAATAATTGAAATATTGAGAATTTTCTTTAAAATTTTGGAAAATAATTGAATTTCTGCGAAGAATTTTGCTATGCATTTATAAAGATAATTGAAATGTTGACGAGAATTTTTTTTTAATTTTTGAAAATAATTGAATATCTAGAACGAATTTTCATATTTATTAAGATTGTTGTTAGTTTCTGAATGTTAATTTTTGCGATCACTTTTCTCTTTAAATATTTAATAAATTGATTTGAAATTTTGTACGAAAGTCTAAAATACAATAAAGAAGGGCAGTGATATGCAAAAGTTTTAACATTTTAAAAATTAATTATTACAAATTACTTTAAAATTATCAGTTGTCACGGACACTTGTAATCAATTTCTCTTCTTTATCGATTTTATTATAATTTATGTTTAAATTATTAAAACTTTTGCACATCATTGCCCTTCTTTATTATATTTTAGACTTTTTTTTTACAAAACTTTAGCTCAATTTATTAAATATTTAAAGAGAAAAGTGGTCGAAAAAGTTAACATTGAATTTATATCAGTCACATGCTGTTAATAATAAATTATATATTTTTTTATCTTATCCCTATAAAATATTAATAGAAAAAAGTCACATATAAACCTTGAATAATTTCCTTTACATACTTCCTGTCATTTCTTAAAAAATGAAAAATAAATAAACAAATCCATAGTATAGTAAATAGAAAAAAAATATATATCTGTTCAAACCTTGAACCACATTTGCTCTCTTTGTAAAAAAATATGTGTTTCCTAGAATATAAAATAAAATTTCTCTATCTCTTTCTCTCTCCCTGAAGAAAAGACCATGAATCACTCAAATTAAAGAATCATATTAATTTTCATGAGGTCTCCGGGGTCTGTATTACAAATTCAAATATGTGTCATTCCTCGAATATTGTCAAAAAAAAGAAAAAAAATAAAAAAACTGGAAGTTCCACAAGTAGATAACAAATTTCTTCATATCGAAGTGAGCGACAATTTAAAGAAAAAAAAATATTGAAATTATATAACATTGAAATTTGAAAAACGACATCACGTATGTATAATAAGTGAGGGAGGGAAGAATCCATCGTTCGCGAGACGCATCACTAATCATCATTCTTAAGAAAAATAAATATTCCATGCTCGAAACATGAGCGTAATATGGCAGCAGACACGTACGCGATACTTTCCGTCATTTGTATATAATTATATATTATTATTATTATTGTATTAAAAATAATTAGTAAATATTGAAAATCATTAAAATGAGGAAAATTTTTGGAAATAATTTAATTTTGAAGAAGAATTGTTTTATTTATAAAGATAATAATTGGGATTTTGCCAAGATTTTTTTCGTAAATTTTGAATATAATTGTATTTTGTGATAAGAATTTTATCACTTTTGAAAATAATTGAATTTCTGCAATCATTTGTAACTTCATCAAAATTCAATTTTTTTATGGTTTTTAACTAAAAATTCTACTATAAATCCAGTATTTTTAATAATTAATTAAATTTATATTAACAAATTTAACTAATTTTAGAAGATTTTGAATTATTAAAATTTTTCGAAAATCTAAGTTTATTAAAATTTCTAATTATATTCATTCAATATTGAAATTTTATAAAATTTGAAATTGAAATCGTTTGAAGTTCATTTATTTATAAAAATTGTAAACGCATCTTTTTTGAATTTGAATTAATTTTGAAATATTTAAGTAAAATTTTTCATTAAATAATTTATTTATTTTATGATAGTTGTTCAAGATTTAAGTTCTTTGAAAAAAAATTTTGTAACAAATTAAAAAAAATTGAAGGTTTTGTATTAGAATTCGTGGTAACTTTATAGTTTATGAATCAAACAAAAAAGACACAAAAATTCAGAATTCTTATGAATTCTGAAAATTTAATTTTTTTCAGTTTAATAAAATTCCCTGACATTTCCCTCAATTCCCTGTGTCAGAATAAATGATTATTATAGTTATAATAATATTAAAACTACCTATTCCAATTCATATTTTATTTTTATGAAAATAAATTTGATTTAAACATTTTTACGTTGTATTAATTTTAAAAATGTTAATTTAATTAAAAATTTTATTTTAAAAAGGGAGTAAAAAGTTAGGCGCGCGCGTAGGTGCCCTAATTTTTACTAGTTGTTAAAATTAATATTAGTTAAAATTTAGAGAGTTAATTAGTAAATAATTACTAATTCAAATTTGGAGAGTGGAAAATAGTTAAAATTATATCAATTTAAAATTTAGAGACTTAATGAGTAAAAAACTACTAATTCAAATTTGAAAAGTGGAAAATAGTTGAAATTTATATCAAACATAATTTTAATTTACAATTTTAATAAATAGTTAGTAGTAGTCAGTTTATAGTACATATACACAGCTCGTATAGTACACGTATAAACACACTATATGCATACACTAAGGAATATCATTATCGTCTATATAATAGGCTTGCAATTAACTCGTCGGCGTGCATAAATCTTCACTTTAAAAGGACAGGATGCCGTATTTAAATAAATAAGTAGCTTCATTGTCCCGATGCTATACCTACTCGAATCCTCGAGTTTTTGGTGTGGCGTCGTCTGCGCGACTTGAGGTGTTTTCCAGTTGGTAGAAAAGATGAGAAAAAAAGGAAAAGAAAAAAAAATGCTAATCAGCTCAGAATAAAAAATAGGGAAAAAAAATCGACGAGGGCGCGCGTCTGCAGTATAGGTGAAAGGTCTCCTTTTTTTCGGGGGGACCTCTCGCGATGATGGACAAGGTGAGAACGTATTTTTTTTTTTTTTTGAAATATGCGCGCGATAATTTAAGCGACACGGTTGCCATGTCGAAAGCCTCCTCTTAACGAGGACAAATTTCTCAAGTGAACGCATTATGGACATTTTTTATTTATTTTCTACTTCTTCTTATTCTTATTCGTCTTCGTCTTCTTATTCAAGCTTTGCTCTTCTTTTCTTAAAAACTTCTCGCACTTATATTATAATACTCGAAACATTCCTGATATGGACGAATAATTGAATATAAATGAATTTTTCTTTTATTTTCTTCTTTTTTTTTTGAAAAATGAATTTCTTTTTGGGAGGAAAATAATATTTATTGTTCGAGACTATGATATGAGATGGTTTAGTTTTTATTGAATTTATGTTCTAGTTTATTGTAGTTGTTTAATGTATTCAATTGAATATTGTTGGTGTTTTATTTGGAGAGATTTTTTTCTTTCTCTTTCACGAAAAAGATTGAGTATATTTTTCTGAACAGAATTGAGTTTCGTTAGTGAAAAATATTCATTGGATTTTTGAATACTTTATAAGGAACTTTTGATCAAAATTTAAAATAATTTTTCAGTAATTTTTGGGTATTTTTAATCAATCTTGAGTACATTGATGTAATTTTTGAGTAGTTTATATTAATTTTTTATTATTTTCAAGTTACTTTTCGGTACTTTCAACTAATTTTCTAATACTTAAAGTAATTTTTGAGAAATTACATTTTTCGAATACTTTCAAGTAATTTTCTCATTATTTTCAATTTTTGCGTACACTCAAGTAATTTTTCAATATTTTCAAGTAATTTTCGAGTACTTTCAAGTACTTTTGGAGCATTCTCAAGTAATTTGAGTATTTTCAATTTTTGAGCACTTTCAAGTATTCTTTGAATATTTTCAAGTCATTTTTTCTTATTTTCTAGAAATTTTCAGTATTTTCAAGTATTTCTTGAATACTTTCAAGTAATTTTTTATTATTTTTAAGTAATTTTTTGAGTTTTCTCAATTTTTAAGTACTTTAAAGTAATTTTAGAGTATTTTCAAGTAATTTTAAAGTAATTTAAATTTTATAGTAATTTTTTTAATGTTTTAAATTTTTCAGTACTTTTTAAAGTAATTTTTTAGTATTGTCAAGTTTTTTAAAAGAATTTTCAACTTTTGAGTACTTTCAAGTAATTTTTGAATATTTTAGAGTAATTTTTTGAGTTTTCTTAATTTTTAAGTACATTAAAGTAATTTTAGAGTATTTTCAAGTAATTTTAAAGTATGTTTAATTTTTCAGTACTTTCTAAAGTAATTTTTTAGTATTGTCAAGTTTTTTAAAAGAATTTTCAACTTTTGAGTACTTTCAAGTAATTTTTGAATATTTTAGAGTAATTTTTTGAGTTTTCTTAATTTTTAAGTACATTAAAGTAATTTTAGAGTATTTTCAAGTAATTTTAAAGTATGTTCAATTTTTCAGTACTTTCTAAAGTAATTTTTTAGTATTGTTAAGTTTTTTAAAAAGAATTTTCAATTTTTGAGTATTTTCAAGTGATTTTAAATTTAAAGTATTTTCAATTTTTAAATACTTTTTAGTAATTTTTTTATTGTTTTTAATTTTCAAGTAATTTAAAGTAATTTTTTAGTATTGTCAAGTATTTTTAAAGTATTTTCAATTTTTGAGTACTTTCAAGTTTCAAGTAATTTTTGAGTATTTTAACGAACTTTTGAGAATTTTCATGTAATCATTAACCATTAGGGAGTAATTTTTAAGTCCATGAATTCTAAGTAATTTTTTCATTGTGTTTTTAAAATATTAAAATTAATTTATTTTAAAGTATTTTTGAAAAAGTGTAAATTACTAAAAAGGAATTAAAAGTATTTTAAAAATGTTCTGTTTTCTCTAAAATAATTTTTAAAAATTATTTATAGTTCCTGTTGAAAATGTTAAAGTATTTTTTTAAAAAATCAGGAAAATTAATTTTTTTGACGCAAAAAGAACAAAATAGAAGTATTTTTGATTACTCGAAAATTTATTCAAGTTTTCAATATTTTTGCAAGGATTAAAAATTTGTTCAAGTTTTCTGTAGGATATTTCTAACTATTATTTAAAAAAAAGCAGAAAATTTTTTTTTATTTCCAGACAAATTTTTGGATTTTTTGTTTTGCTACTCAAAAAAAATAAGAGTTTTCCCAATTCCTAAAATATTTTTAAAATATTTTTGCAAGAAGCAAAAATTTAATCTATAATATTTTGAGCCATATAAAAAAAAGAGAAAATTCATTTTTATTTCTTAAAAACTATTTGCATTTTTTTAAGGTTGAAAATTTATTAAAGTTTTCAAAAAATATTTAAAAAGAAAACACGAGATCGATTATGTAATTCCATTTCTACTTTAACTTTTATTTTAACTTTCACTTTGCAAGTTTTTGTTTTCAATTTTAATTCCCTTTTGAATTTAATTTGTATGAAGTTTTAGTTTGACTTTCAATCTCACTTTCACTTTCACTTTGATAGATTTAAATTTTAACTTTGATTTTCACTTTGACTCATTTTTATTTTCACTTCCACTTTCATTTTGACAGTTTTTAAAATATTTTCTATAAAAGGGATAATGAAAGTCAAAATAAAAATTTATCAAACTAAAAATTAAAATAAAAGTAAAAGTGATAGAAATCTATCAAAGTGACAGTGAAAGTAAAAGTGAAAATAAAAGCTATCAAAGTGAAAGTGAAAGTGAAAATAGTGAAAACGAGAATAAATATCAAGAAAATTAAATTGACAGATAGAACAAAAATTCTTGAAAGAAAAAAAATTCAGAAGTGTTGAGCTACTTTTATTTTTTTTCAATTTTTAATTCAATTTTTATTTTAATAAATAAAGAACAAAAAATGTTCCTTTTTAATCCAAGTTTTCGACATTCGAAAAAATTGATGAACATTATAACTTTTTTTTTCTTCTTTCAGCGTGCGCGATCAACGGGAAGAAAAAGAAGAATCGACATGAGGACAATGATTATTTTCGAGCTTGACGACGACGACGACGACATGCATAGATACCATTCAACATGCAAAAACGTTTCGCGGGATCCCACTTCGACTGTTTTCCTTCTCTCTTACTCTCTTGGGGTGTCCTCACCAGCGATATAAATCACGCTTCACATACATCATCCCTCACCTTCTCTCACTTGCAAGGGGTGGCAAACGACAAGTAAAAAAGTAACTGAAAACCTGGAGAGCGACAAACCGCCAGCTTATCCAGTTACCCCCATATACATATATATACAATATAGAAGAGAGTTCGTTCGTATCAGTTTTTCTTTAATTTTTTCCAGCTCTTATATTTTTTTCAAAAAATTTCACCATTTGACTCTATGTGTGCGCTTTTCATATATCTTTTGCCCTCGCGCTGTTTTGCTGTATTAATAATAAAGAAAAAAAGAGTCAAAAACTTGGCCTTTATTTTTAGAAATATATATGAAAATTTTTATTTTACAGAAATTAATTTTCTCTTTAGCTTATTTCTATTTTTTTTATTTATAAATTTTTTTATTTTTGGACAAAATTGGTTTTTTTAAAGTCTGGAACTCTAATTTTTTAATCTAAAATTAACAGACTAGAAGTTTAGATATTTATCTAAGGGCAAAATTTGGATACATACTTTTTTAATTGAATTTCCACTTCAAGATTTTTGGATTTTTAGTTCTGTTGTAGAATTTCTGTTGTAGAAGTTTAGATATTTATCTAAGGGCAAAATTTGGATACATACTTTTTTAATTGAATTTCCACTTCAAGATTTTTGGATTTTTAGTTCTGTTGTAGAATTTCTGTTGTAGAAGTTTAGATATTTATCTAAGGGCAAAATTTGGATACATACTTTTTTAATTGAATTTCCACTTCAAGATTTTTGGATTTTTAGTTCTGTTGTAGAATTTCTGTTGTAGAAGTTTAGATATTTATCTAAGGGCAAAATTTGGATACATACTTTTTTAATTGAATTTCCACTTCAAGATTTTTGGATTTTTAGTTCTGTTGTAGAATTTTTGCCTTTGGATTCCATTCGATTTTTATCTTCGTTTTTGTTACTTGTTTCACAGTTTTTCTAAGGATATTAAATTAAGTCAAAAAACGAATCAAAACGTTGCTTCGCAACACTTTTGATTCGTTTTTCGTCTCAATTTAATATCCTTAGAAAAATCCAGAGGCAAAAATTCTACAATGAAGCTAAACACCAAAAAATCTATTATGAAGTAAAAACTGAAAGAATTCAATGATAAGAATTTGTAAAAATTTACTTTACAAATTTTTAAGATATTTGCCTTTGAATTTGCTTCATAATAGATTTTTGGATGTTTAGCTTCATTGTAGAATTTTTGCCTCTGGATTTCTTTGGATTTTTAATTATTTTTTGTTTAGTGGTGTTAGTTTTTCTTTTCTGCTTCGATTTTTTAATAATCTTATTGTTCAATTTGTTTTTGGATTAATTTTAATTTTTTTAACTTCTCTTTGGATTTTACTTCGCTTTATTTTTGTAAATAAATAATTATTTGTATAATTTTTATTTTTACTATATTTTTAAATTTTTTAATTGACGATTTTGGATTTTAACCAATTTTTTTTTTAGTTTTTAGTTTCTATTTTGATTTTTACTTCAGATTTTGTATTTTTGTCTAATTTTTAGTTTTCATTCTTTAAATTTTAGATTTCAGTTTAATTTAAGTTTTTTAATTTTTATTTTTGGATTTCTTTGGATTCGTTTATTTCAGTATTTTATCATTTTTATTTTTACTTAACTTTTGGATTCACACTTGCAGATTTTGGATTTTAACTGTTTATTTTCAGTTTTCTGATTTATTTTGTTTTTTTTAAATTTTTTGTCTTTGGATTTCTTTGGATTCGTTTATTTAAGTATTTTATAATTTTTATTTTTACTTAATTTTTGGAATTTTTACAAGCAGATTTTGGATCTTAACTGTTTGTTTTTAGTTTTTTCTTAGTCTTTAGTTTTCATTATTAATTTTGTTTGTTAACTTTCTTTTTAGATTTTTTCTTCGAATTTTGGATTTTTGGTTAATTTTTATTTAAATTTTAGTTTTCAGATTTATTTTGGTTTTTAAATTTTTTGTCTTTGAATTTCATTGGATTTATTTACTTCTGTATTTTATAATTTTTTATTTACTTAAATTTTGGATTCACACTTGCAGATTTTGGATTTTAACTATGTTTGTTTTCAGTTTTCAGATTTATTTTGGTTTTTTAATTTTTTGTCTTTGGATTTCTTTGGATTCGTTTATTTAAGTATTTTATAATTTTTATTTTTACTTAATTTTTGGATTTTTTACTAGCAGATTTTGGATCTTAACTGTTTGTTTTTAGTTTTTTCTTAGTCTTTAGTTTTTATTATTTATTTTTTGTTAACTTCAAATTTTGGATTTTTGTTTGATTTTTATTTAAATTTTAGTTTTCAGATTTATTTTGGTTTTTCAATTTTTTGTCTTTAGATTTCATTGGATTTATTTACTTCTGTGTTTTATGATTTTTATTTTCACTTAATTTTTGGATTCACACTTGCAGATTTTTGATTTTGACTGTTTGTTTTTAGTTTTTAGTTTTATTTTGGTTGTTTAATTTTTTTTAGATTTTGGATTTTTGTTTAATTTTTAGTTTTGACTTTTATTTTGGTTGTTTAATTTTTTATCTTTGGATTTCATTGGATTTGTTTACTTTTGTGATTAAAAATTTTTATTTTTACTTCATTTTTGGACTTTTTACTCACAGATTTTAGATTTTAACTCTTTGTTTTTAGTTTTCACTTTTATTTTAATTGCTTACTTTTTTCAGATTTTGGATTTTTCTTTAGATTTTATTTTTCATTTCTAGCTTTTAGTTTTTAGTTTTATTTTGGTTTTTACAGATTTTCGATTTCAGCTTTTTGCCTTTGACGGATCATGATTCCTCATAATTTTCTTCTTAAATTATTGTTGAATTTTTACTTTTCACTTTTACTTAATTTTTACTTTTTTACTTTTTACTTTTCTATATTTCTCCTTTTGGTTTTTCTGAATAATTTTACATCTCTTGCAGAATTTAGTCTTTGGAATCGTTTTTAAAGTTTTATTTTACTTGTAAAATTTTTTTACCATTACCCCTTTGGATTCTTTTACTTATTTATTTTTGTATTTTGCTTTTTTAGTATTTCGGTTTTTAGTCTTTAGTTCTCTTTTTCGACGCTCGAATTTTTTTCATTTTTATTTGCAAATTTCAGATTTTTACTTTCCTAGTAGGATTTTTTTTGTCTTAATTTGTATTTCTTTGGATTATTTTTACATCTGCTCTTAGAATTTCAGTAGTCAATATAACTTTTGAAATTCATTTGAGAATTAATGAATTATTGAAAGTAGTTGAAAACCAATCAAATTTACTAGAAATTTTTTTGAATGTGAAAAATTGTCTGAAGAAAGTCCGGACTTTTTCATGAAAATTACGTATTTTTTTACGAAATCCGCTTCCGGAACTTTTCCAAAAGGTAATATAAATAATTAAATATACATAATATTTTTGAACCAGAACCCTTCCAAGTTAATCCCAACACGAAAATTATCCAATTTTTCGATTTAATAAATTTAATTAATTTGATCATAGGTAAATATTACAAATAATATAATTAGATTATTACACATTATAACAAAATCCCTCCCCTCTCTCACAGATTATAATAGCCAATCGTTACACGACAAGTGGCAAATCGAGCCTAATAACAATAAATAACCTCTCCTAATAAACCTAATTTTCTCACGGACATGATACAACAAAAGAAAAGCGAAAGACATCGTTAAACTTTTTTGCCGGAGTGCCGGTGAGAGAGAGAGAGAAAGAGAGAGATCCCTTTAGTATCGAGTCTTGTGTTCATTTGTCCCAAAAGTAATCCAATTGAAGATTCTCTTTAACAATGCACAGTCTCGTTAAATCGTATATATATCACAAGGCTAACTAACATACAACCCTCGATTCATTGATAGTCTAAAATAAAACCAACAATAGAATCGACACCAACTAATAATCCGCGTACAGTGCAAGAAACATGACTTTTTGTTTCCGCAAAATAACCGCCGCCATGGATACGCACAATCTTCCCGCATTTACTCCTTACAATTGTATATATATACATTGTTCTTGAAATTTCTCTGAATTTGGTATATATATATTCCTGACCATATTTCGTCCTACCTCATTTTCCTCCTCCTCTTCTCCCTCATCTCGGTCATTGCCTTTTGTCATAATAACCCCAGCACACTCCTTCCGACATGCTGACATTATTAGTCCGGACCGTTATGTAACGATCCGTGAATACAAGATAGACACAACGCGCGGTAATAGATATAGTGCAATTAATATTGTCCTTTGAGACGTCGAAGGGTGGCTTCATGAGAACGTATACACTGCATGTGAGGATATTTTCTTCTCTTTCTCTCTCTCTCTCTTTTTTGATGAGCGCGACAAGAGAGGGATGAAAGGACTGTAATCACATCATCATCATCATCTGTCTTGATTGACTTTATAGAAAGAGAGAGAAAGAGAGAAAAAGGGAAGAAAAAAAAGGTCACGGAAAATTAAGTCTCCGGTTTAGTGAGATTAAATTCCGTTGGACTAGTATTTTTTCTCCCGATTTTCGCTAATGTGTCATTAAAGGTTAGTCGTCAACTTTTCTAAGAGGAGAAGATTAATGTAATGATGAAGAGGATGTTTTCACGCTTCTTATGCGAGAATCTATTTAGATAGTACGAATAGTATGAGATTGATATGATGGCGATAATATCAGGAAAATTGTATTTAATTTGTGTTTCTTCTTCCCGTGTAGAAATTGAAACGTGGTAGTGATCTGGCCCTGATCAGGTTAAATAGGGCCCTGATTTGGAAATGAAACACTTTTTCTGATCAGGTCCTGAAGTGGTGTTTAAAAAAAAGGCCACATCAGGGCCTTATAAGGCCCTGATCACAACCTGATTTGGTATTTTATAAGTATACTTATAATAAATTAGCTTATTTTATCTGCAGTAAAATTTATTTCTATCATTTCATGTGAAAATGGAAGGTTAATTTTAATATACAAATTGTTTTATTTCTTTTCAATAAAAAACTAAAATTTTGTTAAAAAGTTAAAATGATTGCGACAAATCAAAATTATGCAGATTTTGTTCTCTTTATTTCTAAAGAAATATAGAAAATTATGCAAATTTCAGCAAAAAAATAAAATTATTTGCATCATTTCTATTTTCAAATAATAATTTTGTAAAAAATTCTGAATTTTTTTTTAAAAGGAAAAAAATAATTTTTTTAATTGATTACAATTTTTCAACAAAATGTCAAGTTATATTTTTTTATTGTTTAGAGATAGAATATTATATCCGTACCTTCAGATTCAGAAAAACATTTTTTTTTAGTTTCATCAGAATTTGGAACATTTTGGAACATTTCTTCGAATTCATTTTAATTAATTATTATTTATTTTCACTCGAACTGTTTCTTTTTCGTTGAAACTGACGTAAAATGAATTTTAAATAATTGAATGTGGCTTTTTCGAAGTAATCTGGAACCTGATCAGGCCCTGGTCAGGGCCTGAAGAATGGTTATGATAAGTAAATCCTGATCAGGGCCAAACCACAAATAAAATTTACTTAAGGCAATTTGTACACGGGTTATAGTAAACAAAAAATTAGGGGAAGAATTATTATTATTAACAATTTGAGAAAAGTTATTTTATATTTAAAATTTGATTACCTAAACTTCTGTTCATTTTTAAGAACTCTTTTTATTCTTCTAAACCTTCATTAGAAAATTTTTATAATTTGTGTATACAAAATTTATTAACAGCATGTGACTGTTAGAGCTCCAATCCTAATTTTTCAACCATTTTCCTCTTGATATATTGAATAAATTAAGCTGAAATTTTCTAAGAATATCTAAACTGTAAGAGCAGTAAATATTTAAAAGTTTAAAACAAAAAACTTTTGATTTTTTAATTAATTATTATAAAAACACTTTAAAATCTGTAAAAAAAAGAGAAGGTTTGAGTGACCGCCTCAACTATAGTAATTTTAAACACAGAGAAAAGCGAGTGTTGTTTTTGATGCGGGTAAATTTTGTTAGGGTAATTTTAGTGAGGATAAATTTTCTATAATAGAAAATTTACCTTATTTTCGGTGTTAAAATAACACTTCCGAGCTAAAGTTTGATGCAGACACTTTTAACACCGAATTCAGTGTTAAAATGACACTCACTTTTTTCTGTGAAGGGTTTCATAATAATTAATTTTGAAATTATTAAAACTTTTGCACCTCACTGCTCTTCCTCATCGTTTAGAGTTATTCACAAAAAATTAGCTTAACTTATTTTATATTTTGAAGGAAAAAATTAAATTTGAAATCTAATAGTCACATGCTGTTAAGTATATTGAATATGCTATCATTTTTTAAAAACTGTGTGAAAAAGAATTAGATTGCATTAAAAACATCAATACTCAAAATAATTTTATTCCACTTCTTTACTGTTTTTATTTTTATGTTTAGTGATAAAAAAATATCACCAACTTCTTTTTTTTACCTGTATCAAATGAAATTATTTAAAAATAAATTTTGTTCATGAGAAAATAATTTACTAATCTTGTTTTTTTATAATTTAATTCTCGTAGAATTTTCTAAGAAAATTTGATTTAAAAATTAATTTTAGTTAAAATTTTATATAATAATTGAATAGGTATTAAAAGCATTATAGCGTGAATTTTTAGAAATAATTGAATTTTGAAAAGGTTTCAAATTAAAATCTTTGAAAATCTGAATTTTTAATATTTTTAACTATAACAATTCTGTGGAATTAATTTTTTTGAAAAAGTTTAATTGCGGATTTTTTTGAAATTATTGCAAGTTTTTATTTTCTAATATATATTTAATATTGAAGAACTTACGAATAATTGAAATTTTGTAAAATTGAATATTGTACCTAAAACAAATGGATTTGAAAATTGTCAAAGAAATTTTTTAAGAATTATTAAAATTAATGCATTTATAGAAGAATTTTAGTTAAAAAAACGAAAAAAAGATTTAATTTTGAAAAAATTACAAATTATTGCAGAAAATCAATTATTTTCATAAATAATAAAATTTTCACACGGATTCAATTATTTTCGTAATTATTAAAAATAATGCATTTAGAGAAGAATTTTAGTTAAAAACATGGGAAAAAAAATTAATTTTAGTAAAGTTATAAATTATTGCAGAAAAGCAATTATTTTCAAGAGTTTATATAATATTTTTTGAAAAAATTAAATATTGTTCAAAAATAATAAAATTCTCCTTAAGAATTCTATTATTTTCACAAATAATAAAATTCATCGCAAAGTTTCAATTATTTTTACAATGTACAATTTTAATCAAATTTCTCGAGAAGTGTAATTATTCTTAAAAATTCTATTAAAACTCGTCATAAAAATTCAATTATTTAATTTGTTGATAAAATTCATTATGGGAATTGAATTTTAAGAAAAATTCAATTATTTAATAAATTATTTATTTGCATTTTATTTGTATTTAAATAATTGAATTCTAGTAGAATTTTCTAATAAAACTTAATTTAAAAATGAATTTCAGTCAAAATTTTAGATAATAAATGAATATTAAAACATTAAAAGCAATGTAGCGTGAATTTTTAGAAAATTTTTTAGTTAAAAATTCTTGAAAATAATAATTGAAATGATAATGATTTTATCACTCGGTCAATTTAAATTATTATAAAACATAAAGATATCGATCACTCCGAGTCGAAGACTCGGAGTTATCGATTTCTTCATGTTTTAGAGTTATGAAAAAAATTAATTTAATTTACTGATCAATTAGTAAACTTGATAATGAATGACACATTTATTCTACTGATTCAATCAGTAACCTTTATTTTGCTAATTAAATCAGTAAAATTTTACTAATTATTATCTTTCTGCTAATCTCCTTGGCTACCAGAATATTCACTGATCAGATCAGTAATTTATCAAAAATTATCTGATTTATTAGTTAAAACTCATAACTAAATATAATTGATTGAATTAATAAAAATTCTACTAATTTAATCTACACTCGAATCAGTAAATTTGTACTAATTATCAGTGAGTTAATTCTGTCTAGACTGCAAATAGAAGAGTTCTACTGATAATATTAGTGAACAAAAAGTTTTGAACGTTCAAATGAACGAAATATTTTTTGTTAAAAATATTTTCATAGATTATTGATTACAATTCAAATTAAAAACTCAAATTTTACATTTAGAAACATTATTATTAATTTACTTAATAGTGACGCAAAATTATAGTAATTAAAATTTAATTTGAAGAAGAAATAAATAAATTTCGTTCATTTGAACGTTCAAAACTTTAACCTCCTTAATATTAGTCAAATTATAATAATTTCAATGTAGAGAGTAAATTTGTACAATTTTTATTAATTTTATCACTACATTTATTAGTTTTATGTGTTAAATAACAAATCAGTTAACGACTGAAATTTTTTTTCAGGAAAAGAAAGAAAGGTAAATGGAGAAAAAAAGTGGAAAGAGAAGAAAGGTAAGTAGAGAAAAAAAGTAGAAGGAGAAGAAAGGTAAGTAGAGAAGAAAAAGTAGAAGGAAAAGAAAGGTAAATGAAGAAAAAAAGTGGAAAGAGAAGAAAGGTTTGTAGAGAAAAAGAAGTAGAAGGAGAAGAAAGGTATGTAGAGAAAAAAAGCAGAAGGAGAAGAAAGAGAAAAAAGAAGAAATAAGAGAGAAAAAGAAGAAATGAGAAAGAAATAAAAAATGAAAAAGAAGGAAGAAACAAAGGAGGAGAGAGAAAAGAAGAAATGAAAGAAAAGGGAAGAGACAGAGGAGGGAAAGGAAGAGAATAAAAGTTGCAAAAGTGACTGAGGAATGAAACGACCTTTTCTGGGTGTGCGGAACTAAATTGTTTAATTGAAGATAGTTTTTAGTTGAAAAAAGGGTACAATACCACATTTATGGTACATGTACAGACAAGAGTAGAGTGCCAGCATGTGAAGAGGCTTGGGCAGTGCGTATCGATCTGGCCGTGTTACGTGCGTACCAGAGGTTGGGGTCTCGGTATGGACCAATCGGAGGGCAACTCCTCTCACCCACATCCCTCTTCCTCTCTCTCTCCTCACGATCACCAACTTACTCTCCTTCTCTATCTATCTCTTTTTCTCTTCCTCTCATGTTGTCCCTGGCGATTTTATCTCTTTCTTCTGCACTCTCCTCCTCTTCTCTTTCCCTCTTTTACTCTTTCTCTTCTCCTCTCTTTCTCTCTCTTTTCCTCTCTTCTCTCCTTCTCTCTTTTTCTCTCTTTTTCCTCTTTCTCTCTCCTTCTCTCTTTTTCTATCTCTTTTCTCTCTTTTTTCCTCTCTCTCTCCTTCCCTCCTTCTCTCTTTTTTCCTCTTTCTCTTTCCTTTTTTTTCTACCTCTTTTCTCTCTCTCTCTCTCTCTTCTCTCGTTTTTTCTTTCTTTCTCCCTCTGATTCTCTGTTTCTCTCCACATAAAATGTATTGATACATGCATACGCGAGTTTACCTGCGTTTGATAACGCGGAGCGATAACGCAATGCGCCGCACGGTAGCCATGATTGAAACAATGGAATGGCGGCCACCTGCCCAAGAGCAAAGTTTCTTCAAATGGCACCGGGAGAACTTGCACAAACTCCGGAAACCACAGAGACGAAACGCTATATAGTAAAGAAACATTCGTCAGCAATAGAGTTTTGCTCTTCCCGCTTTGGAACAGGAAACGTCAGAGAGAGAGAGAGAGAGAGAAAGAGAAAAATTGTACGCCGCATTGTTCTGAGTTCATTGCGCTTATCAGCAAGAGTTTTTCAACACTTGCTTTACACATCAGGGTAAAATATTTCGTGTGTATTTTTTTTTCTTCATTTTTTGGCTTCTTACAAAGATACAAAGAGCTTTATTTTAATATTCGATGGTTTTTATAATTATCGATATCGTTTAGAGACAAGGGTTTGCTAAATGATCCTAAATTTCAATAATTGAGCGCTCCAATGCAATAACTCGTTCGACGCTCGAAAAATTTTCGAGCGTCGAACGAGTTGTTGCATTGGAGCGTTCTATTTTTTTTCTAGACAAATATTTTTATTCGTCGAATTAAATTTTTACCTCCAATCTATAAAATATTTTGCCAAATTTCAAAAATTTTGATCTAATCTGATCAGTAATAAAATTTTGATCTAAATATATAAAAAATTTGATTGAAGAAATTAGGAGTAATGAAATTTAGTAAACGATCTAAATAATAAACGGGAACAATCATAGACACGTTTTCAGTAATTTTCCACCCCTCCTCCTCTCTCTCATTCTCTCTCCACATCTCTCCTCTTGCAGCATCGTTCCAAAAGCATAATTCATATGCGAAAATTTATGACCGTTGCTCAATTACGCAAAATATTGTCAAAAAATGGGGAACAATTCTATCCGACTTTTTATCCCCTTTATCATTCGCGAGATCCGCTCTCTCACGCTAAATATATATGTATAGAGTCATTCTCAGCACTTCCTGTCCCATGTATTTCGCGTATTTAAAACTTATAACAACACGCTCGTTTTATTTACACTCATTTCGATATCATTTTTTTCCTCATTTTTAAAGTGCTCTTTCAACTTTTTTTTCAGTATAAAATTTTTATGGAAAGTAATTTTTTTAAATTTTGAGATAAATATTAGTATTAGATATATTTATAATTACAAAATATTACAAATATATTTTTTTTTCTACAAATATTTTTCTCAAAATGTTAATATATTTGGTTATTTTTCTCAAGTAAGTAAAAAATAATATTTTCTTAAAGAAAAAAATAAAAATATTACTTTGGAAAAATAGACAGAAATGTAATTTAAAGATACACTAGGGTTTACTGTTACTACAAAAGTTAAGGGGAAAGACAAGTGGAATTTGAAGCTATGAAAATTTACGTTGCTTAGGGTTTTCAATTTATTTTCTAACTTTATTGAGGATTGTTTAGAAAAAAAGTGTGTTACTTAAAAAATTGTTTAGTAGATCTGTAAATTTAAAAAAAATCGAACAAAAATTATTTGTTAACAAGAAAAATTTCGATGATTTAAACTAAAATTTCACTGATCTGTCCTATTTTTAAAAAAAAGATTATTTTGTCTGACTGAAATTTGTTTTTACTACTAACTGAAAACAAAATAAATTTAATAAAAATCTGTGTAACTACAATTGACTACTGCTACTATTATTTAAATTGTAAGTATTGAACTGTTGCTACTAACGGAAATAGAAAACAAATTTTTTACTTTTTTAATGTAAGTAGTAAAGGTCACTTATAACGAGACAATTTTATATTTACTGAAAAGTCTAAGTATAGTTTTAAATTTTAATACCAGTAGTAAAGAACAATTATAGTCAGACATTTTTAAAAATAACTTTAAATAAAATATTTATCAATTCTTTGAGTTAAAATTACTTTTTTACATTTTTTGACCGAATTCCGTAGTTGCTGATTTGAAATAATACAAATTCAAGCGAATTCTGTCCGACTGCAGTTGACTATAACTACTAATTTTTTTTTATTCTGGTAACAAATTAGACTAATTTAATTATTATTAGAAAAACTGAATTATCTTGTTTGATTGTAACCTGCTTTTACTACTGACTGCAAAAAACTACTGAATTACTATTGTCTGACTATAATTTGTTTTTACTACTGATTTGAAACAAAGTAAACTTCATAAAAATCTGCTTAACTGCAATATTGAGTTTCACTACTATTATTAAAATTGTTAGTATTTAACATGTTGTCTGACTATAACTGACTTTTACTACTTTGTTTCATTATAAAAACTATCAGAAAAAACAGTCCTTTGTATAGAAAGTAAATTTTTAAAAGTTAAACTTAAATTCCTCTGTTCTGTTCTTTTTTAATAAAAAAGTTATTCTGTCTGACTATAACCTGCTTTTACTACTAACTGGAAATACACTAAATTTAATAAAAATCCGCCTAACTGCAATTGACTTTTACTACTTACCTTAAAATTGTAGGTACTTGACTTGTTGTCTAACTAAAACTGATCCTTACTACTTGGTCAAAAAAAATTTTTTTTTAAATTATTATTTTTTGCTTCCTCTCACCGAAAGGTTTGTAGTACTTTATTTTTTTAAAAGTTTTTCAAAAACAATTTTTTCAATTTTAATATTTTTAATAAAAGAGTATAGTTTTTTTATCATAAAAAATATAGGGGATCGATTGTGTAATTTCATTTCTACTTTAACTTTCATTTTCACTTTCACTTTGAAGGATTTTTATTTTCCATTTCATTTTCACTTTCACTTTGACAAACTTTTATTCTCCTTCCTATTTTCACTTTTTTCGTTCTTTTTTCAATTTCACTTTGATTTTGATATATTTTTAATTACACATTTACTTTGGCAAATTTTTATTTTTATTTTCACGTTATTTTACTTTTCAAAGTGAAAGTGAAAATAAAAACTTACCAAGTTGAAAGTAAACGTAAAAATCTATTAAATTAACAGTGCAAATATAAAAAACTCTCAAATTGAAAGTAAAAATAAAAATAAAGTAAAAGTAAAACTATTAAAATGAAAGTGATAATAAGAAAAAAAGAAAGTCAAAGTAAAAATGAATGTAAAAATAAAAATATATCAAAGTGAAAATGAAAGTCAAAGTAAAAATTAAAGTAAATAATAGATCCCTTATGCGATACTTTAAAAAAAGAAAAAAAGCAATAAATAAATAAAATACAACTTCTTTCTTAAAAAAAAAATTTTATACTTTTTCACTTTCTCTAAATATATCAACTTCTCCGAGACAAATTTTTTTGGATAACTTTCAGTGACCATATTCTACCTCAACCTCCATTATTGTTTTCAAGATGCCTAAAGGGAAGATATAAGAGAGAGAGAAAAGAAGAAAAAGAGAAAGAGAGAAAGAGAGAGAGAGTTGAAAACTCTAACTCTGAAACTCCAAAAGTCTATGGCAGCAAGCGAGGAAAAGGGGGATAAAAGGGAAGGGGTGTGGGGGTGGAAAAGAGGCGTCGTGGGTGGTTTGAGATTCGCTCCCTTCTAATCTGGTCTCCTTGGTTTCGCCCTCGAGTTTTCGCGAGAGCGAGGACCTTCAAAGGTGGTTAGGGACTCGAGAGGAGGAAAACTGGAGAAATAGAATACGAGGAGAGACTAAAACGAAGAAAGCAAAAGCGATAGAGAAAGTTAGAGTGAGACAAAGTTGAAGAACAGTCGGTTTTAAAGGGTAGCGAACGCCTCGACAAAAGCAACCCTCTTAAAGTTCACTCTGCGCTGTGCCTACCAATGCGCAACCTACTCTATCTCTACGTCTACGCGTTCCTGGTCCGAATAGGAAGTATATCCTTCTTGTTTTCTATTTTTATTTTTATTTTCGCAAAATGTTCTTTTAGAGAACCTTCAAAAAAAAAAAAAAAACTTTTTCTTTTCCTCTCGCTAAAATAGAAAACTAAAACTCAGCGAGCTAGATAAAGAAAAATAGAGGGGGAAACAAATTTTTTTTCGTTGACTATTTTACCTTTCATGTTGGATTGGAGATTTTTTTTTTGTCGAGGAGAAAATTTTATTTTTTTTCATGATTACTGTTATTGGAAAAATTGTTTTTAAAAATACAGTATAACCTCTTTTCCAAAGGAAAGAGATTTTTTTTTCTCTTTAATTTTTTTATCAGAGAATTTTTTCTCTCGAAATTTTTCATAGAATTTTTATGTAATGAAAAAAATTTTTATAATGGAAATTATTTCACAGTGGGTGAAAACTATTTTAAAGTCCTTTGAAAGATACACTGAAACTTTAGTTTAAGAAAATTATACTGAACAGTTTCTAGAATTAGGATTGCAATATTTTTTTCCTTACTCTGTAAAACTGAAAAATTTATTCAAGAATTCGCAAATGGTACTTTAGGAAAATGTTATACTTTTAGATATACACTGGAACCCCAGTTTGAAGGAATTATAATAGATACGTTCCTTGAAAGGGGTTATAGTGTATTTTTTTATAAAATCGTATTTTCTAAAATAATTCAAAAAATACTTGTTTTTTCCAAAAAGTAAATAAAGTAAAGTAAAGTAAATCCATAAAGTAAAAAAATAAAAATTAAATCTAATAAACGAATAATTATAAAAAACATTTGCTTTTCATTAAAACCGTTTTTTCTAATTAATTCGCAAAAAAAAACCGTTAAAAAAATAATGTCGAAAGAAATGCACTTATTTTCGAATAAAATTTCTAATTTACACACAGAATCTGACTTTGAAAAAAGTCCAAAACTAAATTCAGAGTAGAATTTCAAAAAGGACATTTCGTTTCGTTGGGTAATGAGATTCACACAGGAGAGAGAGGAAAGAGAGAATTTTTTTTTTTGGTTCAAAAAGATAAAGAAAACGGAGGGGGGCAAAAAAAGAAAAACAAGTGCAGACGAATAGTCGTTCGTAGAGAGAGAGTGTCACCGGCACCGGTCTAATCTGGGGGTGCAGCACGAGAGCGAGCCTAATCCAGCTTATCCAGAAAGTAATTTTGAGTCTTTTGAAAAGCGTTCTTCCCCGCTTCGCTTCGCCTCATCTTTAGTCCAGGAAGACCTCTTTCTCTCTCTTTTTCTCTTTCTCTCCTCTTCCTCGTAGAGGGTGAATCTCGCGGGGTTTTAAGTCGTCAGCAAGGACCAATCTCCCGCCTCTCTCTCTCTCTCTCTCTCTCTCTCTCTCTCTCTCTCTCTCTCTCTCTCTCTCGCTTTTTCCCTTTTTTTTACCTTTCTCTCTTGTTTCCATCAGTCAAACTTTTCCGCGTCCTTCTTTGACCCTGCTTTTTCGTATCAGCGCTCGGCAGTTGTTTTTCTCAATCGTCAACCAGGAAATTAGCGACGAAAAATAAGGGAACTTCCCCTAATCACGAAAAGTGGAATCTCAACTAGATAAAAGAACTCCTCTCGTCGTCAACGAAATTACTGTGACTCCTTTATTTTTTGTATTTTCAATTTGGCGAATTTGTAATCAGAGTGAAAAAAGTATTATTTTTTTGATTTTCTTTTAACTAGATTTTTTTTCCTCTGTCTAAAGAAGTGATAATTAAATATGTCGGTAATTTATTTTTTTTTTATTTTATTTTCAATTTTTCTACTTTAATTTTACTTTTAATTGTTGTACAATAATCAATAATTATAGAACATGTTATTTAAAATAATATTTAAGAAAATAATAATTTGTATATTTTAATAGCAAATATATTCAGTTCGATTAAAATATAAATCTAGTTGAAATATCTGATTCGATTATTTAGGTTAATTTTTTCAAAACAATGCGAATATTTACAACAAAAGAAAAACTCGCACATTCAAGGAAAAGGCTTCGGAAATGAAAAATAAATTTGTTTTTAATAATTATTCACGTTAGGGCACAATAGTTTTAATTAGTAAAATATGCAAATATTATACAGCAATTTTATGTTATCATCGAAGTATTCCATTAAATTTTTCTTGCATACACAATCTTCTAATAAAAAACAAGCCCTCGTAGATGAAATTAAATTTTTACATTTTACTCTAGCTAATATTTGATTATTTATCAAAGCAATAATTTTCCTCCTTTTTATATAATAAAAGTAAACATCAGACTCTCAGCTATATTTCTATGTGCATTAAAATTTTGTTTAGAATAATTTTAAACCATAAAAATGTCATTATTCGTCGTGAATTAATTTTAATCCAAAAATGAAGACAAAGTTTAAACATTTTTATCATATATAAAACTAAAGTCGAAAAATTTTCAAAATGTACGAAAAAACATTGTACTTTCTGACACTAATTTAAAGAAATTTGTATAAGGTTAAAGAAATCCATGAAAACTTTATTTCTCTTATTGGAGACGTGTTAAAAAGGCTTTCGATGGGGAATTATTTTAGCTAAATTTTAGCTTTATTTCCTAATCCGAAACTCGCATACAAGTTATACACTCTGTTACTAAAATTTCTTATAAACAATTCAACTAGAAAGCTGATTATTGAAATAGAAAATCCAAAGCCTAACACCTAAGAGATTATAAAAAACAATTTTTCCTGTTTAATCTCTTCTGGAGGCAAAATTTTTCCATGCAGTACGTTATTTATAGAATAGATTCTATCGAACAATCCAAACTCTGTGACTCTTTGAACTATTTTATTGTAAAAATCAGCAAAAGGCGGATTGTCATAAACTGTCCAGATCAAGTAATGATAGGCAACAGTTTCTGGCAATATTTAAACATTCAACGCTTCTCCTTTTAACGAAGAATGGAAATTAACTTCATTTTCAGCATCAGCAAGAATGCAACTTATATTCTTATAATTTGTTAAGTATTTTAAACACCATATCATACTCCTATCATGATAATTGAAATCTTCAGATTTATTTAATAGCTTTTTAAAGTAAGGAGCGGAAGAAGATTTTTCCATTTTGAAGTAAGCATACATATCTGTTTTCAATTTTAAAGACGAATTAGCTAATTCTTCCAAAGTCGAAATTTTCGGTGTCGGCTGTAAACTAATGTCCAAAATTACAGAATAGAAAAAACCGGTGTAAACAATACAAGTGATCAATAAAGAACCGAATACAATTCTTTTTATCCATTTATTTGGTTCTTGATTTGCGGGCATTCCAATTATAATTTGACTCATGTTTAGAGGTTGCCAAACAGTTTTACTAAAATTCAAAAAGAATGCTGCAAGCATAATGATGACAATCATACAAATAGCTATAATTATCATATATAAAAGTTCTGGTGAAAAAACTATAGCCTTTGTCATCCTTTTCGTTCTTGGAATTATAGCTTTAAGACTGCCAATTTTTTGAATTCGTAAAATAGAACTATAATTAGAATCTAAATAGGTATGTTGCATATCTAACGTCAAATATGGTTTGGAATCTTTTGGATATTGTCCTCTAAGTTCAGAATTCATCGTCTTGGAAAAAATTTGCAAAGTTCTTTCCTCCATCCACTCTTCTAGCTTATAATTTTTATAAAAATTAAAAGCTTGGAAATAAAAGTCCCCTCTATGTCCCTTTAGATCCTTTAATTTATCCGGAAACCATTGAATTTCGGGTGTTATATCCCAAGCACTAAAAGTTTTTGTAAATGGATTTATGTAACTCAAAAAAGGTTTCACATCGTAGTTTTCAATGTATGTCATAATTGTTATATCTAAATAATGATATTTCCATAAGGAATGCAAGGTAATGCTAAGATACTCATAATTTGGATTAAAAGAATTGATAATTAAACATCTCGGTAGTGCCGATTGCGAGTAAATATTTATTATTTTAAGGTCCTCTTTAATTAAATGCATTGTGTAGTGATTGCTTGCTTCGAAGACAAATAAAGTCGAACTTCTATAATTCATATCACCTTCAAAGTTTTCCGCATATACAGTGGAACCTCGATAACTCGAATCACCAAGGGAAGCAAAAAAAAATTCGAGATATCGAAAATTCGAGTTATCAAATATTTATCAAAATAATTTATTTTCAGAGAAAAATGTCTGATAAAATGTCGTAAAACGTTTTATAATATGGATTATAATAGTGAAACGTTTTTGTCAATTTAAGAAATCAGTCATTTTTGTCTGTTTCTCTCGTCTAACATGTAAACAAAAATCATAAATTTTGCTAAGACTAAAAAATCTCCTCTGGTACATTTTCATGTTCTTGAATGAACTTCTGTGCAACGTTTAGCCCCTCTACAGCTTCTTAAATGTCGTTGGTTCTATGCGTTCTATGTCATCTTCATCTTCATCTTCTCTTCATCTAAATAATGATATTCCCATATGGACTGTAAGGTAATGTTAATGTACTCATGAGATGAATGAAAAGAATTCATAATTAAACATCTTGGTAATGCCGAATAAGATTCAATATTTATTTTTCGAAGGTGCTCTTTAATTGAATTCATTGTGTAATCATTGTTTGCTTCAAAAACAAATAAAGTCGAACTTCTATAATTCATTTGACCTCCAAAGTTTTCCGCATATATTCTACAAAAAAAATTTTTTTTAATGAATGAAGCAAAAAGCATTATTTACTTAGTAAAGCAGTTAATTTTAAATTAAATAATTAATCTAGTGCTTTTTGAGGTAAAATTTTTTTAACCGTACCTATCACGCCAAGTGGAAATGTCATTATAGGTGCTGCTGAAAGATGGAAAATGTTGATTGACTTCTTTTATCAGCGAATTCAGCATTGGATCTGCAGTTTTGAATTGATCTTCAAGAATAAACACAACCCGATAGAGTTTAGATTCGTCTTTTAGATAATTAACAAATCCATCGAAGTAATCTGTTCTTGCTGGTTTTTCCAGACTAATTGTTGAACGTTCTGCAAGAATTTCCTTCCACAAAATACAACTCATAAAATATATCCCAATAAACATCATATTGACAACCACTTACTACGACTGACAAGAAATGACTGCCGAGTATTGAACTAAAATCGAAATTATTATTTTCAGTTGATTACAGTTTCATTATTTTAAGAAACGTTTTTTATTTTCAAAGTGATGTGGGTATTTCAGTTAATTTGTTTATTAATCAAGTAGATTACTTTTTTTTGTTGATAAAATTGTTTCTGTAACGACCTTTATGTAATATTCATAAGAAGTACTTATCAAGAATTTTAATATTGATTTAAGAGTATATCAAACAGTATTGTTTTATAAACTCTTAAATATATATTTAATATATCCAATTTAATATTATTTACATACGCTGACGGAATGAAAATTAAAGAAATAAAATATATGTAACTACTATCTTCCTCTCTTGGATTAAATTCAAGAGTTTTTAGGAAGTGATAAGAAATGTATTTAAATTATATTTATTAAATATAAACTTGGCAGCAGTTCGGTTTTATTTTTATTTTTAATATTAATTTTGCATATAATAAGTACCAAATTATACATTAGTTTTTTTGTATTTTATTTCATATTATACATTGAATTATTTTTTTGTGATTTGAACGAAAATGATATGTGTGTGGTACATTTCAAGAGTGCTTTGTGGTAACAACAAGTGGAATCATCATTACATGTTCCAATAGCGTGCAAAAATAATTTACTTCTCTGGTCAATAATATTGCTGTATTTACGCCAATTTGTACCTAATTTATAAATTTCCATTTCCTTTCTGCTAAATTTTACTGAGGACTTTAAAATTTACAAACAAAATATTGTCTGACTAAAATTTTTTCTTTACTACTGATATTCCCAAGCAAAAATTTCTGTCAAATGCCAGTATTCACAACAGGCGCAGTATTGCATCAATACTGGCATGCCAGCAGTTGGCTTACCAGTACTTATTCAGTACTGGCTTCATTAAAATTTCTGTACTACGCCAGTACTGCCCTTCAAGACTGGTATGCCAGTACTGTGCCAGTATTGCTAACACGGTAAACTGACAATAATGAATTATTATGACAATTATGAAATTTATGCAGTAATTTATAGAAATTTTCGCAATAATTCATAAAAATATGTTCCACATAAGTTACAATTAAAAATTTTTATTATAGCAATTTATGGAAATTTATAGAAATTTTTGCAATAATTCTTAAAGATATGTAAAGCAAAAATTATCATTAAAATTTTGGATTTCAATCATTTATGGAAATTTTGCGGTAATTTATGGAAATTTATGCGGTAATCTATAAACATTTTGACGATAGTTCATAAACCTATGTAAAAAAACGAGAACGATAAAAATTAACATCGGTAATTTATAATAATTTATGAACATTTTCGCGGTAATTTATGGAAATTTATAAGAGAATTTATAAACATTTTGACAATACATTTTTCATTAAAAAATTTAACGTTGGTAATTTATGGAAATTTTGACGATAGTATATTAAAATATGTAAAACATAAATTAGACCTAAAAAATTTAACGTCGTTAATTTATGGAAGATTGTTAGATAATTTACTAATTTGATTTTTTTGAATTTAGTTCAATTAAATAATAATTTAACTAAATTACACAGTTAAACGCTCTTTATTAATTGTAAGTGTAAAAGGTGTCGAAAATTAATATTTATTGTCCTGTAGCTTCGATAGGGTAGTGGAAGTTAGAAAGAAGTCCGTAGGTCGTAGGTTCGATTCCTCGCAGTGTCAAATTTTATTTCGTTATACACGGAGAGAAAAACCAAGCGTTTTTAGTATAGAGCCCTCTACGCTCATTTTGTATAGACGTACCTGCTTAAGGGGCGTGGCCTTATACTACAGATGCATGAAACTCATACCGAAAAAGCATGAATTCTTGCAATTGTAGTATGCTGTTGTCCCATGCATTTAAAGGTAGAACGTTCATGCTCATATTGTACAAATTTTATACAAATACAGCAAAAATTTACGCCTATAATAGCGCATGTAAATTCTTTTACGAAATAAGTATGACTGTTCATACTATAAAAGCTTGGTTTTTCTCTCCGTGTCGGTTTGCGTTTATTTTGCGTTGTAAACATTAATTTGATTAAAAGTTAAAAGTTGGGGATTCTTACATGTTTGCAAATATAAATTATTTTTTTTATTATATTAACATTGAATTTAAATAAATTTTTCACTAGATTGGAAAATAGACGGTCTGGTCTGATTCAGGCCAGCGCTAGAAGATTTTTCTACACGGGCACTAAACCAGTACTGAACCAGTACTGACTGTCAGTACTACGCCAGTAACATCAAACTAGTACTGAAAAGCGTTATCATTTCGGTCAAATGCCAGTACTGCGCCAGTTGTCATTTTTTGCTTGGGAGCAAAGGAAACATACACTTTTTGAACCTCTGAATTTGATTCTTTAGTTTTGTCAGTGTATTAAAATTTCTTATAAACAATTCAAATAGAAAGCTGATTATTGAAATAGAAAATCCAAAGCCTAACACATAAGACATTATGAAAAACAAATTTTCCATTTTAATCTCTTCTGGAGGCGACATTTTTCCAGGCAGTACGTTATTAATAAAATAGACTTTATCATACAATCCAAACTCTGTGGCTCTATGAACTATTTTATTGTAAAAATCACTGAATGGCGGATTTCTATTAGTAAACCACATTAAAAAATGGTAGACAACAGGTTCTGACAATATTTTAATATTTAACGCTTTTCCTGTTAATGATGAATATAAATTAACTTGATTTTTAGCATCAGGAAGAATACAGCTAATATTTTTATATCTTGACAAGTATTCTAAACAGCGTAACCCACCTTTTCGAACACTTAAGTTAAAAAATTCAGTTTTAGCAATTAACTTTTTAATGTAAGGAGCGGAAGTAGATCTTTCCATTCTGAAGTAAGAATACATATCTGTTTTCAATTTTAAAGACGAATTAGTTAATTCTTCCAAAGTCGAAATTTCCGGTGTCGGCTGTAAACTAATGTCCAAAATTACAGAATAGAAAAAACTGGTGTAAACAATACAAGTGATCAATAAAGAACCGAATACAATTCTTTCTATCCATTTATTTGGTTCTTGATTTGCGGACATTCCAATTATAATTTGACTCATGTTTAGAGGTTGCCAAACAGTTTTACTAAAATTAAAAAAGAATGCTGCAAGCATAATGATGACAATCATACAAATAGCTATAATTATCATATATAAAAGTTCTGGTGAAAAAACTATAGCTTTTGTCATCCTTTTCGTTCTTGGAATTACAGCTTTAAGACTGCCAATTTTTTGAAATCGTAAAATAGAACTATGATTAAAATCTAAATAGGTGTGTTGCATATCTAACGTCAAATATGGTTTGGAATCTTTTGGATATTGTCCTCTAAGTTCAGAATTCATCGCCTTGGAAAAAATTTGCAAAGTTCTTTCCTCCATCCACTCTTCTAGCTTATAATTTTCATAAAAATTAAAAGCTTGGAAATAAAAGTCCCCTCTATGTCCCTTTAGATCCTTTAATTTATCCGGAAACCATTGAATTTCAGGTGATATCTCCAAAGCACTGAAAGTTTTTATAAATGGATTTATATGACTCAAAAAAGGTTTAGCATCCTTGTTTTGACTGTACGTCATAATTGTAACATCTAAATAATGATATTCCCATATGGACTGTAAGGTAATGTTAATGTACTCATGAGATGAAGTAAAAGAATTCATAATTAAACATCTTGGTAATGCCGAATAAGATCCAATATTTATTTTTCGAAGGTGCTCTTTAATTGAATTCATTGTGTAATCATTGTTTGCTTCAAAGACAAATAAAGTCGAAATTCTATAATTCATTTGACCTCCAAAGTTTTCCGCATATATTCTACAAAAAAAGAATTTTTTCAATAAATAAAGTAAAAAGAATTATTTACTTAGCAAAACAGTTAATATTAAATTGAATAGGGTCAGATGGGGTAAATAGAAACAAAGGGGTAAATCGAAACAGTAGATATTTCAGTTAAATCAAAAAATTTTTAAATAAATACGGCCTTACATCTTGTAGCTTATATCACCCCCAACAAGTTCTAAGTATTTTCATATTTTCCGTTTGTCAATTAACAGCAGTATGTACAAAAATATTTCCTACTGCATAAAAAATTGAAAATCAAAGAAATCCTTTCATTTTTTTACTCGCATTTGGAAAAAAATAAACTAAAAATTCATACTACAATTTATAATTATCTCTTATTAATACTACAACAAAAACCAACTTTCATTTCTTCATTTTGCAAACTTTAATAAAAAATAGAAGACTGTTTCTATTTACCCCTAAAAACTGGAAATTCGGGATAAATAGAAACAGCAGAAATTTCAATAATATTTCTTATAATATAAATGAGAAAATTGTTTCTATAAAAATGAAATACAACACTATAATAAGAGGGAATAAGAGATAACGAGAGAGAATGAGAGAGAACAAACCTTTATTTGTGTAATGTGTTTCAACTTTTGGCATGGTTTATTTTTAAACTTATGTAATGCAATATTATTTATTACTTTGAATTATTTTGTAAATAACACAATTTTTTATGCAATTCTTTGTATATTTTAACATTTCCATACTTGAAACTGATTATTTCTTAAATTTTGTAAGAAATTCTCAACTGTTTCTATTTACCCCTAAATTTTTGCAAAGTTGAAAAATTTAGAAGTAAATAGAAACAGTTGATTATTGCGATTTAATAAAATACATATTTTTTTCTTCGCCATAAAATTGTTCCATGGAAGTGAAATAATAACTCAATACACAAAAAAACCGAAAGTATTCCGATTTAAAAGAAAATAAACTTATGTTATTGGTGAAACTTAGCAAATCTGTTTCTATTTACCTCAACTGACCCTAATTAATTTTGTGATTTTTGAGGTAAAATTTTTTTATCTATACCTATCACGCCAAGTGGAAATGTCATTATAGGTGCTGCTGAAAGATGGAAAATGTTGATTGACTTCTTTTATCAGCGAATTCAGCATTGGATCTGCAGTTTTGAATTGATCTTCAAGAATAAACACAACCCGATAGAGTTTAGATTCGTCTGTTAGATAATTAACAAATCCATCGAAGTAATCTGTTCTTGCTGGTTTTTCCAGACTAATTGTTGAACGTTCTGCAAGAATTTCCTTCCACAAAATACAAATAACAAAATATATCCCAATAAACTTCATATTGACAACCACTTACTACGACTGACAAGAAATGACTGCCGAGTATTGAACTAAAATCGAAATTATTATTTTCAGTTGATTACAGTTTCATTATTTTAAGAAACGTTTTTTATTTTCAAAGTGATGTGGGTATTTCAGTTAATTTGTTTATTAATCAAGTAGATTACTTTTTTTGTTGATAAAATTGTTTCTATAACGACCTTTATGTAATATTCATTAGAAGTACTTATCAAGAATTTTTATATTGATTTAAGAGTATATCAAACAGTATTGTTTTATAAACTCTTAAATATATATTTAATATATCCAATTCAATAATATTTATTTACCTTGATGGAATAAAAATTAAAGGAATGAAATTTATATGTAAGTACTATTTTCCCCTTGACGATTGAATTTAAGAGCTTTTAGAAAATAATAACAATTGTATTTCAATTCTTTTTATCAAAATTGTTGTGGAACTATAGAATAAAATATAATTCCGACTTATTTTTGTTTAATCAAAAAATAAAGTAGCGTATGATGGATAAAAATCGAAATTCGATTTTTTTTTCTCTGTGTGTGGCACATTTCGAGAGTGCTCGGTGGCAACAACGTTGCTGATTCCCCGGCCATTGATTTGAAAGCCACGTCGTGAGAGAGCGAAATGGTTCGCCGCATGCGTTACCACTAGAATGATAGGTGGCGCAAGTACATCAAAAATATTCACGTGATTGATATTAAATTTGTCTACATATTCCAATGGTGGGCAGAAATAATTTACTCCTCTCGTCAATAATGTTGCTGTATTTACGCAAATTTGTACCTAACTTATAAATTTTTATTCCCTCTTCACTAAATTTGACTGCGGACGTTAAAATTTACGAACAATATATTGTATGACTAAAATTTACCTTTACTACTGATATTATGTATGCACCTAATTTTTTTACACTTATTTTTTTTTAAAATATTACACTAATAAGTGGATTTAGTATTATAATGAAGAGAATAAATCAGTGCTAGCTAGACAATTTTTTTCTTTTTAAAAGTCTACATACAAGATAAATAAGAAGAAAGAAACTAAAAATATTTAAAATTTCTCAAAATTAATTAATCATTAGCATCAAATAAGATAAATATAACTTATCATTGCAAGATATCCGCAAATTGCAGCTATTTGCTTTTAATATATCACGAATTTGGGTCTGAATTGTAATTTTGGAAGCTAGTTTGAATGTATAAAGGTGTTGTGAATATATATAGATACTGTAGGGAGGTGTGTGTGTGAGTGGGTACATATATTGTATAATTGTAGTTGGTAGTTGCTTTGGTAGGTAGGCTCTAAAGCCAAGGGGTCCTCATCACCGCAACATTACGCTGATTGCCTGAATTATCCGCAACCAGCCCGCCTACTCGATACAAACCTAAGCCCTGCTGGCTTATACGCAGATATAGCTATACTCTCCCAGTACCTTCACGTACTCCAGGGTTCACGCACTCCGGAATAGTATCTATATAAGTCAGCATTGCTCCTGTTTCAATCTATATAGCCTGCATTAACCTACACGTGTACAGCAGCCGTAGATATTATGCTGTGCACTTCTCTCCCACACACAAATATACGTTTATTGCACACGTCTCAACGTAAATGTAGTTCAGAGTGACGTAATATAATATTATCGTGTAATAATGTAATATATTGTACCTAATGTATGATATGTTACAATATGTAAAACCGCTGTCAAGTTAAAAGATTAATTTTCGTAAACACTTTGCTTCCCCAGGTGGAAAAGTTAACGTTAACTAACGTTACTAACGTTAGACTAACGTTAGTTAACGTTAGACCAACATTAGACTAACATTAGACTAACATTATAATCTGATATTAGTGATAAAAAAATGTCGTTAGACTAACATTAGCCTAATGCTAGTCTAACGTTAGTTAACGTTAGTAGCATTAGCTAACGTTAACTAACGTTAACTTTTCCACCTCATAGAGATTTTTAAATTTAATTTTTAATTTTTCTATAGTCTAGAGATATTAAGAAAATGGCATTTTTTAATTCCTGAAATCAAAAAAACATAAACAATATGCTAAAACTTCGAATTTGAAATATTTTGGTAAATAGAATGTCTTTAAATAAAAATTGAGAAAATGATATTTTCCATAATTTTTGGTTTTTAAAATAACAATAATTTTATATCTCTGGTCGAATTATGTTTAAAAAAATAGATGAATTAAAGCTATTTTTAAAGTTCTGCAATTTATTTATAAGACTTTATAAGTTACTTCCACATTAAAAAAAAATTTCAAAAATAAGACTTTCTTTACAATTTTTGGTTTTTAAAATACCAATACTTTCGTAATTTTTAATCGAATTATGTTCAAAAATATGTTTTATTTTTTATTGAATTTTAATAAAATTAATTTGAAACAAAGAAAATATATTCGAATCACAGAATAAATTTATGTCACCCGCATAAAATATACTTGAACCAAATTAGAATTATTTAGATAAAGAAAAAATTTATTAAAACAACTAAAAATTTATTTGACTGAAAGAAAAATTTATTTGAACCTGATAAAAAGAATTTGAACTAAATTAAAATCTATTTGAACCACCCAAAAATTTATTTCAAATAAATAATTTATTTGAAAGAAATGAAAATTTATTATTTGAACTACAGAAATTTTATTTAAACATAAAATAATATCTTTTTGAACTACGGGAAATTTATTTTCATTACATGAAAATTGATTTGACTCAAAAAATTTTTTAGGTAACAGAAAATTTAAAAAAAAATCCATGTGAATTGAATTGAAATTTATTTGAACCAAATTAAAATATATTTGTATCATGGAAAACTTATTTCAAGAAAATAAAAATTTATTTTTACAACAAAAAACTTATTTTAATGAAATTATATTTTTCTGAGATCGTAAAGAATTTATTTGAACCAAATAATACTTATAAATGATTCACAGAAAAATTTGTGTCTTACTCATAAATTTTTAAGCTTTTAAATAAACATATTCTTTAATTTATTTTATTTATATTTATATTACTTTCAAAATAATTTTTATTTATTTACTTATTGGATTTCAATAAACTTACAAGTTTTATTTTATTCATATAATTTTGTTTGTAGTAATTAAATATATTTTTTTATTAATTTTTAAATTCAAATAAATATTATCTTTTTAATAAGTTTTCTGTGATTCAAATAAATTGTAATTTGTTTCATATAAATCTTTAGTTATTTAAATAACTTCAATTTAGTTCAACTTCAATGGATTTTTTCTAGTTCAAAATCAATATTGTTTGTTATAAAAAAAAGTTTTTTATTCTTAAAAAATAAATAATAATTTGGTTCAAGTAAATTTTTTAAAGATCAAATAAATATTATCAATTCTTTGAGGTTTAGATAAATTTTCTGTGGTTTAAAAAAATATTACTTGGTTTAAATATCTTTTTTGTGGCTCAAGTAAATTAAATTTTTGTTTAATTACGTTTTTTCTGTTTGAAATAAACTTTACTTTGGTTTAAATAAAGTTTTAGTTGGTTGAAATAAATTTTCTATCATCAAAAGTATTTTAATTTGGTTCAAGTATATGTTTTGTAGTTCAAACAAATTTTCTGCAATTCAAATAAAAATTGTTCAGTTCAAATAAATTTTTTCTCGTTAAAAAAATGGTTTGGTTTCAATAAGTTTTCTGTGGTTTAAATAAATTTTCATTTACTTCAATTAAACATTTTATGGTTCAAATAAAAATTATGTGGTTGACATAAATTTTCTCTGGTTCAAATCAATTTTAAGTTTGTTGAAAAAAATTTCTGACATACATAAATAATTCTAATTTGATCCATTTAAATTTTTTGTACTTCAAGTAAATGTTATTTGGTTCAAATAAGTTTTTTGTACTTCAAAAAAATGTTATTTGGTTTAAATATGTTGATTATTGGTTCAAAATTTATTCAAATAAGTTTTTTTTGGTTCAACTAAATTTTAATTCGGTTGGAAAATTGTTTCTAAGGTTTAAAAAAATTTTACTTTGTTCCAAATTAATTTTAAGTTGGTTAAAATAAATTTTCTGGTCATCTAAATAATTCTAATTTGGTTCATGCCAAATTTTTTGCCTTTGAAATAATTTTTCTGTGGTTTAAATAAATTTTAATTGTGTTCAAATAAGTTTTCCCCGGTTCAAATAAATTGTAAGTTGCTTCAAATAAATTTTCTGATTCAAACAAATGTTATAGAGTTTAAATAATGAATTTTAATTGTGTTCAAATAAGTTTTCCCCGGTTCAAATAAATTGTAAGTTGCTTCAAATAAATTTTGTGGTTCAAATAAATATAATATTGTTCAAATAACTTTTCTCCAGTTGAAATAAATTTTCCCCGCTTCAACTAAATTCAATCCAATTCAACAATAAAAATTCCAATTGTCCCCAGGTAAAATTTAATTTCTGCCAAGTAAAATTTCCATTTGTCTCAACTAAATTTTACTAATCCTTCAAAATAAACGATTTCTGAGTGGTTGCATTGTGTGGAAAATATTCCCTTGGAATTCAGAGACACATGTTTCAGAATATATATACATATATAAATCTATATATACAATTCTCTAGTTAAGTTAAGTGCCATATATGCTGGAGTATATCTTCCATGCTCTCCATATATATACACACAGAATAACGTCAACCAATTCTTGAAGGTTTATGAGGGGAAAATTGAAAACACTAGTTTCCACATTGCCACGATGATAATATCGACTAACATACGCAGCATATATGTACATAAATGCGCAGAAATGCATTAAATACATCAAGAATTGTGTAAATGGATATAAACACAGTCTCCGGAAGTGGAAGTCATTAATCCAATTGCGATCGTCAAGATTAATATATATAATATTATTGTTATTATACATATAAATAGTTTTCTAATTGCATAGTGAAAGTGACAACCGACTTTCTAAAATTGCGGTTATTAAATCAATTATTATAAATCTGTATCAAATTGGCACATTTTTTTGTTGTTCTTTATTATTTTTTATATTTTGAATATTCTAATCTTTATAAAAAAATTCTATTCTAATCTACTATTTATTTATAAAAGATAGTAAAAAATTAGGCACTAATTCAACACAGTCAACATAGTGAACATAGTAAACATAGTCAATAATATTTTCCAATTTATCATTTCTTTATATCAAAATATTAAAAATGAGAATGTAAAAACAAATTCCCACAATAAATAATAAAATTAACGATTCGTTACGAATGAAAAGGTGATATTATTTCAAAAAAATAAAATTGTATTGAAAATTCAAAAGTTGTACCTGCGCCGCTATTCATATTCAATATTTATAAAATGGTACTAAAATATGTTTTTGAAAAGAGTCGTCGAGAATTTATTTAATCACATGCACCTGATGATGGAACACACGTATATAAATATCGAAGAAGAAAACAGTTCGAATGCAATATACAAACAGTTACGAGAGATGCATTATACATCACCCTAATAATCTAAATGTGAAGGATGATTTTAATGCATATTCCACTGTAAATATTCTGCGTATTAAGTGAACACGTGCTTGTGGGAGCGGAAACATTTTTCTAGCGTGCATAATCGATTTACATACGGGCAAAGATCTCTCTCAGTGTTAGTCGTATTACAATACAGATACATATATCAATATAATAATATTCATAGTATACATAAAAATGTGTGCATATAAATACATTTTACTAATTGTGAGCATATATAGATACATATAATTATGTGTATGTATATCATTATGCGTGCGTACATAACTATACAGCCATTATAAATAAATATATGCATATAGGGGAGATTAGTTGTGATTGACACAGATGTAAGAAAATCACTTACAGAAACTACAGTTTGGCAATATATGCGATTACTTACTGATTACTTATATATAAAAGTATCAAATTACATAACTAAATGTGGATCAATCTATTATTATTATTATTTGCTCCAAGTTGATATCAATTCAATAGTCGAACATTACAATTAACTAATATTGAACAATATTTTAAACAATTTTTAAATTTTTATAAACAAATTATGATTTGAAAAGAAACAAATACGGTCGAAAAATATGTTTGTCTCATATCGCTCTTATTTTTGTAGCTGCATTGAATATTGAAGATAAAAATTGTTTCACATTATAATTTAACAATGTTATGAACAATTTAATAAATATTGGAAATTGACAACAATTGAAGTTGAAAAAAATAGTTCCATCTTTCACAGACTTTTTTTTGCTTTCTTTATTGTCTTCTTAATGAATTCTTGAAATAAAAATTATTGATCACAATTATTTAACAGCTTTCTAAACAATTTCTATAAGTAAATTTTGAATTACCAGCAAGTGAAAGTGAAAAGTTTACGTTTTTTCTTTCACTATTTTTTTTCTACAGGATTAATGAATTACCTCAAAACTTATATTTCCCCAGTAATATTTTTCAATAAAGTTATAAACAATTGTTGTAAACAAAGTACATGTTAACAACAATTTTCTAATACTACTCCCTTTATACTTAACAGCAAATTTAGTGTTAAATAACAGGCATTAATTTTTACACTCGTGGCTAATTTCTAATTTGTTTATAACTTTGTTGAAAAATATTCACGAACAATTTTATGCATAAAAGTTCATTCATCAGACAGAAAAAAATATTAAAAGAGAAAATAGATCAGAATTTTTTTCACTACTTTTCATTAAAAGACTAAAATGTTGTTAAATATTATGTTTTTTCAAATTAAAATTATGCAGATTTTTGTTCTTTACTTCTAAATAAAATTAGAAAATTGTTAAACAACTGTGATTAAAAAATAGAAATTTTTTTTTTTTTGCATTATTTTTGTTTATGAATCACAATTTTTTTAACAAAATTATTATTTTGTTTTAGAAAAAGAATTATTATTATTATTATTATTATTATTATTATTATTATTATTATTATTATTATTATTATTATTATTATTATTATTTTCTAGAATTTTAAATTATTTTTTATGGTAATAATTGAATTCCTTAAAATAATTTTATTATTTATGAAAATAATTAAATGTTATACAATTTTATTGAAATTCTTTTTAAAAATTGACATCTTTTAGAAAGTTTCATTAAAATAGTAGATATTGAAAATCATTGAATTGAAGAAAATTTTTAAAAATAATTGAATTACGGAGAAGAATTTTATTATTTATAAAAATAATTGGAACTTTGACAAGAATATAAAAATTTTTTTGAACACAATTGAATTTCTGGGAAGAATTTTATTACTTTGGAAATTAATTGAATTATTTAAAGATGACCGAGAGATAAAATCATTATTTTATATTATAATAATATTGTTACTGTAACTTCATCAAAATTATTCTCTTAATTTTTCAAGTCAATTATTATTTTCTAGAATATGAAATTATTTTTTATGAAAATAATTGAATTCCTGTGAAATTTGTATTATTTATGAAAATAATTAAATGTTTGCATACAGTTTTATTAAAAAATTTTTTAAATAAATGAATTCTTTTTGGTAAATTTTATTAAAATAGTAGATATTGAAAGTTATTGAGATTAGAACAATTTTTGAAAATAATTGAAATTAAGACAAGAATTTTTTTGACATTTATGAAAATAATTGAACTTTGAAGAAGAATTTTGTTATTTGTAAAGATAATTGGGATTTTAACGAGAATTTTTTTTTCAAATTTTGAACATAGTTGAATTTTATTCTTTTTTTTTGAAAATATACTGGATTTACAATAATACCTTTAAGCTAATTCGGAATTTGTTTATAAGAATTGTTTATAAAGCTGTTAAATAAATGTGATGAATAATTTTTATCTCAAGAATTCATTAAGACAGCAGTAAAAAAATCGGTGAAAGAATATATATTTTACCTTCAATTGACGCCAATTCTTAATTTGTTTATCAAATTGTTTATTAACAATTAAATAAATTAAATAAATTTCAATCCGATTTTTCATAAATAGTATTTGTTTAAATAATTTCAATTCAGTTCACTACAAGTAGATTTTTTCTAGTTTAAGTAATTAATATTTAGTTTAAATAAAATTTTTCTCTTTCAAATTAAATTTCAAAAAAATAATTTTTAGTTTGCTTTAAATAAGCATTCTTTGGTTTAAAATGTTTAAATAAGTTTACAGGTGTGCAAATAAATTATATTACCTACATTTTAAATAAATTTTAAGTAGTTTCATTAAATTTTCTGTATAGTACAAGTAAATTTTTTTTTGGTTGAAACAAATTTTCTATATCATTCAAATAAATTTTCTCTGATTCAAGAACATTTTATTTTGTTCGACAATTTTTAAATATTCAAAAATATTTCATTTTCACTACTTCAATAGCTTAATTTCAAAATTTTACCAATTTTTTTTTTTAATTTTGTCAATGATCGCCAAAAATTTGTCAATAATCAATAGAACTTTGAAACTTTTTAGAAATGAGAATCTCGATTTTTTTCAAGAAGAAACCTTTTTTTCATTTTTGTGAAAATTTTAGCAAAAAATTGTAGCAAACGTATCCAAAAGTATAAAAGAAATAAAATTCCCATCTTCTGACAGCAAATATTGCAATAAATCCGAAAAAAAAATTATCTTCAAAAGAAAAAGAAAATTCGTTAAAGAGAAAATCAAAAAAACCGATAAATTACAATTTTGGAAAATGGATTAGCACCTCGTTTCATTCCATTCTAAATAAGAGAGGAAGAGAGAGAGAGAGTGGGACACTTTAGCAACTAGTTTCGCGAGGCTATCTTCTCTCATGCCTTTTGAAAGGACTGCCGAATTGCATTAGTATCAGTGATGAATTGGCAAGTGTTCAACTCGTGGCAAAGTCCTTTTCAGTTTGCAAATGACGAGGAACGACAAGACTTGCGAGAGATGAGTTGGTTAAGGTATGAGAAAACAGAGAAGGAAATTAAGCAAAAGGAATAATAAAGAGAGAGAGAGAGAGAGAGATGGAGAGATGGAGAGGGAAAAAGTGAGGGTCTGATTGAAAGAGGAAGTCTGAGCGCGCAAGAAAGAAGGAAACTTGGAAATTTATATATATCTATATATAAAAGACTAAGAGAAGTCAGTATAACATTATCGTGTTTTAATTTAACTTGCTGCTGCACTTTAATGAGACTTTGGCTGAATTGAAACGTCGACTCTGGAAAGGCAGGTGGAATACACTATGCCAGGCGAGTATAAACTGTGAGACAGGGCAGACTCTGTTCCTCTCTCTCTTTGGAAAAGTACATAATGGTTGCCTGCAAACACTATGCTCCAGATACACACTTGAAAAAAGCGGAGATCAAATAATTGTGATTTAACTGCGCAAGAGAATCGATTTTCCTTTCAATCGTTAGAACCCTCAGGGATCTTGAGCCTAATTTGGAAATTTATTATTCTTTCCTCATTCCTATACCTATTCTTATTTTTTTTCTTCTTTTTAGTGTAAATGCGGCTAATAAAATTTATTTTTTGTAGTAAATATACTTTGGCTTTTTGTACTAATTATTATAACAAACAGTAGATTAAGGTGGAACAAAAAAAACCCTTTGATACAGAAAAGCAAGATCTGTATTTTGAAGAACGGTTTAACCATTCCGAAAACTTATTTGAACAAAATTAAAATTTATTCAAGGCACTGAAAATTTAATTGTATCACATTGAAATTTATTTAGAACCGATAACTCATTTGAACCGGATAATATTTTTGTAACCAAATAAAAAATCATTCGAAGCACAAAAATGGATTCAAAAACACCATTAGGTAAGCCTAATGGCTAAGCCATTAGGCTTACCTAATGGTGTTTTTGAATCCATTTTTTTTGCATCTTTAATGTGCACATGATAAATTCATGAAATGCAGATAAAAAATGATTTGTATAAGATGAGAGTGTGTGTATTGTTTTCGTGACTGGCGTATAAAATCGAAATTAATAAAATTGCACGGCTCATAAGTTGAGTTTATACCAAAAGTGATGAGAGGCACTATATGTAGAGATGAGAGAAAGAGAGGAAGAGCGGAAGGAAGAATAGAGAGGAATGACTCGACAGAATCATCCCCGCGTGGAAAGTCCGGGTCATGAATTTATTTCACATTCTCATGTGTATGTATATAGGGAATGCGGGGGTCGCGCAATGGGACGAGGAGAGAAGGGTTAAGGACGCGTATCATACCGCTTGATTAATGTACTTCACCCGTATATACATCCAGTGTGGCATCCTGGACCAGAGGTATATAAGGGTAGTCTGGACACGCGTATCATTTGTTATGAAACCACATACTTACACACAAACACACACAAACACTATGCAATCATTAACATTCGTCTTTACAACCCTGACGATCGCCACCTTCGCTCCGCGTTCGTGGTGGTCCTCTCATAATGACCATGAATTTGTAATGACATGAGGCATTTTGAATTCGAAGCAAGCCGACACTCTTTGGACCCACGTATTCACTCGAGTGTGTTCTGGGAAATACACCACGATGAATATGTATTTTAATGTGTAACTGTATATTTGTTTATATAATTTACATTGAAATTTGTTTTTGCATCGTATATCTGTATATGAATTTTGATAATAGGCGAAATTTTTAGTTGTCTTTTAAATCTCTTGATACTCTTTTACTTCTTTTAGGATTCTCTTGGTACTCTATATACAGTACTTTATTAGTACCAAGAGAATCGGAAAAGAAAGAAAGAATCGGAAAATATATGAATTCTCTTAGTTCTCTATTGATAAATTTTGATGAGTTTAACGTTCCATTGACCGAACTATATGACCGAACTACAAAAAACAATTTATAAACAATTAAACATAAAATAATACATTGTTAGGGTTGCCACAAAAATTAAATTTTTCCCTGCTTTCCAGACAAAATTTTGATTTTTTTCCATAGACTCTAAAGAATATTCTGATTCACTCTAAAAATTATTAGATACTCAAAAAAATGTTCTAATACATTTATTTACGAATTCCTTTAATTTGAAAATTATTCCGAAAACATCAATAACTTCATTTTTAAATAAATATTTAATCATTATTTTATTTTTTCATTTAAATTAATATATTCAAAATTTCAAATTCAAACCTTTTGAAAAACAATAACTTATAAGAATATTATTATAAAACATGATCGAGTGATAAAACGATTATTTTATATTATAAGAATACTGTTACTGCAACTTCTTCAAAAATATTGTTACCATTTCAATTCATTTATTATTTTCTACAATTTTGAAATAAAATTCTTCTTTAAATCAATTATTTTTAATAATTTTTGGTAAAGTTATTTGGAGAATTTTCAAATTCATTTTTTTACAATTCAATTTTACGAAATTTCGATTATTCGGAAATGTTTCAATTAAATATACATTAGAAGATAAAAACTTGAAACAATTTTAATAAATTTTGATTAAACTTTTTGAAAAAAATTTGTTCCATAAAATTTTTAATTTAAAGGAAGGGAAAATTCAAATTTTCAAAGACTTCGATTTAAAATCTTTATAAAATTGAATTATTTCTAAAAATTGCAATTATTAGTAACTTCTCAGAAATTCAATTATTATCAAAAACTTTAACTGAAATTAATTTTTGAATCAAATTTTATTATAAAATTCTACGAGAATTCAATTATTTAAATACAAACATAGATAATTAATTGAATAATTGAATGTTTCTTAAAATTGAATTCTTATATATAATTTTAGCAACAAATTTTTCAATAATTGAATTTTTTCAACGAATTTTAATAAAATTTTTAAAAATATATTTATCAAAATTTCTGAAAAAGTTCCCGGGAATTGGACCGAGAAATTCCCGGGAGTCACTCTCGAGAAATTCCCGGGAAATTCCCGAGAAATTCCCGGTTATATTTTTACGTGGGTAATTACAATTTTCGAGGAATTTGATTAAAATTATATACAAAATAATTGAAATTCTACAATAAGTTTTATTATTTATGAAAAAAATTGAAATATTCCGAAGAATTTTCTAAAAAAAGTTTTAAACAATTGCCTTATTTCGAAAAAATGTATGCAAATTCTATTTTTAATAATTGAATTTTTGTGCAATTTGAATTATTTTAGAAAATAATTGTATATTTGTGTACAATTTTGTCAAAATTTTTTTTAGATAATTGAATTCTTTTGAGAAATTTTATTAAAATAATAGATAATCAAATTATTGAATTAAGAAAAATTTTTGAAAATAATTGAAATTTTGCCATGAAATTTATTAAAATTTTTGAAAATAAATGCATTTTATTTCTTTTGAAAATATTCTTGTGATAAACATTGTTATTTATGAAAATAATTCACCTTCTCCGATTGATTCGATTATTTATGAAAATAATTAAATCCCTGAAAGAAATTTTAAAATTTATGAAAATAATTGAATTACTGTGAAGAATTGAATGACAAATTTTAAAACATTTGATTTCTTCGACAAAATTTCTGCAATTCATGTTAAATTTTTATTGCTTTTGAAAATAATTGAATTCTCGTGATAAATGCTAATGAGAAAAATTGAATTTTGCAATGAATTTTATTAAAATTCCTGAAAATAATTTAATTTTGTCGAAGAATTTTGCTATTCATTTATAAAGATAATTGAAATGTTGCCAATTTTTTTTTTAGATTTTTTGAAATTAATTGAATTTCTGCGAAGAATTTTATTAGTTTTGAAAATAATTGAATTCTTGTGATGAATATTCTTATTTATGAAAACAAAAATATATATTTAATTGAATTTCAGCGAAGAATTTTGCTATTTATAAAGATAAATAATTTAAATGCTGACGAGAATTTTTTTTTAATTTTTCAAAATAATTGAATATCTGGAAAGAATTTTGATATTTATTAAGAAAGTTAAATTCTTTCAAAGAATTGCGTCAAAATTTTTAAAATTGAAACTATAATTTCAACAGAATTGAAATTAAATTTTTTCCAAAAAAATACTTCATAAATGATTTATAAGTAATAACTTTATGGCAGTTCTCCAATCGAATTAAGTTATTCAAAATAAATTCTTGTCAGAAATAGAAAAAATTGAAGGTTTTTTTAGAATTCGCGGAAATTTCATAGTTTATAAGACAAACAAAAAGACACAAAAATTTGAAATTTTCTCATAAATTCTAAACATTTCATTTTTTCCAGTACTTTTAATAAAAATGCCTAACTTTCTCTTGAATTCCTTAATTTCCCTGACCTGTGGAAACCCTGTAGTATAGTCAAAAAGATAGTTTTAAAAATAGCAATTGTCGAAGAGATAGCAATAGTCAAAAAAGGTAGTACTAGTCAAAAGGACAGTATAGTAAAATCCAAAAAGATTTCCTAAGATGTAGCCCTAGGAACTTATAATCTAAATAAATAAATAAATAAAATATGTAAACAATTGAGCAATTATGGAAACAGGCAAATAGACAACCCAATGGGAAATTAACCATTGGCGCAATAATGGTCCTATATTGGGAGCCAGCAGTACCAATGATGGTGCAATAATAGCAACCAATATTGGGCCACTATTGCCAGAGTCTTGGGATGATCACGACTTTGCCAAGCATTGGCAGCCAATATTGGATCACTATTGGCTGCCAAGGCAAATGCCGGACTTTCCAAGCCTTGGTTATTCATTGGCAACAAAGATTGGACCAATATTAATGACCAATTATTCACCAATGCTTTAAAATTAAATTAATGCTTGGTTATTTATTGGTTACCAATATTGAACCAACGTTTGAAATCAATATTTTACAAATACCAACACATAGCAAAAATTTTTCAAAAAAAAAAAAAAAATTAAATTATTAATCTAAAGAAAAAAAAATTAATTTCATTAGAACACTCTGTTAAAAACAGAATGTGATAAAAATCAGACAAAGATAATATTTGTCTAAGTTTGAGAATGCAAGCGTCTCTCCTTATATAGAACTGGTAACACCACTTGCTAACGAGAGGAAGAAACTTTGGCGCACCCTGTTGGCACTTATCCAAAGTAATTTCGAGCATATACTTCGAAGCAGCGCGGGACATTTCAAAATCGAACACCAGGGTGCGCCAGAGCTTCTTTCACTCACTAGCAAGTGGTGTTCCCAGTTCTATATAAGGAGAGACGCTTGCATTCTCAAACTTAGACAAATTTTGTCTTTGTCTGATTTTTATCACATTCTGTTTTTAACAGAGTGTTCTAATTAAATTAATTTTTTTTTCTTTAGATTAATAATTTAATTTTTTTTTTTTTTTTGAAAAATTTTTGCTATATGTTGGTATTTGTAAAATATTGATTTCAAACGTTGGTTCAATATTGGTAACCAATAAATAACCAAGCATTAATTTAATTTTAAAGCATTGGTGAATAATTGGTCATTAATATTGGTCCAATCTTTGTTGCCAATGAATAACCAAGGCTTGGAAAGTCCGGCATTTGCCTTGGCAGCCAATAGTGATCCAATATTGGCTGCCAATGCTTGGCAAAGTCGTGATCATCCCAAGACTCTGGCAATAATAGTCCGATATTGGTTGCCAATGTTTGACCAAGAAAAAACTGTTGGCAGCCAATATTGGTCCATTATTTAGCCAATGGTGAGCATTGGCAATTTCCCGTTGGGAACTCAACAGTCAAAAATCGTGTAAACCTATTATTTGAGAAAGAAACAAAAAAAGTGAGCCGAGAGTTGAAAAAACAAAACACATCGACGGCTCTATGACTGACTGAAGGCACTCCTGTTCAGTGACTGTTTGTATGATACACGACTGACTGTGATCACAGAACAACAAATGAATTCAAGAGCCATTTCGATTCCGGTGACATAGTGACACAGAGTTTGTTTTGGGGCCGAGGCCATATAGCTATTGGTTTCTTTGTGCTTGTGTGTGTGTGTGTGTATGTCTGATAAATAGGAAACGTTACGGGAACAGAATCGCAAAAGGTATACAATGGACTGCCGGAAGATCGGGGCAGCTTTAATTTCCCTCCTAGTTCCTGGCAATTATCACGTGATGCGCCCCGATATTCATCTCTCTATATCTTCAACCACAACAATGGTCCCGGTTTCGGCTCACAATCAACAATATTCTCTTTACTATTTTCCCTTGGCGCACACAGTCATCCCTAAAGTACAGTTAATATACTCTTGTCGTCGACAACTATGCCGAACTACCTTCAAGTGTACATTTGCTATCTTATATCATCTGCCTGCTTGCCTGCCTGCCTTCTGCTACTGGCTTCATCGCAAGACATTCGCTTATTTCTCCTAGACGATCGTCTCTCTCTTTTTCTTACCCTTAAATGCAATTTTCTATTAAAAATAAAAATTAGATTCCCTATCGATTTTTCGATTCTATTTTTTGGGGGAAATCACATTTCTGGTTTAATTTTATTTTACCAAAAAAAAAAAGGGAGAGGGGTAATTATTGAACGAACAATGAAATTTTTAATTTTTTTTTTTCACTTCAAAACTTGTAGAAAATGGATTTTTTTAAAGCGAAAGGGGGGGGGGGCAGATATTTACTGCATATTTTATGAACAACCACTCCAAAAATTCCTAAAAACAAAAATAATTCCTCTTCAAAATAAAAAATTTAATAAACAAGAATATATTCTTGTTTATTAAATTTTTTATTCTGGAGAGGAATTATTTTTGTTTTTAGAGATTAAAATCCAATTAAAATCCAATCGGATAAAAAATTTGAACTATTACATAAATTTTTCCTATCCCTTATTCTTAATATTTTTCCGTTATAGCTTCTCTCTAAAATATTATATCTATAAAAGAATGGATTTCTCGGGGTGTTCTTTTTTTTATGAATTGTGAGAACCACTGTTTAAAGATCGAGAGCACTTACTCGGGCCATAACTTTTGCACACATTCCCTACGTTTCTACCCTCTCGCCTTTATAAATGTGAGAGAAAATACGCAGTTCACGAGGAATGATGACGACGACAACGAACGACCAAGTATTTCTGAGGGGGGGGGTGAGGGGGTTGCTGCTCTCTCTCGGAATCCGGGACTTTAAAACAAATATATCGCGCGTAAATCCAACCTGGATGTCAGAAAAGTCAGAGGGATTCAAGTAAGGGAAAAAGAAGCAAATCGCAGTCACTTTACTTTACATATATACACTGTATCACTGTGAGAAGAAAAAAATCCCACCTTTCATCGCCATTTAAAATATTATCTGCTTCTTTTCTTTTTGAATAATTGTATATTCACTTCAATTTTTTTTTGCAGTAAATACAAAAAAATAAATTGTAGAATAATAAATAAATAAATGGTTTCATAATTTATTAAAAAAAAAAAATTTCCCTTTAACAATTTGTTTAATATTTAATTTTTTTAAGGGCATTTGAACTAATATGACGTCACAGTTCTAGAACACAATCATGCTTTGCTCAAACTTTGACGTCATAATGATTCAAATGCCCTTAAATATTCAATAATTTTTAATTAATTTTTCACAAAATTCTCTTCTAATATTCTTCATTCAAATTTAATGTCAGATTTGAAAAATTAAAAATAGCAAATCTGAATAAGTTTTAAAATTGTTGGTTAAATTTTATTCCTTTATAATATTCCACCATTAAGAATTTTTAAATTGACAATAAATTTGAATTTAACAATTGAAAAACCCTCCGGATAACGAGTTTCAAGTGAAACTGGATAATTTTTACAATTTTCGTCGCCATATTGGATCCGCCATTTTTAATTTTTCAAATTTGACATCAGATTCGGAATCGGTGAACCAAAAAAACATGAAAATACCCAGTGATATTTAAATCGAAATAAATTTTAGTACTTTGACATAGACATTTTATTCACATTCCAGGAATATTTTATTGGAATATTAGGAATATTTTATCCATGTTCCTGGAATTCCCATTGAATTATTATGAATATTCTTTTCATATTTCTAATATATTAAAAAATCTAACGTTTGGAATGTTGTTTGGAATAATGGAGAAATATTTCATTCTGATCTAGTGGGAATATTCTGTTGAAAAAAATAGGAATATTTAATTGAAATATAGTAGGAATATTCTATTGGAATTCGTAGAAATATTCTACTGTAATTTCTACCAAAGAATATTTTATTGAAATATACTGAAAATATTCCATTGAAAAAATAGAAATATTCTATTGGAATATCCATTGGAAAAAATAGGAATATTCTTTTAAAAAATAGTAAAAATACTTGTAAGAATATTTTATAGGAAATTGTAGGAATATTCCATTGGAAAAAATTTAAATATTCTGTTGAAAAATAGTGTAAATATTTTAAGGGAATAAAAAAATAGGATTATTTTATTGCAAAATAGTAGCAATATCCTACAGGAGTATACTAGGAAGATTACCTACCATTTTCCCGAAAACAATTTCTATTTGAATATTATTAAGAATATTTAATTTAAAAAATAAGAATATTTCATTGAAATAATAGAAATATTCTATTGGAAAAAATAGGAATATTCTATTAAAAATAGTAACAATAGTAAAAATAGAAAAAAGTAGGAATATTTCATTGGAAAAAATTTGAATATTCTATTGGAATATTTATATGGAAAAAATAGGAATATTCTATTGGAATATTCATATGGAAAAAATAATAATATTTCATTGAATTAATTCCATTGAGAAAAAAGAAATATTTTTTTGGAAATAATAAGAATAATTTGTTGAAAAAAAGTAGAATTATTCTACTGGAATATATTAGGAATATTCTATTAGAATACTCTTAGGAATATTCCAGTAGAAAAATGTTATTAGAAAATATGTCATTGAAATATTCCCTTGAAAAAAAAGAAATATTCTATTGAGAAATAGTAGAATTATTTTACTGATATATATTAGAAATATTATATTGGAATATATTAGGAATATTTTATCAGAATATTCTTAGGAATATTCCATTGAAAAAATAGAAATATTTTATTGGAAATAATAGGAATATTCTATTTGAAAAATGGTACAATAATCTACTGGAATATATTAGGAATATTCTATTACAATATTGTTAGGAATATTTCATTGATATATATATAGTGAAAATATTCCATTGAAAAAATAGAAACATACTATTGGAATATGCATTAGAAAAAATAGGAATATTCTATTGAATAATGGTAACAATGCGTTATTGGAATAAAGTAGAATTATTCCATTGGAAAAAATTTGAATATTGTATTGGAATATTCATAAGGAAAAAATAGGAATATTCCATTGGAAAAATATAATTATTAGGTAACAATGCGTTATTGGAATAAAGTAGAATTATTCCATTGGAAAAAATTTGAATATTCTATTGGAATATTCATAAGGAAAAAATAGGAATATTCCATTGGAAAAATAGAAATATTATTTTGGAAATAATAAGAATATTCTGTTTGAAAAACAATAGAATTATTCTACTGGAATATATCAGGAATATCCTATTAGAATATTCTTAGAAATATTCCAGTAGAAAAATTTCCTTAGAAAATGTGTCATTGAAATATTCCCTTGAAAAAATAGAAATATTCTATTGAGAAATGGTAGAATTATTTTACTGGGATATATTAGAAATATTATATTGGAATATATTAGGAATATTTTAGAAATATTATATTGAATATATTAGGAATATTTTATCAGAATATTCTTAGGAATATTCCATTGAAAAAATACGAGTATTGTATTGAAAAATAGTGGAAATATTCCATTGTAATTTGTAGATGTATTTCATTGTAAAATGGGAGAATATTTTATTGAATAATAGTAAAAATATTCTATTAGAATGTAGTAAAAATATTCCATTGGAATATTGGGAATATTTCAAAGAAACAAAACCTATCAAATTAATATCTTTTTGATTTTCAAATTTTATAAATTAATTGATATCGTAGAAAAAGTTAATTAATGTCAAATAATGATAATAGCAAAAAATAATATTTCTACAAAATTCCAATGAAATATTCCCATAATATTTTGATGGAATATTTTTAAATTTTTCCAAAGAAATATTTCAAAAAATCTCTTCCTTTAATATGTCCTGAAATCTACCTAGAATATTGCGTTAAAATTTACTCAATATTCGAACTTAAATATTCCAGAAATACGTAGTATGAAATATTCCACCCCTTGGCGAAGACTATTTTCAAAATTATACAAAATTAGTTAATTTTGTATAATTTTGTATAAACAAAGTAATCTACACTTTTTTTCGAAAATTTTAGTTATAAAAAAAGTTTCTTTCGCTTTAAAAAGATTTTACTTCAAAACAATAAAATTACAGGAGAAAAAAGCACAACAGCAAAGAAATAAAGTAGAGAAAAAAGCCAATTAATTACATAATCAAATAAAATTCATTACCAAGTGAATAAATTAGCATAATTTCGAATAGAATCCCTACAGGTTGTTTTTCTTTTACGAAAAAAGTCATGTGAAATAAGGCGGAAGAAGAGGAGGAAAACAGGGAGGGATAGAGAGAGAGAAGGAGAGAAAAAAATAAATAAAAATAAAAAAAAAGTAAAGAAAAAAAGTCTCAACGAAATGGGAGAACGAGGAAATAATATTTTTCACTGCGGGGAAACAAATTACTTGAAAATTGCTCGTCTGGGATTGACGTTTGATTGCGGTTGCGACTCTACCACCAACCGTGGAAGGTAAGTATCAATGCGTATATATATATATAAAAGCAGAGGGGTGGGGCAAGGGGGTAAAACTCCCAACCTTCCTCTTGTGCAGTTACCCTTCTCTCAATCGCCTCTCCATTTTCCTATTTACTTCACTTTTCGCATTATCGCTTTTCTCGCTCGTGCGCCCGAAATGCTTAATGCACTGAGTATAAATATTCATTTATTTAATTGCTACTCATCGACCCCGATTTTCCGCACCCTTGACAACACCTCGACGCACTTTTCTCAATTATATTCATCATTATTTTTCCAACATTTGACAATAAAGTTGCAAAAGAAAAAAGAGGAAAGAAAAAACATAAGAGCAAAAGTATTAAAGTGAGCAAAAAATTATTATTGTGTTTATGAGGGAGAATAATATTTCTTTTCCATATAAATATTAAATAAGGGAAAAAAAACAAATTCCAAGTGCGTTAATTAATCAATAAACCCTTGAGAATTAAATATAGGCGTCTATGATGTGAATATGTGTTATATTCAAATGTCTCGAGATTCGCATGTAAAATGTAGAGAGAATATTATTCTCCTGTCTTTGACTAATAATAATAATAATAATAAAAAAATTGATAAATGGCAATAACTTTTTTTGCGCGTCGTTTGAGTATTGAGAGAGAAAAATTATTTCAATATTGCTTGAAATAAAATTAATGAGGAGAAATTAATCAAAAGAATATTCTCGCGGGGGATTTAAATTGTTAATTTTAGAGAGAAAAATAAAAGTACTCACCCTCTCTGCATTGATCACGTTCTGTCGTTATCACTAGAACAAAATAAAACAATTTTTTTTTATTAGTAATCTGTTTTTTTATTAGAGATTATTTTTTTTTATTTAATTTTTTTATTAGAAATTATTAATTTAAATATTTATTCAAATTTCACAATTTAGTACATTTTCCATTTAGGGAGTTTTCAGTTTAATAAATTTTCTTTTGCTTTAATTTTAAATCAGTTAAATTATTATTTAACAAAGCTTTTTGAATACCAGAATTTTCATTTACGATATTTATGTTTAATTAAAAATTTCCAATTCGTCGAATTTTCATTTAAGCAAAAGATTATTCATTTGAGCGAATTTTCAGTTCGATAACTTTTATTTTGCAAAAATTATTTAATAATTTATTAGATTTTTCATTAATTGGATTTTCATCTGAACAAAGTTTCCTTTGATTGAACTAATTTAAATTAGTAAACATTTTTACTAATTCAAATTTAGAGAGTTTACAACAGCAAAATGCCCATTTAACCTAATTTCAGCATGTAGCCAAAATTTGTATTTAATAAAATTTCCATTTATATACGAATTTTCATTTATTATAATTTGTAATTTAATTACTTTTCTTAACTAGTATTTACAATTCAGTAAATAAAAAAAAATCAGTAGATTTTTCAAATTCGGTAATTTTTATTTAACCAAATTTTCCTTTGATATAATTTTTTAATCAGTCAAATTGTAATTTATCAAAAAATTTTAAATAGTAGAATATTTATTTAACCGACTTTTCGTTCAGCACATTTTTATTTAGCCAACAATTCCCATTTCATCAAAATTAATTTAAATAAATATTTTGCTAAACGAGCGTTTACTTGATCACATTATTGTTTAGAAATTAAATTTTTTTAGAAAACAACAGTAAAATGTCCATCTTATGAAATTTTCATTTTATTAGAAATTTTATTTAATATTATTAATTATTTAGTGACTTAAGGGGAGACTGCGACGTAATTTTCAGCTATACGAAGACATTAACTTAAAAAACCACCAAAACAGTTCTTATGTACTTTATCGCGAGGATTTCAATGGTCATAAAATAAATTGGATCAAAAAATTTTTTGACCAACTGGTGAAAAATTTTTTATTTTTCGTAAAAAATTAAATTTTTTAAAACCCAACAGTAAATTCGTAGAAAATATGTTTCTTTATGTAAAGAAAATTTTTACCCCTCAAAATTTTAATATTTAATATTTTTGAAGCATTTTTTTCGGAAAAAAATTAATTTTTTTTAAAAGTAAATAAAACAGTGAATTATTGCTACTACATAAAATTTTTATCCACCTACTATAACTCTGGTAATTTTCACTTGATTAGAATTATTAAATTTGGAAGAATTAAATTTTTATTTTCGTTTTTGCCAAATTATGATTGTCTGATGGCGTTCGGGTGGACCTGCTACTACTTAAAAATTTTAATAAAATTCTCTATTCTTCAGGAATGTGTAAGGCTCAGTCCCTACTAGAACTATGGTAATTTTCAGATGATTATAATTATTAAATTTAGAAGAATTAAATTTTTATTTTCCTTTTTATCAAGATTGATTCAAATTAGTAAACATTTTTACTAATTCAAATTCAGAGAGTACATTTTTCAAATTAAATAATTTTTACATAACTAAATTTTCTTTTACTTTAAATTTTGCATCAATGACATTATGTATTTAATTAGAAAAAATTTCCAATACCAGAATTTTTATTTAGCCGAATTTTTAAATTTATTTTAATGTACCTACTATAAATTTTCATTCAGTAAAATTTGATAACTAAAAAGTAACAGAAAAAAAGAAAACAAATTCATTTTATACACAATGAATGGGAAAATCTAAATATCGACATAAATTTTCCTCTGGGACGAAAAATATGGAAAATTTCGCGAAAGCTTAAACTTGGTAACAAATTTAAACTCTCATTAGTGATCCAAGAACACGAAGTATTATAACTTGGCGGCGATTGTTCGAGGAGAACCGATCACATTCGTGGAGAAAGAGGGACAGAGTAAAGTCGACAGAGAGAAGAAAAGAGTCAGAGAGAGAAAGAAAGAGAAAGAGAGTAAAATAGACAGAGGAAGAGAGAAGAAAATATACAGAGAGAGAAAGAAAGGAAAATAGACAGAGAGAGATAGAGAAAGAGAGAAGAAAATAGACGTAGAGAGAAAGAGAAAGAGAGAAGAAAATAGACAGAGAGAGGGAGAGAGAGTGAAAGTAAAACAAACAGAGAAAGAGAGAAGAAAAAAAACAGAAAGAGAGAGAAATAGAGTAAAATAGGCAGAGAAAGAGAGAAGAAAAAAGTCAGAGAGAGAGTGAGAAATAGAGAGTAAAATAGACGGAAAGAGAGAGAGAGGACTATATGGACCTAGGGGGCAAAAACCTGGACTCATGAATATATGAGTATTTGCACACGGTACGCCGATAAGCACAAAGGCCGCGAGACTGTATGTATATACATATATATACGTTCACGTGTTCGCATATGATAAATTTCAACATACGTGATCATGAACGCGCCAGAGGACCTCCTCTCCTCTCTCGTACCTGCAAAAGTCTCACATGTGCGCGCACACACCAAAGTCCCTAGGGGCTTAATACGTTATGCATGGTTGTCATTCGCAAGCTCGACCCCGCGACGTGGCCAGGAATCCACTATCGTCGCACTTGCACACAGGCCAATATTCACCGTCGTCGTGTCGTGTCGTGTCGTCGTCGGCGACAAGTGAGGCCCACGACTACGTGACTGGACTCTCGAACGGAAAACGGAACTCACCAGGACCGTGATCCTCGTCCAATTCCTATATACACTCACCAAATTGCTAAACAAATTTCTCTCGGTGTATATTTAGGTGGAAATTGGAAATAAACTTTTGTTCATCGGCAAAAAAATTTCGACTATATAGTGAAATTTTATACCAAGTTTAGAATTTCAATTCCAGTTTTTACTCAGAACTTTATTTGATAATTTATTACTTAATATTTGTTGAAAAATGATTTTTTCAATTGTTTCTTCTTTTGCCCTGATTCTCCCAATTTTGGCCCAGTTTTGTCTTCTGAAACGTGTCTAATTGGGGAAGTAAATTTTTTTGGTTCGAATTGTCGAAAATTCATTTCGATTCGATTTCGAGTAGAAAATTAATAATAGATGGAATAATTTGAGAGAGTAAAAAAGTTAAACAAGAAAGGCAAAACTCGGCGAAAGTTGGGAGAATCAGGGTACAAGAGGAGACAATTTGGAAAATACATTTTTTGGAAAAGATACATTTTTTAAATGCGATTAACAAAATAATTAATCGTATCGATAATTTAGCACCCGAACGTGGAAAGAACAAAAATCAAAACTGGAATAAAGTTGGTCCAAACAGGGCAGGAAAGGACACAATTTAGGAATAACCATTTCGGAAAGATTTACAATTCAATTTTGGTTCCAAAAAGAATAGTAAAGTCAATTATTTATCAGCTGAGAGTAAGAAAGTCAAAGGCCAAAGGCAAAACTGGGCAAAAGTTGGCACAATCAGGGCAAGAGAGTAAATAATTTAGAAAAGACATTTTCGAAAGTGTTACAATTAATTATTACAATTATTTGCTCAAAAGTAAATAATAATCAACTTTGTGATTTAGGAGCTGAAAGAAAAAAAGTAAAAAAACGAAATGCAAAACCGGGTTACAATTGGGACAATCAGGGCAAAGGAGAATACAATTAAAAACAATATTTTTGAAAGATTCACAATTCAGTATTTCAATTTTGGTTCGAAACTAGTTATAATTAATGGAGTTAATGATTTAGAAGCTAAAAGTGAAAGGCAAATCTGGGCTAAAGTTGGGTCAATCAGGGCAAGAAAGAAACAATTTAGAAAATAGATTTTCGGTAAAACTGTAAGTATTGTATCCAATTTTGATTTGAAAACATAAAATAATTTACCGAATCAATTATTCATGAGTTAAAACTGAAAAAATACAAGTAAAACTGGGCTAAAGTTGGACCAAACAGGGCTAAAGAAAAAAAGACTTAATTAATTAATTTTTGCAAAAGTATTTACTGCAATTATGATTCAAAATTCGAAATAAAAAAATTCTATTCAATAATAATAAAATTAAATATTTATTATCTAGAATTAAAAACAGGAAAATCAATTGTCAAATCTGGCCCAACGTTGGAAAAATGAGGGCAAAATAGGAAAGAATCTAAAAAATATTTTCTACTACTAGTAAAAATTTATTAAAACAATTTCGATCGTAAAACGAACATTTAAATCATATATTTAGCAACAATACAGAAAGAAATGAAAAGCAAACTTGGGGTTAAGTTGGGTCTATCAGGGCAAATGTGTTTTTGCACATGTAACTTTTTAAAATAATTATTATTCTTTCATATCCGTTTTAAAAACGTTTGTCAGAATCAATAATCGATTCCAAAGTTGAAAAAATCCAAAAAAAGCCAAAAAGTAAACCTGGGGTAAAATTGGGCCAAACCTGAGCCAAACTTGGTTCAATCATGGCAAAATAGAAAACAACCCACAAAATACATTTTTGATAAATAAAAGGTTAAGCTAAGAAGTTAAAAGGTAAATTTAAGAAAATAAAAGATAAATCTAAAAAATTAAAAGGAAAATCTAAGAAAATAAAAAGCAATGGAAAATAAAATTCCATGCCAAGAAATAAAAAAAAAAAAGATGCAAAGTTTAAAAAAAAGAAGAAAATAAAACGAACGTGCATCGGAAGAAAAGAAGACTTCTTGTATAAACAAGAAATTGAAAATTCAAAAACGAAACCAGAAGGTTAGAGGGTAAGCGAGCGAGTGGCTTATGTTTAATGGAGCTACCATCGTCTCTCTGCGTCTTCGTGGCGTTGGTGGACACGTCATTTATCTTTCACCCTTTCCCTCCCAAAGATGTGTTCTTTACCTCTCACCTCACTCGCTCACTGTCTCTCTCTCTCTCCTCACTCACTGTTCCAAGCACTTCACTTCGTGTGGCGCCATCTTGGTAACTCCCATCCACCCACACTCCACTCCCTTCTTTCCTCACTTCGATCGTTTCACTCTCTTATAGTCTCAATTTATCTTTCTCCATTCTCATCTTCTTTCTCTCTCTTTCTCTCTTTCACTCACGCGCACATTCACCTACTCCACTCTCTGAATTCCTCCTCTCCTTATCACTCACTGCTCTTCCATCTTAGTTGCGTGCCTGGAATAGTAGCCAATTATTCTCCATAAGCTTACTACCAATAATAACATTTTTTTCTCATTTTTTACGTTTTTAATATTATTTATTCTTTTGTTCTTCGATTTTTATTTTTTATAGTATATACAAAAAAAGTAAATCATATAAAAAATCTGTTTTTCATTTTTGAATTTTTCTATTTTGAAATTATTCTTTTTTATATTTCAATTCTTTTTATTTTGCAATTTTTTGTACAGTCAACTTTAGATAAGTAAACTTTCGAAAAATTTAATTTCTCAATTGCAATAAATTGAATTTCTGTTCCCTTGAAGAAATTTCGATAATAAAAATATTCGATAAATGAAACCCTCGATAATTTGGATTTTTTCTTTGTTCCTCGAGAGTCGACTGTATTTTCTATTTTAATTTTTTTTATACAATCGACTCTCGATACGATTCAATCTCAATGAAACCAGAAAAATTCAAATTCTCGAACGTTTTATATTGACGAATGTTTTAAGTTTCAAAATTTCTTTTAAAAGAAATTCAACTTCAATTTCTCGAAAGTTTATTTCCCGAGTGTTGACTGTGTATTATGTTATACTACAGTCGACTCTCCATAAATTGAATGTCGAGGGAAACAGAAAAAATTCAAATTATCGAGGTTTATTTTATTTATCGAATATTGTTAGTATCAAAATTGCTTCAAGGGATCAGAAATCAGATTGAATTTATTTAGAAATTTAATTTTTCGAAAGTTCACTTATCGAGAGTTGACTGTATTACTATATTTTATTTTTATATTATTATTATCATAATATTGTACCTATTATTCTATTAAACCTCTTATTATTTTTTCACATTATTTTTCATTAAAAAATACAAAACTAAAAATTGATAACTAAAAAACAGAAAAATATAATTTTACAAACTCAAAACACTGTTTCGAAATTCTTTTAATTTTTCCCATTTGTAAATTCGAAAGCAGGGGATAAATGAAAAAAAATTGGATTTAATTCCAGTAAAATGGAAGAATTTGTTGCTTCTGTTAAATAAGTAATTATTCGGTCACCAGTTTTCCAATAACAATCACGGGTGGGAATCGTTACAATCCCATGTGCGCGAGGGTATACTATATATGTATATATCAAGCTCGTTAAGTTGCAGTTTGAATTAAACAAAATATTCTGAAAAAAAAATGTTCAATCGCAATGCCACGGAATGATACAGGACAGAGAGAGAGAGAGAGAGAGAGAGAGAGAGAGAGAGTGCAACTCACACATATATACACACAGGATGGTTTTAAAATCATCAAATAACAATGGCGCATATAGAACAAAGCTGTCAAACAATTTCAAAATTCCTACGGATCCGTGCGCGTTACCGATTAACCGTATAACTTCGCTTTTACGTGATAAAAATGCTCACATATAATTGCACTCTGAATAAACAAATTTTTTTGTTTTGTTTTTTTTTCCTGTATGTTCCCAGAGGCTTATCGAAATTTTAGTTTAAACAAATTACAGAATATATTTATGTAAACAACAAATTCTTGTTGTAAATATTTGTTTAATTTTGATGTAAATTAAAAAAAAATTGTTTACAATTTTTTATGTTTGTTAGTTATTTATTTCTGATACTAAATTTAAAGTTTGGTTAGTTTTCAAGTTTACTAACATTAAATAGTAAGAATTTAACTATTTTTTAATGGAAAACTACGAATTTTTTTTTATTAAAATATTTATTAATTAAATAATAAAAATGCAAAGTAAAAAAAAAGTAATAAAAAAAAGTAATAAAGTATTAAAGTAATAATTAATTAATTAATTAATTAATTAATAATTAATTATTAAGTATTAAAGTAATAAAGTATTTTCTTTTTTAATTTTAATTTTAATTCTGTTGGAATAATGGTCTCAAATTTAAAAATTTTAACGCAATTCTTTCAAGGAATTCAACTATCCTTATGAATATCAAAATTCTTTTTAGATATTCAATTATTTTCAAAAATTAAAAAAAATTCTCGGCAAGATTTCAATTATCTTTATAAATAACAAAATTCTTCGCCGAAATTCAATTATATTCAAGAATTTTAATAAAATTCTGCGCAAAATCCAATTATTTTTGTAAATAATAGTATTCATCATAAGAATTCAATTATTTGCAAAATTAATAAAATTCTTCGCAGAAATTCAATTATTTTCAAAAAATTGTCAAAATTTCAATTATTTTTATAAATGAATAGCAAAATTCTTCGACAAAATTCAATTATTTTGAGGAATTTTAATAAAATTCTTTTCAAAATTCAATTATTTTAATAAATAATAGGTATTCATCACAATGATTCAATAATTTTCAAAAGTAATAAAATTCAATGGCAAATTTTCAATCATTTTCCAAAATTTATCTTAACTCAATGATTTTCAAGATTCCACTATTTTAATAAGATTTTCCAAAAGAATCCAATTATTTAAAAAAGATTTTGACAAAATTCTACACGAATATTCAATTATTTTTCAAAAGAATAAAAATTTAACATGAATTGCATAAATTTTGTCGAAGAAATCAATTGTTTTAAAATTTAGCATTAAATTCTTCTCAGTAATTCAATTGTTTTCATAAATTTTTAAATTTCCTTTTAAGGATTTAATTATTTTCATAAATAATAAATAAATCAATCGGAAGAGGTCAATTATTTTCATAAATAACGATATTCATCACAAAAATTCAATTATTTTCAAAATAAATAAAAATGTATTCATTAAATAATAAAACTCTACACCAATATTTAATTATTTTTCAGGAAAATAAAAATTTCACATGAATTCAATATTATTTACAATAGAATTTGCATAAATGTTTTTGATGGAATCAAATCTTTTAAAATTTGGCATTAAATTTTTCTCAATAATTCAATTATTTTCATAAATTTTAAAATTCCTTTCAGGGACTGAATTATTTTCACAAATAATAAACTCAATCGGAGGAAGTCAATTACTTTCATAAATAAAAATATTCATCACAAGAATTCAATTATTTTTAAAAATAATAAAATCCAATTATTTTCAAAAATTTTAATAAAACTCATGGCAAAATTTCAATTATTGTAAAAATTTTTTTTTTAATTCAATAATTATTTTCATAAATAGTTAAACTCATTGCAGAATTTCAATTATTTTTAATACAATTTTAATGAAATTATTCTTAAATTATTCTTAAATTAAATTCTTAAATTTTTTTTTTAATTTGACGAAAGAATTCAATTATACTTAAAAATTTGTTGATAAAATTATATATAAGAATTCAAGTTTCATAAACATTCAATTATTCAATAAATTATTTATTTTTGTATTTAAATAATTGAATTCTTGTAGAATTTTCTAATAGAAATTGATTTAAAAATTAATTTCAGTTGAAGTTTTTGATAATACTTGAATTTTTGAGAAGTTGCTGGTAGATAATTGCAATTTTTGGAAATAATTGATTTTTTTTAAGGTTTCAAATTAAAATCATTGAAAATCTGAATTTTCCCTGCTTTATATTAAAAATTGTATGGAAATAATTTTTTTCAAAAAACTTAATCGAAATTTCTTAAAATTATTTCAAGTTATTATTTTTTATTATATATTTAATTGAAAACTTTCCGAACAATTAAAATTTCGTGAAATAGAATTGTAAAAAAAAATTAATTTGAAAATTCTCAAAAGAACTTTATCAAAAATTATTAAAAATAATTGATTTATAGAAGAATTTTATGTAAAAATTGTAGAAAATAATCATTGAATTGAAATGATGAAAATAATTTTGAGAAAGTTACAGTAACAGTATTCTTATAATATAAAATAATTATTTTATCACACGGTCACCTTTAATTATTATAACACGTGAAGAAATAAATTAAAGATTTAAAGACTGAGTTAAAGACTTAAAGTGATCGATTTCTTCTTTTTTCTAATAATATTCTTATAATTTGTTGAATTTCAAAAAGGTTTGAATTTCAAATTTTTGAAAATCTTAATTCTTGTGAAAAAATAATAATAATTAAATATTAATTTAAAAATGAAATTACTGATGTTTTCGAATAATTTTCCAATTCAAGGAGTTCGTAAATAAATATAATAGAACAGTTTTTTGAGTATCTAATAATTTTTAGACTGAATCAGAATATTCTTTACACAGAAAAAAGTGAGTGTCATTTTAACACTGAATTCGGTGTTAAAAGTGTCTGCATCAAACTTTAGCTCGGAAGTGTTATTTTAACACCGAAAATAAGGTAAATTTTCTATTATAGAAAATTTATCCTCACTAAAATTACCCTAACAAAATTTACCCGCATCAAAAACAACACTCGCTTTTCTCTGTGTAGGGTCAGGGATAAAAAGTAAAAATTTTCTCTGGAAATCAGGGAAAAACAAAATTAAATGTTTGTGTTAAACCCTGATTTACTAACTCAAAAGCAAAAAAAGTCAGGTTTCTAATTTAAATTCCTAAACATTTTTACTATAAATTCTTTCTCTGTATCGATAGAAATCTATTTTCCTCGAAGACCAGAATATCTATAGAGGAGGAAAAGAAATGAAAAATATGCGAGGGAAGATTCGTATAATAGACGTGATATCAATATTCGCACACAGACACAAACACACCTTTCGAGAGAAGGAGGTTTAGGGATTCACGGCTCTCTGAATCGCGAACACCCTCTCTCTTGCGTTATGAACTATCGGAAGACACATTAGCGCAAATCTGCGAAGCCAATAACTTGGCTCGTCGCCTAAAAGTGGAGTTTGAGGTAATACCAAATATGGGTTTGGGGATTCTCCGTCAAATTATTCTGCTATTAATAATCTGGTGCGTTACACGCGTGATCGGACCTTTATTCACTTCATAGAGTCTTCCTTCCTGGGCGACGACATATCATCAAAACCGATGCTTGAATATATACATATATAGAGAGAGAGAGAGTAAAGTAGCACCCCTCTCTAATGCTATATAATATATATATGTAGTCAACAAATTCAAGAGCAAATCGCCGTGTGCCGTGTGTCGAGAATTTATCGCCTCGTTGCCGGATTGATCGTTGAGCCGTTTCACTTGCTCACTAACCACCTTCACTCTCAATCATTTTCCTATAGTATATGCATAGATGCGGATTTAGTTTGATTTTACTTTCAAAAATCATCAATTACATACTTCATATTTTTTATTCAAATTCAATTTATTTGATTTTGAGTTGTATTTTTTAAATTTATAATTCAGGACTCGAAGGAGTGAAAGTATTTGAAAATACGGACTTTACGGACCAAAGATGAAAAATTACGGACCAATTACTGAAAAAAATATGTTTACCCAGTCAGAGTCAAATAAGAGAAAATTTTACTTAAAACTAGAAATTAAATTTTTCATAACTTTAAAACATGAAGATGACCGAGTGATAAAATTATTATCAATTCAATTATTATTTTCAAGAATTTTTAACTAAAATTTTTCTTCAATCATTTTTAATAATTTAATAATTAAAAAAATTTAATTAAACTTTCTCAAAAAAATTAATTTCAAAATTCAATTATTTCTAAACATTCACACTATATTGCTTTTAATATTCAATGATTATCTAAAATTTTAACTGAAATTCATTTTTAAATCAATTTTCATAACAAAATTCTACGAGAAATCAATTATTTAAATACAAACATAAATATTTTATTGAATAATTGAATTTTTTTAAATTAAATTCTTATACATAATTTACATAATTTTATCAACAAATTTTTAAATAATTTAATTCTTTCGGCGAATTTTATTAAATTTTTTTAGAGTCCCGAGTCGAACTTTTAGACCTGCTTACCTCCTTAAAACTGAGGGTTTGTAAGGATGTAATAGGATGAAAGCAGAGTTTATTTGCATTGCAAGTTAACTCTGATTACCTCCTGCAAACCCCTGGTTAGCGACAAATTTAGATGGTAAAAGGGGGAAAGCAGGTGTTCCTAGAACCTTATTAAATACTGCTTGACCCTTACTTGCAGAATTCTTTCCTCTCCCAAAACCCTGGAAAAACTGCTCATAGCATATTTGAGATCACTTTTAACTAATTTTTATAATAACTTTAATTTAATAAATGGTATTATTATTTAATGATTTTTACTTTTTTTTAAATTTAATCGTGACCAATCGCGAATTCATAAATAATGTTAGTATATATGTGAAAATTAATACATATCCATTTATATATAAAAAAAAATTTTTAATTTAATATTTGTTAATTAAATTATTTAACGGTGTATATAATCATTAAATTGCATACTAAGACCTATACAATACAGAAAAATCGGAATAAACGCAAACCTACGAAATAAATAAAATCTAACGCATGCGAGACTTGAACCTACGACCTACGGACTACGGACTACGAAACTAACGCCCTAACCACTATGCTACGGAACCTAACTGAACACAGACGCTCTATTTTCAGTGACTTGTTGAGTGATTCAATAAAGCATTAATTGACACTAATACACTACAGCAAGTAAATAAATTGTTTAATAATAATAACCTTTAAACATTTATAAATTAATATTTTTATTATTTAAAAAAATGTCAAAACATTTCAGTTAAAAATAATATTTATAAATTAATTATAAAAAAGTACATGTTATGGTAACCTATTCGTAGTTTGAAGTTAATTGTTGTTTACATTTTGGTTTCTTAATCTTTTTTTAATTTTTCTTTTCAAATATTTTCAATTTTAAAATTAATGTATTGAAAATCTTCGAATTGTTGCAAAGAATTTTATCAAAAAATTTGATAATAATAAAATTCCTTCAAAGAATTTCTTTATTTAGAAAAATAACTAAATTCTCAAAGAATTTTATTAATATTTTTAAAAATCCTAATTAAATTTTTTGAAAAATTTCTTTGAATTTTTTTTTTAAACTAATGGAGTTTCTTTAATAATTTTAATTGAAAATTTCAAAAGCAATTGAATTTTATGAAAAAGAATTTTATTAAAATTGTATTGAAAATAAGTGATTTCTTGCCAAGAATTTATTAAAATTTTAAGAAATAATTAAATTGTTTATGAAGAATTTTATAGAAATATTTAAAAATCATGAAATTTTTCGAAAAATTCAATTAAAGTTGTTTCGAAAATAATTGAATTTCTTTAAAGAATTTTATTAAAATTAAGTATATTCAAAATAATTGAATTCATCATAAGAATTTTAATTACTTTTCAAAAATAATAGAATTATTTCAATTCTTTTGACGAATATATTCAAAAATTGTATTGAGCTAGTAATTTAATTCTTATATAGAATTTTTTAAAAATATTTTGAGAATAATTAAATTGTTTTTCAAGAATTTTAAATTCTTGTTGAAACTAAATTTTATGGGAATTTTTGAAAATAATTAAATTCTTTCGTTTATATTTTAATTGGGTTAATAATTATTTAATTCTTGCAAAGAGTTTTAGTATTTATAAAAATAGTTGAATTATTTCAAAGAATTTATTAAAGTTTAAGAAAATAATTGCAATTTATGAAAATATTTAAAAATATTTGAATTCATCTAAGGAATTCAATTAAAATTGTTTTGAAAATAATTGAATTCCTGCAAATAATTTTACTATTTATAAAATTAATTGAATTCTTGCGAAGAATTTTACTATTTATAAAAATAATTGAATTTTTTCGGAGGATTTATTAAAATTTTAGAAAATAATTGAATTCTTTCGTGAAATTTTCAAAATAAAAAATTTTGTAATTTGCAAAACAATAATAAGTTGAATATCTTGTTCCGCGCGTAACATTTCCTATTGCGTAAGAATGTAGTAGAAGCAATACAGGGTTTGAGGTTCAATTAGGACTTAAAAAGGAGTTGTCAGAGTTAAATAGAACTTACGCAGGAGGAAAAAAACACTAAGGGTTTGTTAGGTGCAGGTTAGGGTTAAATTATACTTACCAGGAGGTAAGCAGGTCTAAAAGTTCGACTCGGGGTAATTACATTTTTCGAGAAATTCGATTAAAATTGTATTAAAAATAATTGCAATTCTACGATGAGTTTTATTCTTTGTGAAAATAATTAAATACTGAAGAAGCATTTTATTATTTTTGAACAATATTTAATTTTTGCGAAGAATATTATTGCTCTTGAAAATAATTGAATTTCTGCAATAATTTGTAACTTTTCCAAAATTAAATTTTTTTTCCTTGATTTTAACTAAAATTTTTCTCTATAAGTACCTATTATTTTTAATAATTTTTGAAAAAGTTGTTTGAGAATTTTCAAGCTCATTTCTTTACAATTCAATTTTTCAAAATTTCAATTATTCGTAAATTCTTCAATTAAATATGTATTGGAAAATAAAAACTAGAAATAATTAAAAAAAAAAAATCTGCAATTAAACTTTCTCAGAAAAATTAGTTCCACTAATTGTTGAATTAGTTAATTAGAATTGTTAGTTAAAAATATGAAAAAATCAGATTTTCAAAGATTTTAATGTGAAACCTTTTCAAAATTCAATTATTTCTAAAACTCACGCTCTAATGCTTTTAATATTCAATTATAAATTTATAATATAAAATTTCAAATTAAATTGAATAATTAAATGTTTCTTAAAATTAAATTATTATAAAGAATTTTATCAAAAATATTTACAAATAATTGAATTCTCTTGACGAATTTTAATAAACTTTTCAAGAATAATTACATTTTTTTAGGAATTCGATTAAAATTGTATTGAAAATAATTGAATTCCTAAAAAGAATTTTATTATTTACGAAAATAATTGAATCCCTGTAAAAATTTTATTATTTATGAAAGAAAATGATTGAATTGTTGCGAAGAAATTTATAAAATATTTGTAAATAATTGAATTTCTTTGAAATTTTTATTATTTTATGGAAAAAATTAAATGTTTGCGTAGAATTTTATTAAACTTTTTTCAAATAATTGAATTCTTTTGGAAACTTTTATTAAAATAGTAAATATTGAAAATAATTTAAAAGAGGAAAATTTTTGAAAATAATTGAAATTTTTCTAACTATTTTATTCAGATTTTCAAAGATTTTAATTTGAAACCTTTAAAAAATTCAATAATTTCTTAAAATTGCAATTATTAGTAACTTCTCCAAAATTTAATTATTTTCAAAAACTTTAATTGAATAATTGAATGTTTTTTATAAAATTCAATTCTTGTACATAATTTTATCAACAAATTTTTAGATAATTGAATTCTTTCGAGAAATTTTAATAAAATTTTTAAGAATAATTACAATGTTCGAGGAATTCTATTAAAATTGTATTAAAAAATAATTGAAATTCTACAATGCATATTATTATTTATGAAAATACCTAAGTAATTGAATTTTTACCAAGAATTTTATAAAAATAGTTGATAACAATTGGATTTTTTCCAAAATATTTATGTAAATTCTATTTTTAATAATTGAATTCCTTTGAAATTTTCGTTATTTTAGAAAATAATTGAATATTCGTGTAGAATTTTGTCAAAATTGTTTTTAAATAATTGAATTCTTTTGTAAAAGTTTTTCAAATAATAGATAAACAAATTATTGAATTAAGAAAAATTTTTGAAAATAATTGAAATTTAAAAAATGAATTTTATTAAAATTTTTGAGAATAAATGAATTCTATTTCTTTTGAAAATAATTGAATTCTTGTGATGAATATTGTTATTTATGAAAATAATTGACCTCTTCCGATTGATCTTATTATTTATATAAAAATAATTAAATCCCTGAAAGGAATTTTAAAATTTATAAAAATAATTGAATTACTGCGAAGAATATTTAATTCCAAATTTTAAAACATTTGATTTCTTTGACAATATTTATGCAATTCATGTTAAATTTTTATTCTTTTGGAATATAATTGAATGTTCGTGTAGAATTTTTTCAAAATTTTTGTTTAATAATTCAATTTTTTTAGAAATTTTGTTAAAAATAATTGAAATTTTGCAATGAGTTTTATTATTTATGAAAATAGTTGAATTATTTGTCAAAATTGTTTTTACTTAATTGAGTTCTTTTGAAAAATTTTAGTAAATATTGAAAATCATTGAATTGAGGAGAATTTTTGAAAATAATTAAATTTCGGAGAAGAATTTAATTATTTCTAAAGATAATTGAAATTTTGATGAGAATTTTATTAAAATTTTTGAAATTAATTGAGTTTTGAAGAAGAATTTTATTATTTATATTTATAAAGATAATAATTGGGATTTTGTCGAGATTTTTTTGTAAATTTTGTTATAAGAATTTTATTACTTTTGAAAATAATTGAATTTCTGCATTCATTTGTAATTTCTTTAAAATTCTCCAAATTTACGAATTTACGAATTTACGAATTTTAAAAATTTTTTAAAAATTAAAAAAATTTTTTAAATTTACGAATTTTTTCGTTCTTTTTCAATCAAATTACGAACGTAGCTCGAACCCTGGTATTTACGTTTTGCTTCCAAATTGATAAAATTTTGATATCGAATTAAAGCTTTTTCAATTACAGAATTATGACATAGACTCGTAAATTAAAAATGCTTTTCGAAACTTGGGCTAAAGTTGGTCGAATTATGGCAAGAAAGAAAACAATTTAGAATATCTCAAGCGGGTCATAATTCTCCCAGCTTCGATAGAGATTTTACAATCTTGGCCCCAGAAAGGCTCAAAATAGCATTTCACAATTTCCCCATTTTTCCCCCCGATAGGACCCAACCAAAATTACTAAACATACATATTTCCTATTGAAATGAATTCCCTGCACCTTATATTGAATATATAGAGAATCGAGAGAAATTATATTGCGCTTATGAAAAAATTCCAGATTTCGAAGGGTGCAAAAAGAGAGAAAAAAATGAGAAAAAAAGGAGAAAAAGAAAATCATATGCGAGTACGTGATGGGTGGGAAATTCTCTCTTATATCATATAGAAAATAAAGTAGAGTGAGATTATTCGTCTTTTTTATGAAGTTCAGCTGAGGTCACATCGCGAGAACATAAAAGAATTATTGAACGGAAGCCGTCACTCGCAATAGCAGTATATGAGCATCTTCTCGGCGTACATCGCTATATATAGATAATAATATATACGTGACGGGTGTTTTGTGCTGTGTGTTGAGAATATGTGAGAGAGAGAGAGAAAATGTGTACGTGTAGAAAGAGTGATATCATCCTCATAATGCGATGCAGGCGCGATGATCCGGGAGCAATATAGGAGCCCAGGACACACCACCAGGACCATCCTTTCCTTGGCTTTGGCTCCAGTGCGCCGTATATACGATATTGCTTGTTTTATTCGAGCGTGACACCCATTTTTTGCACGATCCTATAGCCCAAGGGGGTGGTTATATACTGTTGAGGTCGAGATTTTCAGAAATATCATTTTCTCACTATTTTCCAGGATCACGAGAGTGTCCCTCGCACTAAATCCTTGTGGGGGTTATTTTTTATTTCGTATATAAAAGTCACAGGGAATTATTCTGTATTTATTTTTGATTGCGCTCAATTATGTGCTTTTATTTTCTTCGTTTTTTATTAATTTTCTTTTCCTTTTTTTGCTTTAGTCTTTTTCGTCTCTTTTCTCTTTTCCAAAATTTTTGTTTCCTTTTTCTCTTCTAGTTTTCTTTTTCTTCTGTTTTTATTTCTTCTTTCCATTCTCAGAATTCTTTTTCTTTATTTTCTTCTCTTTTTTCTTCTCATTTTCCTTTTCGTCACTCTTTCTTTTTATTATTCTTTTCTTATTAATTCTCTTTTTTCTTGTTTTGCTTTAGTCTTTTTCGTCTCTTTTCCCTTTTTCAAAATTATTGTTTCCTTGTTTTATTCTTTTTTACTTTCTCTTCTGTTATATTTATTTTACCATTTTCAGAATTCTTAATTGTTTTCTATTCTTTCTTTTTCTTTTTTTCCTTTTCGTCATTTCTTCATTTTCAAACCTCTTATTACCTTCTTTTCTTTTTTTATTCTTTCTTCCTTCCTATTTTTTCTTTTCTTTCATTTTGAGTTTTTATTTCTTTCTCTCTAAATTTGAATTAGTAAAAATGTTTACTAATTTGAATTAGTGACTGAATTTTTGCTTTTGAATTAGTAAATTTTACAAATTAATAGTAATTTCTACCAATTTGTTAGTAAAATTTACTAATTCAAAAGCAAAAAGTCAGTCACTAATTCAAATTAGTAAACATTTTTACTAATTCAAATTTAGATAGTTTCCGGAATTTCTTCCCTTTTTCAAAGTTTTTGCTTTCCTTTTCTTCTTTTTATTTCATTTCTCCAAATTCCTTTCTACATTTTCTCTTTTTTTTCTCTTTTTTCTTTTCTCAAAAATTTTTGTTTCCTTTTTTTACTCTTCTTCTTTTTTGTCACAATTTCGTTTTCAAACTTCTTGTTACCATTATATTTTCCTACTTTTTCCATTTCATCTTCTTTGTCAAAATTTTCTGTTTATATTTCTTCTTTTTTCGCCCTTTTTCACATTTTTCTCCTAGTTTTTCCATTTTTTCTTTTTGTTTTTAACTTTTTTTTCCTTTTTAAAAATTCTTGTTTTCTTTTTGTCTACTTTCTTTTCATTTTATTCTTTCTATTTATTTTTTCATGATTAATTTTCTTCTTTTTTCTTCACTTTTCATTTTCATTTCTTTTCCTGTATTTCTTCACTTTTTTAAAATTCTTACTTCTTTCTTTTCATTTTCTTTTTTTTTTTCCTTTTTCCAACATTTTCTTCACGTTTTCTCTTCTTTTTTCTTTGTATTCTCGTTTTTTTTCTTCAAAAATTTTGCTTTTTTTCTCTACATTTTCTCTTTAACTTTTCTTCTTTTTCAGAATTCTTTGATTCTTTTTTATGCTCGACATTCTTTGTTCTTATTATAATTTTCTTTTTTCTTTCTTTTTTATGCTCGACATTCTTTTTTCTTCATAATTTTCTTTTTTCTTTCTTTTCGAAATTCTAGTTCTCTAAATTCACTTTTCTTTTTTTTAATACTTTTTTCTTTAAAATTCGTATATTACGTTTTTCTTTTCATTTCGGTTTTTCTTTTCTCGACATTTTTCTTATTTTAAAATTAATGTTTTCATTTTCTCTTTTCTTTTCAATTTTACTCTTTTTCTTTCAAAATTCTGTTTTTTAAATTTTTCTTTCTTCTTTTTCAGAATTGTCTATTTTTTTCCTATTTTTGTTTTTTATTCCTTTTCAAAATTCTAGTTCTTATTTTTCTTCACATTTCTTATTTTCATATTTCTTTCCTAAAAATTCATTTTCCCTTTTCTTCTTCAATTTTTGTTTTATTTCCTCGCAATTTTTCTAATTAAAAGATGAATGTTTCCTTTTTTTCTTCTTTTCAATTTTATTCCTTTTTCTCTCAAAATTCTTGTTTTTTAAATCTTTTTTCTTATTTTTCAAAATTTTCTATTTTTTTCTATTTTCATTTTTTATCCTGTTTTCAAATTTTTGTTTCATATTTTTTACTTGTCGTTTCTTTTTATTTTGTTTTTTTTTCAAAATTTTTGTACTCTTTTTCTTTCTTCTTTTTCAAAATTAATTTTCTCTTTTAATCTTCATTTTTTAGATTCATCTTTTCTTTTGTTCTTTTTTTTCTTTTTAAAAAGTCTCCTTTTCCTATTTTAGGCATTTTTTATTTTCAATATACCTATATTCTTGGTTCCTTTACTTCACTTTTCTTTTTCATTTCTTTATAATTTCTTTTTTCTGTTCTTTCTATTTTAATTTTTTATGACTCTTGTTTCTTATTCGCTTCTCTTCTTCTTTTTCGATATTCTCCTATCTTTTTTTTCTTCTTTTTTAGTGTTTTTTTAAAATTTTTATTTCTTTTTTTCAAAATTATTTTTATTCATTTTTGTTCTTGTTTTCATTTTTTTTACATTTTTAATTATTTTTAATCATTTTTGAAAATTTTTATTTAATTTGAACTATTTTTTACCATTCTTGACCATTTTGGTTCAGTTTTATTAATTTTTTTTCATTTTTGTTCTTGTTTCAATTTTCTTTCCATTTTTAAACATTTTTATTTACTTTTTTTTTCTTCTTTTTTAGTGTTTTTCAAATTTTCGTTTCTTTTTTCCAAGATTTATTTTTTCTTTTATACTTTTCATTTTTCTGTCTCTTCTTTCATTCTTTCTTTCATTTACTTTTTCTCGTCTTTTTTTATTATTTCTTGCTTTTTTCTTATTCGTAATTCCTTTTCCTTTCTTTCTTTTTCATTTCTTTTTTTTTAATTTTTCTTTCCTTCCTCTCTTGTTTTTTCAGAATTCTTCTTTTATTTTTCTTTTATTATTTTACCAAATTCATTTTCCCTTTTATTCTTAATATTCTTATCCTTTTTCGTCCTTTTTATTCTTTTCTCAAAATTCCTTTTTCCCTTATCTCTTTTTATTTTCTTTTTTCTTCTTTCTTTTCCCTTCGAAATTCTTAATTTCTTTTTCTCGCTTTTCTTTTTTTTCTTCTTTTCGTTTTCTTTCCGTTTAATGAAAAATAAAAATAATATTTATATTATTAGTAATAATCCAATTCGAAGAGACGAAAAAAAAAGAAAGAGAGAAATTCACTTTTCTCCTTAAGATTTTGTCCTGTGATTTTATTTTTATTACATAACTTTTGGATGCTTGCCGGACGAGACGAAAGACTCTCTCTCTGTGGACCCATAAAAGCAGAGAAATAACTCTTGCTCGCAAACCCCTCCCCCGCGTGTCGTTTCTAGTCGGACAATATCGGCCCGGTAATAAATTCGCAATTTCCTTATTACGGGTAATGCCCCGGTCGGTTGGATGGGTGCTGCATCGAAAAAGAGAGAGAGCGCGAGTGGGAGTGAGAGAGGGATCTACGCTCGTATAAATATCCCAAAGTTCCGGTGATCCTGTGACTTCCGGTCAGCCGCAATGACTTACGCCGCCTAGGGGTGGATAGTCTCGGCGAGAGAGCTCTCTAGCAATTCCCCCCCAACTGCCCCCAACCATACAACCAGTTCGACCCTCCTCTGTGGCCAAATACACACACATATATATATCGTTCACAATCCAAAAGAGGGCGACGTTCGCGATGGAATTTGTCCCGCTGGTTCCGCCCTCGCATGACCGCTGATAAATTTACTGCACTTTTCTCTCCTTCCCTCTCTCTTCTTTTTCTAGCTCTCTTATTTTGGCTCCGAATCCAAGGGATTTATCCTCTCATCATGTTATACTGAAAATACTCGAAAAAATGTCTCAAAAACAAATATTTATTGGAAGACTCACGTCTTCCAATAAATAATTGTTTTTGAGACATTTTTTTCAGAGAGAGAAACATTAAGTCGAGTTCACTTAAACTTGGTCATGTGGGAAAAGTCAGGAAAATACAGAATAAAAGTATTTTCTGAATCGACTAATTTTTTTTTTATATTTTGTTTTTTATATTTTTAAATTTTCTTTTTTATTACTTTTTTCAGTCTTAAAGATATACTTTCTTTCTATATTAATTATCGAGTCCGAAGCCTATAATATGAGAAAAATCTTTTACTATTTGAAAAGTGATTTTTTTTCTTGCTATTAAAAAAATTTAACACTCTCGGGGGGGTTTTTTTATAGAAAAAAAAATGTGTGGTAAATAATTTCTAAAGGAAAAATGACGCATAATTGCGCAGAAGCTGTCCATCGTGTAATTATGTCCCGGTTCTCCGCATGTATCAGACACGTAATCAAAAATGAATTATCGCGGAACCACGCCTCTCCCTCATATATACCGATCAACAACCATAACAATGCAAACCATCACCAACAGTCATCTATAATTTAATTCCTCTTAGCAATACTATTTCTTCGGAAATTTTATTCTAATTTTTTATTTTTATTCATTTTTTATTTTTTATACATTTTTGGACATTTTTATTTATTTTTCTCCATTTTTCACCATATTTTAGTTCAGTTCTATCCATTTTTATTCCTTTTTTGTTCTTGTTTCAATTTTTTTTTTCATTCTTAAACATTTTTATTTACTTTTTATCATTTTTGACGATTTTGGTCAGTTTTATTCATTTTTGTTCTTGTTTTAATTTTTTTTTATGTTTTTAATAACTTTTGTCAGTTTTTATTTATTTTAAATCATTTTTTACCATTTTGGACGGCTTTATTTATTTTTATTCATTTTTGTTCATCTTTTAATTTTTTTTCATTTTTAAACATTTTTAATTACTTTCTATCATTTTTTACTATGATAGTTCAGTTTTATTTATATTTATTCATTTATGTTCCTGTTTTAATTTTTATTTTACATTATTCTTAATAATTTTTATCTGCTTTTTATTTATTTTTAATCATTTTTGACAATTTACACCGTCCTACAAAATTTAACTTTTCTTTTCACACACAAAAAAATCAAACATTTTCGGAAACTAGGACCAAAAAAAAAAATACCCGTGTCTGGCCGTTTTGCTGGATCAAGTCGTTTGTGGCTCCTGGGGGTGAAAACAACCCTTAAATGAAAAATGACAAGTTATATTTTAACAAGTTGCAAGCGAATTCGATCAATTTTTTATTTTGACAGCCGCCATATTGGATCCGCCATTTTGAATTTTGAAAAACTGACATCGGATTCGTGATCAGCGACCCCAAAAACCTCCGAGTAACGAGTCTTAGGCAAATTGAATCTATTTTTAAAATATAACTTGTCACTTTTCATTTAAGGGTTGTTTTCACCCCCAGAAGCCACAAAGGACTTGATCCAGCAAAACGGCCAGACACGGGTATTTTTTTTTTGGTCCTAGTTTTCGAAAATGTTTGATTTTTTTGTGTGTGAAAAATCGTGTCGGACGGTGTAATATTTACTTTGAAATATTTTTTACCATTCCCAATCATTTTGCTTAAGTTTTATTTATTTTTTTTATATTTTTAACATTTTTATTTACTTTTTACCTTTTTTGACCATTTTTCACCATTTTGGTTCAGTTTTATTTATTTTCATTCATTTTTATCCCTGTTTTCGTTGTTATCAGCTTTTGTTAATTTTTATTTATTTTTATCAAAACTTCGTCTACTTCTACTCATTTTTCTCCATTTTTGCCCGAATTTTTTACTTTTAGCAATAAACAATAAATATTCTCTCTCTCTCTCTCTCAGTAAAATTTTTTTGTTTCTCACATTAAACATTCATATGTACAAAAACTATGAATAAGAATTTTTTTCCTCTACAGATTCTTTCTCATCGAAACGATATATGCGGAGAAGTGTTTCAGAAGTAGTAAAAAAAGGGCAATAAAAACGGCCATTTCGAATACGAAATTGGTTGTAGGAGACTATGAAGGAACCTTGTACCGTTTGAAAACTTCCGGCTTTCTCAACGGTGAAATACGTGACTGAGAGTGTGATCTACGGATCTTATGGCATGGTTCTTAAAACAATAATCCATGAAAAATCACCGAGGATAAAATGAGCTCTTTTTCTCTCCTCTCTCTCTCTCTCTCTCGGTCTCTCTTTTACCAAAGTACCCGAGGGTACGATTTAGTATCATAACCTGGGCCAATAAAGCAAATCCCAGAACGCGAAGTGTGGCTGACGAGATGTTTATGGGGGCTGAAAACTGCGCTACGCCTCGAGGCACGTCGTATGCAATAAGTGTCCACAGAGATCACACACACACACAATCACACAATCACTCACTCACTTTATGTGACGAGAATTTTATAGAGCTTCGTGTTTTGATGCCAATACCAAAAATCATCACACACCTATTCAGAGTTGCCACAAACATTTTAATTTTCATTTTCCCTGATTTCCAGACAAAATTTTTACTTTTTTTCTAACCCTAAAGAATATTGTGATTCACTCTTAAAATGAATAGATACTCAAAAAATGTTCTTTTACATTTATTTACGTTTTTCTTTAATTGGAAAATTATTTGAAAACATCAATAATTATTATTACACGGAGAAAATTTATTCCTGAAATTTTACTGAATTTAGTTCGGTAAAACTGGGATGAAGTGTCAAAACAGTAATTTTTCAAGAACTAGACTGTAAAAGAAATTGCATTGAAAAATAATGTAAAAATCATAAAGCTCACGATACATGTATTAGCGCTTCACTTACAGTTCGGTAAAACGTAAGATAAAGTCTTCGGTAAAACTGACGAGTTGCAATTTACTGAAAGTTCGGTAAAACTTGAAGAACAAAAATAAAAAACAATGTTACTTCAGTAGATCTATATTAATACTGCCGTAACTCTCAATTTACCTACTTTAATCACTACCTAAACCCCCTACAATTGTTTACGAACAAATACTAATTGATACACCTGCCTACACTGCAAAAAGAAGTATCTTAATTTAAGATGTTTTGGTAGTCATTTTTAAGATGTTTTGGTAGACACTTTTTAGTTACTTGAAACATCTTAATTTAAGATGTTAAAAGTATCTTCGTACACATTTTCTGTGTATTTTTGGGGCAAAAAGTTTTCAGGTTAACTATGGGCTCTTATGGAAAACACTTTTTGTATCTTAGTTTTTAGTAACTTACACTTATGGTGCATCTTACGATTCTCAAGTAACTATTATCGCTAAACATCTTATTGCAACAGAAACATCTTAATTTAAGATACTTTAAAGAACTTACAAAAGTATCTTACTTTTCTAAGATGGAAGAAATATCTTCATCGCTGCTAAAACGTATAAAGCATCTTAAATATCAGTAAGATGCTTTAGAAAACATCTTATTTTAAGATGTAAGATAGCATTTTTCCATCTTACATCTTATTTTAAGATATCAAAAAAGACACCTATTTTTGCAGTGTACAGTACATTCTAAACGCATACACTAATACACACATCGCACGCTTTACATTAATGCTTCAGAAAGTTTCAACTGTCCTTATATATTAATCTCAATTTTATTTCACCGCTTGTGAGAAAGATTCAAATTAATAAACTATCGTTGTACAAAATTAAAAATTATTTATATTAATGAATTATTTCTAACTATATTCAAGGTCAATTTATGAAATATTTTTAAATTATGTTTTTATTATTAGAAAGAAAAATGTTTAAATTTGTATTTAATGGAATAAAACAATAATTTATGAAAATCCTTATTATTTTCAAATTTTTGTGTTTAAAATTAAAAATATACATATTAAAAGTGCAAGTTGGAAATTATTAAATTAATTAATAGAAAATTAATCTTTCTGAAATATTAAATAATAATTGTGAGGTATTAAAAAGCGAAAAGGAAATAAGCAAGTAAGCAAATAAGAAAGTAAGTAATCAAGAAGGAAATAAGCAAGTAAGAAAAGTAAGCAAGGAGGAAATAAGCAAGTAAGCAAAGTAAGCAAGTAAGCAAAGTAAGTAAGAAGGAAATAAGAAAGTAAGCAAGTAAGCATATAAGGAAGTAAGTAAGCAGAAAGGAAACAAGCAAGTAAGCAAGAAGGAAATTAGGAAGTAAGCAAATAAGTAGGTAAGCAAGTAAGCAAGAAAGAAATAAGCAAGTAAGCAAGAAGGAAATAAGAAAGTAAGCAAGTAAGCATATAAGGAAGTAAGTAAGCAGAAAGGAAACAAGCAAGTAAGCAAGAAGGAAATAAGGAAGTAAGCAAATAAGTAGGTAAGCAAGTAAGCAAAGTAAGCAAAAAAGAAATAAGCAAGTAAGTATGCAAATAAGAAAGTAAGCTAGTAAGCAAGCAAGTTATTTCCTTTTTGCTTACTTGCTTACCTACTTATTTACTTACTTACATACTTACTTATATGTTTAATTGCTTACTTATTTATTTCCTTTCTGCTTACTTACTTATGTTTATTTGCTTACTTACTTACTATTATTCATATTTAATTAAAATGAATAAATTATATGTTAAAAAAATAAGTATGTTATTGCCATTTTATATTTTCTTTTTACTTGATTTAAAAGCATTTATTACATATTTGGCAATTAATAAGTGTTTAAAATAATTAATTAATTGAATTTTAATTTAAATAATAATAAAATGATTATTAATTAAGTCTAAATAAGTTGGAAAAATTAACTATTAGTGTGAAAGTCTTTCATTTGACTGCGAGACACTTGAAATAAAGTATTTCAATCCAGAAAACTAAAACTTTAGGCAAGTCAAGGAAGTTTTACCGAACTATTCCTGAAAACTAACACTTTAGGCAAGTCAAGAAAGTTTTACCGAACTATTCCTGAAACGTTAGTGCGCATCAAGAAGGTATTTATTTAATTTACATTAAACGTTCAGTTTCAATTTTTTTTTCAACTTTTACAGTACTAGTTCTTAAGGAATAAAGATATTACATTAGATTTTAAATATTGTTACCGAAAAAATAATATAAAAATTATTAAAAATTACGATTATGCTACTATATCCCAAGTTTATTGAAAAATTCGGTAAAATGTAAGGAACAAATTTTCTCCGTGTATTTTTCCATAGGCATTCAGATTTTCCAAAATTTCAAATTCAAACCTTTTTCAAATTCAACAACTTATAAGAATATTATTATAAAACATAAAGAAATAGATCACTCCGAGTCTTCGACTCGGAGTGATCTATTTATAGACATCTATTTATAGACATCTATTTCTTCATGTTTTATAACAATTAAAGATGACCGGTGATAAAATCATTTTTTTTATTATAAAAATACTGTAACTATAACTTCTTCAAAATTATTTTCATCATTTCAATTCAATGATTATTTTCTACAATTTTCAATGATTTTAATTTGAAACCTTTACAAAATTAAATTATTTCCAATAATTGCAATTGCTATCAATAACTTCTCAAAAATTCAATTATTATCAAAAATTTTAACTGAAATTAATTTTTAAATCAATTTTTATTAAAAAATTCTACGAGAATTCAATTATTTAAATGCAAACAGAAAATTTATTGAATAATTGAAAGTTTCTTAAAATTGAATTTTTTAAATAATTGAATTCTTTTGGCGAATTTTAAAGAATAATTACAAATTTCGAGGAATTTAATTATAATTCTATTTAAAAAATTTTAATTCTGAAATAAGTTTTATTATTAATGAAAATAATTGAATGATTGCAAAGAATTTTATAAAAAAATGTTTAAAACAATACATTCTTTTTGAAAAAATGTAAGCAAATTGTATTTTTAATAATTTAATTCCTGTGAAATTTTCATTATTTTAGAAAATGATTAAATATTCGTAAAGAATTTTGTCGAAATTATTTTTAAATAAATGAATTCTTTTGGGTAATTTTATTAAAATAATAGATAAACAAATTATTGAATTAAGAAAAATTTTTGAAAATAATTAAATTTTATTACTTTTGAAAATAATTGAATTCTTGTGATGAATATTGTTATTCATGAAAAGAATTGACTTGCTCCAATTGATTTTATTATTTATGAAAATAATTAAATCCCTGAAAGGAAATTAAAATTCCTGAAAATAATTGAATTTTGTCGAAGAATTTTGCTATTCATTTAAATAAAGATAATTGAAGTGTTGACGACAATTTTTTTCTAGATTTTTTGAAAATAATTGAATTTCTTCGAAGAATCTTATTTAATTTGAAAATAATTGAATTCTTGTCATAAATATTGTTATTTATGAAAAAAATATATATATATAATTATTGTTTACAAAGATAATGGAAATGTTGACGACAATTTTTATTTTAGATTTTTGTAAAATAATTCAATTTCTGCAAAGAATTTTATTTGTTTTGAAAATAATTGAATTCTTGTGATGAATATTGTTATTTATGAAAAAAAAATATATAATTGAATATCATCGAAGAATTTTGTTATTTACAAAGATAATTGAAATATTGACGAGAATTTTTTTTTTATTTTTGAAAATAATTGAATATTTGGAAAGAATTTTGATATTTATTAAAATACTTAAATTCTTTCAAAGAATTGCGTTACAATTTTTAAAATTAAAACTAATTTCAAAAGAATTGAAATTGAAATTTTTACTTTTACTTTTAATGAAAATCACTGACTTTTCCCTGAATTTCCTGACCTTTGGCAATCCTGATATTATATCCTACACTGTAAAAAAAGGAAGTTAAATTTTAACTCCCCAGGGGATTCTATAAAAGTCGCACCCATTGGAGAGTTAATGCCAGGGGAGTTAAATAAAGAGAGTTAAAATTTAACACCCAAATGCTAACTCCCCATGGAGAAAATAACTCGCGCGGGTGTTGAATGAAGGGAGTTAGAAATTAACTCTCTTTTGGAGTTGATTTTTAACTCGAAAAATTTCACTCCCAACTCCCGAGTCCGTTAACTCCCTAAATTTTTTACAGTGTAGTGATCTAAGTTCGGAACCGGACAAATTCATTTTTTTCTTTTTCCTTTTTTTTATACAGAAATATTACTCTCTAAATGAACCAGGTAAAAATCATATAGTGCCTGACTTTTTGTTTCTTTAAAAATAACTGATTCCACAGTCAGAAAATGACCGATTTTCAGTAAAAAGTAACTAAAAAATTAACTAATTGAATCAGTTAAAAAATTCTTGAATTAAATACCTTTTATAAACGAAGTAAAATCATTTGAATGCGTCTACCTTCCATTACTTTGTAATCAGTGGTGGGCGTCATTAAGCTCACATTTTTGACAAATGGAACTGGCCATGTGTATATATGTATATTCTACACATGAAGGAGAAAATAAAATTTCCGAGTCCGGAGACTCTTGAGAGCTCTTTCGATCTCTTATATGGTTGCTCTTTGGAAATATGCCCACACGTTCATGATAGCTGCGCTCACTATAAACATATTTCTATACTACCATACTGAAGGAGTCATACAGTCAGTCGAGTATAGTATATATTCACATACAGCACATCTACCGTTACATAAAATGTATATACACACAATTAATATATATCTCTGCGAACAAAACTGGACACATTTATAAGTCCCTTTTACTTTACCGACCGACCCTGCGGTTTTATTATTGATGATGTCCAGACACGTCCGATTTTCAAGCGCGCGAGAGATCAGTTTCATCCATCATCGCCTCGAAATTGTGTAAAAACTTTCTGTCATTCTGTGTCACGCGCGTTTTTTTTTTTTAATGAACGCTCTTTCTTTAGTTTCATTTTTTTTCTCTTTTAAAAAAAAGAAAGAAAGAGAGAGAGAGGAAAAAATTAATTTTTCGTTTTCAAGGTTTGAAGAAACCGTTTTGTAAAAATGTTGTTTTTCGTTTCGACTTTGAAAATTAGTTACATAATTGGAGTAACATAATTGTTGGGAAATATGATTGCTGGTACTGAATCTATATTCAGCTTTCTTTTACAATTCTAGTTGTAATGATTGTAGTAGTACTAATGATTGTCCCTCCAATCAATTGCCTAAGAGTAACATTTCCGCAAAAAAATTGTTGTTGTACCACTAACAAGAATTGGAATAACCATCACCGCATACAACAATCAACAGATGCCTAAAGACAACAACAAATAATAAAAAAAAATCCCTACTCGAACCACAGACCAAAAAAAAAAATCATTTATCTTATTATTACAAACAGAAAAAACCAATCCTTCCACTTTTCACTAGCAGTGTTTACTTAATTTTTTCTTTATCCCAATAACAAAAACTTGCCTCGAAGCTAAAAGGAGTAAATTCGCATAAAGAGAGTTTCAACCTTCCCCTCTCACACCCCGAAGATTTCCGCCTTATAAATTTCAAATCCAATCTGTGCTACATCACTCGGTTCAAATATGACCTTAGCAAAATATTGGCGGGTCATGTGGACCTATGTTGTAATGTACCTTACACATACACTCGCGCACGTCTTCTAATACAAATCTGGACCCAATGGGGTGATCGGAGGCACAACATTTCGTGATGTATATAAATTCAAAGTGTACGAATACATATACAATATATAGCACTCATATAGGGCATATGGTGTGCTGTGAATTCCCCGTAGGCTGTTTGCGAGTCAGTGTATCGGCGCGGGCATTATGTGAGCTTGATTAGCAACTGCAAACGTTTACTTTGCAACGTACCCGTAGGATTTCTACTGGGGATGTATATATAGTCGATGCAACGTTTCGCGATATATATATATATATATTCACTGATCGATTATTTCGAGGGTCCTTCGAGAAGACTGGAAAACGAGTTCAGAACAGTCGATATCAGGTGTACGCGACTAGAATAGCGTATATATACACACAGGGCTTGCACGACTTGTGCATACATAAGTGGAAGACCAGCCATCACAAGTTGCTGGCATGTACACTCCGATACTTTGCTTTTTTCACCATTCATCCATTGTTTGCCACACTTTTATATTGTATACTTTGATGAGGGAAAGGATATTTTATACTTTTTTTATATATTACTATATCGTTTATTCTTTTTCTCACTTTATGCTAAAACTAGTATTTTTTATATTAATTTAAGACTTTAAGGGGATACTTATATTTCTTTTGGGGTATTTTTACAGGGTTGACACAAAAATTTAATTTTGTTTTTCCCTAATATCTAGACAATTTTTTAACTTCTTCCCTGAACCTAAAGAATATTCTGATTAACTCTCAAAATGATTAGGATCAGTTGGAATAAATAGAAACAGATTTGCTAAGCTTCACCAATAACATAAATTTTTTCTTTTAAATCAGAATACTTTCGGTTTTTTTGTGTATTGACTATTGAGCTATTAGTTCACTTCTGTGGAACTATTTAATGGGGTAGTAGAAAATATGGGTATCATTAAATCGCAAAAATCAACTGTTTCTAATTACCCCTAAATTTTTCAACTTTGCTAAAATTTAGAGGTAAATAGAAACAGTTGATTATTTCTTACAAAATTTAAGAAAAAATCAATTTTTAAATATTTAATCATTATTATTTTTCTGCATAACAATGAAGATTTTCCAAAAATTTTAAATTCAAATATTTTTTGAAATTCAACAACTTATAGTAATATTATTATAAAACATTAATTTGAAACCTTTACAAAATTCAATTATTTCTAAAAAAAAATGCAATTATTATTAACTTCTCAAATTTGTAAATCAATTTTTCTTAAAAAATTCTACGTGAATTCAATTATTTAAATACAAAAATAGATCATTTATTTAATAATTAAATGTTTCTTGAAATTGAATTCCTATACATAATTTTATCAACAAATTTTTAAATAATTGAATTCTTTCGGCGAATTTTAATAAAATTTTCAAGAATTATTACAATTTTCTTAGAATTTAATTACAATTATATTAAAATTAATTGAAATTCTGCAATGAGTTTTATTATTTGCCTACGAAAATAATTGAATTATTGTGAAGAATTTTATAAAAAAAAGCTTTAAACAATTGACTTTTCTCGAAAAAATGCATGCAAATTCAATTTTGAATAATAGAATTTCCGTGAAATTTTCATTATTTTAGAAAATAATTTAATATTTATGTAGAATTTTGTCAAAATTGTTTTTAAATAATTGAATTCTTTTGGAAAATTTTATTAAAATAATAGACATACAAATTACTGAATTAAAAAAATTTTTTGAAAATAATTGAATTTTTGCGAAAAATTTAATGTCAAATTTTAAAACATTTGATTTTATCAAAAAAAATTTATGCAAATTCTATTTTAAATAATTGAATTCCTGTGAAATTTTAATTTTTTTGGAGAATAATTAAATGTTTTTGCAGAATTTTATCAAATTTTTTGTTTAATAATCTCTTTTGGAAAATTTTATAAAAATTGCAGAATATTAAAAATCATTGAATTTATTTATTAATTTATACATTCCCCGCGATCCATATTAACCATAAATGGGTATCAAAATGAAGTTTAATTTTTATACAAAAATTAAGAAAAATTTTGGAAAATGATTGAAATTTTGCTATGAATTATATTAAAATTTTTGAAAATAATGTAATTCTTATGATAAATACTATTAATTACAAAAATAATTGAATTTTGCAATAAATTTTATTAAAATTCCTAAAAATAATTGGAACTTTGTCGAAGAATTTAATTTATTTTGAAAATAATTGAATTCTTAGGATTGTTATATTTCGAAAAATTCGATTAAAAGTGTATTAAAAATAATTGGAATTCGGCGATGAGTTTTACTATTTTTGAAAATAATTGAATTCCTAAAAAGAATTTTATTATTTATGAAAATAATTGAATTATTACGAAGAAATTTAAAAGAATTTATCAAAAATAGAATTTGAAAATAATTTTGAACACAATTATATTTCTGCGAAAAATTTTATAATTTTTGCAAATAATTGAATTTCTGCAGCCATTTTTATCAAATTTTGTCCATTATTGTTAACTTTCTTCAATTTCTATTTATTTTTATTAATTTTGACACTTTTTTTTGCATTTCAATTTATTTTATTCATTCTGTCCATTTTTGTTCATTTCTATTCATATTTCTCGCAATTTTATTTATTTTTTAATAATTTTTGTTCATTATTATCCATTTTTTTCCACTTTTGTTGGTTTTTATTTATTTTTCTTAAGTTTTATCAATTTTTATTTTCTTTTTTAATCAGTTCCGTTATATTTGGTAATTTTAATATATGTTTATATTTTTTATTAGTAATTTTTATTATAGTTGCATTTTGCATGAAATTTAAATGTTTCTATAAATTCTAAGATTAGTATAACTAAATTCTAGAATCATAGAAATTATAGATAATTAAATATTAATTTATTAATTTAAAAATTAATAATCACTACTGTAAATTAGTAAACATTTTTACTAATTCAATTTTAGAGACTAGAGTCTAAATTTTATTTTGTAATTAGTTTCAGTTAGTTAAAATTAGTTATTAGTTATTATTAAAAGTTAACCATATTTTTCTTCTCTTCCTCATATTAAAAAAATAATCAGATTTCTAGTTTCAGTGATTGAAAATTATTAATTGAATCAATATTTTACTTTGACCTTTTTTTTGTCATTAAAGTGATGAAAAAATTTTCATATTAAATAGGACGTATATGATTCAAACAGAGAAAAAAAACTGTATCAGAAATTTATAATCTACGGTTAATTAGAGTTTTCATATTCCATAACACAAATTTACATTCTTGATTTTTCAGGGCCTCTTTCATCACTACAGTAATAATACACAATCTTTGTAAGATTAATACTTTTGAATTGTATGAGGAACCGTTAAACTTTGAGAAAGAAAAATTAATCGAAATTATTCTGTCAAGCTATCAGTCTCACATTCATTTTTTTCAAACTGTACACCTTATGTTCGTTTAATATTTTTTTAATATACCATTTATAATTTAAAAAATTAAAATTATTAAAATATTATAAAAAAAATTAAATAAAATTTAAAAAATATTAAATTTATAAAAAAAATTATTAATTCTGTTAAAAATTTATTAAATTCATTAAATTTATTAAAAATGTCTTACGGAATTAAAAATTTGTTATTATTTTCTTAAAAGTGTTTTACTCTATAATTAAAAATTTTTTATTGAAAGAAATACTCTATTTATTGAAATTAACATCAAAATTTTGATTATTTATTTTTGCACATTTATTACAATTTTTTAAAGAGAAAAGAAATATTTAAAACAACTAAAGAAAAATAATAAATTATAAATATATAAATACCTAGAATAGTAAATGAAAAAAATTTGAGTAAGTTTTTCGAGAGTCATAAACAAGTAGAAAAACTGAGAATGTAATAAATATAATGAAGATGAAAGGAACACGTGAAAAAGAAAGAAAGGTACCAGCATTGTCACTATTTGATCTCTATGGATATCGGATTGACCAGTGTCCGACAAAAAGAAAAAAAATTGTATAAAAGCATTCTCTACATCTGTCGAAATTAGGAGGCATTGTACGAGCAGTGGGCGCGTGCCGAGAACCCATGGAAATTCTTCAAGATCAATTCTAAATCTCCCTGCACATTAGCTTTCTATTGAAGACTAACACGAAAAGTGCAAAACACATTCCAAATTCTTATATTTATCAAAATTTTCAATCATCATAATTCATAATATCTTTCACTCCACCAGAGGAAATTATGCCCTCATCATATTTATCGAAACATAAATAAAAATACATTTCATTTTGATTCTAATCGAAAAATAGGAAAGGAAAATGTATAGAAAAAAAACGTATCGAGAGATATTCTATTTTATACCCAAAAAATGAATTTTCTTTTCATAGAAAAATTAATACATTTTTGAAAGTGTAAGAATTTGTTTTTTATTTCAGTTTCTCTACCAAATACTAATTATATTAAAATAGTAAAAAAATTGTTTTAAAACTTTTGATGTGGATTTCAATTTGAGGAAAAGTAAAAATATTTTCCCATGTAATTATTATATTATATTATTTTTATAAACGTCAAAAAAATTATTGTCCTAATTTTAATAATTTTCAAAAAAATTTTTAATTTCAATGATTTTCAATATCTACTATTTTACTAAAATTTCCCAAAACAATTCAATTATTTCCAAAAATAATAAAATTCTTTGCAACATTCAAATTATTTCAAAGATATAAATCAAAATTCTTGTAAAGAATTCAATTATTTTCATACATAAGTAAATTTTTTAGGGGATTTCAATTATTTTTATAAATAATTAAATTTTTCAGGAAAATTCAATTATTTTTGAAAATGTTAACAAAAGTCTTGATAAAAATTCAATTATTTTCATAAGTATAAGAAAATTCTTGTGAGGAATTCAATTATTTCAAAGATTTTAATCAATTTTTTGGAAAGAATTCAATTAATTTAATAAATAATAAAATTCTTCTGAGAAATTAAATTATTTTCAAAAATAATAAAATTGTTTGCAAAATTTGAATGATTTAAAAGATTTTAATCAATTTTTTGGGCAAGAATTCAATTAAATTCAATTAAATTCTCGTGAAAATTGCAATTATCTTTATAAATAACAAAATTCTTCTCTACATTTCCATTATTTTTATAAATATCAAAAAAATTATTGTCCTAATTTCAATAATTTTCAAAAAATTTTCTAATTTTAATGATTTTCAATATCTACTATTTTAATAAAATTTCCCAAACATAATTCAATTATTTAAAAAAAAGTTTAATAAAATTTTATGCAAACATTTAATTATTTTCATAAATAATAAAAATTTGACTGCAATTCAATTATTTTCATAAATAATAAAATTTTTGTAAGGAATTCAATTATTTAATAAATTAATTTTTTCGATTTTTGGAAGACGTATATAAAAAGTAAAAGAAAAACACTCTTTTACTTTTTTATAAAATATAGACGACGTTTCGGTGGTCAGGTTCGCCACCATCATCAGGTCACTTTAATAGAAAAAATTTTTTTTATAAAAATTAATACAACAAAATTTTTAAAAAATTAAATTTAAACAAAAAATAAAAAACAATTTTTACCTAGTTAAAGTCAACAAAATAAACATCACGTCAATAAATTAAAAACATAAATAAACGCAATACAACAAAAAAATTAAAATATTTAAATTTACAAATCACAAACATATTAAATGTTTGTTTATTTATGTTTTTAATTTATTGACGTGATGTTTATTTTGTTGACTTTAACTAGGTAAAAATTGTTTTTTATTTTTTGTTTAAATTTAATTTTTTTTAAATTTTGTTGTATTAATTTTTATAAAAAAAATTTTTTCTATTAAAGTGACCTGATGATGGTGGCGAACCTGACCACCTGAACGTCGTCTATTTTATAAAAAAGTAAAAGAGTGTTTTTCTTTTACCTTTTATATACGTCTTCCAAAAATCGAAAAATTAATTTTTTAAATAACTGTGGAAGAATTTACTAAATATTTAATGAATTAAATTATTATTTTCATAAAAAATAATTTTAAATTCTAGAAAATAATAATTGAATTAAAATGATGAAAATAATTTTGATGAAGTTATAGTAACAATATTCTTATAATATAAAAATAATTATTTTATCTCTCGTTCATCTTTAATTATTAGAAAACATGAAAAAATCGATCACTCCGAGTCTTCGACTCGGAGCAATCGATATCTTCATGTTTTATAACAAATACTTTTATAAGTTATTTAATTTAAAAAACAACATTCAAATTATTATAGTTAATTTCTTGCCTTCATTTATAGTAAAGTTCGATTAATTATTCATTTCTCAAAAGACTATTTTTCATTTATAGTTATAAATAAAAAGGACTATGAACAATTAAATTTATCTTCAAAAACTTATTATCAAATAACTAAGTTTAATAAAAAAAATTCAGTGTGCAAAAAAAAGAACTAATTTTTCCACTCAGGCAAAAATTACGTTCAAATCAAATACTGAATTTTATTGTGTACCGAAATCTTAAGAATTCGGTTGTTATATTAATTTATTTTTTAATATTTAGGTTATATTATTAATTTATTTACATTTATTTAGGAACTTCTATTTGTTTACAAGTATTTATTATTTAACTAAATTTTTAGTTATTTTAATCAAATTTCTTCGATTAAAAATTTGTACTACTTTTCAAAAAAATTTAAAAAGATTTAACCCTTTTTTAAAATTTAAAATCCAAGTAAAGAATTTTAAAACTGAATGAAAAACTGTTTTTGGTACAATTCGTAATAGTTAATTAGCGAATTAGGGAGATTTAAAAAAATCCATATAATTGAAAAAATGAAAATTTGTTTCTTGCGGTTAAAATTCGCAAAAGCAAAGAATTAAAAAAGAATAAAATTTTTTTTTTTTGCTCAAAATTCGCAATGGTTGATATATACATCTAACTATTCTTGTGAGTACTACTTGTAAATTACGTCATCCACTAGAAAGTTTCAAGTAGTTGAGTAAACACGTGGCGGGGTAACATCGTGAGGTTTGGCCTCTCGACCAATCGCAATTATCCCTAAACACTGAGCTGAGACTACATCTGTTCTCCCTCTATATATATGCTCGCACAGTGTTGCAACGAGAGAGGACTCACAACTACAACAATAAATGCACTTACACTATTATATACATATATATATTTAACACACAGGAAAGGTACAATATTCTCTCTCTCTTACTCTCTCATCTATATATATAACAGATCGTCAGGACGACAAGAACTTTGTCGAGAACCATCACCGCGGTAGCCATCAGGCTTTTGGTTTCAAGTTCTCTACTCCTGTACTCCAACTACTGTGCGGTTAATCAGAGTTTTCGAACCAAGTTATCCACTTTAACCGAAAGCAAAAAAAAAAAAAAAAGAATCAGGAGAAGAAAAAAAATTTACCAAAGTACTTTAAATGAAATCAATATTTTCGTTTGGTAGCAGAAATTTTCGAATTTGATTCTATTCTTTATTTTTTTATTCTATTTGGATATTTTATTCTTCAATTAAAATAAAATCTTTAACTTTAATTAAAATAATACCTTTTACGAGGCAGGACAAAGAAAATTGTAAATCACAACCCAAAAAACCGGTATCCACTAAACCGGCGTTGGAGTGTATTTACAAAATATTGCCTCTAGACAAACTCATTTTTTTTCTTTTGGGAAGAAAAACAATAGATATTCCTGTTTCTTAATATTTTTGTATAGAAAATTCTCAATTTTTATAGAGAAAGAAAGAAAAAAAAAAAGAAAAATTTTTCTTATTTATTTTATAATTTCAATTGTTTTAATAAAATTCAAAGATTTTTAAAAATTAAGGGAAAAAATGTTTAAAAAACTATATTTGTTAGTTAGAAAATTTAATAGATAATGAAACTTAAAATTTTTTAATTTTTAAATAAAAGAAAGGAAAAAATTTTATTGAAAAGAATGTTTTGCTAAATTTATTTACGAATATCTTTAATTTTAAAATTATTATTTTCATATTCAATTATTATTTAAAATTTAAACTAAAATTCATTTTCAAATCAATTTTTATTAGAAAATTCTACGAAAATTTAATTATTTTTATACAAAAAGAAATAATTTATGGAATAATTGAATATGTTTTTCAAAATTCAATTATCATAAAGAATTTTATTAAAAACATGTTTAAATAATTGAATTCTTTTGACGAAATATAATAAAAATTTTTAGAATAGTTACATTTTTCAAGGAATGCGATTAAAATATTGTATTAAAAATAATTGAAATTCTGCGAGGAGTTTTATTATTTCTGAAAATAATTGAATTCGTAAAAAAATTTTATTATTTATGAAAATAATTAAATATTTGCGTACAATTTTATTAAAATTGTTTTTAATTAATTGAATACTTTTGGGTAATTTTATTAAAATAGTAGATATTAAAAATCATTGAAATGTGAAAAATTTTTGAAAATAATTGAAATTTTGACAAGAATTTTATTAAAAATTTTAAAAATAATTGAATTTTGAAGAAGAATTTTTTTTATTTATAAAGATAACAATTGGGATTTTGTCGACATTTTTTTTTTTTTGTTAATTTTGTACATAATTGACTTTTCTGATAAGAATTTTATTACTTTTGAAAATAATTTAATTTTTTGCAATCATTTGTAACTTCATTAAGGGCATTTGAACCTTGATGACGTCACACATGCTTTGCACAATCTGTAACGTCATCAAGGTTCAAATGCCCTTAAAATTCAATTTTTTTAGTGTTTTTAACTAAAATTCTTCTATAAATCCATTATTTTTAATAATTAATTAAATATATATTGACAAATTTAACTAATTTTAGAAAATTTTGAATTATAAAAATTTTTCAAAAATCTAAATTCATTAAAATTTCTAATTAAATTCATTCAATATTGAAATTTTATAAAATTTCAAATTGAAACCGGTTGAAGTTCATTTATTTATGAAAATTGTAAAGGCAACTCTTTTAAAATTGAATTAATTTTGAAATATTTATGTAAAATTATTCATTAAATAATTTATTTATTTTTTGATTGTTGTTCAAGGTTTAAGTTATTTAAAGAGAAATTCTTGTCAGAAATTGAAAAAATTGAATGTTTTGTATTAGAATTCATGGTAATTTTATAGTTTATATGAGTCAAACAAAAAGGAAACAAAAATTCAGAATTTTCTTATGAATTTAAAAAATTTAATTTTTTGCAGTTAATAAAAATTCCTGACTTTTCCCTGAATCCCTATTTCAGAATATATGATTACTATAATTATAATAATATTAAAACTATATATCATATTTTATTTTTATTTAAAAAAATTTGAATTAAACATTTTTATGTTCTATTATTTTTAAAATTGTTAATTTTATTAAAAAAAAGGGAGTGAGAAGTCATCCTCGCTCGCAAGCGTGCGAATTGTTGCTAGTAACAATAATTATAGTTGAACTAATTTTACGTCCGTTTTTTTATAATATTTTGTCAAATTAATTATTATTGTTAATAATAATAACAAATAATAATAAGTAAAAATAGTAAATTAACAACAATAATAAGAATAATAATTATTATTATTATTTTATTACATATTATTACTATGTTAATTATTATTATGCAAACTGCTTCATAGTTTGCATAATGAGTGTTTCGATAATTAACACGATATTAATTGCATTGAAATTTATTATTGAAAACTCTGTATGAGGGTCATTAGCATTGAGAAAATTTCATGAAAGTAATAATGTAAATTATGAGTACTCATTAATCAAAATCTGGAGGTTGTAACGAAAATTTCTTTCAGGGGATTGATTACGTATATATATATAAATACACTTTTCCACTAGTTGTGTTCCAATTTTAATGTCCCACTTTCGGCTTCCCACATTCTACTTCCAGTTTCTGTTTCTATATTTTACTTTACAATAATCCTTTACCCTAATATGATCTATAGCCTTAAAGTTACGGCAAGCTTGCCATGTAAGTTACTCCAGCTAATGATATTTATTAATGATTGTTACTCCTAATAGCAAGGGAGAATGGGGGCGGGTGAAGGGTGTAAATTTGCAAAAAAGAGTTACGTAATTAAAACCCCTAATGAAAAGTGAAATAAAGTAAATAAAAATGTGACAAATGCAGTAGAAAAGAAATAGAGAAGAGAGAGAGAGAGAGAGACCGAGAGAGAAATTAACACAATCAATTTTAATTTTTCTAAATAGAAGATTAAAAAAAATAATAAAAAGAAAATTTCACCATCACATTTCATCTTTAAAGCGTGTAATGTTTCATTTTCTCGCAGCAACATATATTTACATACAGCCAATTGTCCCGTTCCATTTAGCGATGCGTCTCAAAGTTTCATCCGGAAGTAATGTTATGCGCGAAGGAGAGTAAAAACCTAGGGTAGGTCGGCGAGGAGAAATGGGTTTCAAAGTCCCCCTTACCCCCTCCGCTCTTCTTCTTCTTCTCTTTTAAAGAAGAGGGGGGGTCCAAAGGGGCTTGAAAAGGGGGCGGGGGTGGACTCTCGCTGTAGGAATATAACGTGGAAGCCGCGAGCGGATGGCGTATCCGAAATTACTTAGTCTGGCTTTCAGGGGCAACCGAGGAGAAAGAGGACTTGTTGCGCGAGTAAACTGCGGCTGCGAGTTAAAATATCAGAAATTTACCCATCGCCCTAAATTTACATGTATATATGTACACTCATTTCTTTTTTTTTCTTTTATCTATAAAACTAACTTTGAAGAAATACCTGGCACTTGGAATTTATTGAGGATCGCCAATATTGATGATTTTCTGATCAATTGGACAAAGAATATTTTCGGTATTTTCACTTCTTTTGATAATTTTATTAATTTTATCCACTGATAATAATTATTCACAATTTATTTTCTATTTTTTCAATTATTTATTTTCTTCTTCTTCTTCTTCTTAAATGACTTTATTTTCTCTAATTTTATTAATTAGTAAAATTAATTGAAACGAAACAATTTTATATCATTAGCAAATTTATCTCATTTCGTTTATGAGAGAATTTTCATGCCATCTAGGCGGGAATTTAATGAACTTTCTTGGCGCGAAATTCAAAAAAAGAAAAATTCGGAAAAATTTAATTACTAAATAAAATAGTATTAATAACTTATAATAAATTAATATATCTATTGATTAAAAATTATATTCAGTTTAAAAAAATGTTGCTGGTTTAATTAAAACAAAAGTTAGTCCTTGGATTAAAAAAAATCTTCTTCTGTAATCAACTAATTGAATTAATTAACATGTATACCAAGACTTTAAAGTTTATACAGAAGTCAACCAAATAGAAAATTCCCTTCTTTACGTTCTCTTTTTATTTATTTATTTTGAAAAAATTCCCAAAGAGGTGAAAAAAAAATAAACAAAATCTCATTTTTCCAAGCGGCTTAGCGCAACCAATGAGAAAAAATTAACGATGAAGAAGACATTCTGATCATTGGCGTCAATAATTCATTCCACGCGAACGCTTCATAACAAATCATCGCGGGTACAAAAATAATTCTCACCGTCAGTTTAAATAATGAAAAGTAAAAAAAAAGTGAGCTCTTTCTCTTTCCCTCTCTCTCTGGAATTGGAAATAATTCAAAAAAATGATGTAAATCAGACGAGTTGTTCTTAATTTTTTTTCTCTCCATGAGTAATGAGGAAAATGCGTATATGAATAAGGAGAAGAGATATAAATGGCTGGTACTTTCATCCCTCGAGGGCATCACTCCCACTGCGATACAAGGGGGTAGAGCTTTTGACAATTATTGCATTTCAACGACGTGATCTCTCGTCGATTACCCATTAACATATGACGATTGTATAAACGCGTAAACTAGCTTGTTATTCTTTGAAATTGACGGAAAATTTTGCTTACAAGCGATCTTAAAAATTATGCTGAAGGTAATTTATTAATTTATTATTAATTAAATTAGTTATATTTTATTTATTACTAACTATGGTTTTTGAATTAAGACAAAAAAACAATTCAAAAGATTTGCGAAGCTTAGTTTTCCTGTTTATAGCAAATTGAGACAAAAAATGAATAATCAAAAGTGTTGCGAAGTGTCTCAATTTGTCTCAATTAGAAAAACTATGATCTCCCAAATTATTCCATATCCTTTTCCCAATAATCTAATTGACACAAAACATAACAAAACATAACATAAAAGAAACTTCTACTGGAATTTTTTTTTCAGTGTATAAAACGATATTCAAAACATTCAGAAAAGAAGAAATCACCTTCCACCTCGTGATGTGTGATAATTGATGAATTATAATGTTTAAAAAAGATGATTAAATTGTCAAAAATTTCAAGAGAGGTAGATATAATAAATGCGTCTTGTTATTGGGAAAATGACATGAAGATCAGTTTTCCAGGAACTATAATATCAATTCGTATATATATACATCGGGAGCCTTAAATGTTTTGTCACAGGTGACAGATTGATTGTTGAAATTTTTTTAAGAACCTGTCCCTCCCCCTTCAGCGTCCAAAGAAAAGGGCATTTTTTAAACGCATCTAAGTACAAGTCTATTTGGAAGTGAAAAGCGATGTTGGCCGATCAACGGGGAGGCGATGAATCCCTAGAAGGACAAGGACACACCACCGCGAATCCACCAACGAAACAATTTTCTCACAACCTCCGTCATAAGGTTATAACTATACTTTATTGGTGTGTTTTATATACATGTACTCTTGCAAGTATACTTGTAAAATACATACAAGTTCTTATATTTGTGAGGTATAAGTATTAGTTTATATATACACTTAATCCTATATGTGTATAAAAATGTATACATATTGGTAGATCCGTACGTGAGAGTCTACCTGCTCGGGTTTTTGAGCCTTCGTGCTCCAGTTGGCAAAGAGGTTCCCACGATATAGGATGTGCTCTCTCAGAATCGCCATATTGGATAGTCCGAGGGACACACTAAACCATCCCTCGTTTTTCAAATACACAGAGTATATATATACTAAGTGTGACGCTAAATCTCGTTAAAGGATTTTGAAAAATTGTCTGTCATGCTTATCATAATCACTTTTCCAAGTAGTACAGGAAAAATAATTTCGCACTCAATGGAAAATTGTTTTACTCGATGAAAAATTCATTTCACCTGATACAATTAATATACCTGATATAAAAATAATTTTTACTCCATGAAAAACTATTATCACCTGATGGAAAATAATTTTATCCGATAAACAATAATTTTACACGATGAAAAACTAATTTCATTCGATGGAAAATAATTTCACTGGATGAAAAATTAATTTCACCTGATACAAAAAAAAAATTACACTATCAATGAAAAACTTATTTCACCTGATAAAAAAAATTTCACCGGATAAAAAATAATTTCACACGAATGAAAAATTAATTTCAATCGATCGAAAATAATTATATAACAATAAGTTCTCAAGATAAAAATATAAGTTATCTAAATGAAAAATAAATTTTTCTCTTAGGGGTAATTCATATCTTTTTGATAGAATACGAAAACTAAATAACTAAAAAAAAGATACAGTGTTTTTAAAAAAGGTACAGTGTTTTTAAATTGATGGTTCTTTTAATTTCATTTTTTTCGAATTTTTGACTTTTAAATTTTATAAAAATGAAAGGTTGACCATCTTTTTTATTCACTCTCATTTTCTTGGTTATGTTGCAAAAAACCATTTTAATATGTAACTCAGTTTTTTTAATTGATTATTAAATTCTGATGAGGGGATCGGTACCGATCTCGAAACGTTAAGATGTGTTTGATGTCTTATTATAGTCCCAAAAAGATTGCCAATTTCTTTATAATTATAATATTAAATATATTGGGACATTCCAAATTATTATTTAAAAAAAAGATTTTTTTACGATGGTAAATAAATTAATATTTAATAAAAAAGATGGTGGTCACTTTTTCTAAAAAATATTTTTTAATCCTTTTTGTCTAAAAAAAGCAATTTCTAATAAAATCTGTTTTTCTAAAAAAAGTTTTTCTAACAAACGTTTTAATATATCTAAAAAAAAGTTTTTCTAAAAATTTATGATTTCTAAAATTTATTTTCCTAAAATTTGTTAGATAGAAAATTGTTAAAAGATTAAGAAATAGAAACTATTTTGCATATTTTCTGTTTCTCAATCATAATTTTGTTAAAAAAATTATAAGTTTCTTTTTGGAAAAGTAGAAAAGTTTTATAAAATTACTAATATTTCTCATGACAATATTTTTAAACGAAATTCTGTTCTTCTTCGAAAAGAAAAAAATAATTTGCACCTTTTATATATGTACCAAAATTTCCGTAATTAATTTATTTATAAAACATTTTTTTAGAAAATTTTAAATATATTTAGGAATAAAATCCCTATAATTTCTATTTATTAATTACGAATTTAAATAAATTATTTTAAAATTTTCCCGATGAAGAGAGTATTAAAAAGATTTGTTTTTATGTTTTTTGTTGCGTGCGTTCATGTTGAATGAGTAGTATAAAAAAAATCTAAAGGCTGATATTATCAAATATATTGTAAACGGATAATTCTTCTGCTACAAAATGTAATATTTTATAATAGAGCAGAATAAATTAATATATTATTTTAAAATTTTGTTAAAAAATTTGCATAATTTCTATTTTTTATTTATAATTTTTTAACGAAATCTCAAGTATTTTTTTAAAGAATTAAAACATTTTCGTAAATTTTATTTTTTAATGATAATTTCATATCTATTGATCGTTATTGCAAAAATTGAATATTGTTAGAAAATTTTTTTTTGGAAATTACCTTTATTAGAAAAAGAAATTTTTAGAAAATTACCTTCATTATAAGAAAGAAAATTAGAAAATCACCTTTATTAGAACATTTTTTTTAGAAAACTAAAAAAAAAATTTACGATATTTCAAAATATCTTCTATCACCTTGAATCGATTTTGAGGCGCAAAAAAAAGTATTTTTAGTCGATTAAAAAGAAAAGAGTCGAAAATGTCCTTTATTTAATTCAGTGATGTTACCAAAAATTTTATTTTGTGTTTCCTTGACCTTTCACTGATTTTTTAATTAAATTATTTAGAACTTGAATAATTTTTTAAGGTAAATATTTAAATAATTCTCATTTGTTTTTCTATTAAAAGAATTTCAATTTAAAACCTACTTCGAAAAATTAAATAATTTTTAAAAAATTACAACATAAACCTTCTAAAAATTAATTATTTTCTACAATTTTCAATTAAACTTTATCTCTAAATCTATTTTTTTTTAATTTTACCAAAAGTTCTTCAAGAATACAATATTATTCAAATATATAAATTAAATTTCTTATAATTGCAACTGTAACTATTCTTTTTTTTAAATGTTTTAAAATAATTGTTAAAAGATAATATACAGTTTTTCAATTATATACAATGAAAAAAATTCAAAAAAATTAAAATTTGGTAAAATCTTTTACAAATGATTGAATTTTTAAAAAATTGAAAAATATACAAGAAAATAATTTTTTTTTTTAAATTTCAATTAAAAATACATAATATGAACATGATTCTACTATCCAAAATGTTAAAAATGATTCTCAATAATTTTAACCCCTTCACTGTCAGTGGGCTCTATAGAGCCATAAAAATGTCGTGCCCTGTATGTCCATGGGCTCTATAGGGCCATCGGAAAAAAAGACATTTAAATGTTAACGAATCTGGCTAAAAATCCTTACTCGGGGGTTTTCGGGGTCGCTGAATCCAAATCCGTTGTCGAAAATTCAAAATTCAAAATGGCGGCTTCAAAATGGCGCCCAAAAAATTTTTTAAGTTTACGAATTTTTTTTAAAATGCCTACTCGGGGGTTTTCGAGATCGCTGATTCCAAATCCGTGGTCAAAAATTCAAAATTTAAAATTGCAGCTTTAAAAAGGCGACAAAAAAAAATTTTAAATTAACGAATTCGTTAACTTTTCAATTTTTTTGCTCGATATTTTGAAGCCGCCATTTTGAATTTTGACTTTTCGACCACGGATTTTGAATCAGTGACCTCAAAAACATAAAATATGACAATATCATGATTTTAAAAAAAAAAATTTTTTTGAACACTTATGGCACAAAAACTTTATTTTCACTCGACTGTGAAGGGGTTAATGTTATTATTTATTGTCTGTATTTGAATTTTTGGAAATAAATGTAATTAAAAATCTTGAAAATAATTGAATTTTAATAAATATAATAAATTCAATAATTTTCAAAATATCCAATTAAAATTGTTCAAAAAAGTTGATTTTCAAAAATAGTAATAAAATTTAAAATAAAATTATTATCAAATATAAAAATAGTCAAATAATTCATAGAATTCGAGGCCTGGTTTAAAAATAATTTTTTTGATAACAAATCTTTTTAAAATTAAATAAAACAGCAGTGAAAAATTTAAAAGTAGGATAAACAAAATAAACTCCCCCCAAAAATTGTCCACGTGGTATATGAACGACCCCTTAAAGAAAAAATTATCATAAAAATAATTTTAAAGAGCAAAAATTTATAACCCTCACATTGTGAGGGTTTATAAGAAATTATTACTTCATAATTGTTATTTATTTAAAAGACAATAAATGATAGAAAATAACATGAATATTAAATTAAAATAAAATAAATCGTCGCATTATTTTTGACGTAACCTAGAGGCCCTTTGAGGGGGGGAGGGGGCGTTAGATAACAGGGGAGCTGAACCCAGAGGCTAAAATATTTCTAGGAAGATATTATTTTTATTATTATGATTATTATTGCTATTATTAATTATTAATTATACAGTTAAACTATTATTACATATTATTAATTATTAATTAACATTTGTTGAATATTAATATAAAAACACAAATAATTAATATTAATCATAGCTAAATAGTAAACAATAATTACTAATTAGTATACCTAATTAATTACGAATTTTGATTTAAATTAAAGTAAACACAAATTAATTTTTAATTAAAGCCGATTGTAAAAAGACTTTCTATAATTTCATTATCATCAAAATCATCATTTGGTTAATTGAAATTTTGTAAAATTAATATTTGTCAGAATTATAACATATATATATATGTGCTCTAAGCGCAAATGCATCATTATATGTAGAATTTCACGATTATATTTCGTATCTATAAAGGCAATTGTTCTAATATAATTAAATTAACAATAACATGTAAGCAAATCATGAGAAAAAATAAGAACTGTACTTTAGAAACAATGATTAATTACCTTTTGGTAATGATTTCATATTGTAATAATGGAAGCACAGGTGGATGAATACTGAATTTAATTAGGGACAATATTATATGTATATATATATATATATTTAGATATACATCCATACATATATATATATATATATATGTATATGAATTTCGTTGCCAATAGCGTTCTATTTATTAATTGCTTCTGAAACTAATTAACGATCATACGCTTATTGCCCGGGCTTTTATGTATATATTCTCAAATGTTGATGGCAATATATTGTCGATTCCATATATATTATCCATGGCGATATATTTGACACTGGAATCAATATTATAAAAAAAAATTTTCTATTTTTAATTTTTATAATGATTTTTATAATTTTGTTAAATAATATAAAATATTTAATAAAATAAATTATTATAATTCTGGTAAATTAAATGATAGAAATAAGAGTAGTTACTATAATCAAAATCACAATAATCGAAATAATAAAAACTAAAATAAATAGAATGGTAATAAAATTGTTATGATCAAAAAATGAAAATTATAATAATTAGAAGTTCAATTACTACAATTACTTTTTATTATTGCAAATTTTTTCTATTCGATAAAATAATTTCTAACTAAATATCATTTTTTTGTTTTATAAATTTTTCATTAATTGTTATCATTATTTTATTATTAAATTTAATATTTTCAAAATACTTTTTGCAAAATTAGATATCAATTTATTTAGAAATGAATTTAAAAAATCACGCGCAATAATGTAATAAAAATTTGACAAATTTTTGAAAAACTTTTTTGAAAAAAAACTCGGAAATCTTTTTTTTTATTGTGTTTAACCCCTCGATATACATTAATATATATAAATATATATATATATATATATATATTAAAAATAATCGCTAATAATCCCTTGTACAAATCCCTTTTTAAATTCAAAAAACATGCATTCTATTTTTCTGCATTACAATATTTTGTCAAAAGTGACAACTATTTTCTCATTCATTGAAATCACAGTCGAAATCCTTAAAAAAAGACCCCTCCTAATAATCCAATTTTATAATTCATACCTTTGAAATATTGTAATCCCTCCTCTATGAAAGCGTACAATTTTAAATTAACCTGCGGTGCGGTGAAATAAAAAAATAAATTTTTCAATCCAAATTTTTTTTATACTTTATTTTATTTTTTTATATATTTTTTTTATATTAATTATAATATGATAATTTTTTATTTAAAAAAACTGCTCTAAATAAATTCAGGGGGGCGATTATGTAATTTGATTTCAAATTCGAATAGACTTTTACGTAAAATTTATTTTAATTTTAAATTTCAATTAACTTTAACACCAAATTTATTTTTATTTCGAATTCGATTCAACTTTTGATTACAAAATCAAAATGAATTTGTCGTAAAAATAATTCGAAATCAACATGAATTTGGTACTAAAATCAATTCAACTTCGAAATCAAAATAAATTTCACGCCCAAGTTTATTTTGTTTATTTTGTGTGTTTGTATTTTGTTTATTTTGTATATTGGAAAATATTAAAATAAAATCATCAAAGTTTTACATTTTTATTTTGTATTTTGTTTATTTTGTATATATTGGGAAAAAATTAAAATAAAATAATCAAAGTTTTACAGTAAAATTGTTTTAAGTCAATAAATACAATGTATTTTGATGTTACAATGAATTTTTTATTTGTTTCAAGTTTCAACAAATGATTGTTATTTACCAACTTTTTACAGAATGCACCTAGAAAGTTAGAGTTTTTTCCTAATTTTTCAATTTTCTGAACTCTATATAATTACAGATAAAGAATAAAAATTGAATTATTATTTAAACAATTTTTAAACAAATTTTTGTTGCTATTTATCAACTTTTTACAGAATACACCTAGAAAGTCGCAGTTTTTTCCTAATTTTGCAATTTACTGAACCTTATGTGATTATAATTTTTAAAAAAATTATTAATTCGTCTAAAAATTGTTTAAATCATAATTCTATTTTTTATTCTTTGTCTGTAATCATAGAGAGTTTAGTAAATTGCAAAATTAGGAAAAAAACTGCAACTTTCTGTGTGCATTCTGTAAAAAGTTGGTAAATAACAATCATTTGTTTAAATAACTTTTTAATAATAACTTATGACTAGTTTCAGTAAATATTGTCTTTAATTTATTGATTCAATACTATAAGTAAACCTAAAAAAAGATTAAAAGTTGTCAAAAATTTGCTAATCTCTGCTTATTTGAAAATTATATGATTTTGCAATAATAAATTGTTGAAAGTTTAAACAAATGCAATATGCATGAAAAAATTATTAAAATACTGTATTCGTATTAATACATAATTATATGAAAAAACTTTGATGAATTTTAATCGTTTTTGGAACATAAAAATAAAAAAGCGTTTGGCCACCCCGAGTAGCGTTGGTAGCGCGAAGGTTAAAAGTAATAGTCGTAAAAAAACAAAAATTTATAATATTAATATTTAAATGCATTAAAAAATAAACTAAACTTTTATGACAAGACCATATGCCACACACGTATACAGGTGAAAAAAAAGAATAAAAATGACTAATGACAAAAAGCAGAGAGGAAATAGAAGCTTTAATACTAATGGAATTATATACATAATCTTTAGATTTAATGAACATGATGATTTTAAGATCGGATTAAGATTTCAGAATTTCTCTGGATCTTAGAAAGTTATAGAGGCAAAGATCTAGGATGGATCACGTACGCTCACAATCACAATCACACACACATTGTGAGGGTTATTGTAAAGCGGGGCAAAATCGTTAATCAAATGAGAGCCACTGGGTTCGTTCATTGTGGGAGGGTTATTAATCAAATGAGAACTACTGCGGTCTATTGTCGATCCATGGCAGGGGTTCCACGAGGAGGGATCTCTCAACCATTCCGGAAAGAGAGGAGAGACTCTCCTTCTCGTAATATCGACCGTGCTCAAGAGAAACCATCATACATGGCATATATATATAAAGATATGTTCCTCTCCACGTGTATACTTTGTAAAGGTATAACTATATTTATGATATATGCAAATATGGATCACGAGATTAAAAATTGTCATTTTTTTATGCAGGAAAATAGAATTGGTCAGAGAAATTAGAAAAAATTCGGGGTTTTTTATTACAGTGCAGTACAAAATTTCAATTATTATCTTTGTAAATAATAAAATTCTTCTCCAAAATTCAATTATTTTCAAAAATTTTTCTCAATTTAATGATTTTCAATATCTACTATATTTTATTAAAATTCTCCAAAAGAAATCAATTATTTTAAAAAAATATTGATAAGATTCTAAGCAAACATATTATTTTCATAAATAATAAAAATGTCACAGAAATTCAACAATTTACAAATTTTTTTATCAATTTCTTCGCAATAATATTCAATTATTTTCAAAATTATTAAAATTCTTCGCAAAAATTCAATTATTTTCAAAAAATCTAAAAAAAATTGTCAATAATTAAATTATTTTTAATTTTTTATAAATGAATAGCAAACATTGCAAAATTGCATTATTTTCATAACTAATAGTAGGTACCTATTCATGACAAGACTTCAATTATTTTCGAAAATTTTAGTATAATTTATGGCAAAGTTTCAATCATTTTTAAAAATTTTTCTTAAACTCAATGATTTTCAATATTCTACTGTTTTAATAAAATTTCCCAAAAGAATTCAATTAGTAAACAAATATCATAAATTTTAAAATTCCTCTCAGGGAATTATTTAATTATTTTCATGAATAATAAAATCAATCGAAATAAGTCAATTATTTTCATGAATAATAATATTTATCAAAAGAATTCAATGATTTTCAAAGGTAATAAAAAATTCATGCCAAAATTTCAATTATTATTTTCAAAAATTGTTTTTAATTCAATAATTTGCATATTTTAATAAAATTTCTCGAAAGAATTCAATTATTTAAACACAATTTTGACAAAATTCTACACGAATATTCAATTATTTTCTGAAATAATAAAAACTTCACGAGAATTAAATTATTAAAAATAGAGTTTGCATAAATGTTTTCATAAAAAGTCAATTCTTTGAAACTTTTTTATAAAATTCATCGTAGTAATTAAACTATTTCCATGAATAATACAACTCATCGCAGAATTTCAATTATTTTTAATACAATTTTAATCAAATTCCTCGAAAAATGTAAATATTCTTAAAATTTTTATTAAATTCGTCAATAAAAATTCAATTATTTAAAAACTTGTTAAGAAAATTCTTTCTCAGATTTCAATTTTTAGAAACATTCAATTATGCAATAAATTATTTATTTTTGCATTTAAATAATTAAATTCTCGTAGAATGTTCTAAGAAAAATTAATTTAAAAATAAATTTCAGTTAAAATTTTAGATAAGAATTGAATATTAAAATCATTATAGCATGAATTTTTAAAAATAATTGATTTTTGAAAAGTTTTCAAATTAAAATCTTTGAAAGTTTGTTTTTTTATACTTTTAACTGGTAATTCTGTAGGATTATTTTTTTTTTGAAAAAGTTTAATTGAATTTTTTGATTTTGAAATTATTTTCAGTTTTTATGATCTAAATATTTAATGAAGAATTTCCGAATAATCGAAATTTCGTAAAATTTAATTGTAAACAAATGGATTTGGAAATTTTAAAGGAACTTTTGCAAAAATTATTAAAATTTAAACAAAATTATTCTTCTGAAGAATTTTAATAAAAAATTTGAAAATAATTACATTTTCGGAAGAATTTACTTAAAATTGTATTAAAAATAATTAAAATCCTGTGAAGAATTTTATTATTTTGGAGAATAATTGAATTCTTGCACCGAATTGTATTAAAATTTTTGTAAATAATTGAATACCCATGAAGAATTTTTTAATTTATGAAAGTAAATTCGTTGCATTTTTGCAACGAATTTTTATTATATTTTTTTTAAATAATTGAAATCCCGTCAAGAATTTTATTATTTATAAAAGTAATTGAATTCTTGCATCGAATTTTATTAAAATTTTTGTAAATAATTGAAATCCTGTGAAGAATTTGATTATTTAGGAGAATAATTGCATTTTTGCAACGAATTTCTATTATATTTTTTTTTTAATAATTAAAATCCCATGAAGAATTTGATAATTTTGAAAGTAATTGAATTCTTTTGAGAAATTTTATTAAAATACAGATTTTGAAAATATTTGAACTTCGGCGAAAATAATTAAATTCTTACAACTAATTTTATTAGATTTTTTTAAATAATTGAATTCATGTGAAAAAATTTATTACTTATAACAATAATTGAATTTTATTAAAAGTTTTGTAAATACATTAACTGGGGAGAAAGTGCGATGAAGCGAAATTTTTATATAAAGAATACTAAACTTTAAAAAAAAGTCTAAAACAATGGTTTTATATTTTATTAAAATGAGCTCGAAAATGAGTTGTTCAATAGACAAAAATTGTTTCATTAGAAAAAATTGTTGAATTAAAAAAATTGTTTACTTGACAAAAATAGATGAATTACCAAAAATTGATTAAATATTCACAAATTCTTTTCACACCGCAAGTAAACATCTTAAATTCCCATTTATTTACCCCGTGTAAAAGAAATTCAAGCATCGATAAATTATTTCTCCATCTTTCCTGAAAAAAAAAAATTTTCCCTGCATAAAATAATGTCAAAATCAGCGTTTTTTAAATAGACATCTCATTTTCCGCCTATCACATACAACAATTCTATCTTCTCGGAAAAATCTGAAAATTTGTCTCCTTTCTTTTTTCTTCTACTCGCCAAGAAGATCCTCTAAGAAGATATTTTGTTTCGTGGAGGAGAAAGGTATATATTAAACACACAGCCGGTCCAGCATGTCGTAAATTTCTCGTTACCAGGACATTGTCCAGCTGCGAATATGAGGTGTGAACGAATAGTCTTGATGATGGTTAGAAGATTGCATCTTTCTAAAATCTCGCTATTCTTTTCGATGTCGTTGCGGTCATTCATATTGTCATTTAACGATAGAAATCTATACCAAAAATGAAAAGGTGGAATATATTTTCTGATTTTCTCCAAGTATTTTCTTTTTTTCTCAAGAAACACACACGCGCGCGCGCGCTCTCATGTCGCGATGATCTTTATCGAAAACGAAACAAATATAATATATCCATTTCGTTCATTGTTGCTCAACATATATTTTGCATTTATCTTCACGACTAATCTATTGCTCCCAATGACCCAACATTCCCAGAAAAATTGTCAATATTTACAATAAATATTCAATAAAATAAAATATTAATGTGCAATAAACAAAAAATCTTTTCGCTTTATTGCTTTTAATGATTTACAAATTTTTACAGACGGAAAAGTAACAGGTTGTCGTTTATTATTGGGCGGCAATAATTTTTCTTTGATAGTGAAAATTTGATTGATGTGTATGTTTTTTTTCCTCTCTCGTTTAACAAAACTCTCTCATTAAAAAAAGATAATAAAAATGATAATAAAAAAAAAAATAAAAAAGATTCAAAAAAAGGTAATAAATTTATGTCCGAGAATATTTTTTGATTGACAATTATTTGGAGAGTAAATATTGAACAAAAGTAATACATTTTTTTTTCGGTGTAACTATTTTCATTTTTAGTAGCTTCATCTTTTCCATTTAATCCTCCCACAATCTTTTACTGTTGACAAAAATCTATTTTTTCCCTTAAAGAGGATCAAGTCCAAGATGACAATGGACCGTGGCATCAAGGACCTATCCCACCATAAAAATGTGAAAAATTCGCTCGATCAATGGATCGAAGACGAGAAGGAGAGAGGGAGTGCTGTTACCCTTATAAGAAGGGCATCGTCATTGTACTCCAAATGCAATAAGTTCCCAATATTTTGGTCTCCTATTCCTCTTTTCAGTGTGTGAAAAAAAGTCGAGACTTGATAAAAACGAATTGGTTTTCTTAGGAGAGTATTTCTTCTTTTCTTCTTCTTGTAACAAAATTAAAAAGTCTTTTTTAGAAAAATGTAAACGAATTTTTTTTAAAACAAATCGCGATATTGTTTTCAGTAGGTATTTTCAGTATTTCAGTAAAAATGAAAACGAGCTAAAATAATGCTCGCGTGAAGTTTCTGGTTAAATTTTTTTTAATCAAAAGAAATGAAAAAAATTTGCATGATTTCTCAATTATAATTTTCGTTACAAAGTATTTTGATTTTATTTTAAGGGAAAAAATTTGCAGTAACTTCATTTTTCTCAATAAAAAAATAATTAATCATTATAGAAATAATAAATTTTTAAAAATTAATAAACATTTATTTTAAGTGATGAATAATTAAAATTTTAAACTTATTATAATTAAAAAAAAATTAATATAATATAATCTATAAAAATTTAACTAAAAACAAAAGAATACACAAAAGACGAACTGTGCAGATGTGGAAAAAAACAAATACAGGGTTATCACAAACTCTTAATTTTATCTTTCCCTGACTTTTCCCTGATTTCCACACAAAATTTTCACTTTTCCAATCCAATGATTATTTTCTACAATTTTTAAATAAAAATCTTCTTTAATTTAATTATTTTTTATAATTTTTCATAAAGTCCTTTGAAAAATTTTCGAATTCATTTTTTTACAATTCAATTTTTCGAAATGTCGATTATTAGAAAATTTTTCAATTAAATGTACATTAAAAAATAAAAACATGTAATAATTTTAAACAATTTCAATTAAGCTTTATAAAAAAAAAATTAGTTCCATAAAATTTTTTATTTAAAGTATGGAAAAATCAGATTTTTAAAGATTTTAATTTGAAACTTTTACAAAATTCAATTATTTCTAAAAATTGCAATTATTAGTAACTTTAACTGAAATTAGTTTTTAAATCAATTTTTATTAGAAAATTCTATGAGAATTCAATTATTTAAAAACAAACATAGATAATTTATTGAATAATTTAATGTTTCTTAAAATTGAATTATCTTATACATAATTTTATCAACAAATTTTTAAATAATTGAATTCTTTTGGCAAATTTTAATAAAATTTTTAGAATAATAGAATAATTAATAATAATATAATAATAGAATAATTAATTATTGCAAACAATTTTATTAAAAAGTTTTAAAGAATTGACTTTTTATGAAAAAATGTATGCAAATTCTATTTTTAATAATTGAATTCTTGTGAAATTTTCATTATTTTAGAAAATAATTGAATATTTTTGTAGCATTTTGTCAAGATTGTTTTTAAATAATTGAATTTTTTTGGGAAATTTTATTAAAATTTTTGAAAATAATTTAATATTATTACTCTTGAAAATAATAATTGAATTCTTGTGATGAATTTTGTTATATGAAAACAATTGACTTCCTCCGAATTATTTTTATGAAAATAATTGAATCCCTAAAATCATGAATAGAATAAAAAAATTTTTGAAAATAATTGAATTACTGCACTATGAATTGAATGCCAAATTTTAAAATATTTGATTTATTCGAAAAAATTGATGCAAATTCTATTTTAAATAAATGAATTCATGTGGAATTTTCATTATTTTTGAAAATAATTGAATTCTTGTGACGAATTTATTATTATTTATGAAAATAATTGAATTCTTGTGATGAATTATTTATAATTGAATATTGTCTAAGAATTTTGCTATTCATTTATAAAAATAATTGAAATGTTGACAACAATTTTTTTTAGATTTTTTGAAAATAATTGAATTTCTGCGAAGAATTTTATTAATTTTGAAAATAATTGAATTATTGTGATGAATATTGTTATTTATTTACGAAAAAAAAGGAATTGAATTTCAGCGAAGAATTTTGCTATTTATAAAGATAATTGAAATGTTGACAACAATTTTTTTTAAATTGTTGAAAATAATATTGAATATCTGGAAATAATTTTGATAATTATTAGGGTACTTAAATTCTTTCAATGAATGGCGTTAAAATTCTTAAAATTGAAACTATAATTTTAAGCTTAACTGAATTGAAATTAAAATTATTTAAAAAAATCTTTCTTAAAATGATTTTCAGTGGAAAAAAAATGAACGTTTTTTTCGAATTCGTAGTTATTTCTTAGTTTATGAGGCAAACAAAAAGACACAAAAATTCAGAATTTTCTTATAAATTCGAAAAATTTAATTTTTCCCAGTAATTTTATAATAGAAATCCCTAAATTTTTCCTGACTTCCCTGATCAATTTTACTTTCCCTGATTTTTCCCTGATTTCCCTGACCTGTGGCAACCCTGTGAATACCACGATTATTATAGTTAATACTAATAATAATTTTCAATAACTATCCCGGAAGAGATTTTCAGAAATTAATCGAAACATCCAAAATGTCATTTTCAGAAGAATGAGTCATATATCTATATATCAAGGAAAATTTCATAATCCGCGAAAAGTCAAGTTGGGTTGCAAGAGAGGAAAGCAGTGGTTACCTCTCTCTGGCGATTATTCCGTGTAATTAAGTCGACGGAACTTTTCTCAGTGCTTTCAGGTCGCTCGACGACGAGAGTAAAGCTTGAGACCTGAAGGAAGAAAGAAACGAGGAGAAGACGGGTTTGAAACTAGGAGAAGGTGGCACTGGATGAGGTGGAGGTCGCGACTACGACGACGACGATGAAGGAAAAGAGATGAGGTGAGGCGAGGGGAGAAAGAACGGAAGTAGAGGCGGTAATTAAGAGTTAGTTGCCGGTCTCCCAATTAGGAGCCAGTAGGAGCCCAACTCTGCAAACCGCGACGCCTGTCGTCTCTGCCCTGAAGCGAACTCCGCCTAAAGATCCATTTTCCACACTCTATCTCCATTTCTAACAGTACCATATCCAAGATGTCTCATTAAGGATGATAAAACGTCTCTCGTCTTCCTAATGAGGACCTCCGTTGGCTTTTGCGCTATTTAAAGGACCTACATGCCAGCAAATCTCACTTTGTACCCTCCCCCCTCTCCACTCTCCCCCCAAATGCTTGTTTATTTGTCTCGCGCGCACTCAATCTCAAGTTCCTTTTTCGATTTTTCAGTTTTTTGAATCAACTCTACATCTCATCAGAAAATTAAAAATTAGACCTAATTTGCAAAAGCAAATTAGGTCTAATTTTTAATTTTCTAATGAACAATATCGTTATTATTAACTAGCTAAAATGTGTAGTTTCTTTTTGTATGGAATTATATTTTCCAGATATTCAATTATTTTCAAAAATTGAAAATAAAATTCTTGTCAACATTTCAATTATCTTTATAAATAGCAAAATTCTTCGCTGAAATTCGATTACATTTAGGAATTTTTATAAAATTCATTGCAAAATTCAATTATTTTCGTAAATAACAATATTCATAACAAGTATTCAATTATTTTCAAAATTGATAAAAATCTTCGCAAAAATTCAATTATTTACAAAAAATCTAAAAAAAATGTCAACATTTCAATTATTTTTATAAATGAATAGCAAAATTCTTAGACAATTTTCAATTATTTTCAAGAATTTTAATAAAATTCATTGCAAAATTGAATTATTTTCATAAATAATAGTAGTACCTATTCATGACAAAAATTCAATTATCTTCAAAAGTAATAAAATTCAATTATTTTCAAAAATTTTAATATAATTTAAGAAACAAAATTTCAATCATTTTCCAAAATTTTTATTAATTCAATTATTTTCAATATATTCTACTTTTTTAATAACATTTTCCAAAAGAATTCAATTATTAAACAAAATTCTGTTCAAATTCTACACAAAGATTCAATTGAAGCGTTTTGTGCAGAAATCGCATAAGTCCATTTTTTTCGAAAATCACTTTTTTATTGAAAATTAATCTTTAAATGAAGCTTTTTAATATGGTAAAATATTACATAATATTACATAAGTGACTAAACTAAAATATCATTTTGTGCAGAAACAGCACAAGTCCATGATAAGTTTTATATTTATTTGTGATATTCTTGACGTATTTTAATAATTTATATTAAACAGTTTATATTATAAATAAAAACACTCATGGGAAGCAAAAAGTGATAGTGGTGACTGAATTATTTTAAAATTAGAAAATATTGTAAATTGGTTCAATTTATTCTTAAAACAATTTTATTATTTATAAAATGTTACTAAAAATTATCCAAATTTAATATTTTAAATAAATGTTATTAAATATTTCATAAAACTTTGATATTTCACTGGATTTAATAAATTTTCTGTGTTTTTCATTTCATTTTGTGCAGAAACAGCATAAGTCCAAATGTTAATTTATTTTTTAATTTTTTATATTAAGTAGATAATTAATTAATCATATTGGATTTTTTAACTTATAGGTTAGTAGAATATAATGCAAAAAGCCGAATTAAAAAAAATCTTAACATTTACGAGAAAAAACAGTTTTTATTGATTCCTGAACAATTTCGAATTATGGACTTATGCTGTTTCTGCACAAAACGCTTCAATTATTTTACAAAAAAAATAAAAATTTTCCAAATGTATTCAATTATTTCAAAGAGAATTTGCATAAATTTTTTCAATAAAACCAAATGTTTTAAAATTTGACATTAAATTCTTCGCAGTAATTCAATTAATTTCAGAAATTTAAAAATTCCTTTTAGGGATTTAATTATTTTCATAAATAATAAAATCAATCGGAAGAAGTCAATTATTTTGATAAATAAGAATATTCATCAAAAGAATTCAATTATTTTCAAAAGTAATAAAATTCGTTTATTTTCAAACATTTTAATAAAATCAATGGCAAAATTTCAATTATTTTCGAAAATTTTTTTCTTTTGAATAATTTGTATATCTAGGTATTATTTTAATAAAATTTTCCCAAAGAAAAAGAATTCTACTATTTTAATAAAATTTCCCAAAATAATTAAATTATTAAACAAACATTTTTATAAAATTCTGCAAGATAACATTCAATTATTTTCCAAATAAATAAAAATTCCACATGAATTCATTTATTGAATATCGAATTTGCATAAATTTTTTCGAAGAAATCAAATGTTTTAAAATTTTTTATTTAATTCATCATGCAGTAATTCAATTATTTTCAAAAATTTTTTAATTTTTTTCATGGATTTAATTATTTTCATAAATAATAAAATAATTCGGAGGAAGTCAATTATTTTCATAAATAACAATATTCATCACAAGAAATCAATTATTTTTAAAACTTATAAAATTCAATTATTTTAAAAAATTTTAAAAAATTTCACAAAAGAATTGAATTATTTAAAAATAATTTTGACAAAATTTTACACGAATATTTAATTATTTTCTATAATAATGAAAATTTCACAGGAATTCAATTATTAAAAATATAATTTACATAAAGTTTTTCAAAAAAAGTCAATTCTTTAAAACTTTTTATTAAAATTCTTTGTAATAAATCAACTATTTTCATAAATAATAAAATTCATTGCAGAATTTCAATTATTTTTAATACAATTTTAATCAAATTCCTCGAAAAATGTAATTATTCTAAAAAATGTTATTAAAATTTGCCAAAAGAATTCAATTTTAAGAAACATTTAATTATTCAATAAATTATATCTATGGTTGTATTTAATTTTAAATAATTGAATTCTTATAGAATTTTCGAATAAAAATTGATTTAAAAATTAATTTCAGTTAAAGTTACTAATAATTGCAATTTTTTTTAGAAATAATTGAATCTTGTAAAAGATTCAAATTAAAATCTTTGAAAATCTGAATTTTTCCATACTATAAATAAAAAATGTTATGGAACCAATTTTTTTTATAAATCTTAATTGCAATTGTTTAAAATTATTTCAAGTTTTTATTTTCTAATGCAAATTTAATTTAACAATTTTCGAATAATCGAGTTTCGAAAAATTGAATTGTAAAAACATGAATTTTGAAAATTTCAAAAGAACTTTATTAAAAATTATAAAAAATAATTGAATTAAAAAAAATTTGTATTTAAAAATTTTAGAAAATAATCATTGAATTGAAATGATAAAAATAATTTCAAAGAAGTTACAGTAACAGTATTCTTATAATATAAAATAATGATTTTATCACTCGATTATCTTTAATTGTTATAAGTTATTGAATTTAAAAAAGTTTGTAATTTAAATTTTAAAAATCTTGATTCCTGTGGAAAAATAATAATGATTAAATATTTATTCAGAAAAGAAGTTATTGATGTTTTCGAATAATTTTACAATCGTTTTTAACAAATAGAAATTTTGTAAATATTCTTTCCAAAATAAATTTACAATTTCTTAAACAAAATTTGATTTATAACATATTTTTTTTTACTTTAAACTTGTACTTTGTTTATGAATTATAATTGAGAAGCAGAAAATGTGCTAAATATTTTCTACTTTCTAATTTTAATTTTGCAACAATTTTTTAATTTTCTTTTTAGAAAGAGGGAAAAAATAGCTGCATAATTTCGATTTATCAAACAATTAAGTTTTTTATAGTAGAAAAAGGAAAATATTTTGCAGGATTTACATTTGTTAATTACCTAAAACGTTTATTACAAAATGCTTATTTTTTTATCAACAAAGAAATAATGAATAATAACATTAATAATTTTTTTAGTTTAATACAAATATTTTTGAATTATTTGAAAAATAAAGATAATATTTTTAATTCAAAAAATAGTAAAAAAAAAAATAAAGAAGTAGGTATAATATTATCTAATATCAAAACAAAGAAAAACAAAAGCATGCACTTCAAGTGTGGTCAGACTGGGCAGAATACGACGATTATTATAGTTAATAAAATCGTTGAATTGAAATTTCGTTTTTAATTAATAAAATGAGAAAAAGTTGCAACAAAAAAAACTGTAAGAAGTTTAATTTTCGAAAAAGTGTAAATTTCTGCTTCTTAACTAAATTTAATTAAAAGAAATTTGGAAAAAGTTAAAAATCAGTTTGAAAAAGTATGTTGAAAAAAAACTTAAATTCACAGATCCGGTTTCTTGACCCTTTGGGAATAGGATCATCATACGATAATCATCATCCCCGTGATTAGCATCATTGAGGGAACACATTATTATAATCTAAAACTTCATCTTCAAGACTTGAACTCACATCAAATCATCTCCAGTGGGCAAATCGTCACTTCCCCCTTCTAGAAAAAAACACCTCATACTCTCTCTCTCTCTCTCTCTCTCTCTCTCTCTCTCTCTCTCTCTCTCTCTCTCTCTCTCTCTCTCTCTCTCTCTCTTTCTCGTAAAAATTCAGTCTTCCATCAAAAGCTATATGAATTTCTCGTTCATTCACCCCGTTCACAGCCTCTCATTGTGACAAATTGGCCGAAGGGTTCGTTCTTCTTTCTCAACAAGAGCCCAGGTTTTCTTAGTTCTCTCGCACACTTTCTCTCTCTCTCCGCGAAAAAGGGGTAGATAATTGTAACGAGCACCGATTACACAACACGCCCATAAGGAACACGAACGATAAGAATTTAAATGACTCCAACAAACGGAAGATTCTAAATGCGACAATTTTCAAAAGGCGCAAAAAAGGGGCGCGATAAAAGTTAGCCTCTTTTCTTCGTCCAATTTCATTCCAATTGTCTCGAGAATCGAATCGAATCGAGAGTTTGACAAAATGCTTCTCTTCTTTATTTTTTCTTTTTTGAAAGAGTAAACAAAAAAAAATAGTCTTAAAGAGAAATAGGTTTGAAAAATGAATTCTTCTTTTTCAACAATTCTACAAAAGGGTAAAAAAAGGGGTTGGATATGTATCGATATTGTGGTGGAATGGCTTCGATCAAGTGGATTGAAAAGCGTCGACATATCGAGACGCACCGGAAATTCATGCATACTGCTTTATATACATATATACACACACGTTTCAACGGTTTCTACTGCGACGATGAGAGAGACGTGCCAGCCTCGACTTTTCCTATTCCCTTCAATGCTCTTGCACTCACCATCAAAACCCTCAACAGGTTGCGCATTCCTCTTTCTGATAACGTCGTCTTTCAGAAACCTTACCAGTCGTGGCATATTCATATATAGAATAAGGCGCTATTTCAAGCTCGATCAATATTGATTTTTTTTTTTCCTTTTTTGGATTGAAGAAAAAGTTTGACACGATTTTCGAAAAAGAAAAGGAATAAAGTTATTTTCTGCTTTTTTAGAAGGGAAATTGGAAAAATGAAAAATGAACCAAAAACTTAGTTTGGAATAATTGCGATCAGGTCATGACACAGCCAGATTGATATCTGGCTGTGTCATGACCTGATCGTAATTATTCCAAAATAAGTTTTTGGTTCACCTTGGCAAAGCTTTTCAATATCTATATTAGCTTAATTACAATAACAGAGTTACCAGACAAACATTTAATTTTGTTTTTTCCCTAACTTTTCCCTGATTTCGAGACAAAATTTCTTTTTCCCTGACCCTAAAAAATATTTTGATTCACTCTAAAAATTATTAGATAATAGATACTCAAAAAAGTGTTCTATTACATTTACTTACAAATTTCTTCAATAATAAAATTATTCGAAAACATTAACAACTTCTTTTTTAAATAAATATCTAATCATTATTATTTTTTCACGGGAATTAAGATTTTCAACAACTTCAAATTTTAAATAAGATAATCGAGTGACAAAATCATTATTTCATATTATAAGTTGTAACGATAGCGTTTAAAATCTAACGTGAGAAATTAAATTTCGAGCTATTCTTTTGTCAATTAAAAATCACGAACATTATAAAGTATATTGTTACTGTAACTTCTTCAAAATTATTTTCATCATTTCAATTCAATGATTATTTTCTAGAATTTTTAAATAAAATTTCTATTTAAATCAATTATTTTTAATAATTTTTGATAAAGTTCTCTTGAGAATTTTCAAATTCATATTTTTACAATTAAATTTTACGAAATATCGATTATTTGGAAATTTTTTGGAAATTTTTCAATTAAATATACATTAGAAAATAAAAACTTAAAACAATTTCGATTAAGCTTTTTGAAAAAAATTAGTTCCATAAAATTTTTAATTTAAAGTATGGAAATTTCAGATTTTCAAAGATTTAAATTTGAAACTTTCACAAAATTTAATTATTTACAAAAATTGCAATTATTATAGTAACTTCTCAAAAGTTTAATTATTATCAAAAACGATAATTGAATAATTGAGTGCTTCTTCAAATTGAATTCTTGTACACAATTTTTAAAATCAAATTTTTAAATAATTGAATTCTTTTGGTAAATTTTAATAACATTTTTTATAATAATTACATTTTTCGAGGAATTTGATTAAAAATTGTATTAAAAATAATTGAAATTCTGCAATGAGTTTTATTATTTATGAAAATAATTGAATTATTGGGAAGAATTTTATAAAAAAAAGTTTGAAACGATTGACTTTTTTCGAAAATTATTTATGCAAATTCTATTTTTAATAATTGAATTCCTGTTAAATTTTCAATATTCTAGAAAATAATTGAATATTCGTGTGGAATTTTGTCAAAACTGTTTTTAAATAATTGAATTCTTTTGGGAAATTTTCTTGAACAATAAATTAACAATTTATTGAACTAAGAAATTTTTTGAAAATAATTGAAATTTTGGCAAGAATTTTATTAAAATTTTTGAGAATAAATGAATTTTATTTCTTTTAAAAATAATTGAATTCATGTGATGAATATTGTTATTTATGAAAATAATTGACTTCTTCCGATAGATTTTCTTATTTATGAAAATAATTAAATCCCAAAAAGGAATTTTAAAATTTATGAAAACGATGGAATTACTGCGAAGAATATAGTGCCAAATTTTAAAACATTTCATTTCTTCGAAGAAATTTATGCAAATTCTATTTTAAATAATTGAATTCTCTTGAAACTTTTATTTTTCTGGAAGATAATTGAATGTTGGTGTAGAGTTTTATAAAAATTTTTGTTCAATAATTGAATTTTTTTGGGAAATTTTATTAAAATAGTAGAATTTTGAAAATCATTGAATTAAGAAAATTTTTGGAAAATGATGGAAATTTTTGCATGAATTATATTAACTTTTTTGAAAATAATCAAATTCTTGTGATGAATTCTATTATTTATGAAAATAATTTAATTTTGCAATCAAATTTATTAAAATTTCTAAAAATAATTGAATTTTATCGAAGAATTTTGCGATTCATTTATAAAGATATAATTGAAATGTTGATCACAACATTTTTTTAGATTTATTGAAAATAATTGGATTTTGCAATGGATTTTGTTAAAATTTTTCAAAATTATTGAATTTTATTACTTTTGAAAATTAACTGAATTCTAGTGATGAATACTAATGAAAATAATTGAATTTTGCAATGAATTTTATTAAAATTTCTGAAAATAATTGAATGTTGTCGAAGAATTTTGCAATTCACTTATAAAAATAATTGAAATGTTGACATTTTTTTTCCATTTTTTGAAAATAATTGAATTTTGCAATGAATTTTATTTAAATTCCTGAAAATACTTGAATTTTGTCTAAGAATTTTGCTATTCATTTATAAAGATAATTGAAATGTTGAGGAGAATTTTTTTTTTAATTTTTGAAAATAATTGAATATCCGGAAAGAATTTTTTAAGGCAAACAAAAAGAAACAAAAATTCAGAATTTTCTTATAAATTCTAGGCATTTAATTTTTTCCAGTACTTGTAATAAAAATCCCTGATTTTTCTCTGGCTAATTCTACTTTCCCTGATTTTCTTGACCTGCGGTAACCTTGAATGAGGCTCCATTAGTGCCAGGTTAGCGCCTTGTCGAAGTTTTCTTATAATTAATTAGTTAAAAACCTTGTGTAGAAATTATAACTATGACCCAAAATTTGTCGAACTGAATTCCTAATTCCTATATTCGATATTGAAACTGGGGCCAAATTCAGAAAGTGAAATTCAATCCAGCCCTGTTTCAACCACGATAGAGACAGGTCTGATTTTGTATTCCCTTCAAAAATCAGAATATTTTCAGACCAAATTTTGGATTGAAATAAATCCTTTTAATGACCCAACTCGCGTGTAGAAATGCAAACAGTGTAGCTAAGAAACGAAATTCAATCAAGCCCTGTTTCAACCCTGACAGGGGCCTAGTCGGGCTGAACCTAGAACTCCTCGAAATTCGGTTGAAATTTGAAAATTTCTACATAAAAAATTCGCAGAAAACCTACTTTACTACCGTTTTTAATTTTTATACCCCCTTTTTCTCAAATTGATCCTAACCAATCAATTTGCAACCAAAATTAAATTTCTGTAAACAAAGAAATAGCCCCAGGTAAAAGTGCGTAATACACGATCAAACACGTATATTCCGAGAAAAAATGCTCCCGTTTTCGGCACACAGCGCAAGGATAATCTTTTTCCACATTCCAGAGGGCATTTTAAGAACATCAAGGCGCAACAACAATGAAGATGAAATTTAATTCGCCCCTTGGAGAAACAGAATCCAAAACTACAAAGTTCATTAAACCGAAAAATACACACACATGAGAAGAGTGTGTGTGAGTATGTGTATGACACAAGATCCCATAAAAATTTTCGTGTGCATGGGTTGGCTCTCGGGCTCTTTGTCTCAAAGCTCTCGATTCGTGCGTCGTATATATGTGGAGAGGTTGGTTCCCTCCTCCGGTCGTGTACCCAACCGATCGTAGGCCTGTCGGTTGACAGGCCCAAAGTTCAACTCAGTGGAAGGGCACATCATCGCACACCTGGTCGGCTCGCGCGATATGCCCCACACACACAAAAATACAGACATACGAGATGAGAGGACGCAAGATGAAGGGCAAAACGAGAAGTGGTAGGGGAAAGGGAAAAGGGGGATATTACCATGACAAAGGGGGACCCCGTCGAGAACTCTGTTGAAGACCCAGGTGCGTGGGACCGAGTTTTTAAAGAATTGGGCCCCGGTAGCCGCTAGAGGGCGTTTCGAAACACCCCCGCCTGCTCACCCTTCCTTTTTGCCTTGTTCCACCTCCTCCACCTCCTCCTCCTCCTTCGTCTTCGTCTTCTAACAAACTTTCATCTCATCTAACCCGCAACGCCCTAAAATTATGATCCGGTTTCCATACCCAAATCAAAAAACATAAAAAAGAAAATAAGTGTCCAAAAAGGTAGTACAAGAAGCCGGCATCTTGAGTCTTTGGTTTCGAGTATTTTCTTTGTTATGTTGGAGATGAAGAAAGAAGGAAAATATTCACGAGCAGTAATAAGAGACGAGATATGTATTAGGTAAAATGTGCTACTGTTAGAAAATACGTTTCCAAGTCGGTTTTTATTATAGGTAATTCGAGATATTTGGGAGGTCACTAAAGATCATGAGTCCAAGTAGTGCATGGGAAAAGTTGCCCTTAATTTTACAGGTTTTTTTTTAAATTCTAGGGAAATCGTGTTATTAGATCAATTTCTTTTGTACAGTCTTTTGTACATGGGGATTTAACAAAAAAGTGGACGTTTTAAACAATTGGTATATTTGGTGATAATTTTGAGATGGATTTTTTTTTAAGAATAACTAGAACTTTAATATTAATAATGAGACTTTTGTTATAATTTATAATTTCTAAAAGTATTTTGGAGAAATTTTTATTCTTTCCACAAATTCTATTGTTTTCCTTTTTGTTAAAAACTTTTTTCTATGGTGTAAAGAAGGAGATTTTTGATAAATTGTAGATGAACACAAAAAAAAAATTTATAATTCCTTTTCTATTGTAAATTTCAATTTAATATTTATTAAATTTCAAATTTCATTTTCAATATTTTATAAATACAAATAATTAAATTATTACAAATTTAATACATTTTTAAAGGAAATTAGACTAATTAGAAAATTGAGAAAGAAAATTTATAATTTCTATATTTTTAAACTCCTGTTCTGTTGTAAATTTCAGAAATTTAATAATTAATTTCAAACATCATCATTATTATTAATTCTGAATAATATTAATATTTTTGGTATCAATTTAATAGGGGAGACTGGGGTAAACCCGCTCACAGGGTAAACCCGCTCACTAGCGATTTTACGCCATGAACTCAACTTAAGATGAAGATATTGGTACTGTGAATAGTACTTGACATTCAACTTATATTAACGAACTTTCGTTTAGTTTCATGAACTCAACATAGAATCAGAGACGATCAAATGTTTTTAGAGGTGTCAGAAAAAAAACGTATTTTGGATTTTTAAGTTTTTCGATCATTATTTTTGAGTCTTAATTTATCTGGCAAATTTTTTCTGTTGCTATTGGATGTCCTTCTTCGAAGTACATATATAGTTTTGTCTTATTTTAAAAAGATTTAATTAAATTTATTCTGAAATGTGAGGAATACACTCGGGGTAAAGTCGCTCACGTGAAGTCGGGGTAAAGCCGCTCACTTAGTTTTAAATTTAAAATTTAGAATAAAATAATTTCACGTATTATATTTCAACAATAACACAATTTATGACTTATTAAAACCAAAATTGTAACTACATTTCACTTTCTCTTAATAAAATATAACACTATTTAAATCCATAGTTGTAATTCATGAAATCTATGTTCATTATTTATTAAACCAATTTGTTGTTTATAGAATTGTTTATAAAACTCATAAATTATCAATAATAATTCATACTTAAGACGGGAATAAGACGAACTTTAATATTTAAAAAATAAAACTCTTCCGTCTTGAAAAGATAAGGTGAGCGGGTTTACCCTGGAAAATTGTGATTTCGAAATTTGGTATATGTTTATTAAAAAGTTTCTCTAAGTAAAACTGAAAAATATAAATCAAAAACTCTTTTTAATTTTTTTAGTAGAAATCATAAGCTTTCAAATGATATAAATTAACTTGGATTTAGAGAATAATTTCCTAGATTTTAGCCGATCTGAAAAAAAGTGAGCGGGTTTACCCCAGTCTCCCCTACTCTTACTTCGACTACATTTTTACAAGAAAATGATTTAAATCTTCAAAAAAATTATTTTTATATAGAAATTTTTTTTGAGGGGAAATCAATATTCTGACCCTTTTCTTCATTGATTATACTTTTTATTTCTTTTATTTATCTATTGATGAATATTTATTTATCCTAATATGATTTAATAATATTAACATATTCTGAAGTTATTTGACTTTCACAAACTCTCTAAATTTCAATTAGTAAAAATATTTAATTAACGACTGAATTTTTATTTTTGAATTAGTACATTTTACTAATAAATAAAAATTTCTACTAATTTATTAGTAAAATTTACTAATTCAGGGTTGCCACGCAACCTGGGAACCTGGAAATGTCAGGGAATTTTGATTGGAATCCTGGAAAATTATTGTTTTCTAAAGTTATTGTGCTTATTCTTGAAATCTAATTTTTCTTTAATTATTTTTAATACAATTTTAATGAAATTTAGCAAAAAATGTATAATTATTCCTAAAATTTTTATTAAAATTCATCAAAGACATTCAATTATTTTAAAAATCCTTCCTATAATTTATTTATTAGAATATAAGTATTATTGTCAATACATTTTTAATTAAATTTCTTGAAAGAATTAAATTATTTTCAAAAATTTTAATGAAATTCTTTTTAAGAATTCAATTTTTTTTCCAAAATAATATTAATAAAATTTTTCGTAGAAATTTCATTCATTTTTATAATTTATCAAAATACAATTATTTTCAATATCTACTATTTCAATAAAATTTCACAAAAGAATTCAATTATAGGTATTTAAAAAGAAATATTATTAAAAAATTCCTCTCAAGAATTCAATTATTTGCAAAAGTAATAAAATTCTTCGCAGAAATTCAATTATGGTCAAAAGTTTTAAAAAATTTATAGTCAAAATTTCAATTATTTTTATAAATATTAAAATTTTTCTCTAAAATTCAATTATTTTCAAAAATTTTAATAAAATTCTTGACAACATTTCAATTATTTTCAAAAACTTTTCTCAATTCAATGAAATTTTTTACAGAGATTCAATTAATATTAATACATTTTTAATCTAATTTCTCGAAAGAAGAAATTATTCTTAAAAATGTTATTGAAATTCGTGAAAAGTATTTTAATTACCTATTTAAAAATTTGTTGATAAAATTCTTTAAATGAGAGTTCAATTTTAAAAAACATTCAATTCTTTAATAAATTATTTTTTTTTTGTATTTAAATAATTGAATTGTCGTAGAATTTTCTAATAATAATTGATTCAAATATGAATTTCAGTGAAAACTTCAGATAATAATTGAGTTTTGAAAAGATTTCAAATTGTAATCTTCGAATGTTTGAATTTCTCATACTTCTAACTTAAAATTGTGTAGATTTAATTTTTTTTTGTAAAAGTTCAATTGAATTTTTTTAAAGTTATTTCAAGCTTTTATTTTCTAATATATATTTGATTGAAGAATTTCCGAATAATCGATGAAATTTCGTAAAATTGAATTGTAAACAAAAGAATTTGAAAATATTGAAAGAAATTTTTCAGAAATTATTAATAATAATTAATTTACACTTTATAAAGAAGAATTTTAGTTTAAAATGCTGGAAAACAATAAATGAATTAAAATAATGAAAGTAATTTTGAATAAGTTAGAGTAACAATATTCTTATAATATAAAATAATGATTTTATCAGTCGGTCATGTTTTATAACAATTTTTTATAAGTTGTTTAATTTCAAAAAGGTTAGAATTAAAAATTTTATAAAATATAAATGTAGTTTTAAAAACCTGGAGAAATTCCGTTTTTTAACTTGGAAAACCTGAAAAAGTCAGGGAATTTGAAATGAGCAAAAGCGTGGCAACGCTGTAATTCAAAAGCAAAAAGTCATCCACTAATTTAAATTAGTAAAAATTTTTACTAATTTTTATGTTCTTAAGAAATTTTTACAAAAATTAATAGCCTATAAAATTACAGCATTTAATTTTTGCGGACAAAATATAATGCATTTAAATGTCATTTTGCCCGCAGTAACTGAAGCATCCGCAGCAATTGAAGCACTTACCCTCTCATAATTCTCTAGAAATACAGCAAGAATTTTGCCTATCATATCAATCAAATCTTACAAAAATGAGTCAAAAATATAAGCACAAAAAAATTCTATTGTCTATTAAAAAAAAAATTTTTTGACAAAACTTGCGTCTTATTACAATTTGAGAAAGTCTTTTCTCCAATGATTCATAAATATTTAGATTCTTTTTAAGAAAAAATAATTATTCTCCAAGAAACGCTAAATCGGATGTTTCTTTTTTGAAACCGGAAACTGTTAATGAGTCAGCTTCCTCTCTCTCTCTTCTTTTTTTTGAATAATATAACTGAACTGTTTCTTTAGAAAGAAGAAGAAGAATATTCTGATTTTCTTGCGAAAACAATTGTGTTTCCAATTCCCTTGGAAATCCTCGTAATAAAGAACACCTGGCGATGACGACATGACGACGTGCCACTTGGTGCGAGGGTTTACTTTCCTGGTAGACGCGTGTCTTGGCATCGTCACACCTGCTTACGTAAAACCACGTATGTATGTATACATATATATATATATGTAAATGTAATGTCTCTCCCTCCCCCTCGTCGTTTTCTCTCTATATGAACGTTGAAAACACGCAGTCGTAATAATGATGATTGTACGGGGTCTTATATTGTACACGGACCCAAAGTTTTGAGACCATTTGAAGATTGCGTGTTGTTTGTGAGAGCACGTTGAGAAGAGGGCTTATAAGATGTCGATATATACATATACATACGAGAGGTGACTTGGCTTAGGAGAATTATTAGAACCTAAGTGTTTCCTCCTGGCGATAATCTCTCTTCCTGGAGGAGCGAAGTAAAGCCGTTTAATAGTTTACGAGCGCGTTCAACCGTAAATGGAAATTAAGGAGCAAGAGAGAGAGAGAGAGAGAAAGAGCGAGACGTGATGACCGAGAAATTAATCGTTACTGAATCATCAAATCGTTTATTGTTTGCCTTAATCGGAGAAATTAATTTATTAGTTTTCGTCTCGAGTGTTTAACAAGAGATTTTTGAAAAATGAGAAAGTCCTTTTTTTCCTTTTTAATTACTTATTTACTATTTTTTTTTGTCTGTTAACTGATTAATTAATTATTATTCATTATTATTTATTTTACAATTATTTATTATTTATTCACTACTAGCAACAATTCGCACTACATATATCAATAAAATGATTCAAATCTTCCATAAAATTATTTTATTCTGACTTTCATTGGATTTTTATTTTTATTAAAAATTGATAGATTGTACAATCCATTCGTAATTTTGTAGAAAATTAAAAATTAAATTAATAATTAATAATTAAATTTGTATCTACGAAAAAATTACCATTGTTATACAATTTTTTTTATATAGAAATTAATTTATTTATTTCTCCAACTAATTTAAAATTATAATTTTTTAAAATATAAAAAAAATAATGGTAAAATTTTGGTTTGAAATTAGTTAGAAAAATAAACAAGTAAATTTCCTTATAAAAAATTGTATAACAATGGTATGTTTCACCTTTTTTTTAACCTAAAAACAATATTACAGATGGTTCTTAAAATCTATCAAATTTTATGAAAAATAAGTTTTAGTTTTCTTTCTACATTTCGAAATGTAGAAAAAAGTTCAATTACTAAAGTCGGATTCAAAAGTACTGGCCCGTCACTTTCAATGCTTATAACTTGTCGAAAAAAAATCTTAGAATAAAGCAATAAAAAATTTCTGACAAATAAAGTATTCCCCATTTGTGTAATGTAAAATCTATTTTGCAAAAAAATTTTTTACAGACTCAGCAGTCGAAAATGTTGCGAAAAACACGTATTTTCAAGTCGTTTTTCACAAGGTCAACTTTGGTGGGCTACCACATGAAATGTAACTTTTTGAAAAATTTGAAAAAATTCAAGTGAATACATTGAATCTTCGAGAATGCAATGGGTTTTACCGAGTTAAAAAATTTTATTAATTAACAATTATATTGCACTTTTCCATAATAATGTTATCTCTACACCTAATTAAGCTAGAGCTTTCGTTTATGTCAGAAAATAATCCGTTTAATTACATGATTAATATACATATGAAACAAATCAATTTATGTACAAATTAAAAGAGAAAAATTAGTATGAATAATAACTCTTTTAATCAGTTTTATGAACCTGTCGGTAGGTACGAAAAAAATGTCGAAAAAAAATGGTCACTGAGATGACAATAGTCATGGACATGTACCGACCCTACATCTCTAGTCTGCATCGGTTATAGCCTTCCGATTTACTATTGTCATCTCAGTGACCATTTTTTTTCGACATTTTTTTCGTACCTACCGACAGGTTCATAAAACTGATTAAAAGAGTTATTATTCATACTAATTTTTCTCTTTTAATTTGTACATAAATTGATTTGTTTCATATGTATATTAATCATGTAATTAAACGGATTATTTTCTGACATAAACGAAAGCTCTAGCTTAATTAGGTGTAGAGATAACATTATTATGGAAAAGTGCAATATAATTGTTAATTAATAAAATTTTTTAACTCGGTAAAACCCATTGCATTCTCGAAGATTCAATGTATTCACTTGAATTTTTTCAAATTTTTCAAAAAGTTACATTTCATGTGGTAGCCCACCAAAGTTGACCTTGTGAAAAACGACTTGAAAATACGTGTTTTTCGCAACATTTTCGACTGCTGAGTCTGTAAAAAATTTTTTTGCAAAATAGATTTTACATTACACAAATGGGGAATACTTTATTTGTCAGAAATTTTTTATTGCTTTATTCTAAGATTTTTTTTCGACAAGTTATAAGCATTGAAAGTGACGGGCCAGTAGTACTTTTGAATCCGACTTTAGTTGAGGTAATTAGATTTTACCTACAAATTAATGGAAACTTTTACTAATTTTAATTAGTAATTAATTATTAAAATAATTAGATTTTACTACATATTACTGAAAGTTTTTAATAATTCAAAATAGAAACTAATTGATTGTACATACTCAAATTATTTTAATAATAAAATCTTCAACTAGTAATTAAATATTACTACAAATTAGTGAAATTTTTTACTAAGGGAGCGTTCACAAATGATGTTACGCTTTTGGGGGTAGGGGGGGGGGTCTTACTAAACGTGACACAATGTATTTTTCTCATGTGAAATTGCAAAAATTGCGTGACATCATTTGTGTACGCTCCCTAATTTGAATTAGTAACTTTTTTATAATTAGTAATTTATCACTAAATTCTTTAGTAGAAAATAAGTTCAACTTAAAATAATTAAATTTTACATGTACTAAAAAAAATATTCTTGTTTTGAGAGGAAAAATCTTCTTGAATCAAGAATATTACTCTTAATGAGAGAGAATTTTTCCTATTATTTCAAGAGGAATATTCTCAAGTGGAGAATATAATCCTCTTAAAATAAGAGAATTTTTTTCAGCCATATTTAAGAGGAAAATGTAGGAATAATTTTCTACTAAAATTGTAGTAGAGAAAATTTAAACTTCTAATTAAAATAAGTATATTATAGATTTTATTTAAAATTTGTGAAAATTTTCGCTAAATTTGAATTAGCAAATATTTTAACTAATTTTCAGTGAAATTTAATTATTATAATTAATTTAGATATTAACAATTAATTCTCTAATATTGTGACTACTAAATCATTACTACAATATTATTATAATTAAATTTTAATTAGTAGTTGAACTTATTTCTGATAAAATTTAGGGGGGAAAATTACTAGTTAAACACAAAATTAGTAAATTACTACTTCGAATGTTCAAAAAAATTTAAATAATTTGTAGTCAACTTTAATTTAATAAAAATAAATAATTAATAAATTATAAATAATAAATAGAAATGAATAAATAATTTATTAATATAACTAAATTTTACTACAAATTAGTGAACATTTTTTACTAATTTGGTTTTTAGAAAAAATATTTACTAATTTGTAGTAAAATTTAGTTATTCTGGTTAGTACACTGTAAAAACAAAGTCTTAAAGTACTTACAGAGCAAAGTGTACGTTTTTTCTTAAATTCAACTCATTTTTGGGCTTAAATTAAAAATAAGACATTTTGAGGTCTTAGCATCAGTTTCCTAATTAGAAATTTAGTAAATATTTGGACAAATGTAAGTTAATTTAGTTAAAATTAGGATTAAAACAAAACTTATTTTTTACAGTGTTCTCTCTAAATCTGAATTAGTAGAAAGTTACTAATGAAATGACGGAAAGTCTTCCACCAAATGATTTAGTAATAATTTTACTAACAAATAGTGAAATCTTACTAATTATTAGTAGATTTTACTAATTGCTTAGTAGAATACTACTAACAATTAGTAGAACTATGTTATTAATAGTCGATAAAACAGTTTCACTAATTCATTTAGTGAAAAAGTGACTTTCAATTAGTGGAATTCTACTAAAACATTAATAAAATATTACTAAAAATTAGTAATATTCTACTAATTGAAAAGGGGAAAAGTCTTCCATGAAAACTACTAAAAATTAGTAAAATTTTATTATTTCTTAGTAGATTTCTACTAATTCAGATTTAGAGAGTAGTTGGACATTTTTTTGCTAAATTTACAGTGCTAAATTTAAAAAAAATAATAGTTTTTAGAAAATTTTACTAATATGTGGGCGACCTTTTATACTAATTTAAATGTGTAGATACAATGTTGAAAAAATTATTTATATAGCTGTACGATTATTACTCTTGGATAATAATGAGTACTTTAATGACCTGTCAGCAGCGGTCAATAGAATCTTCATTATTGCCCTAGGGTAAAAATGGGTTCTTTATTGCTCTAAAACTGTTGACTACCTAAATTATTATTCTGAACAAGAAAAAAAGAAATTTTTCAAGACAGATTTGCATAAAAATAATAAAAAAAAACCGCTGCTACAATTTTTTGCAACCATTTTTGTTGGTTGTTACATTCTCATTTTTTTAATACATTTAGAATTTTTTTATTAAATACACCGATAGAAAAAAAGTGAAAGAGATAAGAAATTCAAAAGAGAGGAAAGGAGAGAGTCTCTAAAATTTAAAAGAGGGAGTATTTTCCTTTCAGAGAGAATAAATGTTTGATAGTTGTGAATTTTGAAATTTTGTGGGTAAGTTGTAAAAAAAAAGCTGAGCACTCTCTCTCTCTCTCTCTCTCTCTCTCTCTCTCTCTCTTTCTCTGTATATATATTGCGATCCAGCGAGTCGCGTTTTGCGCGAAAGAGAAGTTTAACGCTGGTCCTTGAACATAAAGGTTCATATTTATTTTGTGCTATTGACTCCTGTAAATATTACACGACTCCACCATTGTGTTTCGAAGCCCTTGATATTAGCATAGCCCGGATCAAGTTAGTGCCCAGTTTTCATTGTTGGTTTATATTGGTACACCCCTGGGGCACACGTTCGTTCATTGTAAATTACTAGTAGTGCCGCGTATACATTCATACACCATACTCTGCGCATGAAATTTCACTCAAAAAAAAAAAAAACCCCAAAAGTAGTTTTTCCTTTTTTTGATATTTTTCCTATCGAAATTGAGAAACACGTTTCTTTTCTTGATTTTTTTCCTATTTCTACAAAGATATTAAAATTATTAAAATTCTGTTCTTTGGAAAAGGTGTCAAAACAAAAACCCTTGGGGTTTTTGTTTTGACACCTTTTCCAAAGAACAGAATTTTAATAATTAATTAAAGGCAAATCGGTCCTTAATAGGATTTTTGTTTTGACAACTTTTCCAAAGAACAGAATTTTAATAATTAATTAAAGGCAAATCGGTTCTCAATAGGGTCGGTTGTTTTCCCCCGCTAATCAGCACCAAGAACTTTTTTCCCCATTTCTACAAAGGAACACTTAACTAAATTAAAACACTTTTTAAAATTTACTCCTGAATATTTTTCCATTCGGGAAAAAAAAATTGAATGTCAAGTGAACAGTCTCTCTTTCTCCCCCTTTTTTTGAAGCAGAATTCTTCAAAGAGCCCGGGATAAATATAATTTCTAAAGGATATCTTAAAACGATAGTCTCTATGAATAATAAACTGTGTATATTTTTTATTGTCCTAGCCACCTTCCTCCTCACTCTCCGCACTGACGTGATGATGTCTCCTCGACAAGAAACGACAAGGCTCTTAAGAATACACAATGCAAGAGCTAAAAACACATCATGTGGAAAAAAATTGGTGCGTTATTCATAAGGCCCAAGGAAAAAAGAAGAAGATTCCAAGCTTATATTCACTTTTTAAAAAGAAGAACTCCCACGGATCTCGTTTAGAACATCAAATTATAAAAATTGTTCGTTAATATACGCACACTCTCCGGAAACCCCTTTATAGAGAAATAAAAAAGGAGTGAGAGATGGACACAAAACACACCAAACTGGTGTGTATTTTTTTTTCCAAAACTTTTATCTCCCAAGATGTTTCACAGCATGATAACGATCTAAATCCCCAAAAAAAGAAAAGGAGGGAGCAGACTATTTTTTTCTTCTTTTTAAAACGAGCAACCCTCCTCCCTTGTACTCTCTCATATTAAGATGACCAGTTTTACAGGAATGATACAACCATACCTCAGCGGGGATCATGAAACTCGCGTAGCAAATTCACGACTTGCTTTCACAATACCCGATTACCGCACGACGATGATCTAGTGACCGCCGATCGTAAAAAAAAACAAGGATGGGGTTAAAGAAAAGAAGAGAGCGAGAGAGAGTGGAAAAAACTGTTTTTAATTATTTGCACGATAAATATTGTGACTCGTTCGCCCGGTAAACGAGGATGGGAGATTTTTATACCGCGCTTGCAGCAAATGGCAAGAATCGGCCATTATACATATTATATGTAGCTTGAGAGAGAGTCACCCTTATAGAGAGAGAGTGAAATGCACTGTGTGTGCACGACAACGAGAGACCCCTGTGCATTTCGTTACGCTCTTTTACTCCTTTTCTTAAAGGACCATACAATGTCCCTTGACCGCAGAATAAAGGGTGACTTTACGAGTCGGCCGTGAACGAATGAGACTAATGATATCGGACAACTCCAAACACTGTCGGGTGCTGGAAAACGTCAAAGTCAAACGAAAATAGGCTATTCTTGTTTTTTTGTTTTCTTTTTTTTCTGACTTTGACTTGACTTTGATTTTGAGAAGATCGGATTTCTGATTTGTAAAACTTGTTTTGGTTTTAGGATTTCGTTTAATAAAATTCATGGGAAAATTGTGTCTTTAATTGATATTGATTTTGTGGGGATAATGATTTTATTTTGAAAGTTTGTGTTATAGCCTTGTTTTTAGCCCGAAAAGGGCCAGGCCAGGCACGAGTTGGGACTATTTTTATCTCTATAAATAAGTACTGAAAAGAAATTTTTAAACTAATTTTTATTTTATATTTAATATAAATTACCAAATGGTAAATAATATTTTTCTAATCAGGAAAAACGGACGAGATCATAAGCAGAACCCTACTTAAATCTATATGAATATTCAATATAAATTTTCGTTCTAGAATTCTTTTTGAACGATTAAACAGCAGGAAAATCAGGGAATTCAAGAAAAGTCAGGGAAAGGAGGGAATTTTTATTAAAATTGCTATAAAAATTAACTGTTTAGAATTTATAAGAAAATTCTGAATTTTTGTGTCTTTTTGTTTGCCTCATAAACTAAGAAATACCTACGAATTCTAAAAAAAACCTTCAATTTTTTCCATTTCTGACAACAATTTATTTTGAATAACTTAATTCCATTGGAGAACTGTCATAATAAAGAATTTTTTCAGAAATTTTCATTTCAATTCTGTTGAAATAATGGTTTCAATTTTTAAAATTTTAACGCAATTCTTTGCAAGAATTTAACTATTTTAATAAAAATTAAAATTCTTTCCAGAAATTCAATTATTTTCAAAAATTTTTTTTAAAATTTCTTGTTAACATTTCAATTATCTTTACAAATAGCAAAATTCTTCGCCGAAATTTAATTATATTTAGGAATTTTTATAAAATTTATTGCAAAATTCAATTATTTTCGTAAATAACAATATTCATGAGAAGAATTCAATTACTTTCCAAATAAATAAAAATCTTCGCTGAAATTCATTTATTTTTAAAAAATCTAAAAAAATTGTCAATATTTCAATTATCTTTACAAATAAATTACAAAATTCTTCGACAAAATTCAATTATTTTCAGGAAGTTTAATGAAATTGTTTGCAAAATTCAATTATTTTCGCAAATATTAGTATTCATCACAAGATTTCAATTATTTTCAAAAATCTGAATAAAATTCATGGCAAAATTTCAATTATTTTCAAAAAATTTTCTTAATTCAATGATTTTGAATATTCTATCAGTTTAATAAAATTTCCCAAAAGAATTCAATTATTACAAAAATTTTGATAAAATTCTACACAAACACTCAATTATTTTTCTAAAAAATAAAAATATCACAGGAATTCAATTATTTTCCTAAAAAATAAAAATTTCACAGGAATTCAATTATTTAAAATAAAGTTTGCATAAAATTTTTCGAAGAAATCAAATGTTATAAAACTTGGCATGAAATTTATCGCAGTAATTTAGTTATTTTCATACATTTTAAAATTCCTTTCAGGGATTTAATTATTTTCACAAATAAGAAAATCATTGTGAAGAAGTAAATTTATTTTCATAAATAAAAAATATTTATCAACTGAATTCAATTATTGTCAAGAGTAATAAAATTAAATTATTTTCCAACATTCTAATAAAATTCATGGCAAAAATTCAATTATTTTCAAAAAATCAAAAGAAAAATTGTCATCATTTCAATTATTTTTATAAATGAATTGCAAAATTTTTCGACAAAATTCTATTATTGTCAGGAATTTTAATAAAAATCATTGCAAAATTCAATCATTTTCATAAAAAATAGTATTCATCAATAGAATTCAATTATTTTCAAAAAATTTTTTCAATTCAATAATTTGTATATCTGTTATTTTAATAAAATTTTGCAAAAGAATCGAATTATTTAAAAAACATTTTGACAAAATTCTACGCACATATTCAATTATTTTCTAAAATAATGAAAATTTTATAGGAATTCAATTATTAAAAATAGAGTTTATAAATTTTTTCGAAAAAAGTTAAATGATTTAAAATTTACCATTAAATTCTTCGCAATGATTCAACTATTTTTATAAATAATAAAACTCATTGTAGAATTTCAATGATGTTTAATAAAATTTTAATCAAATTCCTCGAAAAATGTAATTATTCTTAAAAATTTTATGAAAATTCGCCGAAAAAATTCAATTATTTAAAAATTTGTTGATAAAATTATGTATAAGAATTCAATTTTTATAAACATTTTATTATTTAATAAATAATTTACTTTTGTATTTAAATAATTGAATTCTCGTAGAATTTTCTAATAAAAATTGATTTGAAAATGAATTTTAGTTAAAGTTTTTGATAATAATTGAATTTTTATGAAGTTAATAATAATTACAATTTTTAGAAATAATTGAATTTCGTAAAGGTTTCAAATTAAAATCTTTGAAAATCTGAATTTGACATATGTACTTTAAATTAAAAATTTTATGGAACTAATTTTTTTTCAAAAAGCTTAATCGAAATTTTTTAAAATCATTTCAAGTTTTATTTTCTAATATATATTTTAATGAAAAATTGTCGAACAATCGAAATTTCATAAAATTGAATGGTAAAAAAATTTATTTGATAATTTTTAGAAGAACTTGATTAAAAATATTTAATTGAAAGAATTTCTTTTATAAATTGTAAAAAATAATCATTGAATTGAAATAATGAAAACAATTTTTAAGAAGCTACAGTAACAGTATTCTTATAATATAAAATAATGATATTATCACTCGGTCATTTTCAATTATTATAAGTTGTTGAATTTCAAAAAGGTTTGAATTTGAAATTTTTGAAAATCTTTATTCCTATGGAAAAATAATAATGATTAAATATTTATTTAAACATAAAGTTATTGATGTTTTCGAATAATTTTTCAATTAAAGGAATTCGTAAATAAATGTACTAGAACATTTTTTAAGCATCTAATAATTTTTAGAGTGAATCAGAATATTTTTTAGGGTCAGGGAAAAAGTCAAAATTTTCTCTGGAAATCAGGAAAAAGTCAGGGAAAAATAAAATTAAATGTTTGTAGCAACCCTGGATTAAAATAAAATTTTTCGAAAAACTGATTTTAGTTTTATCATTTCGTGATGAATATTAATTCATCGATATTAATTTAAGGGTATAAAAAAAATTTTATTTTGAAATTTTCTTGTCCTCCAATAAGCAAAAAATTACCAGTTCGTTCATTACATTAATGGGGCGTGGTTAATCAAGTATAAATCAGTTATCTCCCTTCTTTTTTAATAGTTTTTCTCTAACCGTTGCTGTTTTTTGTTGCCTAACAGGTTTTTTCTTTTTTTTTGTTGAAGAAACTGGTGAACAAATGCAGGACACTACGGGGTATATATATATGATGTTAAAGGTCGTTTTGCTCGAGGACGATGGGTTATCGTGTGTGCTACGGATCATTACCCAAGAGGCGGTAGTATCCTGGGCTAAGATTAATCACTTCGTCCCTGGAGTGACAATATCGGTTGGTGTATATGTGCCATCTGAACAAGATAGTTTGGTGACGATCCACGATAAAGCGTCAAAACTCGGTAACACAATATAAGGGTTGTCAAACTTTGACCCAACCGCCCTCAGTGTATACGCGCGCGCTCCTCTCTCCTCCCTTTTAACACAAAATTCAAAATGAAATTTACACTCTCCTCCCCTTCGATTAATCCTAGATCGCAGACCACATATTTTCACCCATATACACGTATTTATGCATGTATACATAGGGGTTGAGAGTCACTTTTGACATTTTCGAAAATAAATCTCAAATCTTGAATATTTTCTCATTGTAAATCAAAATAGACACTTTTTATTCTAATTTTAGTTTCGTCTAATGGTGGGGAATTTTTCAGTTCGTCGAATTTCTATTGAATAGAATTTTTCACTTATATAAGTGAATTTCTTTTGGATGTATTTTCATTTGGCTGAATTATTATTATTTAACGGAATATTTATTTGACAGAAATTTTATTTGAGAGAAATTTTATTTTTTTATTTATTTTTTATTTTATTTTATTTTATTTATTTTATTTTATTTTATTTTATTTTATTTTATTTAAATTTTATTTATTTATTTTATTTATTTATTTATTTTTTATTATTTATTTTCATTTTACAGAATTTTTATTTCATAGAATTTTTATTGAAAAGAATTTTCTTTTGACAAAAATTTTAGTTCACAGAATTTTCTTCTAACAAAAACTTTATTAAACAGAATTTTCATTTCGCTGAGTTTTTTTTCTTTAATAAAATTAACTATATTAATATCCGTATTCTATCATTCATTCTGCCCGCAGTTTGAAGTTAGTTTTTGTTTTTTTCTTGAAAAAATATTGTTTGACAAATCGAAAATATGCAGGTATTTTTTCATGATTTATAATAAAATAATATTACAAATTAGAAAATTTAAAAAAAATTATGATTAACAAATAAAAAATATACCCATTTTGTTTGTTATATGCTTTTTTTCTATAACAAATTTCGTTTGACTGCGATCTAAATTATTATGCAAATTATTCTCCATTTTATTTATAAAAAATACTAGAAAATTGTTAATTGTTAAAAAAATTTTATTTAGAAGTAGGATATATACCCATTTTATGCATAATTTTTATTTCTCAATAACAATATTGTTTACAAACTCATTTTTTTCTTTTGGGAAGAAAAACATTATATTAGATATTCCCGTTTCTTAATATTTTTGTAGAAAATTCTCAATTTTCATAAGGAAATAATTTGCATCAATTCTATTTCTTAATTTTAATTGTTTTAATAAAATTCAAAATTTTCTGAAAATAAAGGAAAAAAATATTTATAAATTATATTTGTCAATTAGAAAATTTAATTGAAAATGAAATAGAAAATTTTTGAATTTTTTAGAAAATGAAAAAAATTTTATTGAAAAAAATGTTCTGTTAAATTTATTTACGAACATCTTTAATTGTAAAATTATTCGAAAACAATAATTTCTTTTTTAAATATTTTAAATATTTAACTATTATTATTTTTCAATACGAATTAAGATTTTCAAAAATTTCAAATTGAAACCTTTTTGAAATTAAACAATTTAAAAAATATTGTTATAAAACATAAAGATAACGATAACTCCGAGTCTTCGACTCGGAGTAATCATTATCTTAATGTTTTATAATAATTAAAGAGAATCGAGTGTTAAAATCATTATTTTATATTATGAGAATATTGTTACTGTAACTTCTTTAAAATTATTTTCATATTCTATTATTATCTATTTAAATTAAAATTTATTTTCATTTCAAATCTATTTTTATTAGAAAATTTTACGAGAATTCAATTATTTAAATACAAAAGTAAATTACTTATTAAATAATTAAATTTTTCTTAAAATTTAATTCTTATTCATAATTTTATCAACGAATTTTTAAATAATTAAATTGTTTCGGCCAATTTTAATAAAATTTTTAAGAATAATTACATTTATTGAGGAATTTGATTAAAATTGTATTAAAAATAATTGAAATTCTGCGATGAGTTTCATTATTTATGAAAATAGTTGAATCATTGCGAAGAATTTAATGGCAAATTTTAAATCATTTGACTTTTTTCGAAAAAATTCATGCAAACTCTGTTTTTAATAATTTAATTTCTGTAAAACTTTCATTATTTTACAGAATAATTAAATATTCTTGTAAAATTTTGTCAAAACTGTTTTTAAAAAATTGAATTCTTTTAGGAAAGTTTGTTAAAATAATAGATATACAAATTATTGAATTGAAAAAAATTATTGAAAATAATTGAAATTTTACCATGAATTTTATTAAAATGTTTGAAAATATACTAATTTTATTACTTTTGAAAATAATTGAATTCTATTGATAAATACTATTTTCTATGAAAATACTTGAATTTTGTAGATGAATTTTGCAATAAATTTATAAAAATAATTGAAATGTTGACAATTTTTTTTAGATTTTTTAAAAATAATTGAATTATTGCCAAGATTTTTATTAATTTTGAAAATAATTGAATTCTTGTTATGAATATTGTTATGTACGAAAATAATTGAATTTTGCAATGAATTTTATGAAAATTTTTAAGCATAAATGAATTTTATTTCTTTTGAAAATAATTGAATTTTTGAGATGAATATTGTTATTTATGAAAATAATTGACCTCCTCCGATTGTTTTTATTATTAAAATTGTTTTTAAATAATTGAATTCTTTTCGGTAATTTTATTAAAATAGTAGATATTGAAAATCATTGAAATGAGAAATTTTTTTTAAAATAATTGAAATTTTAACAAGAATTCTAGTAAAAGTTTTGCGAAAACAATTGAATTTTAAAGAATTTTTTTATTTAGAAAAATAATAATTAGGATTTTGTCGAGATTTTTTTGTAAATTTTTGAACGTAATTGAATTTTGTGATAAGAATTTTATTACTTTTGAAAATAATTGAATTTCTGCAATCATTTGTAATTTCTTCAAAATTCAATTTTCTAGTGTTTTTAATTAACATTCTTCAATAAATCCGTTAATTTTAATAATTAATTAAAAATATATTGACAAATTTGACTAATTTTAGAAGATTTTTAATTTTATTAAAATTTTTAAAAATTCTTAGTTTATTAAAATTTCTAATTAAATTTATTTAAAATTGAAATTTTATAAAATTTTAAATTGAAAATGTTTGAAGTTTATTTTATTTATGAAAATTGTAATCGCAACTCTATTAAAATTGAATTAATTTTGAAATATTTATGTAAAATTATTCATTAAATAATTTATTTATTTCATGATAGTTGTTCAAGATTTAAGTTATTTAAAAGGAAATTTTTGTTCAGAAATTAAAAAAATTGAAGGTTTTGTAATAGAAATTCGTGGTAATTTTATAGTTTATGCGAGTCAAACGAAAAAGACACAAAAATTTAGAATTTTCTCATGAATTCTAAAAATTTAATTTTTTTCAGTACTTTTAATAAAAATTGCTGTCTTTTCTCTGAATTGCCTACGTCAGAATATATAATTATTATAATTATAATAATATTAAAACTATATATTCCAATTCATATTTTATTTTTATAAAAAAATATGAATTACAAATTTGTACGTTCTATTATTTTTAAAATTGCTAATTTTATTTAAACAAGTGAGAGAGAAAGCAGCTGTGCGCAAATTGGTGATAGTTTTTATAATAATGATTTTCATTTAGTAAAATTTTATTTAATTGAATTTTCAATTCGATGATTTAAATTTAGAGAGTAATGGCGTACAGTGAATAATTAAATTAAATTTTTTCTCGTGTAAAATTCTTTTGAATTTTTTTGTGAAGAATTTAATTGCCTAGAATCAATTGGCAGGTACTTGACAAAAAAAAAGAACTTTAGTCGTCAATGCATAAAAAAAGAATACTATGCCAAAATAGCTTCATTCATATCTCGAGAATATAAAGAACGTGCCGCATCTATCCTCTCGCGTCATCTATCCCTACAAGTTTTCTTTTTTGCAAATTGTAACACAGTGTATATATGAAAGTTTAGCATGCTCGCTCCCCTCATTTTCTCTCGAGAGGTTTTAGGTCATTTTAATACTAGCCAAACTCGTTGGTAGGGTGGTACAGTCCTTGTAACCTTTTGGACTGGTTTTCTTTCGTGTTTTTTTTTCTTCTCTCCTTCTTTATTTCTTTTTTCACTCTCTTTTTTTTTTTGTTAATATTTTCTTGCGGAGGATATTGCTTGTTGGCTGACTGTGGTCCAGGATTAATTCGATTGTCGGTTTCGACTTCCCTCAGAATATAACACATACGGGGCTTATTTTCTTCAGTGCGGGTAAACATGTACAATTGTCGATGCAATTGTATTTCACATAATGCCCATCATGTCCCACATGGGGTGTGCGCAAGGGTATATATATATGTATATATTTTGCTTCAGCAGATCATTTCTCAAATGCAATTGAGGAGCAATTTTGTCGCTAATTCTCGGAAAGAATGTATTTATGTAGTTAATTTAGAATTTTGGGAAATTTATTATAATACCCTTAGAGTATTTATGTATATAATTTATCTAAGTGGATTCTATTATGTGGATCAGTTAAATATATATGGCTAATAATTTATATTAGGTTAATAATTTCTATTTCTATTCTCTGCAGTGAATATGTGAAATATTGCATTGTCATTAGTTAACGGATTCGTTAATTTTAAACGCAATTTTTTTTCTATTGTATAAATAAATGTAAAATTAAACTTAAAACTATTTTAATTTTATTTAATATTAATTATATTCAATATTATAAATATTTTATTTAAGAATTAAAATTTGGAAAATTTTTTTAATAACTGTAATGTTAGAATTTTCCTTTAAGGAATGTTTATTTAACAGATTTTGTAATTTACGGAATTTTTATTTAATAGAATTCTTATTTTACAGAATTTTTATTAAATCGAATTTTTTTTTCTCAGAAAGTTTATTTTAACAGAATTTTCAATTTATGGAATTTTTATTTAACAAGTTTTTTATTTCGTGAAATTTTTATTTAACAGATTTCTTATTTTGCGGAATTTTTATTTACTAAGATTTTTATTTAACAGAACGTTTACTTAACAGAATTTTCATTTTAAGCAATTTTTATTCAACGAATTTTTATTTACTAAGATTTTTATTTAGAACAAAATGTTTGAAAATTACACAGGGTTTACAGAAATATTTAATTTTGTTTTTTCCTGATTTCCAGACATAATTTTGACTTCTTCCCTGACCCTAAAGAATATTCTGATTCATTCTAAAAATTATTAGATAATAAAAAAAATTCTCAATTAGGATTTATTTATGAATTCCTTTAATTGGAAAATTATTTGAAAAGATCAATAAATTCATTTTTAGATTTTCAAAGATTTTATAATTTGAAACCTTTACAAAATTCAATTATTTCTAAAAATTGTAATTATTAGTAACTTCATAAAAATTCAATTATATATTATCAAAAACTTTAACTGAAATTAACTTTTAAATCAATTTTTAATAGAAAATTCTACGAGAATTCAATTATTTAAATACAAACATAGATAATAATTTACTGAATGTTTCTTAAAATTGAATTCTCTTATAAATAATTTTATCAACAAATTTTTAAATAATTAAATTTTTTCGGCAAATTTTAATAAAATTTTTAAGAATAATTACATTTCTCGAGGAATTTTATTAAAATTGTATTAAAAAATAAAAATCATTGGAACTCTGCAATGAGTTTTATTATTTATGAAAATAGTTGAATTATTGCGAAGAATTTAATATAAAAACTTTCAAACAATTGACTTTTTCTGAAAAACTTTATGCAAATTCTATTTTTAATAATTGAATTTCTGCGAAATTTTGATTATTTTAGAAAATAATTGAATATTCGTGTTAAATACTTTTTTAAAATTATTTTTAAATAATTGAATTCTTTTGGAAAATTTTATTAAAATAATAGGTATACAAATTATTGCATTGAGAAAAATTTTCTAAAATAATTGAAATTTTGCCATGAATTTTATTTAATTCTTTGAAAATAATTGAATTCTTGTGATGAATATTGTTATTTATGAAAATAATTAACTTCCTTCGATTGAGTTTATCATTTATGAAAATAATTCAATCCCTAAAAGAAATTTTAAAATTTATGAAAATAATTGAATTACTGCGCGAAGAATTTAATGCCAAATTTTAAAACATTTGATTTCTTTGAAAAAATTGTTCAAATTCAATTTTAAATAATTGAATTCATGTGAAATTTTTATTTATTTCAAAAATAATTGAATGTTCGTGTAGAGTTTTATAAAAATTTTTGTTTAATAATTGAATTCTTTTAGTAAAGTTTATTAAAATGGTAGAATATTAAAAATCATTGAATTGAAAAAAATTTTGGAATTTTGCCACAAATTTTATTAAAAATTTTTGAAAATAATTGAATTTTATTACTTTTGAAAATAATTGAAGCGTTTTGTGCAGAAACCGCATAAGTCCATTTTTTTCGAAAATCACTTTTTTATTGAAAATTAATCTTTAAATGAAGCTTTTCAATCTGGTAAAATATTACATAAGTGACTAAACTCTAAACCCTTAAAAAAAATAATTAAAATATCATTTTGTGCAGAAACAGCACAAGTCCATGATAAGTTTTATATTTATTTGTGATATTCTTGACGTATTTTAATAATTTATATTAAACAGTTTATATTATAAATAAAAACACTCATGGGAAGCAAAAAGTGACAGTGGTGACTGAATAATTTTAAAATTAGAAAATATTGTAAATTGGTTCAATTTATTCTTAAAACAATTTTATTATTTATAAAATGTTACTAAAAATTATCCAAATTTAATATTTTAAATAAATGTTATTAAATATTTCATAAAACTTTGATATTTCACTGGATTTAATAAATTTTCTGTGTTTTTCATTTCATTTTGTGCAGAAACAGCATAAGTCCAAATGTTAATTTATTTTTTAATTTTTTATATTAAGTAGATAATTAATTAATCATATTGGATTTTTTAACTTATAGGTTAGTAGAATATAATGCAAAAAGCCGAATTAAAGAAAATCTTAACATTTACGAGAAAAACAGTTTTTATTGATTCCTGAACAATTTCAAATTATGGACTTATGCTGTTTCTGCACAAAACGCTTCAATTGAATTCTTGTAATGAATACTATTATTTATGAAAATATTTGAATTTTGAAATGAATTTTATTAAAATTCCTGAAAATAATTGAATTTTGATTTGAATTTTATTAAAATTCCTAAAAATAATTTAATTTTGTCGAAGAATTTTATTAATTAATTTTAAAAATAATTGAATTCTTGTGAAATTTTTATTTATTTCGAAAATAATTGAATGTTCGCGTAGAGTTTTATAAAAATTTTTGTTTAATAATTGATATTTTTGGGTAATTTTATTAAAATAGTAGAATATTAAAAATCATTGAATTGAGAAAAATTTTCGAAAATGTTTGAAATTTTTCCATGAATTTTATTAAAATTGTTGACAAAAATTGAATTTTATTACTTTTGAAAATAATTTAATTTTGTCGAAGAATTTTATTAATTTTAAAAATAATTGAATTTTGTCGAAGGATGTTATTAATTCTAAAAATAATTGAATTTTGTCGAAGAATTTTAATAATTTTAAAAATAATTGAATTCTTGTGATGAATAATAAATTGTTATTTACGAAGAAATAATCACTTTATGGCAGTTTTTCAATGGATTAAACTGTATTCAAAATAAATTATTGTCAGAAATATAAAAAAAACTAAAAATTTTTTATTAGAATTTGTAATAATTTCATAGTTTATGTGGCAAACAAAAAGGTAGAAAAATTGATTATTAATTATTATTAATTTGATTATTTCCAATACTTTTAATAAAAATCCCTGACTTTTCTCTGATTTCCCTGACCTACTGTCGCAACCCTGATACACTGTAAAAAAAGTGTTACATTCGATCCACTTTCGACTAAAACCATTTATGTCAGAACCACGAATTTTTTACTGAATCCTAGCTTTTGGAGTATGATTTTAAGTCCTAAAGTTTTAAATTTAAAAATAGACTATGCCTTTAATAATTTTGGTCCTAAGATTTTAGCTGTTTGAAACTTTGTTTTTTCTGTAAACGACAATTTTGAAAATGAAAAAAGATTCCTCTTGGGATGCATTTCGCAAAAAACACCCGGTATCGAGGAACGTGAGAGCAAAGCCGGTTGGGGCTGCGGGCTGCGCCGCGTGAAATCAATGTTTCATAAGCATGGATAACACAACCGACCACCATGTACACCGTAACCAATGTACATCTTGATTTAGTAGGTCCGGTACTCGCACGAATAGCCGTAGGTAGAGGTAGATAGGTTGCTTCTAAGGGAAGCTGGTTGGTAGTTCGAGTGTCGAGCTGTCTCGTTAGCAACCAGCTTGCCCAAGCAAACCACACACTCTCTCTCTCTCACTGCGAGGACTGTCTAATAAAGCAATTCCGTTATGGTGCCAAGCGTAATATGAGAAGCCATCCGCCCTCAGAGATTATGGCATTTCAATAGAGCACAATTTTAGAAAGAAAGAAAAAAAACAAACAAAAAGGAGGAATTCAAATCAAAATTGCGAAAATCAAGGGACAATAGAAATTAATTCCTTCGCTTATCAAATTTCGTTAGAAAAAAAATTGTCTCTTCGTTGAAGACATTTTTCTCTACTTTTTTCTCTGTGGTTGAAATAGACATTTTTTTTGACCAGTTTTCGATAAGTTTGTCTACTTTCTACCAGAGGTGATGCTAGTGATGCTAGTGATACTAGACCAAAGTGAGACAATTTCCTAATTAGAAAATAACCATAAAAATTTTTTAAAATAAGGAAAATATGATTAAAAACTTTGTCAGTCACTAATTATAGTAAACATTTTTACTAATTCTAATTTAAAGAGTGCCATGAAAGCAAAAATAATTTTTAACCCTAAAAAGTACCATTTGCTTGTGGTTCGTTTTTAACATACATCTGGCAAAACTTTTGGCTATATAAATGAACAAATTAAGGAGATTTAGGACCCTGGGACGTGACCGTAACAAGCAGTAGGTATAAAATGAAATTCAACTTGACCCGCGAACTCCTATATTATACACGTTCCTGACTGTTGACCCTGCGAATTAACCAAAGAAACTTTAGGGGTTAGCATCGATTGTGGGAAAATTTTCCTGAATCGACAAAAATTATATTATTGTACACAATGTAAACCAAATAGGATTCAATGGAAATTTGGGTTATATAAATACAGAGAGTCGGATTTTTGTTATTATTCGATTTTCACTTAAGGCAATTTTTCTTCGAGGAAATACTCAAGCTAAGTGAATTTTATTAAGCTGGTAATTCAAATAAAAATTGCAATTTTGATAAATGGTAATTCTGCTAAATGATACTTTTGCTAAATTATAATTGTACTGAATGGTGATTCTGCTCAACGGTACTTTTGCTAAATTATAATTATACTAAATAGCAATTTTACTAAATTATAATTATGCTAAATAACAATTTTGCTAAATTATAATTATACTCAATAGCAATTTTGCTAAATATTAATTGTACTAAATGATAATTTGGCTACATTATAATTGAACTAAATAATAATTCTACTAAATGATACTTTTGCTAAATTAAAATTGTACTAAATAATGATTCTGCTAAACGAAACTTTTGCTAAATTATAATTGTACTGAAACGTAATTATGTTAATGATAATTTTGCTAAATAATAATTGTACTTAATGATAAATTTGCTAAATTACAATTCTACTAAATGTTAATTATGCTAAATGATAATTTTGCTAAATAATAATTGTACTACATGATAAATTTGCTATATAGTACAGAATAGTAATTCTGCTAAAAGAAATTAATTTTGCTAATACTAAATGCCACACTAAATGATAATTTTGCTACATTATAATTGTTGTAAATAAAAATTATACTAAAGAATATTTTTGCTAAATTATAATTATTCTAGATAGTAATTATGCTAAATGATAATTTTGCTAAACAGTAATTGTACTAAATGATAATTTTGCTACATTGGACAAAATAGTAATTCTACTAAAAGAAACTTATTTTGCTAAATTATATTTGTTCTAAATCGTGATTCTGCTAAACGGTATTTTTAGTAAATTGTAATTCTAGTTAATAGTAATTCTGCAAAATGATATTTTTGCTGAATAATAATTGCACTAAATGATAATTTTGGCAAATAATAATTGTACTAAGTGATAATTTAGCTAAATTATAATTGTACTAAATAGTAATTATGCTAAATGATAATTTTGCTAAACAGTAATTGTACTAAATGACAATTTTGCTACTTTATGCAGAATAGTAATGCTGCTAAAGATAGTACAGCCAAATGATTTTTAATCAGTTAATTGATTAAAATAAATAAAATTGCTATTCGCAATAAACAATAATTTAGGTAAATAAGTTGTCCAAATAAGTATTCAAAAAAATGATAGGTTTGATAATTGAAAATTCTGCTTGATCTTAATTAAGGTCACTTACCAATTAGCGGAATTTAAATTCAGCTAAATTATAATTTAACTAAATAAAAATTTACTTTGAAGATATGCTTCAAGTACAAATTGAACTAAATTTCAATTCTACAAAATAATTATTAAGCCAAATGATAATTTAGCCTAATGACAATATACTACATCACATTTTTTCTGCGGATATCAAATTGAGACAAAAAACGAATCAAAAGTATTGCAAAGCAACATTTTGATTCGTTTTTTGTCTCAATTTGATATCAGCAGAACAACTGCAATAATAATCGAGCTTTATTATAATAAAATTAATTTCCCCTAAAGATAATTTTCTGCTAAACGAAAATTAAGTCAAATTTGACTTCAGCTAATCAATAATTTAACTAAATAATAGTTTTTAGCTTATTATTAAAATAATTGTACTAAATAACAATAATTTAAAAAAAAATTAATTTAATATTAAATTAATATTAAATTAATATTTTTTAATTACAGTGAAATTCAATGATTTCCTTGAAATATTTTCCAAGAAAAAAAAATTACTTCTAAATGTCAAAAATTGCGTTAAATAAAAAATTCGTCCCAATGAAAGTTCTTCCACTTTACAAAAAAAAATTCCTCTAAATAAAAATCCACCCTGCGACGACAAACTTCGATAAACAGCAAATTCCAACTCTACTAATGAGTCCAAACTCCAACAACTTCAAGTCAAAGGTAAAAATAAAGAAAAAACCAAAAAATTTTCACCCTAAAAAAAATTCCACTAAACGACATCAAATAAAAATTTTCGGAACCAGAGATGAAATATAATATTTCGAAATAAATTTCTACCCCCAAAAAAAATTAAAGGGGTGAAAGGTATTCCTTTGTTTTTGATCATTAGGGAGAGAAAGAGTGAGTGAGAGAGAGAGACGCATGACTCTCGTACACACAATTCTCACACAGGGCCCCAAAGCCGGAAGCAACGAATCGCGTACCAAGTCACTCGAGTGTGAGAGAGAAGGAGAGTACTCGCACTCGTTCCTTTCCAATCCCACGGTGTAAACTGCGGGGGGGCCACAAAACGCGACGGGATCCTTGTCCCTCTCACACGCACGTTCGGGCATATAAATCTTTTAGCCTGGCTGTGCGATTAGTAGAGAGAAGGTAGGGTGGTAATATGGGAGGGGGTAGTTCTCAACGTATGGAATGATTATTGCAGGCACGAGGGCCGCATTAAACGGGGAGAAAAAAAAATTATTAGTAGCTTCTGATTGGAGCTACTTCTCATTGAAGAGGGTCCTAATTTACTAACGAGTCCTCTAACTACTCGAATATATATATACACACATCCTCGTCCAAAAGATTTACGTCCCGACTTTTCACCCTCACCATATATACACGCATGTATGTACATAGATGAAAAATTTTTCTCTTATATTTACATTCCACTTAATATGGTATACATAGATGGAAAAATTATTCTCGTTTGAGAGCTAGGTGTATTGGGGTACTTAGAAAAATTATGTTCTTGAAATTTACATGGCATTTTTTCGCTCTTAAGATTTCTTTATATAAGTTATTTTCTTATTTAATGAAATTGCAAAAGTTTATTTTAAGGTACATTGAAATTTTCTGGTAAAATTAGGGGAGAGTATACGAATATTACAAATTCGAGACGTCTGTTTCTTAAAATTCAAAATGGCGGACCCAATATGGCGAACAAAGTATTTTAAATTCATTGAATCAGCTTCACGGAGAGAGAATATTTTATATTAAATTTTGAGGAAAAAGTGCTGCAAAGCGAAATTTTGATATAGAAAATACTAAACTTGGGGCCCTACTAAATTTCATATAATTTTTTTTTTTTTAATTTAATATTTTTTATATCAAAATTTCGCTTTGTCGTACTTTTTACATTAAGCTGGTAATTTAGTTATGAAATTGTAATTGTGATAAATGATAATTCTGCTAAATGATTATTTTGTTAGATTATAATTGTACTAAATGGTAATTCTGCTAAGAAATAAATTTGCTAAATTATAATTTTACTCAATAAGAATTGAGATAAATAGTAACTTTTTCAAAATTATTTTCTTCATTTCAATTTAATTTTTAATTATTATTTTCTAGAATTTTTAATTATTTTTTATGAAAATAATTAAATTATTGCGAAGAAATTTTTTACAAAATTTGTAAATAATTTAAATCCTGTAGAATTTTTATTATCTTTATGAAAATAATTCAATGTTTGCGTACAATTTTATTAAAATTTTATTTAAATAACTAAATTCTTTTTGTGAAATTTTATTAAAATAGTAGATATTAAAAAAACATGGAAATGAGACAAATTTTTTAAAATAGTTGAAATTAGGACAAGAATTTTATTGACATTTTTGAAAATAATTAAACTTTGGAGAACAATTTTGTTATTTATAAAGATAATTGGGATTTGGACAAGAATATTTAAAAATTTTTTAATATAATTGAATTTTATGAGAAGAATTGTATTACTTTTGAAAATAATTGAATTTCTAGAATTGATTGTAATTTCTCCAAAATTAAATTTTTTTAGTGTCTCAAAAAAAAAATTTGAATAAAAAAATTTTGACGAATTTAAATATAAATTTTAAATATAAATATTATTTTTAAATTTTAAGAACAGTTACATTTTTCAAGGAATTGGATTAAAATTGTATTAAAAATAGTTGAAATTCTGAAATAAGTTTTATTATTTATAAAAATAATTGAATTTCTAAAAACATTTATAAAAAATTTGTAAATAATTTAATTCCTGTGAAATGGGTCATTTTATTAAAATAGTAAATATTGAAAATTATTGAAGTGAAGATAATTTTTTGAAAATAATTTCATTTCGAAGAAGATGTTTATTATTCATAAAGGTAATTGTGGGATGTTTGCAGTACTTTTAATATAAATCTCTGACTTTTCCTTGAATTTCCTGTGTCAGAATATGTGATTATTATAGTTATAATAATAATAAAAATATATTACAATTCATATTTTATTTTTATGAAAAAATATTCAAAGTAAAAATTTTTACATTCTATTATTTTTAAAATTGCTAATTTTATTTAAATTAATTTATTTAAATCTTAATATTAATATTTGAATTTATTATTATGAATTCGAGGTCAGTTTTCTAAAATTCAAAATGGTGAATCCAATATGGAGAACCAATTATTTTTTATTCATTAAATTAGCTGGAAACTTGATATCAGACGAAAAAATTAATTCTTAAAGTTTTCGAAGCATTTTTTTTGCAAAGAAAACTTTGTTCTTGTATTTTTTAGCATTTTTGCCCTAAAAACAAAGTTTTTTTTTAAAAAAAGGTACAAAATAAGAAACAATTATCCTTTTAATTCCGCACTTTTTTTTAATATAAAAACATTTTCTACAAAAGTACACATAGCTTTTAAAAACTACTAATTTTTAAGAAAAATAAAAATTTAAGTAGGGTTAAAACATTTTCTGACTTATTTTATTTTATGAACATTGAATTCCCCTTAATATTTACCAATGCCTCGGAATTAATTTTAATTTTAAAAAATAATTATCATATTATTGGCCAAGTATTTACGACTTTTGAACTGATTTGAGAAAAATTGGCAAGGGACTGTAGTCAAAAAATTAAATTCAATTTAAATTCAAAAAAATTTGACTATTGTCAAAATGTTCTAAATTAATTTTTTAAAATACTGTAAAAATAATTAGGTATTGAAAAAGATAAATTCAATTTAAATTCAAAATAAATTCAAAAAATTTAACAATTTTCAAAATGTTCTAAATTAATTTTTTAAAATACTGTAAAAATAATTATTGAAAAAAATAAATTCAATTTAAATTCAAAAAATAAATTCAAAATAAATTCAAAAAATTGAATTTAATTTTTTAAAGTGTAGCAATTGCCCTGTCTTTGCGATATTTAATGGCAAACAGGAAAAATCAGGTGAATTTCTGCCTTAAAAAAAAAAACTAAAAATGATTAATTGACTAAAAATTTCAATATTTTGCCTGAAAAAACGAGAATCACTTGAAAATGAAAAAATGAATTTTAAAGAAAAAAAAATATTCCCTAATGATTGAAATTAGTTACACACGAAAGCGGAATCTTCCGCGGGAAACAAAATAATATGGGGAGAGTGCAAATTGTAAGGGCGGTTGAGAGGGGTGGGGGGAGAAATTCACCCAAAGTCTGTAGGATGATATTCTAACTATCCCACTGTGGGAAGGCATTAGAACACCGTAACGTGTGGCTGCCCCCAGGCCACGAGGATCATTCTCGAGGGTTAGTTTCCCTTTCTTTTTTTTCACTCTATCTCCCAATATGCTACTCTCTGATGGCATATGCTACCTTCATGCCCGTGTTGCATCCCTTCGTCCGCGTAATCCGATTTATTATATATATATATATATATATATAGATTTTATCGAGATATTGATACTCGACTACATATATGTACACTATATCTGTGTACCACTATATCAACTTGCCCAGGTCTGGGGTCTCACAAAATTGCAGGGGTGCGAATTAACAGAATTGTTTTTATTCGTTATCGGTGTCTAGTCGTGTCGCAAAGATATGCCCGACATTTTTCCCCTTCACGAGAATGCCCCTCTCACTTTCAATCACAGTGCTTTCATGAGAATGATTATTCTATTCTCGATTTTAACTTGTTGATTTTCATAAAGATTTGTTTATTTATTTGGATTCATTTAAATTATATTCCTTTATTTTCTAAAAATTTAAACAGTTTCAATTTCATTTTCAATTAAAAATTAAAATTATTGACAAATTAAATTTATAAACATTTTTTTCCTTTATTTTTAAACAATTAAAATATTTTCTAAAAATTATTAACAAATAAATTTTGTTTTTTATATGATTTTTTACAACAAATTTCGTTTCACTGATCTGAATTATGCAAATTTTTTTTCTTTTTATTTATAAAAAATATTAGAAAATTGTTAAAAAAAATTATAATTAAGAAATAGGAAATTTACCTATTTTGTGCATAATATTTATTTTTTAATAACAATATTGTAATCAAACTAATTATTTTTTTGTTGAGGAGGGAAAAACCTTCCATTTTTCCGTTCTTTAATATTTTTGTAAAAAATTCTAAATTTTCAGAAGAAAATAATTTGCATCATTTCTATTTTTTAATTACAATTGCTTTAATGAAATTTAAAGTTTTTTAAAAATAAAGAAAAATAATGTTAATAAATTCAATTTGACAATAATTTTAATTTTTAATTGAAAATGAAACTAAAATTTTTTAAATTTTTAGAAAATAAAGGAAAAAATTTTACTTTTACATTTATTTACAAAATTTCTTTAATTGCAAAATTATTCGAAAACAGCAATAACTTCTTTTTTAAATAAATATTTAATTATTCTTATTTTTTCACAGGAATTAAGATATTAAAAAAATTTTTAATTTAAACCATTTGAAATTAAACAACTTTTAAAATTATTGTTATAAAATATGAAGACATCGATTGCTCCGAGTCGAAGACTCGGAGTGATCGATTTCTTCATGTTTTATAATAATTTAAATTTCCATAAAATGTTTCAAAAAAAATTAAATTATTTACAAAAATTCTAATAATATTCGTTCTAAGAATTCAATTATTTTCATAAATAATAAAATTTTTCATAGGATTTCAATTATTTTTAATACAATTTAAATTAATTTCTCGAAAAATGTACCTAATTATTTACAAAAATAGTTTGCAAGAATTCAATTACATTTCACAAATAATGAAATTTTTCTTAAATGAATTCAATTATTTTAAAAAAATTTAATAAAAATTCGTTGCTAGAATTCAACTATTTTTATAAATAATAAAATTCTTCACAGGACTTCAATTATTTAAAAAAAATGTAATGAGAATTCTTTACAAGAATTCAATTATTCTTTTAAATAATAAAATTCTTCACAGGATTTCAATTATTATTAATATAATTTCAAGTAAATTCTTCGAAATGTATAATTATTTTTAAAAATATTCAAAATTCAATTATTATTAAAAATTCATGCTATAATGCTTTTAATATTCAATTATTATGTAAAATTTTAATCGTAATTAATTTTTAAATTAATTTTTATTAGAAAATTCTACGAGAATTCAATTATTTAAATGCAACAGTAGTAAATTTTTAATTGAATATTTGAATGTTTCTCAAAATTTAATTCTTATAAAGAATTTCATTAATAAATTTTTAAATAATTGAATTCTTTTAACGAATTTTAATATCATTTTTAAGAATAGGTACATTTTTCAAGGAATTTTGATTAAAATGTTATTAAAAATAATTAAAATTCTGGGATGAGTTTTATTATTTATAAAAATAATTGAATTTCTAAAAAGATTTCTAAAAAAATTTATTAACAATTGAATTTCTGTGAAATTTGTATTATTTTGATAAAATAATAATTAAATGTTTGCGTAGAATTTTATTAACCTTTTTTTTAAATAATTGTATTCTTATGTGTCATTTTAATAAAATAGTAAATATTGAAAGTCATTGAAATGAAGAAAATTTTTTTTAAAATAATTGAATTTCGAAGAAGAATTTTATTATTGACAAAGGTAATTGTGGGATTTTTGCAGTACTTTTAATATAAATCTCTGACTTTTCCTTGAATTCCCTGTATCAGAATATATGATTATTATAGTTATAATAAAAATATATTACAATTCATATTTTATTTTTATGAAAAAAGATTTGAATTAAAAATTTTTACATTCTATTATTTTTAAAATTGCTAATTTTATTCAAATTAATTTATTTAAATCTAAATATTAATATTAGAATATATTTCTTTAAACTTAATTAAGTTATTTTGTTGCTTTATTTACTAAATTAATTAATTACTTAGTTCATTTGTTATTATTCATCTGTTATTAATTATTAATATTTTATTATTTAGTTAGTTAAAGTTTATTGAAAGTTATGCAATGAAAAGTTATTCTGATTATCTTTAAAGTTTATTCAAATTAATGTATTTAAATCTTAATTTTAATATTTGTTTAAATATATTTATTTTCTTAAAGATTATTTAAATCTACAGAAACTTTATTTAAATTTACTAAATTTATTTTCTTTTTGTACTTTTTAATGTTGGTTTTAATTTTCTACAGAAAAGAAGTAAAGAAAGAAACAAAAACACGAGACTCTGAGAAGCGGCCCCCCACTTTTCCGAATGGAGGCGCTTGCGCACAGAGTCGATCCGCTTGGTGGGGGGTCGCTTCTCCGTTCTCCCAGTTGCTTATTGACTTCAAAGAGGAATATTATCGCAAAAAAGAGCAGATTTTAAAAATAATTTGTACAGTTAAGAGCAAAATCTCCATTAACTTAAATAGCTTATTTAAGTTAACTTAAGTTTAACTTAACTTTTGTATTAAAAAATACAAAAGAAAATTGAGAAAGAATAGAAAATACAAAAATTATACGATTATGCGCCTTCTCACCTGATAAAAATGGTAATGGTTAAAAAAAATAGTAAAGTTAGAAGAGAAGAGCAAAAGAAAAACTCACCAATTAACGCAAAACTGATGATGATGATGATCCAAGCAAGTTCCACTTTGATTTCCTTTTCTTTTTGCACATTTAGTCACTTCCTTAGGGGTTGAGAGAGTCGAGAGTATTTCTGTAAGCATAAATAGGAAACAGAGTATTGTAAATGAAGTTATGATGTGTGATATGTGAAGGGTGACAGCGTGAGTCGTTCATGTAGGTGTCAATCACACACCGTGCATATATTTACGAACATATTTTATTTCGGGGCCTTCCCTCCACCATCCTCTCGAGAAACACACCCCAAGTACACCCCCTGAGTACTGGTGTTGGCTAAATAATGGCCAGAGGGAGGTACGACGTGTCAACTGCCTTGACAGTACGACATTTCGTGTATGTATGTATATATAGACGCGAGGCACTGTTCTAACAGGGCGACCGAATTCGATTCCATTCGTAACAAAAGGTACCATGTCCTATGGCGTTTCGGGAGCGCCGCAAATTGTATTCCCCCCTTTTCAACCAATCTAAATACCGATTATGACACTCTAGATGAATATTGTATTTCAAAATGTATTAATCATCCACTCTTGTTGCATCGACACAATTATCTAGTCAAATGCAAAGTAGTATTAATTGAAACTAAACTGAATTTATTTCATCGTTGCGGTACGATTTAGAAGGGGGAAAATTACTTTTCAAAATATAATTTTTTACTTATTTAAATAAAAATCTAAAGAAATGATCGGGCCCTGGTCAGCACCAAGTATAGAAGCCCTATTTCGCCCTAATTTAGTACAAAATTAGTACCTAATAATTAGCATCAAATTAGTAATCATGTTTGTATAATAACTAGTAACAAACTAGTACTAAATCAAAATTTCACCAACTTGATTGATTTAAAAATAGAACATTCCTGACCAGACGATAAAAATTACAATAAAAATTCTTCATTAAAAAGCTTCAGTTGCTGTGAGGAATTTAGATTTTTGAAAAATTTTAATAATTCAAAATCTTCTAAAATTAGTTAAATTTGTTAATACATATTTAATTAATTATTCAAAATAATGGATTTATAAAAGAATTTTAGTTAAAAACAAATGATTGCAGAAATTCAATTATTTTCAAAAGTAATAAAATTCTTATCACAAAATTCAAGTATTTTCAAAAATTTTCATCATTTCCATGATTTTCAATATTATATACTATTTTAATTAAATTACCCAAAAGAATTCGATTATTTAAAAACAATTTTAATAAAATTGTACGCAAACATTCAGTTATTTTTATAAATAATAAAAATTTCATTGAATTTCCATTATTTTCATAAATAATAAAATTCTTAATTTTAAGAAACATTCAATTGTTCAATTAATTATTTATTTGTGTATTTAAATAATTGAATTCTCGTAGAATTTTCTAGTAAAACTTGATTTTAAAATAAATTTTTATTAAAAATTTTAAATAATAATTGAATATTGAAAGTATTAGAGCGTTGTAGAATTTTAATTATTTTTAATACAATTTTAATCGAATTCCTGGAAAAATGTAATTATTGTTGAAAATTTTTTTTTTAAATTCTTCGAAAAAATTCAATTATTTAAAAATTTGATGATAAAATTGAATATTAAAAGCATTATAACATGAATTTCCAGAAATAATTAAATTTTGAATATTTTTGAAAATAATTAAATTTTTCGAAAAGTTTACTTAAAATGTAAATTGTAATTGTATTAAAAAAATTGAATAATCTGTGAAGAATTGTATTATTTAGAAGAATAATTGAATTCTTGCAAAGAATTTTTATTACATTTTTTTAAATAATTGAATTATGTAAAGAATTTTATTATTTATAAAAATAATTGAATTCTTGCAACGCATTTAATTAAATTTTTTAAAATAATTGAATTGTTTAACGAAATTTTATTAAAATAGTAGATTTTGAAAATATTTTAATTTCAACGAAGAATTTAATTATTTGTGAAATGTAATTGAATTTTTGCAAAAAATTTTTGAAATTAATTAAATTAAAGTTTTTCTTCATATTCTAAAAATTCGAAAATTTTCAGTTTCATTTTTAATTAAATTTTCTAATAACAAATATAATTTATAAACATTATGTTGCTTTATTTTTAATAAACTTTGAATTTTATTAAAACAATTGAAATTAAGAAATAGAATTGATGCAAATTATTTCCTTATGAAAATTGAGAAGTTTCTACAAAAATATTAAGAAACGGGAATATCTAATGTTTTTTCCCCAAAAGAAAAAAAAATGAGTTTGTAAACAGTATTGAAAAATAAAAATTATGCATAAAATGGGTATATTTCCTACTTCTTAATAAAAATTTATTAACAATTAACAATTTTCTAGTATTTTTTATAAATAAAAAGGAGAATAATTTGCATAATACTTTAGAAGAGTCAAACGAAATTTGTTGTATAAAAATGCATATAAACAAAATGGGTATATTTTTATTTGTTAATCATAATTTTTTAAAAATTTTCTAATTTGTAATATTTTTTTATTATAAATCATAAAAAAATACCTGCATATTTTCGATTTGTCAAACAATAGTTTTTAAAGAAAAAAAACAAGCATACACAGAAACTAATTTCAAACTGCGAACAGAATGAATGAAAGAATATGAAGATTAATATAGTAAATTATAAATTTATTGATAATATTTGTCCTCAAGGTTTTTTTTTTTCCTTGGACATTTTTGAAAGGATATATCGATAATGATAATAACAGAAATAGGAATAAATTTTTTAAAAGCGCACTTGAAGTGAAATGCAATATTCTGATTTTATTGCTCGAAGCACGTAATTTACTTCTTGAGTCTGAAAATAGATATTACCCTATTCTTCTCTACGACCATTACAAAACCTGTCAACTTTTCACGATGGAAGTGTTGAGCTTATCGACAACGAAGCGAAATACTTTAAACTAAGCCTGAGGCATCGCTCCCCGGAGACGACTCTCCACGCGAGAGAGACTCCGCTACGAGCACCGTTTTAAAGTATCCCCGATAAAGTCACTAGACGCCATTTCGAGGCATAGTTTACGACCCAGCCGGACTTACCCTTAAATTTTCGCGCACCATTCCCATCCCATGTATGTAGTTTTAGAATGAGCGCATAGTGGCAAGCGTGTGTAATTATAACAATACTATAATAATCGTAATATTAATATTAATTATAATAATAAAATTAATTATTAATTATAATAATCTTCATATTCTTCCATTCTTCTAAATCAATTATTTTTAATAATTTTTGATAAGGTTCTTTTAAGAATTTTCGAATTCATTTTTATACAAATCAATTTTACGAAATTTCAATTATTTGGAAATTTTTCAATTAAATATACATTTGAAAATAAAAACCCGAAATAATTTAAGAATATTTCGATTAGGCTGTTTGAAAAAAATTAGTTCCATAAAACTTGTAATTTAAATTTTAAAGTATGGAAAATTTGAATTTTCAAAGATTTTAATTTAAAGTCTATACAAAATTCAATTATTTCTAAAAATTGCAATTAATTGTAACTTCTCCAAAATTCAATTATTATCAAAAACTTTAATTGAATAATTGAATGTTTGTTAAAATTAAATTTGTATGCATAATTTCATCAGCAATTTTTAAATAATTAAATTCTTTTGAAGAATTTTAATAACATTTTTAAGAAAAATTACATTTTTCAAAGAATTTGATTAAAATTGTATTAAAAATAATTGAAACTCTGTAATGAGTTTTATTATTTATGAAAATAATTGAATTATTGCAAAGAATTTTATAAAAAAAAGTTTCAAACAATTGACTTTTTTTGAGATAATTTATGCTAATTCTATTTTAAATAATTGAATTCCCGTGAAATTTTCATTATTTTAGAAAATAATTGAATTTTCGTGCAGAATTTTGTCAAAAATGTTTTTAAATAATTGAATTCTTTTGGAAAATTTTATTAAACTAATTGATCTACAAATTATTGAATTGAAATTTTTTTTTGAAGATAATTGATTGAAATAATTGAGTTCAATTTTTGAAAATTGAAACTACAATTTCAACAGAATTGAAATTAAAATTTTGCAAAAAAATATTTCATTAAATGATAATTAGATTAGTTGATTTTTTTTAATATATATTTAATTGCTATCAATAATTGATATAGAAAATAATTCTCTGAATTATATTATTAAAAATAATTGATTTAGAGAAGAATTTTTAATAAAAACTCTAAGGATCAGTAAAATTCTTACCATAAAGTAAGAAGGAATTTAGTAAAATTTACCATAAAATTAGCAGTTTTCTACTGAAAATCAGTAAAATTCTTAGTATAAAATTAGTAGTTTCCTACTAGAACTTAGTACAATCCCCAGGTAGAAAAATTTAATGGAAGCCTAGATATATGCTAGCGCCACCACTGGAATTTGCATGGCAGTTTATCTCGCCGACGTCTTCTAGCGCCTTACATGGCGCGAGCACTTTCCGCTAGAATGCAACATAACCTCAAATTTCTGTTGCATAAAGTGTCAAAGGTGTTTGTTTTTATTTTTAAAGTAAAAGTAAATGTTTGCTTGTAGGATATTGTGGCATTTAAAAACAATAATAGTAAAGGATTCTAAGTATTTATATATTTGTAATTGTATTAAATTTAAATATAAATTAATATTGCATTATAAATTTCTTGTTCATTCGTTACACTCTAAATCTGAATCAGTGAAAATTTCACTGATTTCAATTCAGTGGCCCAGTTTTCTTTAATTCATCAGTGGGATTTCACTGGGAATCAGTAAAAACCACTGATTGTCAGTGAAATTCCACTGATTCATCAAAGAAAACTGGGTCACTGAATTGAAATCAGTGAAATTTTCACTGATTCAGATTTAGAGTGTAATTTATACACTTATTTATAAAAGAATTTTTAGTATATGAATGTCTTATTTAACCTCCATGAAAATTTTTAAATATATTTTAAGTAATTAATCTAACGATTTATCACCAAGAATAACAATAAATATTTTTTTATAGATCAAATATATTATTAATTTCTCTCCATTCGAATTAGAAAACATAACCTCAAACTGGATTTATTTTTTCTTTATTTTTAATTGACCTGACAGAAAAGATTTACTGATTTTAAATAGGAACTTAATTTTTTCAATTATTATTATTATTATTATAAAAGAATTGGTTAATTTCAAAAATTTTAATTTTAATGTTTAACATGTGTAACTATTTTTGACACTGTAACTCTAAAGAAATAAATAATTTTTTATGGAAATTTAATAATAATTTATTCTTAAAATTTCCATATTTAAAAAACAATTTTATACAGCAAATAATGATCAAAATTATTATTAGGCTTGGGATTAAGAAAAGGTTACCATTTTCTGAATTAAAATCTTACCATAACTTTAAACGAAACATGTATTAACTCTTCAAATATACGTTAAAACTTCATTGTAGGCAGATAATTAGTAAATGTTTTTTATATGTACACGATTTTTTTAATTATATTCGTCAAAAGAAATGACATAGGAATCATTTTTTAATTCGTGAAATAAAGTATTGGCAGGTGAGGTTATGTTCATTCTAGCACTGCGAGCAGAATGCGAGAAAGGCGCTAGACTACAAAAGTGTTTCAAATGCTCTCAGCGCCACTACAGCGCAATGGAACGCGAGAGTGGCACCATGCTAGCGCCACCAAATTTTTCTACTAGGGTCTTTACTATTTATTTGATAAAAGCAGAAGAGCAGTAAAAAAACAACTAATTCAGATTTATACTGTAAATTACTTTTTCATCAGTTATTTGTAAAAAAGAAACCAATTTGTCTAAATATATATTTGTAGATTTAAAATCTGGCTTTATCGGGGCAATTATAGGAAATAAGCAAAGAGAGAGAACCTGACTCCTCGGTTTCTCTATAAACCATACTCGACAATATGGTTCATAGGTAGGAGAACGGGGATCAATTATCAAGGGCCGAGTGAAGACTAATCTGACTAATCTCACCAGAGGGAAGTCAGCGAAGCGTTGAATAATCGCGCGCCGATCGCGTATATACGTTGCGCAATTACCGGGTGCGGTTAATAAGGAGATCAGAATATGGGCGGTTGGTCGAGGATCCGTGTGGAATTAGAGTGTGCAGAGTTTGCGCTTTACTAAATATATCTATATATATGCCTTTCCATTTGGATTGAGAGTTGGGCCAGTGATGATGATCGCGAGTCGACATAGGAGAGCATTCATTCGCTGCCTATAATCGGCTTACAGATTACTAATCACCAGAAATATATATATATATATATATATATATATATATATATATATATATATATTTCGGGAGAGTGAGAGAGAGAGAGAGAGGGTGTAAATTGTCAACAAGAACGAGATGACAAATACATTCACCTATCCATTGCTCACTAATATTCTACATCTGGATTTATTTTCCCTTTTCTTAATATATACATTGAATTTCAAATTGCAATAAAATATACTGATTAGGTACTGACTTTTCATTTTTATGGAAATTATCAAAATCAGGTGATTATTTGAAATGAAATTATATACCTATAAATACCTATAAATGGTCAATTTTGAAAAACATTCATTTATTCAATAAATTATTTATTTCTGTATTTAAATAATTGAATTCTCGTAGAATTTTCTAATAAAAATTGATTTAAAAATTAATAACAGTTAAAATTTTACATAATAATTCAACATTAAAAGCATTATAGTAAGAATTTTAAAAAATAATTGAATTTTGAATATTTTTAAAAATAATTATATTTTTCGAAGAATTTACTTACTGTTATATTAATAATAATTGAAATCCTGTGAAGAATTTCATTATTTAGAAGAATAATTGAATTCTTGTAAAAATTGTTTATTACATTTTCTTTAATAATTGAAGTCCTATGAAGAATTTTATTATTTTTAAAAATCGTTGAATTCTTGCAACGAATTTTTATTAAATTTTACTTCCTCATAGAGGAAGTATTGTAATACCGAAATTTTTTGAGTTCGATTTTTTGACTTATCTTTATGTTATTTGACCTCAGGAGTTCAAAAATGACATTTTTATAAAATGTCATTCCGTATGTGTGTGTGTGTGTGTGTGTGTAAACATTACATTTTCATAAATATCTTGAAATCATGAAGAGCTTTTGGGCTGGATTTTTTTTAAATTGTAGATCTCACCTGCGGACATAAAGCGAGAGTACTTTCTGATATATTAATAAAGTTTAACTAAATTTTTTTTTGATTTTTAATTTTCCAAAAAAACGTTTTTTGCACATAACTTTAAAAAAATGTTAGGACACCTATAAATGTTTTTTCATAATTTTGTAGAGTTTTTTAGACGCATCTTTTGAGCCCTAATTGAAAATTTTTCGTTCATATTAACCGGAGTTATTAAACTTTTAAAAATCAAAAATTTTGGAAAATAAGACTTTTTTGAAAATTTTGTTGAAAAACATTGAAGTAACTTTAAAATGATCGTTATCAACTTGTAGAGCATTAAAAAAAGCGCTTCGATTGACCTATTTTTGAACCTAATTCGATAATAAATTTCAAAATTATTGGTATTTTAAAAACCAAAAATTGTGAAAAATGACATTTTCTCAAGTTTTTTGTTTGAAAATTTTTGTTTAACTATTAAATTATTGTAACTATCTTGTAGGGTATTTAAAAATAAATTGATTGACCCAAAATTCAATCACTTTTACCATATTTATAAAAAGTTATTTGTATATTTCTATTATTTTTATCTCTATGAGGAAGTAAACCCAGGCGCGAAAGACCAATGCTGACGATGGATTGAAGATTTATTGAGCCTTGAACGCCCAGCCTGGGTAACCCAGTGTTGAAGCAGTCTTTATACCACTGTCACTCAATGTTGATTCAGCATTGGACACCAATGTTCGTTCCATGCTCGATTCAAGACTCGGTCAATCTTCGTGAATGAAGCTCGAACATCTGATCTTAATTCAAGCCTGAATCAATCTTGACAGTTTATTTATTGACGTGTGCACTTAAAAATATTAAATATAAATATTTATAAGTTAATTAATATTAAAATATTTTTTATGATAATTTTGTATACTATTTAAAACTTAAAAGTTATTATTAATTATTATTAAGATATCAATTGGTAAATAAAAATTAATATTTATTTAGTGTATATTATTTATATTAATTATTATTATTAATAATAATAATAATAATTATTATTATTATTATAAAAAAATATTAAATTAAAAATAAATATTAAATATTATTTTTTTTTTATTATAATAATAATAATAATAATTATTATTATTATTATTAATTATATAAGATTTATATAAATAAAGTTAAATTATACATTATTATTTTTTTCTTGCACAGTGTCAAATAATTGTTTTCAAAGTTCAAGAGTTTCGTTTGTCTGAAAAATTTTTAGTGAAAAAAATGTTCACTAGGGTGTAATAAATATTTATGCCTAGTAGTTTTACACTAGGATTAACTGTTTAGTAAATATGTATTATCAAAAAACTATTTTTTGTCAAACGCGTGCGATTAAACACAAATGACCTTGAGACTTTAGCATTGCCAACTCAAGAGTTTAACGTATGTGTTGAGTTGGTAATGCTGGAGTTTCAAGGTTATTTTTGTGTTTAGTCGCGCGCGTTTGACAAAAAATAGTTTTTTTTGATAATATTTACTAAACAGTTAATCCTAGTGTAAAACTACTAAGCATAAATATTTATTACTACCTAATGAACATTTTTTTTTACTAATAATTTTTCAGATAAACGAAACTCTTAAACTTTGAAAATAATAATTTGACACTGTACAAGAAAAAAAATAATATATATAATTTAACTTATAAAATTATCATAAAAAATATTTTAATAATAAATAATTTATAAATATTGATATTTAATATTGTTCAGTGCACACGGTAATAAAGAAAGTGAATATTGTATCAAGATTGACCGAGTCTTTAATCGAGCATGGGACGAACATTGGTGTCCCATGCTGAACAAATATTGAGTGACGCGCCGTATATACAGAATATACTGCGCTGGCATTGAAATAGTAGATTAGGCGAGGTGCCTTCCAGCCTTCTGGGGCCGAGCGGTTTAAATGCGTGCGTTTAGGACTTCCGGTATGCGTTAGGGACGGGGTGCGTGAGTTCGATCCCACATGCGAGCGAATATTTTTCATTCTTTGTTTTAAGCGTTATATAAAATAATAAAATTGTGTGTTGTGTTGTGAATAAAAACTTGTGAACATGTTTGTAAATAATGTTAAAAATTCTGCTAAAAAATCGAGAAAAAAATGTATCGATTAACAGAAAAATTGTCTTTTTTTACTAAAATTATTTTTTTAATATTACTATTTCAAATGACATTTATTGTTAGTAATATATTATTTATATGAAAATAATATAATTATTATAATAGTAACTTATTTCCAAACAAACGCATATAACATGAATAAAAATAATATCAATAATATTCATTACTATTATAATAATAATAATTATTATTATTATTATTATTAATATTATTATTATATACAATTCATATATTCATACTATATTGAATGAGCGCGAGAGACGCGTAAATTTGGGAACAGTGGAAGCAGCCTTGTTTCAGTCCTGCATTATAGGGTTCCGCAGCATTGATTGAACATTGAACGCCAATCTACAACAAAGACTGGAGCGACAGTCTTAAATAAGTGTTACATTATATGTAGCTAGAAGCAACCTTCGTTCCGCCGTCCCACCAAGGCTTGATCAATGTTGACCAAGCCTCAACGAAGGTTCCGTAAAGCCTGAATCCAGCGTCAGTTCTCGCCTGGGAAGTGTTCATGAAATGAGCACCAAAATTATACAAAAAAATATACAACTTGGCAGCGGTTTTTTTAAATAATTAAAATCCTGTAAAGCATTGTATAAATAATACAATAAATAAGTGATTTTGAAAATATTTAAATTTCAGCGAAGAATTTCATTGTTTGTGAAATGTAATTGAATTCTTGAAAAATTTTTTTGAAAATAGTTACATTTTTCGAGGATAATTTATTTCAAATTGTATTACAAATAATTGAAATCCTATGACAAATTTTATTATTTCTGAAAATAATTGAATTCTTAGAACGATTATTATTAAACTTTTTGTAAATAATTGAATTCATGTGAAAAATTTTATTACTTGTAAAAATAATTGAATTCTTGGGAAGGATTTTTTTACAATTTTTGCAGAAAATTTTGAAATTAATAAAGAAAAATTTAGAATCAGTAGAAAAATTTCATTAAAGTCAAACAATACTTATTTCAAGTTTTTAAATTTTTTTGTGAGTAGTAATAAAATTTATTTTTATACAATAGCAATATGTTACGAAATTAATTTTCTTTCAATAAAAATTGAATTTCAGTCAGGCAACAAAAATGAATATTTTTTGATATTTTAAATATTAATATTAATAATAGTTAATTATAAATTATTTTTAAATTTCTAGTCAGTAGCAAAGGTCATTTATAGTCAGACTTATTGAAAATATTTTACATTTTTCCAAATTTATCAGAAATCAGTTATTTTATTATTTTCTCTTTTGATAAGAGAGAAAAATTACTAAATTAGTTGTAAAAATAGTTGTAAATATAGTAAAAATATTGTAAATATTGTAAAAATAGTAAATGTAGAATCAGTAGTAAAATTAAATTTAGTCAGACAACTCTTTTTTGAATAAGATTTCTACATTGTTGTGTTAGTAGATAATACGCGATACTTCTGTATTTTTAAAAATTTTTTAATAATAATAAAACTTGTTGCAGTAGAAAAGTCCATTTAAGTCAGACAAAAAATTTTTATTTCTTACTATATTAAATATTAGTAGCAAAAGTCATTTTATTTGAGATTTTACAGAGATTTTCCATCTACCAGCAGTAAAATAGGAGATCAAAATTAAAAATTCGATGTAAGTAGTAAAAGTCGGTTTTGGTCAGACGTAGTATAATCTTGATAATTTTTCCTTCAGTAGTAAAAATCAATGTCAGACAGACAATGTAATAAATTTTTCTATAAGATTCTAGTCTGTAAACAATCTAAAGTTAAAATTTGATGTAAGTAGTAAAATCGGGCTTTGGTCAGACGTATTAAAATCTTGATAATTTTTCTTTCAGTAGTAAAAGTCAATACCAGTCAGACAACGTAATAAATTTTTTTGTATAATTGTGGTTTGTAAACAATCTAAAGTTAAAAATTGATGTAAATAGTAAAAGTCGGTTTTAGTCAGACGAATTAAAATCTTGAGAATTTTTCCTTCAGTAGTAAAAATCAATGTCAGACAGACAATGTAATAAATTTTTTTATAAGATTCTTGTCTGTAAACAATTTAAAGTTAAAATTTGATGTAAGTAGTAAAAGTCGGGCTTTGGTCAGACGTATTAAAATCTTGATAATTTTTCTTTCAGTAGTAAAAATCAATACCAGTCAGACAACGTAATAAATTTTTTTGTATAATTGTGGTTTGTAAACAATCTAAAGTTAAAAATTGATGTAAGTAGTAAAAGTCGGTTTTAGTCAGACGAATTAAAATCTTAAGAATTTTTCTTTCAGTAGTATAAATAAATACCAGTCAGACAACGTAATAAATTGTTCTATTACATTGTCGTCTATAAAACATCTAAAGTTAAAATTTGTTTACTTAAAATCAATTAAAAGTACCCATTAATAAATATGTTTTAAATTAATAAAAAAAATGTAATTGACTAAAAGTTGTATTACTGAAAGATTTAAATCATAAAACTTAAATAAAGTCGAAATATTTAACTGAAAAAGTCTATTTTAATTAAAATTCAGAGAAAATTTAATTTGATTTTGAATAAAATATATTTTGACTAGATCTTATAACTTGAAACTTTATTTAATGGAAAAGAAGATTAATTGAAATTAAAAAGAATTACAATTTTTATCGACTATAATTTGAATCAAGAAATACTTCAATAAATTAAAATTGATGGAAAATTATCCAATTTTCCATCAATTTTTAATTGAAATTTATGGAGTACATTTCAAAATTTTCATCTATAAAACTTTTCGATAAATGGAAACTTAATAGAATTTAATCATAATTATAAAAAAAGAAAATCCATAATCGTATTTAAATTCAGTAATTTAAAAAAAATGTCTTCCTAATAATTTTTTTCAACATTACTGAGGTTTTCTCCACAAAAAAATTCTTTGCATTGTAAATTCGTTTGTGTGTGAAATGAACATCAAAAAATTATAAAAAAAATTTATTCACGATTTCATAAATCATGAAAAAAGGTAAAGAAGAGTAAAAAAAAAATTGAAAATAGCTCCAATTACCTAAATTTAAGAAATAGGAGTAAAAGTAGAAAAAAAACAGAAATAGTCAAACAGAAATTCAAAAAACCGGAGAATTTCGTAAAATATTTTCGCCCCCTTTTTTTTCAATAAATTTTAATTAAACCTGATGATATAGCATGCTGACTTTCTGCTGTGATATCTTTCAAGCAAAGAAAACGTGAAAAAAAAGTGTGTGAAGAAAAAAAATTTTTGCCTTTGGAGTTTTTTTTTCAAAAGGGTACGATGATGATTTTTTTTTTTTTTTGCAGGAAGAGCGTAAAGTCCTGGCGAGAAGCGTCGTTTCACATCTCTCTATGACCAACGAGCGTGAGACTACTCGCGAAAGCACACGAAGGAGGCTTTTCCGCCTTTTTCTTGCGGCAATTTACTTATTTACCAATCAGCAATTAAAAAAAAGCACTGGGTATACTCACTCTCCTCTCTTCCACTTTTACGATGGTGTACACACATACACACACACATACATATAAGGGTTCACAAGTCGCCAGAGTGGCTGTAATTAATTAACACCTAGTCAACCTGGCTCAACACTAATTAGTAGCTCGGCACGTAATTAGAGTTTCTACATGAGCTATTATTTGGCAATCGATTAAAATAATAACGCCTATCAATCCTGAATCAAAATTACATCAATTGACGAGTATTTTTCAGTACCTTTCTTTTCTTTTCTAGTATTTTTTTTCGTCAATTTTCAGTGTACACACATATATATAGATACTGGAGTTCGCATTCGTCTTTCAATTTGGCGTTTTCTCTTTCTCTCTCTCTCTCTCTCTATGTGTTTCGTTCTCGCTGACGGCGCGCTTGACCCGCGTCATCGAATCGGCTCCGATTTTCAGGGTACACTCGAACAAGCTGAAAGCCGCTGATAATTATTGTCGTCCAATTAGCGGTAGTTCCGAGAATGGAAGACCAGTGAGAGGGTTGATTTTTACGAGAAATCAGCGATTTTCTGGCTTTCAAGCTTTCTCTCTTTCTCTCTTTTCTATTTTTGTCTTTCTTTCTCTCTCTCTTTTCTATTTCTCTCGCTTTTTTCTATTTCTCTCGGTTTTTTTCTAGCTGTCTCTCTTTCTCTCGGTCCTTTTTTTTACTCTCTCTCTGTCACTCTCTCTCTCTCTCTCTTTCGCTCTCTTGCTTTCTTGCTCTCTCACGAGACTTTGTATTGAAAGGGGCAAAATGGACAGGGGCGAAAAGGGTAAACACTTGTAGATTTGTTGCACGTTGCCAGCGAATGGCCGAATAATTGGTGAGTTTCGCGAATAGAGAGAGAGAGAGAGAGAGAGTTGGTAGCATTGCTCTCAAACCGAATCACTATTTCTTTTGCGCCTCACACTATATGTATATATAAAACCGCGTTTCACCATTTGCTATCGCACCATGCTTTCCTGCAATGCTGAGCGTCGTCCTGGTTTGTCCTGTGCCTGAATGTTGACATGATTGGCGCCTCGAGTACAACTCGATGAACGCGAACGGAATTTCTGATATTTCCCTCAAACAACGACGAAACATCTCTCCTGATTATTATTATAAAACTTTTTTTTTTTTTTTTTTTTTTTTTTTTTTTCTTTTTTTTTTTTTACTTTTTTCCCGCAATACGAAAAAGAAAAATTATTTCATTAATATATTATTTCACGCAGAAAGAAAATTTTAAGTTTGATTAAAATTATTAACTGCAGGGTTGGCACAGAAATTTAATTTTATTTTTCCTTGATTTCCAGACAAAATTTTGACTTTTTCGCTGACCTTAAAGAATATTCTGATTCATTCTAAAAATTATTAGACACTGAAAAAAATGTTTTAGTACATTTATTTACGAATTTATTCAAGTGGAAAATTATTTAAAAAGATCAAAAACTTCTTTTTTGAATAAATATGAAATCATTATTATTTTTCCATGGGAACTAAGATTTTTCAAATTTTAAATTCAAACCTCTTGGAATTATTATTAAAGACGATCGAGTGATAAAATCATTATTTTATATTATAAGAATATACTGTTACTGGTAACTTCTTTAAATTTCCATTAAGCTTTTTTAAAAAAATTAGTTCTATAGAATTATTAATTAAAAGTATAAAAAATTCAGATTTTCAAAGATTTTAATTTAAAACCTTTAGAAAATTCAATTATTTATCAAAAATTGTAATTATTAGTAACTTCTCCAAAATTCAATTATTATCTAAAACTTTAACTGAAATTAATTTTTAAATCAATTTCTATTAAAAAATTCCAGGAGAATTCAATTATTTTATCAACAAATTTTTAAATAATTAAATTCTTTTCACGAATTTTAGTAACGTTTTTAAGAATAATTACATTTTTCGAGAAATTCGATTAAAATGGTTACTAAAAATAATTGAAATTCTGCAATGAGTTTTATTATATATGAAAAAAATTGAATTATTGCGAAGAACTTTTTAAAAAAGTTTCAAACAATTGATTTTTTCGAAATTTTTTTTGCAAATTCTATTTTGAATAAATGAATTCTTGTGAAATTTTCATTATTTTAGAAAATAATTGAATATTCTTGTAGAACTTTGTTGAAATTGTTTTTAAATAATTGAATTCTTGTGGGAAATTTTATTAAAATAATCGATATACAAATTATTGAATTAAGAAAAATGATGAAAATAATTGAAATTTTGCAATGAATTTTATTACTTTTAAAAATAATTGAATTTTGCAATGAATTTTTATTAAAATTCTTAAAAATAATTTAATTTTGTCAAAGAATGTTGCAATTCATTTTTAAAGATAATTGAAATGTTAACGACAATTTTTTTTTTTTAGCTTTTTTGAAAATAATTGAAATTCTACTAAAAATTTTATTAATTTTGTAAAATTATTGAATTCTTGTGATGGATATAATTGTTAGTTATTTATGAAAATAATTGAATTTTGCAATTAATTTTATAAAAATTCCTGAATATAATTGAATTTTAGGGAAGAATTTTGCTATATATAAAGATAATTAAAATGTTGACGAGAATGTTTTTTAAAATTTTTTCGAAAATAATTAAATTAGTTTTGGAAATTTTATTAAAATAGTAGAATATTGAAAATCATTGAATTAAAAAAAATTTTGGTAAATGTTTGAAATTTTGCCATGGATTTTATTAAAATTTTTCAAAATAATTGAATTTTATTACTTCTGAAAATAATTGAATTCTTGTGATGAATACTATTATTTATAAAAATTATTGAATTTTGCAATGAACTTTATTAAAATTTTCCAAAATAATTGAATTCTTGTGATGAATACTATTATTTATAAAAATAATTGAATTTTGCAATGAACTTTATTAAAATTTTCCAAAATAATTGAATTCTTGTGACGAATACTATTAATTATGAAAATAGTTGAATTTTGCAATGAATTTTATCAGAATTCCTAATTTAATTTTGTTGAAGAATGTTGCTATTCATTTATCATGATAATTGAAATGTTGACGACAATTTTTTTAGATTTTTTAAAAATAATTGAATTTCTACTAAGAATTTTATTAATTTTAAAAATAATTGAATTTCTACTAAGAATTGTATTAATTTTAAAAATAATTGAATTCCTGTGATGAATATTGTTAGTTATTTATAAAAATAATTGAATTTTGCAATGAATTTTATAAAAATTCCTGAATATAATTGAATTTTAGCGAAGAATGTTATTGTTTTATTTTTTATGAGGCAAACAAAAAGAGACAAAAACTCAGAATTTTCTTATAAATTCTTAACATTAAATTTTTTTGCAGAACTTTTAATAAAAATCCCTGACTTTTCCCTGAATTCCCTGACCTGTGTCAACTCTGTAACTGCAATTAGAGGGTAAAAAAATTCAAATTTCCTAGCATCGTATAGATATTCCAACTGCAGAAATATTTGCAATTTGCAAATATAGAAAAAAAGAAGTACATGCGTAAAAGGGTTTTTTTCCTGAAAATATTCAGCGAAATAAATATATATTTCAAAGGTTTTTTCCACAAATACGAAGAGAAATAAATATAATATTTAAAGGGTTTTTTTCCAAACTCCCCCCTGTCTCCTCACAACATGAATAAAATGAGGAAATAACATTTAGCATTTAGAAATCCATTTGAGACTTCTTGTTTTCTTTTCGCATGACATTTTTTTTCTTTATTTATTTCTTGATTCGCTCGCAGTTTTTTCGCTTAACCACCTTCTTTCTCGTATATATAATCGCCGGGGAATCAAAGGACCTCGACAGTTCGTGGTTGAATCAACCACATATTTAATTTCGTTGGGCGACACGAGTGGGCGTGTATACATCTGTCAATGCAGTGCGAAGCCTTGCAATTGGGGGCTGCTTGAGTTATTCGGAGGTTGTCAGCTCTGGTCTTCGGTGCCATAAACACGTGCTTCGATTTTGAGGTAAATCTAAACCCTCAAATTAACTCCTCAAAGCGTCGCGAAAATATTTTTCCTCTCTTTTTCTTTCTCTTTTTTTTTCATTAAAAAAAAAGTATAGGGTTTATTCTTTTAGTTTTTTTTTAAATTGACCTCTCTCGATAATTGGAAAATTTAATTGTCAATTCACATGAATTTTTTGCAAAGAATTAGCAATTTATTTCATCGGTTTTTTTTATTTTTAATTTGTTAACTTAATTTATTCATTTATTTATTTAATAACTTTATTTATTTATTTATTTATTTATTTGTCAGCTTATTTATTTACTGCTTAACTTATTATTTATTAATTTTTTTAGAAACGAATGTTTTTGCAAATAATTAACAAAATTTAAAATAAAAATTTTACTTGTTAGCAGAAATAAATTTGTTCGATGAAAAACAAAATTTTTTTTTGAACCAAATAAAATTTATTTGTACCAAACAATATTCGGTATATACTAAGAGTTATATTTTAAAGTATATATTTAATTCCAAAAAGTATGTACAACTTTTCAGTTGTTTGTCAATAAAAAAAGGCCTGAACACCAATTTTAAATAAACATAGAGAGAAAGAATAAAAAAAAAATTCCACACGACTTTATTTCCATCTATTATTTTTGTCGTTTATTTTTTTTTAGTGAATTCATTAAAAACCATAGAAAGGTATTCGGCTCTTGCTACCGAGCCTCCCATGAGGGAAACAATTTGGCAAAAACCAATATAAATTTCCAACGGCCCCTCTCAATCGCAATCAACCTGATTGGTCCTGGCAAAGGTATTGATGCAATGTATTCGGGAATACTGGGTGCTCGAAATTCAACACCGCACACCCAGCAGGGATAAATAAAACAAATCTTTTTGTCTCTATCTCTCTCTCTCGCTCTCGAAAATACTAACTTTAATCAGATTTCAAAAAAATTTGCAACCATTAAAACAAAAAAAAAGGTATCATTAAAATTTTTATTCACGCTTCAAAAAATTGTACTATATCAAGTCAATTGAAAAAATAACTGTATTGTAAAATAGAATAAAAAAAAATAAAAAACACTACTATCTTTTAAATTCATCGGTTCTTTTTTATTTCGATAGCAGAGCAATTTTTTTTTTTTTTTTACTTTGCTTTTGACAATAAAATAATTGCTGAACCAAACATTTTTTAATTGGCTCGATTCGACCGACGAAATTTGTTACTATCTCTCTACAATTTGTAAAAAAAAAAAATTGGTACCTAAATTTAAAAATTAAAAAAAAGAATTGTTAATATTTGGAAATTTTTAAAACCCAGTATGTTAAAGTCTGTAAGCAGTCCTTCAAAAATTACTATTTTAACATTATAAACAATACTAGCAACTTTTACTTTTTACTGCATTTTTTAAATAAAATTATCACTTTTAAAAATAATAGAATTTATAAATTTTAAATTATTCAAATTTTTGTTGAAAACACTAAAATAATTCAATTTTTGAGAAATTGCAAATAATTTATTGCAGAAATTCAATTATTTTCAAAAGTAATAAAATTCTTCTCATAAAATTCAATTATGTTTAAAATTAAAAAAAAAAAATTCTCGTCAAAATCCCAATTATATTTGTAAATAACAAAATTTTTCCCCAAAGTTCAATTCTTTTAAAAAATGAAAATAAAATTCTTGTCCTAATTTCAATTATTTTTAATATCTACTACATTAATAAAATTTTTTCTGAGAAAAATTCAATTATTTAAAAAAAAATTTAATAAAATCATCCACAAACATTTAATTATTGTCAAAAATAATAAAAAATTCCACAGGAATTGAATTATTTACAAATTTTTTTATAAATTTCTTCGCAATAATTCAATTATTTTCATAAATTTTTAATTATTATAAATTATTATAAAACATAAAGAAATCGATCACTCCGAGTCTTCGACTCGGAGCAATCAATATCTTTATGTTTTATATCAAAATACATTATTTATAAGTTATTTAATTTCAAAAAGGTTTGAATTTAGAATTTTTAAATGTCTTAATTCCTGTGAAAAAATAATAATTAATTAAATATTTATTTAAAAAAAAAATTATTGATGTTTTTGAATAATTTTACAATTAAAGAAATTCGTAAAAATGTAACGGAACATTTTTTTTGAGTAAAATTTTTTTCTTTATTTTCTAAAAATTAAAAAATTTTCTTTTTCAATGAAAATTTGTAATTGACAAATAGAATTTATAAACATTTGTTTCGTTTATTTTTAAAAACACTAAATTTTATTATAACAATTGTAATTATTAAAAAATTGAAATAATGTAAATTATTCCCTTATGAAAATTGAAAATTTTCTACAAAATTATTAAGAAACGGGAATATATTATGTAATGTTTTTTTTCTCAAAATAAAAGAATGAGTTTGTGAACAATATATTGTTATTGAGAAATAAAAATTATGCATAAAATGGGTATTTAATTTACTATTTCTCAATCATAATTTTTCAACAAATTTTCTTTTTTTTATAAATAAAGAAGAGAAAAATTTGCATAATTTAGATCAGTCAAACGAAATTTGTTATAAAAAAAGCATAGAATAAACAAAATGGATAAATTTTTCATTTGTTAATCATAATTTTTTTTTTAAATTTTCTAATTTCAAATATTATTTTATTATGAATTATAAAAAAATACCTGCATTTTTTCGATTTGTGAAAACAAATTTTTTTTAAAGAAAAAAAAAACAAAAGAATACACAAAAACTATAACTTCAAGTGTGGACAGAATGAAAGAATGAATAAGACGATTATTTTAGTTAATTATTTTTTAAAAAACTATTTATTTTTTAATTATTTTATTTTATTTAAACAAAAAAATTTTTTAAAGAAAAATAACTATTTAAATAACGAAGTAAATAAAATGAGAAACGATTCTGACATGCCTTTAATGTTTTAGTGATTCAAAGTTTCTTAATTATTTTAGTCCCTAAAATTTCAAAAATATAAATAAACGCTGATATTTTAGATACTTCGTTTAGTGTATTTTTTTTTAAAAAAATTGTACATTTTCTACAAAAAAAATATTTTGTAGAACTTGTCACAAACTTACAAAACTTAAAATGTTTTGTACATTTTTTTTACAAAATTCAAAGAGAAACGTATTTTTTATTATAATAAAGTAATATTTTTTTATTTTTAATAAATGTTTTATTAATAATAAATGTTTAATAATGTTAATAACGTTTAATAACGTTTAATAACGTTTAATAATGTTTAATAATGTTTTTAATGTTTTAATAATAAATGTTTTATTTTTTTAAATATTGTATTTTCAATATTTTTTATAGCAGTATAGTAATTTTTTGAAAATAAATTAGTACTAAAAGTAATTTTTTTTTCTTCTGAATATTGTTAGTGAAATGCAGAACAAATTTTCAATTTTGATGAATCTTTACGTAAAGCAGTACTAAGTAGTTACAGTCGGAGTTCATATATTTATAAAATTTGTATTAGTATAGTAAAAACCACTATCGGTCATACAAAGCAATAAATTTTTTTACGTTTGCTATCAGTAGAAAAAGTTAGTTTTAGTCAGACTTGGTAATTTTTTAATTTGTTCTAAGTAGTAGATATTAATTTTAATCAGACTTTTTAAACTATTTCAATGTAGAAAAATTTTATTAGGAATTTTAAAATTAGTGTCAGTAATTTAAAGTAATGTAAGTAAAAGTCACCACAAGTCGGACCACTAATTTTTTATATTCTGTCATCAGTTGTAAAGAAATTTAAATGAGATTATGAAATCTTACATACCTAAATTTAGTAATTTGGTATTAGTACTTTAGTAGTGCAACTCAGTTTTAGTCAGACATTCACTTTTAATGTAAAAATAAAGTAATAATTGAGTATTTTTCGTATTAGTATTACTACTTAACTAATAATAAAATAAAAACAGAAAATTTAAAAATGATTATGAAAATAATAATGATGAATTGAAAAATAATGCAAAATAATAATAAAGACACCCGTTAGACTTTCGATTCGAATTCTCTCGTAGCATTCGCATTGCTAGAATCGAGAAGGATTTTCGCTGAGAGAGAGAGAAAGCCGCTAGGTAGGCAAGTCTCTCATAAATACAGTTTATCCGGTGGCGCGCCCACCCACGCTCATTATTCCGAAATATCTCATTCTACGACCGCCATCAGCACCCCGTAACGTGAGATTAAAAAAGGGGTCTTATCTACAAACGCGAGTCTCACAACGATATACTCTCACTCTTCAGAAGCGAAAAAAGAGTGCGAGCGAAAAGGAAAGAGAGAGAAGGACACAATTCGAGTAAAAGAAGAGACAAACCAAGAAACGTTAATCGACCAATAAAGTTGAATTACGGTTGACAGGGAATGTGTCGTTAACATTTCGCTCGTCTTAAGATCTGGAAAATAAGGCGAAAAGTCATTACTTTTCCCTTAAGTATCGCCCATTATTTTGCATACTCTGTGCGGATGATAACATTGTAAAATATATATGTAAGTTAATGTATATTTACAGAGGATGTATTTTATATTTCTCATTGTATAATGTTTATAATTATACGAATTTTAACTTTGTTTGCGGTAATTTCAATAGTTTATGATGTTTTAGAATTTATTGGGTTTTATGAGGGAATTAGAGAAGATTTTTTTCAGGAGGAAAGTTTTAGAATTCTTTTTTAGAATTACCCAAAAGAATTCAATTATTTAAAAGAAATTTTAATAAAACAGGGTTGTCACAAATATTTAATTTTATTTTTCCCATGACTTTTCCCTGATTTTCAGACAAAATTTTCACTTTTTCGTTTTTCCCTGACCCTACACTGAGAAAACATTATACTTAATTCAAATAGAAAAATAATTTTAAATGATTTTGTTTAATTTAAATTAGTTTGTAAGCTTAATCCCAATTTTATATACAAAATATCTACTGCATTGATTCAAAAATAATATTTGTTTGAATAATTATGTTTAATTCAAACATATTTTCTGTTTTGGTTTAAACAAAAAATATGTTTAAAAATATTATGTTTGATCCAAATTTAAATGCTGATTAGAAATAATTTAAAATGAACCATAAATTATGTTTGAATTGAATATATTATTTCTATAAATGAACAAAAAAATATGACTGAATTAAACTTAAATATGTTTGACTGTATAGCAAAAATATTTTAAGTTTGATTTCAACAAAATTTGTTTGAACCAAATAATTCGTTTTCTCAGTGTAAAGAATATTTTTATTCACTCTAAAAATTATTAGATACTCAAAAAAAAAATGTTCTATTGCATTTATTTACAAATTTCTTTAATTTTAAAATTATTCAAAAACATCAATAACTTTTTTTTAAATAAATATTTAATCATTATTATTTTTCTGTAGGAAATAAAATTCTTCAAAACATTCAAATTCAAACCTTTTTGAAATTTAACAACTTATAAGAATATTATTACAAAACATGAAGAAGACCTACATACACCTACCTAAGCCTTCTACATGTTTTTTAATAATTTAAATTACCATAAAATTTTTCAAAATAAGTTAATTATTTACAAAAATCTTAATAAAATCCTTCGCAAGAATTGAATTATTTTTAGAAGCAGTACAATTTAAAAAAAAAATTCAATTATTTAAAAAAAAAATGTAATAAAATTCGTTGCAATAAATATTAATTTCATAAATAATAATAAATCGATTATTCGTTAATTCATTTTTAAATCAATTTTTATTAGAAAATTCTAGAAAAATTAAATTATTTAAATTAAAAAATAAATAATTTATTGAATAATTGAATGTTTGTTAAAATTGAATTCTCATAAAGAATTTTATCAATAAATTTTTAAATAATTGAATTCATTTGACAAATTCTAATAAAATTTTTAAGAATAATTATATTTATCGAGGAATTTGATTAAAATATTGTATAAAAAATGATTAAAATCCTGCGATGAGTTTTATTATTTATAAAAATAATTAAAATTTTTTTAAGAATTTTATTATAAAATTTTCATAAAATAATTGAATTTTGGGAAAAGAATTTTATTATTTATAAAGATACTTGGAATTTTAACAAGAATTTTTTTTTAATTTTTGAACATAATTGGATTTTTGCGAAGAATTTTATTAATTTTGAAAATAATTTAATTCTTCTAACAAATTTTATTCAAATTTATAAAAATAACTGTATTTCTGTGAAGAATTTTATTATTTACATAATTAAATTTTTGTGACGAATTTAAAAAAAATCTTTTTAAATAATTGATATTTTTCGAAAAATTTTATGAAATTTTGTATTTGAAATAATTGAATTCCTCTGAAAAATTTTATTACTTATGAAAATATTGGAATTAGTTTGAATTAATTTATTAAAAATTGAATAATTAAATTCCTACGAAATTTTGCCAAGAATTTTATTAAAATTTTTAAATATAATTGAATTTCAGTGAAGAATTTTATTATTTATAAAGAAAAATAAAATTTTGCCAATATTTGTTTTTTTAATTCTTGAACATAATTAAATTTCTGCGAAGAATTTTATTAATTTTGAAAATAATTTAATTCTTCCAACGAATTTTATTCAAGTTTATATAAATAATTGAATTCTTACAATGAATTTTATTCAAGTTTATAAAAGTAATTGAATTTGGGTGAAGAATTTTATTATTTATAAAAATAATTGAATTCTTGAAAAAATTTTATAAAAATCTTTTTATACAATTGATATTTTCGAAAAATTTTATGAAATTTTGTATTTTAAATAATTGAATTCCTATGAAAAATTTTTTTACTTATGAAAATAATTGATTTATTTCGAAGAAATTTATTAAAAATTGAATAATTAAATTCCTGTAGAATTTTGACAAAAATTTTATTAAAATTTTTAAAAATAATTGAATTTCGATGAAGAATTTTATTATTTATAAAGATAATTGAAATTTTGACAAGATTTTTTTTAAATTTTTTAACATAATTGAAATTCTCCAAAGAATTTTTGTATAACTTTTGAAAATAATTGAATTTCTGTAATCATTTGTAACTATTCCAAAATACAATTTTTTTTAGTATTTTTAACTAAAATTCTTCTATCAATCTAGGCAAACAAAAACTACTTAAAAATTCACAGTTTTCTCAACAATTTTAAAAATTCATTTTTTTTCAGTACTTTTACTAAAAATTTCTGAATTTTTCTTAATTTTCCGGACCAATTTTACTTTCCTTGACTTTTCCCTGAATTCCCTGACTTCCCTGACCTGTGGCAATCCTGTAAAAATGTACGCAAACATTTAATTATTTTCATAAATAATAAAAATTTCCCAGGAATTCAATTATTTAGAAATTTTTCACAATTTTATTCTCAATAATTCAATTATTTTCAGAAATAATAAAACTCATTGCAGAATTTCAATTATTTTTAATACATTCTAATATCTATTAATATTTCCATGTATATTAATTATCCTCTTTCAATAAATATAATATCTCTGTTGTAAAAATTTTTACATTCATTTGAGCGCGAACTGTACACTATTTAAAATTCATTTCAATTTCAATGCATTAAAGTTCGAGTGCTTTCAAATTACAGTACCATTCGAATTGGAAAAGGCTTTTAAATTTTCCAGTTTGAATTGAATACTTTTTAAAGATATATAAATTCTATATATGTACAAAATACCATCGCTTTAACAAAAATTTCAACTTCAATATCCAAAAATAATTTTTTTTTTATTAATTCTTATTGCTAAAATGCACATTGATCAAGGAAAACTATACAGTATCTCCCATCACACCCTCCCCATCTCTTTCGAGTCACAATGTGAAAAATTCACGCATGATCAGATGTATACATATATACAAAATGTAAAATTGCATTAATAGCCCTGTAGGCGGAAAATAAATTGCCGCCCTTTTCTCTTGTCGTATATAAAAATAATGATCCTCTGTATGACATCTACAGTCGCACAGGAAATAAATATGTATATAGAGGTTTTCCCCAAAATTCGGAGGAAATCAAAGGTAGTATGACGTGCACTCTTTTGGTCAGAAAAAGATACGGGCAGAAAAGCGCAAACTATAGAAGGGGGGGGGTTCAAGGGGCGAATCGGTTTGGTTTGGATGGACGGGGTTTTACGAAGAACATAAATATGCGGTATTATTCTCCGAGTTGGTCGCTCGGTTTGCTGTCCCACTGATTTATAGACTCGGCTTGTGAACACGGCTGCCGGGTATTTTTATTTAAATTTAATACACTCCACTTGGCGAGCGAGCGGGGGTGTATTAGCTGGGCATTAGTGAATGAACACACCAAACACCTATATGTATATATACATATATAGTATCATATCAGAATCGCAAAAAATTTTTTTTCCAAAAGAAAAGAAAAATTATTTTTTTCCTATTCTACTCATCTCAAATAGCTGGACTTTATTGTTTTTATCTGCTTCTATATTTTTCAAGTGTTTTTATTTTCATTTTATCAAGATTAAAACCTTCAACGTAATTAAATACTAGGCAGGACAGTAAATAAAAGAGTGAAAAAATATTAAGAAACAAAGAAAAATAAAATAAATGTGAGGCGCTACCAAGAATGATGCCTAAAAATCGGTCGGACAAAGATAATATATTTTTTTACTTTTTCATTTTTTTGCTATGAGTGATAAAAGTTAGTTTCAGTCAGACTTCAAAATTTGATCTTAGTAGTGAATGTCACTTTTAGTCAGACATTGTTTTTTTCCTCTGAATATCGTTATAGTAAAAGTAAAATGCCAAAACGCTTTTTTAATTTTGACGAATTTTTATATAAGTATTTATGTGCTATGCACCTAACGCATCTTCAGACTTTTTTATTTTTTTTAAATGGCGGGTTTGTTTTTGAAAAAATCTTCATCTTGAACAACGATAAATTTCTCTAGAATAGCGAAAGAATTTTTTTTTTAAATTTTCTGTGTTTCTTTGATTCTCATTTTGACTTTCAATGTCAAAGTCAAAATCAAATCGAAAATCAAATTTAAATTGAGAAGTTAATGTCAGAGTTAAAATTCAATCGAAAATCAAATTTAAATTAAGAAGTGAATGTCAAAATCAATGTGAAAGTCAAAGTATAAATCAAAATAGAATCGACAATCAAAGTTAAAGTTAAAAAGTTTAATTCAATGTTCAAATTTCAACGAATGGCAAAGTTGCACTGTGAAAATGAAAATCGCATTAAAAGTATTTATTTTTTCTATCAGTAGTAAAATTTAGTCTTAGTCAGACTTCGAAATTTTTCAATTTATCTCAGTAGTAAACTCAGTTTCAGTCAGACATTATTTTTTACCTTCCTAATATCGTTAGTGAATGTAAAATACCGTCAAACAGTTTAAATTTGGAAATATTTAGATGTAAGTAGTATCAGTCAGTAACAGCCAGACTTTCAAAATATTTATTAATTTTTTATTAGTAGCGAAAATCAGTATCGGTCAGACAATGTAATATATTTGTTTACTTTTTCTAAAAGTGATCAAAGCTACTTACAGTCAGACTTGAAAATCTTCGAAATTTTCTCTTAGTAGTGGATGTCACTTTTAGTCAAACATTGTACTTTTCTTCTCAATATTATTAGTGAAAGTAAAATGCATAAATACTTTTTGAACTTTTATGAATTTTTATATAAGTAGTACCAAGTAGTTTTAGTCAGACTTACAAATATTTATAAAACTTTTCTCAGCAGTAAAAACCACTGACTGTCTGCAAACGTAATATATTTTTTTACTTTTGCTGCCAGTGGTGAAAGTTCGTTTTAGTCAGACTTTCACATTTTTTAATTTTCTCTAAGTAGTAAATGTCAACTTTAGTCACACTTCTTAAATTTTCCATATTTGAAAGTATTAGTAAAAGTAACGATCTCGATAGAGACAAATTATACTAGGAATTTTAAATCTATTGTTTGTAGTTTGAGTAAATTTATGTCAGTGGTAAAAACCAGCATAAGTCAGACTACTAATTTTTTTATTCTTCCATTAGTAGTGAAAATAGTTTCAAAAATATCTTGCAATTTACATAATTTTAGTAATTTGTTAGTAGTAGTGCAAGTCACTTTTAGTCAGACATTAACTGAAATTTTTCTATTTTATTAGCAAGGAGATTTAAGAAATTAGCTAATTAATGAATAAATGAATAAAATTCGAAATATCGAAATTCGAAATATTAATTAATCAAAGTAATAATGAATTATAAAAATAAATTATTAAAGAATTAACAAATTGAATTATAGTTATAGTCAGATTTACAAAATATTTATTAATTTCGTATTGTTAGTAAAAAAATAGAGGACAGTCAACTTATTATTGTTTTACTACTCTTTCTGTTAATGGTTAAAGTTAGTTTTGGGTAGCCTTTAAAATTTTTATTATTTTAATTAGCAGATAATCGTTTCAGTCAGACATTTTTAATTTTTCATAATTATAACCAAAAGCAGAAGAAACAATTTAAGTTTTGTCAAATTTTATAAAAAATTATAAATTTAGTGTCAGTATTAAAAGTAGGTTTCTTTTAGCCTCAACCAAAATGCTATAAATTTTTTATCATTAATTTTCACTTGCACTTTCACTTTCACCCTATTTGATTTTCACTTCCACTTTCACTTTAATTAATGTTCACTTCCACTTTCACTTTAATTAATTTTCACTTTCACTTTTACTTTTTTTTAATAAAATTGAATATACAAGTAAGTTTAATTGAATATTTCGATGATAATATAAATTTACGGTACAATATTTGTATATTTTACTTAAAAAAATTTTAAATAAAAGTGGAATTGGAAATTAATTAAGGTAAATGTGGAAGTGAAAGTGAAAATTAATTTAGGTGAAGGTGGAAGTGAAAGTGAAAATTAATTTAGGTGAAAGTGAAAGTAGAAGTGAAAGTGAAAATTAATTCAGGTGAATGTGAATGTAAAAGTAAAAGTGAGAGTAAAAATTAATTTAGGTAAAAGTGAAAGTGAATGTGAAAATTAATTTATGTAAAAGTGGAAGTGATAGTTGAAGTGAAATTACATAATCGACCCCCAGTACACAGTAAAAAGTAAATCTTAATTTAAGAGCTGCCTTAAATTCAACACTGTCTGCTATAATGTTAAAGGATACGAAAAACGTGCGTAAATTCAACATTGACTGTCTTAAAAATGTTGCATCTTAATTTAAGGCAGCTTTCGTGCCTTAAAATAAGATTTTCTTTTTACTGTGTAGTAGAAATCAATATAAATCAGATCATATTTTTTTTGTCAGTTGTAAATGAAGTTTTAGTAAGATTTAAAAATATTACATCAATTTAGTAATTAGGTATAAGTAGTGCAAGTCAATTTTAGTCAGACATTTACTCCATTTTCGTTATAAATGTCTTTACAGTCAAAATTAATAAAATTCATTATTAGTAAACTATTAAAAAATTATTGAATCAAATTAGGGTAAATAATTTTTATTTTGTATGTAAAAAATGTGTCGAAAGGAGGAGGGGGGGGTTAAAATTTATTCAAAATTGTTGAAAGAATTTTTCTTTTAGATGTAAAAAATGTGACGAAGGGGAGGGGGTTAAAATTTTGTCCAAAATAGCATAATATAATTTGTAAATGATTCAAACCTTATTTATTAAAAAATAATTAATTATAAAAAAGCAATTATCATAATAATTGATTATGAATTAAAAAATATTAAATTAATAAATAAATCAATAATGAATTAAGAAATATTAAATTAATAAATAAATCAATTATCATAATAATCAAATTGACTCGTAAAAAGAACAGCAAACCTTCCTTCTATCAACAACTTGTTTAAATAGAATTACAACAGATTACAATATAATTTGTTTGAAATCCTTTTACTCTTCTTTTTTTTCGTTTCATTGACGCCTGAATGAAAAACAAGTTTACTGGAAAAAAGAATGAAGGAGTTTTAATTCGATTAAGACAGATCTTTGTTTGATCGCTGTTTAAAGGGACATAAATAGGTGTATTGGGGCTATTTTAAATCTTGTTATTCGATGGAATTAATCTGCGAATAACGTCATGGATATACTTTTCATCCTACTCATCCTGAGTGACTATATATATCTCCCGCAAACATACACACACTCTCACACCCTTCTGTAAATTCTCTCACGGTCTCCCTCGAGAAGTGATAGGGTTCCAAAAGCTCAGGATTACCTAGGACCACCAACTGCACACATCATCTAATAAATAGGTGATACACATCGAGCTTACCATATCACGTCACTTTATCTTCACACAAAATCTTCAAATGAATAGTTACATTTTTTTTCCCTCCTTTTTTCTTTACTATTCAAATAATGATTAACATTTTAAATTTCTATTTTTCATTCTTTTTTTCATTATTCAATTATTTTTATTTTTTATTTAATTCGTCCAATTTTATGATAATTTATTGTTACATTTTCTATAATTTTTTTTATTATATTTTTTCTATAGATTTTGACAAAAAAAACTCGGAAAAAATTACAGAATCAAATAAAAGTTTTTCGATAGATAAATTAAATGACTAATTTGTTTATATAGTTTATATTTCATATTAAAATTAAATAAAGGAAAAATGAAAATTAAGTGAAATAGAAAATTTAAAAACTGCTTATAAAGATGATGTTTGAATTCTGAAAAGAGAAAAAAAAATAACAAAATCGCAGCTTCACTCCTATAGAATAGAGAAGATTACGAAAAATGAAAATGAATAAAAATGTTTAAAGAATAAAGAGGATTTTGTTGTAGTATATGTGGGATATCGGGAGGACAAGATTGAGGCAGGATTATGATTATCCCCCTCAGAGGGAAGAATGATTTATCCAGGCTTCGTTCTCATTACTGGGTACCGGTCATGTATATCCCCAACCTGATATGCCGCACCCACGCCCCACGAATTTGCATAAATCCACAAGAAAATACAATTTATCGTTGATTGTTGCCTTTAATATTCTTTAAAGTCAGATCTACAATTATTAATTATACAATAACGCTTTCGAGAATATTTAAAATTAACTATTATGTTAATGTGTATGCACTCGCATACAAAACTAATAGTACTTAAATAACATTCTAATAATATTAATTATTTATAGAAACAATTTGCATATATTTTTTTTGATTTATTAGAATCTTATATAATTGTTTTATTATTATTTTTTTATTATTGTGTCTGTCATATATTTTTTTACTAACAATACGAAATTAATAAATTCACATTTTTTACATCCAAAAGAAAAATTCATTACTGAATTTTGAATAAATTTTAACCCCCCCCCCCTCATTTCGTCACATTTTTTACATAGAAAATAAAAATTATTTACCCTACTTTGATTCACTAAGTTTTTAATAGTTTACATTATTAATAATATGCATTCACTAATAATGTATTTTATTAATTTTGACTGTAAAGACAATTATAAATTTATAACAAAAATTGAATAAATGTTTGACTAAAATTGACTTGCACTACTCATACATAATTACTAAATTGATGTAATATTTTAAAATCTTACTAAAACTTGCTTTACAACTGACGAAAAAAGTGTGGTCTGATTTATATTGATTTCTACTAGGGATCGATTATGTAATTTCCCTTCCACTATCACTTCCACTTTCACCTAAATCAATTTTCACTTTCACTTTCACTTTCATCCTTAATTAAATTTCACAAATATTAAGGTGTATTTGTATATTTTACTCAAAAAACTTTCTAAATAAAAGTGGCAGTGAAAATTAATTAAGCTGAATGTGGAAGTGAAAGTGAAAATTTATTTAAGTGAAAGTGGAAATAAAAGTGAAAATTAATTTAGATGAAAGTGAAAATGAAAGAAAATTAATTCAGGTGAAAATGAAGGTGAAAGTGAAAGTTAATTTTGACTGTAAAGACAATTATATCAAAAATTAAGTAAATGTCTGACTAAAATTGACTTGCACTACTCATACGTAATTATTAAATTTATATAATTTTTTAAAATCTTACTAAAACTTCCTTTCCAACTGACGAAAAAAAATTTTGGTCTGATTTATATTTTATATTGATTTCTACTACTCATAAAAAATTTATAAAATCTTGGTTGATGCTAAAGTAAACTTACTTTTGATACTGGCACTGAATTTATAATTTTTTATAAAATTTGACAAAACTTAAATCATTTCTTCTACTTTTAGTTATAATTATAAAAAATTGAAAATTTCTGACTGAAACTGTTGTCTATTACTTAAAAAAATAACAAATTTTAAAGTCTACCCAAAAGTAACTTTATCCATAAACAGAAAGAGTCGAAAACAAAATAATAAGTTGTCTGTCATATATTTTTTTTACTAACAATACGAAATTAATAAATATTTTGTAAATCTGACTATAACTATAATTTAATTTGTTAATTATTTAATAATTTATTTTTCTAATTCATTAATAGTTTGATTTATTATGTTATTTTAAATTTTATTCATTTATTTATTAATTAGCTAATTTCTTAAATCTCCTTGCTAATAAAATAGAAAAATTTCAGTTAATGTCTGACTAAAAGTGACTTGCACTACTACTAACAAATTACTAAAATTATGTAAATTGCAAGATATTTTTGAAACTATTTTTCTACTAATGGAAGAATAAAAAAATTAGTAGTCTGACTTATGCTGGTTTTTACCACTGACATAAATTTACTCAAACTACAAACAATAGATTTAAAATACTTAGAAAAATTTGTCTCAATTGAAATCGTTACTTTTACTATTACTTTCAAATATAAAAATTTCAAGAAGTCCGACTAAAGTTGACATTTACTACTTAGAGAAAATTAAAAAATGTGAAAGTCTGACTAAAACGAACTTTTACCACTGGCAGAAAAAGAAAAAAAATATATTACGTTGACAGACAGTCAGTGGTTTTTAGTGCTGAGAAAAGTTTTATAAATTTTTGTAAAGTCTGACTAAAACAACTTGATACTACTTAAATAAAAATTCATCAAAATTCAAAAAGTTTTTATGCATTTTATTTCCACTAACAATATTGAGAGGAAAAAAACAATGTCTGACTAAAAGTGACATCCACTACTAAGAAAAAATTTCGAAAATTTTCAAGTCTGACTGTAAGTAGCTTTTATCACTTTTAGAAAAAGTAAACAAATATATTACATTGTCTGACCGATACTGATTTTCGCTACTAATAAAAAATTAATAAATATTTTGAAAGTTTGACTTTAACTGACTGTTACTTATACATTCGATTAAATTTGAACTTTGATATCAACTTTTTAACGTTAACTTTGATTGTCGATTCTATTTTCATTTCTACTTTGACTTTTAATTTCACATTGATTTTTACATTGACTTCTTAATTTAAATTTGATTTTCGATTCAATTTTAACTCTAACATTAACTTCTCAATTTAAATTTGATTTTCGATTTGATTTTGACTTTGACATTGGAAGTCATAATGAGAGTAAAAAAAAACACAGAAAATACTTTTTAAAAATAGTTTCGCTATTCTAAGAGAAATTTATCGCTGTTCCAGATGAAGATTTTCCAAAACAAACTGGCAAGTTAGAAAAAAATAAAAAAGTAAAGATGCGTTAGGTACATAACACATAAAAATCGGGGCAAAAGGAATAAATGTACTGTGTTACAGAACAGATTCGAGGACAATATGTTTTCTTGTGTTGTGTTGAACGAGAAGAAGGGTCGGTTGTCGCCGTTGTCGTCGTCGTCGAAGCTTTTTTTAGTGAGAGGGAGGGGTAGGTGGGTTAGTTCCGAGGCTTGTAATTCAGTTAAACCGGCACGGATATTTCATTAGCTACCCCCCGAAGTGAGTGTATACGCGCGTCGACCCTACGACCCCAAAAAAATAAGAGAGGAAGAGAGAGAGAAAAATGGGGGCGGTTCGGGGTGACTTAAAACTGAAGTTCGTCGTTCCGCGTTCGCCACATTAAGTCAAGAGCCCCTTCGGCTAAATTGTTGACAGGACGGAATATATCGTGTTTGGTTTGCGAGACGCGTGTCCTTGCACTGCTGTGACGACACCGAAAATCCTTACAGGGGTTTATCGAATGTAGGAAGGGTATCCTAAACTTTTCTCTTCTTGCTTTTTCCTTTTCTTTTTTTTTGATGTCCCATTAAAGTGTTTCGTTTCGCGCAAAGAGGCACATGTTTATTTTTTCAAAAAGGGTTGTTATCAAACATTGGAAATGACTAATGTATTTTTCTCCACCTCTTTCTTTTTCAGTGGGTTTTATTTACATTTTATGAAAGTACATTTCAATTCTCGTGTATTTGTTTTCAAAATAAGTCAATAGTTAGATTATATTTTTTATAGGTATTTTTTTTATATAAAGAAAATGTTTGAAATGTTTGAAATGTCGAATAAAAATGTATATAAAATATCAAGTTTTTGTTACTGATAGAGAAATTTACGATTTTTAATATGTCTGACTGTAAAATTGACTTCTACTACTGATAATAAATTTTGGATTTAGGTTTGTATGTTTCCTTTTTTATTTGGAAAATTATAAATATTTCAATATTAAAGTAAAATGAAAGAAGTGTGTAAATTTGGAATATATATTACTTTTACTCTACTTAAGTTAAAATTATAACAAAATAAAACTTTGTCTGACAAAAAAGGACTTTTCTCCTGCTAAAAAGCATAAAATATAGATTAAAAAATTTAGATTTTAGAAAAATCGTAACTGTAAAACAATGTTTACTACTATAGTATTTTTACAACTTTTTTGTATTAAATAAATAACAAATAAATATGAAATAATTGGTTATCGCTACTGATGGGAAAATAAGTAGGTAATATTTTCATGTCTGACTATAACTAAGTTTCACTACTGACATTGAATTTTGAATTTAGAATTGGCTTTGCTACTGAAACAAAAGCATAAAAAATTCAAAAACGTCTGACTAAAGATTACATTTAACACTTATATTTAAATTACAATGAAATTGACACTTATTGTCTGACTAAAATGTACTTTTCTACTGATTTTAAAATAAATGTCATAAAAAATGGTGTTTTATAAAAATAATGATTATTACAGACGAAAGAAATTGCAAAACTTCTTTAGAGCATTGTCTGATTGAAACTGAATTTTTCTACTTATTCTAAATTTACGATTATTTGTAAGTAATATAATGAATGTTTTTCAACAATTTTTTTTCTTCTGTCAATCTCGGAAAAGTAAATAAAATAAATATATAAGAAATTATATTGTATATATAAGAAATTGGATTTTCACTAACACCAGTTTTTACTACAGATTTCAAATTTCCCATCTGTATGGCTTACTAAAATTATTTTTACTATTATTTTCCTTTATTAATAAAAAAATATACAGGGAATTTAGTTTTTTTAAAACTACTACTGTTTCTAAATTTTCATATCTGACTAAAACTAATTTTACTCTAGATTCTAAATTTTCTTGACTCAAATGAATTTTTACTACTTATTCTAAATTTTCATGTCTGACTAAAACTAATTTTTACTCCTGAGTATGAATTTTCTTTACCAAAATTAATTTTTACTACTGATTCTAATATTTAATTTCTGACTAAAACTAACTTTTAGTACAAATTATAAATTTGTCTGCATAACAAAATTTAATTTTCACCAGACTGATTCAATATGTCATGTATGACTAAAACTAATTTTTACACCTGAGTTTAAATTTTATTAACTAAAATAAATTTTACCCCCAGATTCCAAGTTTTCATGTCAATAAAGAATGATTATAATTAATAATAAAATAATGATTCCAAACTTTTAATGTCGGACTAAAATTAATTTTTCTACTGATTCTAATATTTCATGTCTGACTTGAAACTAACTTTTACTACTGATTTGTAAATTTTACCGTCTGACTAAAAACAATATTTACTACTGATATCAGAAATGCAAAAAAAGGTTTAAAAACAATAGAAAAATAATAAAATATATAAACAAAATGTAAAGAAAAATTTAAGTAAAAGAAACGAAAAGAAATTAAGAATCTAAATTCTGAAATTCTTATTTAGAGAAAAATGGACTATTTTGAGTGTAAAGGTAAAAAAAATTCGAGTTTGAAGCTGGGATGAAAGAACATTAAAGTATCATATTGGTAGGAACGATAGATTAGAGTGTTGATACTTATATACAGTTACTAGATACAGGGACAAGGTGTTATCGAAGACATTAGCTTTCAACATGCTTTGCAGTGTATAAAAGTAGCCTGGGGCAGCCATTACCCGGACATTGTCCGTGGCAGTCTTGTTCGCCTGTGACCTCTTTCTCTCCTTGTACAGTCCCTTTTACCCTCTTTTTCTACTCTTTTTACTTTTTTACTCTTTTTCTCTTCCTCTCTTTCTCTTTTTCTCTTTTTCTCTCTTTCTCTTTTTCTCTCTTTCTCTTTTTCTCTCTTTCTCTCTTTTTCTCTCTTTTTCTCTCTTTTTCTCTCTCGCCTCTTCTCTCTTTATCTACCGACTCACCCACAGCCTCTCTCACTCTCTCTCCTCTCTTGAACGCTGAAAACACTCGCGCGCACTCTCGTCGTGCCCAACGAGAAAACCCCTTATCAGAATTCTTAGCCCGCTTCGCCGACATCTTGTCGCAAATCCATTTCGCAGTCGGCGAATTTCCACTCGTACGTCCATGGAATCAGGACGAGAAACGAGGGCTGCTTTCCAATAGAAAGCTTGAATTTCTTCCCCTTTGGGTCTCGTTTTCTTCTTTTTTTTCCCTTCCCTTTCACCCCCCCCCCTTGCTTTTATTTTCTTCTTTGACGTGAAAGTGGAATCGTCAAAAAAAAAAAAATTCTTTTTTATTTTTGAGAAAAATTCACTTCTTAACGGATAAAGAGTAGATTAAGTCTACATGCCTTTTAGTGAGTTGGAATTTAATTAAATTTTTGTTTACACAATAGAACACTTGTTAGAAAATTTCATTTTTGGAGAAAAAAAGAAGTTTCAACATTGGAGGAAATAAATTAATTTTCCAAAAAAAGTTTAGAACTCCAAATCTTAGTTAAAAGTCGATTTCTAAGTTAGTGATGAATATAACTAATTTTCTAGTAAATTTTACTTTTTTATTTAGTTTCCCTTTTTTATTTTTCACTTTACTTTTTTAATTTAAAACAAATATGTTAAGTTTACTTAAGTTTTACTAAAAAAATTACTGAATTTTTACTTATGATTTTGTAAATTGACTTTCGATTCGATTTTGACTTTGACATTGACTTTAAAAACTTTGAATTTGATTTTGACTTTAACGTTGACTTACATTCTCATTTTGACTTTCAATTAGATTTTCAAAGTCAAACACAATTTTTCTGAGGATATCAAATTGAGAAAAAAGAGGGAAAAAAAATTGCACCGCAATAATTTTCAAACTTTTTTTGTCTTAATTTGTTTCAAAGTAAAAATCTACTTGAAACTCGAAGTCAAAGTCAAAGTGAAAATAAAAGTCAATGTTAAAGTCAAAGTCCAAGTCTAAGTCAATGTCAAAGTCAATGTTATAGTCAATGTCAAAGTCAATGTTAAAGTTAATGTCAAATTCAATGTCAAAATTAAAAATAGAATAGAAAATTAAAATTAAATTGGAAAATTCTACCCCAGATTTAAAAACTTTGCTGTCTGATTGAGACTAATTTTTACTACTGATATTAGTAGTAAAAATTAGTTTTAATAGTTAAACACTATTTATACTATAATCAGTAGTAAACATTAGTTTTAGTCAGACAGAAATTAGTCAGAGAATTTAGATTATTCTAAATTTTTCTGTCTGACTAAAACTAATGTTTACTACTGATTATAGCATTAATAGTGTTTATTTATACTAAATATATAAATAAACTTTATAAATAGTGTTGTTTTCAATTTAAATTTTTATTATTAATCTTATTTATTTTCTAATAGCAATTATTTTATTTAAAACACTTTTTAAAAATTAATTATAATAATAATTTGAATGTTCTTTCATTCTTTCATTATAATTCACTTTTTCTGTCCCTCACACAATTATTTTTTTAATTCTTTTCATTAAAAGACAAAATTTTGTTAAATATTATGTTTTGTCAAATTTAACTTATGCAGATTTTTGTTCTTTACTTCTAAACAAAATTAGAAAATTGTTAAACAATTGTGATTAAGAAATAGAAAATTTATTTATTTTACATTATTTTTGTTTATGAATCACAATTTTTTTAACAAAATTATTATTTTGTTTTAGAAAAAGAAGAAAAATATTTGCACAATTCCAATTTTTAATCTTATTTTTGGAACAGGATTTTCTGCATGAATTAAGACATTCAAAAATTTCAAATTCAAACCATTTTTAAATTAAACAACTTATAAAAGAATTGTTATAAAACATGAAGATATCGATTGCTCCGAGTCGAAGACTCGGAGTGATCGATTTCTTCATGTTTTCTAATAATTAAAAATTACCGAGAGATAAAATCATTATTTTATATCATAAGAATATTGTTACTGTAACTTCATCAAAATTATTTTCATCATTTTAATTCAATTATTATTTTCTAGAATTTTAAATTATTTTTTATGAAAATAATTGAATTCATTAAAAAAAATTTATTTTTTATGAAAATAATTGAATTCCTGTGAAATTTTTATTATTTATGAAAATAATTAAATGTTTGCATACAATTCTATTATAATTTTTTTTTAAATAATTGAATTCTTTTTTGAAAGTTTTATTAAAATAGTAGATATTGAAAATCATTGAAATTAGAAAAATGCATTTTATTTTTGAAAATAATTGAAATTAGGACAAGAATTTTTTTGACATTTATGAAAATAATTGAAATTTTAAGAAGAATTTTGTTATTTGTAAAGATAATTGGGATTTTTACGAGAATTTTTTTCAAATTTTGAACATAATTGAATTTTATAAGAAGAATTTTATTTTTTTTCAAATAATTGAATTTCTGAAATTATTTGTAATTTCTCCAAAATTGAATTTTTTTAGGGTTTTCAACAAAAATTTAAATTAGAAATTTTTTTAATTCTATTCAAGATTCTATTACTTTTTAAAATTGGTAATTTTATTTATAAAAGGCAGAAAGAAGTTAGCTGCGCGCTTTAGCGCGCGAATTGCTTCTAGTAAAATTATAAAAATATAATTTCTTATAATAATAATTATTATGGTCAATGATAAGAATTACTACAATTATTTCAATTAATAATAAAAATAATAACTTTTTCAATATCAATTATTATAATATTATAATCAAATGTAGAAAAGAGAGTATATTGTGAAATTGTAATATCGACAATTTTCTAAAGTGTGACTTGTGACGTGAACTTTAAAGTGGAGACCGATGAGTCACAACCTTAAAACCACTCGAGGACGAAGTGCAAAAGGGGTTTTCCGCCCTTTCTTCTTCTCTCTCTCTCTCTCAGTCCAAGATTTAATGCCCGTTGGTTATCAGAGTAATCGCGAGGACCCCTTCTGCACCTTTCAATCCCTGATTTCACTCACTCTCTCCACCCCCCTATGACTCGAGCGACTGTTGATTGAAACGTCCTGATTGCATCCCCTAGGGGGCGGACTGTGGGTGCTTCGGGGGGTGTCCACCCCCGCCCAACAGCACGTACCTACTTATTTGGTAGTCTAATGCTTAATATACAATCTGACGACAACGAGGCGATGATGACGTTGGTCATATAGACCAAGGGGTTCAACCTCTATCACCCCTCACTGAGAAAAAAAAGGGAATCTCTTTTTTTTAAATCACCCCCACCCCCTATGTTTAAAGTTTAACCTTTTAATCCCTTTTACTAGTATTTCTTCCATTGTATCTGAAATCTATTTGGAATTTACATTTTTAAAATCTGTATTTAGAGAGATACGTTTTTTATCTGAATTTGATGTCCTTAGAAAAACTGTGACTTATAGCAGAGCTCGAAGCAGTGAAAGTATTTAAAAATACGGACTTTACGGACCAAGAATTAGAATTTACGGACCAACTGACAAAAATAGAATCAGGCCGAATCAAATAAGAGAACATTTTACTTAAAACTAGAAATTCAATTTTTCATAACAATAAAACATGAAGAAATCGATAACTCCGAGTCATCGAGTCGAAGTCATCGATTTCTTCATGTTTTACAATAATTAATAATAATTATTAATAAAAATTAATAAAAATAGTTTATAATAATTAAAATCATTATCAATTCAATTATTATTTTTAAGAATTTAAAACTAATATTCTTCGATTATTTTTTTAAATTTTCAAAAAAGTTCTTTGACAATTTTCAAATTCATTTCTTTACAATATTCAATTTTACGAAATTTCAATTATTCGTAAATTCTTTAATTAAATAAATATTAGAAACCAGAAACTAAAAATAATATTAAAAAAACTCAATTAAACTTTTTCAAAAAAATTAAATACAAACTTCAATTACTTTTTGAAATTCACGCTATATTGCTTTTAATATTCAATTATTATCTAAAATTTTAACTGAAATTCATTTTTATGAAATGAAAATCAATTTTTATTTGAAAATTCTGCTAGAATTCAATTATTTAAAATTTTAAATACAAATAAAATGCAAATAAATAATTTATTGAATAATTAAAAGTTACTTAAAATTCAATTCCCAAAAAAAATCGTTATCAACAAATTTTCAACTAATTGAATTTATTATTTATGAAAATAAATGAATTCTTGCGAGGAATATTATTAAAATTTTCAAAAATATTTAAATTCTTGCAAAAAAATTAACAGGAATTCAATTATTTTTAAAAATTTTAATAAAATTCTTGGCATAAATTAAAAATAACAAAATTCTCAGCAGATCTTCAATTACTTTCAGAAATTTTAATAAAATTTTTCACAAGAATTTGAATAATTTCGTAAAATAATAAAAATCTTTGCAGAGATTCAATTATTTTCAAAAGACTTAATAAAATTCTTCGCAAGAATTGAATTATTATCAAAAATATAAGAATTTTAGCAGAAATTCAAACATTTTAAAAAGTTTTGATAAAATTTTTTTTGGTAGAAATTCAATTATTTTTAAGACAATTTTAAAAAAATGTCTCGATAAAATTCAAATTATTTTAAAAATTTTAATGAAATCCTTCGAAAGAATTCAATTATTATAATCTAAGATTTTAAGTGAAATCTATTTTTAAATCAATATTTATGAGGAAATTCTACCAGAATTCAATTATTTAAATACAAAGATATATAATTTATTGAATAATTGAATGTGTCTTCTAATTCAATTCCTATTCAAAATTTTATCAACAAATTTTTAAATAATTAAATTCTATGGATGAATTTTAACAAAATTTTTAAGAATTTTTTCGAGGAATTCGATTAAAATTCTATTGAAAATAATTGAATTCCTAAAAAGAATTTTATTACTTTTGAAAATAATTGAAATTTTGCAATGGATTTTATTAAAATTTTTGAAAATAATTGAATATTATTACTTTAAAAAATAATTGAATTCGTTTGATAATATATTGTTAGTTATGAAAATAATTGAAATTTTTTAATGAATTTTATTAAAATTTTTGAAAATAATTGAATTTTGGAGAAGAATTTTGCTATTTATTTATAAAAATAATTGAGATGTTGACCATTTTTTATACATTTTTGAAAATAATTCAATTTCGAAGAAGAATTTTAATATTTATAAAGATAATTGAAATTTTGACGAGAATTTAAAATAATTTTTGAACATAATTGAATTTCTGCGAAGAATTTTATTACCTTTGAAAATAATTGAAATTTTTCAATGGATTTTATTAAAATTTTTGAAAATAATTGAATTTTGGCGAAGAATTTTGCTTTTTATTTATAAAGATAATTGAAATTTTGACGAGAATTTAAAATAATTTTTGAACATAATTGAATTTTTGCGAAAAATTTTATTACCTTTGAAAATAATTGAAATTTTGCAATGGATTTTATTAGAATTTTTGAAAATAATTGAATTTTATTACTTTAGAAAATAATTGAATTCGTGTGATAAGTATTGTTAATTACGAAAATAATTGAAATTTTTTAATGAATTTGATTAAAATTTTTGAAAATAATTGAATTTTGTCGAAGAATTTTGCTATTTATTTATAAAAATAATTGAGATGTTGACCATTTTTTATAGATTTTTTGAAAATAATTCAATTTCGGAGAAGAATTTTAATATTTCTAAAGATAATTGAAATTTTGACGAGAAATGTTAAAAAATTTTGTAGATAATTGAATTTCTGCGAAGAATTTTATTACCTATGAAAATAATTGAAATTTTTCAATGGATTTTATTAAAATTTTTGAAAATAATTGAATTTTGTCGAAGAATTTTGCTTTTTATTTATAAAGATAATTGAAATTTTGACAAGAATTTAAAATAATTTTTGAAAATAATTGAATTTTTGCGAAAAATTTTATTACCTTTGAAAATAATTGAAATTTTGCAATGGATTTTATTAGAATTTTTGAAAATAATTGAATTTTATTACTTTAGAAAATAATTGAATTCGTGTGATAAGTATTGTTAATTACGAAAATAATTGAAATTTTTTAATGAATTTGATTAAAATTTTTGAAAATAATTGAATTTTGTCGAAGAATTTTGCTATTTATTTATAAAAATAATTGAGATGTTGACCATTTTTTATAGATTTTTTGAAAATAATTCAATTTCGGAGAAGAATTTTAATATTTCTAAAAATAATTGAAATTTTGACGAGAATTGTTAAAAAATTTTGTAGATAATTGAATTTCTGCGAAGAATTTTATTACCTATGAAAATAATTGAAATTTTTCAATGGATTTTATTAAAATTTTTGAAAATAATTGAATTTTGTCGAAGAATTTTGCTTTTTATTTATAAAGATAATTGAAATTTTGACAAGAATTTAAAATAATTTTTGAAAATAATTGAATTTTATTACTTTAGAAAATAATTCAATTCGTGTGATAAGTATTGTTAATTACGAAAATAATTGAAATTTTTTAATGAATTTGATTAAAATTTTTGAAAATAATTGAATTTTGTCGAAGAATTTTGCTATTTATTTATAAAGATAATTGAAATGTTGACGACATATTTTTTTAGATTTTTTACAAATAATTGAATTTCGGAGAAGAATTTTAATATTTCTAAAGATAATTGAAATTTTGATGAGAATTTAAAAAAAAATTTTGAAGATAATTGAATTTTTTCGAAGAATTTTATTACTTTTAAAAATAATTGACTTTCTGCAATCATTTGTAATTTCTCTAAAATTCTCAAAATTATATCGTACAATTTACGAACATTTTCATCCTTTTTGAATGAAATTACGGACTTTACGGACCTTGTTTAAAAAAAACGGACTTTTACAGACTTGAAGCAAAGTTATGGACTTTTTCAGGATTTTTTTTTCTTCGAGCCCTGCTATAGAAATAATTTTATCGAAGATTAAAATAATTTTCTCAATTTGGTTAAAAATGTATAGTCAAAGTCTCCGCTTAAATAAAAAAAAACTTTTCTCTCTTTATACAAACAAAAAATTGTTGTCAGACATATATAATTAAACTAATTCCCCGCCATTAAAGAAAATGAATTTCCACTTTGTCCTGCAAACAATAGACGAGCAATTGTCAAAAATGGCACACACAACACTAATGTTGGGGTTAAAAGGGCGAAATTGGAGAACGGGGTTCTGAAGTCGAATTGAGAAAGGGATATATACGGGATCGTCTAACTAAATAGAATAACCGGATGAGCTAGTAGTCGTGATTCGACAGTCAGTCAATCACAGGGTGAACTATATATATTTCCTCTCTCTTTCTCTCTCTCTCGCTCCCACAGAGTAGTAATCCGTGCGGACGCGAATGAATGGTAAATGAATAGGGCGCGATGCTATGGCGAAAAGTTAATCACGGTTTGCCATGTCGGTGGTCATATGGGGGGTGCAATAGGGGTCCACCGGGGAGGGACCCAGGATTTTCTTGATTACAAGGGCGTACCATATTTCGGCCCCACTGGGCGTTACGTTTGCTACCAATTCCCCAAAAAGCCATATGGCCATGTTTTCCACAGTAGTGGCTGTTACAAAACAATTATCATAATATAAAATCAAATCAGCTCGTGTCATTTACTTAAAATGCCGGCAAATTTATTGCATTAGCCTCCATATATTTATATATGTGTGTGTAAAATTCACTACGTTTGGAAATTGATTACAGTGAAAGGGGGAATTTATTTTCGGTAAATTATAAAACATTTATTTGAAAATAAATAATATTTAAAAAATCCTTAAAATTAGAAACTATCGAGTCTGGCTTTCTTTCTAAATTTGCATGAAATTGCAAAAAGAATGAATTTTTTACGCTTTCTCAAATCATCCAAAAGTTTTTATCGATGAAATAATATTTTAACTCCCCTGGGGAGTGATTGTTTTTAAGGTCTTGAAGATTGCACTAAGTAAAATTGCATGGGGATGATAGAAAGAGGGTTTTAGAGATATTGATATTAATACTGAGATTGAAAACTACTCTTTCGACATTTTTTTTCTGTATTTTCAACGTTTTCGTCTACATTTTTTTTCTCCTTTCTAGCAAAACTTTCTTTTTGTTTAATTTTTTTCTCTGTTTAATAACAAAAAAATAATAAAAACAATCCAGCAAATTTTTAAATAAATCATCAACAATAATTTTTAGTACTAGAAATTAAAGAAAAATTTGTGACATAAGTAAAATTTATGAAATTTTATTTCAAAAATTTATTTTTCTTTTGCTTGTCACTGAAAATAATGTAAATATCCATTTATATTTAAAAAATATTTCTCTTCGATTTTCTGTTTCTTTTTCTTGTAAATGTGAATTTTTTATTTGGAAAACTATTGATATTTAAAAAAATGACATATTTATGTATTTCTCAGTTAAAAATTATTCAAAACTTCAATAATTTTTGTTAAACAAATATTTAAAAAGTTATTGTTATTTATTTTTCCACAGAAATTAAAATAAATAATTTCAGTAAAAAACCTCTTGAACTTTAATTATTTCTAAAAATAATTACATTCTAAAAATCATTACAACTGCAATTTTCCAAAATCTAACTTTTTTTAAGAATTTTTGAAAAAATTTATTCAAAACCGTAATAATTTTTCAGCAGAATTATATATTAATAATTTTTAACAATTAAATATTTAAATATTTTTATACTTCTACATAGATAAAAATTTATCAAAATAAAAAATAAATCAAAATAATTATCAAAATAAAAATGTATCCAATTTAAAAACCTTTTAAAATATAATTATTTATATTATATTTTTTTATTTATATTGTATTTTTTGTTAGAACGCCTCAAATATTGAATAATTTTCCACAATTTTAACTAAAATTTCCTTTTCTAATCAATTTCTATCAGAATTTAATTACGGGAATTGAATTATTTTCATTTATTTATATTTCATATTAAATAAATTTTGGAAAATAGAATTTTATTTTTTAAGCTTTTAGTTTCAATTCTTCAAAAATACTATTCTATTAAAAAATAATTTTATATCAAGATTAATGATTTGTAATAAAAATAAAATTATAATAATAAATTTTAAAAGTGAAAAAATTAAATTCTTTAAAATATAAAATTGATTTTAATGAAATTTCACAAAATTTCCAACTGTTCCAATTTTTTGAATTTATTTTCGGGAATTAAACTACCTTCAAAAAAATTTTAATTACGATTTTTCCAAAACCTTCATTTCAGAATTTACAAATTAAATTTTTCAAATTTTACTAATTTTTGTAAAATAAATATTTAAAATTCTTATTTTTTATTTAATTGTCTACATGAATTAAAATTTTCAAAATACTTATATTTAAATATTATACTTTTACAGCAATTAAAATTTCAAAAAAAAAAATTTAATTTAAAACATTTTTTAAATTTTAATTATTTCTAAAAAAAACTTTTACTTTAACACTTTAAATTATTCTCTTAATTTTAACTAAAATTCTTTCTTAAATCAATTCTTATCGCAGTTTATCCTTGAAAGAATCAAATTGAGACTAAAGTTTATAAATTTTATACAAAAATTTAGATCGGTTTTTTTATTTGATTCTCTTTTTGGTATCAAATTGATACTTTCAAGAAAACTGTGATCAGAATTTCACCAACGAGAATTCAATTATTTAAATACAAATATAAATAATTAATTATTTTTAAAAATTGCAACTGTACATTTTTATTTTTACAAATTTTAATATTTCCCATTTCATACCAGAACACATTTCTAAAAAATAATAATAAAACAGTTCAACTTCAAATTATTTTCAATTAAATTTTATTTTACAGGAATAATTAAAAAAAATCCTAAATTGAGTTTGGAATGTTTTTTTTGTATCCTTTATGACTTTTTAATTTACTAAAAACAATGTTAGCGAACCAATCGTCGGACCGCAAAGAAAGAGTGGAAATTGACCATGCAACCTGTGTAAATCAATTTCATTGTGTGTGTCAAACGCAAAATAATTTACTAAACGTTTGCTTTTCGCTGTGGGATTTTTTTTCAGGGCATAAAAATTCTTTTTCTCGCAACGAAAAAAAAAAAAATAACAACAACAGTTTGTCATTTAAAACACGAGTGAATGATTAGTAAGCAGTTATGTCTAGCAAAAAATACAAATTTATTTTACATAACAATAAAAAAACTTTCTTTTCGTAAATTTTTTTTCTCCGATAATTGTCATTCTTTTTCCAGAAAACAAAATTAACTTTTACCATTTCTCTCTAGTTTTCTGTTAAATTTCAATATAAAGCAAACGGAAAAGGGCTTTTAGAAAAATTTATTTTTGTCAAAATAGTTCGAAAAATGGGTTAAAATTGTAATTTTTTTTTAATTTCAAAAATGGACCAATTTCAAGTGTATTAATATTGAATAATTGAATTTAGAAGTTAAAAAAAAAAGATTTATTCTATTATTGGCAGTAAGTGTTAAATATGCTAAAGTGAATTGTTAAAGTAATTGCATAAGATTAGTATAGCAAGGGCGTAGAAGGCACTCTTTCTATTATTTCCAGCCCAATGACCCTCAACGACTTTACTTTGATTCCCCCTTTATTCACCCTTTTTTTTTTATTTTCATCTCTTTCACTCAAAAACTCTTTATCTGGATGTGCTACTATACACATATATAGACAATTTTTTTTCCTTCTATTTCTCTCCTTCCCTCACAACATATATAAAATCACATCTTCCTCTCACTCACAATTATTTGGCCCTCCATTTTCCTCCTCCCCCTCTCCCACTCACTTTATGTTCCATCTGCATTTCATCGGGCTAATTTGTTGAGATACCGCTTGCCAATATTTCAGTCTTTTTTAGTCCATTGCTCTGAATAAAAAGGGGTCTTCGGCACGCCGCAATCTCTCACAGTAGTGTATGCATAATTGCATTTGAAAATTATCTGCTATTTGATATTGCGCGTCGGGGAAAGTTAAAGAGATGAATGAACAATTTTTCTTTTTATGTCGCTTCACTGAAATATGTCATTAAGTCGTGCTAATTAAAATTTATCTTTGGGTATTCAAATTAAAAATAGAAATGAAGTATGCATGAATAATAATAATAATAAAATATAAATATAATATAAATTAAAATATAACAGAAGAAATTTTCCCCTAATTTTAAATTAGTAGAATTATTTTATTATTTAAATTATTTTTATTTAAATATATAAAAATAAAAAAAATATTTTTAAATATTTTAATATTCTCACAGTAAAACGTGAGGTGTTAAAATAACACCAGAATGGATTAGAATAATCTGCAACAGTTTAACCCCTCTAGGATTAAATTAACACCAGAAATGGTTAAAATAATCTATTTTGGTGTTATTTTTAAATATAAATGAAATTTTACTTTAAATAAAACACAAAAGTCAACGATTTGTAAAATTTCAATGAATTTAGCTTCTCTGGGGAGAATAGTAAGTTAGTAAGTTAGTTACTAACTTACTAACTTAGTAACATAGTTACTAAATTCAATTGTGTTAATAAAATTTTTAAAAAATTTCGTCAAAATTTCAATTCTCTTTATAAATAATAAAATTCTTCTCTGATATTAAATTATTTTACATAATTTTAATCAAACTCTTGTCAAAATTTCAATTATTTTCAAAAGTTTTCTAAAATTCAATGATTTTCAATATCTACTATTTCAATAAAATTTTCCAAAAGAATTCCATTATTAAAAAAAATTCGAATAAAATTCTACGCAAACATTCAATTATTTTTATAAATAATAAAAAATTTTACAGGAATTCAATGAATTACAAATTTTTTTATAAACTTTTTCGCAATAATTCAATTATTTTCATAAATAATAACATTTTTACAGGGATTCAATTATTTTTATAAATAATAGAATTCTTTTAGGAATTCAATTATTTTCATAAATAATAAAACTCATTGCAGAATTTCAATTATTTTTAATGCAATTTTAATCGAATTCCTCGAAAAATGTAATTATTCTTAAAAATTTTATTAGAATTCGTCCAAAGAATTTAATGATTTAAAAAATATGTTGATAACATTTTTTATGAGAATTTAATTTCAAGAAACATGAAAATTGAAATTAATAAATTAATTATTTTTGTATTTAAATAATTGAATTCTCGTAGAATTTACTAATAAAAATGGTTTTAAAAATGAATTTCAGTTAAAATTTTAGATTATAATTAAATATTAAAAGCATTATAACGTGGATTTTTAGAAATAATTAAATTTTGAAAAAATTTCAAACTAAAATCCTTGAAATTCTTAATTTTTTATATTTTTGACAAAAAATTCTGTAGAATTAATTCTTTTTCAAAGTTGAATAGGATTTTTATTGAAATTATTTCAAGTTTATATTTTTCAATATGTATATTTTATTGCAGAATTTCCGAATAATTGAATGTTTGTAAAATTGAATTGTAAACGAATGAATTTGAAAATTCTCAAAGAACTTTTTTAAAAATTATTAAAAATAATGAATTTATTGAAGAATTTTATTTATAAACACTAGAAAAAAATTTAATTTTAGAGAAGTTACAAATTATTGCAGAAATTCAATTATTTTTAAGAGTAATAAAATTCTTCTTAAGTATTCAATTATTTTTACTTAAAATAATAAAACTCATCGCAGCGTTTCAATTATTTTTCATACAATTATAATTGAATTCATTGGAAAAAGTAATTATGTTCATGCAAGTTTTAATAAAATTCGACAAAAGAATTCAATTATTTAAAAATTTGTTACTAAAATTCTTTATGAGAATTGAATTTTGAGAAACATTCAATTATTCAATAAATTATTTACTTTTCCATTTAAATAATGAAATTCTAGGTAGAATTTTGTAATAAAAATTGATTTTCATTTCAGAAAAATGAATTTCAGATAAAATTTTAGATTGTAATTGAATATTAGAAGCAATGCAGCGTAAATTTTTAGAAATAATTGAATTTTGAAATTAATTTTTTTGAAAAAGTTTAATTGAATTTTCTTTTATATTATTTGAAGTTTTTATTTCCTAATATGCATTTAATTAAAGAATTTAGAAATAATTAAAATTTCGTGAACTTGAATATTGTAAACAAATGGATTTGAAAATTCTCAAAAAAACTTTTTCGAAAATTATTAAAAATAATTGTTATGAAGTAAAATTCTAGTTAAAGTTTTTTGAAAATAATAATGGAATTGAAATAATGAAAATAATTTTGAAGAAGTATAATATTCTTATAATATAAAATAATGATTCTATTACTTGGTCATCTTTAATTATTATAAAATATGAAGAAATCAATCACTCTGAGTCGAAGACTCGGAGTTATCGATATCTTCATGTTTTAGTTATAAAAAAATTTAATAAACTAAAATTTTATTCATTGTAAAAAATAACACCAAAATTGATTATTTTAAACTTTTTTGGGTGTTAATTTAATCTGCAATACTTTTTAATCACGATTTACTGTGCGTTATTAAAAGCAAAACAAAATGTCACTTTTCAAAAAAGAATGGACTCACCCAAAATATAAAAATTAAAAAATACAAAAATAATCCAATAGAAAAAAATTAATGTGCCAAAGATTTAAAAAGATCCACATCAGGCCTCGAATTTCCTATCCGTTAAGTGGCGTTGGTAATGGAATAATAAAAAAAAATCTTTTCGCAATTTCTTGATCCATTTTCAAGCTCTCTATGATCGTGATAAAGTGACATATACAAGGCATCGGGTCGCGGTTTAAAAATTGAAAAGAAAGGTGAGGAGGAGGAGGGAGTAAGGAAGAAGAAGAAGACGATGACGACAACGTAGGGAGAATAAAGAAAGAGGTGGAAGGAAAAAAAAGAAAAAAAGAAGAGATGAAGGAGGATGGTCTATCAGCATATTTCAAAGATAAGCCTGCCCACCCTCGCTCCGGTTGTGAAGCCTCATGCCGGGCCATCAGCCATAATAACAATCCGATATGATTACACCATAATCGTAACGTAGCCGAGAGAAAAGAGGGACCTGGTCCCCTTAGAAGAAAATTACGCCAGGGAATTGAGATATCGTGTTTACGTCTTCTAAAGTGCTCGCATAAACAAAATTAAACGGCCTTTCTTTCCCTCCCCCTTGCCTCCCTCTTATTTCCGCGCTCGTCATATATATGCCATATAGATGCGAGGAGCAAAAATCGCGGAATTTTTTTTTTTAAGTAATGAGTCGTTCGCTTTTTATATACAAGGCTCGAAACAGTGAAAGTATTTAAAAATACGGACAATTACGGACAAAAAATAAAATTTAAAGGACCGCATTTACGGACCAATTACAGTCAAAAATATAATCAGTCTGAGTCAAATAGGAGAACATTTTACTTAAAACTAGAAATTAAATTTTTCATAACTATAAAACAACTTAAAAAAATTTCAAAAAAAATTCAATTAAACCGTTAGAAAAAAATTAATTTCAGAGAATTGTTAGTTAAAATTTAAATTTTCAAAGTTTTTAACTTGAAACCTTCTCAGAATTCAATAATTTCTAAAAAAAAAACCATGCCATAATGCTTTTAATATTCAATTATTATCTATAAAACTTCAACTGATATTCATTTTTGAATCAATTTTTATTAGGTAGAAAATTTAACTAGAATTCAATTATTTAAATACAAAAATTAATAACTTATTGAATAATTAAATGTTTTATCAAATTGAACTCTCATAAAGAATTTTATTAAAAAATTTGTAAAAAAAACTATTCTTTTGACAAATTGTAATAAAATTTTTAAGATTAATTACATTTTTCGAGAAATTCTATTAAAATTGAATTTAAAATAATTGAAATCTTGTAATGAGTTTTATTATTTATGAAAATAATGAAATTACTGGGAAGAAATTTATAAAAAATTTGTAAATAATTGAATTCCTTGTGAAATTTTTAATTATTTTATGAATATAATTAAATGTTTGCGCTGAATTTCATTAAATTTTTTTTTAAATAATTGAATTCGAGCAAAGAATTTTATAATAATAATTTTAAATACTTGTCTTTTTTGCAAAATTTTATGAAATTTTTGTTGACAATTTCATCAAAATTTTTTAAAATAATTAAATTGATACAAAGAACTTTATAAAAAAAATTTTTAAATAATTGAATTCTGACAACGAATTTTATTTCAATTTTCAAAAATAATTGAATTCTTACGAAGAACTTTATTAATTTTTTTAATAATTGTATTCTAGTGAAAAATTTTATAAAAATCATTTTAAATAATTGACTTTTTTCCAAAAATTTTATAAAAAAATTGTGTTTGCAAATAATAAAACTTCAGCGAAAATTTTATTATTTATGAAAATAATTGAATTCATAAAAATAATTTTACTATTTACGAAAATAGTTTAATCTCTGTAAAAATTTTATATTATTTATAAAAATAATTGAATTATTGAGAAAAAATTTATAAAAATTTTGCAAATAATTGAATTCTTGCAAAGAATTTTATTTAAAAAATTTGATAATAATTGAATTTTTTCGAAGAATTTTATTATTTATGAAAATAATTGAATTTAGGAAGAATTTTATTAAAATTTTTCATAATCTTAATTAAATTCAAGTTTTTACAATAATCGTCTTTCTTAATAATTGAAATTAAACATTTAATTCTTGAATTTTATTAAAATTTTTAGAAAATAATTGAATTCTTTTTGTAAAATTTCTTTAATCTATTGAATACAATTGAATTTTTTAATAATTGTATTGAAAATAATTGAATTCACGAAAAGAATTTTATTATTTATGAAAAATAATTTAATTCTTGCGATGAATTTTACTATTTATAAAAACATTTGAATTGTTCCGAAGGATTTATTTATATTTTAGAAAATAATTGGATTCTTTCGAAAAATGTTATTAAGAATTTTTTTAAAAATTGAATTGTTTCATGAAATGTTATTAAAGTTGTATTAAAAATAATTGAATTTTTGCAATTATTTGTAACTTCTCAAAAATTTTCCAAATTATATCATTAGATTTATAAACTTTTCTTATTAATTTGTTTTAAAAAAAATTTTATTCAGCATAAATAAAAAGTTTATTTGAACCAAATGAAATTTTATTTGAACCAAATAAGTTTTTATTTAAACAAAATAATCAATATAATAATTTCCCCTTCTTACCAGGAGGGAGGAATTAATTTCTTCATTTTCTTCCAATTAGACGTCAAATATGCTTGACTCGTTAAAAAAAGTAATTTTCAATCAAGTTTGATTATATAAAAAAGAGAGAAAAAAAGCGAATCTTTGTAACGCTACTTTTTTCAGCATATAAACTATAATTAAAGTATAATTGAAGGAATAAAAAGAAGAGAAAGAAGAGGAGGAAGAAGAAAAAAGAGGAGAAGAAATGGATAGAAAAAAACCCGATGCTCTCAGGTGAATTGTAGCGAAACTGATGCATTTCCGGTGAAAATCGTTTTTCTCGAGAAAAGGGAGCGCGGACAGAGAACCTATTCCCTTGGTTTTACTTTGACATTTCTCGAGGATGGAAGCCCTCGCAAAAGCTGTTGTGTCGACGAGAGAGAAGGGTTTCTCTGGTAGTAAAGGAGGTGGGAGAGGGTAGTTTGAGGTTTCGTTCGAAAAGCAGTATATATACTGGATTCGAGGTCCGGACAATGCGCTCTCGACGTCACTCTCAATACCTCGTTGAGAGGAGGTAAAGGAGAGAATGAGAGAGAAAGAGAGAGAAAGAGAACAGATAAGGATGAGAAACTTGGAAAATCGAGACACGAATGGAGATTCAATGAAAGATGGGTCGAAGAGTAAAAAGAAGGCGAACAAGAAGAAGAAGAAGAAAGAAGAAGAAAATCGAAAGAAAAAAAATAAAAGAAGGATATAAAGAAATAAAGGGAAAGAAAGAAGAAACATGGGAAGAAAAAAAGAAGAAGAAAAATATGAAGAAAAAAGAAAGGGATAAAAAAAGAAGAAAAAAAATTATTTTTTTTCTTTTTTTATCCCTTTCTTTTTTCTTCATATTTATCTTGGAAGAATGGAAGAATAAAAAGAAATAAAAAAGAAAGAAAAAGGTAGAATAGTAAGAAAAAAAATGAGAGCTCCTTCTTTTCTCTTCCTATTCTTCTTTCTCCTTCCTTCTTTCCTTTTTGTTTTCCGGAGGACGAAAAATGAGAAAAAGAAATGAAGAAAGAAAATAAGGAAAATAGGATGATAAAAAAAAGAGAAGAAGAAATTAAAAAAAATAAAAGGAAAAAGAGGAAGAAGATAGAAAGGAAATAAAAGAAGAAAATTTCCTTGGTTGTCTGACTGGAATTGATTTATACTACTGATGGACATATTCAGAAGATTTCGATATGTCTGACCATAAAATAATTCTAACTACTAGCATCAAAAATATATTAAAATTAAAAAGCTTAATTAAAATTACTAAATGTTATGGAAAAAAAGGCAAAAAACTTTATTACACTGTCTGACTTGTACCCATTTTTACTACTGATAGAAATTAATTTTAATTAATTTTTAATTAATTTTAATTAATTTTTAATTAATTTTTAATTAATTTTAATTTTAATTAATTTTTTAATTAATTTTAATTAAAGTTTTAATACGTCTGACTATATTTGACTTTTACTACTACTCTAAAAAGAGAAGTGAATAGTAGTTTTTAATAGATTAGTGCAAAGTCTATATTTAATTAATAATAAAACAGAAGTTATTGGTCTGACTATAACTTACTTGCACTACTAGCATTCAAATTTACTTTTATAATTTCCATGTTTTACAGAAAATTTATTTACTACTAATGGAAAAATTAAATGAAAATTGTACAAGAAAAAAAGAAAGGAAAAAAAAGAAAAATATGTTAATAAAGGAAAGAAAAGAAGAAATTAGAAAAAAATAAAAAAAAACAGGAATAGAAAATACAATAAAAAGATAAAAAGAAAATTAAAATTTTAAATCAATTTTAAAACTATGAAAAAATAGAAAATATAATAATAACAAGACAAGGAAGAGAGAAAGAAAAAAAAATTTTAAAAGAAAGAAAAATAAATGTAAAAATAGGAAGAAGATGGAAAGAAAATAAAAGAATAAGAAGAAAATGAAAAAAAGAAGAAAAAGAAAAATAGGAAGAAGAAAGGAAGAAAATAAAAAACTAAAAAGGAGAAAGACAGAGAAAAATAAGAAAAATAAAAATAAAAATAAGAGGAAAAAGAAGAAGAAAAAGAAGAGGAAAAATAAGAGGAAAAAGAAGGATGAAAAAAGAAATAGTAGAAGAAAAAACAATAAAAGTAAAATAGAAAGAAAATAAAAGAGAAGGAAAATAAAAGACAGAGAGTAAAAAAAGAAGAAAAGTAAAAAGAAAAAAATGAACAAGAAAAATAGGAGGAAAAAGAAAAATAGTAAAAAAAATAAAGAGAAGAAGGTAAAGAAAGACAAACAAATGGAAAAAAAGAAGACAGAAAACAAGCAAAAGAATAGAAAGAAAACTAGAAAGAAAAGGGAAGAAGAAAAAAACAAGAAAAATAGGAAGTAATATATATAGTAATAGTAAGAAGAATAGAAAGAAAATACAAGCAAAAAATCACAAGAATGAACAAAAAATAGAAAAACAAGTAAAGAAAAGAAGAAGAAGGAGAGAAATTAACAAAAAGCGCGTGTAGATTTTGTGATCAGAAGGGGAAAATTTCAAAAACCGATCAACAATCGGCTGACGACGAGCAACGCGAATAATGTCGAAACTCTCACTTTCCTATATGTATATATACAACGAAAAAGCCCCCCGAATTGTCAATGGAATGCTAAACTAAACGACCCAGAATCTCTCAGTTGCATTGATTCAAATCCTTTCTCTATTTTCTTTATTTTCAATTCCTACGATTCTTTCCTTTCTCACCATTTTTCACCCGCTTTCAATAGCACTTTTCTCTTTTGAAAACTAATTTTCACTTTCACTATTCGTTTTTTATTCCTTTTCCTTTTTAATTCCGAAAGCGAGTGCTATATTGCGGAAAAAACTTTTCTATCGCCTTTCCCTTTTATTAATTTAATTTCAAGTTTTAATCAAGTTCGAGAATTGTGCCAGTAACTGGAAAAACTGTACAGAGCCTAGATAAAGCCCCGTTTCAGATGGAAACAAATTTGGAAAATTTCTAAAAGTGGGTATTCTGCAGAATAGAAACCTAATTTTAATAAATTCAACTCATTTAAAATTGAATTAATTTTTAAATATTTAAGTGAAATTATTCATTAAATAATTTATTTATTTTATAATAGTTGTTCAATATTCACCTTATTTGAAAAGAAATTTTTGTCAGAAATTAAAAGTTTTGTTTTAGAATTCGTGGTAATTTTATAGTTTATAAGTCAAACAAAGAGGCACAAAAATTGACAATTTTCTTATGAATTTTAAAATTTTAATTTTTTTGCAGTACATTTAATAAAAATTCCTAACTTTTCCCTGAATTCCCTTTATCAGAATATATGATCATTATAATTATAATAATATTAAAACTATTTATTCCAATTCATATTTTATTTTTATAAAAAAAAATTTGAATTAAAAATTTTTACGTTCTATTATTTTTAAAATTGCTAATTTTATTTAAAAAAGTGAGTGAGAAGTCAGCCGAATTGTTGCTATAGTATAGAATATACAATTTACTGTACAATATGATATAATATATTATAATAGGATATAATATAATATAACGACGATTTTAATTGACGCATCTGAGATATTGACAAGATATTCCTTTTGGCATAACGGGGGAGGGTTTACCTAAGCTACGAGAGGAGAATATTTCGTGAGTGTGTATTCCGTTTTGGTGTATTATCCGGGTTTGTACTATCTGATGACCCGCCCAGGGCTGCATCTGACAGCCAGCGGGAAAACGAGGACTCGTAGGAACTTGAGGATGTTGCGCGGGGGTGAAAACTGCTGTGGAGTTAGGATACGGAAGAGATATAGAGTAAGAGAGAGGAATAGATAGAGAATAAGAGGGAGAGAGAGGGTGAGAGAGAATAAGGCTTCAAACCTAGGGGCTTGCAGTCTTCACCGTCATGCACTTAAATATGTACCGAGATAATGCCGACGAAGAGAGAGAGAGAGAGAGAGGAGCCCAGAGATTCTCGAAATGGAATGGTAGCGGAGTGTTTCAGACAGTTTGTTTACCAGTCGAGTGTCTCTTGGGCCCTCTGCCCGGTACTCTTTCTCGACCGATTGATATCTGCAAATCTGTCTATTCCTGTACGCCGGTACTTCAACCCACCCCCCCACCTCTACATTTATACCTACTATTATACACGAAGCGAAAATTTACCCGACTGACCAAGCGGATGGAAAATTTCAATGAAATTTATTTTCCTTCGATTTTTGACTTTGAGAAAATGGTCAATTTCTGTTTCTTTTTATTTCTCTTTTTTTTACTTTGGTCCAAATGCATGGCTCGAACCAGTGAAAGTATTTAAACATACGAACTTTACGGACCAAAAATAAAAAATTACGGACCAATTATTATTGACAAAAATATAACCAGTCCGAGTCAAGTAAGAAAGAATTTATATTGAAAAATAGAAATTATATTTTTCACAACTTAATAACTATACAACATGAAGATATCGATAGCTCCGAGTCGAAGACTCGGAATATAAATTCAATTTTAAGAAATATTCCATTATTCAATAAATTATTTAATTCTATATTTAAATAATTGAATTCTCGTAGAAGTTTCAGATAAGAATTTATTTAAAAGAGAATTTCAGTAAATATTGGATCTGATAATAATTAAATATTAAGACGTATTATAAAAGAAATTTTTAGAAATAATTAAATTTCAATAGATTTTAAAACAAAAACAAAATTTTTTCAAATTTAATTGAAATAAATTTTATATTTTAAAGAATTTTAATATTTTTTTACTGTTAAAAATTTGTTTTTTAATATAATCATATTTTTGAAAAATTTTAAATTAAAATTTGAAAAACAATTAGATTTTCTAAACTCTTAAAATTAAAATTAAAGTTATCAGTAGGATAAGAAATAAAGAAAATATTTTTTATAAAAATTAGGAAAAAGTCAGGGAAATAAAATTCAGAATCAAATTTTTGTAAATTTTCTAAAACAAGTTTTTTAGTCATCAAATTTAATTTTTCGATAACTACTTTTTTGTTACTTTTCTCTCAATTTTAAAACTACTTTTTGATACTTTTTTAAAATTAATTATCGAGTACAAAACCTGGAAAATAAATATATCCGCTGACGAAGTAAATTATGAAACTGAAAACAAAAATGTGAAAATAAAAATCTGTCAAAATGAAAAGAAAAGTGAAAATAAAAAACAATCAAGGGGAAAACTATTAAAAAGGAAAATGTATTAAAGTGAAAGTGAAAATGAAAGTCAAAGTAGAAATGAAATTCGACACTCAGTATTAAAATGTTTTTTCAGTTTTGCTATTTTTTCGACATTTTTAAATAACAATAATAAAATTAAATTCAGAAAAATCTTATCATATTTAAAAAATCCCCCCCTTCTAAATTTACTGAAAAAATTAACAAGAATTTATAATTAATATACCTTCATTATGATTTTATCAAAAAGTATTAATAGTCAAGTGAGTCTAAGACTTGTTTCAAAGATTTTTAATTAACCAAAAAAAGTTTCACACTAATTTGTCAATCAAAAACACTAATAATTAGTGTTTTTTTATAATTATTATAAACTATTTTATTCCACCTCCAATCGTTCAAAAGAAATCAAAAACAGAATCGAATAAAAAAAAAAGAAAAAACTTACTCGAAAAATATCTTAATTTCATAAAGAAAAAATAAACAAGAATGGGGGAGAGAAATGAACTTGAATTGTGAAGAGGAATGAAGAAACGGCGTGATTTCTTAATCAATGAATTAATTTTGAGAGAGAGTACTCCAGTCATATCGTGAGGGGAATGGGGGGGGGAATGAGTGGCATGTATGCATATGCTAATGTGAGAATAAACGGTTCTATTAGAAGAGCCAACAAACGCCCCGCTCGACGAGCTCGGGGATTTGAATGCATAAATACTCGAGAATACACGTTATCTACAAACACACGAATATATGTATATATATATAAAATTGCAAGGGTCGTTGGGCTGATGTTTTAATCCAATACTACGTAAACCCATCGCCTTGCCCAAACAGACGTCTCCATGATATGACTATCAACCCTTCAATACACAAACTTACCATCAGGTTATTCAGAATGCCGAATATATTCCTACATAATATTTAAACAATGGGAAATATACACTCGACGCGAGGCGACGCTAACTTTTCTGTTTCATTAATCATCCACTCTATAATCTCTACAGACAGTGATCTTTCAAAATGGGGTGTTTGGAAATTTAAACTAATCTTCTGAAAAACAGGAGCGAAGGAGGGGGAGGTGATCATTCACTTTTGCACCCTGTTGTTGTTTAGATTCTACTCTGAAAAAATTTTTTTTTTATTCAAAGAACCGATTACTTATGTATTGTCAAATAAATATTTACTTGAGGCAAATAATTTTTGTCTAACTCTCTTACTACTTTTAATTCTCAATAATTTATTTCTTATTTTTATCTGGGTTGCCACAAAAATTTAATTTTGCCTTTTCCCTGACTTTTTCTTGATTTTCAGACAAAATTATTTTCACTTTTCTTCTAACCCTAAAGAATATTCTGATTCTTAAAAGATGTATAAAAGATAAGGATAATCAAAAAAGTATTCAAGTACCTACATTTATTTATGAATTCCTTTAATTGGAAAAATATTCGAAATCAATAACTTCATTTTTAAATAAATATTTAATCATTATTATTATTCCATGGAAATTAAGATTTTCAAACTCTCAAATTCCAACCTTTTGAAAATCAATTTCTTTTAAAAATTAAAGCTGATCGAGTGATAAAATCATTAATTTTTTATTATAAGAATACTGTTACTGCAGCTTCTTCAAAATTATTTTTATCATTTCAATTCAATGATTATTTTTTACAATTCTTAACTTAAATTCTTCTTTAAATTAATTATTTTTAATAATATTTCATAAAGTTCTTTTGAAAATTTTCAAATTTATTTTTTTACAATTTATGCAATTTTACACTGAGAAAACTGGAGTATTGGACTAAACATCTGGAGGGACAAATCGTTGATATTTGAGAGTTAGCTATTGGATAACAATCTAAATGTTCAAATACACCATTGACAGATATTCGTGCCATTTCTCTTGGAGGGAAAATGAGTTTATAACAGAGGGACAAATTAACCATCTTGAGAAATCCCTTCCTTATCCGGCGCGAAATGAATAAATATGGCAACCTAACCCCTAAATTAAATACATAAAATGTCAGAAAAATAATTTCGCGCGCATCAGATCGTACACATTTTCTGCGCAACTTTTAACCCTCAGATATAATGGGAGAGAATATACAAGTAGATTTCCATTATCAATTCAAAATTTATTTTAGAAGGACTATTTAACTCTCTTCATAAGCAAAGGAAACATACACTTTTTGAACCTCTGAATTTGACTCTCCAGTTTTCTCAGTGTACGAAATTTCGATTATTCGGAAATTTTTAAATTAAATATATATTAAAAAATAGAAACTTGAAATAATTTAAAAAAATTTCGATTAAAGTTGCTTGAAAAAAATTAGTTCCATAAAATTTTTAATTTAAAGGAAGGAAAAATTCAGATTTTCAAAGATTTTAATTTAAAACCTTTACAAAACTGAATTATTTCTAAACATTGCAATTATTAGTAACTTCTCCTAAATTCAATTATTTTCCAGAACTTTAACTGAATAATTGAATATTTTTTAAAATTCAATTCTTATACATAATTTTATCAACAAATTTTTAAATAATTGAATTGTTTCGGCGAATTTTAATAAAATTTTTAATAATAATTACATTTTTCGAAAAATTTGATTAAAATTGTATTAAAAATAATTGAAATTCTGTAATGAGTTTTATTATTTATGAAATTAATTAAATTATTGCGAAGAATTTTATAAAAATAGTTTATAACAATTGACTTTTTTCGAAAAAATTTATGCAAATTCTATTTTTAATAATTGAAATTAAACTGTGAAATTTTCATTATTTTAGAAAGATTTTTTTTTAAAGATTTTTTATTTCAAATTCAAACCTTTTTGAAATTCAACAATATTATTCTAAAACAAAAAAACATCGATTACTGTGAGTCGAAGACTTTATCTTGTTTCACAATAATTAAAGTGATAAAATAAGTGACCAAGTGATAAATTAATTATTTTTATATTAAAAGAATATTGTTACTGTCACTTCTTCAACATTATTTTTATCACTTCAATTCAATTATTATTCTTAAATTCTTCTTTAAATCAACTATTTTTAATAATTCTTGAAAAAATTATTTAAGAATTTTCAAATTCATTTGTTTACAATTCGATTTTTATAAAAATTTCGATTATTCAGAAATTCTTCAATTAAATATTAGAAAATAAAAACTTCAAGTAATATCAACAAAAAATTTAATTATTATCAAAAGCATTAACTGAAATTAATTTTCAAATCAATATTTATTAGAAAATTCTACTAGAATTCAATTATGTATTTAATTACAAAAATGGATAGTTTATTGAGTAATTAAATGTTTCTTAAAATTCAATTCTAAAATTGAAAGAATTTTATCAACAAAGTTTTAAATAATTGAATTCTTTCGACGAATTTAAATCAAATGTTTAAGAATAATTACATTTTTCGAGGAATTCAATTGAAATTATAGTAAAAATAATTGAAATTCTACAAAGAGTTTTATCATTTATGAAAATAATTGAATTATTGAGAAGAAATTTGTAAAAAATTTCTAAATAATTGAATTCTTGTGAAATTTTTATTATTTATAAAAAAAATTGAATGTTTACGTAGATTTTTAGTAAACTTTTTTTTAAATAATTGAATTCTTTCGACGAATTTTAATAAAATTTTTAAGAATAATTACATTTTTCAAGCAATTCGATTAAATTTGTATTAAAAATAATTGAAATTTTCCGATAAGTTTTATTATTTATGAAAATAATAGAATTCCTAAAAAGAATTTAATTATTTACGAAATTATTGAATCTCTGTAAAAAATTTTATTATTTATAAAAATAATGTTTGGGATTTATTTAACTTTGTCGTTACTTGCCAAGATTGGGAATTGTCTGGGTTTCTTAGTTTTTAGTTTGAGTAAAGGCCATAATATTTAACTTAATCAACTTTTGCACATACGGGAAATTAATAATGTACGAAGATTTGATTTGTAAACATTAGTTAGAAAATGTAAAGAGAAAAAATTTTTAATTAATTCAAAATTAAGTCAAAACATCTGAAGGGACCAGGATGGTCCCAAGATAGAGCGAATTCAGGTCGGTTCCCATTTCAGTCAGTTTCAGCCGTAAGAAAATAATTCTATAAGATTAGATCGTCAAATTAGTAATATTAGATTAATATTCGATATTAAATTGCCTCCACTGTATACTTTTTCACAAACTGAAATCCAAAGAAACTGAATGAGAAGAATTTTTCTGTTTGCAGAAGAGAAAAATTCATTATTTACAAATAAACGATAAGTAACTAGTAGAGGGAGAGAGAGAGAATCATCGTCTCACGGCTACAAGTGGGCAACACATACAATATATTGAATCCTTGAGAACGAAAGAACAAAATTCTGGAAGCGAACTGAAGTTTGTACAAGGGAGAGAGAGAGAGAGAGTGAGTGAGTTTATAACCGTTTTTGAAGATCTGCTCGACTGGTTTGCAACGCCAAAACGAAATCCTTGAAATTTAAACTTTCCCCCGGGCTGTTTGCAGTTCACGGAGAAGAAGAAGAAGAAAAAGAAAAGAAGGAAAAAAAAAACTCGTCAGCCCTTCGCCATAAACGATAACGTAAAACTCTTGTCCATATCCTTCGTTTCTCCTCACTTTTTATACGCTCTATCGATCCGATAGAAATTATAACGTATTTATCATGTCAATGTCAGAAAAGTATTTTTGGTAGAAAAAAATTTTTCAGTTTCCTTGTATTTTTGAAGGCTAAGAAAATCTTTATTGTTAAACTATGGGTAATTCATTTTGAATTTCAAACTTAAAAATAACCTGCAATTGGCGGTTTTTTTTACCTTATTGCACTTTAAGAGAACTATTTGAGAAATTGTATGAAAAATTAAGTGTTCTATCTAAATTTTCAAAATTGGACCAAAATTTGTAAAAATTGTTGTTTTACTATTTATCTGACTTTTAGTCTTGAAAATTACTTACAACTCGAGATTTTTTTTACACTTTAAAAAGAGTTTTTGAGAAATTGTTTAAAAATTAAAGTGTAAAGGGTTTTCTTTACTTTCAAACTTGGCTCAATTCTGGCAAGAAGATTTGGACCATCTTTTATTCGACTTCAAAACTTGAAAATTTCTCGACAATTTAAATTTTTTTCCCTTACTAAACTTTGAAAAGAATTTTCCAAAAATTGTTTAAAAAATACAGTGCAAATCACTTTCATCGCTTTGAAACTTGGCCCAATATTGGTAATAGAATTTAGTCCACTATTTATTTGATTTTCATATTTGAAAATTTAAAATTTAGAATTTTTTTGCCTCTTTACACTCTGAAAAGAACTTTCAAAAAATTATTGAAAATTCTAAAAAATTCGCTTATTTAAATAAAAGAAAACTATTTATTCAATAATTACATGTTTCTTAAAATTGAATTCCCATAAAGAATTGTATCAACAAATTATTAAATAATTGATATATCTTTCGTCGAATTTTAATAAAATTTTATGAAAATAATAGATATATAGGTAAATTATTGAATTAAGATAAATTTTTGAAAATAATTCAAATTTTGCCATGAATTTTATTGAAATTTTTGAAAATAATTGTATTCTTGTCATGAATATTGTTATTTATGAAAATAATTAATTTCCTGAAATGATTTTTAAAATTTATAAACATATTTGTAGTGCTAAGAAATTAATGACAAATTTTAAAACATTTGATTTCTTCGAAAAAATTCATGCAAATTTTATTTTAAATAATTGATTTCATGTGAAATTTTTATTTTTTTTTGGTAACAATTGAATGTATTTGTGTAGCGTTTTATCAACATTTTTGTTTAATAAGTAAATTCTATTGGGAAATTTTATTAAATTTTTTAAAAATAATTGAATTTTGTTACTTTTGAAAATAATTAAATTCTTGTGATGAATACTATTATTTATGAAAATAATTAAATTTTGCAATGAATTAAAAAATATAAAAAAAATAAGCAAAAAGAAATAAATAATAACATTTTTAATTTAAAGTATGAAAAATTCAGATTTTCAAAGATTTTAATTTGAAATCTTTACAAAAGTCAATTATTTCTAAAAATTACAATTATTAGTAACTTCTCCAAAATTCAATTATTATCAAAAACTTTAGCTGAATAATTAAATGTTTCTTAAAATTGAATTCTTATACATAATTTTATCAACAAATTTTTGAATAATTAATATCTTTTGACAAATTGTAATAAAATTTTTAAGAATAATCACATTTTTTCGAGGAATTCGATTAAAATTGTATTAAAAATAATTAAAATTCAGGAATGTGTTTTATTTTTTTATCAAAATAATTGAATGACTAATAAGAAGTTTATTATTTACCAAAATAATTGAATCCCGTTAAAAATTATATTATTTATAAAAATAATTGAATAATTGCGATGAAATTTATAAAAAAAAATTTGTAAATAATTAAATTCCAGTGAAATTTTTATTATTCTTTGAAAATAATTAAAGAGTTGTGTAGAATTTAATTAAATTTTTTTTTAAATAATTGAATTCTTTTGGAAAATTTTATTATAGAATAGTAAATACCTATTAAAAATCACTGAATTGAGGAAAATTTTTGAAAATAATTGAAACTTTGCAAAGAATTTTATTAAAATTTTTGAAAATAATTGAATTTCGGAGAAGAATTTAATTATTTCTAAAGATAATTGGAATTTTGACGAAAATTTAAAAAAATTTTTAAACATAATTGAATTTTTGCGACTTTCAGGCTTGAAAATTATCTACAATTTGGGATTTTTTACCTTAAATACTCTTTGAAAATAATTTTCGAGAAATTGATTAAAAAATACCGTCCAAATTGTTTTCTCTTCTCTCTAAATTTGAATTACTTAAAAAAAACTAATTCGATAGCAAAAGTCAGTTACAGATTCAATTAGTAATATTTTAACTAATCAAATATAGTTAATAATGACTAATTTATTAGTTAAATTCACTTTTTTTAGGTTAAATGTAAAAATGACTGTTTGTAGTAACTAATTTAATTAGTGAAATTTGACTATTTTTTTATTTATTTACTATTAATTAGTGATTCTCTATACTAATAATTAGTTATTTTTTAACTAATTGATGAAGCAAAAAGTCATCCACGATTTTACTAATAATTAGTTATTTTTAACTAATTCAAATTTAGAGAGTTCTTTCAAACTTGGCCCAGAACTGGCAACAAGAATCCATCCACTATATTCATCAGACTTTCTTATTTAAAAAATTGGTATTTTTCCGCCTCACTACACTCTGAAAAGAGCTTTCGAGAAATTGTTTAAAAAATGAGGTGTGTAAATTGGGAAAGATAAATTTTCTGCTCGTTTGGTTTCTATGATAGGGAAGAGATAATATAATGTAATAGCTATTCTTTTAGGGAATTGAACTTAAAGGAGAAGAGTTCTATGGGAGGGAAAAAGGGGTTGGGAGGAAGAGAAGAAGAAGAAGTAAGGGGAGGGGAGGGGGTGTGGGGGGATTCTCTGTTTTCTTGGCGGCCAAAAGGAGTTCCGCACCAGGCACTCGGCTAATGGATGCAGGGAGTCTTATGGCAGCGCAGAGAGCGTCGCGACGCCAAACTTTAACTCGTTAATTACCGGCGCGAGGGCAACTTCTTGCCGGCGCTCGAATATTTCAAACTATTGTGTTCGTAAACCCCTCGGGCTTGGCTTGGCTCTGCAAGGCAAGGCGACCCTATACCGTGCTCTTACTTCAAGCTCGACTCTCTCTCTCTCTCCCTTACTCTGTCTCTGTCTTTCTATTACTCTCTTTCTTGCTCTTTCTCTCTTTCTCTCTTTCTCTCTTACTCTCTTACTTTCTTTCTCTCCTTCTCTTTTACTCTCTTACTTTCTTCCTCTTTTACTCTCTTTTTCTCTCTTTCTCTTTTACTCTCTTATTTTCTTTCTCTCTTTCTCCTAAACTCTCCTTCTCTCTCCACTCTCGACTCCTCCACCTACTACTCATCTTGGCAACGACAGTTCTCTCTCGAATGTCCCAGAAACCCTGGCTAAATCTCGAATCGAGTGTCGTCGAAGGAGAAAAGGGGTGAAAAGGAAAAGCCGACTCATGGGAAGACGCAGGAAAACGATGAGAGTTTGTTGCCAGGAAATCATTATCGATAAAGCACAACGCGAGTTAAATGTACGAATTAATCCCCCAACAATCATTTCCTGAGTGCCTTTAAAGTAAATTTCATTTGTTAAACGACAAATTGTACATTTTCACAATTAAAATGAAGATTCTAATCGTCAATATTGCGCCGGGATCTTGTAATCTGTAACTGTAGTATAACAATTATTTATCTATACAATTGTATCAACGTACTAAAAGCTAACAAACAAACAAAAAATTCGTATAAAAAAGAAATAATAAACAAAACATACGAAATGAATTAATAAAATAAAATACAAAATAAATGGAAAATAAAAAGAAGAAAATTGTACTTACAAAATAAACAAGAAATAAAAGGTAAACAATATGAAATAAAGAAAGACGAAACAAAAAAAAGTAAAAAAAAACAGACGAAAATTAATTTAAACATATAAAATTAACAAAAAGTGAGAGATACACAAAAAAATAAAATAAGCAAATAGTACATAATAAACAAAAAATAAGAAATAAAAAAACAAAATAAACAAACAAAAAATAAAAGGTAAACAAAAAAATAAGAAACCAAACTAAAAATACAAAATCAGGGTTGCCACAAAAATTTAATTTGGTTTCTCCCTGACTTTCCCAGATTTCCAGACAAAATTTTTATTTTTTTCCCTGATCATAAAGAATATTCTCATTCACTCTAAAAATTGTTAGATACTCAAAAAATGTTCTAGTACATTTATTTATGAATTCCTTAAATTGGAAAATGATTCGAAAACATCAACAATTTTATTGAAAATAAATATTAATTCATTAGGATTTTTCCATGGGAATAATGAATGATTTTCGATTTCAAATTCGCACCTTTTCGAAATTCAATTTCTTATAACAATTAAAGCTGTTCGAGTGATAAAATAATTATTTTATATTATAAGAATATCGTTACATCAACTTCTTTAAAATTATTTTTATCATATTTTAATTTAATGATTATTTTCTACAATTTTTAACTTAAATTCTTCTTTAAATCAATTATTTCTAATAATTATTGATAAAGTTTTTTTGAGAATTTTTAAATTAATTTTTTTTACAATTCAGTTTTACGAAATTTCGATTATTCGGAAATTTTTCAATTAAATAGGTATATATTAAAAAATAAAAACTTGAAATAATTAAAAAAAATTTCGATTAAAGTTGCTTGATAAAAATTAGTTCCATAAAATTTTTAATTTAAAGTATGGAAAATCCAGATTTTCAAAGTTTTTAATTTGAAACCTCTACAAAATTCAATTTATTTCTCAAAATTGCAATTATTAGTAACTTCTCCAAAATTCAATTATTACCAAGAACGGTAATTCTGATACAGAATTGTATCAACAAATTTTTAAATAATTGATATCTTTCGGCGTATTTTAATAAAATTTTTAAGAATAATTACATTTTTCAAGGAATTGGATTCAAATTGTATTAAAAATAATTGATGTTCTGCAATGAGTTTTATAATTTATGAAAATAATTGAATTCTTGGAAAGAATTTTCTAAAAAATTTTAAAACAACTGACTTTTTGGAAAAAAATTTAAGCAAATTCTACTTTTAATAATTGAATTCGTGTGAAATTTTCATTGTTTTATAGAAAATAATTGAATATTCGTATAGGATATTGTCAAAATTGTTTTTCAATTTTTTCAATTCTTTTGATAAATTTTATTAAAATAATAGATATACAAATTATTAAATTAACAAAAATTTTGGAAAATAATTGAAATTTTCCAATGAACTTTATTAAAATTTTTGAAAATAATTGAATTCTTGTGATGATTATTGATATTCATGAAAATAATTGACTTCCTTCAAATGATTTTATTATTTATGAAAATAATTAAATCCCTAAAAGGATTTTTAAAATTTGTTAAAATAATTGAATTTATGTGAAATTTTTATTTTTTAGAAAATAATTGAATGTTTGTAATTTGTATAGAGTTTTATCAACATTTTTGTTTAATAATTGAATTCTTTTGGGAAATTGTATGAAAATAGTAGAATATTGAGAATCATTGAATTAAGAAAAATTTTGGAAAATGTTTGAAATTTGGACATGAATCGTATTAAAATTTTTAAAAATAATTGAATTTTATTACTTTTGCAAATAATTGAAACTTTCCCAAGTGCGAAATTAAAAACGGCCCAAAACTGGCCCAGTGACGGCATAGTCAGTGCCTACTCTTGGCAGACAATAGTGGCCCGACTGTCGGGAGGTTAACCGCGGTAGGCCGTCGGCAGCTAATCATCGGCCGATTCTCGGTAAACATTAATGGCCCATTATTGGCTGCCATTACTCCCCAGTGTTGAAAAAATTAAAAAAAAATATTTTTTATTTAATTAACTAATTAATTCATAATATTTATACAGTTTATTTCCCTAAATTAATCGCAAACTTACAAATATTTGAAAAATTCTTACCGCTCGCGGGGATCGATACCTGAACCTGACGCACCACAGCCTAACACTCTGATCACTCTGCTACTCTGACGTGAAGTCGATAATGCAAAAGGGTTCTTATAAGCTACACTACACTGGCCGATACTGTGCCATTATTGGGCCGAGCTACGTCCCAATATTGGCAATTATAATTTGCCATCATAGATACAAAATGGTAGACATTAATGTGCCATTATTGAGCCAAGCTACGCCCGAATTCTGGCAATTACAATTTGTCATCAAAGATACAAAATGGTTGCCATTAAAGTGCCACTAATGTGTCATTAATGGGCCGATCTTCGTCACATCACTGGCAATTGCTTTTTGCCATTAAAGATTGATCAACTTTGCCATGAATGTGCCATTATTGGGCCGAGAGCTGGCCCAGTCTTAAAAAATTTGAAAATCTGACCATCGGCGCCATCATTGGCCCATCAATGGGACGTTTTGAACACCAGTAATGGCCCAGTAACTACTGCCAATTCTCGGCAGACATTACTAGACCAATGATGGGCCGTTTTTGCAGTCTTGGCATTTCGCACTTGGGTTGCCATGAATTTTATTAAAATTTTAGAAAATAATTGCATTCTTGTGATGAATACTGTTATTTATGAAAATAATTATATGATTTTATTATTTAGGAAAATAATTAAATCCCTGAAAGGATTTTTAAAATTTATGAACATAATTGAATTACTGCGAAGAATTTAATGCCACATTTTTAAAACATTTGATTTCTTCGAAAAAATTCTTGCAATTATTATTCTAAATAATTAAATTCATGTGGAATTTTTATTTTTTTTTGGATAACAATTGAATGTTCGAGTAGAGTTTTACTAACAATTTTGTTTAATAATTAAATTCTTTTGGGAAATTTTATTAAATTTTTGGAAAATAATTGAATTAAATTTCTTTTGAAAATAATTGAATTCTTGTGATGAATACTATTATTTATGAAAATATTTTAATTTTGCAGTGAATTAAAAATACACAAAAAATAAGAAATAACCAAAAAGAAAGAAACCATAAAAATTGATTACAAAAGAAAACGATAAGATATCTATCGAGTACGCACTAAATCATGTTGGAACTTTGTACATATTGAAGTACGTACAGTAACTATTTTTCGAAATATGTTTCGTCAAACCTCTTGTGAGGGCTCTCGAAATGAAAAAAATAAGTGGATAGGGTAGAAGCATTGGAAAAGTGCACTTTGGACACAATGTTAATTACCGCAATTATTACAGTATTAAAATTCCCTTAATTGCGCAGGCAACCGGCATACCAAGTACTTAATTGCTTCTTCATCAAAAGATATATAGTACATAGAGCGACTATATACATATACTATATATACACGTATAGTATAGGCAAACGATTAATCTAATAGCAATACCCACACCAATGTATATTACTGCATTTTATCGACGGAATTTGTCCTCACACACTGATAGTTGAAATCTCTTTTTAAATTTTTATTCTACTATTAATCTTTCACCGAATACTTCAATCGAGTGCATTTTTCAACTTTTTTTTCCTATTATTACTCATCGAGTGAAAAATACTTTTCGAACTTATTTTTTTCCTTTAATTTCTCCTGTGGAACGCGATATTTTTATCTTTTTGTAAAAAATTCTGATTTTTTTCGATTTCAAACTGTGGAAATTGAAACTGTAACTATGAACTCGGGGAAAAATTAGGTTTGAAGCAAATATTGTATTTTATTGTATGAACTTTAATTTTAATTGTTTGTTTATCCAATGAAAACTTTGTTTAATTTAAAAAAAATTTTGATTGATTTAAAATTTAAATAAACTGTTGGTTCAGGTGTGGAATTTTATTTTGAATAACGATTCGAGCTTAACTTTAGCACTAACGTCTAACTTTGAATTTCATTTTCATTTTGACTTTCTCTTTCAGTTTGAAACTTGAAGTGAAAGTGAAAGTCAAAGTTTAATTCATAGTCAAAGTTAAATTCAAAGTCAAAGTTAAAGTCAAAATCAAAGTTAAATTTAAAGTCAAAGTCGAAGTTAAATTCAAGGTCAAAGTGAAAGTCAAAATTAAAGTTAATTTTAGAGTAAAGTTTAAATGAGAGTCAAAGTCGAAGTTAAAATCGAAGTCAAAGTCTAGGTTAAAGTCAAAATTGAATCGAAAGTCCCAAGTCTCAATGAAAAGTTAAAGTTAAAGTAAAAATTGAATCAAAAGTCAAAGTCCAAGTTAAAGTCAAAAGGAAAATTGAATCGAAAGTCAATGTTTAAATGAGAGTCAAAGTCGAAGTTAAAATCGAAGTCAAAGTCTAGGTTAAAGTCAAAATTGAATCGAAAATCCCAAGTCTCAATGAAAAGTTAAAGTTAAAGTAAAAATTGAATCAAAAGTCAAAGTCCAAGTTAAAGTCAAAATTGAATCGAAAGTCAAAGTTTAAATAAGAGTCAAAATCGAAGTTAAAATCGAAGTCAAAGTCTAGGTCAAAGTCAAAATCAAATCGAGAGACAAAGTCAAATAACAAAATCGCACCCTAGTTAAATTTCGTTTGCAAAGAAATAACTTCAACTTCCAAAGCAAATTTTTATTTAACCCAAAAAAATATTTCATTATTATCAACAATTTGATTGAATCACCTAAAACTAATTTCCTTCAAACAAATTTTTCTCCGCTTTTCCAACTGTGAAGGTAAAAAATTGCAAAAAACAAATATGAAGCAAAGTGAGAAGTGGCTCATTTTTATTTGAAGGATATATAGCGATCTCTTATTTTTTTTCGCTTTCTTTTTCTTCGTTTTGCTTTTTGTGATGGAAGTGGTGTCAGTGAAGCGTTCGATGAAGCTAGACGCGGAAACTGGCTCGTAAGTTTACAGCCGGATGACCTCGTTATCCTAACTCTCCGAGGCACAGGTGATATTTTCGCTAAGGGTTTCCTAGGCGCCATAAGCGTTGCCTGAGAAGTTCGCTTTACGATGGAAAGATGATGCGGGATGAGGCTAATGGACAAAAGGGTATCACAGGAAGAAAACGAGGCCCCATATAGACAAGCGTTGCTTCATGAAAGGGTGCAACCAACGATTAACAACGAGAGAGTCGAGGGCGTCAACCGTGAGTGTTGTCTTCTTTCCACACACACCACGCAATCATCCTGGATCCTTAAAGTACCCTCGACCTCTTCCATTTTCCTTCTTCCTCTTTCACACATCCGCATCATCATTCTTCTTCAAAACTACTCTTTCTCTCTCTATTTTCTCTCCTATCTCTCTTTTCATCTCTTTTACCACTTTTCTCTCTCTTCTCTCTTTTTCTATTTTTTCTCATTTCTTTCTCTCTTCTTTCCTTCTCTACTTTATCTCTTTTCTCTCTCTCATGTCTCTTTTTTATTTTATCTCTTTTCTCTCTCTCATGTCTCTTTTTTTATTTTTGCCCTCTTCTCTATTTTTCTCTATCTTCGTTTTTCCCTTTTCTCTATTTTTCTCTCTCTTCGTTTTTCTCTTTTCTCTATTTTCCCTCTCTTCGTTTTTCTCTTTCTCTCGTTTTTCTACCTCTCTTATTTTTTTATTCTTTTCTTGAAAACTCAGAGAAAAATTGAAAAAATTGCTCTCTTCTAAAAAATAAATTCTTACTCGAATAGAAAAAAACCTTTCAGTAAAATTGGCAGTCAGACCTTTTAAATTTATAGACCTACGACTGGAGGCAAATTAGAAAATGTTTTACACGAACAATTTTGAATGAAAGATAAAGACAACTGTCGGTAATTTATAAAATTAGTAATATTTTGTGAATAAATTCGGAAAATAATATTTGAGGCACTTAGCTTAGGCATTAAATAATTTATTGATACAAAAAAATATAAAATAGGACTTCTGGTTTACGAGAAACAACGTGAAAAAAGATGTACAACACTGGCAGTCGGTAATTCAGAAATTCAGTTCAAAATTTTTTTAGACGAATCCAAATAAAAATAGTTAAGGCACTTAGCTTAGACCTTAAAGAAAAGAAACCTTGAAAAATATTAAAAATTCAATTCGAAACTTTCGAGAAACAAAGCAGAAAGTTGTACAAAATTATAGCTTAGTCGGTAATGTAGAAATCTATCTGTAAATTTTATAGAAGAATACAAATATAAATAGTTAAGGCACTTAGTTTAAACTTCGAAGAAAAGAATCGTTAAAAAATATTGAAAATTCAATTCGAAACTTTCGGGAAATGACGTAGAAAATTGGACCTAACTATATTTTAGTCGATAATGTAGAAATCTAGCTGAAAATTTTGTAGACAAATCTAAATAATAATAGTTAAGGCACTTAGTTTACACCTCCAAGAAACGATTCCTTGCAAAATATTAAAAATGCAATTGGAATCCTTCGAGAAAGAAAGCAGAAAGTTGTACAAAATTATAGTTTAGTCGGCAATGTAGAAATCTAGCTGAAAATTTTATAGATAAATACAAATAGAAATAGTTAAGGAACTTAGTTAAGACCTTTAAGAAAAGAACCTTTGAAAAATATTAAAAATTCATCTGGAAACTTTCGGGAAAGAACGCAGAAAGATGCCCAAATTTATATTTTAGCCGATAATGTAGAAATCTACTCGAAATTTTGTAGTCGAATCCAAATAAAAATAGTTAAGGCACTTAGTTTAGATGTTTAAGAAAAGAAACCTTCAAAAATATTGAAAATTCAACTGTAAACTTTCGAGAAACAAAGCAGAAAGCTGTAAAAAACTATATTTTAGTCGATAATGTAGAAATTTAGCTGAAAATTTGATAGAAGAATACAAATAAAAATAGTGAAGGTACTTAGTTTACATTTCGAAAAAAAGAATCCTTGCAAAATATTAAAAATTTAATTGGAATCCTTCGAGAAACAAAGCAGAAAGACGCACAAATTTATATTTTAGTAGATAATGTAGAAATCTAGCTAAAAAGTTTATAGCTAAATTGAAAATAATCAGCTGTGGCATTTAACTTGGACTTCAAAGGAAAGAATGCTTTATAAATATTAAAGAAAGAATTTATAACTTTTGGAAAAGAACGCAAAAAGTTGCCAAAACTGTATTTTAGTCTATAAACTAGAAATTTGACTAAGAAATCTTTATTTTTATGTGAAAGAAACTGTTTTACAGTTGTAGCAGTTAGCTCAGATTTTTAAGAAACGAATTCTTCGTAAATATGAAAAATACAATTTATAGTTTTTGAGAAACAGCAGAAAACTGTTGCAGAAAGCTCTACATGCATTTTAGTCGGCAATTCAGAAATCTGACTGAAAATTTCCTAACCAAATTAAAGAAAAAAAGTAGTGGCACGTAGCTTAGATCCCAAAGAAAAGAATGTGAACAAAAATATCAATAGTGGCGCTCACAGTTTTCAGGAAAGAGACCGAAAAATACTAAAATAATCACCACTGTCGGTAAGAAAGAAATCTATCTAAAAATTTAATCGAAAATTCCGAAATAACACCACCGGCACTTAGTTTACACTATAAATAAGCGAATTTCATCAAAATAGTAAAAATTCGACTTGTAATTTCCAAAAAACTTGACCGAATAGTTGCAAAAATATGTTTCAAACTCATTCCTCGCGTGACATTTAAAATTCTCCCCTTTAAATATGATCCAAATGAATCATTTCACAAACGACATTGTCAATATAAAGATCAAAGGAAAAGTGTCAACAATTACTTTTTCTCTTTTCATCATGATAAATATACATAAAAATCGTGGAAAGAATCAACGATGCGCGAGAACGATAATCGACAGGAAATTAGCTTGGGAGCTAATTATGACGAATGACTGGTACATATATCTATATGAAACTTAATGTGATATCGTTGCGCTTGGCTGGGACGAAAAAGAGCGCAGGCAAGAGAGAGATCCTTTTAGTCTCTTTTTCAATGAACGAACGGCAATAGCTACCCATTTCTTTTTTTGCGCGAGAGGGCGCGTTCACGCGACTGCAGTTTAATACATATACATATTCACATATAACCATCCACGGACGTATGGATCAAACGAAAAAATCTACATTCGTTGAAGCGTCCAGAAGTTGAATGTACATCGTGTCGCAATAAGTCTTTGCCACAAAGTTCACACTCCCCGTTCGTCTAAGCAAAAAAAGAAAAAAAGGTTCTTTGCCATATCATATTTTTCATTTGCCTCTCTATTCGCAATGTTCTCTCTCTCTCTCTTATGTATAAGTAAATTCCCATATGGCCACAGTTATACACTTGCAATGTCATATAATTAGTTTCGAAACAGTCTCAATGTGCATTCTCCATTCCTCCATGTTGCTATCCATGTCTGAGGCAAATTTTTTTATTTTTAATAAATTGATAAATAAAGTATGCTTTTTATTTACCGATCAAAAATTTATTATCCATGATAAATATATTTATTAATAAAAAATTAATCAATGAAAAATTTGTTAATTGGGATTTATTTATTAATAATAACTGTACCAATGGGAATTTATTTATCAATAAAAAATTTACCAACGGCAATTTAAATATAATTTAAATAATAGGCAAATAAGTAAGTATTTATATTAGATTTTTAAATTTCAATACAATTAAAATTTAGAAATAACACAAAACTAAGAAAAACAAAATTGCGCTCGAGAAGAATCGAACCTACAACCTACGGACTTATAGACTAACGCTCTAACCACTAAGCTAACGATGCAAACTTCTAGATAAGTTTTCTCTTTATTAATTAGATTTAGAATCAAAGATGTAAAAAATATGGTGAGCTTAGAAATAATTAATTGAAATAAAATAAATTTTTAATTATTAAATTAAATAATTTTACTTATTACATTTAACATTTTAGCAGTAATAATATGTTCAATTATTATTAATAAATTGAATAAGAAAGAAATTATTGATAATGGAGTCAGAGAACATACATTTTTCTTAATGGAATATTTTATTTAAATATTAATATAATTAACCAAAGTTTTTATTTTTCTAATTTTTTCCTAAATAAGAAACCAGATTATCGTCATTAAAATATTTCCGATTTCTAAATAGTAAAAACTGGGCCAATTTTGTTCACAAATTATCCAAATGTCACTGTGAATGATAAATTAATTTTTTTTTCTCAAATTAGAGTATGGACAATATTTTCAGGTTTAAAAAAAATTAAAGACGATTATTCATGCGGTACTTTTTTTGGTTTAGCGAAAATACGCACAGTCATGTCATGTGCACATTTTCACAAGCGGTTCCTCTCTCTCTCTCTCTCTCTCTCTCTCTCTCTCTCTCTTTTCTTCCTTAAATGACGAATATACGCCTCGTAACGAAAGATCGAACTTACACGATATCGACCACACATTATTCGTCTTAAACATATCCTGTACCGTTATATAAAAAAAAATATTATTTATGACACGAACGTTAAAATTTTACGACAGAAAAGTGACTCGTAAATATTTTTCAAACATATTTACGTTTATCCCCTTCACAGAATGTCACTTTGAAGAAAAAAAAACCGACCGCAACAAACTGATTTTGAAAATTTATGTACACAATGTTATTAAATTTTCATTTAAAAAAAAACTACAATTTTTCTTTTATTAAAAATGAATTTTGTTTTTGTTTTTCTTTACTAATTTCAGATAAGGAGTTTACCACAATAAAAATTAAATTTTGTTTTTCCCTGATTTCTAGACAAAATTTTCACTTTTTTCCATGACCCTAAAGAATATTCTGAATTATTCTCAAAATAATTGTAAAATTATTCGAAAACATGAATAGTTTTATTTAAAATAAAAACTTAATAAATATAAATTTTTCCATAAGAATTAAAACTTCCAAAAATTTCAAATTCAAAATCAAACCTTTTGAAATTCAATTACTTATAAGAATATTTATTATAAAACATGAAGAAATCGATAACTCCAAGTCTTCGACTCGGAGTGATCAATTTCTTCATGTTTTATAGGTGACCGAGTAATAAAAACAATATTCTTGTAAGACTATTGTTTTTGTAACTTCTTCAAAATTATTTTTATCATTTAAATTCAATTATTATTTTCTAGAATTTTTAACTAAAATTCTTCTTTAAATCAATTATTTTTAATATTTTTGGAAAAAGTTCTTTAAGAAAAATTTAAAAAATTCAATTAAACTAAATTAATTTTACAGAATTGTTAGTTAAAAGAATGCTAAATTCAGATTTTCAAAGATTTTAATTTGAAACTTTTTTAAAATTCAATTATTTCTAAAAATTCACGCTATAATGCTTTTAATATTTAATTATTAACTAAAATTTTAACTGAAGATAATTTTTAAATCAATTTTATCAAAAATTTTTTTCTAATTTTTAAATTCTTTTGGAAAATTTTATTAAAATATAGTAAATAGGTATTAAAAATCATTCAATTGAGGAAAATTTTTGAAAATAATTGAATTTCTGCAATTATTTGTAACTTCTCCAAAATTCAATTTTTTTAGTGTTTTTAATTAAAATTCTTCTAGAAATCCATTATTGCCAAAAATTTTATTAAACTTTTTGAAAATAATTGAATTTCGGAGAAGAATTTTATTATTTATAAAGATAATTGAATTTTTGATGAGAATTTTTAAAAATTTTTGAACATCATTGAAATTCAGGGAAGAATTTTCAAAAATAATTGAATCATTGTAAAGAATTTTATTATTTATGAAAATAATTGAATTCCTAAAAATAATTTTATTTTTTATGTAAATAATTGAATCCTTGTAAAAATCTTTATTTATGGAAATAAAAAAGAAAAAGATTTGTAAATAATTGAATTTCTTTGAAATTTTTACTATTTTTAGACAAAATTAAATGTCTGCGTAAAATTTTAATAAAATTGTAGATATTGAAAATTATTGAATTGAGGAAAATTTTTCAAAATAATTGAAATTCTGCCAAGAATTTTACTAAAATTTTTGTAAATAATTGCATTCCTGAGGAGAATTTTATTATTAACAAAGATAGTTGGCATTTTTAAGAGAATTTTTTTTTTTTTAATTCTTGAACATAATTGAATTTTTGTGAAGAATTTTATTAGTTTTGAAAATAATTGAATATCTGCAATTATATATAATTTCTCCAAAATTCACTTTTTTTAGTGTTTTTAAGTAAAATTCTTCTACAAATTCATTATTTTCAATAATTAATTAAACATATATTCCAAAATTTAACTAATTTCAGAAGAATTTGAATATTATTAAACATTTTCAAATATCCAAGTTGTTTAAAATATCTAATTAAATTCATTCAAAAGTTGAAATTTTGTAAAATTTGAAATCAACCTCTTGAAGTTGATTTATTTATGAAAAATGTAAACGCAACTTTTTTAAAATTCAATTAATTTTGACATATTTAAGTAAAATTATTCATTAAATAATTTCTAAGTAATAATTTGATGATAGTTCTTGAAGAATTATAAATAATTTAAAAAGAAATTATTGTTAGAAATAGAAAAAATTAAATGTTTTGTATTAGAATTCGTGGTATAATTTCATAGTTTATGAGGCAAACAAAAAAGACACCAAAATTCAGAATTTTCTTATGAATTCAAAAAATTAATTTTTTTTCAGTACTTTTAATAAAAATCCCTTACTTTTCCCTGAATTCTATGACTTCACTGACCTGTGGCAACCCTGAGATAATATTCTAGTAAAAATGTTTACTAATTTGAATTAATGACTGACTTTTTGCTTTTGAATTAGTAAATATTCAATTTATTTTACTAATAAATAGTGATTTCTGATAATTTTTAGTAAAATTTACTAATTCAAAAGCAAAAATTTCTGCTAATTTTTTTAGTAAAATTTACTAATTCCAAAGGAAAAAGTCAGTCACTAATTCAAACGAGTTCAAATTATAATAAAAATTTTTACTAATTCAAATTTTGGAGAGTACCTATACTTTCCTCTCTAAATCTAAAATTAGTTAGTTTACATTCTTTGATGTAAAACTGTATTAAAAAAATGTGCATATTTTCATCTTAATATTACCCTCTCTCCCTCCCTCCCCCACGTCCTCCTTTCACCACCCTTTCTCTGTCTTTTGAAATTACCCTAAAACGTTCTTCGCAGAGTGAAAATCTGCAATGAATGAATTTCTGCATTTGTTCGTGAATAAGTTTGCGTCGTCTCGCTTGCCCTTCCTCCTCCCCCGCCCTCCTTTTTTATCCCCCTTGTATAATATGAAAAGAGAGTTTCTTCTCGATGAGGCGAAGGCACTGGAGCTTCGACTTGTCTGCTTTTGGCGAAATTAAACGGCAGGTTGCACTCGTACTCGACGTTCCGTTTTTCTGACATGAGAAAAACGGACGACGCACACCACCTAGATGCTGCGGAGGGTGGTGATGGTGAATGAGGAGGGGGGTTGGCTTTTGGAATGGAAAATGGAAGCGTCGTAATTAGTATGCGCGTCCGCATTTTATATATGCGTCAAGGTACAGCACTCGAGGAGATTTATTTATTTTTTTTTTTTCGTTTTCACCCCTTTTTTCTGGGTGAAAAAAAAGGAGTGTTGCAATTCGCACTTAAGTTCATAAAGTGCAGTGGCTAGGCGTCGCATGATATTCGCGAGAATGACGTTGACAACGATGATGATGACGACGACAACCCCTAAATATTAACCCTTAAAAATATGTGCGCTAAACACCACTACGTGTCTACGTGTGCGTAAATTTATATACTTATCGCACGCGTCGTGAACATGGAAATGCTTCGCTAGACGGAAGTGTCGCCCTTCGCACTTTCCTTCACTTTTTTTTTTTATTTTCCTGAGAGAAAAAAATGGGAGCATTGTGATTTTTTGAGTTTTTTTTTGCTTATTAGATTAATTTATGTTTATTTAAAATTTTTAAATGCTTATTCGTTTCAATTTTATTTTAAGATAATTTTTGGAAAGAAAAATATAAGATATTCCCGTTTCTTAATATTTTTGTAGAAAATTCTCAATTTTCATTAGGAAATAATTTGCATCAATTCTAATTCTTAATTTCAATTATTTTAAAAAAATTCAAATTTTTTTTTAAAATAAAGGAAAAATAATGTTTATAAATTATATTTGTCAATTAGAAAATTTATATTGAAAATGAAACTGAAAATTTTTTAATTTTTAGATAATAAGGGAAAAAGTTTATTAAAAAAAATGTTCTGTTAAATTTATTTATTAATATCTTTAATTGTAAAATTATTCGAAAACAATAATTCTTTTTTAAGATTTTTAACAATATTCATTTTTAAATATTTTAAATATTTAATTATTATTATTTTTCTACAGGAATTAAGATTTTCAAAGATTACAAATTCCAACCTTTTTAAAAATAATCAACTTTAAAAATTTTGTTATAAAACATAAAAATAACGATTACTCCGAGTCTTCGACTCGGAGTATTTCATGTTTTATGATAATTAAAGATGACCGAGTGATAAAATCATTATCAATACAATTATTATTTTCAAGAATTTTTCATTAAAATTATTCTTTAATTTGATTATTTTTTTTAATAATTTTCGAAAAAGTTCTTTGATAATTTTGAAATCCATTTGTTTGCAATATTAATTTTATGAAATTTTAATTATTCGTAAATTCTTCAATTAAATATATATTAGAAAATTTTAACTCAAATTTATTTTTAAATAAATTTTTATTAGAAAATTGTACTAGAATTCAATTATTTAAATAGAAAAATAAATAATTTATTGAATAATTGAATGTTTCTTAAAATTCAATTCTCATAAAGAATTTTACCAACATATTTTTAAATAATTGAATTCTTTTAACGAATTTTAATAAAATTTTTAAAAATAATTGCATTTTTCTAGAAATTTGATTTGATTTGATAGAAATTTGATTAAAATTGTATTCAAAATAATTGAAATTCTGCTATGAGTTTTATTATTTGTGAAAATAATTGAATCTCTAAGAAGAATTTTACTATTTTTGAACAATATTTAATTTTTGCAAAGAATATTCTTGAAAATAATTGAATTTTTACAATAATTTGTAACTTTTCTAAAATTAATTTTTTTCCGTGTTTTTAATTAAGATTCTTCTAAAAATGAATTATTTTTAATAATATTTGAAAAAGTTCTTTGATCCGCAATTTTCTTCAAAACATTGCAACAAAATACCACAATTTTTAGTAAAAAAGTGCAACTTATTTTGATTTTTATAATGCGAAAAATAATTATAAACGAGTCATTCAAAAATTGTTTTTGAATAGCTAAAATTTTGTAAAATTTATTTGAAAATAATTGATTTATTTCCAGTATTTTATTACAGTTTTTAAAAATCAACTTTTGAAGAATTTTAATTGCAAATTTTGAAAATAATTAAATTATAAAAAATTTAAATGAAAAATCTTAAAAATTTAAATAAAAAATAATAATATTTTAGAATTATTTTTAGCATTTTGGAGAAAACAATAATGTTCATAATTTTTAATTAAAAGTCATCAAAAAATTCATTCGTTTTTTTAAATTAGACAAAAATTCTTTTGTGAAGTACAATTATTTTCGAAAAATTACATTAATAAAATATTTTTAATAACTAATTATTAGAATTTGTTTTGTAATAATTTTTTAAGATTCAAAATTTACTTTTTGGACCTATTAAAATTTTGCTTCCTCATAGAGGAAGGATTGTATTTTGAGAAATCATAGTCCTATTTATAATTAAAATTCTTAAAAAATTTGATTTTGCAAAAAATATTATTACTCTTGAAAATAATTGAATTTCTACAATAATTTGTAACTTTTCCAAAATTAAATTTTTTTTTCGTGTTTTTAACTAAAATTCTTCTATAAACGCATTATGTTTAAAAATATTTGAAAAAGTTCTTTGAGAATTTTCAAATTCATTTGTTTACAATTTCAAAAACAAATCCGCAATTAAAATTTTTCAAAAAAAAGATTATTAAATAATTACATGTTTCTTAAAATTGAATTCACACAAAGAATTTTATCAATCAATTTTTAAATAACTGAATTCCTTTTTCGAATTTTAATAAAATTTTTAAGAATAATTACATTTTTCGAGGAATTTGATTAAAATTGTATTAAAAATAATTGAAATTTTGCTGCAATGAGTCTAACTATTTATGAAAATAATTGAATTCCTAAAAAGAATTTTATTATTTACGAAAATAATTGAATCACTGTAAAAATTTTATTATTTATGAAAGTATTTAAATGATTGCGAAAAACTTTGTAAAAAATTTGTAAATAATTGAATTCTTTTGAAATATTTTATTAAAATAGTATAGATATTAAAAATCATTGAATTGAGGAAAATTTTTGAAAACAATTGAATTTCGCTGAAAAATTTAATTATTTCTAAAGATAATTGAAATTTTGGTGAGAAGTTTTTGAAATTTTTGAACATAATTGAATTTCTGCAATAATTTTTAATATACTAATTTCCAGTGTAATATACCAATGAGAAACTTATTGATAAGAAAAATAGTAGAAAATATAAAATTGAAAAGCCCAATAAATAATAGAAATCTACTTGTGTAATTTTTTATAATAATTCTAACATTTTCCTTGTGTTGAATAAATGAGAAAATTATCCCTATATAATCTTTCTTTCACACAAATATTCAAATTAATTAAAATTTCACGAGGAGGAGAAAGAAAATATTGTCTAATTAATTAAGGACATTTATATATTTGTCACAGCATTGAAATTACAGTTTGTAACAAGTTTAATGAGATTAAAACTTTGAGGATTTTCTGATGTCTGTTAATTATCCGTAAAGTGTGCATAAACCATTTTCAAGCATTTGCGAAAAGAGACATCTCAAATGTTCATTAATTAACATTTTGATTCTTAGCGCAATGATTGTGAAAAGAAAACTCAGGTTTTAAATGGATACTCAAAAATTTTTCTTTTAACTAAAAATTCTATTAATCAGAATTTTTACTTAGCAGAATTTCTATTTAACAAAATTATTATTCAACTGCAATTCTATTTAATATTATTTTTATTTAACAAAATTTCTACTCTACTTCAATTAAAATAAAAGTTCTCTCAAGTGAAAATTCTATTTAATTCGAATTTGGTAATTAAAATTCTGCGTAAAGAAAATACGCACGGAGAAAAATATAAAGTAACTTTTACTACTTTTATAGTAAAAAATTTCCGATAAAGCATTTCTGGTAATTTTTACTACTTTTGGAGAAAATTTTGCTACATTCGAAGTAAATATTTGTAAAAATTAGTAAAATTTACTTCTAAAGTAATAGAAATTCTGTTAAATTAAAATAGAATAAAATGGAAACTTAGTCAATTAAAAGTACGAATGAATATAAATTCTGTTCATTATTATTATTATTTTTCTATATTCCAAAAATTGTAAAAAATAAAAATATTTTCTCCAAAAATAAAAATTTTCTTCAATATAAATTCCGCCTTCTGTAAAATAATCACAAAATAAAAAAAAAGCTCACGAATTACGAAAATAATTGCGAATACTTCAAAGTTCAAACCGCAACGATATTTAGAAAGCTTACAAATCTTTTTTCCCGCAACTTAACTGATAATCTACTCCAATAATCAGAGAAAGTCACATCATTTTTTTCAACCTATTACAAAAGTCTATAAATGTAGACTTGTAAATTTACAAAAACCGCCTCTTTCTCCCAAAAAAAAAAGGAAAAGAAAAAAAGACTCTAGATACATTGGAGTATATGCTTACAACGTGGAGAGAACTCGGGGGAAAAAGGAACTTTGAGCATGCGGTTTCAGTTGCTCTTTTGTCAGTTGCCTCGTCGTTTGCATTCTGGTAATTAGTTCATTTGCCTGTGCTAATTACGTTACTTTTAATACGCCACAGGCAGCACGAATGGCGGATATCTCATGTCACTGCTCGACGCACACACTCATATACTCCATATGATGAAAGCTCATTCGCTCTTACAATCTCTCTTTTTTTCTTTTTTTTTATTTTGCTTTTTTGCACCCATGTTTTCTTTAAACAGTCAATGTAACATGTATGTGAATATGTGTGTGTGTTGAAAAATTCGATTACACTCTTTTTTTGTCACTTTTGCAAATTAATTACGACATTAGGAAACTCTATTTTCCTCGTTAATATATTTTATAAATGACAAAAGAAAAGTGATGTTTGACTTCAAATTGCCCTGGTGAATGTAAAATTTGTAATTCAGACGAAAAATATTTCATTTTAACGCGGGAAATGGCAAAGTGAAGTAGTTTCACACTTGGAATTTTTGGTGGGAAAATTTTCTCGAAAGTTTTAAAAGTTCTAATGGATTAAATTTATTTCTATTTTAATATTTTTCAAAATTACGTTTTTAGCATTTTCAAGGTAAATATAAAATTTGTTTTCAAAAAAATGCTGCAAACCTTGTAAAAATCAATTTTTTTATTCGGCAATTTTTATTTGGATACAAAAACATATTTTTTACGACACAATGGATGGATTTTAAAATCTATCAATTTAAAAAAAAAAAATAATAATTCAAAAAGGGTCAAAATATTTTCTGACGTATTTTATTTTCTGACCATTGAATTCTTCTCAAAACATTTGTAGAAAAATAATTTTATCGGAGATTTAAATCTATTCAGGGTTTCTACAAATTTCTCCTTATAATATTCCATGATTTCCAGGTGATAAAATTTCCATGACACACTAAAACAAAACTTTTGTCAGTTAAGGGGATAAAATACTTTTATTATAAATAATAAAATTATTTTTATAGTAATTTTTTGAGAGAAATTCAATGGTCATAAAAAATATTGGTCACAAAATATTTTGACTCTTTCAATTTTTATTTTTTCTAAAAATTGATAGATTTTGAAATCCATACGTAATTTTGTAGAAAATATGTTTTTGTATCCATAAAAACATTGCTGAATGAAAAAATGAATATTTACAAAAGATTTAGCACTTTTTCAAAAAACCAAAAAAATAGTTTTCAGGTTAAGAATTTAAAAAAATATGATTATTATTAAATTTTATTATACGAAAACTCATTTGCTTTTTTTTCCAACTAATTTCAGAACATAAATTTTAAATCAATCAATTTTTGTTAGAAAATTCTACGAGAATTCAATCATTTAAATAAAAAAATAAATAATTCGTTGAATAATTAAATATTTCTTACAAATGAATGCACATAGAGAATTTTATCAACAATTTTTAAATAATTGAATTTTTTTTAAGAAATTTTAATAAAATATTTTAGAATAATTTCATTTTTTCGAGGAAGTTGATTAAAATTATGCTAAAAATAATTGAAATTTTGCAATGAGTGTTATTATGTATGAAAATAATTTAAATTCTGCAATGAGTTTTATTATTTATGAAATAAACTTTTTCAAAAAATTATGAAAAATTTATTCCATAAAACATTTTTTTTAAAAAAGTTTATGTTCTGAAATTAGTTAAAAAAACAAATGGGTTTTCTTATAGTAAAATTTAATAATAATGATATTTTTTAAATTCTTAAGGGCATTTGAACCATTATGACGTCACAGTTTGTTCAAAGCATTTGTTCTAATCTGTGACGTCATAATGGTTCAAATTCCCTTAACTTGAAAACAATTTTTTTTTTTTTTAAAAATGCTAAAACTTTAGTAAATATTTATTTTTTCATTCAGCAATTTTTTTAATGGATACAAAAACATATTTTCTACAAAAAATTACGCACAGATTTCAAAATCTATGAATTTAAAAAAAAAATGTATTCAATTTTGATTTTTATAATGCAAAAAGTAACTATAAACAAATCTTTCAAAAATTGTTTTTGAATAGTTAAAATTTTGTAAAATTTAATTGAAAATAATTAATTTGTTTCAGGTATTTTGTTACAGTTTTTAAAAATCAACTTTTGAAGAATTTTAATTGCAAATTTTTGAAAATAATTAAATTATCTAATGAAAAATCTTTAAAGGTAAATTTAAAAATAAAAATTAGCTTCTAATTATTTAAAATTAAATATTTTTAATATTTTCAATTACATATTTCCAAAAATAATAACATTTTAGAATTATTTTTAACATTTTTGAGAAAACAATAATGTTCAAAAATTGTAATGAAAATTCATCAAAAAATTCATTAGTTTTTTTATATTATACAAAAATTCTTTTAAGAAATACAATTATTTACGAAAAATAGCATTTTGGAGAAAACAATAATGTTCATAATTTTTAATTAAAAGTCATCAAAAAATTCATTCGTTTTTTTAAATTATACAAAAATTCTTTTAAGAAATACAATTATTTACGAAAAATTACATCAATAAAATATTTTTAAAAACTAATTATTAGAATTTGTTTTGTAATTATTTTTTAAGATTCAAAATTTATTTTTTGGACTTTTATTAAAATTTTTGAGCAATCATGGTCCTGTTTATAATTAAAATTCTTCAAAAAATTTGATCATTTTTATTTATACTTTTCAAAAATTCCATTATTTTAAAAAGTTTTTACCAAATTTTAATTGTTTGGAAATTTTTTAAAATTGAAAAACTATTATCGTTGAAAAACTATTTTAAAATATTTCTAAAACATTAATTGTAAGAATTTCTTTATTATAATTTTTTGAAAATATTTATACCTTAATAACTTGAGAAAAAACTATGGAGAGTCACAATTATTATAAAAAATTGAGTTTATGTGTTTAAATAATTGAATTCTAGAAGAAGTTTTGGAAAATTATTTTAATTAATTGTTTCATAGTTGAAGTTTAGTTGAAAATTGTAGAAAATAATTAAATTCAGAAAGGGTTATAATTGTAATTTTTAGAAATTATTAAAATTCATAAAATTTTACTCATTTTCCGTAAACATTAATATTTTTCTCTGTAAAAAGAATTTTTTTAGGGAAAGTAACATTAACTGAAATTAATTTAAAAAACATTTATACTAATAAATAGTAATTTCTACTAAATTATTATTAGTAAAATTTACGAATTCTGAATCAGAAGCAATTTGATATCTGCAGAAAAACTGTGATGAAGAAGAGATTTTCTTTTGTACCTTGAAGTAAAAATTTTTTTGTGAAAAAAAAAGTTTCGAGTAAAATTAAGATTTCAGATTTAACTGTTTGCTGCTGGTTATTTTTTTCCCGTATTTCCCTTTTTTTTTGCTTTACTTTTATTCGCAATTAGGGACGTCGAGACGCTTCAGGACGCTATGTCGCCCTTTTGCCTGTTATTTAATTGGGATATGCAATTGAATGATACTTGGCGACGCGCACCCCGTCCGGGCATGAGTTGTCGGTTCGCGGATAAGTTCGCGGTATTGTGAACGACACTTGACAACGCTTCAGGGCTGCACTTTCGATGGCGTTTCAACAAAATGGAGTTTCGCTACAAAAGCTTTTCCATTTCTCCATGCGATATTATTATATATCCATCATATCTTAAAAAGTTAAAATAGAGATGTGAAATTCATTTTGGAAATTTACCAAATAAAAAGCGAATCTCCTTCCCTCTCAAACTCGGGGAAAAAAAATTTTATTTTTTACTGCTATTCGAAAAATTAATAATTAATAATAAAATAAAAATAAAATTAGTAAAATAAATAAATTGTAAATAGAAATAATGAAATAAAAAGACACTAAGTAAAAGGCACCGAAGTTTTTTCCATATTGAGAGGATTTTCCTCTTTTATATTTTGATATTAAATGTCAATTTTTAATCAGTTTGAAGCTGCGTTCGGAACAACGAAAAAACAGCTTAAAAATCTTTTTAACATAAATTTTATTTAATTTTGGACGTATAATTTCAATCATAGAAGAAAGATTACAATTAATCTTTTAGTTAAAAAACTTCCAAATATAGACAAAAATTCCTCTATTTTGCAAATTAATATTCGTACATTGAAAAAAAAATGTAAAAATAATTGTTGAGCGGAAAAATATTTTTAAAAAATGACCAAAATTCAAAAAAAGGAAAATGTTGAATTCTTTTATGATTAAAATTACTTTAAAAATCGTTGTTATTCTAAATAATCAAACTAGAAGGTTCGGAGAGAAAAAAAAAAAAACAAAAACAAAAAAAAATACACGATCGTTGAGCCCCTCTTTATATTTTCACTCGTTTCCTTTCTCTTCTGATAAACCTTTTCAAAATTTCCTCTCCACATGCCCCTATGACGTTGAACCTCAGTCAGTAACGAATGAATGTTACGTAACATCCGCGGATCTACGCGCACAGGCTACTTTTATAATCTTTCACCCTTTTTCTCGAAAGGTGACAATGCAGGGATGATCTGATGACAAGGATTGTCCCCGGATTTTCGTACCTTTCGTATACCTTTCTCTACTAGAGATTCAAAGAGAGAGAGAGAGAGAGAGAGAATTTAACCGCGGAGCAACTCAAGATCAAGTTCCTTAATTCTCCCATCGCCAAGGATTCAATCTATATATACAATAATAATAAATGAAATATAAAAGCTAGAAATGTAAGCTATCCCTAAAGTCTTGTGAGATTTGGTCGTTTCAGCATCGAATCAAGATGCGACAATAGATCTCGCAAGCTACTTCAACTGTCAATCAAATGGGTGCTCAGTTTCATCAGGGCTTCTTTTCATCCAATGCAACTTTTTCCAGGGGTGTATTTCTGATAAACTATTTTCGAGAATCCCGACGACTTTAATCTCATTGTTCGCGGATTATCTTGGAAGACCGAGATACGCTTCTGGCTTTCTTTATACACACATATATATATGTATATTGTAAGAGATAATAAAAACCCAATGTCAAAAACGTGTGCGATCTTTTCCATCAGGAAAAAATTTCCTCGAAACTCCTTCCAACTAAACGTTATATTTGAAATTAACTGCGGGGCATATTATTTATTATTATTACTACTATAACTATTATCATTATTTTTATTATTATTACCAGCAAATGATACGCACGATATTCCATATCTCATTATTTTATGAATTAAAAAATTCTATTCAAAAATAAGGATCAGTTTTTGAATGACTACAAATTCAAAATTTAAAGAATTCACTTATTAAGAACATAATATTAAATATTCTTGTTTATTATTATTATTATTATTCAAAAAGTTTAGTAACATTTTTAGCAAGAATTTCACTTTTCTCATAAATAATAATATTTTCTAAAGCAATTCAATTATTTTCAATACATTTTTAATAAAATTTCTCCGAAAGAATACAATTATTTTTAAAAATATTAATTAAATTCGATTATTTTCAAGAATTTTCATGTAAATTCAATTATTTTCAACAATTTTGATGAAATTATTTTTAAAAAATTATTATTTTCAAAATATTTAGTGAAATTCCTTCCAAAAATTTAACTATTTTCAAAAATTCAGATAAAATCCTTCGAAACAATTCAATTATTTTTATGAATTTGTAAAATCATCCGCAAGAATTCAATTATTTTCAATACAATTTTGAATAAAATTTATTGACAGTATACAATTATATTTAAAAATATTATTTGAATTCAATTATTTTCAACAATTCTAAAAAAAAAGTCTTCGAAACAATTAAATTATTTTTATAAATTGTAAAATTCTTGTCAAGAATTCAATTATTTTTGTAAATAATAAAATTGTTCTGCGAAATTCAATTATTTTCAATAGGTACAATTTTAATTAAATTTCTGGGAAAAAATTCAATTATATTCAAGATAATTTTAATAAAATTTTTCTAACTGGTTCAATTATTTTTAAAATTTGTAATTCAATTTTTTTAATCAGTCCTATTGTTCTAAAAAGTTTTGAATAAAATTCTCTGTTAATTTTAATTATTTTCAACATTTTTAATTAAAATTATTTTAAAAAATTACATTATTTTTACGAAATTTAATGAAATTATTAAAAAAAAAATGTAATTTATTTCCACAAACTCTAATAAAATTGTTTAAAAGAATTTAATTTTCTATGAATAATTTTAATATAGTTTAATAGAAAAAAACTCGTTAATTATAATTAATTAATTAATAATAAACATGATTATTTAAAAAACTTAAAAGAAAATCTTTATAAAATTTATTGATATAACCCAATGGGAAATTGCCAATGCTCACCATTGGCTAAATAATGGACCAATATTGGCTGCCAACAGTTTTTTCTTGGTCAAACATTGGCAACCAATATCGGGCTATTATTGCCAGAGTCTTGGGATGATCACGACTTTGCCAAGCATTGGCAGCCAATATTGGATCACTATTGGCTACCAAGGCAAATGCCGGACTTTCCAAGCGTTGGTTATTCATTGGCAACAAAGATTGGACCAATATTAATGACCAATGCTTTAAAATTAAATTAATGCTTGGTTATTTATTGGTTACCAATACTGAACCAACGTTTGAAATCAATATTTTACAAACACCAACACATAGCAAAAATTTTTCAAAAAAAAAAAAAAACTAAATTACTAATCTAAAGAAAAAAAATTAATTTAATTAGAACACTCTGTTAAAAACAGAATGTGATAAAAATCAGACAAAGATAATATTTGTCTAAGTTTGAGAATGCAAGCGTCTCTCCTTATATAGAACTGGGAACACCACTTGCTAGTGAGTAAAAGAAGCTCTGGCGCACCCTGGTGTTCGATTTTGAAATGTCCCGCGCTGCTTCGAAGTATATGCTCGAAATTACTTTGGATAAGTGCCACCAGGGTGCGCCAAAGTTTCTTCCTCTCGTTAGCAAGTGGCGTTACCAGTTCTATATAAGGAGAGACGCTTGCATTCTCAAACTTAGACAAATTTTGTCTTTGTCTGATTTTTATCACATTCTGTTTTCAACAGAGTGTTCTAATTAAATTAATTATTTTTCTTTCTTTTTAATTTTTTAAAAGAAAAATTTTTTTTTTTTTTGATAAATTTTTGCTATATGTTGGTATTTGTAAAATATTGATTTCAAACGTTGGTTCAGTATTGGTAACCAATAAATAACCAAGCATTAATTTAATTTTAAAGCATTGGTAATTAATTGGTCACTAATATTGGTCCAATCTTTGTTGCCAATGAATATCCAACGCTTGGAAAGTCCGGCATTTGTCTTGGCAGCCAATAGTGATCCAATATTGGCTGCCAATGCTTGGCAAAGTCGTGATCATCCCAAGACTCTGGCAATAGTGGTCCAATATTGGTTGCTATTATTGCACCATCATTGGTACTGCTGGCTCCCAATATAGGACCATTATTGCGCCAATGGTTAATTTCCCATTGGGAATTGAATTCTTAGGAAGAATTTATATAAATAATTTAATTTTCCCTGGAATTTAATTAAAATTGTATTGAAAATAATTGAATTCAATAATTTTCAATACATTAATTTAAAAATTAAGAAAAAATTGTTAATTGTTAAAAAATTGTTATTAAAATGTAGGAAATATACCCATTTTATGCATAATTTCTATTTCTCAATGAAAATGTTTACAAACTCATTTTTTTCTTTTAGGAAAAAAAATATTAGATATTACCGATTCTTAATATTTTTGTATTATTGCATCAATTATATTTCTTAATTTTAATTGTTTTAATAAAATTCAAATTTTTTTTAAAATGAAGAAAAAAAATGTTTATAAATTATATTAGTAAATTAGAAAATTTAATTGAAAATGAAATAGAAAATTTTTGAATTTTTAGAAAATGAAAAAAATTTTATTGAAAAAAATGTTCTGTTACATTTATTTACGAACATCTTTAATTGTAAAATTATTCGAAAACAATAATTTCTTTATTTCAAATCAATGTATATAAGAAAATTCTACGAGAATTCATTTATTTATTGATTAATATTATTTATTATTATTCAATTATTTAAATACGAAAGTAAATTATTTATTAAATAATTGATAATGTTTCTTACAATTTAATTCTTATAAAAAATTTTATTTCCAAATTTATAAATTTTTAAATAATTGATTTCTTTTGACGAATTTCAATAATAAAATTTTCTAGAATAGTTACATTTTTCAAGGAATTCTATTAAATAATTAAAATTTTGCTATGAGTTTTATTATTTATAAAAATAATTGAAATATTGAGAAGAAATTTATAAAAAATTCTAAATAATTGAATTCATGTTAAATTTTCATTATTTATAAAAATAATAAAATGTTTGCGTACAATTTTATTAAATTGTTCTAAAATAATTGAATTCTTTTGGGTAATTTTATTAAAATAGTAGATATTGAAAATCATTGAAATGAGGAAAATTTTTGAAAATCATTTAAATTTTGACAAGAATTTTATTAAATTTTTTGAAAATAATTTAATTGAATTTTGAAGAAGAATTTTTTTATTTATAAAGATAATAATTAGGATTTTTTTTATAAATTTTGAATATATTTGAATTTTGTGATAAGAATTTTATTAGTTTTGAAAATAATTGAATTTCTACAATCATTTGTAACTGAATTCCATATGTCAGAATATATGATTGTTGTAATTATAATAATCCTATTAAAACTTTATATGCCAATTCATATTTCATTTTGATAAAAAAAAAATTTGAATTAAAAATTGTTACGTTACATTATTTTTAAAATTGCTAATTTTATTTTAAAAAGCAATCGAGAAATGAGCTGCGGGCGAATTTTTGCTAGTATTATTATTAATTATCGAGAGATTCAGTAATCGATGATTAATATAATCATCACTGTTATATTTAAGTACAAATTTTATTAATTTATTAAAATATAAAAAGGCAATGGTCTTTTTATATCTTATAATAAATTAATGAAATTGATTCAAAATTCAAAAAGTGCGATGGTACAAATTAAGAAAAAATTCATTTTATTCCTTTTTTGTTGAATAGAAAATTTTTTTTTGCACTGTGAATTAGAAAACGTTTGGCATTTCCCTAAGATTTAATAGCGTTATTTTTTTTTGTGTGTGTATGCTCCCTTTTACCCCCCTCCCCCCACCTGTCTCTCTCTTACTCTGAAGCCCGACGGCAATTCCGCCAACCCGAAAACCTCATTCCAAAAGGCAGTGAATCTCTCACTCTACTCTCGCGATGAGCGTCACCTCGAGGGCCCAATTAGCGCCATCACGAGTGTCATCTCATGATGCGGTTTCTGCATTCGCATATATATGTGACTGGCGTTTTCCGCTGTACTTTCACACCTGCTCACCTGCCAATCTGCCAACTAAAGTTCAAATAACTTTTTTTTTTCTTTCGCTAAAAATATATACATCTCTTTTAGATTTCAGTAAGTTTTCTCTCTCTATATGGGCGCTCACTTATAAATATAAATATCCATACATAGGCTATAGTCGATTTTAGTCTGTGTGTACTTTCTTTCCCGACCAAAGACCTTTTTTCGACAGTCACTCTCTCTCTCTCTCTTTCTCTCTCTCTTTCTCCATAAAAGCATTATCCAATTTTTCCAGCAGATATTTCGCGATATATAATAATTGGGCATTCAGAAAATGCCGAGCGAGCGCCGTGGGGAAATGTGGAGAAGATGTGGATGAATTATATTTGTAGAAAGAGAGAAGAAAAGGGGGGGGGGAGGAGAGAAATGTAGAGAAAGGTGAATATAGAAAAAAAGGAGAGAATCATTTTTTTAAAGAGAGAGTTAGTGCAAGAGAGTAAGAATGAGAAAGAGAGAGAGAGAGAGAGAGAGAGAGAGAGAGAGAGAGAGAGAGAGAGAGAGAGAGAGAGAGAGAGAGAGAAGGAGGAAAGTAGGATAAAGAAGAGATGAAGGAGGAAACGAGTGAAAACATTTTCCATTGGGACACAGAATACAGTACGGAAGATAGGCAGGTTAGTGGTCTCGTTATCTTCGTAACGACCTTTTAACCGTCATTAATTATTGTTGCTTCTCCATAACGAGCCAGCAACTTAAGAAAGATGCAAACTCACATCCACTGGAGCGATTCCATTTTATGTCGATCAATTCACTTCTACTACTATATACATATATATATATATATATACACTAAGAAAACCGCGAGTTTCGCAGTATCTTATATAATGTATACGCTTAAAAGATGCGCGCATTTATTATTTCGCAAAATAATTATAATAATAAACTGAGGAAAACTGAGATGAAATAATAGTTGAGTAAATCTGAATTAGTTATGAAATTAAACACAATGAAGCTAAGTATAAGAAAAAAAGTTAAATGCAATCATCTCTTGATAATTATTCAGAGATGATTGCATTTTACTTCTTTTCTTTTAATAAATTATAAATTTCTTGATAAATTGAAACTAATTTTGGGTTCGTTAAAAAATTTTTTATAAATAAAATTTTAGATTAGCTAACTTAATTCAGGGTTGCCACGCAACCTGGAAAACCTGGAAATGTCAGGGAATTTTTATAAACCTTGAAAAAACCTGTAAAAGTCAGGGAATTTTGATTGGAATCCTGGAAAATTATTGTTTTCTAAAGTTATTGTGCTTATTTTTAAAATTTAATTTTTCTTTATTTTATATTTCAATTTTCTTAATTCAATTTTAAAAGAGTTTCCTTTACAATTTTTCTTCGCAATAATTCAATTATTTTCATTAATAATAAAACTCATCGAAAATTTCGATTATTTTTAATACAATTTTAATGGAATTTCTCGAAAAATGTTAAAAAAAAAAATTATCGTCAAAATTTCAATTATCTCTATAAATATATTAAAATTTTTCTCCAAAATTCAATTATTTTCCAAAGAATTTTCATGAAATTCTTTTTAACAAATTCAATTTTTTTTCAAAAATTCTCTTCCAGTCAATGATTTTCAATATCTACTATTTTTAAAAAAATTTTCCAAAAGAAATGAATTTTTTTTATAAATTTTTTCGCAATCATTCTATTATTTTCAAAAATATACAATTTATGTTTACAGAGATTCAATTATTTTTATAAATATGTAATACAATTTTTTACAGGGATTCAATTATTATTTTCATTGATAATAAAACTCACTGCAGAATTTTAATTATTTTTGATACAATTTTAATCGAATTCCTCGAAAAATGTAATTATTCTTAAAATTTTATTAAAATTCGTCAAAAGAATTCAATTATTTAAAAATTTGGTCATAAAATTCTTTATGAGAATTCAATTTTGAGAAACATTCATTTATTTAATAAATTATTTATTTTTATATTAATAATAATTAGGTATTTAAAAAGAAATATTATTAAAAAATTCGTCTCAAGAATTCAGTTATTTTCAAAAGTAATAAAATTCTTCGCAGAAATTCAATTATGGTCAAAAGTTTAATAAAAGTTATAGTCAAAATTTCAGTTATTTTTATAAATATTAAAATTTTTCTCTAAAATTCAATTATTTTCAAAAATTTTAATAAAATTCTTTGCAATATTTCAATTATTTAAAAAAATTTTAATGAAATTCTTGACAAAATTTCAATTATTTTCTTTTCTCAATTCAAAGAAATTTTTTTACAGAGATTCAATTATTTTTAATACATTTTAAAACTAATTTCTCGAAAAATGAAATTGTTCTTAAAAATTTTATTGAAATTCGTCAAAAGAATTTTAATTACTTATTTAAAAAATTGTTGATAAAATTCTTTAAATGAGAGTTGAATTTGAAAAAACATTCAATTCTTCAATAAATTATTTTTTTGTATTTAAGAAATTGAATTGCCGTAGAATTTTCTAATAATAATTGATTTAAATACGAAATTCAGTTAAAACTTTAGATAATAATTGAGTTTTGAAAAGCAGATCTCAAATTATATAATCTTTGAATGTTTGAATTTTTCATACTTTTAACTTAAAATTGTGTAGATTTAATTTTTTTGTAAAAGTTGAATTGAATTTTTTTTAAGTTATTATTTCAAGTTTTTATGTTCTAATATATATTTTATTGAAGAATTTCCGAATAATCGATGAAATTTCGTAAAATTGAATTGTAAACAAAAGTATTTAAAAATGTTGAAAGAAATTTTCCAGAAATTATTAATAATAATTAATTTACACTTTATAAGGAAGAATTTTAGTTTTAAATTCTTGAAAACAATAATTGAATTAAAATAATGAAAGTAATTTTGAATAAGTTACAGTAACAATATTCTTATAATAGGTATAAAATGATGATTTTATCAGTCCAACAATTTTAATTATTATAAAACATGAAGATATCGATTGCTCCGAGTCGAAGACTCGGAGTGATCGATATGTTCATGTTTTATAACAATTTTTTATAAATTGTTTAATTTCAAAAAAGTTAGAATTAAAAATTTTGTAAAATATAAATGTAGTTTTAAAAACCTGGAAAAATTCCGTTTTTTAACCTGGAAAACCTGGAAAAGTCAGGGAATTTGAAATGAGCAAAAGCGTGGCAACCCTGTTAATTGCTACGTGTGCAGCACAAGATAGTTCCAAAAGTTTCCAATGGAATCTTCCTTTGAAAGTTTAAAAGAGCTTAACAGGCTTGACACAATCATTTAATTTTGTTTTTCTCTGATTTATTCCTGATTTCAAGACAAAATTTAACTTTACCCCTGACACTAAAGAATATTCTGATTCACATTAAAAATGATTAAATACTCAAAAAAAAAAATGTTCTAGTAAATTTATTTACGAATTCCTTTAATAGGAAAATTAATCGAAAACATCAATAATTTCTTTTTTAAATAAATATTTAATACGTTGGTGAAGTTCACAACGTTTATAATCAACGATTTCATAAGAAAAATATTTTTTTAAGCAAATTTTTATTAGTTTTTTTATAGAAAATATTTTGGTTAGTTTTTTGAATAATGATTTACAAAAAAATATATTTGTGAACAAAAAATTTTATTCCTTTTCGTAGGAAAATAATTTTTTTTTTCAATCGTTGATCATAAACGTTGCGAACTTCACCGACGTTATTTAATCAATATTATTTTTCAGTAAGAATTAAAATTTATCAAAACGTTCGGTCAAGATGACCGAATAATAAAAATCATTATTTTATATTTATAAAAATTTAGATTTTCGAAGATTTTAATTTGAAACCTTCACAAAATTCAATTATTTCTAAACATTGCAATTATTAGTAATTTTTCCAAAATTCAATTATTATATAAAACTTTAATTGAAATTAATTTTTAAATCAATTTTTCTAAGAAAATTTTATCAGAATTCAATTATTTCAATCCAAAAATAAATAATTTATTCAATAATTGAATATTTCTCAAAAATGAATTCTTATAAGAATTTTATCAATAAATTTTTAAATAATTGAATTCTTTTCACGAATTCTTATAAAATTGTATTAAAAATAATTGAAATTCTACGATAAGTTTTATTATTTATGAAAATAATTGAATTATTGCGAAGAAATTTATAAAAATTTGTAAATAATTCATCTAATTCCTGTGAAATGTTTATTATTTATCAAAATAATTAAATGTTTGCGAAGAATTGTATCAAAATTTTTTAAATAGTTGATTTTTTTGAAAAATTTTATTAAAATAGTAGATACTGAACATTTTTTTTAAATAATTTAATTTTAGAGAAAAATTATTTTTAATTATTATTTCTAAAAATGCATGCTATAATTCTTTTAATATTCATTAATTATCTACAAAAATTTAACTGAAATTTATTCCTAAATCAATTTTTATTAGAAAGTTCTACGAGAATTCAATTATTTAAATACAAAAATAAACAATTTATTCAATAATTGGATTATTTCGACGAATTTTAGAAAAAAATTGTTAAGGGGTCGTCCATATACCACGTGGACAGTTTTTCAAAGATTTTTGACCCCCCCTCCCCCCTTGTGGACACAAAAATACATGGGATCGTGGACATTTTCAAACTTTTTTGAACCCCCCCTCCCCCCAAAAGTGTCCACGTGGTATATGGACGACCCCTAACTAACTACATTTCTCCAAGAAATTGATTAAAATTGTATTAAAAATAGTTGAACTTCGCCTAAGAATTTTATAAGAGTTTTTGAAAATAATCCAATGCCTGTGAAAGTTTAATTATTTATAAAAATAATTAAACGTTTGCGTAAAATTTTATTAAAATTTTTTTTTTAATAATTTAATTCTTTTGAAACATTTTATTAAAATAGTAGAATATTAAAAATGATTAAATTAAGAAAAATTTTAGAAAATATTTTATATTTTGCCATGTGTTTTTATAAAATTTTTGAAAATAATTGAATTTCATTACTTTTGAAAATAATTGAATTCTTGTGAAGAATACTACCTATTATTTATGAAAATAATGGAATTTTGACGGAGAATTTTGCTATTGTTTTATAAAGATAATTGAAATATTGACGACAATTTTTTTCGATTTTTTTTTAATAATTGAATTTCTGCGAAGAATTTTATTAATTTTAAAAATAATTGAATTCTTGTGATGAATATTGTTATTTATGAAAAATTGAATTTCAGCGAAGAATTTTGGTATATTTATAGATAATTGAAATGTTAACAAGATTTTTTTTTTTTAATTTTGAAAATAATTGAATATCTGGAAAGAATTTTGATATTTTTTATTAAAATACTTGAATTCTTTCAAATTGCGTTAAAATTTTTAAAATTGAAACATTGAAATTAAAATTTTTCAAAAAAATATTTCATGAAAATGATTTATAAGTATAATCACTTTATGGCAATAAATTTAGAATTTCTTATAAATTCTAAACATTTAATTTTTTCTCGTACGAGGTCCTTTCTTCAAAATTCAAAATGGCAGATCCAATATGGCGAACAAATTATTTTAAATTCATTGAGCTGGTTTTCGGGAGGTTTTTTGTGTCACTCTCTCTAAATTTGAATCGGTTAAAAATCATAGTTTTAAGACTAGCACTCAGTTTGAAAATTTAGAACTTCTGAATCAGTTTAAAAATTGTGATTAAAAAATATAAATTATGCAAATTAGAGGAAGAGAGAAAAAATAATTTTTTCATGACACACTATATTTGGTGAATCATCAGTTATAAAAAATACATAAAGAAAACTCACCCATGATGTCCTTTTATACTTGGCGAAGAAGGCAACAAGTCGGATCCATCTGAAACAATGGAATAGAGGAGAGCACATCAGGAAATGGTTAGAGAGCAATTTCAGAGAAAGCGGATGCAATATGGAGTCTTTGTAACGGAAAGCATTGGGTAGAAGTCAAAGAGGAGGGATTTAGCTGCGAGAAATTGTTAAAATTAAGCACTATGTCGAGCTGATATTGGGGAAAATTATCAGTGTTATGTTTTAACCGCAGATTTATAGCATTTTCAACAAACGAATGGATAATATAACTATATTACCTAGATGATTGTACTCTATATTCAGAATATTAAATTTTGGTCTGACTGAAAACTTCTGTCACTACTGTAGTGTTAAAATTTAAGCTTAATTTGCAATGTTAAATATTAACCTACACTAAATTTGAATTATATTTAAAAATTAACTGTAATAATCTCCCGTATTCTTTAATTCATTCTGTACACAGTTTGAAGTAAGTTTCTGTGTATGCTTTTAAATAATATTATAAATAAAAAATTTTTTTAAAAAACTATAGTTTTTTAAAAAAATTTTTAATCATATATGATTAACAGATAAAAAATATACCCATTTTGTTTGTTATATGCTTTTTTCTGTAATAAATTTCGTTTCACTGATCTAAATTATTATGCAAATTATTCTCCATTTTATTTATAAAAAATACTAGAAAATTGTTAATTGTTAAAAAATTTTTATTAAGAAGAAGGAAATATACCCATTTTATGCATAAGTTTTATTTCTCAATAACAATATTGTTTACAAACTAATTTTTTTCTTTTGGAAAGAAAAACATTAGATATTCACGTTTCTTAATATTTTTGCAGGAAATTCTCAACTTTCATAAGGAAATAATTTGCATCAATTCTATTTCTTAATTATTTCAATTGTTTTAATAAAGTTCAAAGTTTTTTAAAAATAAAGGGAAAAAAAGTTTATAAATTATGTTTGTCAATTAGAAAATTTAATTGAAAATAAAACTGAAAATTTTTTAAATTTTAGAAAACAAAGGAAAATATTTTATTGAAAAAAATGTTTTGTTAAATTTATTTACGAACATCTTTAATTGTAAAATTATTCGAAAACAATAATTTCTTTTTTAAATATTTTAAATATTTAATTAATATTATTTTTCCATACATTATTATTATTTTTCCACAGAAATTAAGATTTTCAAAAATTTCGAATTCAAACCTTTTTGAAATTAAACAAGTTTAAAAATATTTTTATAATTATAAAACATGAAGATATCGATTGCCCCGAGTCAAAGACTCGGAGTGATCGATTTCTTCATGTTTTCTAATAATTAAAGATGTTCGAGAGATAAAATAATTATTTTATATTATAAGAATATTGTTACTGTAACTTCTTCAAAATTATTTTTATATTCAATTATTATCCAAAATTTTAACTAAAATTCATTTTTAAATCAATTTTTTTTTAGAAAATTCTACGAGAATTCAATTATTTAAATACGAAAGTAAATAATTTATTGAATAATTGAACTATTGAATCTATGAGAATTCAATTATTTAAATACGAGAATAAATAATTTATTGAATAATTGAATGTTTCTTAAAATTTAATTCTTATAAAAAATTTTATTTCCAAACTTTTAAATAATTGAATTCTTTTGACGAACTTCAATAAAATTTTTTAGATCTGTTTAATTTTTCAAGGAATTCGATTAAAATTGTATTAAAAATAATTGAAATTCTGTGATGAGTTTCATTATTTCTGAAAATAATTGAATTATTGAGAAGAAACTTATAAAAAAAATTTTAACTCTAGCGATAGAAATTAATTTTGCAAAACTTACAATTTTTTGTCAAATTTTCTCTTCCCATGAATAGAGTGATATGCTTAACAAAGTCAAAGAGTCTTTTGATTCTTCTTCTCTTCTTGGTACAAAATACTTGAAATCCAATTTAATCAGATATTCAAATTCTTGTATCAATATACAAAGAGGTACCAAACTCCTCAATGACTGCAAAAAGTTTCACTTATTTGCTGCCAGGGACCACTTCTTTTCTTGAAAGTGTCACATCTTTCATTTCAACTGTAAAAAAAAAAGAAAAACAGAAAATTTATTCTACAAATCTTAAAAATTTTTCATTTTGAAATAATGTAAAGAAAAAATACTTTTAGTTACTAAGTCATCAACTAAAATTAGTTTTAAACTCTAATTTTTATTATTGCCCTAATTTTCAAACTTATTTGCTACTTGGCAAATATAATTACTCGAAGTTTACTTATTTTTCACAAATTTTTTTATTTCTCAATTCTTAGGTAATTATTAATTTTTTTGTAATTTATTATTTTGCCTAAATTTTGCCGCTTCTTCCTGACTTAAAAAATTCAAATTGTGTCATAATTAATTTCGTTTTCGTTGATGAATTCTCAAAACGAGATATCCTTTTTTATAACAGAGGGAGATATATCTATATATAAAGGTCGGTTAAGGGATGAAAAGGATGCATGGCCCCAATTTATAAGCGCGGTACAGTATTTATAGGTTAACATTTTATTGCGATATTCCTGCCGTTTTCAGACTTTCCTGAAAATGCCTCGTTAAATATTTTACTATCGCGATCGACCTGCACCGCGCTTTTACACAGATGCCACATATATATATATATATTTATAGGGGCACCAACATGCATGCGTTATTCATACCATTACATATTTTCGAGTGTACGTGAAAATATAACCACGTACATCTCGCATTAATAAATTCCAAAATTACAATCCTCGGAATTTAATTCTGTATTTCGATTATCATGAAATTCGGATGGTAAAAAGGAAGAACGGGTCCAAAAATAGGCAGTTGATTTTTCCAAAATTAAAATCAATGAAACGAAATATAGTCCTTTTTTATAAGTTCTGCAAAAATTGGAAAATTTTTCTAATTCATTAACATTTTTATTACAGGGCTCGAACCAGTGAAAGTATTTAAAAATATACGTATGAACCAAAAATAACAAATTACAGAACAATTATTACTGACAAAAATATAACCAGTTCAAGTCCAATAAGGGAACATTTTACTTAAAACAAGAAATTAAAATTTTCATAACTTTAAAACATGAAGATATCGATCACTGCGAGTCTTCGATTCGGATTTTTTAAAACCCTTAGCTTCGCAAAACTCGAAAATTCCATTGTCTGCTAATTGTCGGATGGAGTATTTTGACTAGTAATTTTGCCAAAATTATTTTACTAAACGAAATTCTTGTAAATGAACATCTAATGAACAATAGACAACAACAAAATCAATTGTTTATTGACAATTGAATTTTTAAAAGCTCTTAGCTTCGCAAAACTCGAAAATTCCATTGTCTGCTAATTGGCGGATGGAGTATTTTGACTAGTAATTTTGCCAAAATCATTCTATAAAAGTATTTTTTTGGAAATGAACATCTAATGAACAATAGACAACAACAAAATCAATTGTTTATTGACAATTGAATTTTTAAAAGCTTTTAGCTTCGCAAAACTCGAAAATTCCATTGTCTGCTAATTGGCGGATGGAGTATTTTGACTAGTAATTTTTCCAAAATCATATTTAAAAAGTAAATTCTTATAAATAAACAATAGAAAACAACAAAATTAATTGTTTATTAACTATTAAAGTTTTAAAAACTCTTAGCTTCGCAAAACTCGAAAATTCCATTGTCTGCTTATTGGAGGATGGTATTTAATTCTTGCGATGAATTTTACTATTTATAAAAACAATTGAATTGTTTCGAAGGATTTATTAAAATTTTAGAAACAATTGTATTCTTTTGAAAAATCTTATTAAGAATTTTTTTAAAAATCGAATTCTTTCGTGAAATTTTATTAAAGTTGTATTAAAAATAATTAACTGACTTTTATTTTAACAGCATGTGACTGTTAGAAATTCAATGGTATTATTTTCGATCACTTTTCTCTTTAAATATTTAATAAATTTAGTTGAAATTTTGTAAGAAAGTCTAAAATATAATAAAGAAGGGCAGTGATGTGCAAATGTTTTAATAATTTAAAAATAAATTATAATTAAACACTTTGAAATCGGTAAAGATGAGAAATTGATTAAAAGTGACTGTGACAACTGATAATTTTTAAGTAATTTGTAATAAATAATTTTAAAAATATTAATACTTTTGCACATCACTGCCTTTCTTTATTGTATTTTAGACTTTCGTACAAAATTTCAGTTGAATTTATTAAATAATTAAGGAGAAAAGTGGTCGAAAAAATTACCATTGAGAACCTAATAATCACATGCTGTTAAACAAATTTACGGACTTTTATGGGATTTACGGACCTAGTTCGAGCCCGGCTATTGGTATATTTAATATATTTTAATAATAAATAACTGCATTTTGGAAATATGGATGTTTCTTTATTTTTTTATTTTCACTTTCACTTCTATTTTTACTTTCACTTTTATTTTTATTTCTTTATTCCTTGATATTTAACTTTATTTGTTATTACAATCAATATTTTTTTCATTTAATTTTTTTCTTTGAAAGTAAAAATAAAAATTTATCAAATAATGAAAGTGAGAGTGATAATAAAGATCAATAACCTCTTGTTAGTAATCTAACAGATTTTTGTTAAAATTCAAAATTCCCACAGAAATCCGATAAAATTCTATTAAAATCGTTCTCGAAACCGAAAATATCGGGATTCCAAAAAAATAAAATAAAATAAAATCCCAAGGTGTATTTAAATAATTACATCATCCACACACAAAACCCTCTTTAAAACGTCCGAATAATCCAAAATACTTGCCCTATTTATCCACAAAATGGACAAACTTTTATTTTCCTTTTGAAACCGCACAAGAATCTCTATATACCAAACTTTTATAACCTCTCATCGTTCAACAATTATTTTTCAGCATTTACCTGCGATGTGTGTGTGTGTGTGTGTAAAAGTTGAGAATATAAGCGTTATAAGAGGTGTGAAAAAAATGGTGGGCTCAGCCAATATATATTTTTCAAAAGAAAGAAAGCGTACCAATAAAATAGGGACCATGAAAAGTTGAAAAATATAAAAGCGACTTATAGATTGATTTTGGATGCTAAAAATTTTAGTGCACTTTTGAAAATTTTTGAGTGTGAATGGACTTTTTCCGCAGGCACCATTCTTTCTCGTCGATCATACACAGCAGGGCGCGCGCGCGGTTAGAAATTGAAAATACCCAAATGATTTACGGCATTTTTCACACAACCAAATTATATATATTTAACGTTGTAGATACGCTCTGTCATCTATTTATCCTTAAATTCGTATGTTAAAGAAATTGTGAACGGATTTTAAATTTTGAGAGAGTGAAAAAAATAAATCAATCAAAAATTATCATTTTTATATTAAAACGAATTTTTTGCATGTCAAATTTTGTAGTTGAATAATTTTTTTCCACAACTTTTCTGTAAAATTAAAATCTCTGGAAAAAAAAATATTAAAGCACTCCCTTCTCTAAAATTTCTGCTCTGAAATAAAAATCTCTCGTGTCAGAAAAAATGAAAACCGCCCCGTTAAGATACAAAACTCCACCTCGAAATCACTCAAATCATTAAAATCCCCTTTAAATTTTGCCAGATCCAAAACATTTCCAAACCGAAACAACAATAAAATCTCAATTTCGACCTCTTTCTTTTCTTTCATTTTGAAAAATTTATAAATACTTATCCAGCCTCCTATGAGTGTATACACACCGGAGTACAATTTAACCTTGAGGATTTTCGTTGTCTCTCATGTGGAGTAGAAAAAAAATCGAATAAAAGGGAGAAAGGGTACAAGGGGGGAGAGAAGAAGCATAAGAAGGAGGAGGAGGAGGAGGAGGTTAGAGGGCCAAAAAGGAAGAAAAAAAATAGGGATCGTCGAGGCACAGTCCTCGACCTCAATTTTCGAAACGGTTCTGACTTCGAGGAGGCGAGACAAGGGGGTACATTCATTCAGCCATTTCAGGGTAGTATGGCTTCCGAAATAAATGACCGAGCATCGAGCAGGCATTCATAGACCGGCACCAAGTGCTTTGCTCTAGTGCTTTTGGAATTCCGATTGGTGCCCTCGCCAACGAGAGATGTATACATATATATATAGTAGGTGGAATGTATGTACGAAGAGATGTATTTCAGGAGGGAAATCTTCTTTCACGTGTCACGTGGTGAGCGATCGACCGTATCGCAGGTGAGTGCTTTGGTCTTCGTTCATACACATATGTATATATCTATCTCTAACTCAATAGCAATGATTTATTTATACCGTATGAACGTCAAGCCATCACACGTTTTATATTATTAATGAACTGTGAAGACCTCACTGTCATTATTCCATTTTCTAGGACGTGGAACTATCAAAAGAAAAACTCGAAATTCAATTATATTCTCGACTTTTTGAGTAATTTTTATTTAATTAGAAAAGAAAAGAAATTATTTGTCATTTATTTTCACAGTGTGAGAGAGTATATGGAATAACTGTATAGAGAAATTTTTATCTGCAGTGAGAAAAATTTTACTATCGTTGTGGTAGTCAGGGTTGACACAGGTCAGAGAAGTTAGGGAATTCGGGGAAAAGTCAGGGAAAGTAAAATTGTTCGGAAAAATCAGGGAAAAGTCGGGGATCTTTAGTAAAAGTAATGGAAAAAATTGAATTTTGGAAAAGTTACAAATGACGAGTTTTCATTTTTTTGCCACGAGAGATTTTTATTTCAGTGCAGAAATTTTAAAGAAGGGAATGCTTTAATGTTTTTCTTCAAGAGAATGTTCTACAAATTTCATCGAATTTTCTATTTAGCTGAATTTCTGTTTAAAGTGTTTGAATTTGTTTAAAATGAAATATAATATTTAGCAGAATTGGGGTGAAGGAAAATTGTAACGCATATTAGAGAATTTTTCTGTTCAATAAAAACACGATTCGTATAATATATATCAAATTTGACTATATTTTCTTGAATGTAGAATTTTCGTTTTATTGAAATTTTAATTTGATCGAATTTTTATTTAGCCGAACTTTCGAAAGCGCAATTATTGTAACAAAAAAATGTACTCATTAGTTGAACAGAAATTCTTTTGGAAAAGTTTTTATATTTATCGAAATCAAAATTAATGCGAGTTTTATATATATATATATATATAAATTTATATTTTTATATTTAGCTAAATTCGATAGGACAAATTTATTCTTAACTGCGAATTCATTTAACGGAATTTTTATTTCACTAAATTAGAACCTAACAATATTTCTGTTTAACTGAATTCTAATTTAACAAAATTTTTATTTCACTGAATTCGAATTTGACATCTTTTTATTTCATTAAATTCGAATTTAATAATATTTCTATTTAATTAAATTTAAATTTAAATGCTTTTTTATTTCACCGAATTGGAATTAAAAAGAATTTTCTATTTAACTGAATACGAATTAAACAGAATTATTTATTCAAATAGATTCTAATTTATTTATTTATTTATTTATTTATTTAAGAAAGCATAACGGGATTTTTATATAATTTAACAGAATTTTAATTTTACCGAATTTTCACACCTTAAAAATTTTTATTGAAAAGAATTCTAATTTACACAAAATTTTATTATACTGACTTACAACTATAATAATCATATATTCTGACACAGGGAATTCTGCGAAAAGTCTGAAATATTTATTAAAAGTACTGTAACAAATTAAATTTTTATAAATCATAAGAAAATTCAATTCAATTATTTTCAAAAATTTTCCTCATTTCAATAATTTATTAATATTTACTATATATATATTATTTTAATAAAACTTCACAAAAGAAATCAATTATTTAAAAAAAAATTTCAATAATATTGTACGCAAACATTTAATTATTTTCATAAATAATAAAAATTTCACAGGAATTCAATTATTTACCAATTTTTTATAAGTTTCTTCTTAATAATTCAATTATTTTCATAAATAATAAAACTCATTGCAGAATTTCAATTATTTTTAATACAATTTTATTAAAATTCGCCGAAAGAATTTAATTATTTAAAAATTTGGAAATAAAATTTTTTATAAGAATTGAATTATTCAATAAGTTATTAATTTTTGTATTTAAATAATTGAATTCTCGTAGAATTTCCAAATAAAAGTCGATTTACAAATAAATTTTAGTTAAAATTTTAGATAATAATTGAATATGAAAATAATTTTGAAGAAGTTACATTAACAACATTCTTATAATATAAAATAATTATTTTGTCTCTCGAACATCTTTAATCATTATAAAACATGAAGAAATTGATGACTCCGAATCGAAGACTCGGATTTATCGATTTCTTTATGTTTTAAACTAAATATTCTCATAAGTAACTGAATTTCAAAAAGGTTTGAATTTGAAATTTTTGAAAATCTTAATTCCTATGGAAAAATAATAATAATTAAATACTTATTTTAAAAGGAAGTTAATGCTATTTTTCAATAATTTTGCAATTAAAAAAATTCGTAAATAAATGTAACAGAATATTTTTTTTGAGTAAAATTTTGTCCTTTTTATTTTCTAAAAATTCAAAAATTTTCAATTAAAATTTGTAATTGACAAATAGAATTTATAAACATTTTTTTCCTTTACTTTTAAAAAACTTTGAATTTCATAAAAACAATTATAATTAAGAAATAGAAATGATGTATAAATTATTTCCTTATGAAATTTGAAAATTTTCTACAAAAATTTTATTTTACTTATTTTATTTTACTCATTTTCATAAAATATTAAGAAACGGCAATACCCATATGTTTTTTTTCCAAATTAAAAAAATGAGTTTGTGAACAATATTGTTATTGAGAAATAAAAATTATGCATAAAATTGGTATGTTTTCTACTTCTTAATAAAAATTTGTTAACAATTAACAATTTTCTATTATTTTTTATAAATAAAAAGGAGAATAATTTGCATAATAATTTAGATTAGTTAAACGAAATTTGTTATAGAAAAAAGCATATAATAAACAAAATGGGTGCATTTTTCATTTGTTAATGATTATTTTTTTTTTAAATTCTCTAATTTCTAAAATTATTTTCTTATGAATCATGAAAAAATACCTATATATTTTCGATTTGTCGAACAATATTTTTTAAAGAAAAAAAAACAAGAGTATTTTTTCCTAGTTCACCAATAGGGCCACTGGTTCAAATTGTCGCCACCTTCTGGACTACTGAGTTCCAACCTTCATGTACTCGCCGCCTTCCTGTCTGGCACTTTCCCCAAAAATGCAACTTGTATAACAATACAATTAATACAACAATTAATTACTTGTAAACCTAGGGAAAATTCTTTATCAGTTCTTTCTTCTCTATAATTATTTCGAAAAATTTCAGCTCGAAATTTCTACTCATTTATAACAGTACAACGACATGCAGGAAACTACTTTTCTTTGGGAGGAGGACTTTTCCCGAACTCTCTAAATCTGAATCAGCGATAAGTATACCACTGATTTCAATTAGCGTATATTAGCTGAAAAATCAGTGAAATTTCACTGATTCATCAGTATATATACGCTGAAAGAAATCAGTGGTATACTTATAGCTGGAAATCAGCGAGATTTCGCTGATTCAGATTTAGAGAGAATGTCCTTAAAGACGAATTAACTATTTAAATACTATTTAAAATTTCAATACCATTTAAAATTTAAAGACTATTTAAAGTATTAGTGTTGAAAAATGAAAACTAGTAAAATCTACCAAGAATTCTTTCCATCTTTATCTTTCACAAACAGAATAGTAGGTATTGAATTTAATTAAAACAGTGTTTCAACTGTGCGACGATAAATTTAATTAAATCTGTCAAAAACTGTGTTCGCCATTGCAGAGCGGAAAAAAAATCAAAGACTACCATTATAATCTCATAAAGAAGCTCCATTTCAGAAAATGTCTTATTGTTTTCTTTTTTTCTTACTGGTTGTCATTAGCACGCCAGTCTCGTGTCAATAGAATTGATTGGTTGGAAACGATTCGAAAATTAAGGAAATTTACCCTCTCTAATGTAAATAGTATGAATGCTACGACTATAGAAAGAGAGAGAGGGTTTTCGGATTGAAAAACGCTGTCTCATCTCCTGTCAGTTCAGAGTGTTTTCTGCTGGTACAGAACTGGACACCTGCTTTCTCCTCCATTGACGGGTTGAAATATATAGAGGTCCCTTGAGGACTGTCCGAAACAGAACACCTGGAATTACCTTCGTCCCAAAAATTCTCAATGGACTTTAAAGACCCTCGATGCGGGGGAGGGTGTCCGTCCACTGTCTTTTCTTTCATTGCCAATTCTATTCATGTTTGCTGCGACAGAAAACTAATGCCTTTTTGCGATTTTAAGCAAAACTTTTGACTTTAAAAAGAGAGTGAAGAGTAGGAGGAGGAGGAGGAAGGGACTTTTTCGGTCCTTGGGATATGCAAGTTTATATATAGATTTGGTTGCGTATTCGCTTACTTCATTTGCATGAAAAAAGATTTTGTTTCTAGGGAGGACGATTCCATTCTCAGTTGTCAGGATTATGAATATTTTCGAGTAATTTTTCAAAGCTTTCACCTCTCGCCAAGATACTTAGTTTTCAATTCAAGGATCATTGAATTCTTATATACATTTATTATATACGGATCTTTAAAAAATGAGAGAGGCGCATTATTAATCCATAAAAGTCATTAGTTCGAATTTTCAATGGAATGAATTTTATAAGTGAAATTTTATAACTGAACTGAAATAGTTGAAAATAGATGAGAATTTCTGTTATTAACGGGAGCTTTAATCCATTAAATTCATTAAATTTATGTTAATAAAATTAGTACCCAAAATTAATAAATTAATAAATTAATAAGTTATTAATAAAATGTATTTTTAGCTAAAAGAATTTTGTACAAAAGTTTGAAATAAAGTAAATTTTTCTCATTTTCTTTTAGCAGAATTTTTAAACCTAGTAATATTTTACTAACAATTTAATTACGAATTTTTTTAATTGTAAAATTATTCCAAAACACCAATAAATTCTTTTTTAAATAAATATGTATAATTATTATTATTTTCCCATAAGAATTAAGATTTTCAAAAATTTTAAATTCTATCCTTTTTGAAATTAATTAACTTTAAAAATATTATTATAAAACACGAAGATATCGATCACTCAGAGTCGAAGACTCGGAGTTATTGATATCTTCATGTTTTGTAATAATTTAAATTTCCATAAAATTAAAAAAGAAAAAAATTCAACTATTTACAAAAATTTTAATAAAATCCTCCCAAGAATTCAATTCTTTTTAAAAGTAATAAAATTTAACATATGAATTCAATTATTTTCATAAATAATAAAATTTTTCATAGGATTTCAATTATTTTAAATACAATTTTAAATAAATTCCTCAAAAAATTTAATTATTTTCAAAAATTTTTTGCAAGAATTCAATTACATTTCACAAATAATGAAATTCTTCGCTGAAATTCAAATATTTTCAAAATCTACTATTTTAATAAAATTTCCTCAATGAATTCAATTATTTAAAAAAAATTTAATAAAATGCTTTGCAAAAATTCAATTATTTTCATAAAAAATACAATTCTTTACAGGATTTCAATTATTTAAAAAAAAATTAATAAAAATTCGTTGTAAGATTTGAACTATTTTCATTAATAATAAAATTCTTCACAGAATTTCAATTATTTTTATAAATAATAAAATTTTTCACATGATTTCATTTATTTTTTATATAATTTTAAGTAAATTTTTCAAAAAATGTAATTATTTTAAAAAATATTCAAAATTCAATTATTTTTGAAAATTAATGCTATAACACTTTTAATATTCAATTATTACGTAAGATTTTAACTGAAATCCATTTTTAAATTAATTTTTATTCGAAAATTCAACTAGAATTCAATTATTTAAATACAAAAAAGCAATCTATTGAATAATTGGATGTTTCTTAAAATTGAATTCTCATAAAGAATGTTATCAACAAATTTTTAAATAATTCAATTTTTTCGACGAATTTTAATAAAATTTTCAAGAATAATTACATTTTTCGAGACTTTTTCGACTTTTCTTCCAAACATTGCAACAAAATACCATAATTTTTAGTAAAAAAGTGCAACTTATTTTGATTTTTATAATGCGAAAAATAACTATAAACAAATCTTTCAAAAATTGCTTTTGAATGGTTAAAACTCTGTAAAATTTAATTAAAAATAATTATTTTATTTCAAGTATTTTGTTACAGTTTTTGAAAATCAACTTTTGAAGAATTTTAAATGCAAATTTTGAAAATAATGGAATTATCAGAAATTTTAATGAAAAATCTTTAAAGGCAAATTTAAAAATGAAAATTAGCTTCTAATTTTTTAAAATTCAATATTTTTAATATTTTCAATTACATATTTCCAAAAATAATAACATTTTACAATTATTTTTAACATTTTGAAGAAAACAATAATGTTCAAAAATTTTTAATTAAAATTCATCAAAAAATTCATTAGTCTTTTTAAATTATACAAAAATTCTTTTAAGAAATACAATTATTTTCGAAAAATTACATTAATAAAATATTTTTAAAAACTAATTATTAGAATTTGTTTCGTAATAATTTTTTAAGATTCAAAATTTACTTTTTGGACTTATTAAAATTTTTGAGAAATCATGGTCCTGTTTATAATTAAAATTCTTCAAAAAATTTGATCATTTTTATTTATACTTTTCAAAAATTCAATTATTTTAAAAAGTTTTTACCAAATTTTAATTGATTGGAAATTTTTTAAAATTGAAAAACTATTATCTCGTTGAAAAATTATTTTTAAATATTTTTAAAAAATTAATTGTAAGAATTTCTTTATTATAATTTTTTGAAAATATTATACCTTAATAACTTGAGAAAATCTATGGAGAGTCACAATTATTAGAAAAAATTGTGTTTATGTATTTAAATAATTGAATTCTAGAAGAAATTTTGGAAAATTATTTAAATTAATTGATTCAGAAATGAAGTTTAGTTGAAAATTGTAGAAAATAATTAAATTCAAGAAGGTTTATAATTGTAATTTTTAGAAATTATTAAAATTCATTAATTTTACTCATTTTCCGTAAACATTAATATTTTTCTCTGTAAAAAGAAATTTGTTAGGGAAAGTAATCAAAATGAAATCCCATGACAATTCCATGGTTTTCAGGTTTTTCATGACTTGTAGAAACCCTGAATTTTTAAATAGAATTTTGAAATGATAATTTTATTAAAATAAAATTTCGTGTAGTAAAATTCGATTAAGTATAAATGCTATTGTATAAAAAATTTGCTAAATGAAAACGAGAAATTCTAATTAGAAATTTCATTACTCCCTTAAATAGAATCTTTGGAAATTCAGAACTTTGACAAATAAAAATTCGGCTAAATATACGAATTCCATGACTAAAAATTCCTCAAAATAGAAATTTTGACTTAAAGCCTCGAAATGATTATGAAAAGTTTCATAAGCGCTAAAGGACAACAATAAAACTAGTCTAATTTTTGAAACATCATATACGTTTAATTGAACATCAAAATCAAATTTTGATTTTTTATTTTATTACTCCCAAAGAAAACTTGAAAACCGTTACAATTGCAGTGAAATAAGTGTGGAATCGTGATTACGCATAGTAGCTATAAATATATAAAAGGAAGAATAACTCAAAATGAAAAGAGGAGAAAAAAATAAAAAAGTATAAAAAAGTGACGAAGCAGTTTCCTTTTTTTTTTGTTGAAATTTATATATTACAGAAAATGAGAGGTGGAAAATTTTTCGATGACAAATTCGAATACTTTACAATCATCGACATCCATCATTTTTGTTGGTTTGTTGAAATCGATTTTGGACGTTACATTGCGAAAAAAAGGAGGACATTTTTCTTGCGGCACACCGAAAAAAAAGAAAAAAACGCGCCTTCTTGCGGTTGTCACTGTTGAAAATTGTATATATATCTTGGTGCGTTTCCTGACCCCGAGGACTTATTAAAATATCATGCGCCATGTCTAAGCGCCATTGTGCTGTGAGATGACGCGGTGGGTTTAAGCTTTCTCCCTTATATACATGTATATATGGCATCAAAGGAGAGTTACTTTGTTATTGTGTCGAGTTAGTCAAGGCGAGGATTCTGCCTTCGGCATGCTTCTTATACTTGCTTGCTTGCTTAGTTGGCTGACTTCGCCAAAGATATCACAGTCAGTCCTCTTTATCGCTTTTATTCAACATTTCGATCTTCCTCGTTGCATTCCATGCCAATCCAAATATCGTTAACAATTCCTCATTTAATCGATACCGAAATCATTCTTGCGAATTAAATTCTATTCTCTCTCTCTCTTTTTTTTCTTTTTCGTTTATAAGCTCAAGTTGTCATTCACACCACAAATATGGCCATTATTTTCTATTTACGTTGTGTGGAAATTAAGTATAAAAGGCATCATGGAAATATTTGTAAATTTATATTTGTTAACGTAGAAATAATAAAGATAAAAAAGCATAAAATAATAAAGAAACACTGCTAAAATAATATGTATGTAAAATTTTTAATAAAGATCTTAAACAGGGTCGCTACGAACATTTAATTTTGTTTTTCCCTGATTTTTCCCTGATTTCCAGACAAAATTTTGCCTTTTTCCTGACACTAAAGAATATTCTGATTCACTCTAAAAATTATTAGATGTACTTAAAAATTTTTAAAATAATAATAATAAAATAATAAAAATAAAATATATCAAACATTTATATATATTCAAAAATATCAATAACTTCATTTTTAAATAAATATTTAATCATTATTATTTTTCCATAGGAATTAAGATTTTCAAAAATTTGAAATTTAAAAGTGAAATGAAAATGAATTTGAGAATTTTCAAATTCATTTTTTTACAATTCAATTTCGATTATTCGGAAATTTTTCAATTAAATATACATTAGAAAATAAAAACAAAACAATTTTTAAAAAATTAATTTAATTAATTTTTTAGCTTAATTTCGATTAAGCTGCTTGAAAAAAATTATTTCCATAAAATTTTTAATTTAAAGTATGGAAAATTCATTTTTTCAAAGTTTTTGATTTGAAACTTTTACAAAATTCAATTATTTCTAAAAATTGCAATTATTAGTAACTTCCCCAAAATTCAATTATTATCAAGAACTTAAACTGAATAATTGAATGATTCTTAAAATTGAATTCTTATATACATAATTTTATCAACAAATTTTTAAATAATTGAATTCTTTTGACGAATTTTAATAAAACTTTTTTAAAATAATTACATTTTTCGAGGAATTTGATTAAAATTGTATTAAAAATAATTGAAATTCTGCAATGAGTTTTATTTATTTATGAAAATAATTGAATTATTGCGAAGAATTTTATAAAAAACTTTCATTGACTTTTTTCGAAAAAATTTATGCAATTTCTATTTTTAATAATTGAATTCCTGTGAAATTTTCATTATTTTAGAAAGTAATTCAATATTCGTGTAGAATTTTTGTCAAAATTCTTTTTAAATATTTGGATTTTTTGGAATATTTTATTAAAATAATAGATACACAAATTATTTAATTAAGAAACATTTTTTAAAATAATTGAAATTTTGCCATGAATCTTATTAAAAATTTTTATAATAAATTAATTTTATTACTTTTGAAAATAATTACAATATTCTTGTGATGAATATTGTTATTTATGAAAATAATTGACTTCCTCCGATTGATTTTATTATTTATAAAAATAAATTGATTTTTTCGAAAAAATGTATGCAAATTCTATTTTAAATAATAGAATTTATGTGAAATTTTTATTTTTTTGGAAAATAATTGAATGTTTGTGTAGAATTTTATCAAAATTTTTGTTTAATAATTGAATTCTTTTGGGAAATATTCTTAAAATAGAAGAATATTGAAAACAATTGAATTAAGAACAATTTTGGAAAACGTTTGAAATTTTGCCATGAATTTTGTTAAAATTTTTAAAAGTGTAATTGAATTTAATTAAAATTTTTAAAAATAATTGAATTTTATTACTTTTGAAAATAATTGAATTCTTGTGATGAATTTGATTAAAATTCATGAAAATAATTGAATTTTGTCGAAGAATTTGGTTATTCATTTAAAAAAAATAAGATAATTGAAGTGTTGACGGAACATTTTTTTTAGATTTTTTGAAAGTAATTGAATTTCTGGGAAGAATATTAGTAATTTTGAAAATAATTAAAATCTTGTGATGAATATTGTTATTTAAGAAAATATATTTATATAATTGAATTTAAGCGAAGAATTTTGCTATTTATAAGGATAATTTAAATGTAGACGAGATTCTTTTTTAATTTTTGAAAATAATTGAATTCTTGTGATGAATATTGTTATTTATGAAAATAATTGACTTCCTTTGATTGTTTTTATTATTTAAAAAAATAATTTGAATTCTTCGAAAAAATGTATGCAAATTCTATTTTAAATAATTGAATTCATGTAAAATTTTCATTTTTTTGGAAAATAATTGAATGTTCGTATAAAGTTTTATCGACATTTTTGTTTATAATAATTGGATTTTTTTGGGAAACTTTATTAAAATAGTAGAATATTGTAAATAATTGAATTAAGAAAAATTTTGGAAAACGTTGGAAATTTTGCCATGAATTTTATTAAAATTTTTGAAAATTGTTTAATTTTATTATTTTTGAAAATAATTAAATTTTGCAATATATTTTATTAAAATTCCTGAAAATAATTAAACTTTGTCAAATAATTTTGCTATTCATTTAAATAAAGATAATTTAAATGTTGACGACAATTTTTTTTAGATTTTTTGAAAATAATTGAATTTCTGCGATGATTTTTATTTTAATTTTGAAAACAATTGAAATCTTGTGATTAATATTGTTATTTATGAAAATATATTTATATAATTGATTTTTAGGGAAGAATTTTGCTATCTATATAAAGATAATTGAAATGTTAACGAGATTCTTTTTTAGTTTTTTAAAATACTTAAATATCTGGTAAGAATTTACAAAAAAAAAAATTTTTGAATTGAAACTAATTCCAACAGATTTGAAATTAAAATTTAAAAAAAAATAAATTTTTATAAATGATTTATAAGTAATTACTTTATGGCCGTTCTCCAATGGAATTAACTTATTTAAAGTAAATTATTGTCAAAAATAGAAAAAATTTATTTTTTTTTTTTAAAATTCGTGGTAATTTCATAGTTTATGAGACAAACAATAGGACACAAAAATTCCGAATTTTCTTATAAATTCGAAACATTTAATTTTTTCCAGTTAATAAAAATCCCTGACTTTTCCCTAATTTCCCTGACATTATTATTTTAATTTCTGCGACTGACTTTTTACTATAGAATTATATTAATTCAATAATCTAGAGAGTAAATCAAACATCATGGGAATATTTTAACACCTAACACATAATCACTTAATCCTTTCCAGAAAATTTAATTATCAATCAACGTCTTCCGTCCTTTTCAAAAGAGAAAAATAGAAATTCAAAATTTCCAAAAAAGAAAAATCTCCCTAAGAATGACAAATTTCAAAGTAGATTATATCAAGTATCGAAATGCAGGAGGGGAGAAAGTTTAGTACTTTTTTTTAATCACGTGTGTGGTTTAGTGACCCCCAAAGCAGGACGTGGGTCATCAATAAAAATCATCCGGGATTATGGGAGGATGATCACCGGAATCACCGTGGCCGATGAATGTTGTTTATTTTTGCTGACCGACCGGGGAATAGGACGCGCACCACAGCATCCATCCGAGAGGGCAGTTTTTGAAGCGTCGCTGACTCTTATTGCTTCGAAATGGCTTCGGTGAAAAAAAAGAGGGTGGACTTTTTGAAAAAAGGGACGAAAAACCAGGTGTCACTCTATACTCACAATCACAAAGAAGTGATGGATGTCTAGTCTAAAGCCACCCCTCGTAACACGTCTCGCGACCTCGACACCTCAGGTGTTACACGAGGTCCACGCCTCGTTATCTTTTCGCTTCGTAAAGAAAAAGTAATAACACTTTTTTCTTTTTTTTCTCTCTCTCTCTTCTTTTTTTTTTATTATTTCCTCACTTTACCGCGTCTTATATATATTCGAAACGCTTAAAGAGCTCCGTTAAATCCTCTCCTTTAACCTTCAACGCTCTTAATGATAGTCTACGATCGATGCGAGCAAATCTGATTTTATTCCCCCCCTTGTTTAATGTTTCTTTCAATTTTTCAAAAAAAAAAAAAAAAAATAGAAAGAAAATAATGTATACTTTACAAACTCATTTTTTCATCTTCTCCTTCACGCTAGAAGCGGAAAAATAATCCCTTTAAGGAAACGATGTAATTTTTTAAGAATTTCTATAAACATTGTCAGCAGGAATGATGATAATGTCACTGGATAACGAATCAATCGCAGACTTTATGAGTCATTTTGTGGAAAAATAAACCGTTTCATGAAAAAAAAACAAATCGTTTTCTTTTTCTTTTTTGGGGAGAAAAGAAGTAAATCGTTTTATATGGAAAATTCTAATCGTTTTAAGAATCACTGCGTGTCATCAATTTTCAAATGATAAAAATTTTTTTACATCTGCCAGTTGCGAAACGAAATAAATTCTTTTGATAGAATATAATAATTTAAGTACTATGAAAATAAATTGAAAATATTTAATAAATAATAATAAAATGAATGATAATTTCTAATAAAATTGGAATTATGATTGAAAACATGGAATAAATATTAAAACCAAAAAAAAGTGATAAGCACGCACTTTTGTATTAAAAATAGTACTCTATCTCCATTTGCACTAACAGTAATTTAGTCAAAAGTAACTTATCTTTCATCAGCTAATTTAAATTTTTCAAAAAGGCTATTAAAGCAAAAAGTTAATTAATTTTCCTCGATATTTTTTAGTTATTTTTTATTCTAAGTAAATGTTAAGAAATTAATTAGCATACACCTAATTCTCAAAGAAAATAATTTACTAAGGTTCATAACTATTCTTAGTTATTTTTTTAGATGACAGTCATTTTTATCACCCTTAGTCAAATATTGTGCATATTGTTTGACAAATAAAAAATTTGCAGGTATTTTTCATGATTTATAATAAAATAATATTATAAATTAAAAAATTGACAAAAAAATTATGATTAACAAATAGAAAATATACCCATTTTGTTTGTTATATATTCTTTTTTCTATAACGAATTTCGTTTGAGTGATCTAAATTATTATGCAAAATATTCTCCTTTTTATTTACAAAAAAAAATTAAAAAATACTAGAAAATTGTTAATTGTTAGAAAAATTTTGATATTTTTATATTTCTCAATTAGAAAATTTAATTGAAAAGGAGACTGAATATTTTTGAATTTTTAGAAAATAAAGGAAAAAGTTTTATTGAAAAAAATATTTTGTTAAATTTATTCACGAATATCTTTAATTGTAAAATTATTCGAAAACAATAATTTTTTTAAAAAATATTTTAAATATTTAATTATTGATATTTTTTATACGAATTAAGATTTTCAAAAAATTTAAATTCAAACATTTTTTAAACTTATCAACTTTAAAAATATTGTTAAATATTTCTTCATGTTTTATAACAATTAAAGAGGATCGAGTTCATTTTTATTTATTTCAATTATAACGTCTTTTGATAACGTCTTCGTCTTTTGACGAATTTTAATAAATTTTTTTAGAAGAGTTACACTTATTAAGGAATTTGATTAAAATTGTATTAAAAATAATTGAAATGAGTTTTATTATTTCTAAAAATAATTGAATTGTTGAGAAGAATTTTATGAAAAATTTGTAAATATTTGAATTTTTATGAAATTTTTATTATTTATGAAAATAATTAAATTATTGCGAACAATTTTATTAAAATTGTTTTTAAAAAATTGAATTCTTTTGGAAAATTTGATTAAAATAGTAGATATTGAAAATAATTGAAATAAGGAAAATTTTTAAACATAATTGAAATTTTGACATGAATTTTATTAAAATTTAAAAATTTTATTAAAATTTTGACATGAATTTTATTAAAATTTTTAAAATTAATTGAATTCCTGTGAAATTTTCATTATTGTAAAAAATAATAGAATATCGTGTAGAATTTTATCAAAATTGTTTTTAAATAATTGGATTCTTTTGGGAAATTTTATTAAAATAATATACAAATTATTGAATAAAAAAAATTTTTTTAAATAATTAAATTTTATTACTCTTGAAAATAATTGAATTCTTGTAATAAATATTATTATTTAAGAAAATCATTGACTTCCTTCAAATGATTTTATTATTTATAAAAATTATTAAATCCCTGAAAGGAATTTTTAAAATTTATTAATTACTGCGATGAATTTAATCACAAATTTTAAAACATTTGATTTCTTTGAAAGAATTTATGCAAATTCTATTTTAAACCATTGAATTCATGGGAATTTTTTATTTTTTTTTTTGTTGAATATTTGAATCATTTTCAAATCTCAATGAATTAGGAAAAATTTTGGAAAATGTTTGGAATTTTGCCATGAATTTTATTAAAATTTTTGAAAATAATTGTATTTTATTACTTTTGAAAATAATGAAATTTTTGTGATGAATTCTATTATTTATGAAAATAATTGAATTTTGTAGAAGAATTTTGCTATTCTAAAAAAAATTGAAATAATTGAAATGTTGACAACAATTTTTTTTATTTTTTTTTTTTTTTGAAATAATTGAATTTCTGTAAAGAATTTTATTAATTTTGAAAATCATAATAGAATTCATGGGAATTTTTTATTTTTTTGAAAAATAATTGAATGTTCGTTTAGAGTTTTATCAACATTTTTGTTTAATAATTGAATTCTTTTGGGGAATTTTATTAAGATTTTTGAAAATAATTGAATTTTATTACTTTTTAAAATAATTGAATTCTTGAGATAAATACTATTATTTTTGAAAATAATTGAATAATGCAATGAATTTTATTAAAATTCCTGAAAATAATTGAATTTTGTCAAAGAATTTTCCTATTCATTTAAATAAAGATAATTGAAATGTTGACGACAATTTTTTTTAGATTTTTTTTTGAAATAATAGAATTTCTGCAAAGAATTTTATTAATTTTGAAAATAATTGAAATCTTGTGATGAATATTGTTATTTATGGAAATATATTTATATAATTGAATTTCAACGAAGGATTTTGCTTTTAATAAAGATAATTGAAATGTTGACGAGAATTTTTTTTTATTTTTAAAAATAATTGAATATCTGAAAAAGAATTTTGATATTTATTAAAATACTTGAATTCTTTCAAAGAATTGCGTTAAAATGTAAAAAATTGAAACTATAATTTCAACAGAATTGAAATTAAAATTTTTCCAAAAAATATTTCAATGGTTTATTAGTAATCACTTTATGACAGTTCTCTAATGGAATTAAGTTATTTAAAAAGAAATTCTTGTCAGAAATTGAAGGTTTTGTATTAGAGAAGTTTATGAGTCAAACAAAAAAGACATTCGCGACATACTTTTATTTAACTCAAATAAATAAAAAAAACTAAGCAAAAAAAAGAAGAATACAAAACAAAACTATTTAAAATAAATTTAAACTATTAAAATACATTCTAACAAGAGTTATTTCTTGTTTTAATTTATTTTAATAGTTTTGTCACCTCATTGAGAATCAAATCACTCCCACATAGCATTTAATTCCTTTTCACTCTGTAAAAAAATAACCCACCTAACAGTATATATAAAAATATTACCCTTGAAACCGAATTTTTATGATCTAAAGAAAAATTAATGATGTAAAATAGGAAATTATTTTCGAGAGAAATATTATATCCATGACTCGTGAAGTTTTGTCGCAATCTTTTGAAGCGCACGTACCCAATTACACGGTGCTGGTTACAATTTTCAATATACAGTGAAACCAATGAGATTTGTATGCTATTCCTGCGGTTATAGGAAAAAAAAGCGAAGAAACCATCGAAAATTCCAAGAAAGATCATAACATCCCTAAAACTGAATGGGTCAAAATCCCGGTGACTTTTAGTATACGTATATATACACGTACATAGTTGAAATCTTTTTTGGTTATAGCTACGCGTTTATATATGTATTTTTGGTCCGGATGCCGCCAGTCAATCTCGCGCCAGGGGGTTTGGCAAGGTGCGAAAGATTTTTCAACGCATTTTCTTGGTACTCGTCGTCATTTTTCCTATACCGAGAGAGTGAGAGAGAGAAAGAGAGTCACACTTTTTCGGGCGATTCCCTCTCTCTCTCTTTACCTGAATGGAAGACATAATTGCAGGTAAAACCATAGTAGATTTATATTTCCGTTCATACTATTTTTATTGCTTTTTAAGCAAGTGAATCCAAGGCGGTTTCCACTCTTATATTTTCATTCTCGTTTTTTCTCGTAAAAAGAAGGAAACTACAAATACACACACGCATAGAAAACGGAAAAAAAACGGTAATCTTTTGTATTTGCAGTTTCTTTTTCGAAAAGTACACACACGTCTTTTTCAAATTCTAAACAAACTCTCGAAAAGTACTAAAAAAAAGAAGAAAAAATGTTCTTAAATGTTTTCCGAAAGTATTTCCGTGTTTGGATTTTTACATCTGCAAAGCGAACCACATTCTTTTCTTTTTTTTTCTCAATAAAACGAAGAACATATATTTTCCCCACACGTATGATAGAACTTTTTCCGAACAAATCGAGAAATAAAAGTTCCGTTTTTTGTTAAATTCTTTCGCAATAAAATTTCGGTTTAGAAAAATCCACAATACAAATTTTATTAAATAAATTTTTGCGACTAGAGAAATATACACTGTATAAAAAATTATTTCATTCAAATAACCGATTACTTGTCTATTATCAAAAAAATATTTACTTGATTCAAATAATTTTTTTCTTTAATTCAAATAAATCACATTTGAACCAATAATTTTAGTATTTAAAGCAACTATAATTGAATTGACTCAAATTATTTGATAAAAAAAATTATTCGTTGCAAGTAAATATTTATTTGATAATAGGCATGTTATCGTTTGTTTGAATGAAATAAATTTTGATTCCGATAAACGAATAATTAGGCTAAAAATGATCTCTTTTACTCTGACCCTAAAGAATATTTTTATTCACTCTAAAAAAAATTAGATACTCAAAAAAATGTTCTAGTACATTTATTTATAAATTCCTTTAATTGGAAAATTATTCAAAAACTTCAATAACTTCTTTTTTAAATAAATATTTAATGATTATTATTTTTTAATAATAATTTATTTTTTTATTTTTAATTAAGATGTTTAAAAATTTCATATTCAAACCTTTTCAAATTGACTCATAAGAATATTATTATAAAACATAAAGAAATCGATCTTTCTTTATGTTTTATTTCTTTATATTTTATTTTATTTTTATATTTCTTTATATTTTATTTCTTTATGTTTTATAATAATTAAAAATGTCCGAGTGACAAAATCATTTTTTTATATTATAAAAATATTATTACTGTAACTTTTACAAAATTATTTTCATCATTTCAACTAAATCAACATTTTCTAGAATTTTTAACAAAAATTCTTCTTTAAATCAATTATTTTTAATATTTTTTGAAAAAGTTCTTTGAGAATTTTCTAATCCATCATTTCACAATTCAATTTTATGAAATTTCGATTATTTAAAAATTCTTCAGTTAAAATATTAGAAAATGAACACTTTAATGAATTTTAACAAAAAAAATTCAATTAAACTTATTTCAAAAAAATTAATTCTACAAAATTGTTAGTTAAAAGTACGAAAAATAATAATTGAATTCTACGAGAATACAATTATTTAAATATAAAAATAAATAATTTATTCAATATTTGAATGTTTCTTAAAATTTTATTTTTACGAAGAATTTTATTAACAACTTTTGAAAACATTTAATTTCTTTTTAAGGGACTTAACAGCATGTGATTGTTACAGAATTCAATGTTAATTTTTTCGACCACTTTTCTCTTAAAATATTAAATAAATTAAGCTATTTTTTTGTGAATAACTCTAAAATATAATAAAGAAGAGCAGTGATGTGAAAAAGTTTTAATATTTTTAAAATTATTTATTAAAAAATAACTTTAAAATTATAAGTTCTCAAAATCACTTTTAATCAATTTCTCGTCTTTTCCGATTTCAAAGTATTTTTTATAATTTATTTTAGAATTATTAAAACTTTTGCACATCACTGCTCTTCTTTATTGTATTTTAGAGTCATTCACAAAAAACTAGCTTAATTTATTTAATATTTTAAGAGAAAAGTGGTCGAAAAAATTAACATCGATTTCTGTAACAGTCACATGCTGTTAATTAAAATTTTATTGAAATTTATTATATTAAAGAATTTTATAACAATTTTTAAAAATAATTCAAAACTTTTTGAAAAATTTTATTACAATTTTTAAAAATAATTGAATTGTTGAGATGAATTTAAATAATAATTTATAAAAATAATTGAATTCTTGCGAAGAATTTTATTAAATTTTGTTTAAGTAATTAAAATTTTCCCAAGAATTTTATTAAATCTTTTGACATAATAATTCAATTCTTGAGAAGAATTTCCCTATCTATTTATATAAAGATAATTTAATTCTTGACAAGAATTTAAAAAAATGCTAGAAAATAACTTAATTTCTGCAAAGTATTTTATTACTTTTCAAAAGAAATGAATTCTTGTGATGAATTTTGTAAATCAAAATAATTAAAATTTTGTAAAAAATTTTATTAAAATTCCTTAAAATAATTGATTTTCTGCGATGAATTAGAAATTATTTATGAAAATATTTAAATTATTATACGAATTTTATTATTTTATTGAATAATTTTATTATTTTATTTTTTTATTTTATTGAATAATTGAATGTTTCTTAAAATTGAATTCTTACGTCAAGTTTTAATAACATTTTTAAGAATAATTGCATTTTTCGATGAATTTATTTAAAGTTGTATTAAAAATTTGATGAAATTCTGCGATGAAAATAATTGAATTGCTAAATAAAATTTTATTATTTATGAAAATAATTGAATGTTTTCGTAGATGTTATGAAAAATTTTTTTCAATAATTAAATCTTTGGATAAATTTTATGAAAATAGTAAGTATTAAAAATTATTGAATTGAGAAAAACTTTTGATAATAATTGAAATTTTGCAAAGAGTTTTATTCAAATTTTTGAAAATAATTGAATTTTTGGCGAAAAATTTTGCTATTTGTAAAGATAATTGAATTCTTGACGAGATATTCGTTAAAATTTTTAAAAATAATTGAATTTCTTCGTAGAATTTTGTTATGTATCAAGATAATTGCGTTAAAACTTTTGAATTAATTAAATAATATTAAAAAATTTATTCTTGTCAGAATTAGAAAAAATTAGAATTCGTGGTAGTTTCATAATAGTTTATGATAGGAAAACAAAAAATACACCAAAAATGCAGAATTTTCTTATGAATTCAAAAAATTTAATTTTTTCCAGTATTTTTAATAAAAATTCCTGACATTTCCCTGATTTCCCTGATTTCCTTGACCTGTGGCAACCCTGATCAAATAATTTTTTTTTTGTTTCAATGTAAAAATAACAATTTCCAAAAAATAAAAATTCATTTAACTAAAAATGTACACGTCTCATATATAATATTTTCAGACATTTGAAAAAATAAAAATTGACCAGAAACCTGGCAACCCGCATCTTCCATTGTAAAAAACAAGTCCATATAAAATTTATGACTCAAAAACGTGATTTCGATTGGGTGCAGAATCAAACTTTTATTTCCGAGGATTACACGAGAATTTACTGCGAGTAATCTTCAAAGGTGGTCTTGGAAGACGCAATTCTATATATATATATGTATATAAAAAGAAGAAAGAATTATGTCTCACTTTTTGAAAGGGTGGGGAGAGGAGGAGCTACTATTCAATGTTATTTTTCTATTAGACTTTCAGCAACATACAAGAGGGATGTATATATATTCTTTGCGATCATAGAAGAAGCATATTGACTTTACTCTTTTTTTCTATATAATAATAGTAAATTTGTGGTCAATAAGGAGACATTAACTATTACACACAATGCAAAATTCCATTATAAATCTCACTATAAATCTTTCTCCCCATAGGGAATTTTCATTGTAAATAAAGAAGTGGAAAATGATTCAAAAATTTGTAAAAACAAAATTGTTATTGTTTAACCAAGAATAAAATTAATTTTATTATTACAATTAATTTTATTAATAACATTGAATATTAATAGAAAAAATAAAACTAATTAATGGAATTTATTATATAATAATTGTGTATAATTAATTACGTAATTAATTATGCATAGTTAATTATATAATTCATTATGATAAAAGAAATTTCTAAAGCTAAAGATCTTAAACTTATTTGTTTGGCTTTATGGCCAAACAAATAACTTTAAGATCTTTATTATTTATGTAATTAATTACCTACGATTAACAATAATAATAATATAATTAGCTCCACCCCCCCAGAGAAAAGATATATTTGACTCGACGATCTCTTTGACTCCTTTCCCCCTTCCACACCAGTCCACCAATGAGCAGCGAGTATTCTCGCCATCTGTATGACACTCATCGAAACTAATGGCGCGAATTTCAAACTTTAAAAATTTTAATTAGTAAAATAAAATTGTTTTCTAATTTGAACTATTGACTGACTTTCTGCTTTTGAATTTGTAAATTTTACTAATAGTAATTTCTAATTTTCTACTAATAGTAATTTCTACTAATTTATTAATAAAATTTACTCATTCAAAAGCAGAAAGTCAGTCACAATTGAAAATCAGTTGTGGTCCAATATTCTCGATACACAACTTCGAAATATTAGCGCCAAAACTTTTCCAATCATTCCAACGTTTTTCCTAAAATTAATTCAGTCTTACGCCACACTCGTATTCCCTCCCACTGAACATAAATAAACTCCGTGTCTAAAAATTATAATTCGACTCCAAAAGAACTAAAATTCAGTACTTTCAATGTACAAAATTTATGGACAGTATAAATTCTGAAAAACGATTTTTGGAGATGTTAAGAGATGTTGAGAGGGCTACTGAGAGATGATTTTCATGGATTATATAAAAGTTTCTTTTTCATCGAGTTAAAGCTACTTCATCGAGGGAGAAGTCGAGTCAGAGAAAGTCAGAGAGAGAGAGAGAGAGAGAGGGAAGCAATGGTCGATAAATTATAAACGCGTTTTGATCCTCATCGGATGGTCGCGTGGCACCTTCGGCGCGGGACAAAGGCAGTAAAGTCATCGAGAAAGAATATAAACGCGCGACAAAGAACAAGATCGGAATGAGAGGAGAGAGAGAGGAGAGGAGAAAAGAAGAAAGTCGTGAATTTGCCAGGTGCAAAGACACGCGCAGCATCCTTCGTGGATCTACCGCGCTGTACATGCATCAGAAGCACTGCGGGTTTTTTTTTTTTGGGTCCTGCCCGACAAAAATCTTTTTCAAAAGAAATCCCTCTCTTTCCCCCTCGAGCGTTCAATCTTCACGCCACCTACGATTAAATTGACCCGAGAGATGCCTTTCTGTCCAGGTGTAACCTTCATGTCTCAAAAAATCCTTTGTCAAGAGACATTTTTCCTGAACAAAGTAACTCGAGTCTCGTGCGGCATCAAGAAGGGGAAGAAGAAGACTTACATGTGCGTGCACCTTTCAATAACAACCCCCTCTTTCTCTCTCTCTCTTTCTCTCTTTCTTTCATCTATAACATTGCGTCTCGTGCTTGAAAAAATAACCTTCGTTTGCCAAACTTTATTCTACGTGAATTCAAATCGTATACTCCTCAGGTTCTTCATTCTTGTTCGAAATGTTTACATTTCGTATTACCAGTGGCAAAGAAAGGAAGAATGTCTTTCAATAGTCGGACAAGTTGATGACTAGCCAAACAATTTTTGTTTTTCTTTTCTAAAAAAAATAAATCAAATAAGGGTATTATTCTTTAATTTTTGCTAATTCGATTAATTTCTTTTGTTCTGCTGTTTCAGCAAGAATTAAAAATGGTACTAGAAGAAGACCTGAACATTTCCCTTAATTTTCTTATCACAATGAATTTACCTCTGGGATTTCAGTTAAAAAAATTCTGTATATAATTATACTAGCATGATTCTACGCAATGTAAAGAAGAGCGTAAAATTTTAACTCCTAATAGAATTGTATAAAAGTCGCAACATCTTTTTGGAGTTAAGGCAAATAAAGTAAAACTTCGAGACTCAAAGTTTAAAGAAACAAATATTGAAATGAACGATTAACGAGTTTAAACATGGTTGCCACAGATCAGGGAAATCAGAGAAAAGTCAAGGAAAGTAGAATTGCTCAGGGAAGTCAGAGAAAAGTCAGGAATTTTTATTAAAAGTACTCAAAATCAAAAGTACTCAAAATTCTTTCTAGATATTCAATTTTTTTCAAAATTAATAAAATTCTTCGCATAAATTCAATTATTTTTCAAAAAATCTAAAAATTATTGTCAACATTTCAATTACCTATCTTTATAAATGAATAGCAAAATTCTTCGACAAAATTCAAATATTTTTAGAAATTTTAATAAAATTCATTGCAAAATTTAATTATTTTCAAAAATAATATTATTCATCATAAGAATTCAATTATTTTCAAAACTAATAAAATTCAATTATATGCAAAAATTTTAATAAAATTCATGGCAAAATTTCAAAAATTGTCCAAAATTTTTCCACATTCAATGATTTTCAATTATTCAACAAAAATGTTGATAAAATTCTACACGAACATTTAATTATTTTTCAAAAATATAAAAAAAAATTGTCGTCAATATTTCAATTATTTTCAGGAATGAATAGAAAAATTCTTCGACAAAATTCAATTATTTTCAGGAATTTTAATAAAATTCATTGCAAAATTCAATTATTTTCATAAATAATAGTATTCATTCATCACAAGAATTCAATTACTTTCAAAAGTAATAAAATTCAATTATTTTCAATGATTTTATTAAAATTCATGGCAAAATTACAAATATTTTCCAAAATTTTTTTTAATTCAATGACTTTCAATATTCTACTACTTTATATTTAATAAAATAAACATTTTGATAAATATCTACACGAACATTCAATTATTTTTCAAAAAAAAAATTCCCATGAATTCAATTATTTAAAATAGAATTTGCATACATTTTTTCGCAGAAATCAAATGTTTTAAAATTTGACAATTAATTCGTCGCGCAGTAATTCAGTTATTTTCATAAATTTTACAATTTCCTCTCAAGGATTTAATTATTTTCATAAAAAATAAAATCAATCGGAGGAAGTCACTTATTTTCATAAAAAACTATATTCATCACAAAAATTAATTTATTTGAAAAGTAATAAAATTCAATTATTTTCAACAATTTTAATAAAATTCATAGCAAAATTTCAATTATTTTCAAAAATATTTCTTAATTCAATCATTTGTGTATCTATTATTTAAATAAAATTTCCCAAAAAAATTCACTTATTTAAAAACGATTTTTACAAAATTCTACACGAATATTCAATTATTTTCTAAAATAAAGAAAATTTCACAGGAATTCAATTATTAAAAATAGAATTTCCATAATTTTTTTCAAAAAAAGTCAATTGTTTGAAACTTTTGTATAAAATTCTTCGCAATAATTCAATTATTTTCAAAATTCATAAAACTCATTGCCTAATTTCAATTATTTTTAATACAATTTTAATCAAATTCCTCGAAAAATGTAATTATTCTTAAATATTTTATTAAAATTCGCCGAAAGAATTCAATTATTGAATTTTGGAGAAGTTACAACTAATTGCAATTTTTAGAGATAATTGAATTTTGTAATGGTTTCAAATTAAAATCTTTGAAAATCTGAATTTTTCATACTTGAAATTAAAAATTTTATGGAACTAATTTTTTTTAAAAAGCTTAATCAAATTTTTTTTAAATTATTCCAATTTTTATTTTCTACTGTATAGGATTTAATTTAAAAATTTCCAAATAATCAAAATTTCGTAAAATTGAATTGTAAAAAATTGAGTTTGAAAATCCTCAAAAGAATTTTTTATCAAAAATTATTAAAAATAATTGATTTAAGGAAGAATTTTATTTGACAATTGTAGAAAATAATTATTAAATTGAAATGATAAAAATATAATTTTGAAGAAGTTTTGTAATTTATTTTATAACTCTCTTATAATATAAAATAATGATTTTATCACTCGATCATGTTTTATAATAAAATTTTTATAAGATACTGAATTTCAAAATTTTTGAATTTGAAATTTTTAAAATCTTAATTCCCATGGAAAAATAATAATGATTAACTTGTTTATTTGCAAATTTTTTTAGCGAATAAGAAATTTTGTTTTGTAAACATGATTGGTATAATAATTCTGTCAGTCCATAAGGAACACGTGGAAGAAATTTTAAAGAAATTTTAATTGCAATTTTTAAACACTATTCATTAAAAAGTTTTTCTTAAGTGTCCGACTACTATCTGGTTTACCCATAACACAACTTCAAAAAAATAACTGTTAAGCCTTGCACCTACTTTAAATATCTCAAAAAAAAAAAGAAAAAAATTATCCTTCACACATTTTTCTCTCCTGAATAAGAAAAAAAGAATGTTAACCAAATTCAACTTTTTAACATATCTGAGACGTCGTCGCTTTGAAGAAATGAAGACGGAGAAAATTCCATAGGATTACTTTTTTTTGAATATATGTAAATTCGAGCTATTCTATTTTTCTGGACGTCCAGCGTTCATTCTGACGTGTCCAGATTTGCAAAAAGCGTTGTTGTATACATATAACTCAAAATCGTGAGAGGAAAAACGAAGAGCAAAAACGAAAAAAAAAAAAAAAAAAAAAAAAAAAAACAAGGAAAAATGGAAAAAAACATCATCTCTCCCAGGAGGAAAAACGTCAAGAGATCTAGCATATACATCTCGCCTAGCTGTCCACGGAAAGAGAAGTTTTGCTATATACGCTTCGGCAGTTACTTTTGATACCATGTTAAGGTGGGTCATGTTCAGGGTACCTCATTTCCGTTTTTCGAGGTCTCGCCACTACAATTCAACTGTGGTGGCTACTATCATTCCATTGAGTCTAAGCGGACAATGGATTGTTGAATCCGCAGCCATGGTGAAATCCTGTACCGAACAGGAACACGTATCAAAAATTCCATTCATTCACAAGTTTCCTCGAAAAAAATCTTAGAAACGGGGTGAAAAAAAAATCAACTTTTCATATTCGAAATTTCGAACATTATCAATATCTATAAGGAGAAGTTATTCTCATAACAAAATTTATTTTCTTCTATTAACCCTGGTGGAAAAGTTAACATAGCTAATGCTACTAACGTTAGACTAACGTTAGACTAACGTTAACTAATGTTAACTAACGTTAGACTAACGTTAGACTAACGTTAGACTAACGTTAGACTAATGTTAACTAACGTTATAATCTGATATTAGCAATCAAAAAATGTCGTTAGACTAACGTTAGCCTAACGTTAGTTAATGTTAGTCTAACGTTAGTATAGCATTAGCTAACGTTAACTAACCTTAAATTTTCCACCTGGGAACAATCAGTTAATACATTAACAATAACAGATCAGCCAAATAACATTTCAGTCTAACAACAATTGGAAAACTTTTTACCATTCCTCTTAATATTTTTCTAACAAAAATTAAACCACCTCATATTCAGATCCCACTTCAAGAACCAAGATCCCACAATCATTCGAACATAATACAAAAAATAAATTTCCTATCAGCAACAATAATTAAATCACAACTTCCCGCAGAAGGAAAGGAAGCAATGATTGATTTTATCGGGGAAAAAGTTTTTCTTTTTGCAAGAAAATTGAGGTATAAAAGGTGGCGGAGTCAAAAGTTGGGTACTTGGTGAGATGGCATCTCTCTGACTCGATATGAAACCGGGCAACAGGCACGGGGTGAATGAGTGACCTTGGTAAAATATCGCGGCCACGAGCGAAGCCGTTGAGCCGCGGGAACAAAGAGATTCTGTCGTCCTTTGTCATGGCAGGGTTCCTGCATCTACCACACTTTCTCCTTTCTCTCTCTCTCTCTCTCTCTCTTCAGTCAGTCTCTTTTAGTCGACAGTCGGCTTCAATTTTTTTTCTCCCTTTTTTTTTGTCTAACGGGGTTAAAAACTATAAAAGCCTGGATTGTCACCCCCGCGCGCACCAACAACTTCAATGCAGACGCGACAGTCTTCTCTAACTCAACATTTTACACCTAGTTTTAGAAAAAAAAAATTACTCAAAAGAATTTATTTCCATACAAGAAAAAGCAATTTTTTACTGTTTTACAATTTGGTATTATTTTTAATTACTTAAATTTTGTACTAACCCTTTCAGTCCTATAATTAAGAAACTGAATAACGGAAATTATGATACCAAACCGGTTTTTAGGGTCTGTTTACTAATCTGAAGTCTGAATTTTAAAATTCAAAATGGCGGATCCAATATGGCGAACGACAGAATTAAAAATCAATCTGCTTGAAAGTTGTCACTCAAAGGTTTTTGGAAACACTGCTTACGAATACAATCGTTGTTTTTCAAAATTAAAAATGACGGAATAAAATATTGAAAGTCAATTAAATTTGCTTAAAAAATTGTCATTTGGAGTTTTTAGGATCGCTTAGTATTTTGAAAAACTGACATCATATTCGTAATCAGCGGCCCCAAAAACCCCTGAGTCACTACTTTCGAGTAAATTAGATTGCCTTTTAATATCATTGTTCGCCATATTGGATCCGCCATTTTGAATTTTAATAATTTGACATCATTTGATTGATTCCTATTAATTGAGCCTAAAAAACGTGGTCCATATACATGAAAGTGACAGATTTTTTTATTAAATAAGTTAAAACTTTAATTAAAAAAAATAGTTTTGCTTTCTCATAGAGAAAGGATTGTATTTTTTTTCTATTTAAATTTAATCAGGGTTGTCACAAAAATTTAATTTTGTTCTTCCCTTAGTTTTAAATTGTAACTTCTCATAAATTCAATTATTATCAAAAACAATAACTAAATAATTAAATTTTTCTTAAAATTGAATTCTTATACATAATTTTATTAACAAATTTCTAATTAATTGAATTTCTTTGGCCAATTCTCATCAAATTTTTAAGAATAATTACATTTTTCGACGAATTTGATGAAAATTGTATCAAAAATAATTAAAATTTTGCAAAGAATTTTATTTTTTATAAAAATAGTAGAATTTTATTAATTTTATAAAAAAAAAATTTCAAACAATTGACTTTTTTCATCACTTTAGATTTTAGAAAATAATTGAATATTCGTGTAGAATTTTGTAGAAATTGTTTTCAAATAATTTCAAATATTAATATTTATGAAAATCTTTGATTTCCTCCGAATGATTTTATTATTTATGAAAATTATTAAATCCCTGAAAGGAATTTTAAAATTTATGAAAATAATTAAATTACTGCGAAGAATTCAATGACAAGTTTGAAACATTTGATTTCTTTGAAAAACTTTATGCAAATTCTATTTTAAATAATTTAATTCATAGGAATTTTTTTTTTATTAAATAATTGAATGTTCGTGTAGAGATTTATCAAAATGTTTGTTTTATTAAATATAAAATAGTAGAATTTTGAAAATCATTGAATAAAGAAAAATTTTGGAAAATGTTTGGAATTTTTCCAAATAATTTTGAAAATAATTGAATTTTATTACTTCTGAAAATAATTGGATTCTTGTGATGAATTCTATTATTTATAAAAATAATTGAATTTTGCAATGAATTTTATTAAAATTCCTGAAAATAATTGAATTTTGTCGAAGAATTTTGCTATTTATAAAAATAATTGAATTTCTGCGAAGAATTTTATTAATTTTGAAAATGATAATTGAATTCATGTGATGAATTTTATTTATGTTTTTGGAAAATAATTGAATGTTCGTTTAGAGTTTTATCAACATTTTTGTTTAACAATTAAATTCTTTTGAGAAATTTTTTTAAAATAGTATAATATTGAAAATGATTGAATTAAGAAAAATTTTGGAAAACGTTTGAAATTTGGTCATGAATTTTATTAAAAATTTTGAAAATAATTGAATTTTATTACTTTTGAAAATAATTGAATTTTGCAATGAATTTTATTGAAATTCCTGAAAATAATTGAATTTTGTCGAAGAATTTTGATATTCATTAAAATAAAGATAATTGAAATGTTAACGACAATTTTTTGTTTCAGATTTTTTGAAAATAATTGAATTTCTACGAAGAGTTTTATGAATTTTTGAAACTAATTGAATTTTTGCGAAGAGTTTTATTAATTTTTAAAATAATTGAAATCTTGTGATGAATATTGTTATATTCATGAAAATATATTTATACAATTGAATTTCCGCGAAGAATTTTGCTTTTTATAAAGATAATTGAAATGTTGACGAGAATTTTTTTTTTATTTTTAAAAATAATTGAATATCTAATAAAGAATTTTGATATTTATTAAATTATTTGAATTCTTTTAAAGAATTACGTTAAAATTTAAAAAATTAAAACTATAATTTCAACAGAATTAAAATTAAAATTTTTCAAAAAAATATTTCAATGATTTATTAGTAATCAGTTTATGGCATTTCTCCAGTTATTCAAAATAAATTGTTGTCAGAAATAGAAAAAATTTTTTTTTAGAATTCGTGGCAATTTCATAGTTTATGAGTCAAACAAAAAGACACAAAAATTTCGAATTTTCGCATATAAATTCTAAACATTTAATTTTTTCCAGCACTTTTAATAAAAATCCCTTATTTTTCCCTAAATTCCCTGACCTGTGGCAACCCTCTTAATAATTTGTATAAAATTGGTAGAATTTTCGCAGTAATTAATGCACTTATTCTATTGTAAAAGTTACTTTATATTTTTTTCCCTAATGTATATAAATTGATTTAAACGCCACAAAATTAATTGCAATTAGAAATACCCAATAGAAACAAATAATAGAAATATTATTCCAATTAATGAACTATTTTTCTCTCTATATAAATATACACATATAGAATAAGAAGGGTCTCTTTTTGGGAAAAATTGATTGCTGCATCCATATGAAAAGGGTTGAGGAAATATCTACGGAATTAAGGGATGAGGGATGATGCGCTATCACATTGAACAAGTTGGAAAAACACTTAAACTGGTGTCTAATGCTTTTAGCGAGACTTTTGTTTCCCTCGTTTCCGTACAAATCAGGGCATTTGTCCCGAAACGGTAAATACGTTTTTCTACCCTTGAAATAAATCGGCGTGTGCACGCGCCATGGAACAGCACACTTTTATATACATATATATACAGTACATCAAAAAGAGGGCGAGGGCTAAGAAAATATGACGAAAAAGAGACAGGCAACTCAGTGTATATATATGTATAATGTAGAAAAATGACGTATGGTTGCCGAAAAAAATGTCAACAAATTTTTTTCTTTCAAAATAATTTGATAATACCAGAGTTTTTCTGCAAATATCAAATTGAGACAAAAAACGAATCAAAAGTGTTGCAACGCAACACTTTTGATTCGTTTTTTGTCTCAATTTGATATTTGCAGAAATACTGTGAGCAGTAATAGTAATTGTTGTGAAAAACAATAAAAGTAAAAAGTAGTAAAAGTTACTAGTAAAAGTATAGTACTAGTAGTAGTAATAATAGTAATGATAGTAACAGCAATAGTAACAATATAATCAAACCAACTATAAACAAAAAAATTTTCAAGAAAAGAATAATTTTTTCCGTTATTATAATAATTTTCCGAGTAATGTGTAAAGTTTGGCGAAACTTCCGTGGTACGTGGATGGCAGCACCTACCATTCAGCTCTGGTAGAGAAAATTCTCTCTCTCTATATATATATGAAGAGAGAGATCCAAGTTTTTGGGATGGAGAAAAGAGGAGAAAGCACTCCATCGCAGTCCGTCGCCTCGGCCAGAGGGTTGGGAGTTGGGAGGGTTAGTTTTCCCGAGTGTTTTACGCATGTGCAAAACAGAAAACCACCCCCATTTCAGCCCTGCGATTCCTCTCTCGCGCGCCACCCCTCTATTGATTTTGTTACATCCAGCCTCAACCCCGACGCGGCCTCAACGACCCTCGCGAAACAGGGACGTCGGTACGATACGCGCCGATGCGTACATGCCGGCATGTATGTATATTCAAAAAATAAAATAACAGCCACCACTATTGCACCGCCAACAGTAAATAATATCTATTTCATATCTATTTCATATATTCTTCTTTAAATACCTCGGCTATACTCTCTATATCATTCCAAAGATTAAATACGATTTTAATAAATTTTCACTTTTCTAAAAAGCGGTTCTAAGTAGGATAATTATCTGTTTTATCCTACTTGTTTTTTACTTGCTAATTTTTATTGTCCAAAGCTGTAAATTTGAATTCAGTGAAAAATTGTTCACTAATTCGAATGTGTAAAAATTTTAACTGAATTCTAGTCAAATCCTATGATAACTAAATATCTACACTATATCATAATCCAAAAGCTACTATGGTAACTGTTAAATTCTCCCTCAATAGCATATGGACAACTCAATAGCATTCACATTCCTGGAATATTCCATTCGAACATTAAAAATATTCCATTCGAACATTAAAAATATCCCTGTGGAATATTCTATCAAAAAACATTAATATAATATTCCTGTGGAATATTCCATTCGAACATTAGAAATATTCCTGTGGAATATTCTATCAGAAAACATTAATAATATTCCTCTGGAATATTCCAGCAGAACATTAATAATATTCCTCTGGAGTATTCCAGCAGAACATTAAAAATATTCCTCTGGAATATTCCATTAAATTTTAGGAATATTAGAATGTCCAACCTTTGGAATGTTTCTTTCGATAATAATGCAGGAACATTACATCAAAATATTGTGAGGAATATTCTATATTGAACCACAATGGCTCGAAATGTTCCATCCACATTCCTGGAATATTCCATAAGAACATTGGAAACATTCCTCTAAAATATTCCATCACATTTTTGAAATATTAAAATGTTCGATCTTTGAAATGTTCCGTTGGAATAATGTAGGAATATTCCATTTAAATTTTGTAGGAATTCTTTTAAAATTGATGATACTACTGATGATATACTAAATTACTAATCAATTAATTAATTAATTAATTAATTAATATTATGATTCGAGTCTAATAATAAGCTTCGTTGCAATTTATTTGCAAAACTTGAATGAAATACGCATTTTGCAAAAAAAAATTGCAACAAAGCTTATTATTAGATTCTAATCATAATAGAAATGTTAAAATATTATTAAAATAAAAAACTTACAGAATTTCCTTGACTTTTCCCTGATTTCCAGACTTTTTCCTGACTGATTTTGACTTTTTCCCTAACCCTAAAGAATATTCTGATTCACTCTAAAAATGATCAGATACTCCAAAAAAAATTGTTCTATTACATTTAATTACGAATTTTTTTAAATTGTAAAATTATTCGAAAAAAATCAATAAATTCTTTTTTTAAATAAATATTTTATCATTATTATTCCATAGGAATTAAGATTTTCCAATAATTTATAAATTTCATAATTTCATAAATCTTTATGAAATTTAACAACTTATAAGAATAATATTATGAAATATGAAGATATTGATTACTCCGAGTCTTCGATTCGGAATGATTGATATTTTCATGTTTTATAATCATTTAAATTTTTCAAAAAGAAAAAAAAATTAAATTATTTGCAAAAATTTTAATAAAATCCTTCCCAAGAATTCAATTATTTAAAAAAATTTAATAAAATTCGTTGTAAAAATTCAATTATTTTCATAAATAATAACATTCTTCATAGGATTTCAATTATTTTTAATATAATTTTAAATAAATTCTTCGAAAAATGTAATTAATTTCAAAAATTTTTTGAAAGAATTCAATTACATTTAACAAATAATGAAATTCTTCGCTGAAATTAAAGTATTTTTAAAATCTGCTATTTTAAAAAATTTCTTAACAGAATTCAATTATTTTTTAAAAAAATGTAATAAAATACGTTCCAAAAATTTAATTATTTTCATAAATAATTCAATTTTTTACAGGATTTCAATGATTTAAAACAAAATTTTAATAAAAATTCGTTCCAAGAATTCAACTATATTTTCATAAATAATAAAATTCTTCACAGGACTTCAATATTATTTAAAAAAAACTATAATAAAAATTCTTTACAATAATTCAATTATTCTCCTAGATAATAAAATTCTTTACAGGATTTCAATTATTTTTAATACAATTTTAAGTAAATTCTTCGAAAAATGTATAATTATTTTCAAAAATATTCAAAATTCAATTATTTTTGAAAATTCATGCTATAATGCTTTTAATATTCAATTTTTATGCAAAATTTTAACTGAAATTCATTTTTATATCAATTTTTATTCAAAAATCTTAAAAATATGAAACATTTATATTTTCAAAGATTTTAATTTGAAAGTTTTTCAAATCTTTAAATAATTGAATAAATTAATTAAAGACTTTTAATAAAATTTTTAAGAATAATTCCATTTTATGAGAAATTTGATTAAAATTGTATTAAAAATAATTGAAATTTTGCGATGTGTTTTATTATTTGTGAAAATAATTGAATTCCTAAGAAGAATTTTATTATTTTTGAAGAATATTTAATCTTTGCAAAGAATTATATTACTCTTGAAAATAATTAAATTTGTGCAATAATTTCAAAACCTTTCTAAAATTAAATTTTTTTTTCTTGTTTTTAACAAACATTTTTTTCTATAAACGCATTACTTTTAATAATTTTTGAAAATGTTCTTTGAAAATTTTCAAATTCATTTGTTTACAATTCAGTTTTAAAAAATTTCAATTATTCTTGAATTTTTCAATTAAATATACATTACGTATAAAATAAAAACTTCAAATAATTTTTTTAAAAAATCCACAATTAAACTTTCTCAAAAAAATGAATTCCTCAAAATTGTTATTTAATAATATGAAAAATTCAGATTTTCAAAGATTTTAATTTGAAACCTTTTCAAAATCCAATTATTTCTGAAAATTCACGCTCTAATGCTTTTCATATTTAATTATAATCTCAAATTTTAACTGAAATCTATTCTTAAATTAGTTTTTATTAGAAAATTCTACTATAGAATTCAATTATCTCATAAAGAATTTATTCAATAAATTTTTAAATAATGGAATTCTTTTGACAAATTTAAATAAAATTTTTAAAAATAATTACATTTTTTGAGGAATTCAATTAAAATTGTATTATAAATAATTGAAATTCTGCAATGAGTTTTATTACTTTTGAAAATAATTGAATTTCTACAATAATACGTAACTGCCTCTAAATTCAATTTTTTCCAGTAATTTAATAAAAATTCCTGACTTTTCCTTTAACTGTGTCAACCCTGGAAATGTTAAAATATTTTTTAAATAAAAAAACTTGCAGAATTTCGATGGAAACTCGACGCAAATTCCATGGAATTTTCATGGGGTACTTCCATGGAATTTTTCGACGGGGGTCACAATTCTATTGGAATATTCCTACATTATGCTTTAAAAGAAAATTCCACAGGCCAGAAATTTTAATATTCTTAAAATGTAGATGGAATATTCTTAATGTTCCAATGGAATATTCCAGAAATTTCAATGGAATATTTCTTTCTATTCATTTTATTAGTTTGGAAATTTTGTTACTCATTCTCTAAATTCGAATTAGTATAAAAATGTTTACTTCTTTGAATTAATGACTAACTTTTTACTTCTGAATTAATAAATTTTACTAATAAATAAACTTTTACTAATTTATTAGTTAAATTTTCTAGTTCGAAATAAAAAAAGTCAGTCACTAATTCAAATTAGTACACATATTTACAGATTTACTACTTCGAATTTAGAATAACAATTTCAGTAAAAAATGACTAAAGTTAGTGAAAATTTTTACTAATTTCAATAGTGGTTAGCATTTTACTATAATTCGGATACAGAGAGAATGAAGACTAAAATTCACATCTATATAATAATACGGTCAGTGTTACTTGAAACTGATATTATAATGTGCACATTTCCCATTCATTTGCATCTGAGCGAGTAATAACAATAAATAAGAGGTGAAAACCAGTCAGAATTCACAGTCAATCATTACTGATGAACGAGTTACTGGTTGTCAGTTTCGTTATCGATAAAACCGATATTCCAAATTTGAAAATTCTCCTTTTTCCAATCGTAAAATCAATGCTAGAATCTAAAAAATTTAGGTATTGAATTGAAGGAAATAAATCCTAATTTGAGAAACTTAGGCCAGATTTCGATCAGATCTTTGCTTTTCCACACGGGTACACAAAAAATTACACAATTAATTTATTCCAGATAATAATCGAAAAAAAATCCAACCCGAACAAAATCGAAACTGCAACCATAAACCATAACACAAAAACGAAAATAATACAAATTCAAAGAGAAAAATATATCGAAAACTGTATATCTGTGTATAAACGAAAAGAGAGTTAAAAGTTTGTCGAGATCGAGAGAGGAACCCAGTGAGAGAGAAAGAGAGAGAAAGAGAGAGAGAGAGAGAGAATACTATATGTGACGGCCATAAAATTCAAGTCTCGTAAATCAGAAAATTTGTATTTTCCACTTTACGAACGGAACAATTTGTATTCGAAATGACGAGTATTGCGTAAATGACTCGTGTTACCAGAAATTACCTCATGCCGCTGTATTTGCATGTGTGTCACACACGTCATTTGCCAGTGACGCACATGCAAATATTAATCTCCTACCCCCTTCTGTTCATATACCATCCAATTCGAGAGATGAAAAAATACCGAGTGTATCCACAACCAAAATTAATAATGCAAATGGCAGAGTGAAACTTCAATAAAAAAATGAAAAAAAATAAAATAAAAAAAATTACATAAACCAGATATTTGCTATCAGTCATTCCCTATTCTATATAAATGCAAAATACATTATTTAGATATCACACGCTCGAGTAAATATTAAAAAAATATATCCAATTATTTTATATCATATATAATTGATTAATGTTACATTTTTCTATATAATTCCCTGCTATAGAAATACCCCAATAGGAAATTAATCATTGATTTATTAATGAGCAAATATTGGCTGCCATCAGTTTTTTTCATGGTTAAATATCGGCAACCAATGTTGAACCATTATTGCAAGGGTCAAAAATATAACAAGTCCGAGTAAAAAAAAAACATTTTACTTAAAACTATAAATTAAATTTTTCATAACCATAAAACATGAAGATATCGATAACTCCAAGGCTTCGACTCGGAGTGATCGTTTTCTTCATGTTTTATAATAATTAAAACTGACCGAATGATAAAATCTTTATCAATTCAATTAAATTTTCAAGAAATCTTAACTAAAATTCTTTTCTAAATCGATTATTCTTAATAATTTCCGAAAAAGTTCTTTGACAATTTTAAATCCATTTGTTTACAATATTCAATTTTACGAAATTTCAATTATTCGTAAATTCTTCAATTTTAAAAAATAAAAACTTAAAATATAATTTAAAAAAAATTCAATTAAACTTTTTCAAAAAAATTAATTACACAATTCAATTATTTCTAAAAATTCTAGATATATTGCTATTAATATTCAATTATTATCTACAATTTTAACTAAAATTCATTTCTAAATCAATTTTTATTAGAAAATTCTACCAGAATTCAATTATTTAAAAATAAAAATAAATAATTTATTGAATAATTCAATATTTCTTAAAATTTAATTTCTATAGAGAATTTTATCAATAAATGTTTAAATAATTGAATTCTTTCGACGAATTTTAATAAAAATTTTAAGAATAATTACATTTTTCAAGAAATTCGTTAAAAAATGTATTAAAAATAATTGAAATTCTGTGATGAGATTTATTATTTATGAAAATAATTGAATTCTTAAGAAGAATTCTATTATTTTTAAATAATATTTAATTTTTGCGAAGAATATTATTACTCTTGAAAATAATAAAATTTCTGCAATAATTTGTAACTTTTCGAAAATTAAATTTTTTTTTCTTGTTTTTAACTAAAATTCTTCTATAAATGCATTATTTTTAATAATTGTTGAAAAAATTCTTTGAAAATTTTCAAATTCATTTGTTTACAATTCAATTTTACAAAATTTCAATTATTCTTGAATTTTCCAATTAAATATACATTAGGTATATAATAAAAACTATCAAAATTTTTTTTTAAAAAATCCACAATTAAACTTTTTTAAAAAAATTAATTCCACAGGATTGTTAGTTAAAAATATGAAACATTTAGATTTTCAAAGATTTTAATTTGAAACCTTTTCAAAATTGCATGTTTCTTAAACTTGAATTCTCATATAGAATTTTATCAATAAATTTTTAAGTAATTGAATTCTTTTGATGAATCTTAATAAAATTTTTAAAAACAATTACATTTTTCATGGAATTTGATTAAAATTGTATTAAAAATAATTGAAATTCTGCGCTGAGTTTCATTATTTATGAAAATAATTGAATATTCCTGCAGAATTTTGTTAAAATTGTTTTTCAATAGTTGAATTCTTTTGGGAAATTTTATTAAAATAAACAAATTAATGAATTAAAATAAATTTTTGAAAATAATTGAAATTTTGCCTTGCATTTTACTGAAATTTTTAAAAATAACTGTAATTTATTACTTTTGAAAATAATTGAATTCTTGTGATGAATATTACTATTTATAGAAATATATTTGACTTCCTTCAAATAATTTAACTATTAAAAAAAATTATTAAAACCCTGGAAGAAATTTCAAAATTTATGAAAATAATAGAATTACTGCGAATAATTTAATGACAAATTTTAAAACATTTGATTTCTTCGAAAAAATTTATGCAAATTCTATTTTAAATAATTGAATTCATGTCAAATTTTAATTTTTTTTGAAGATATTTGAATGTTCGGATAGAATTTTATCAAAAATTGTTGGTTAATAATTTATTTTTTTTGGGAAATTTTATTAAAATCGAATATTGAAAATCATTGAATTAAGAAAAATTTGGAAAAATGTTTGATTTTTACCACGAATTTTATTAATATTTTTGAAAATAATTGATTTTTAATATTTTTGAAAATATACTTGAATTCTTGTGATGAATACTATTATTTATGAAAATAATTGAATTTTGAAATGAATTTTATTAACATTCTTGAAAATAATTACATTTTTCGAGGAATTTGATTAAAATTATATTAAAAATAATTGAAATTCTGCAATGAATTTTATTATTTATGAAAATAATTGAATCCCTGTAAAAATTTTATTATTTATGAAAAAAATTGAATGATTGCGAAGAAATTTATAAAAAAAATTTGTACATAATTGAAAGTCTGTGAAATTTTTATTACTTTTGAAAAATAATTGAACGTTTGCGTAGAATTTTATTAATTATTTTTAAATAATTGAATTCTTTTGGAAAATTTAATTAAAATAGATATTAAAAATTATTGAATTGAGGAAAATTTTTGAAAATAATTGATTTTTTGCCAAGAATTTTATTAAAATTTTTTGAAAATAATTGAATTTCGGAGAAGAATTTAATTATTTCTACAGAAAATTGAACTTTTAAAGAAGATTTTTTAAAATTCTTGAACATAATTGAATGTCTGCGAAGAATTTTATTACTTTTAAAAATAATTGAATTTCTGCAATCATTTGTATTTTCTCTAAAATTCTCCAAATTATATCGTACAATTTACGAACGTTTCGTCCTTTTCCCAATAAAAAAAATATTAAATTACGGACTTTACGGACCTTTTTTCAAAAAAAAACTATCTTTTAACGGACTTCAAGCAACTTTAAGTGTTTTACGGACCTAGTTCGAGCCCTGAACTTTGTTTTGAAATTTCAATTTCAATATTTATTTTGCTTTACGTGAAATTTAAAATTACAAATTACGATCTAAATTAAAATTTAGATAAATTTTAATTCAGATCGTAATTTGTAATTTTAAATTTCACGTAAAGCAAAATAAATATTGTTTTCGCATATTAAAATTTATCTAAATTTTAATTTAGATCGTAATTTGTAATTTTAATTTTCACGTAAAGCGAAATAAGTATTGTAATTGTTCTTCAGCGCGACAATGTCGATTAATGGAGAAGGGGTTCGTTTTTCGCTTCTCTCTGTTTGATAGTTGGAATTATCGCGGGGTATCATATGGGGCCTCTTGAGAGAGAACCCCATGGTTACCAGCGAGTAAAGGAGAGGAGAGGAGAGTCCTGGCGTGCCGAGCACCGCCAATCCACCGCAAATGCACTTGAGTACTTTTTGGTCGGACGTGAGCGCAAGGGCGGACCAGAGCACGTGGTACTTGAACTAGTTGGGGACCACCGAGTGGCTTGGTGGTTGGTTCGCTGCACGCAGACTTGGCCAAAGTAGCGAAGTACATATATTGCTAGAGGAGAAAAATAAAAAAGTTTCACCACAAGATATATATACATAGGAGAAAAAAATTAGACTCGAAACTCAAGCACAAAATTTTACCTCTTTCTCTCAATAACATACATCTCTCTTTTTTTACCTCTCTTTCTTCCTCTACTACTTCTGCAGTTTTCTTTTCTTATCAACATTTTTTTCTACTCTAAAAATTTTTCAAAAAAGAAAAGAAGAGAAAAAAACTTAAAAATTTCTTAATCTTGGATAGAAATTTTAAAGTCAATGTCAAAGTCAAAATCAAATTAAAAGTGAAAGTCCATTTACGTTATTTTACACTACAGTGTATAGTAATTTTTGAAAATATTTAAACAAGAAAAAAATGTTCATTATGGAACATTCAAAATTTTAAGAAAACGATCAATAATTTTGATAATTGTGAAATTAATGAAAAGATTAATGGAAAGAAATGCGTCCAATAATGAGGAGATCAACATTGTCTTCTAAATGAGAAAACCATAAAATATTCAAATCAACATCTGGTAGCTTCGTTTGTGCAAACTTGAGTCCGTTAAGCCGGCTTTGGCGTAAGTCAGGCGTGCGAAGACTCAAGAGCCTTGTTTCGTGGGATTGTCAGATCACCCTGTGATATTGCGCTGTTTCGATTCAATTGACAACTTCTCCGCAGACTCAACCAAAAAAAAGAAGGGGTGTCCAGCTGGGATTGTATTTTTATATGTTTAAATATACACTGCACGAAATTTATTTACAAAGACAGACAATCATATTTCCAAATTTGACTCAACAAAAAGAAAAATTAAATATCTTGTAAAAATATAAAAAATTCAAAATTGAACTTTTCCAGATATAAATCGAATAACTAAACACTAATACTCTTAAAACTTGAAAGTATCAAACTATACAACGAATTGATACCAAAAATGTGGATCAAATAAAAAATTGTTATAAATTTTTATTATCAATTTGATCAACTTTCGTATTAATTTGATACTTGATCGTAGGAAACTGTGATTCTACTGTCATTAAAATTCTGAAAACAGTGAAAACCCAGGGCTCGAATTAGTGAAAGTAATAAAAAATATGGACTTTACGAACAAAAAATGAAAAATTACGGACTAAGTGATAAAATCATAATCAATTCGATTATTTTCAATAATTTTCGAAAAAGTTCTTCGACAATTTTCAAATACATTTGTTTACAATATTCAATTATTCGTAAATTCTTCAATTAAATATATATTAGAAAATAGAAACTTAAAATAATATTAAAAAAATTTAATTAAACTTTTTCAAAAAAATTAATTTCAAAATTCAATTATTTCTAAAAATTTACGCTATATTCCTTTTAATATTCAATTATAATTAAAACTTTTAACTGAAATTCATTTTTAAATAATTTTTTATTTGAAAATTCAACGACGAAAATTTAATTATTTAAATACAAAAATAAATAATTTATTAAATAATTGAATGTTTCTTAAAATTCAATTCTAAAATTGAAAGAATTTTATCAATAAATTTTTAAATAATTGAATTCTTTCGACGAATTTTAATAAAATTTTTAAGAATAATTACATTTTTCAAGAAATTCTATTAAAATTGTATTAAAAATAATTGAAATTCTACGATGAGTTTTATTATTTGTGAAAATAATTGAATTCCTAAAAAGAATTTTATTATTTACGAAAATAATTAAATTCCTGTAGAAATTTTATTATTTATGAAATTAATTGAATGATTGCAAAGAAATTTATAAAAAATTTGTAAATAATTGAATTCCGGTAAAATTTTTATTATTTTATGAAAATATTGAAAGATTTGCGTAAAATTTTATTAATTTTTTTTAAAAAAATTAAAAAATTGTATTGAAATAGATATTAAAAATCATTGAATTGAGGACAAATTTTGAAAATAATTGAAATTTTGCCAAGAATTTTATTAAAATTTTTGGAAATAATTAAATTTCTACGAAGGATTTTATTACTATTTTTACTAAAAAATTCTACTAAAATTCAATTATTTAAATACAAAAATAAATAATTTATTGAATAATTGAGTCTTTTTTAAAATTCAATTCCCATTAGAAATTTTATCAACAAATTTTTAAATAACTCAATTCTTTTGACAAATTCTAATAAAATTTTTAAGAATAATAACATTTTTCAAGAAATTAGATTAAAATTGTAATAAAAATAATTGAAATTCTGCGATAAGTTTTATTATTTGTGAAAATAATTGAATCTCTAAGAAGAGTTTTATTATTTTTGAACAAAATTTAATTTTTGCAAAGAATATTATTTCTCTTGAAAATAATTGAATTTAACTATAATAATTTGTAACTTTTCCAAAATTCAATTTTTCTTTCGTGTTTTTAACTAAAATTCTTCTATAAATGCATTATTTTTAATAATATTTGAAAAAGTTCTTTAAGAATTTTCTAATTCATTTGTTTACAATTTCAAAAAAAAACCGCAATTAAAATTTCTCAAAAAAATTAATTCCACAGAATTGTCAGTTAAATAAATGAAAAATTAAGATTTTCAAAAGTTTAAAATTAAAATCTTTTCAAATTCAATTATTTCTAAAAAAAATTCACGCTCTAATGCTTTTAATATTCAATAATAATCTAAAATTTTAACTGAAATCTATTTCTAAATCAATTTTTATTAGAAAATTCTACTGTAATTCAATTATTTATGTTACGTCTCAGAAGGAGACCAGTACTGGTATATAAAGTTATTTGCCTGATTTATTTACAAAGCGGAAAGCTTTGAACTAAGGGAACAGGCTAAGAAAACAAATGCTTAGATAAAGAAAATTTGTCCTTTATTATCACACAAAGTACAGGTTCTTGAAGAAATTGGCAGGTGAGTAGTTTTCCAAAAACTCGGTATAACTCCACTGAAAGCAGAATTATACCTTAAGTACAAATGTTGAGAAACTTGAATAGGAGTATAGATGGTTTTACTTACCAAAGTTAAATTCCTTGATTAAATTAAACCCTTGGAAGAAATTGGTTGGCAATTAGTAGGCAGTTGGTTGGCAATTAAATTGGTACTTCCTTGGCACGAGATTGGTGAACGGTTGACAATTGATTGGTATTTGGTTGGTGATCAATTGGTGTTTCCTTGGCACAAGATTGGTGAATGGTTGGAACAATGTTGTTCCAAGGTTGGTGCACAGTTGGTACAAGGTTGGGCCACGGTAGCCACACAAGAGTTTATTAATTTAATGAATACTTGACAGTATTTTACAATTTTACAAGGATTTATATAGTGGAGAACAAAGTTTTACCGAGTACTGACTTCGGAATAATAACCAATCGATAAGATTGAAATACTAGATGAGACCGAATAAACTACTTCTGAAGACACAATAGAAACGCAGGAAAATTAACTACTGGTCTCTCTTAAAAAAGTCCAGGCTTTTATAGTCGTAGGTTTACAAAATTTTAGGTGGGAAATGTCTTCCTATTGTAATCGATAAAACACAATATAGGTATAATTTTCGTAGTTTCTTCTGAATTCGTATGGTAATCAATAAAGTACTATATAGATATAGTTTTCGTTGTTTCTTAAATTCCTTTACAGATCGATACCTGTGACATGTGTGAGATACTTTTAATTTTGGACACTTATTTTCTTCGTTAATATATTTCATATTTTATATTATTTTATAACAAGTTACGGGTACGTGACACCTCCCCCCTTTAAAATTCGGAAAATAGAAAAATGAAATTGATATTTTTCGAATTCAAGTTAAAGTTGCATTTTTCCGTAAATTAGTTTAAGGAGGAGATTTCATTAACAAAAATTCGATTTTGATCATTCATATTCATAGTCATACATTAAAGATGTAGAATAATACGTATTTTGTTATAATTATTAAATAGTCATACATATAATATGATAGTAAAAATATTTAAGAAATAATCACACATACTGTTCAAAATATGCATAGACAGATAGTCAGGTAAGATGCATATGCAAATAGTTAAGGTACATATTGAAAATAATTTGATCAAGCAAGTAAATAATTTAAATAATTATTAATCTAAATAGTCGAATAATTTCAATAGTCATAGACATGTTGACATATTGATTAGATAGTCAATAGTAATTACATATATTGATAAGTGGTTAATATATCAAAAGAGTCACTCATTAGATAGTCAAATATTTTAAAATAGTCGCAAGTAGTGAGGATAAAATACAATTTCTGTGTTTTTGAATAGTAAAAAGTCATGCATAAAATAGTCCAAATGATTGGTAATAATTTATGATATTTCTATAAATAATCGCACAAATAGTCAAAAGATTTATGCATAAAATAGTCTAAATTTAATTGCAAGAAATTATAATAATTCATGATATTTTTGCATACTTATATATTGCATAGGAAGTACTTTGCAAGAAGAAAATAAATTTTATTTTAGGAATAAATCTTTAGCTATCCTTCCCCCTTAAAATGAAAGAATACGGAATTGAAATTCAGTATTCTTTCTGCAGGTGCAAGATTTGTGCATTCTAAGATTAAATCTTAGCGCGTGGCGATGTTCTAATTGAAGTATATTTATCTGTGTTTGGTAAGTAAACATATCCCTAACCTACGGTTGATCCTGGCGTGTGGCCGAGAGGTAGGTGTATAACTACCTAGCGCAAGATACAATGTATTATTTCTTTTTCTCTTATACTTTTCAAAAATAATTTTGCTTGTATAATTTAATTTTTTCTTCGTTTTCCACATTAATTGGTTGAAATGTCTCGCAGAATTCGTAACGATTATTTAATCTTATTAACATTAAATTTGCTGCGTCTTTTTTTGATTCTTTAATTGTGCGAAATTTTTTGCTTGTTACTTGCAATATATCTGTATTCACTTGAATTTTACAAATTGTTTGTACAAATGGAGAATAAGGCAGGTTTCGCAAATATCTATATTTGTGTACATTTCTAATAGAATATTCTGGTTTCGATAGGTGGTAGTCGTTGCAAATATTTTCTAATTGTACAATAGAACTTGTTTCTGGATTCACAGGCTCCATTGAGCTTAAACAAAAAGTAAAAAGAAAACATTTGCAAACAAAAGTATATTTTTTTTTAAATGCTTGATGACCCTTTTATTAGTTAAAAAAAAATTTTTTTTTTTTTTTTTTTTTTTTTTTTTTTTTTTTAAGTAAGGTTGATGACCTTTCAAACAAAAGAATTTTAATGTATACTTATATGATTTAGCAAAATTTTGTTCGTTTTGAGTGAAAAAATGATGCATTTTGAGGAAGAATATGGAGAAGATGAAAAACTTGATTTTTCCTAGATGCAGTGCCTTACAGGTGGTTAGGATTTCTTCTATTTGAGGTGTCTTATCTGTGTTTTTCCCAAAATATATATAAGGGCGGTATATTACACTATGCATGCTATTTTCAAAAAAGTTCTGCTAGGAAAAGGTTCTCTCTTTTTTTTTTGAAATGGAGTTTGTTGAAAATTTTTCGTATAAATCCATCGAGTGGATTAGAGATGGAATTGTTGATAATGTTATGGAAGTTGATACCATGTGTATTAGAATGAAGTGTGGACTTTTGTTCTTAAATGTTCCTTTAAAGGATTTAAGAAATGTATTTATTAGTAATATCGTTATTAAAAGAGTGTCTTCTTATAAATGGTCAGATTGTGTAAGACGTGCTTCGGAAGCTTTTAATAAAAGGAATTTATATATGCGTCGTGTTATTGAGAATAAAGTTTGGGAAAAACATGGAATTTATAACACGAAAAGAACTTACAATGTGATTTTAATGATAACAGACCTTATGATGAAGAATTATTCAGAATTGTTTCCTGTGACTGATCTCGAAAATGTAGCAGTAAGGGAAGAGGCAATTGAATTTATGGAAGGTAATTTTCTATTTAATTATTAACTATATTAATTTGAATTGTTCTTTCATTCTTTCATTCACTTTTTCTGTTCCTCATACTCTAAAGTTGTCTTTTGTTTATACTTTTGTTTTTGTTAACTTTAGATATAAAATAGAAATCATCAGGAATTTTTATTTACTTCTTTTCATTAAAAGGCTAAAATTTTTGTTAAATATTATGTTTTATCAAATTGAAATTATTCTTGTTCTTTACTTCCAAAAAACAAATTAGAAAATTATTAAACAACTGTGATTAAGAAATAGAAAATTTATTTATTTTCCATTATTTTCTTTTTAAATCACAACTTTTTTTTAAAAGAAAATTATCATTTTGTTTTAGAAAAAGAAGAAAAATATTTGCACATTTTGTATTTTAATCAGGAATTAAGACATTAAAAAAAAGAAATTCAAAATTCAAACCCTTTTTTTTTAAATTAAACAACTTATAAAAGTATTGTTTATAAAACCTAAAGATATCAACTGCTTCGAGTCAAAGACTCGGAGCGATCGACCTCTTTATGCTTTCTAATAAAAGATGACAGAGAAATAAAATCATTATATTATAAGAATATTGTTACTGCAACTTCATCAAAAATACCTTCATTATTTTAATTAAACCATTATTTTCCAGAATTTTAAATTATTATTTTTTATTTAAAAAAAAAATTATTATTATTTATGGAAATAGTTGAATTTCCTGTAAAACCTTAATTATTTTATGAATACAATTAAATTTCAACAAAACTCTTTATCCTTTTGAAATTTTTAGTAGATATTATACAAATCATTGAATTGAGGAAAAAATTTTTGAAAATAATTGAAATTTTGCCGAAGAAAAAAAAAAATAAATTTATAATTGAATTATTGCGAAAAAATTTGTAAAATATTTACAAATGATTAAATTCTTGCAAAGAATTTTTTTTTTGAATTTCTTCGAAGAAAGAAGAAATCTGTTTAGGAAGAATTAAAATTTTACATAATCTTAATTAAATTCGTTTGAAGAATTTATTTGAGTTTCTTTAAAATAATGGACTTTCTTTAATCATTTTAATTACAAGTTTTCAAAGTAATTGAATTCTATATGAATAATTTATTTCAAGTAAGTATTTAATTCTTAAATTTTATTTAAAATTTGTGGAAAATAATTGAATTTTGGTTTGAGTTTTGAATGTTTTTAACAATTTTTAATTAAAAATTTTTTAAAAACATCAATAGAAGAATGAAACTTTTTAGAAAATTTATAAATTTGTCCTTTTGTAATAGCAAAGTTTTGCTAATTAATTCTTAAATGATAAAACATATTTAACAGATTTTATTTTTTTGAATTTGAAACAGAACTTTCTCTTAATCCTGGTGTTTATTTTATAGTTCGAAAGGGTTTTGTTTTATTTTTGAGAAAAATTATGTAGAGCCTGTTTTTGAGGAAATTAAACTCAAAGTTGATAAAACATAATTTAAATATTTACGGTTTCCATTTCGGTGTTTGACAGTTAATTTGTTGGATTATATGCACTTCTCTAATTGGACGAAACGAAGTACTGATTTCTTTTATAATTTTTTTTTTTTAAAGTAATTGAACCCTTTTTTTTTATTTTTAAATAATCGTGTTTATTGATAATTATAATTTGTAATTAAATTATAATTTTAATTGCAAAATTTTGAAAATAATTGAGATTTATAAAGAATTATATTCAAAACTCCTGGGAACAATCGAATTGCCTTAAAAGAATCTTATTATTTATGAGAACAATGAAATCCTTGTAATAAAAATTCCTTTTTAAAAAAAAAAAAAAAAAAAATTTTTTTTTTTTAATAATAATAATAATAAATAAGGATATTTAATATTAAGTATATAATAAGTTTTTATAAGAATAGTTAGTCGAGAAATTTTAATTAAAATTGTATTGAATTTTTGCAAAAAAAAAAAAAAAAAAAGAAAAATAAAAAAAAAATCAAAATTTTCTAAAGAGTGGTATTAAATTTGTGAAAGCAATTTTGTTTCTTATCATTAATCCTATTAAAAGTATTAAAATAAAAATAAAAAAAAAATTTATAAAAGATTTGTAAAAATATTTAAGTTTAAGGAGTTGAAAATAATCAAATTTCCATATATAAATCCTTTTCGAGGAGGATTATTAAAATTGTGTTAATGAACTTCATTGTTTCAATTAAATTTTTGAAAACAATTCAATGTTATGTATTTAATAATTTAAAATTAGAAATGGTGTACTATGCTTTGTGCATAACATTAAATATAATGATTAAAGTTATTTATTATGTTCTTTATTATAATAAAAATTATATTTCATGTTTCAATGTTTATAATTATATTTTATTATTATAATTCGACACAGAAACACAGTACTTCTTAATTTTATATTTTCCAATCATTTTTTTAAAAAAATATCAAGATGTTTTTAACTTTCTGGAGAAAAATTCTTCATTTTAATAAATTCAACTAGTTTCGAAAATAAAATTTGTTCAAATTTTGAGTTATATTTAAGTTAAATTTAATAAAGCTTCAGACAATTTTCAAGAGAAAAGAAATCTTGGACAATAGTGCATTTCAGTAGTAGTAGTAGTAGTAGTAGTAATTGTAGCAGTAGTATTAATAATGATAAAAGTGAATAATGATAGTAGTAGTAATAGAAATAATAATAATAATAATAACAACAATAGTAATAATAATAGTGGTAGTAACGAAAATAAAAAACTTATGTTTCAGTATTAGGATTTTTTGATCATGCAGCAGAAGGTGCTTTAACAGCAGGGTTTATGTCTTTAAGGGCATCTATAATGAGAGGAGAAATGCCTCAAAAATGTGAACCAGAAGAGGAAACAATTTGTGATATGATACTGGATATGGAATGTGAATCTAATTTAAATATGGATGAGGATCATGTGATGGATGAATCCAGTACGCCTACATGGGAAAATAATATTGTAGAGAATGAAATTAATTTTTATATAGAGAATTTTACCTTCGATATTGTACTTTCTTAATAAAGATTTATTTATTCTTAAAATACTTCTTCTATTATTGTAGAAAGGGGTCGCCTAGGTCTTACACTATAGTGTACTATGTGAGGTTCTGTATCTTGTGTTTGTGATACTGTGTTTAATTCTTTGTCAACAAATGTTGTTAAATGACTGTGCCAGTAAGATAGTTCTTGAGATCTTAATTTTTTAATCATAATAATAATTATAATATTAGTTAGTATAATGATAGAAATTATTATACAAATGGAAGTTAATATGGGAAAATATTGGGAATTTTGATTTTGTCTATATAAAATGTCTTTTGTATTTTGTATAAAAAATTCTAGATTTGAAATTGAGACTTGCTCTTGGTCTGAAATATATTTTTGACAATTATTTACTACTTCTTGTGTTAAAGATGTCTCTTCTTTCAAAAAATTTTCAATATACTGGCTAATTGAGTCCAAAATTGGCGAATACACAGAGAGGTTATGTTTTGATCGGTATGAATTCTCTTGTTCATAGATAAATCTAGGTTGAATACTGTTACAGTTTGGTTCTAAATGTAATTTTCCAGTTTCAAAAATATAAAGAGGATATTCAGTGTTATTTGAACAATATATGTGGATTAGTTGTGTTGGTTGCATTACGTAGAGCCAAGTATTTTGGTTTAAAAGGGGAATCCATTGAGGTACTGTATTTGAAGTTACTTGAAATTTGCAATTTTTAAATATTCCGTTAACAAGAATTGAGCTTTCACATGTAGGTTCCGAAATTATAGATTTTATTTCAAAAGGAGATTTACAAATTGTTCCTGATATTGAAGAGGAGCAAGATTCGAGCCAATGTTTGGAAAAATGGAAGTAAAATGAATTATTATTTGAAGTTGCGATATATCTTTCTTTCAAATTAATATTAGTTATTGTGCTAAAATTCTTATTCCATTGCATAATTCCTTTTATTGAATAAATTTTATATAATTGAAATTCTTGTTTGGAAAAAAGTGGAATGTTTAAGATTAAAACAATAAAATTTTTGGTTTGATCTACTAATATTTTCGATAATTTAAAAGAATTTGGAGAAGGAAAGTCAAGAGGCAAAAGTGAATTTGGTTTACTAGATAGAATGTCTTTATAGATAAAGTTATATTTTTCTTGCAATAATTCTGGATGCCAAATGTTATTTAGGGTAAAAATTAACGACTGATAAATGTTGTTTAAAGTTATAATATATTCATTTAAAAAGCTTTGTAATAGAACAAATGGACTTTCAATATGATTTTCTTGTACAAGTGATTCATTTAATTTCTGAAATTTGTTTATAATATTGTTATAGCTTGATGGAAAAATGTGAGAAGAAGGTTTTCTCCATTGAATATTTTTTCTGCCGCTGTTTTCTATAAAGAATTCAGTTTCCTGTGATAAAGTTTTGTTTGGTAAATTATTTCTTTCTAAGAAGATGTTAATGAGATTACAGCTTTTCCTTATTTGTGAAAATTTGAAATTAATTTCATTTCTTACGTTATTTTGACTTCGTGCAGCATAAATTCCCAAAAATTCGGATGAAAAATCCAAACTTTTAAAAATTTCTAGGGATTTATTTTCAATCTTTAAAATTTCTTCTGTATTTATATAAGTAGAAATTGTCCATTTATCAGTTGTTAATCGCACAGTGTTAAAGTGGTCAAAGTATACTGCAGGTTTATTTGATAAGGGAATATGAGAAAAGGGTATTTTGAAACTCGATAATTCTAGAGCAAAGGAAAAAAAGATTAGGTAGTAAATAAGATCCATTATGCCTGGAGTTTACCTGAAACAAACACAATTATATTAATTTTTATTTTGGAAGAAAAAGAAGATCAATTTATCTTCTTTTTATTTATTTATTGGTTAGGAAAATTTTCCATTTTATTTTATGTGATAACCACAATTGTCACACCGTGTACAAATAGTTACTTTTTCAACAGTTCTTTGTTTCTTATTAGGAACTTCAGTATTTAATGGTAATGGTGTTAAATTTCTTGGTGATAATTTTGTGGAAACTTGAAAATATTGAGATGTTGAAGGGAGTGATAAGGGAGTTGGAGTTGGAGGTGGAAGTGGAGGTGGCATATTTATTGTATGGAGAGGGGATTGTGATGTTATTAAATAGGGCGAAGTTTGAAATAAAAATTCAGGATTATTATAAAGTATTTGAGTAAGCATTTTTTGCGTAACTTGAATTTGTCCTTGAGCTATGTCATTTGTTGATATTGATTGTTTCATATGAAGTATTTTAACAATAACAATAAATAAGAATCCTGAGGTTTTATTATATAATTGTAGAAAGGTATAAGTTGGTTGTGGTAAATTATACATGGAACATACAAGTTGTAGGTCAGAAAGAGGTTGGAAAATTTCGCATTTAGATTTTTGTGGACTGAAAACTTCTTTTTCCCATAATAAATCAAGCAAAGTTTTACAAAGTACTTGTTCTAATTTAAATTTATTATTACCGGTTGCAATAAATTTTTCGTTTCCAAATTCCATGGAAAACGAAAAGTATGGAATATTTTCCTCTCTTTTTAATTTTTCAAAAGTAAATTTTGGAGTTAGTAATTTATATCTATTCACAGTGTCAAGTAATAATGCCACAAAACAATAGTGATTCATTTTATCGATAGTTAGTTTTTTTTTTTTTTTTTAAACGTGAACCATATAATTTGATTTTTTAATTAATTTATTTAGTTCTGAAGTAGGATATTTATGTGAGATGTCGTTAAGATTACCTGTATCTTTTAAAGGAATTTCTTCTTCGCCAATAGTGCAGTGTGATGAAAATGTTGCTTGTGGACTAAGTGCCGTATATGTTGCTGGTGGACTAGATGCAGTATGTGTTGTTTGTGGACTAGACGCAGTATGTGTTGTTTGTGGATCGGATGTATTGTTATTTCTGTTAAAATGTAAAAGTAGGTTTGTTATAGAATCCCAAAAAGCTCCAAGCAAGTGAAAAGACCAGCCAAATACTTTATGTAAAGCGTATCCATGTATAAATGTATCAGCGATTAATTTGATTCCACGCATAATGATAATGATACCAATAAAACCGGCACTAGCTGTACCAAAACTAGTAAAAATGGTCCAAAATCTACCCCAAGCTGAGGCTGCAATTTTATCTAATGTCTCCTCATCCAAAAAGTGCATTAATGAAATCTTTTGATTTGAGATATCTTGTCCTATGAAACCACGTGCTAAAGCATTTAACAACATTGGTTTTTCTGCAGGGAACATTATATGTTCCCGTAATTTATCTAAGTCCGATTGAGAATAAATTCCACTAGTGGCAAGAGATGCAGGGTTAGAATATGTCCAGGTGTGATTTTTAAATGGTTGTCTAACTTGTGGGGAGAAAGTTTCTACTGGATATGGGGCAACTTTATACCAGCTTGAACCCATTTTGTACATTGGTGGTACGAAGGAATTGCAATCGATAATCGTTCCTAAATTAGTTAATATATGAGTGCGAGGATTTAGAAAAAGACTTTCATTTCCTTTTAAAACAGGCAATTGTTGGTAGCATTTGTTTATTTTTCTATACGTTACTTCTGTAGGAATACATTTTACTATATGAACAACTTCTCCTGCTACAACGGACATAAATCCTTCTTTACCCATTAAATGTAATGCGAATTCATCTGGACCCTGAGAGGCGATAATAAGGGAATTCTTAAATACTTCTTGCTCAAGTTTACAACGTTGGAACCTAACATCTCTATATAAACTATTCATTTCAGTACGAATATGTCGTTCTACATACATGAATTTAGAGTTTATGTAAGTCATAATGTCCATTGCTTCTATAGTTAAGTTTTTGTTAGTTAAAAATTTACGTTCAGGCTTCGTCTCGAAAATAAATAATTTAGGATGTTCCGTTTTGTACAAAATATATTGACAAATTGAAGTTTGTCCTGTTTGTCCTAATACAAAAGTAATATCGTTCGTTATTAATGAAAATAATGTTTCGTCTGTTGCGGCATCGTAAAGTTTGTTTGCGAATCCTTCATATAGTAGTTGATATTTGTTAAAGTGGCAAATTTCTTTTGGCAGAGGTTCCCAGAAAGAATATCCTCCACCCATTTCGTCAACACAAGTGCTTTTTGATAAGGGACATACTATTCCTGAATTTAGACGAACACTATTTGATGATAAATCTACTATTGCTGTTTGTTCAGTTAATGTAATTTTTATTATACCTTGAACTATTACGTTTTTCCAACTACCGTAAGGATCCGAATATTTAACTCCAGAACAAGTTCCATCTGCTTCTATATCACCTGCTAAGGTTATACCATGTGAACTAGTCTGGTTTACTGATAGTTTACTTATCACTAACTTATCATCAACCTTATAAGTTCCAGTAGAATGAATTCCCTTACATACATCATAAGATATTTCTTTTAAATATTCTCCATGACCATTTAAAACGAGTGAATTGTGTGAATGCATGCCACAATAATATATAGTACGTTTAATTTCTACCTTGCATTGTATTACCTTAGTAGTAGTTATTCCACTAAATTGTATTAATTGAATATATGTTTCTTTAGATTTTAATTTGATCTCAGGGATATCACAGTCACCTACTTCAAGTAATGAAATGGTTGTGATATTAAGTCGGTTTGTAGCACAATCGTATCCAATAATTGCTTGTACCGTTGTTATAGGAAAGAAGATCCCCGTTATGAATAACATAAAGGTTAGGATGCTTGCCATGATGCTTTTTTGAAAATTCTTAAACAAAAAGAATGAAAAATATATCAATACTTTTAGTAGATAACCCTTTTTTATTAATTGTATAATCCTGCTTCACGAGCCTCTTTGTAACCTATAAATCCGTTTTGCAAATTAATTAATTCTGAATCCTGTTCACTAATAACATAAAAAGGGGTTATTATTTTATTTAATTTTAAAAAGACTATTCCTTCTGATTCAATATACATATTGTTTATACTATGCCCATCTGATACTGATTCGAAATCGCAATTGATCAGTATTTTTTTGTTTATATAACTATGTGTAATATTGTATTTAAATTGAAATAATTCTTCTTCTTGAATAAGAAGTGGTGATGTTACTGGAATTTCTGAAGGCAAATTACAAAACTTAGGAAGGTCATGAACACGTCCTGATCTTCTAACCATTTTATTTATTACTATTTGCTTTCTTTCGGCTACCTGAAACAAAATAATTTTTGTTTGTAGGAATATCTCCTATTAGATTTATTAATACTTAATATGAGACAATCTAAGCCTATTAATGTGGACAATTTTTGGTGTTTTATTAATTCTAATTTTTATATTTCCTTTTGATAAAATTTCTAAGACTTCATGAGGTCCTGTATACTGATTTCCTAATTTTTTAGGTTTGGGACCTTGTAGTAAGAATACACTATCTCCAATTTTAAAATTTTGGGGATTAATCCTTTGATCATAGTAAGTTTTCGATTTTTCTTTTGACTTAATTAAATTTTTATGTGCTAATGCTTGAATTTCGTGTAATTTTGTTACTAAATTAATTAAGTAATTGTCATAGGTTTCGAGTTTTTCTTCCTCTAGGAGGGGTAAGCTGGATGGTAACCTTGCTAATCTTCCGAAGACAAGTTCATAAGGAGTGCATTTTGTTCCTTCATGAACACTGGTGTTGTAGGAGAACATTGCTAGTTCTAGCAAGTCGTCCCATTGTGAATTTTTATTGACAAATTGTTTTAAATATTCTGCAAGAACGTGATGAGATCTTTCTAGTGAACCATTCGACTGAGGATGGAAAGAAGTTGTTTTAAATTGTCTGATTCTAAATCGTTTAGCGAGTCGTTTCATGAGATTACTTAAGAAATTTGTTCCTTGGTCTGTTAGTACACCTTTTGGAGATCCATAAATACATATAAATCTTTTAACAAATGCATCTGCAATTGTACTTGCTTGTTGATTTGGTAATGGTATTGCTACTGAGAATTTAGTAAGACAATCTTGAATGGTTAAAATACATTCGTTTCCTGCATTAGTAGTTGCTAAAGGTCCAACAATGTCCATTGAAATTTTTTCAAAAGCTGTTCCTGGGGTATCAGTAATGATCATAGGGTTTTTAGTTTTTACACGAACTAATTTTTTCAATTGACACTGTAGACAAACTTGTATGTATTTTTGAATATCAAGTTTCATATTTTTCCAAAAGAATTTCTGCCTAATTCTACTATACGTTTTTGTGACTCCTTTATGGCCACCTATAGCAGAGGAATGTGCTTCTTCAATTAGTATTTCTCTTTGTTCTTTTGTTGCATATTGAATATAACCTTTACAAATAATTATTTTTGTTTTAGACCCTTCGAAAATTTTTTTTAAAATTAATTCGATATCTTGCCAATTGACATGATTTATGTTAGCTGTTTTCGCGATACTAACTGATTTTAATTGTAGATTTTCAGCTAAATTCCTAAATGATTGAATTGTCTTTTTGATGTTATATGTTATTTGGGAAATATTTTCATTTGGTTCTGAGGCAATGGGTAATGCAATATGCAAAAAATTTCCTTTTTTAAATTCTTTAGCTTCATTTATTACAAGATTTTTAAATTGAGGAAGATCATTTTTGCTATTTAAACTTCGAGAACCATTATCCATCGGTATACAAGAGGTTGTTAAAAAATATGCATAATTGTCTTTTCGCATTCTTAATTGATCTTTACATTCTACCACATTATTGCTGTGAAATTGATTTATTGAGTCATCTGTTTTATTTTCTTGTTGGATATCTGGAGAGAAATTGGGAGGGATTTCAGGAGGGGGCTCTGGAGGGGGCCGTTGATTGCTGTCGAAAGCTTCATTTTGAAGATCTGGAAAATAGGATTCTTCTATATCATCTGAATCACTTTCATAAATTTCTTCAAATTTTTGATTTTCTTTATTTCCTTCAAATTTTTCAGTTCTTTCTATTATATCTTCATCTGAGGATTCTTGAAAATTGTCACTAAAATCAGCTTGTCTTTCAATAAAAGGTTGATATTTATTATTATACACTGGATCTGAGTCTTCTTCTGATTCTTCTTGCAAAGGAAGTTGTTTTTTAGGTCTACCTCTTTTTTTTGTAGTTGCTGAGTTTTGATCATTTTTTAAATCAATTTTGCGCGGTCTTCCTCTTTTCTTTTTTAATTTTTGAATTTCGACGTCTTCATTGTAGTTTATATTTCGCAATTTTTCGCGATTACGCAGATTTCGACCATTTTCTTGAATTTGAGTAGGATTTTGAAATTTTTCCTGATTTTGAGTGGATTTTGCAGAATTTCTTACACCTTTTTGCATTATATTTTGTGATTTGTTTGTACCCTTTTTGAATTGATTTTTCCGATTTTGTGCTCTTACTTCAGATTGGTTCACTGGTTTAATTTTTTCTTTGGAATTAAAATTCGTGTTTTCTTGATTTATTTTCTTTAATTTTCCTCTAGTAGTAACAGTATTGAATTTCTTACTTTCCATTGGGAGATTTATTTTATTGAAATTTTCACAAAATTCCTTATCACAAATCACTAGTTTCATAAATAGGAAAATTTGTATAAAAAATTCACAGAGATTTTTAATGCCTTTAATTTTTGTTGTATCAGTTATCACGTTTGTTATTTTTTTAATAAGGCTTACTTCTTCAGCTGCAGACACGGTGTTAACGTTTATTGTCTCGTTTGGTTCTTTTTCAATTTCATCATAATTAATATCTTCATCACAAATTAAATCGTTATCACTTTTTATGCCATTATAGTTACCTGTATTGCCATCATCATCATCATCATCATCATCGTTATCATTGTCATCATCGTTGTTATCTTCGTTGTCTTCTGTTTCGTCATCATCATCTTCTTCTTCTTCTTCATCTTCTTCATCTTCTTCAACTTTTTCTTTTTCTTCTTCATATCTTGGAATTATTCTTTGGAAATGATTTACTGGATTACGTGATAATGCATCTGCATTTACGTTCATTTTACCTGCTTTATACATCATTTCAAAATCATATTCTGATAGTTTGAGTTTCCATCTTGTAACTCGAGAGCAAGGATCACTTGAATTTTGAAACCATAATAATGGTTTATGATCAGTAACAATTGTAAATTTTCTTCCATAGAGAAAATGTCTGAAATGTAAGACACAGTAGACAATTGCAAGGGCTTCTTTATTATAAGTGTCGTATTTTACTTCATGTTCATTCAAAGATCTTGATGCATAGGCGATGGGTTTATCCTTTCCTATTTCTCCTTGAGATAAAATCCCACCTAAAGCATAACCTGACGCATCTGTTGTTAAAATGAAAGGTTTGTCAAAATCCGGCCTCTGTAATAAAGGTTCTTGACATAGTTCTTCTTTTAATAATTCAAAGGCTTCTTGTTGTTTTTCATTCCATTTAAAGGTCACATCCTTTTTTAATAATTGGTTCAAAGGGACCGATTTCTTGGAAAAATTTTCTATAAAACGGCGATAATAACCTGCTAAACCCATAAATTGTTTGATGTTTTTAACGTTTTTGGGTGTTGGAAAATTTTTTACCGCATTAATTTTCTTTGGATCTGGTCTGACTCCGTCTTTATCGATTATGTGTCCTAAGTAAACTACCTCTGGCCTAAGAAATTCACATTTGTCCGGTTGTAGTTTTAAATTGGCTGTTTCTAGTCGGTTCATAAAATTGTCAAATTTTTCCTGATGCTCTTCTAAAGAATTTGCAAAAATAACTACATCGTCAAGATAAACAAATAATTCAGTTCCAATAAGTCCAGATAAACATGAATTCATCAACCTTTGAAAACAACTTGGCGCATTTTTTAATCCGAATGGCATCCGATCGAATTCATAATGACCATAAGGGGTTGAAAATGCAGTTTTGTGAGAGTCTTTTGGGCTCATTTTTATTTGATGGAATCCGGAGGCCAAATCGAAAACCGAGAAATATTGTGCGTTTCCGAGGGTTTCCAATACTTCATTTATATTTGGTAAAGGGAAAAAATCTGTAATAGTTTTTTCATTTAATTTTCTAAAATCTAGCACCATTCGCCATTTCTTATTTCCCTGTGAGTCGTTCTTCTTTGGTACAATCCAAACCGGAGTATTATAAGGGGATTGAGATGGTTTAATAATGTTATTTTTCAAAAGTTCATCTGTCTGTCTTAAAAGTTCTTCTTTATGTATTGGAGGGAATCGATATTGACGCGTAAATACAGGTTCTTCATTTTTTGTAGGAATGTTATGTTCGAGAACATTAGTGGCTGTAAGATATTCTCCAGGTAAATGAAATCTTTCTGCATATTTTTCTATTAATGCTTCTACATGTTGAAGTTCTTCAGGATTTAAATGATCTAATCTGAGTGAATCTAAAATTTGTTCTGTTCTTTCTTTTCCTGTTATGTTGTAAAATCCAAATTGCTTATTATGCGATGGTTCTAAATTGGCAAAACTATCTAATAAACTTTCTTCTGTTAGATGTTCGAAATTTAATCCGTCATTTTTTATTTGGGTTAATTTATCAGATGTTTTCGAAATTTCTTCATATTCTTCTAGCTTTACTTTAGGAATTTCTAATTTTACAAAATCTGAAAGAGTATTGGCCACTTTTACGTAAGCTTTACCGTCATTGTTTGTTACTAAAGCGTTTCCTATGAATACACCTGGATTTAATGATAATAGAGGCACATATCCTTCTTTTATTTCTTTATTTTCAACAAGTAAAAATATGTCAGATATTGATCTTGGTGGTAAAACTATGGTGTTCCTAGATGCAAAAGGGAAAACTTTTCCTTCAACTTCTAGACATTTTTCAGCGTAATTAATTTTTACATTATTATCTGTAAAGAATTCTGACCCTAATACACCATCCTCTTCAACTGGTACTTCGTTTGGTATAATATTGAATACAGTTAAGTATCCAAAAATTTCCAATTTTATTTGACCTAAGGTGAAAACTGGATGTTCATTTATACCGGTTAGTTGTAATTTTTTATTTCTGTTTAACGTCATATTGGAATCGAGCATTTTTTCTTTTAAAAGATTTAATCCAGCTCCCGTATCAAGCATCATATGAAATGGGATCGAAGAATTTTTTATTCTAATAAAGATGGAGGGTATCGTGTTTCCTTTACTACAATTGAATTGAATTGTTTCTAAATTTGGGAGAATCTTTTCATTTGGCACAATTACTCGCTTGTCACCTGTCCCACCGTGCCTATCCTGGGAGGGTTGCGCTCGTTTCCCTGTTCTGTGGGAGTCGCTGGTCGAGAATTTTGCTTTTCTTTGATTTGATTATTATATGCTCTACGCCTACAGTTATTTATAACATGTCCAGGTTTCTTACAATAATTGCATGTAAGATTTATTCTGTCTCCAAAATTTTCATTACGTTCATTAGAAGGATAATTTTTTCTATCCTGATTTTGAATTTGTTGGTTACGATTTTGAGGATTTTGGAAATTATTTTGATACTGAGGTTTTGGAAAGTAATTCTGTTGGAAATTTTGTCTATTTTGGAAATTATTTCTGTTTTGATTTTGATACTCTTGAAAATTACCTCTAGGTTGGAAATTTGGGTTTCGGAATTGTTGGATATTATTTCTAAAATGATTTTCAGATGGTTGGAAAAACCGCTGTTGTTTAAATACAGCTGGAACTTCCCATCTAGATAAACCATTACCTTGAAAATTATTCCCATATCTTTGCTGAGGTGGAAATTGATTATTTGTACCTGACTTACGACATGTTCGTGCGCTATGTCCTTCTAGATTACAAATTTGACAAATGATAGTTTGATTCCTAGCAAATGTAACCCTACCTAAATTTGTTGGTTCCAAGGTTTGTTTATAGGATTTGATTTTTCGTAATTCTGCTGTGGCTCTTAATTTTCGTTCAATTTCTATAGCGTGATTCGTTAGGTCTCGAAATTGGTTGCTATCAGGTACCCGAATTTCTATATCTGGGTTTAATCCTCGACGAAAACATGAAATTGCGTCTCTTTCAACATTATTTTTAAAAACTTCATCTAGATTACCTTTGTTATTTAATCTGTGAGAATCATAAATTTGATCTACTAGTTCTTTAACTCTGTTCGCGTAGGAAATCACTGACTCATTTTCCCACATAAAAATGCTGCCTAGTTCGCCTTGTAATTGGTACACTGTTTTATTGGGTAAATATATCTTTTTTAACTGATTGATTAATTCTGCTACACTTCGAAAACTACTTCCATAAATTCCCTTCCTTGCTTCTCCTACTAGTTTTCCGCGTATCATTTTTACTAAATTTTCTTCTATGACAGGATTGGGAGGAAGCATTTGTTTAGCTTCTTCACATCCTTCGATGAATAATGCTAATGGTATTGATTTTCCGTCAAAATTAGGAATTAATTCTAAAGCATCGCGAAGGGACACTTGTTGATTATTGGGAATTGCCATTATTGGTTCAGAAAATATTTCAAACTGATCATTAAAAGGTGGAATTTCAGGATTTGATTTTTTTGGAGTAGAGGTACTTATAACTTTTTCTGAAAATTCATCTAGATTTTGATTTTTAAGATCATTATCTTGGGTTTTAAAAGTTTCAGAATTTTCTATTGTAAGATCTGTTTTTGAATTTATTATTTGAATTGTAGTATCACTAAAACTTGCTGTTTCTGAGTTACTTGTGGAAGGATCAAATGATTTTCTATTTGGAAGAGGGCTATGCTGAACTTTTGTGTTATTCCCAAATTGAAAAATTTGTTTTGCAATAAAATCGTTTGTTAATTTATGGCTTCTGAGAAGTCTATCACTTTCAGGAATTTTTTTTATCGCATGACATTTAGAATTATTTTTTTTAAAGAAAAAGGTATATATATATTTTTTTTTAATTCACTTTTGTTCTTGGCTTTATCATTATTCGTGGTTCAATTTTAAATAGTACCTGTCAATTTCTTCGTATATTTTATTTTATTTTAGGATTTTTTTTTTTTCTAGTTTATTTTATCTTTATAAGCATCTGTTTTCTTTTTGGTTTCCCGGCCGATGCACCAAAAATTAAATTGGTGTACTGTTACGTCTCAGAAGGAGACCAGTACTGGTATATAAAGTTATTTGCCTGATTTATTTACAAAGCGGAAAGCTTTGAACTAAGGGAACAGGCTAAGAAAACAAATGCTTAGATAAAGAAAATTTGTCCTTTATTATCACACAAAGTACAGGTTCTTGAAGAAATTGGCAGGTGAGTAGTTTTCCAAAAACTCGGTATAACTCCACTGAAAGCAGAATTATACCTTAAGTACAAATGTTGAGAAACTTGAATAGGAGTATAGATGGTTTTACTTACCAAAGTTAAATTCCTTGATTAAATTAAACCCTTGGAAGAAATTGGTTGGCAATTAGTAGGCAGTTGGTTGGCAATTAAATTGGTACTTCCTTGGCACGAGATTGGTGAACGGTTGACAATTGATTGGTATTTGGTTGGTGATCAATTGGTGTTTCCTTGGCACAAGATTGGTGAATGGTTGGAACAATGTTGTTCCAAGGTTGGTGCACAGTTGGTACAAGGTTGGGCCACGGTAGCCACACAAGAGTTTATTAATTTAATGAATACTTGACAGTATTTTACAATTTTACAAGGATTTATATAGTGGAGAACAAAGTTTTACCGAGTACTGACTTCGGAATAATAACCAATCGATAAGATTGAAATACTAGATGAGACCGAATAAACTACTTCTGAAGACACAATAGAAACGCAGGAAAATTAACTACTGGTCTCTCTTAAAAAAGTCCAGGCTTTTATAGTCGTAGGTTTACAAAATTTTAGGTGGGAAATGTCTTCCTATTGTAATCGATAAAACACAATATAGGTATAATTTTCGTAGTTTCTTCTGAATTCGTATGGTAATCAATAAAGTACTATATAGATATAGTTTTCGTTGTTTCTTAAATTCCTTTACAGATCGATACCTGTGACATGTGTGAGATACTTTTAATTTTGGACACTTATTTTCTTCGTTAATATATTTCATATTTTATATTATTTTATAACAAGTTACGGGTACGTGACATTTAAATACAAAAATAAATTTATTGATTAATTGCATCATTCTTAAAATTAAATTCTCATAAACAATTTTATTAATCAATTTTTAAATAATTGAATTCTTTTGACGAATTTTAATAAAAATTTTAGGAATAATTGCATTTTTCGAGAAATTTGATTACTTAAAAGTTAAAATTGTATTAAAATTAATTGAAATTCTGCGATGAGTTTTACTATTTTTTGAAAATAATCTTATTCCTAAATAGAATTTTATTATTTACGAAAATAATTGAATCACTGCAAAAATTTTATTATTTATGAAAATAATTGAATGGTTGCGAAAAAATTTATAAAAAATTTGTAAATAATTGAATTCTTTTGGAAAATTTTATTAAAATAGTAGATATTAAAAATTATTAAATTCACGAAAATATTTTGAAAATAATGGTAATTTTGCTAAGTATTTTATTTAAATTTTTGAAAATAATTGAATTTTAGAGAAGAATTGAATTATTTCTAAAGAAAATTGAAATTTTGATTAAGATTTTTTGAAATTGTTGAACATAATTGAATTTCTGCGAAGAATTTTATGACTTTTGAAAATAATTGAATTTCTGCAATTATCTGTAATTTTTCGAAAATTCTCAAAATTTTATATCCTAGAATTTACGAACGTTTCGTCCTTTTTTAATAAAAATATCAAATTACCGAGTTTATGGACCTTTTTTCAAAAAAACTGACTTTTACAAATTTGAAATATATTTACGGACGTTTACAGGATTTACGGATCTAGTTCGAGCCCTGAAAACCTGAAAATTTGAACAGTAGTCAAATTTCACTGATTTTCAGTGTAATTTGACTTATTTTAAGTGAAATTCCACTGACTCAGTTCTAGAGAAAAATTTCAAAAGAGGAATTTTCCTTTTGTCGAATTAAATTTAAAGGAAATAATAATTATCTCTTAGGGGCTAAATAATATACATGCGGTATAAGTTGAATTTAATTTATTTCTACTACTTGGTGTTATTAATTTTTTTTTGTGCGCTCATAAATGCGAAATCTAATTAAACTTCTAATTTCCTTATAATAAGCTTTAAACATAAGAAATCCCTTTTGAAAATCATATATTCGTTTGAAGATTTTTGTTCACCTGCGGGTAAATTTTACGAAATATAGTCGTCGTGTCTCAACGACGATGCGATGCAAAGTTAAGGTCGACGTTTTGAACTCGGGTTCAAAGTGGGTTAATAAAGCGTTATTAAAGCCACAGGGGGCAGCAAGAGAGATCCCCACTGTCCACTCTCAGTGGCCATGGGCTACCGGGAATTACATCGTTCCCTTTGGATTCGCCATGGAGTTTCATTATCACTCGAGCTTGCTCAGAGACATACGTGCATGTGTCCAGGGCGAATGGGGCAGTTTACCACCCACGAAAATATACACATACCTTTCCACTCACACAGACACATTATTTAAACATATGTACAGTTATCACTGTGTGTACGTACTCGGTGGTATTCTCGTTATTATCCTCTAATCCTGGTGTTTTACATGTTATGAGGATGCAAGAGGATGGTCTGTTATCCGCGACCTTCAATTTTACGTTATTACACACCGAATGATCCACACATGCTGATGTCAAATCTTCTATGCATGCTTTTACATAAATTTTCTACTCTCTCCTTTTCTCAACAATGGCGGCACTTGAAACTTGAATAAATATATATATTTATCTGATTCACACGCGCGCAAGATCGCGAGGGAAAGATATAATCTTGTTTTTGACATATTCGACCCGATTTAGAGTTTCTCGAGAAAGAAAAAGAAAATTTAGACATTTTTATTTCATTTCATAGAATTTCTACTTATTTTTATTAGAAACATTTCAGGGTTTCTGCAAAAATTTAATTTTCTTATTCCCTGACTTTTCCCTGATTTCCAGACAAAATTTTGACTTTTCCCTGACTCTAAAGAATATTCTGATTCACTCTAAAAAAGATTAGATACTCAAAAAAATGTTCTAGTACATTTACTTACGAATTCCTTTAATTGGAAAATTATTCGAAAATATTAATAACTTCATTTTTAGATAAATATTCAAAATTTCAAATTAAAAGTTAAAACTTTTAGAAATTCAATAACTTATAAGAATATTATTATAAAACATGAAGATATCGATCACTCCGAGTCTTCGACTCGGAGTAATCGCTTTCTTCATGTTTTCTAATAATTAAAAATCACCGAGTGATAAAATTATTATTTTATATTATAATAATACTGTTACTGTAACTTCTTCCAAGTTATTTTTATCATTTCAATTCAAAGATTATTTTCTACAATTTTTAACTAAAATTCTTATTTAAAATTAAATAAATTATTTTTAATAATTTTAGAAAAAGTTCTTTGAGAATATTCAAATCCATTTATGTTTACAATTCAATTTTACGAAATATCGGTTATTCGGAAATTCTTCAATGAAAATAAAAACAATAAAATAAAAACTAAACTAAAAAACTAAATAGAAAATAAAAAGTTCAAATAAATTTAAAAAATAATTCTACAGAAATTTAAGTTAAAAGTATATGAAAAATTCAAATTTTCAAAGATTTTAATTTGAAACCTTTTCAGAATTCAATTATTTCTAAAAAATAATCCTATAATGCTTTAAATATTTAATTATTGTCTAAAATTTTAACTAAAATTCTTATTTAAATAAAATATTTTTAATAATTTTTGATAAAGTTCTTTTGAGAATTTTCAAATTCATTTTTTTACAATACAATTTTATGAAATTTCGATTATTCGAAAATTTTTCAATTAAATGTACATTGGAAAATAAAAACTTTAAATGATTTGAAAAAATTTCAATTTAGCTTTTTAAAAAGAATAGTGCCATAAAATTTTTAATTTAAAGTATGGAAAATTCAAATTTTCAAAGATTTTAATTTAAAACCTTTATAAAAATCAATTATTTCTAAAAATTGTAATTATTAGTATAACTTCTCTAAAATCCAATTATTATTAAACAAGTTGTTCATTTCATGATCATTAAGCTTCCTCAATATATACCAATTGTTTAATTTTTTATTTTAAAATAATTATTTTAAAGTGTTAAGATAAAATGTAAAAAAATACAAAATTTCAATTTTTTGTGAAAATTTAAAATATTTATTAATTCTATAAATTTTGATAAAATATATACTTTATATACATGAATCGATTCGTTTTTATGTCAGGAATGTAATTTTGACAAGAATTAATAAAAATTTTAATATAGAAAAAAGTTATTTCAAAAAATCCAAAAATTAATTTTTTCAAAAATTAAAAAATTGTTGAAAAAAAATTTTTTTTTAGATATTTTTGAAAATCCTTTTGTCTGATTTTTGGTATTCGTGACCGTAATACACCTACAAAATTTTATCCATATCCGTCAAGACGTGTAAGAGAAAATTTGTCCACAAGAATCGGTGACATACACACACACACACACACATACATACACACATACATCCGGACATTTGTTCCTCTCGACGAATTATATATACTACACTTGAAAATTTGTAAAAATAATTGATTCTAAAAAATTCGGAAATCGACATCACTATAAGGCTTCCTTTATGAGGAAGCAAAAAAATTAACTAAATATATTTTTTTTTAAATTGAATATTCTTATACATAATTTTATCAACAAATTTTTAAATAATTAAATTCTTTCGGCGAATTTGTAATAAAATTTTTAAGAATAATTACATTTTTTGAGGAATTTAATTAAAATTGTATTAAAAGTAATTAAAATTTTGCAATAATTTTTATTATTTTTGAAAATAATTAAAACCCTGAAAGGAATTTTAAAATTTATGATAATAATTGAATTACTGCGTAGAATTTAATGACAAGTTTTAAAACATTTGATTTCTTTGAAAAAATTTATGCAAATTCAATTTTAAATAATTGAATTAATGTGAATATTTTATTTTTTGGAAGATAATTGAATGTTCGGGTAGAATTTTATAAAAAATTGTTGATTAAGAATTGAATTCTTTTGGCAAATTTTATTACAATAGTAGAATATTGAAAAACATTAAAAATTAAGAAAAATTTTGGAAAATGTTTGAAATTTTGGAACGAATTTTATTAAAATTTTTGAAAATAATTGAATTTTATTACTTTTGAAAATAATTGAATTCTTGTGAGGAATACTATTAATTATGAAAATTATTGAATTTTGCAATGAATTTCATTAAAATTCTTCAAAATATTTTAATTTCTGCGACGAATTTTATTACTTTTGAAAATAATTGAATTCTTGTGATGAATACTGTTATTTATGAAAATAATTGAATTTTGCAACGAATTTCATTAAAATTCTTGAAAATAATTGAATTTCAATATTCATTTATAAAAATAATTGAAATGTTGACAATTTCTTTTAGATTTTTTAAAAATAATTGAATTTCTGCAACGAATTTTATTAATTTTAAGAATAATTGAATTCTTGTGATAAATACTATTATTTATGAAAATAATTGAATTTTGCAATGAATTTTATTAAAATTCTTGAAAATAATTGAATTTTCCCATTTATTTTTAAAAATAATTGAAATGTTGACAATTTTTTTTAGATTTTTTCAAAATAATTGAATTTTTTCCGACGAATTTTATTAATTTTGAAAATAATTGAATTCTTGTGATGAATTATGTTAGGTAATTATGAAAATATATATATATGTAAAATCTTCTGAAGTGCAATTATATAATTTTCAAAGTTGCAACTGTTTTTAACTAAAATATTCTCTAAGTTAATAATTATTATAATGATTATAATTATTCTAAAATAGATGATAAGTATAATTCTAAATTTCAGAGTATTTAGTTCAAATAAATATTTAATGGATAATAGACAAGTTAACCATTTAATTAAATCAAAAAAGTTTCTTTTGATTGAACTAAATTTGTTATTCAGTGTGGACCAAAATGAATGCCTGTTGAATTAAAAAAATCTGGAATGAATTGAAGAGAAGAAAAAATAGACCACTGAATAATTGAATTTACAACCAAATTATCAAATTGAAAATAAATATTTTCTCCCAAGGGAAAAATGGACATTCCTCATATTTATATAAACCTTTATTTTGACATGCTACTCCACCCAGAAATGATCTCACGCAAGCAAAAAAAAAAAAAAAAAAAAGAAAAAGTATACAATATAAACCAACCCGTTTACACGCACTGCACGAAAACTCGCTATTAAGTGCATTAGCGTCTGTTAAACGTCATTGGGGGGATTCGATGATCCAGAGATGGTGTATCTAGTTTCGTTTTCGACCCCAGCACACGTAAATAGTCACGTGCGAGCACGAGTTATACAAACTAGTCTTATCTAGCACACTAGAGTCTCTTATTCTTTATACAATTATATACATATACACATCCATAAATAATGCAGGGTTCGGGTATAGAAAATTGCCACACTTTCAATTTAAGTGCACGCGGCCACACAATTAACAATTTTGCACAAGGTGAAAAAAAAGAAATGGTCTTGTGTTACATGTAACGAAGTTCAAGTGCCACCTACTCCTGCTTCTCAAATATAATATGAGAATCGTAAAAATGAAACAACCCAATTTACAATTTAAATGCCTGCCGCTTTATCAAAGCTCTCTTCAAAAATATGATGTTCTTTTTCCCATCGGTGATTTGTTACTCATGTAGAAATAATTGCATGTATGCGACACATTTTTTCGATTGTCAGACTTTGCACTCAATAATTAATTTTAAAAATGTATCTTTCAAGGTAAAAAAAGTAGTTGAAAAGTAGCTATAGAAAAATTAAACTTGACCAAAAGAACTCGTTTTAGACACTTCAGAAAACTGACAAAAATTTTAATAGAATTCTTTTTAAAAACTTTTCGCAATCCAATGATTTTCAATATCTACTATTTTCATAATATTTCCAAACAGAATTCAATTATTTAAAAAATCTTTTGTAAAAATCTTCGTAAGAATTCAATTCTTTTCATGAATAATAAAAATTTCTCAGGAATTCTATTATTTAAATTATAATTTGCATAAAATTAATCGAAAGAAATCAATTTTTTAAAAATTCTTCGCAAGAATTAAATTACTTTTATAAATACCTATTTAAATTTTTTCATGAATTATAAAATTTTTTTGATGGAATTCAATTTATTAGCAGGATAAGGGAGAAGTAAATATTTTTGATGAAAATTAGGTAAAAGTCAGGAAAGTAAAATATAGAATGGAATTTTTGTCAGTTTTGTGTAGTGTCTAAAACGAGTTTTTTTGGTCGTCAACTTTAATTTTTCGAGAGCTGCTTTTTTACTACTTTTTTTTTTGTCTAAAAGCTACTTTTTGCTACTTTTTTAAAATTAATTATCGAGTGCGTAGTTTGTTACTGAAATTTAGTTATTTTCGTAGTTATTTTTTACTAACTGCTGGAGCATAAGGTCGCAGTCTCATGATTCTACTAATAATTAGTTATATCTTTAACTAATACGCAGATTTAGATAGTTGGGTTTGAAATAAGATGTATTTTTTATAGCGTAGAAGCTATTTTAAGTTGCATTTTAAATTAAAGCTTCCCTCTTTTCTTAAAATAAGTTTATTAAAAATAAATTGGAAATATAAAATTTCTTTCAGTCAAATGTGATGTGAGCTGCAAGTAAGACTTTTTTTACAGTGTAAAAATATATCTTTAAATCCAATTTCGTCTGAAACAACATACATTAGTTCAAATATTGATTTAATTTCAGATTAGGAACCTGATTTTAAGACAAAAAATAGACTTATTTTTATTTAAAATCCAAAGTGGGTTAAATTTAAGAAAAGGTAATATATTTAAGCACTTACAGCTGAAAGTGCTTTAAAAATTTGTTTTTCCTGTATAAAAATAGTAATAAGTTGTATTTAAGACAAATTACACAGGACCATAAAATTTTTTTTAAAGAAAGTATTGACCGGACCATGTTTTTTATATGTTTTTTGGGTCGCTGAATTCGAATCCGAACTCAGTTTTGCGCCATCACGTCAAGTTTCTTCAAAATGGCGGATCCAATATGGCTGTCGAATTTTTTAAAAATGTATTAGATGTACTTGAAATTTGTTACTCGGGGGTTCTTGGGGTTGCTGAATTCGAATTTCACCTTAGTTTTTCAAAATTCAAAATGGCGGATCCAATATGGCTGTCGAATTTTTTAAAAATGTATCAGATGTACTTGAAACTTGTTACTCGGGGGTTCTTGGGGTCGCTGAATACGAATTTCACCTTAGTTTTTCAAAATTCAAAATGGCGGATCCAATATGGCTGTCGAATTTTTAAAAATGTATTAGATGTACTTGAAATTTGTTACCTGGGGGTTTATGGGGTCGCTGAATACGAATTTCACCTTAGTTTTAAAAAATCCAAAATGGCGGATCCAATATGGCTAACAAATTATTTAAAAATTTATTAGTTTTTGAATTTTTGAAAACTAAGGTGAAATTCGTATTCAGCGATCCCGAAAACTGTACTAACAATTTTATCTACAGGTAAATTTGCTAAAATATCTATGTACTTCGACTGGCAGTAAATTCTTTCCTACCTATATTTATCATTCTGCTCCATTTTTGAAATGAACGTTTCCTATTTCTTCTATTGACAGTCGATTAACTGTTATTTATATACAGCTTATCAAGGAAACTATTTATATATATTTTGACCATCACACTAAAATACGAGTATAGGGAGGAGAGAGCAAGAGAGAGAGAGAGAGAGAGAGAGAGAGAGAGAGAGAGAGAGTCCTTCGTGTTAGTTGGCCATTAATAATCTGAAAAAGTGCTTGTACGACGATTACTCTTTCATTTACTCGATAAGTGTCTGATTCGAGTAATTATTTTCCGGAAGGGAAAACATTTGTCATCTCAGTAACGATTGCACGAGCGGCCGCGCCCCCTCTCAAGAGAGCTGATATATATAATACGGGAAGCCAGAGAAATTCTATTACAATGATATTTTTGGGTTATAATGCGTCTAAAACTCAATGGCATATAATGGAGGTGAGAGAGAAAGAGAGAGCTATAGGTGGAAACACCTGGGTGGTCCAGGAACACACACACACACACGCGTCACGATATCAGCTGTGGTACTTCCCACAATATGTCCTGTCCTCTCATATCTTCTATTCGCCTCTGTTTATTTCGTCTACTACTGTCTACTACACTACTGTGTCCTTTGCGCTCCTTTAGTCGCGCAATGCCGCGATTCTTGAATTCAACGTGTGCGACAGAGAGAGAGGAGAGTATAAAACCGTGTGGTTGTTACGTAGTGATGCATGGCTTGGTAATAGCTACAATACAACCAGCTTACAAGAGGGGTTCCGCTTCCATTCCGAACAGCGACTTGAGATTTATTGCCTCTGGGTGGATTGTGGATTCCCAGATTCCCCAGTTTGTCCTTATAAATAGCTCCTATTAATTGACCGTACTTGAGAGTTACCTCTCAGCAAGGAAAAAAGGAAAAAAGTTACAAGTTTCTTCTCTTCTTGTTCACGACAAGACTGAGCTAATGTTTTACTATATGTAATCGTTCATAATGTTTACAATTCGAAAGAGAGATTTCAATCTTTTTTTTCGTGATAAGAGATTAAAACTTAAAACTTCACTCTCGAAAAATCACACTTTCGCCACTAGTTGTACAATGTACTATTAACTTTTGCATATAGCATATAACGTAAAGAAAGTAGTAAGTTTTAGTAGATGAGTGCGAAGCCTGCATTAATTGAAATTAGTTAACAAAAATTTCAGTTATTTTGACAAAACCTAAAAGTGAATTTAACTATAGTAATTATGTGGTAATTATTAACTATGTAATTAGTTAAAATATTACTAATTGAATCTGTAACTGACATCTTTACCGAAATATGCAAACGCTTCAAAAAGTTTAGATTTTACAACGAAAATATAGTAAAAATTGCAATAATCGTTTCTTGTCTAGCAAAATCAGTGTAGCAACAATCAACCCGAGCTGCAGCAATTACCCCACTTATCCTAATTAAAACAGTGCTCCAACCAGAACCTAGTCAAAAATTATAGAACACCAATTGATCTACTAAAGTCCTACTTCAAGTATACCAAATAAAAAAAAATTCCCCAGCAACCAAAAATATTTCCCAAATTATAAAATACTTGACACTTTTTTTTATCAACACTGTAAATAAAAGGTTCTAAATAATTAGAGTTGATTTTCGGTATTAAAATAGAATCAAATGACGATTTAGTACCCAAAATTGGTACTAAAATAGTACCTTTCTTTTTACAGTGAAATTAAGCCAAAAAAAACGAATCAAAAGTGTGTTTTCTGTCTCAATTTGAAGTCCTTAGAAAAACTGTGATACAAAAAAGTACTTTTGGAGCTACTATTGCAAAGAACGACCATAACCATCAAGTAGTGAAGCATTCCTCTCAATCAAATTGTACAGAATTTGTCCACTTTATCAGAAAAATACCTTAATATAGGTAAGTTAAGGACTTTATACGAAAATACAAATTTTTTGTTATCTGCAATTTTTCCAGATAAAATTTTTCTCCACTCGACTATATACACACTATTCGTATACATATATACATATACACATGAGTGTAAAAAACAGTTCAAGGTTTTCGTTAAATAGCGTCTGCTCTCTTTCATCATACGGGTCGAAATGATTTTTTTTCCCTCTCGTTGCAAATGCGGCCGTGTGTATACGTATATATATAGTGGTGCGTCCTCACCAACTCATCCAGCAGCCCTAGCAACGCACATGCGCCCTTCTTGCACTTTCCTCTCTGCTTCGGGTGGTCGGGGATTGGCCCGGAGTAACACCCCCTCATAATGGGTTCACCCGTCCGAGCTAGGCCGGGAGTGAGACACTAAGAGGATCGCAGCATCCGCGGGACAAGGACCAAACGCGAAGGCTGAGGCGGAGGGCGAGGGGGCCGCGGAGGAATCGAGACAGAAATAGTCTGAGTGCGGAAGGACAAGTGAGAGAGTGGAAGAGGGCAACGGAAGCCATATTGATTTCCCTATGTTTCCCCGTGTTGTTACTATAGCTCCCAGCGAGGGCGCGAGTAGGATGAGGCCGTCGCCTCCCTTTCAAAAACCCCTTTTCCACCCTCCTGCAACCCCCTTAGTTCCATTCCTCCCGGTCCGACCAACGACGTGTCGACGGACGTGAATTCTCTTCCGGATCTTCCCTTTTTTCAAAACATTTTCAAGATTTGCAACATTCTTTCGATATAATTATATTATTCTTTTTGGTACTCTTGTTTATGGATGCTTTTTGGTATATTGATAACAAATTGCCATAATTACCCCATGCCTTTAGGGGCAATAAATTTTGCAAAGAATTATTTTAAGGATTGTTTTCGAAAGAACAGTTTTTCTGCGGATATCAAATTGAGACAAAAAACTAATCAAAAGTGTTGCGAAGCAACAAAAATGTTGCTTCGCAACACTTTTGATTAGTTTTTTGTCTCAATTTGATATCCGCAGAAAAACTGTGATTACACTTTATTAGACACTATATTTGTCTTACTATTTTTTAGTAGAAAAATTTTTTTAATTAGCCAACAATTATGTTGGTCACAATTTTATCTCAAAGTAAAAAAACTTTCCTTAATCCAATAATTACTAATGAAAATAATATTTAAGTATTAAAGTAGAGCCTGTAGTTTCTATCAAACAATAAATAATTCAAATGCGATGCAATCTCCAAAGGGAAAAACTAATTTCAGATAGAAAATACTCAAGTGGTACAAAGTAGAAAAACGAATTATAGTCAGACAATAATTATTTAGTATTAACTTCTGTCTCCAAAGTAGAACAATATTAACTATAGTCAGACAATATTTTTATCTTATGAAATTTGTCCCAAAGTAGAAAAACTGTTCATAGTCAGACAATAATTATTTGACATAAAATTTGGTCTATAAGTAGAACAAATATTTATAGTCAGACAGTAATTAAGTCTTTGAGTATTTACTCTCAAAGTAGAAAAACTAATTATAGTCAGGCAATAATTATTTAGTATTAAATTCGGTTTTCAGAGTAGAACAAGTAACTGTAGTCAGACAATAATTATTTGCTATTAAATTTTGCTTTAAAAGTAGAATAAGTAATTTAAGTCAGACAATAATTATTTGGAATAAAATTTGGTCTCAAAGTAAAAAAAAAATAATTTTAGTCAGACAATAATTATTATTTAGTTTTAACTTCTGTTTTCAAGGTAGAACAAGTAATTTTTGTCAGACAAAAATTAATTTCGTTTGAAATTTGGTCTCAAAATAAAAAAAACTAATTATAGTCCGTCAATAATTATTTAGTATAAAATTTGGTATCAAAGTAGAAAAACTAAATATAGTCAGACAATAATTATTTGCTGTTAAATTTTGTTTTCAAAGTAGAATAGGTACTTTTATGCAGACAGTATTTATTTGGTATGAAATTTGGTCTCAAAGTAAAAAAACTTATTATAGTTAGACAATAATTAAGTACATAAATATTAGGTCTCAAAGTAGAAAAACTAATTATATTCAGACAATAATTTGGTATTAAATTTTGTTTTCAAAGTAGAACAAGTAATTTTAAGTCAGACAAGAATCGAATGGAACAATATTTGATCAAGTAGAAAAAAACAAATTAGTAATACAATTGTTAATTGGAAGAAAATACAATTTCACAGTAGAAAATAGTTTTTCAATCAGACAATAATTATTTGGTATAAAATTTGGTCTTAAGGTCATGTTATTCAGTGTGAAGTTTTTCCATAGTAAAGTATATGGGGCACGTGACCACTGAATAACATGACCTTAAAGTAGAAAAAATAATTATAGTCAGACAATATTAAGTAAATAAATATTTGGTCTCAAAGTAGAAAAACTAATTATAGTCAGACATAATAAAATTAGTATAGAATTTGGTCTCGAACTAGAAAATTTGATTATAGTCAGACACTAATTAGGTAAATGAATATTTGGTATTAAAGTAATTGTAGTCACACAGAAAAAAAAGAAGTGTCATTTTAACACCAAATATAGTGTTAAAATTACACGCAACATTTTCAACCGACACTGAGTGATTTATACACTTGATATATGTGTTACTTGTTAATTAATGTGTTAATTAATAATGACTAATATTATACTAATTGAAAAGAGGAAAAGTCTTCCATGAAAACTACTCAAAATTAATAAAATTTTACTATTTTTAAGTATAGAGTAATAATCAAGATTTAGAGAGTAAAATCTACATTTGAATTATAGTTAAATTATAGTTATAGTTAAAAATATTTAAGTTTGGCCAAAATATAACTGAAATTTTTTGCTACTAATTCAATTAGTTAAATTTGACTAATTTTCTAGTTATATTTAATAATAATTAGTAATATTCTATTAATAATTAGTTATTGTGTACTAATTGTTAAAGCAAAAACTCAGCCAAAATTTTAGTAATAATTAGTTATTTTTAACTATTTCAGATTTAGAGATGAGGTTGTTAGTAAAATCTCGACAAATTTTATATTATTTAGTTTAAACAAATTTTTGTTTGGCTCAAATAAAATTTTTATTTAAAACAAATAAAAAGCCTAGTTGGTTCTGGAGATAAAAATAAGAAAATAAAAATTTTCTCTGGATTAAATGGAATCAGTACCGTTATAATGAAAAAAAAATTATTTAACTCAAATAACTGATAATAGTAGTCTATTATCAAATAAATATTTACTTGAAACAAGTAATTTTTATTTAAGTCAATTAAATTGTATTTAAATCAATAATTTTATAGTAGTCATAGCAAATATCATTTTATTGATTTAAACAAAAATTTCATTTGTTGAGGCAACTAATAAATTTATAGTAAACATTGCTAATTGAAATAGAACCCTATAAAAATATTAACCTATTTTTTGGTCGAAAGTGACTATAATTCAGATTCAGAGAGTAGGAAAAATCCTCTATCAAATTATTCATCAACTAATTTAAATTTAAAAGTTTGTTTTTCTTTAGCAAAAAAGGAATGGTCATTGTTACTACTACAGTGTCAGGGAAACATTATTTCCCAAATGACAACCCGCTCTTTACAAGGAGATGAAAAGCCCTACAGTCCCAGAATATTTTTCCCCGACCGAGTCCTAAACAATTGGTTAATTTATCAATAAACCCTAATTTATTGAAGCGATTATTATTATTGAGGATTATTAATTCACACACACTCTTAACATCTAAGAAAGATTAACCAATATCTACATTGGAATGAGGCAAACCCCGTAATATAATCAACAAAAACTCTCGTTTTGAGGTAATATCCAAATTGTAGAGTCCAGCTAGACAGGAAAATCACCGGTCCTGCGGTTTTCTCGGTTCCTTGTCGCGATGGATTGCCACCAAGATCCCCTTCCAAAATACATTAGAAGAAAGACCTGCCTGAGTAGTTTCGGACCATTCCTATTTTATATCGCGAATCAACGTTCTTATATAGTCTAACTTACGAGAATAATTGCTCTTGTGAGAAATCCCATTTTTTAAATTAAGATCCTGTCAAATTTAGAATTCAAGAGATATCATCTATTTTTACGAAATTAATAGATCCTGACTATTAAGAATGTGAAAAATAATCTCTCGTAATTCGAGAAACAATCATTTTAGTATAAAACGATCAATAAAATACAAGAATAAATGTATATTACTTTCTCTTGAGTATACTCTGGAAGAAAATTTAGGAACTGACGAATCACTTCGATTTGCTGCTTGGTAATATACCATCAGGAGTTTTACCATTTGAAGCTATAGGCTAAGTTCGGTCGGTAAACGACGTTCATTCAAATAAATTTTGTTTTATAATTTATAAATAAATAAAAAATTTATAAATTTATTACTCTCTAAATCCGAATTAGTAGAATTCTACTAACAAATAGTAAAATTTTACTAATTTTTAGTATAGTTTTCATGGACGACTTTTCCCCTTTTCAATTAGTAGAAAATGTTACTAATTTTTAGTAAAATTTTACTACACTGAGAAAACGAATTATTTGGTTCAAACAAAATTTGTTTAAATCAAACTTAAAATATCTTTGCTATACAGTCAAACATATTTAAGTTTAATTCAAACATATTTTTTGGTTCATTTAAAGAAATAATATATTTAATTCAAACATAAGTTATGGTTCATTTTAAATTATTTATAATAAACTTTTAAGTTTGAATCCACCATAAAAATTTTTAAACATAATTTTTGGTTAAATCAAAACAGAAAATATGTTTGAATTAAACATAATTATTCAAACAAATAATATTTTTGAATCAAAGCAGTAAATATTTTCTATATGTTGGGATTAAACTTACAAACTAATTTCAATTAAACAAAATCATTTAAAATTATTTTTCTATTTGAATTAAGTATAATGTTTTCTCAGTGTAATGTTTTAGTTGAATTTCACTAATTAAAAGTTATTTATTTCACTAAATAAATTATAAAAGCTGTTTGATAAATTATTAATAAAACAGTTCTACTAATTTAGTAGAATTCTACTAAGCAATTAGTAAAGCTCTACTAATAATTAGTAACGTTTTAAAAAATTCTGAGAAATTCAATTATTTTAAAAAATTTGAAAAAAATTCTTCACAAGAAATTTATTATTTTCATAAATAATATTTTTCTCCACAATTCAATTATGTTTACAAATAAATTTTTTCATAGGAATTCAATTCTTTAACAAAATTTTTAATATAATTTGTTGTGAGAATTCAATTATTTTCTCATCTTAAATTTATTATAAGTTATTGAATTTCAAAAGGTTTGAATTTGAAAATATGAATTCCTATAGAAAAATAATAATATGATTAAATATTTATTTAAAAAAGAAGTTATTAATGTTTTTGAATAATTTTACAATTAAAGAAATTCGTAAATAAGTGTAAAAGTCATAATTTTTTCTGGAAATCAGGGAAAAGTCAGGGAAAAACAAAATTAAATTTTTTTGGCAACCCTGAATAAATTTCTAATAGTAATACCTAAATAAATAGAAATGCAAACAAATATTTATGACTCTAAATATATAATATCTCTACTAAAATTTTCCACGTGACTACAGAAAAATAATAAAAAATTTTTGAAAGTTTGATTTTCTTCAAAAAGAAGCAGAAAAGTTTCAACAAAAAATTGTGATTATAAAATGAGAATTAAGCCAATTTTTTCTATTGGACTAAAAAAAAATTATTCGATTCAGATAACCGATTAATTTATCAATTAATTAATTAATTAATTAATTACATTAAAATTAAAATTAATTAATTTAAAATTAATTAATTTATCAATTAAATATTTAATTGATAATAGTCTATTAATCGGTTATTAGAATTAAATATATTTTGTTTTTTAGTTTTAAAAAGAAATCAGAATTTTGGTAAAAATTGTAATTGAAAAAAAAATATTCTGCAAGTTTTTTTTTTAAATTACTTGAAATTGTGTTAAAATTTGTCATTAATCGATATTGAAAAATATAAATTTTTAACCTTGTTTAAAAAAATCAGAATTTTATAAAAAAAACGTGATTAAAAAAAGGAATTGTGCAAATATTTTTCATCATTTTCTAAACTAAAAAAAATTTATTTTATTCAAATAACCGATTACTTTATTATTATAAATTAAATCTTATTTGAATCATACACTCTAAATCTGAAGCAGTGAAAATTCCACTGATTCAGATTTACTGTGTATTATTTTTATTGGAGTCAATTAAATGGTATTTGAAACAATAATTTCAATACTTGAAAGAAATACCAATTAATTAATTGAAATAAAAATTATTTGATTAAAATAAATATTTAATTGATAAATAAGAGTAAAATAATCGACGGTTTTTGAATCAAATAGATTTTTTTCAGTTTAAAACAAACTGATAATTTTATGACCAAAATTTTGATTGATAAACCGAAAACATGCAAAATTGGTATATTTTTTATTTCTTATACCCAGAGAAAAGATATATTTGACTGAAAACCAAATAGACTTTTTATCTGTTTCAAATAAATTTTATTTAGTTTAAATAAAATCTTATTTGGCTCAAATATATGTTTTGTTTATGTCAAATAAAATTTTTATTTAAAACAAATAAAAAGTCTAGTTGGTTCTGAGACAAATATACGTTAATATATTTTAAAGGAAAAAAAATTGCAATATTTTTTATACTTTATAATAATATAATTTTATAATTTTAAATTCCAAGAATTTGATTTTTTTTAGCAAAAAAGGAAGGTCATTAATTACTACTACAGTGTCAGGGAAACATCATTTCCCAAATGACAATCCGCGCTCAAACAAGGAGATGAGAAGTCCGGGGGCCCCAGAATATTTTTTCCTGTCTGCGCCCAATACAATTTTTCATGCACCGTGCACTAGTGCGAATGAATTATTTTTTACACACAAATTAATGTAGTAAAAACCTTGTGATATTCTTCCAAAGAGAACCCTATGGGGTTTTTTGAAAGACCCAATTTCCATTTAAACCAGCGACGCTAGCTTCCGCGTAATTAAACGCTCAGCGCGTTCCCGCTATAAGATTAAATGTAATTCCCAAATTGTAAGCCCAGGTAAACAGACAGGAAAATCATCATACCCTCCGGTCCTCTCGCTCCTTGTAGCGAGACTGTCACCAAGATCCCCTTCCAAAATACATTAGAAGAAAGACCTTCCTGAGTAGTATCGGACCTTCCTATTTCATATCGCGAGTCAATGTTCTTATATAGTCTAACTAACGAGATTAATTGCTCTTGTGAGAAACCCCATTTTTTAAATTAATTCCTGTCAAATTTAGAATTCGAGAAATACACTCTATTCTTGCGAAAATAATTGATCCTGACTATTAAGAATGTGAAAAATAATCCCACGTAATTCGAGAAACAATCGTTTCAGTATAAAACGATCAGTAAAATAGCTGAGTAAATGTACTATTTTTTCTCGAGTTGTACTCTGGGAGGAAATTTAGGAACTGACTATTCACTTAGACTTGCTGCTTGGTAATATACCATCTGGAGTTACCATATGAAGCGGAAATTCGGTCGGTAAATCCAAGTACTGTCGATAAGCCCGCTTGTTCTCGTTTCCTACCTTATCTTTCAGTTATCAATTATTACTGAAGGATAAGGTGGGGAACAACAAAGCTATAAATGGTAAAATCTTAATATATTATTTTTTTTAAAAATTGTTATTCAACGAAATACATACAGCATTCAACGATTTTTTATAAACATTTTTTTAATACCTACAATAACTTTTATTAATTTTTATTCTATTTATACGTTTTATTACATTTTATTTTTATTTAATATCATTTTAGATTTTCATTATATATCTTTATTCAGTTTTATTTTAGTTTTTTATTTTATTCTTATTTAGTTTAATTTTAGTTTTTTATTTTATTTTTATTTAGTTTTATTGTAGTTTTTTATTTTATTCTCATTTAACTTTACTTTAGTTTTTAGCTTTATTTTTATTCAGTCTTATTTTATTTTAATTAGTCCAACAAAATTTTAATACAATTTTTATTTCATTTAACAAATAAAATTATTCACTGTTTACAAGCAACTTTCTAAAAAATATTTTCCCAATAAAGAAAAATTGATTTAAATAAACGATTATAATTGGTTATTATCAAATAAATAAATATTTTTTGATTAATTTGTATCAAATAATAATTATTATTTCATTTTTATTTAAGTCAATTTAATTGAATTTGCTTCACATACTGAAATAATTGGTTCAAATTCAATGTATTTGGTTTCAATAAAAACTAATATTTGATTCAAGTAATTATTTTTATTTAATAATAGACAAGTAGTCGGTTATTTAAATCAAATCTTTTTATTAAATTCTACAATGAAGTGTTTTTCCCGTCAGTGTAAAAAATATACTTTACATTTTAAAAATAAAAGAATTTTACACATGAAACTGAAAATTTTATACCAATTGTTAGAGAAAAATTACCACACTGAAAAGAAATTTTTGTTTGATTTAAATAACCGATTATTTATTATTATTATTTATTATTATTTGTACTCATAAAATATAATATAATTTTACAAAAATGATAAGCAAAGTGAACCAAAAATTTTCAATTCACTTACTTTCACAATATTGAGTGTGTAACTTTTCCCTAAATATTCATTTGAAAACCACAAAAATATTTCTTGCATTACGTTACTTTCAATCACAATAAATTCAATAAAATGCAGTAACATTTTATTCTGCAATATTTACTCAACTTGATTTACATTAAAAATTAAAGTTCAATAATTGAAATTAACTAACAATTCAATTAAAATTAAATAATTGAACATAACTTGAAATTTGATTTAAATTTAATTCAAATTAAATTAAATTATAATAAATTAAGTCAACTTTAAAAAAGAATTTATATACATTAGATTAAAAATTAAAAAATTAAAAATTCAATTATTTTCAAAAGTAATCAAATTCTTTTCCAAAATTCAATTATTCAAAAAAAAATTTAATAAAATTCTTGGCAAAATTCAATTTTAATAAAATTTTTGTCAAAATTTCAATTATTTTCAATAATTTTCCTCAATTTCATATAAATTCTATTATTTACAAATTTTTTTTATAAATTTCTTTGCAATAATTATTTAATTATTTTCAATAAATAATAACATTTTTCACAGGGATTGAATCATTTTCATAAATAATAAAATTCATTTCAGGAAATCAATTATTTTCATAAATTAAACTCATTACAGAATTTCAATTTTTTTTTATACAATTTTAATCGAAATCCTCAAAAAATGTAATTGTTCTTAACAATTTTATTAGAAATCGTCAAAAGAAATCAATTATTTAAAAATGTTTTATAAAATTCTTTCTAAGAATTAAATTTTAAAAAATATTTATCTATTCAATAAATTATTTATTTTTGCATTTAAATAATTGAATTTTCGTAGAATTTTCTTACAAAAATTGATTTTAAAAATGAATTTCAGTTAAAATTTTAGATTTGAATATTAAAAGCATTATAGCATAAATTTTAAGAAATAATTGAATTTTGAAAAGGTTTCAAATTAAATTCTTTGAAAATCTTAATTTTTCATACTTATAACCAACAATTCTGTAGAATTAATTATTTTAAAAAAGTTTAATTTCATTTTTTAAAAATTATTTAAAGTGTTTATTTTTTAATTAAATATTAAATTATTAAATTGAAGAATTTCTGAATATAATTGTTTCGTTAAATTGAACTGTAAACAAATGGATTTGAAAGTTCTCAAAAAATTCTTTCAAAAATTATTAAAGATAATTGATTTAAAAAAGAATTTTATTTAATAATTCTAGAAAATAATAATTGAATTAAAAATGATGAAAATAATTTTGAAAAAATTACAGTAAAAATATTCCTATATATAAAATAATGATCTTATCCCTCGATTATCTTTAATTTATTATAAAAAATCAAGTACCTATCACTCCGAGTTTTCGACTCGGAGTGATAGGTATTTCTTCATTTTTTATAATAAATATTTATTTTTTACTTATTCAATTTTTAATTTTTTTAAATTTTTTTATATTTTTATAAATATAATTAGGATAATTTGTTAAATTTCAAAAAGGTTTGAATTTTAAATTTTTTAAAATCGTGATTCCTGTGGAAAAATAGTAATGAATAAATATTTATTTAGGAAAGAAGTTATTGATGATTTCAAATATTTTTACAATCGTTTTTAACAAATAGAAATTCTTGAAATATTTTTTCCAAAATAAATTTAAAATTTCTTAAACAAAATTTGATTTATTTTTTTTTTACTTAAAACTTGTACTTTGTTTATGAATTATAATTGAGAAACAGAAAATACACAAAATATTTTCTACTTTCTAATTTTAATTTTCCAACAATTTTTTAATTTTTTTTTTTGGAAAAAAGGAAAAAAAAGTTTCATAATTTCCATTTGTCAAACAATTAAGTTTTTCATATTAAAAAAAAGGATAATATTTTGCAGGATTTACATTTGTTAATTACCTAAAACGTTTGTTACAAAATGCTAATTTTTTAGAAACAAAGAAATTTAATAAAACCAAAAAAGAAAACAAAAATTCAGTGAAAATATTTTTGAATTATTTGAAAAATAAAAATAGTATTAAATAATTTAAAAATAGTAAAAAAATAAAGGAGTAGATTTATATTATAGCATTATAATATTATACATTATATTTATATAATAAATAATAATTTAATTTATATTCCAAAAAAATTCTTTTTATTCGAAAAATTTAATTCCTGTAATTATTAATAACAAATTAAAAAAAAATGTTAAATAAATAAAATGCAAAAAGGGATGGTCGATTGTCACTACTACAGTGAAGGGAACGAATTCCCAAGTGACAACCGCTAACTGTGAGGTCTCAGAAGTATCAGACGTCTGAAATGCAGTGGCCAATCTTTCTAATTCTATGGCTAAGGTTGGATTTTTTGCGTTCGTCTTCGTGGGGGGAGCGGGCACACGAATCCCGACAGAACGGCTTTGCTTGAGTACTTGGGTGCGGACAGGCTACACAACCCTTCTAGACTCGTCGATATCTGATGTGGCGTATAAACCAACATCTTTGAATTCCTCAGTTACCAACTATACCACCACCAGAAGAAGATCATGGACGTCACTGCACTCATCGGTCCTCCTCTTCGTCCTCCTCGCAGATTGCGGCTGTCACATCCCTGGCACATTATCGATGCGTCAGAGTTCCTGAGTAGTTGCGGACCATCCCTGCCTCCATCTCTCTCTTATTTCCCTTATATACTAAACGTCTGTCCTGTATCACCATTTGTGAGAAAACCCCCCAATTTGCCAATTTTTTTTCCCCCGAAAATATTTACAATAACTTTTCAATTTTTCGTGCAATAATTGTTCATCTAAAGGGGGATAATAAAAATAATTGTTTCAAGGTGAATGGAAAGTATTATTTTGTTATATAATGATCAATAGTTTTGCAAGGAATAACGTGTAAGGATGGAAGGTTAGCCCTCTTGCGATAAACGGTCGAACTGCTTGAGCAAAAAAAAACTATCGATCGCAAGTCTTGAGAAAAAAAAAATTATTTTCTCCCGAAATTAAAAAATACAATTTTATAAATAATTGTTTTGTTGTTTATGAATCACAAATATGATAAATTTATCAATTGTTTAAATAACTATTCAGTTTGAGAGGAAAAAATAGAAGAACCTACGGCGAGCTACTTTACCATCCGTGAATATTTTCCTCCTCACAAGGTAATTTTTTTTTAAAACTAAAAAACAATTAACAACTTATAACAATATTTTTTTTAATTTACTAATTAATTTATTTATTATTTTATTAAATTGTTTTTTCTCGAAATGGTTAAAAATTCTAAATCAGTTCAAATCAGTACAAAAACAAGGCGTAATTTACAGTCGGTTAGGCAGAAATGTACGGCTAAGAAAACACAGAGGTAAATACCAACCACTAACAATAACTCTTCATCTCTTCCTTATCATCAAAATATTTATTTAAATAAAAATAATTATTATAAATATAATTATTATAAAATAATTATTCTAAAATTATAATCAACTGCAGAGAAAAAAAGCAAATTACCTTCTTTTTATTGTCTATTGTTTACGAAAACGATACCTTCGAAAATCGAATGTTTATCGAAATTAACTTTGGCTAACTTCCAGTTAATGATTTTTGACAACTTTTTATTTACATTAAATTTCCTTTATTGAAAAAATTCAGAAAATATGTAAATTACTTCTATTTTACTAAAACACTTTTTTCAATTTACTTATCAATATTCTACAAGTTATTTTTGTTATTGTTTTAAATTCAAAAAAACATTTAAAAAAACCCGTTACTTGTAAATATAACCAATAAATTATATGAATTTTATAAGAAAAAATGCTCATATAATAAATTATTATTCAATTTTCTGAAGTTAAATCATGAATACTCAAGATTGTCTCAAAATTGGTACGTGAATATATTTTTATAATTATATAATTACAAAAATTATAAGTCAAAACTATTAATTTAACGATGGAGTGATAAAATAATTGTTTATATTTTTAATTATATTAATCAAAAATTGTGAACGTTCAAGTGAAAGACAATATTTTCATTACTCCCTTTAATTTGTATTTTATCAAAAAAATTATTTTCTTTCTACTAAAAGAATTAATTTTCAACTAAATTAAATCTTTAATTTATATTGTTTTTCATTACAGTTTAGTTATTTTTGAAATTAATTACACTGAGAAAAAACGTCCCTAAAGTTTTGAACGTTTGAATAAAAGAAATATATTATCTATTTAAATAATTTCAAAAGTTACCAGAATTAAATTAAAAATAAAATTAATTTAATCAAATAATTTATTATAGAAAGGAATTAATAACCAAAAAAAAATATATATTTCCTAACAAATTTCAAATTTTAACGAAATATAAAAAAAAATTTATATTTTTTCAGTGTAAACAAAAATAATATTTTGTTAAAATTTGAACGTTCTGAACTTTAAGAAAATGTAAATTGGGTTAAAAGATAAATTCAAATATTGTGAAACATTTACAAAAAAAAATAAAAATTTAATATTTTTACAGATGAGAATATTAAACATGAGCCCCATTTATACACGAAAAAAAATGGTATTGCAATCAGAAAACTTGTCGTTAGTAATTTACCCCCTGAGGTCAGTAAAAAATTATATCCTCTAAAAAATTTAAACTGTTTTTAATTTACCCTCAATATTTATCTACTTCTAAAATCTTTTTACTCTTAATATTTTTTCAAAAATGAATTAATTTGAAAACAGTATTTTTTAATGAAATTTCATTTTCAATAATTAAAAAAAAATTTGACTCTTTATTAATTTACTTAATTAATTACTCTTAATATTTTTTTTGACAATATAAATTAGACTGTAATAAGTAATTTTTAATGAAATAATAAATAAATAAATTAATTAATTAAATAATAAATTAATAACTTAAGTATGGAAACAATTTAAATAAATTTAGAATTTATTTATTTAATATTAATTATTAATTATTCTTTTTTAATTATTAATTATTATTTTTTAATTGTTTATTAATATTATTTATTTATTTAATAAATTTTCAATTTTGCAACTAGCTTAATTACTAAGGGGAAACTTTACAAATTATAAAAGTTAATAATTATAAAAGTAATAATAACAAAATTAATAAGTAAAAAAAATCATTTAACAATATCTTTGTTGGCAAACTTAATTAATTACTAAAAGCAAACTTTATATAAATTACAAAAGTCAATTGTTACTAATAATTAGAAATTGAAAAATAAAATAAAAATTCAACATTATTTTTGTCAGAAAACTCAATTAATTTATAAAATCCAAACTTTCAGACACACGAAAAAGATATTAAATTTCTTTTCTCGAAATATGGACAAATTGACAAGTGTTTATTGAGACAAGACTGCAAATCAAATTGTATTCGTTGCTTCATCACATTCAAGAATGCTGAAGATGCTTTACAGTAAAATAAAAGAAATTCTCTAACCTATATTCTTCTCTTAAAGTTCTTTTTCATTAATTCATTTTATTTTTTATTTTAAATTTCTATTTTTAATAAAATATTTTTTCCTTTTTTAAGAGCAAGAAAAGCGGGGTATGAAAACTTTATTCAACTGAATAATCGAACACTAACCGTTGAACCGGTATATTCATGGTTTCAGCCTGAAAAAAGGAGAATAAATTTAAAAAGAAAACGAGAAAGTACACCAGAACCAGAGGAACCACCAATCAAAAAATTAAACGAAGATTGTCTCATCAGAATTTTCGAATATCTTCCAATTACAGATAGACTCAGAATTGAAAGGGGTAACACTTTATTAATTATTGTTAAAAACATAATAATAATTATTAAATTTAGTAGCCAGTGAACTAATTAATACATTAATTAATTACCCAGAAATATTAGTAAAATTATCATTAAATTAATCAGCGAAATAATTAATAAATTAACCAGAAAATTAATTAATTAACCAATAAATGAGTGAATAAATTAACCAGTTAATTAAAGTTGATTATTAAACTAATTAATTGACGAAATAATAACTAAATTAACAAATGAATGAATTAATATAATAATTAGTAAGATTGTTAATAAATTTACCAGCAGAATAATTAATAAAGTAGCCAAAGAAATAATTAATAAATTAACCAGCAGAATAATTAATTAAATAGCCAAAGAAATAATTAATAAATTAATCAACAAATTAATGAATCAATTAATTAAGTAATTTAGGGTTTCAAATGAAATATGTTGAGAAAAAAATATTTCTAATTAAACAATTAGTCAATAAAATAAATTAAAAATTCCAATTCAGTTTCAAGGCAATTTCGCGCAGCAAGTTTCAAATCGTGGAGCAGAATTAAGTACCTAAAAAATTCCTCTTTCAAAACAACTGACACTACAAGAAGTATAATGGCATTTAATAAAATTCTACAAAGATGCGGACGTTACGTGACTCGCGTGAGATTAAATTCCAGCAATGGTGAATATAATGAGGAATCACTTCGAATTTTACCGATTTATTGTCAAAAATTAAATTCCCTGTATGCAAGTTCACTATCATCGTCGACAGCATTGAAAATTTTAGCCCTTCGCTGTCAGAATATTACAAAAATTGAACTATCATTGGAAAATTGTTTTGAAGATTCAGATGATGATTTTGCCTTCTTATTTTCTTTGAATAGAAAATTGAAATATGTTGATATTTGTTATGGCTACATAAATGGCACTTGTCTACTACAATTACCACCTGAATCGATACAGTCAATCGTTTTGGACAAATGTCTAGCGTCTGCCGATCATTTAATAGAAGTAAGCAACAGTATTTATTATTAATGTTTATTTGGACAATTGAAAAAAAAATTATTTAATTTAAATAATAAATTACTTGACTATAATTAAATAATTAAATAAATATTTATTAATAGCAAACAAATATTTATTTGTAGGAAAATATAATTTATTTTCAGCAAATAAATATTTATTTCAATCAAATAATTTTATTAACATTTTTTTTTATTTACTAACAATAGTATTTAATCGAAATATTTTTATATAAATATTTTATTTATTTACTCAAGTAAAATTATTTTCAAAAATTACTGACTGCAATGAAAAGCAAAACCGAAATTAAATTTAGTAACTTAAATTTTTTTTGTAACATGACAGAATATTATTCTAATAAAATAAATAAATAAATAAAAATTATTAGCCTGATGTAAATATTCATTTAAAAAAGTCAAGTAATCGATTATCTGATTTAAAAAATTTTTCTCAAGTGTATTAATACAGACAATTACATTCAAATTACTCGGATAGAATTAAAAGGAGTTTAATTTAGAAAAACCTAATTACATCCTTCCAATATACATGATTACTAAATAATTACTTGTAACGAAATATCAGTAAAAACGATAATTAGCTAATTACTTAATAATCACCTAAATAATTATCAAAAGTATTCACCACTAAATTGTGTTTTAATTTTTAAAAATTCGTACAAATATTGTAGAAAAAAAAGTATTTTTAAATATTTTATTTTTACAAATATTATAGAAAAACCTTAACAACATAGAAAATTTACATTGTTCATATTTTTAAATTTACACTGAAAAAATATAATTTGATTCAAATAACCGATTACTTTTCTATTATCAAATAAATATTTACTTGAATCAAATAATTTTTATTCAAATTAATTAAATAGCACCTATTTGCTTTAAATATTGAAGTTATTGGTTCAAATATAATTTTTTTTTTGGTTAAATAAAAATTATTTGTTTCTAGTCAATTTTTGTCTTCAATAAAAATATTATTTGATTCAAGTAAATATTTATTTAATCTAAAAAAGTTATTTGAATCAAATTTTTGTTTTAATGTTAATGAAAAGAATAATTTTTTTTTTAATAATACTTGTAATAATTTTTTAAAAGTATTCTTATCCTTTTATTTCTTCCACAGGCAGTGAAGAATTATAAAAAATTATACGAACTCGATTTGACTGATTGCGACATTACCGGCCTTTTACCAGCTCTAAAAAATTGTGCCAATACTTTAAATACCCTTTTCTTCCAAGATTGTGTTTTGAGAAATAGAAATGAAGCCGATTGTATAAAATTTTTTGTCAATCTTCAACAATTATGGCTTGTCACAAATTTATGGGTTACTGATGATTTTTTGTACCACGTTGGACAAAATTGTCACAAAATTTCTTCCGTATGCATAATAGGTAAAAAAAATTAATTTTATACTAAAAAACTTTATAATAAAATAAAAATTAATATTATCTAATATTATCAATACTATTCATCAATATCATCAATAATAAAAAATTCCCACTTTTTGAAATTTAGTTCAAATTTATTTATTTCTATAGAAACTATAAAAGGAAATTTCAATAAAATTTTAAATGTTCAAATAAACAAAATTTTGTCTTCTATTTAAATATTTTTCTAATTTACTATAAACAAAAAAAGATATTTTTTACTCAGGGCCTTCTAAACTTTTTATTTGTTTCAAATAAATTTTATTTGGTTCAAAAAAAATTTTTTCTAGGTGCACTGAATTAAAAAATATTAGAAGCTCAACAGTTAGTTAAGAATTAATTTTTTAATATACAAAATCATGTGTTTTAATAAATATGAACAAATAATAATTTTTAATAATACAAATTTAAAATTTGAACATTCGAAATTTTAGGAAAGTAAAAAAAAATAATTTTCTAAAAGTTAAAACTAATTTATTATAATTATAATATTAATAAAATATTAATTACTTACAATTACTATTAAGAGTTTTTTTTAATGAAATTAAATTCAATTCGACAGGTATGAACGAAATAATAACAGACTTTGGAATTGGCAATTTAGCACCACTGCCAAAATTAGAATGGTTAAATATCAAACTATCGATAACGGGCACAGGATTGGAGAAGATGTTGAATTTAAAATATTTAGAAATTAATAGCGACGGCTCATTAACGGAAGATGCATTGTGTAAGATTTTACAGAGAGCAGAGAAATTAGAAACACTGAAAATCAACGATGAAATGTACACGAGAAATGATTGTAAATTAATAAAAGTCGCTATTGAAGTCTGTGAAAAAAGGGAAAATAATTTACCACTACGTTTCATTTTCCAAACAATATCAGAGAGAGACAAAATTGAGCATTTAACCCGAATTTCTCCTAATCTCTTCTTTGAATTAATTATGTAAAAAACAAAATAAACAGTTCTTTTTTAAAATTCACTGAGAAATAATTTTTCGCACACAGTATATTATAAAAAAGGATAATTTAACTGGAGTAAAATTAAAAAAAAATTATTCATAAAAAATTTTAATGAATTCAAACAATTTAAGGAAAAATGAAATAAATTTTTTTAGAACACATAAAGCAACAACAACAACAAATAAAACAGTGAAATAGAACAGTAAGCAAGCAAATAACAAAATATTAATGAAAATTTAATAAAATTTTTAGGAAATTCAAATAAAATTGAAAGGCAATTGAAATAAAATGAATAAAATTTCTAAGTAATGAAAATAAAACTATAAAAAATGTGAAACAAAATTTTTCAAAATTTCTCAAAATTTCAAATAAAATTAAAAATAAAAACCGAAAAAAAATTTTAAACTAAAAGAAACTAAAAATTCCCCAGCAATTCTCATTTAGTTGAAAAATATATTTTCTTTTTGTAAAGTTTTCGTCCTCTGCAATTTGTTTTCTTATCTAAATTTCACACATGAGATACGGTTAATGAAGGAATTAAAAACATGATAATAAATTGAATCAGCGATAAAGAAAAAAGGTAAACATTTCTCTCACAGTCAGCATTGTTCTGAAGACGCAGAAATACAACTGCATTTTACTGCATAATCTATAGATTTTCGAAGCAAATCCAGAGGGGGGTTTTTTTAAAAATTACTTTCGAGAAAAAATGATCAATTTCGACGCTACGTGGCGCTACCAGTAGAAATACGAAAACTACTCAAAGCAGAATTTATAATTTCAGTATATAGCTTTCGTACAACGTGCAATACATGTGTTCGGTTTTTCTACTTTCAAGTTTTCCACAGTGCCATCAATTAAAGTTATTGAAAATATTGTAAGTAATCATTAAAATTGTTAAGGACAATCAAAAATATACTAAAATTAATTGAATTTTTCGAAAAAAATTAAATGAATTCATGAATTCTTTTTTGTTAAGAAAAAAATGTTTACAAGAAGAAGAAGAAGAATGTTAAAAAAAATCTACTAAAAATAAATAAATAATACACTGAATAATTTGATTAAAATGTAACGGATTCGTCCAATCACAATCAAATGAATTAAATTTATTATCTTGGTTACTTTTTACTTGACCTTTCTTTTCAAATTCTTGAAACTCTGTGTTTTCATAACATTGTGATTTAAAGCGAGAAATATTTAAATTGGAATTTAGCCATTAAATTATTACTTTCGTGGTTGGTTAATAATAATCAATTAGCATTGTTTAATTAATTATTATTAACAATTTATTAACAATTAATTAACTTTAACTAATTCACATTTAGAGAGATAATTTTCAAAAGAAACAATTTTCAACTGCTCGAAACAATAAATAAAACTAAAATGGAAAATAGAAAATAAATAAACTAGGATAGAAAATAGAAAATCAATAAACTAGGATAGAAAATAGAGAATAAATAAAACTGAGATAGAAAACAGAAAATAAATAAAACGAATTGCAAGAGAAAGAATAGAAAATAAATCAAACAAGTAAACAAAATTGTTATGTAATTTTTAACATTTTCAAAAATTAAATTTTGTGAAAAATATTAAATTTTACAACAACAAAAAATGCAATTTTATAAGAAAATGTAATTTTATAAAAAAAGTAATTTTGTTTTAAAAAAAACTTAATTTGATAAAAAAAAAATAATTTTATGGATAAAAATTAATTTTATGAAAAAATTGTAATAAACTTAAACTAATAAAAAAATTTTCCACAGATAAAAGAAGGAAAAGCAATAGAAAAATAAATATGGCACTATCGGTGGTTATGGCTGTTACAAATACTGATATTAAATCAATGAATATGATTAAAAATCGTTTGAAATTATCAGAGGCATTATGTATTAAAATTCCCCTTCAAGAATATCACGATACAACTACAACAAGTGAATGTGAATTTAATAAATTTCACTCTTCAACATTATCATGTCACGCGGACTCAAATTCAACTGAAAGCTCTACATCCGATACAATTAAATCGTCAAAACAAAACAAGGAATTATCAGAGGTCAGTATTTCAATAAGATTTTCACTTCCTCTCTATTCAATTTTTTGTGACAATAAAAAGAAATTTAGCTAAACTTTCTCTTTCTGATTAGTTGACTGACTTTTCTCACGATTTTTAATTAGTAAACATTTTTTCTAATTAGTAAAATTTTCCACCATTTTAATTAGTGAAAATTTCTGTTTCTAATTAGTAAAAAATTGTACTAATAGTTTTAATTTGTAGAACTTTCTATTTCTGATTTTTAAAACTATCGAATTTGTAAAACTAATTAGTAAAAATCTAGATTCAATCTAAATTGGTCCAATTTTTTTTTGTCAATTTTGAATTAAAAATTTTTTTAAATAAAAATTTGGACTAATTAGTTTAAATATAAAAACACTAAATTTAATTAGCAAATCTTTATATTTTCAAATTCTACATGAATTTGAATTAGTAAAAACTGAACCATATATAATAGTAAAAGTTTTCACTACTTTTTAGTAATTTTTTACTAAAACTTAAGTAAAAAAAAACATTGAAAATACTAAACAAAATAGTTAAATTTTACTAAAAATTAGTTAATTTTCTTACTAATGTGAATTAGTGACTCGATTTTCACAAATTGGGATTTAGAGAAATTAGTATTACTAATTAGTAAAACTTTCTATTTCTGAATCTGATCTCTAAATCATTCTATTTTGTTAATTAGAAAAACTTTCTACTATTTTTAATTAGTTTCAAAAATATCCTAATCTTTTATTACTTAAAACTTATTTAAATTTAAAAAATTAATTAAAATTTATTTTATTATCTAACCTTGCTACTATTTTTATTGACTAAAATTTGAATTAAAATGATAAATAGTCCACTAATTTCAATATTAGCAAACATTTTAACTAATTTTTCGTACAATTTTGCTGAGTTCAAATTCAGGAATTTAAAATTTTATTTGCTCAAATTGCTGAGAATTAGCGTAGAAATTTTTACAAATTAAAATTAGTGAACAACTTTACTCTATAATTCAAATTTAGAAAGTGTTAAAAAAATATTTATTTTTCGGAGTAACTAAAATTACTAATTTATTTAGTGAGATTGATTTTAGTAAATTAAAAATTTCAGTATACTTTACTAACAGAATTTGTATTTTTTTACTATCAGTTAATATTTTTTACTAACAATTGGCACATTTCTACTATGAATTAGTATTTTTCTATTATCAATTAATATTTTCCTACTAACAATTAGTAATTTTTTGAGATTTAGTATTTTTCTACTACTAATTAGTTGTCTTTTTAACAATTAGTAGTTTTTTAACATACTAATAGTACTTTTCTACTATCAATTAATATTTTTCTACTACCAATAAATACCAACTAAATCTGAATAAGCGAAATTTCACTAATTCCCAGCAAAAAGTATACCACTAATTTCAAAAAGCATTTATAAATTTTTTTGAGTGTATTTATTTTCTTATCAATAAATAATTTATTAAAAATTGAATTTCAGCAAACTTTAGCAATACGCGTCACTTACAGGAATCGTGATATCTTGAACTTAGGCGCTAATCTTAGGGAGCCATCCTGGCACAGATGGAATCCAAGACGACCTCAATACGATTCGGTAGACGATATACCAATAACATGTAACTCTGTATTCTACCGACTGGATATGAGAAATGATTATAAGGAAGACTTTCCCGTGGTGAGTGTCAACATAATTTCAAACAATTTTAAAATATAACAAAAATTAAAGAAAAAAATTGAATAATTGAATGTTTCTTGAAATTCAATTTCCACAAAGAATTTTATCAACAAATTTTTAAAGAATTGAATTTTTTCGACCAATATTAATAAAAATTTTACGAATAATTACATTTTTCAAGAAATTCGATTAAAAATTGATTAAAAATAATTGAAATTCTGTGATGAGTTTTATTTATTTGTGAAAATAATTGAATTCCTAATTTTTTCTACATATATGTAGAAAAAATTTTATTATTTTATTTTTGAACAATATTTAATTTATGCGAAGAATATTATTATTACTTTTAAAAAAAAAATTGAATTTGTGTAATAATTTGTACCTTTTCCAAACTTAAATTTTTTTTGTGTTTTTAACTAAAATTCTTCTATAAATACATTATTTTTAATAATTATTGAAAAAGTTCTTTGAGAATTTTCAAATTCATTTGTTTACAAATTTACAATTCAATTTTACCAAATTTCAATTATTCGTAAATTCTTCAATTCAATAAATATTAGATAAATAAAAACTAAAAATAATATTAAAAAATTTAATTAAACTTTCTCAAAAAAATTAATTTTACAGAATTGTTAGTTAAAAATATGAAAAATCCAGATTTCAAAGATTTTGATTTGAAACCTTTTCAAAATTCAATTATTTCTAAAAATTCACGCTCTAATGTTTTTAATAATTAATTATAATCTAAAATTTTTACTCAAATCTATTTTTAAATAAATATTTTCAGAAAATTCTACAAGAATTCAATTATTTGTCTATTTATTTCTTTATTTTACAATCAATTAAATACAAAAATAAATAATTTATTGAATAATTGAATGTTTCTTAAAATTAAATTCTGATAATCAATTTTATCAATAAATTTTTAAATAATTGAATTCTTTTTACGATTTTTAATATACAATTTTTTAAGAGTAATTACATTTTTCAAGGAATTCGATTAAAATTGTATTAAAAATAATTGAAATTCCGCAATGAGTTTTATTCTTATTTATAAAAATAATTTAATTCTTACAAAAAAATTTTATTATTTACGAAAATAATTGAATCCCTGTAAAAATTTTATTATATATAAAAATAATTGAATGATTGCGAAGAAAATAAAAAATTTGTAAATAAATGAATTTCTGTGAAATTTTTATTGTTTTATGTGAAAATTATTAAAGGTTTGCATAGAATTTTATTAAATTTCTTTTAAATAATTGAATTCTTTTGGAAAGTTTTATTAAAATATTAGATATTAAAAATCATTGAATTGAGAAAAATTTTTTTGAAAATAATTGAAATTTTAGAAAGAATTTTATTAAAAATTTTGGAAATAATTTAATTTCGGAGAAAAATTTTATTATTTCTAAAGATAATTGAAATTTTGACGAGAATTTTTTTAAATTCTTTAACACAATTGAATTTTTGCAAAGAATTTTATAACTTTAGAAAATAATTGTCTGACGTTTTGCTTAGGTGTTAGTAAAAAATAAATAATATTTGTTAGAAAGTAACTAATTATTTGTAGTAGAAAATTACTAAATATTAGTAAAACAATAACTAAAAAAGTAATCAAATTTTACTAATTGAATTGTATTAAATTTAAATGAAATTTTCGGTCCCTGTGTTTAACTAAATTAAGTTTAGAGATGTTATTAAATAAATATTTACTTATTTGCAATCATTTTTATTGAAATCAATTAAATTATTTTAAGAACTTTAAAAAAATATTTCAAGAACTAAATATTCAGAAAAAAAAATATTTATAGAACAGAATTTATTGGTTTGAATAGAATTGAATTGATGACAATAAAAATTATTTATTTCAAGTAAATATTTATTTTATAACAGTCAAGTAATAAATTTTAATTCAAATAAATTTTTCCAGAGTAATAAAGTTACATAATAATTATTTTTTAGAAAATGTCAAAAATATTAACTGTCAATTTTTGTTTCTAGAAATTTTGCAGGAACTGCGAGTTTCCTATTCCAATTCCGAACATCTACAGCTAAACGCACGTGGTACGAATGACTTCTTGACGATTGTATCGTCAATCCTGTAAAATACTGTGATAATGGACTGAAGCGGTAGCCGACTAAAACTAAATTTCTCATTGATGAGAAAGAGAGAAAGAAAAAAAAATTAAGAAAAACAAGAAAAAAAATTCTAGTGCCTTAAAATAAAATTTTGTTAAGAAAATGACGAAAATTCCCACAGAGTCGGAAACGGGCCGCATTGATCATTCAAAAAAAAACTTTTCTACGTAATTCTACGCACTAATTGTATATTTATAAAATTTCTAATTATTTGATAAAATCGGAAATGCCTTTCCGATGATAAAGATGACATTTAGAAATACTTATTACTAAATTCACAAAGTATATAATAATGTCTCATTATGTAATTAGTATTTTTATATTTCCTTTATTAATTAACGTTTATAAAATTGAAACGACGCAAAGGAAATAAATCCCCTGCGACTACTGAAAAATGTCAGTTAATTTTTCTAATTAATATATCAGTTTCATAGTTACTGCCGTAAATTTATGAATTCATTAATTTTTTTTCTCACAAGAAAGAATACAATAAGTGCAACAAATGTTTCCTTTCTTTCAAAGAGAAAAAAAATGAATAAATTCATATTTTTCAGTTTTATAAGAATTTCTTAAATAAAAAAAGGATAACAATTTATAATGTCTTAAAAACAAAGAAAAACAAATTGCAAAATATTAAAAATAAAAACAAAGATAAACAATTTCTAACATTTCAAAAAATTCGTTTTTACTTTTTCAGTACTCGTGGAAGAATTATTTTTCTCCGTGAAGCAGGAAAAAACCATTGTTGTCTATACAATAAACAAACAACTTTGTTTGAAAATTTCCAATATTGATGATAAAGAAAATAATTTTGATATTGGCTCATGTAATGAAATTTTATAATGAAATTATCACTTTTTAATTCGACATCTTTTTTCCTTGCTAAACATATTATAGCGGACAATTTTATTTTTAAGCCGATGCAGTATTTCAGAAATACGAATAAACAAAAGCGAATCTAATTTCTGCAGTATGAATTTTGCAGAATTATCTCAGTGAACAATAGCGAATTTGGAAAATTATTTTGAATATAAAGTGTAAAATATATTTAGTATCACAGGCAAAAAATCATATATTGTACATTAAAATAAGAATCACGAAAGCTCTTATTGTAAGCAAATGTTTCTCATTTTTTTAAATTAATGTTTTCTAGTATAGTAAGAAATCTTATTTTAATGCAAGCATAATTTTTTGTGTGATAACACTAATATTGAAAAAGCGCTCTAAAAAAAGAATCTTCAAACGCATTGTCTAAATATTTAATGAAAAAAAAAGAATACTCGACATCTTTGACTAATGTTTGTTTAAAAAATAAACTCATTCAAAACATCTGAATTATATAATGATTTTTACTAATTGCTCCTTCTTTCTATTTCTAATTCTAATTTTGATCTAATTCTAAGAAATTAAATTATAATAGAAAGTTTAATTTTAATTAAACAAAAATTAATATTAAAAATTTACCTAACTTGAAAAACTTGAAATTTATTTTATTTTAAATTAAAAAAACTTGAAAAACAACTCTGGTCTTGTAAATTTATTTTCACAATTTTTTGAGTCGAATATCAAATTTTGACTTTTTTCAGCAAATTGTAGCTTTTCTTAATTAAAAAAAAGATTTTTCCGAAACACGGAGGAACTCGGGACTTTTTTAGAATTTATTTCCGATTCGGAAAAAATTTGTATCTTGAAAAACGACGCTGGTCTTGTAAATTTATTTCCGCAATTTTTGGAGGCAAATATCAAATTGAAGCTTTTTTTTATTAAAGAAGAGCTTTGTCCGAAAAACAAAGCTAGTCAGAACTTTTTTAGAATTTATTTCTAATTCATGAAAAATTTATATCTTGAAAAACGACGCTGGTGTTGACTATTTTTTTAAACAATTTTTGGAGTCGAATATCAAATTTTGACATTTTTCATCAAATTGTAGCTTTTCTTAATTAAAAGAAAGATTTTTCCGAAACACGGGGGTAATAAGAACTGTTTTAGAATTTATTTACGATTCAGAAGAAATTTATATCTTAAAAAACGACGCGACGATGGTTTTGTGAATTTATTTTCACAATTTTTGGAGTCGAATATGAAATTTGGGCTTTTTTTCATCAATTTGGAGCATTGATTAATTAAAGAAGAGCTTTTTCGACGTGGATTAGTTATAATATTATTCTATTTATTATTAAATTATTATTTTCTGGAATTTTAAACTAATATTTTTCCTTGTATAAATTATTTTTAATAATTTTTGAAAAAGTTCTTTGAGAATTTGCAAATCTACTTGTTTACAATTAAATTTTACAAAATTTAGATTATTCGTAAATTCTTTGAATAATTTAGAAAAACATTCAATTCAACTTTTTAAAAACATTAATTCTACAGAATTGTTTGTTAAAAGTGTCAAAAAATAAGATTTTCAAAGATTTTAGTTTGAAATATTTCAACATTCAATTATTTCTAAAAATTCATGCTATAATGCTTTTAACATTCAATTAATATCTAAACTTTAAACTAAAATTCATTTTCAAATCAATTTTTATTAGAAAATTCTACGAGAAATTAATTATTTAAATATCTACAAAAATAAATAATTTATTGAAGAATTGAATGTTTTATAAAATTATTGAACTCTCATAAAGAATTTTGTCAACAAATTTTTAGGAATAATTACATTTTTCAAAGAATTGAAATAATTTATTTATGTAAAAAAATTTATTCTTTATGAAAATAATTAAATGTTTGCGTAGATTTTATCAAAATTTTTTTTTAAATAACTCAATTTTTTTGGAAAATTTTATTAAATCTAAAATTTTAACTGAAATTCATTTTTAAATTAATTTTTATAAGAAAATTCTACTGAATTAAATTATTTTTAATTGCAAAAATAAATAATGTATTCAAGAATTGAATTTTTCTTTAAAATCATTTTCCATAAGGAATTTTATCAACAATTTTTTAAATAATTGAATTCTTTCGATGAATTTTAATCAAATTTTTAAGAAAAATTGCATTTATCGAGAAATTTGATTCAAATTGTATTAAAAATAATTGAAATTCTGCGATGAGTTTTATTATTTGTGAAAATAATTGAATCTCTAAGAAGAATTTTATTATTTTTGAACAATATTCAATTTCAGCGAAGAATATATGTATCTATTCTTATTATTCTTAAAAATAATTGAATTTCTGCAATAATTAGTAACTTTTCCAAAATTAAATTTTTTTCGTGTTTTTAACTAAAATTCTTCTATAAAATGGGTTATTTTTATTAATTTTTAAAAAAGTTCTTTGAGAATTTTCAAATTTATTTGTTTACAATTCAATTTTACAAAATTTCAATTATTCGTAAATTCTTCAATATTAAAAATGCCTATATATTAGAAAATAAAAACGTTAAATAATGTCAATAAAAAACATCCGCAATTAAACTTTCTCAAAAAATTCATTCCCCAGAATTGTTGGTTAAAAGTTTGAAAAATTCAGATTTTCAAAAATTTTTATTTGACACCTTTTCAAAATTCAATTATTTCTAAAAATTTACGCTCTAATGCTTTTAATATTCAATTATAATCTAAAATTTTAATTGAAATCCATTTCTAAATAAATTTTTATTAGAAAATTCTACGAGAATTCAATTATTTAAATACAAAAATGAATAATTTATTTATTGAATGTTTCTTAAAATTGAATTTTCATAAAGAATTTTATGAATAAATTTTTAAATAATTGAATTCCTTTGACGAATTTTAATAAATTTTATTAAGAATAATTACATTTTTCGAGGAATTCGATTAAAATTGTATTAAAAATAATTGAAATTCTGCAATGAGATTTTTTATTTAGGAAGATAATTGAATTTCTAAAAAGAATTTTATTATTTACGAAAATAATTAAATCCGTGAAAAAATTTTATTATTTTTGAGAATAATTGAATTTCTAAAAAGAATTTTATAATTTACGAAAATAATTGAATGATTGCAGATTAAAAAAAATGTATAATTGAATTCCTGTGAAATTTTTTATTATTTTATGAAAATAATTAAAGGTTTGCGTAGAATTTCATTAAATAATTGAATTCTTTTGGACAATTTTATTAAACTATTAGTAAATTTTAAAAATCATTGATTGAGGAAAATGTTTGAAAATAATTAAAATTCTGCCAAGAATTTCATTAAAATTTTTGAAAATAATTGAAATTCTGCCAAGAATTTTATTAAAATTTTTAAAAATAATTGAACTTCGGAGAAGAATTTAATTATTTCTAAAGAAAATTGAACTTTTGAAGAAGATTTTTTAAAATTCTTGAACATAATTGAATGTCTGCGAAGAATTTTATTACTTTTGAAAATAATTGAATTTCTGCAATCATTTGTAATTTCTCTAAAATTCTCCAAATTATATCGTACAATTTACGAACTTTTCGTTTTTTCTGAATCAAATTATGGACTTTACGGATTTTTTTTTTAGAAAAAACGGATTTTTACGGACTTTAAGCAAAATTTACGAACCTAGTTCGAGCCCTGCAATCAACGAAAGAAAATTATACAAAAATAGAACATAAAAGAACATAAAAAACACATTAAACTATATTCGAATATAATAGTGCTAAATAAACGCAAATTGGAAATTCTTACGCAATTATCAGCACTTTAAAAATAAGAGTTTTCAGATGAGGAGCATTTGTCAACACTATTCATCTAGTGCATCTATTCTCTGGGTATTGTTTTTGAGCATAACACCCGCAGTATATGCCGTATGTGTATATATATGTGGTTGATTCGATTCACAATCCCGTAGGACGATTTTTCTATCAGTTTTTGCCTGTGAGTGTGTATGAATATACTCCTTTATAATATTGTACAAGCGCATGCAAGTATACACTTTTGCATTTTCGCACTATACATATACACATGCGTGCGAGATGTGCACGACTATTCAGATATTGTTGTTATTGTTGAGGGAACAATCGGCCATCAATAGGCTGCTCCGGCACAATGTATCTATTCAGGTGCGGCCAGAGGTGCTCAATCGATCGGCAAAAGTCGCGAGACTTTTCAAAACTTCGCGCCCCGCCTGCGAAAACTACTATATTCGCCAAGCGAGAGTGAGATGATAAAGCCTTTTCAAACCCCTCCTAATTCAGTGGGGTGGAGTGATATTAATGTACTCTCTCTCTCACTCTCCCTTCAATGTGCGCGCTTTCAAAACGCCCGCACCTCTCAACTTAAAGAATACATTGAAAATGTTTTCTCACCAATATTTACACATCGCTACTTTGATTATTGTTAAAAAAATTTTTTTTTCTCTTCTATTTTCGGACCTAAAGAAGAAGGTGAATTACGTCTTCTCAGGGTGAAAAATTGGAAATATTTCTCTTTTTTTTAAATCAGATGAATATTTATAAAAAGGTTTTAAAGGAATGTTTAGTAAAAATATTTTTACAATATTTTACTGTAATTTCCTTATAAAATGTTACCTTTTTTTAAATTTATAGTTAACTACAACCCGAGAAAAGTTTTCCTTATAATCCAAAGAAGTACATTTTTTAGACTTGTTTTGCTTTATTTAAAATAAATTTTTCTATCAAAGAAAAAAACTTTTTCTGATTCAAAGAATATTTCTTTTATTTAAACAACTTTTCATTGATTTCAGCCAATTTTCTTTGAATCCAAAAAATTTGTTCTTTGAATTAAAAAAATATTCCTTCAGTGAAAAGAAAATAATCAAAAAAGTATTTCTTTAATTTCAAAAAAAAAATTCTTTGAAACAAATAAATTGTTTATGAATTAAATGAATTTTTTTTTGAATGAAAGAAATATTTATTATCAATCTAAGAAACAAGTCAAATCAAATTTAAGTCAACAAAAACTACTTTCTGGGTCATTTTTCTACTTTGCCCGTCATTTTCACATTCACTGTGACAAATTTTTATTTTCATTTTCATTCTCACTTTTATAAATTTTTATTTTAACTTTCATTTTCTTTTTTAAAAAAAAGTGAAAATAAAAGTAAAAGTAGAAATGAAATTACATAATTGACCCTCAGATATAATAATTATATTTGTATTAAAATAAATGTATACTTGTCTCAAAATTTACTAACCTTTATATTATTTTGTTTCGAAATAAAAATTTTATTTGTCGCGCATAATTAATTTTTTTTCGAGCGCAAATAAACTTTCTATTTAGAGCAAATTAACTTTTCATTGAAACAAAATAAAATTTACTTGTTACAAATAAGTTTCTATTTAATTATTAGACAAATATTCTTTTTTCCCTGGGTGTATAATATTTCCATGAAATTTCCATATAAAATTCCCACAATATTTCGAATTTCTTCATGTTTTATAATAATTAAAGAGGATCGAGTGTTAAAATCATTATTTTATATTAAAAGAATATTGTTACTGTAACTTCTTAAAAATTATTTTCATATTCCATTTTTATCTAAAATTTAAACTAAAATTAATTTTCAAATAAATTTTTATTAGAAAATTCTACGAGAATTCAATTATTGAAATACCAAAGTAAATTATTTATTGAATAATTCAATGTTTCTTAAAATTTAATTATCATAAAGAATTTTATTAACAAGTTTTTAAATAATTGAATTCTTTTGATGAATTTTAATAAAATTTTTAAGAATAATTACATTTTTCGAGGAAATCGATTAAAATTGTATTAAAAATAATTGAAATCCAACGAAAAATATTATTTATGAAAATAATTGAATTACTGAGAAGAAACATAAAAAATTTGAATTCTTGTGAAATTTTTATTATTTTATGAAAATAATTAAAGATTTGCGTAGAATTTTTTGAAATAATTGAATTCTTTTTGACAATTTTATTAAATTTGTCAATTTTAAAAATCATTGATTAAGGAAAATTTTTGAAAATAATTAAAATTCTGCCAAGAATTTCATTAAAATTTTTGAAAATAATTGAATTTCGGTGAAGAATTTAATAATTTCTAAAAAAAATTGAAATTTTGAAGATAATTAAAAAAATTTCTGAAAATAAATGAATTGTTAAGAAGAAACTTATAAACAATTTGTAAATATTTAAATTCTTGTGAAATTCTTATTATTTATGAAAATTATTGTAAAATAATTGTTTGTGTACAATTTTATGAAATTTTTTTTAAATAATTGAATTCTTTTGGGTAATTTTATTAAAATAGTAGATATTAAAAATAATTGAATTTTTAAGAAGAATTTTTTATTTATAAAGATATTAATTAGGATTTTCTCGAGATTTTTTGTAAATTTTGAACGTAATTGAATTTTGTGATAAGAATTTTATTACTTTTAAAAACAATTGAATTTGTCTAATAATTTGTAACTTCTCCAGAATTCAATTTTTTAGTGTTTTTCATTAAAGTTCTTCTATATTTAAATCCATTATTTTTAATAATTAATTGAATATATATTGACAAATTTAACTAATTTTAGAAGATTTTGAATAATTAAATTTTTTCAAAAATCTAAGTTCATTAAAATTTCTAATTAAATTCATTCAACATTGAAATTTTATTAAATTGCAAATTGAAACCGTTTGAAGTTCCTTTATTTATGAAAATTGTAAACGCAACTCTTTTAAAATTGAATGAATTTTGAAATATTTATAAAATAAATGAAATGTTTATAGTTTATTAGTCAAACTAAAAAGACACAAAAATTTAAAATTTTCTTATGAATTCTAAAAATTTAATTTTTTTCAATACTTTTAATAAAATATATTTTAAATATATTTTATTTTAATAGTTTAAAAGTCTAATGTTTTAAAAGTTTAATTTCTCCACTTGAGAACGCCAAGATCGCCACCAGGTGGCGAGGAATCTGATTTTACCAACTTAACTGTCATCTAGCGGTGACCTAGGCGTTCGCAAGTGGAGAATAGCAGCTCCATACTGAATCTCAAGATGTTCGTCAATATTCGTAATTCTTATTTATAATCAAATCTAGAGAGTTTGGCAATTAATATAAAAGACTTTCAATTTTTGATTTACTATGCCTTTTGATATTTGTATCCGCTTCAATTTTTCTAGAGTCTTAGAATTAATTTCTTTACTAAATAAATTGATATTTAAAAACTCGGTTTAAGAAATAGGATCATTAGTGACTTTAATTCTATCAAAATAAGTGTTGTTAGTAATTTATTTCTAGAAATAGTAGCTAAATACTTGTATGAGGTAAAAAAAGAGTTATAAGTCCGATTTTCTAAGGATATCAAATTGAGACAAAAAACGTAGCAAAATGTACGTTTTTTGTCTCAATTTGATATCCTTAGAAAATCTGTAGAAAGAAAAAGAAAGCAAAAGGGAGAGAAGTGAGATTAAAAAGAAAAGAAAAAATGAAAAAACACCTGCTCTCTAAGGTCGGCAGAATATCAAAAGCACTAACATATATATACGATGACTGAGAATCACTGCGGGAAAAGTATAGTCCCCCCTCCCAGAATCCCGTGACTACTATTTCAATGATTATAAATGCGAGAATCATCGTCGAGCAACTCGTAATGCACATGGAAAGGCCAAAAATCGTGGAAATCAGTCGAGTTCAACATCGTCATTGTACGTGGGCTTTGTCTCAACTCATTGTTGTCCGTACTCATCGTCAGTTTGAAAACCCACACACTCACACATTATACCTCTGGTTATACGTATATAGCGAGTACCATAAATGTACGACACGAGCACAAAATACACGCCGATGAGAGATTCACGTGCTCTTTATGTCACGAGATCTAGAAAATCAAACTATTGTTGTATATTCCAAACAAGAGACCTGGTCAACGTATATATATATTTATATATATATATATATCGATTACAAAATATCGTCAATTCAGACCTATTCAAACGAAACTTTAGTATTTATATTTTTCTATGTCACACTACTGTTTTTTTTTCTTTTTTTTTTTTAAGCTACATACTGAGCAATAAATCATTTTTTGAAAAATTTGTATATATATTATATGTATATGTATATACACAATGAGTTTTATATATATTCTTATAAATCTGATGCAGTTTTATATGAATATCAAGAAATTATCGTTTTCTCGTTTTCACTTCCGATATTTATTATCGCACGCTTTAACGATTTGCATTAATCACTCGCAAATATTTCAATGAAATTTATTCGAAATTTCATAAATATATGACAATGTTTTATTGGAAGAATAATATGCGAATAAGGAAGACAAGCGAAATAAAAATTGTGAAATTGAATCTGACATTGAAAAATATAAATATTTTCTGTTTGAATTGGAAATAAAATGAAAATTATAACTGAAATTTTTGACGATATAGTTGATATATTCAGCTAAGACGCAATTTTGAGGAATTCCAAAATCTACAAATTTTTGTACTAATTATAACAAGTGAATAATAAAAAAAAAAATTTTTTAAATTAAAAATAACCAAAAAATTTCTACTAATTTTAGTGCAAGTTCTCATTTAACTTCAAATGAAAAAATTTAGCCGACTATTTGAAAAAACTTAAACTACCTGCTAACTTACTACACTTTCAGTAATTCTACTAAAAGTTTACTAAATATTTTAACTAATTTTCCTTACTTAAAACCCTGTTTTTACACTAAAAAAAAAGTAAATTCATATTAAGGGGAAAAATCCTCTTATTGTAATGTCTACAAATTTATTCTCTCAAAACAAAATTCATCAACTTCAATGTAGAATATTTTTACTCTTTGGTGAACAAAAATAAAACAAAAAATTTTTTTGAGATTTTGATCTCAAAAAAACATCTAATTTAAATAAAATGAATAAATAAATTTATCAACTAATGTGAGTAATTAATTATAGATAATATTGATTGATTTCAGTTTTCAATTTTATTTCCACTTTCACTGAGACTTATTTTCATTTTGAATCTTATTTTTAATTTCACTTTAACAAATTTTTATTTTCACTTCAAATCAATCAAAGTGAAAGTGAAAGGAAAAATAAAAATCTATTAAAGAGAAAATTAAAGGAAAAATAAAAAGCAAATCAATTATTATTTTCAAGAATTTTTAACTAAATTCTAGTTTAAATCGATTATTTTTAATTTCCATTTCCATTTGTTTACAATATTCAATTTTACGAAATTTCAATTATTCGTAAATTCTTCAATTAAATAATTAGAAAATAAAAACTTAAAACAACATTTAAAAAATTTAATTAAAGTTTTTTAAAAAAATTGATTAAAAAATTCAATTATTTTTAAAAATCCACGCTATATTCCTTTTAATCTTCAATTACTATCTAAAATTTTAACTCAAATGTTTTTTTAATCAATTTTTATTAGAATATTCAACGAAAATTCAATTTTAAAATTGAAAGAATTTTATCAATAAATTTTTGAATAATTGAATTCTTTCGACGAATTTTAATAAAATTTTTCAAGAAGTTTGATTAAAATTGTACATTGAAAATAATTGAAATTCTGGGATGAGTTTTATTATTTGTGAAAATAATTAAATCCCTAAGAAGAATTTAATTATATTTTTGAACAATATTTAATTTTTGCAAAGTGAAAAATAATTTATAATAATTGAATTTCTACAATAATTTGTATTTTTTCTAAAATTAAACTTTTTTCGTGTCTTTAACTAAAATTCTTCTGTAAAATGCATTATTATTAATAATTTTCGAAAAAGTTCATTAAAAATTTTCAAATTCACTTGTTTACAATTCAATTTAACAAAATTTCAATTATTCGTAAATTCTTCAATTAAATATATATTCGAAAATAAAAACTTGAAATAATATTAAAAAAATTTATATTAAAAAATTAAATTAAACTTTCTTAAAAAAAATGAATTTCACAGAATTGTTAGTTAAAAATATAAAAAAAAATTTAGATTTTCAAATATTTTAATTTGAAACATTTTCAAAATTCAATTATTTCTAAAAACTCGCGCTCTAATACTTTTATTATTCAATTATAATTTAAAATTTTAATTGGAATATATTTTTAAATCAATTTTTATTAAAAAATTCTACTAGAATTCAATTATTTAAATACAAAAAACAATTTATTGAATAATTGCATCTTTCTTTAAATATAGAATTTTCATAAAGAATTTTATCAATAATTTTTTAAATAATTGAATTCTTTTGCAGAATTTAAAAAATATTTTTAAGAATAATTACACTTTTCGAGGAATTCGAGTAAAACTGTATTAAAAATAATTGAAATTCGGCAATGAGTTATTAATAATTGAATTTTGCAATGAATTTTATTATAAAATTCTTGAAAATAATTGAATCTTCTCGAAGAATTTTTGCTATTCATTTATAAAAATAATTGAAATGTTGAAGACAATTTGTTTTTAATTTTTTAAAAATAATTGAATTTCTACAAAGAATTTTATTAATTTTTCAAATAATTGAATTCTTATGATGAATATTGTTATCTATGAAAATATAATATATAATTGAATTCGGAGAAGAATTAAATTGCTTCTAAAGAAAATTGAAATTTTGACGAGAATTTAAAGGAATTTTTGAACATAATTGAATTTCTGTGAAGAATTTTATTGCTTTTGAAAATAATTGAATTTCTGCAATCATTAGTAATTTTTCTAAAATTCTCCAAATTATATCGTACAATTTGCCAACTTTTCGTCTTTTCTCAATCAAATTGCGGACTATACGGACATTTTTAAAAAAAACGGACTTTTACGGACCTAGTTCGAGCCCTGACAGAGTAGAATTAAAATGAGAGTGAAGTGAATTTACAGAATAGCATTTCTGGTTTAACTTTCACAATCTAGGGCGAATATTGTCCCAAACCTGGAAACAGAGTTCTCCAAGAATTTGGTCAATTCTACCCCATAGCTTTACTTGGACGAACAGAAAATTGAGACGAAAAATTGAGAAGAGAAGGGAGAGAGAGGGAGAAAAAAAGTACAAATCCAAAATATTCCCCAACGAAAAAAAGGGGAAACATACTGCGCAATCTGAAGTGATAAATTGAAATTTCGAGTATAGAATATACACACAGAGAGGTCAAGGTCATATGGAATAATTCCAATCTGCAGACACAGAGTATGGATATTTGGCAAATAGAGAAGGAATGGTTAAAGGAAAGGAAAATGGAAAGGGGGTTGCAGAAGCAAGAGAAGGTGGTAGTGATTGTAGTGGGAGAGGGCATAGAGCAGCTGAATAGGAAGCGACACAATGGACCTGGGTGGCTGTGGAGGCGTGTTATCAAATGGGTTCCTCATTCACATACTGCGGCCTGAGCTACCTGTATCTGTCTGTACCGGTGTCTGTCTGTTATACTTATTCATACCACCCATTGTGTCTCCACTGTTGAGTCGAGTTCAGTTCAGTTGAGAACGCGATGGAACGTGCCACAATGCACGAATATGGGCTGTGTGCTTCTCTACTGTACACCCTCTTTTCCTCTCTCACAACTAACCCCCTGCTGCCATTTGCCACCCACCGCTATGTGGATTCGCAAAGCATATAGACGAATGAAAAGAAAATTGTGTTGGCAAAATTGTATCTCTCTTGATAAAGCTTCATCTCCTACTGCAACACTAGACCATAATGTCTCATGCTTATTTATCACCTGCAACCTATATTTATAATACGCGAGAGCTAATTTTCAAAAAAACTTTCCATCACCTCTCATTCTTGTATTATCAATGCTTATTCCACATTCATTAATCATCATCTGTGGATATTAAAATATTCGAAACTGGTTCCCAGACCCTAAAGAATATTCTGATTCACTCTAAAACAGCACTCTAAATCTGAATCAGTGAAAATTTCACTGATTTCAATTCAGTGGCCCAGTTTTCTTTGATGAATCAGTGGAATTTCACTGAGAATCAGTAAAAACCACTGATTGTCAGTGAAATCCCACTAATGAATTAAAGAAAACTGGGCCACTCAATTGAAATCAGTGAAATTTTCACTGATTCAGATTTAGAGTGAGGGTTGGCACAAAAATTTAATTTTGTTTTTCCCTGATTTCCAGTCAAAATTTTGATTTTTTCCCTGACCCTGAAGAATATTAAAACCTTTTGAAATTCAATAACGTATAAGAATATAATTATAACATAGGTGATAAAATCATTATCTTATATCATAAGAATATTATAACTATAAATTCAAATTTTCAAAAATTTTAATTTAAAACCTTTTCGAAATTCAATTATTTCTAAAAATATTCAATTATAATTTAAAATTTAAAGTGAAATTCATTTTTTAATCAATGTTTATTAGAAAATTTTCGAGAATTCAATTATTTAAATAGCAAAATAAATAATTTATTAAATAATTGAATATTTCTTAAAATTGAATTTGTATGAAGAATTTTATCAAACTTTTTAAAAATAATTGAATTCTTTCGGTGCATTTAAAAAAATAAATTAAATTCTGCGATAAGTTTTGTTATTTATGAAAACAACTTAATTCTTGCAATAAATTTTATCAAAAAATTTTTTTAAAGAATTGAATTACGGAGAAAAATATTATTATTTATGAAAATAAGCAATTATTTTTATGTGAAGAATTTTATTCAAATTTTTTTAAATAATTCAATTTCTCAGAACTTTTTAAAACTTCTTGAAAATAATTAAATTCTATCGAGAAATTTCATTAAAAAATTGAAAATAATCGAAATCTAACGAAGAATTTTATTAAATTTTCTTTAAATAATTGAATTTCTGTGAAAAATTTTATTTTTGAAAAGAATTGAATTCTTGGGAAATTTTATTAAAATTTCTTAAATAATTGAATTACTTCGAAGAATTTTATTTTTTTCGAAAATAATTGAATTCTTGCAACGAATTTTATTAAAATTTTTTTTAAAGAATTGAATTCCGGAGAAAAATATTATTTATGAAAATAAGTACCTACACTGTAAAAAAAGAGAGTTAAATTTTAACTCCCCCGGGGGGTCTATAAAAGTCGCACCCATTGGGGAGTTAATGCCGGGGGAGTTAAATAAAGAGAGTTAAAATTTCACACCCAAATGCTAACTCCCCATAGAAAAAATAACTCGCGCGGGTGTTGAATGAAGGGAGTTAGAAATTAACTCTTTTTTGGAGTTGATTTTTAACTCGAAAAATTTCACTCCCAACTCCCGAGTCCGTTAACTCCCTAAATTTTTTACAGTGTAATTATTTTTTTGTGAAGAATTTTATTCAAATTTTTTTAAATAATTAAGTTTCTCAGAATTTTTTAAAACTTTTTGAAAATAAGTACATTCTATCGAGAAATTTCATTAAAAAATTGAGAATAACTGAAATCTAACGAAGAATTTTATTACATTTTTTTTAAATAATTGAATTACTTTGAAAAATTTTATTTTTGTAAAGAATTGAATTCTTGGGAAAAATTTTATTAAAATTTCTTAAATAATTGAATTGCTTTGAAGAATTTTATTTTTTACGAAAATAATTGAATTCTTGCAACGAATTTTATTAAAAATATTTTTAAAGAATTGAATTCCGGAGAAAAATATTATTTATGAAAATAAGTAATAATTTTTTTGTGAAGAATTTTATTCAAATTTTTTTAAATAATTGAATTTCTCCGAATTTTTAAAAACTTTTTGAAAATAATTAAATTTCATCGAAAAATTTCATTAAAAAATTGAAATAATTCAAATCTAACGAAGAATTTTATAAATTTTTTTTTTAAATAATTGAATTCATGTGAAAAATTTTATTTTTGAAAAGAATTCAATTCGTGGGAAGAATTTTATTAAAATTTCTTAAATAATTGAATTGCTTCGAAGAATTTTTTTTTTACGAAAATAATTTAATTGTTTCAAAGATTTTTACAAACATTTTTGACAATAATTGTATTCCTAGGAAGAGTGTTATATATTTTACGAAAATAATTGTATTCTACAATTAATTTTATTAGAATTTTTTCAAATTTATAAAGCATTTTAACAAAATTTTTTAAAATAATTAAATTCTGGAGAAAAATTTCATTATTTATGAAAATAATTGAATTCTTAAGAAGAATTGTATTGAATATAATTGAATTCTCATAAGGAATTTTATCCAAAAATTTTAAATATTTGAATTCTTTTGACAAATTTTAATGACATTTTTAAGAATAATTAAATTTTTTTAGAAATTCTATTAAAATTATATTATATTATTTTTAAAAAGTAATTGAATTATTGCGATGAAGTTTATAAAAAAATTTGTAAATAATTGAATTCCTGGGAATTTTTTATTATTTATGAAAAGAATTAAATATTGGCCATAAGAAATCCATTATTTTTAATTATTAATTAAATATTTATATAAAAAATTTAACGAATTTCAAATGAATTTAAATTATTAAAATTTTCAAAAAATCTAAGTTCTTTAAAATTTCTGATTAAATTAATTGAAAATTGAAATTTTCATCATTCAACAAAACATTTAAATGTTAGCGTTGAATTTTATCAAATTTTTGTTAAAAATAATTGAATTTTATTAAAACAATAGATATTAAAAATCATTGAATTAAGAAAAAATTTTAAAAATAATTGAAATTTTTTCAAGAATTGTATTAAAATTTTTGAAAATAATTGAAATTTTGTCAAGAATTGTATTAAAATTTTTGAAAATTATTGAATTTCGGAAAAAAATTTTATTCTTCATAAAGATAATTGAAATTGTGACGAGAATATTTAAAAATTTTTAAACAGAATTGAATTTCTGTGAAGAATTTTATTACTTTTGGAAATAATTGAATTTCTGCAATCATTTGTAACTTCTCCAAAATTTAACTTTTTTTAGTGTCTTTAACTAAAATTTTTCAAACATCAAAGTTCTATAAAATTTCTAATTAAATTCATTCAAAATTGAAATTTTTTAAAATTGCAAATTAAAACCTATTGAAGTTCATCTATTTATGAAAATTGTAAACGTAACTGTTTTAAAATTAAATTAATTTTGAAATATTTAAATAAAATTTTTCATTAGATAATAATTTCAAAGTAATAATTTTATGAAAGTTCTTGAAGAATTAAGTTCTCAGTATTTAAAAAGAAATTATTGTCAGAAATAGAAAAATTGATGGTTTTTGTTTTAGAATTTGTTGTAATTTCATAGTTTATAAAAGAAACAAAAAAGTCATCAAAATTCTGAATTTTTTTATCAATTCTACAAATTAATTTTTTTCCAGTACTTTTAATAAAATTCCTCGACTTTTCCGTGAATTCTTTGATTTCTTTGACCTGTTGCAATTCTGCTGATTAAAATCGTGAGAATAGAAATCACAGTTTTGTCACGCAGTCAAATAATGTTTCAAATCAAATTAATTCGAATTTACTCTCTAAACTGGAATTAGTAAAAATGTTTACTAATTTGAATTAGTCACCTTTCTGCTTGAGAATTAGTAAATGTAGTAACAATTAGTAAGTAACATTTAGTAACATTTAGTAGAAATTACTATTTATTAGTAAAATTTACTAATTCAAAAGCAAAAAGTCAGTATTACTAATTCGAATCAGTAAACATTTTTACTATAATTCAAATGTAGAGAGTAGATATAGCACTTTTTTCTTGTTTTATCAAAATCGGACTTATTTACAAAAACAATAACTCAAAAAGTAACAAAGGGTAAAATAAAAAATACTCCTCTGAATAGGCCTCAAATTGCACCTAAAGAATAAAATTCTAAAAGCTACACCCCCTACCTTACGAAAGAACAAAATCGAATTGAAGTCTCATTAAAATTAATAATAATAAAAAAAAGAAGAAAAAAACGAACAATATATTAAATTCTCAAAGAAATTTGTCACAGTGTCAAGAAGAATGTGGCGAAGATTGAATGGTTAATTAAGCCCTGACGACTATCAATTGCACGTTGCTAAGACTTTCTGAAACACCCTCTCTTTTTTCACACCACTCAATAAGCAAGCCAATTAAGGCGCACATAGACTAATTTCTGAAAGAATAATCAGATCTCACTAGAATTACATGCGTGTACATAAAAATGTATAGTACATTTGGCCTCGAGAGTTATAATAACGCATATAAAGAATGGGCTTCGTGAAAATAAAGAAAACCTCCTTGAAGCATTGACATACACACACGAGAGATGGGGGTGAGGAGAGAGAGAGAGAGAGAGAGATAGAGCGGATGAGCACGAGTTACACGCAGACACGGCATACAAAACTCGCTCAATACGTCATTCAGTCGAAGAATAACGCTCGTTCTCGCCATTTTGCTACCAGAATGAGAGTTTCAAAGGGAATTAAAGATTCAAAGGCATCTTTGCGCGCTGCGCACAAAACACTCCTCTGTCTCTAGCTCTTTCTTTATCATTTACAAGCTTTTATAATTTTCATCTCTGTCTCTTTTTATCTATTTCGCTTTGTGGGGTCGGGACATTCAAAACACACTACACATTGGTTCAAAGAAGTTGTACATGTACATCAAGGTCGCATATACAGAAAAACAGTGTTTGTTATCGTTTGCGCTAGTCGCGGATATATAATGGATAGGTGTATGGAATTTTCAGTTTGAGAGGCGCCAAAGTTTCGCTATTTTTATTTCCATTCATCTCTTACTCTATCTCGTTTCTAGGTTTATAAATTTGGGTCTAAATTTTTCATTATAGGGTTGCAACAATAATTTGATTTTGTTCTCCCCTGAGTTCTTTCTGATTTCCAAGCAAAATTTTGATTCTTTTTTCAAATCCACTAAGAAAAATTAACCATTTTTAGTTTTCAGTTTCATTTTCATTTCCCTGATTTCCACACAGAATTTTGACTTTTTCCCTGACTCTAAAGAATATTCTGATTCACTCTAAAAATGATTAGATACTCAAAGCAATTTTCTATTACATTTATTTACAAATTTCTTCAAAAGTAAATTTATTCAAAAACATCAATAAATTCTTTTTTAAATAAATATTTATTTTATAATTTTTATTTAGTAATTTAATTATTATTATTTCTTAATAATTATTTTTATCATTTCACACTAAATTAACATTTTCTAGAATTTTTAACTAAAATTCTTCTTTAAATCAATTATTTTTAATATTTAAATAATGAGATGTTAAAATATTTTCTCTTTCATCTTGGTCATTTATTGCACATTTACAATTAATTGCACGTCATAACGTTTCGGCTGATTTTCAGCAATAAATGACCAAGATGAAAGAGAAAATATTTTAACATCTCATTATTTAAATTTTTAAATTCTGGTCGAAACTAATTCAAACATCCAACAAAAACTAATATTTTTAATATTTTTTGAAAAAGTTCTTTCTGAATTTTCAAATCAATCTTTTCACAATTCAATTTTACGAAATTTCGCTTACATATTTGAAAATTCTTTAGTTAAATATAATTAGAAAATAAAAACTTCAAATAATGTCAATAAAAAACATCTGCAATTAAACTTTAAAAAAAAAAAATTAATTCTACAGAATTGTTAGTTAAAAGTACGAAAAATAATAATTGAATTCTACGGGAATTCAATTATTTAAATATAAAAATAAATAATTTATTGAATAATTGAATGTTTCTAAAAATTTAATTTTTACGAAGAATTTTATTAACAACTTTTGAAAACATTTAATTTTTTTTTAAGGAACTTAATTAAATTTTTTTTTAAATTTATTATATTAAAGAATATTATAACAATTTTTGAAAATAATTTAAAACTTTTTGAAGCATTTTATTAAAATTTTTAAAAATAATTGGATTCCAGAGATGAATTTAAATAATAATTTATGAAAACAATTAAATTGGTGCGAAGAATTTTATTAAATTTTGTAAGTAATTTAAATTTTCCCAAGAATTTTATTAAAATTTTTGACAGTAATTTTATTCTTGAGAAGAATTTCCCTATCTATTCATAAAAAGATAATTTAATTCTTCACAATAATTAAAAAAAAATTTTTTTAATAATTTAATTTCTGCAAAGTATTTTATTACTTTTCAAAAGAATTGAATTCTTGTGATGAATTTTAATATTTATCAAAATAATTGAATTTTGGAAAAGAATTTTATTAAAATTGCTTAAAATAGTTAAAATAATTGATTTTCTGCGATGAATTAAAAGTTATTTATGAAAATATTTGAATTATTATACGAATTTTATTAGTTTATTGAATAATTGAATGTTTCTTAAAATTGAATTCTTACGTCAATTTAATAAAATTTTCAAGAATAATTGCATTTTTCGAGGAATTTATTTAAAATTGTATTAAAAATATGATGAAATTCTGCGATGAAAATAATTGAATTGATAAATGAAATTTTATTATTTATGAAAATAATTAAATGTTTTCGTAGAATTTTATCAAAAATTTTTTTCAATAATTAAATCTTTTGATAAATTTTATGAAAATAGTAAGTATTAAAAATTATTGAATTGAGAAAAACTTTTGAAAATATTTGAAATTTTGCAAAGAGTTTTATTTAAATTTTTGAAAATAATTGAATTTTTGGCGAAAAATTTTGCTATTTGTAAAGATAATTGAATTCTTGACGAGATATTCGTTAAAATTTTTTAATGTAATTGAATTTCTTCGAAGAATTTTGTTATGTATCAAGATAATTGCGTTAAAACTTTTGAATTAATTAAATATTATTAAAAAATTCATTCTTGTCAGAATTAGAAAAAATTGGAATTTCGTGATATTCAAAGTGAAAATTTTTTAAGTAACATTAAAAGTGAACATTTTATTGGTGAAAATAAAAATATTTTGGGTGAAATTGAAAATTTTTTGATTGATATTGAGAATTTTTTAAATGGTGGTGAGAATTTTGTGGGTGAAAGTGAAAATTTTTGCGTGAAAATGAAAATTGTTTTGATGATATTGAAAGTAAAAATTTTATGGGTGAATTTGAAAGTGAACATTTTTTGAGTAAAAGTTAAAGTTACGTGAAAGCACTCCAGATTAAAGAAACTTTATTTAGAATAACCTGAAAATATAGTCTATCTAACAAACTGGAGAATTTGATTTAAAAATAATTTTTCAATAATAAATGATTCTCGGTTTTAAGTTTAAACAAATTTTTAATTATAAAGTGCATAATAATTTAGAAAATAATAATAATAACTAAATATAAACAAACTTGTGTAAAAGAATATTCAATAATATAAATATTAATATAAATATTTAATAAAAACCGCTGCCAAGTTGTACATTTTTATAATTTTGATGTTCATTTCATGAACACTTTGCTTCCTCATAGAAATAATAATAATTGAAATATATGAATTACTTTTTATAAGAGGGTTATATAAAAATCATTAAATCTTGGACCAAAAAATGTGTTTTTATATATTCTATAAGATGGTAATAATAGTTTAATAATTACACATATGTTAATAAACAAGAATGTTTAAAAATGATATTTTTCACAATTTTTGATTTTTCAAATACCAATAATTTCATAATTTCTGCCCGAATCAGGTTAAAAAACAGGTCAATCGAAGCGTTTTTTAATGCTCTTCAAGTTGGTAATAATTTTTTTAAGTTACTTTTACATAATTTAAAAAATTTTTTATAAAAGTCTTATTTTTCAAAATTTTAGATTTTTAAAAGTTTAATATCTCCGGTTAATATGGACGAAAAATGTTCAATTAGGGCTCAAAAGATGCGTGTAAAAAAACTCTACAAATCTAAAGAAAAACATTTATAAGTGTCCTAACATTTTTTTAAGTTATGTCCAAAAAACGTTTTTTTACAAAATGAAAAATGCAAAAAAAAAATAGTTAAACTTCATGAATCGGGCTGAAAATACTCTCGTTTTATGTCCCCCGGGGAGACCTACAATTTAAAAAAAAATTGATGCCTTTAGCTCTTTCTCGTTCTGAGATATTGAGGCAAATGTAATGTTAGTACACACACACACACACATCGGGACAAATTTTAAAAATCCGTTTTTTGGACTTCGGAGTTCAAAATACGTCGAAATTTTTTTTTATTTATTTAGAACATTTATACGGGGAGTTCCTGTGCATATATAAAGTACTAAAGTATTAGGCATAATAAAAAAAAATTTATAAATATGTCAAAAAATGACAATTCAAAATTTTGCTAATACAAAGCTTCCTTTATGAGGAAGCAATAAATAAATATTTAATTATTATTAGGTACTATTTTTTAAATTACTATTTCTGAATTTAAATTTTTCAAAAATTGCAATTAAAAACTTTCTGAAATTAAATTTTTTATAAAAATTGTAATTGCAAATCTTCAAAAATCAATAACATTTAGAATTTTTAAAGTAAAACTATTCCCAAAAGAAAATAATAATAATAATAATAATTTTATAAGAAAACTCTTAAATAAATGCAAAAAAAATGCATTTTCATGTCGTTGAATGTGAAACAGTTAAAAATTAAAATGAAAGTGAAAATGAAATTCTGTGAAAGATTTAGTAAATTTGCTACTTTCAAACGAGGCTTTTTCGAAAATTAAATTTTTCTACATTTCCCAGTAGACAAATTTTTAAATATCAAGAGTGGACCAAAAAAAAAAATTTTTCCTTCCAAAAAATTTGTAAAAAATATAAAATAAAAAAAATAAAAATTCAGTAAAATATTTCATTCGACATTTACAGGTCAAATAAATACTTTTTCTAATATTTCCCAAAGCGAGAAAATTAGGAATTTCATTTCTATATGTATATAACACTGAACAAACATATTCGATGGGTCTCATCTGCCATTCAAACTGTCTCTCATATTGCTTCGAGATTCGCCCCAAATTCCGCATGCACCCTCAAAAAAGCTTTACGATCGGGATACTTTTTTTTCTTTTTTCCTCTTTTCCCTTTATACGGAACAAATTCTAAGCAGTAATTTTTGTTTGAGAAGAAAAAAAAAAGTTGGATAATATGGCACGCACCCTGAAATGACGAGCCACACTGGTTAACATAAAAATGCCTCGCGCTCATAAAGAGGAAGGTTCCGCGCACACGACAATATAAGCAGGGTTATACAGTTTTCGATTGTTATTCATATGATGATACGGGGATGTTTCAGTCAATATAGTATATATATAAGGTCAGCAGGAGGGCCCAGTCCCCTTTGCTGCCAATTTTCTTTTTTTTTTCTCTTTTTAACTTTACCCATTCCACTTTTATATATATAGCTTAAACGCTTACTCATCCGTTTAAAGAGACAAATAAAAATTTATTGAATGAATGAAACACTCACCACTTGCGCCTGTTGCCTCGATGCCAATTCACCTGTCCACTTTTATTCACCTGTAACAAAAAAGCAAATTTTCCTTTGTAGTTGTTTTATTATGAAAAAATTACGATACGTTGAACTTAAAATTATAAATTGAAACTTGTTCAATAATTCAAAAATTTAAAACAATTTTTGTTCGTTCGTGTAGATATTTTGACCCAGTTCGAGTCGGATGTTTTTATTCCAGATCTGAGCCAGGGGTCGATTATGTAGTTTTATATTTACTTTAACTTTTATTTTTACCACATTGATAGATTTTAATTTTACTTACATTTTCTATTTGATAAATTTTTATTTTCATTGTTTGTTTCATAGATTTTTATTTTTACTTTCACCATTATTACTTCCTCATAGAGGAAGTATTGTAATACCGAAATTTTTTGAGCTTTTGGACTGAATTTTTTTTTAAATTGTAGATCTCACCTGCGGACATAAAGCGAGAGTACTTTCTGATATATTAATAAAGTTTAACTAAATTTTTTTTTGATTTTTAATTTTCCAAAAAAACGTTTTTTGCCCATAACTTTAAAAAAATGTTAGGACACCTATAAATGTTTTTTCATAATTTTGTAGAGTTTTTTTAGACGCATCTTTTGAGCCCTAATTGAAAATTTTTCGTCCATATTAACCGGAGTTATTAAACTTTTAAAAATCAAAAATTTTGGAAAATAAGACTTTTTTGAAAATTTTGTTGAAAAACATTGAAGTAACTTTAAAATTATCGTTATCAACTTGTAGAGCATTAAAAAACGCTTCGATTGACCTATTTTTGAACCTAATTTGATAATAAATTTCTAAATTATTGGTATTTTAAAATCCAAAAATTGTGAAAAATGACATTTTCTCAACTTTTTTGTTTGAAAATTTTTGTTTAACTATTAAATTATTGTAACTATCTTGTAGGGTATTTAAAAATAAATTGATTGACCCAAAATTCAATCACTTTTACCATATTTATAAAAAGTTATTTGTATATTTATATTATTTTTATCTCTATGAGGAAGTAAAGTGTTCATGAAATGAGCACCAAAATTATACAAAAAAATATACAACTTGGAAGCGGTTTTTTTTCTCTCAGATTGACAAATTTTTATTTTCACTTTCATTTACACTTTCACTTTGATAGCAACTGAAAATAAAATTCGGTCAAAGTGAAAGTGGAAATGATAGTGGAAATAATAATCATTCGAAGTAAAAATGAAAATAAAAATTTGGAAAAGCGAAAATGAAAATAAAAATAAAAGTCAAAGTTTAAGTGTAAATGTAAGTGAAAATAAAAATTTATAAAAGTGAAAATAAAAGTAAAAATTAATAAAGGGGGAAAATAAAAATTATTTTCCTTATTTATAAATCTCATGGTTGCCACAAACATTTAATTTCAATTTTCTCTGACTTTTCCCTGATTTCTAGACAAAATTTTGACTTTTTGCCTGACCCAAAAGAATATTCTGATTCACTCTAAAAATTATTAAATACTCAAAAAAAATGTTCTATTACATTTATTTACAAACTTCTTTAATTGTAAAATTATTTAAAAACATCAGAAACTTCTTTCTTAAATAAATATTTAATCTTTATTATTTTTCCATGGGAATTAATATTTTCAAAATTTTAAATTCAAACCTCTTTGAAGTTCAACAACTTAGAAGAATTATAAAACATGAAGATGTCGATCAATCCGAGTCTTGATAAAATAATTATTTTATATTATAAGAATACTGTTACTGTAACTTTTTTATAATTATTTTTATTATTTCAATTCAATTTTCTACAATTTTGAAATAAAATTTTTCTTTTAATCAATTTTTTAAAAATAATTTTTGATAAGGTTCTTTTGAGAATTTTTAAATTCATTTCTTTACAATTCAATTTTACGAAATTTCGATTATTTGGAAATTTTTCAATTATAAATGTATACTTACATTTGAAAATAAAAACTTAAAATAATTTTTAAAAATTTCGATTGAGGTTTTTGAAAAAAATTAGTACCATAAAATTTTTAATTTAAAGTATGGAAAATTAAAATTTTCAAAGATTTTAATTTGAAATCTTTACAAAATTCAATTATTTCTAAAAATTGCAATTTATAAACAACTTCTACAAAATTCAATTATTATCAAAAACTTTAAGTGAATAATTCAATGTTTCATAAAATGAAATTCTTATACATAATTTTATCAACAAATTATTAAATAATTATTGAATTCTTTCGTCGAATTTTAATAAAATTGCTAAGAATAATTAAATTTTTTTAGGAATTTGATTAAAATTGTATTAAAAATAATTGGACTATTGCGAAGAATTTAATAAAAAAAGTTAAAACAATTGATTTTTTTTTGAAAAAATTTATGAAAATTTTATTTTTAATAATTGATTTCCTATGAAATTTTCATAATTTTAGAAAATAATTGAAAAAAATTCGTGTAGAATTTTATTAAAATTGTTTTTTAATAATAATTGAATTCTATTGGAAAATTTTATTAAAATAATAGATATACAAATTATTGGATTGAGACAAATTTTTAAAAATAATTGAAATTTTGACATGAATTTTTATTGAAATTTTTTAAAGTAATTGAATTTTTTTACTTTTAAAAATAATTGAATTCTTGTGACGATTACTATTATTTATGAAAATAATTTAATTTTGCAATGAATTTTATTAAAAATGCCAGAAAATAATTAAATTTTGTCAAAGAATTTTTCTATTCATTTATAAAGATAATTGAAATGTTGACGACAAATTTTTTTAGATTTTTGGAAAATAATTGAATTTTGTCGAAGAATTTTTCTATTCATTTAATAATTGAAATGTTGACGACAATTTTTTTTGTATTTTTTAAAAGTAATTTAATTTTTGTTGAAGAATTTTGCTATTCATTTATAAAGATAATTGAAATGTTGACGACAAATGTTTTTAGATTTTTTGAAAATAATTAAATTTCTTCGGAAAAGTTTATGAAGATTATATTTTAAATAATTTAATTCATGTGAAATTTTTATCTTTTTGAAAATAATTGATTGTTCGTGTAGAGTTTTATCAAAATTTTTGTTTAATAATTGAATTCTTTTGGGAAATTTTATTAAAATAGTAGAATATTGAAAATGATTGAATTAAGAAAATTTTTGAAAAATAATAGTAATTTTGCCATGAATTATACTAAAATTTTTGAAAATAATTGAATTTTTGTGATGAATATTATTATTTTTGAAAATAATTGAATTTTGCAATGAGTTTTTCTATAATTTCTGAAAATAATTGAATTTTGTCGAAGAATTTTGCTATTCATTTATAAAGATAATTAAAATGTTGACGACAATTTTTTTTAGATTTTTTGAAAATAATTGAATTTCAGCGAAGAATTTTGCTATTCATTTATAAAAATAATTGAAATGTTGACGACAATTTTTTTTAGATTTTTTGAAAATAATTGAATATCTGGAAAGAATTATGATACTTGAGTTCCTTCAGAAATTACGTTAAAATTTTTCAAACTGTAATTTGAACAGAATTAAAATTAAAATCTTTCAAAAAAATACTTCATTAAATGATTTATAAGTAATAACTTTATGGCAGTTCTGCAATGGAATTAAATTATTCAAAACAAATTATTGTCAAAAATAAAAAAAAATTGAAGGTTTTTCTTTAGAATTCGTGGTAATTTGTTAGTTTATGGGACAAACCAAAAGACAAAAAAATTCAGAATTTTCTTATAAATTCTAAAAATTTTCTTTTTTTAGCACTTTTAATAAAAATTGATGACTTTTCCCTGATTTTCCTGACCAGTGCGGCAACCCTGAATCTAAACTATTAAAAATAGGACAGATTCAGCGAGTGTAATAAAAATCGTCAATTCTAAATTACATTTAAAATTTTTACTTCAAAACTCAATTTCAAAAGAAGCTATATATAGAAGTTCTTTAAAAGCAGAGAACAAATAAAAAATAATACATAAGAAAATAAAAGGGGAGTTTTGAAAAGTGCGAAAATTCAAGACACTTAACCTTTTCTTTTCGATTTCACACTCGAGGTATACATCATTTCTTTTATATCGGGCACACAATCACGAGAATCATTTTCTATATATAAATGTATAGCCGAACGCATACGCTTGAAGCGCAAAGCTCTGGTGTGGTCTTATCGGCAGTTATCGGGTCGTGATGTCACACAATAGCGCAGACAATACGCGGGACAATACATCCCTGCTTCTAACCCTCAGCCCCTGTTCGCCACCCCCACAACTTAATAAACATAATAGCTGAATACGCCGCCCCGCGGTCACAATGAGATCCATACTGAAAGATACCGAAGATATGAGGATGGCACCCATTATATACAACCCCTCCAAGTTTCAATTTCAAATGGATTATCCAACTTACAATTTTTTTTTCATCTTTAATTATGTTAATTTAGTTTCTAAATTGCTTCTAAATTAAAGTCACTGAATAAGTCATCGACTCCTTTTAATTCCCTCAGTCTGAATTAATCTCTAAATCTAAATGAGTAGAATTCTACTAGCAAATATAGCAAAATTTTACTAAATTTTTAGTAGAATTTCACTTATTTCTAGTTATCTACTTTACTAAATGAATTAATGTTAAAAAACGGAATTTTTCCAGGTCTTTAAAACTATTTATATTTTACAAAATTAAATAATTAGTCATTATAATTTTTCCATAAGATAAGAATTAAGATTTTAAAAATTGCAAATTAAAAAATTTTGAAATTCAGTATCTTATAAAAATTTTATTATAAAACATGAAGATATCGATCACTCCGAGTCGAAGAATCGGAGCAATCGATATCTTCATGTTTTATAAAAAATTAAAAATGACCGATTGATAAAATCATTATTTTATATTATAAGAATATTGTTACTGTTACTTCTTAAAAATTATTTTTATCAGCTTTAATTCAATTATTATTTTCCAGAATTTTTAACTAAAATTCTTCTTTAAATTAATTATTTTTAAGAATTTTCGAAAAAGTTCTTTGACAATTTTCAAATCAATTTGTTTAGAATTCAATTTTAAGAAATTTCAATTATTCGAACATTCTTCAAATAAATATATATTAGAAAATAACAACTTCAAAAAATTTAAAAAAAAAACTCAAGTAAACGTTTTGAAAAAATTAATTTTACAGGATTGTTGGATAAAATTTTAATTTTCAAAGATATTAATTTAAAACCTTTTCAGAATTAAATTATTTCTAAAAATTTACGCACTAATGCTTTTAAAATTCATATTTAATCTAACATTTTAACTGAAATCCATTTTTAAATCACTGTTTATGAGAAAATTCAACTAGAATTCAATTATTTAAATACAAAAATAACAATTTATTAAATAATTGAATGTTTTATTAACTTGAATTCTCATAAAGAATTTTATCAATAAATTTTTAAATAATTGAATTCTTTTGACTAATTTTAATAAAATTTTTAAGAATAATTACATTTTTCGAGAAATTCGACTAAAATTGTATTAAAAATAATTGAAATTCTGTTATGAGTTTTATTATTTATGCAAATAATGAAATTACTGGGAAGAAATTTATAAAAAATTTGTAAATAATTGAATATCTTCTGAAATTTTAATTATTTTATGAATATAATTAAATGTTTGCGCAGAATTTCATTAAAATTTTTATAAATAATTGAATTCTTTTGGAAAATTTGCTTTTGAATTAGTAAATTTTACTATTAAATTAGTAGAAACGACTATTTATTAGTAAAATCTGCAAATTCAAAAGCAAAAAGTCACTAATTCAAATTAGAAAACATTTAGACTAATTCAAATTTAGACAGTTTAACATTCAATTATTATCTTAAATTTAAACTGAAATTTATATATAAATCATTTTTTATTAGAAAATTGTTTAAGAATTCAATTATTTAAATATAAAAATAAATAATTTATTGAAAAATTGAATGTTTTTTAAAATTGAACTCTCAAAAAGAATTTTATCAACAAATTTTTAAATAGGTAAATAAAGTTCTTTTGACTAATTTTAATAAAATTTTTAAGTATTATTTCATTTTTCGAGAAATTGTATTAAAATTGTATTAAAAATAATTGAATCTCTGTAAAAAATTTAATTGAATTGAGAAGTTTTTGAAAATAATTGAAATTTTGACAAGAATTTTATTAAAATTTTTAAAAATAATTGATTTTTGGAGAAAAAATTTATTAAAACTTTTGAAAATAATTGAATTTTGGAGAAAAAGTTTATTAAAATTTTTTAAAATAATTAGATTTTGGAGAAAGAGCTTATTAAAATTTTTGAAAATAATTATTTGAAAATAATAATTTTTGAGAATTAATTTTATTATTTATAAAGATAATTGAAATAATTGAATTTTTGAGACGAATTTTAATAATATTTCTTTTTAAATAATTGAATTCTTTTGTGAAATTTTATTGAAATAGTAGATATTGAAAATAATTGAATTTTAATAAATTATTGAAATTAATTAAATTTCTACGAAGAATTTTATTAAAATTATTTTGAAAAAGAATTGAATTGTTAAAAATAATGTAATTAAAATTTTTGAAAATAATTTAATTCTTCCAAGAAATTTAATTATAAATGTATTAACAATAATACTTAAATTCTAATAAATAAATTATAGGAAGGCTATTTAAAATACCTAATTGAATTTCTTTGATGAATTTTAATCAAATTTTTAAGAATAATAATTGATGTTTCGAGGAATTCGATTAAAATTGTAGAAAAAATAATTGAAATTCTGCGATGAGTTTTATTATTTATGAAAATAATTGAAATTCTGCAATGAGTTTTATTATTTATGAAAATAATTTAATTATTGCGAATAAATTTATAAAGAATTTGTAAATAATAGAACTCTTGTGAAATTTTTATTATTTATGAAAATAATTGAATGTTTGCGTAGAATTTCATTCAAATTTTTTTTTTAATAATGGAATTTTTTTGGAAAATTGAATTACTGTCAAGAAAACCCTAAAAATATGTTTCAATAATTAAATTCTAGTTCCAACCAAAGTTTAATTAAAAGAATAAATTATAAAAAATAATTTAAGAAAAAAGAACTCTTTTAAAAAGAAAAAAAAATTATTCTCCCACTGTAAAAACAACTCTACCCCCTAAACCAGAACTCAAATCGAGTTTCTTTTTAAAAAATACAGTTAGAATAAAAATTCACCAATGGCAATGTAGAATTATTCAAAAAAAAAAAAGAACTGTATTCATGCCGCAGAGAGAAAGAAATAATAGAATGTTACAAAGGATGTTGAGGGAGTTGATTATAACAAAAGGAAGACTAATGAATGAAATTGAAAAAAAGTCAATCGAACAATCATGATATTGTGGTTGGGTCATGAAGCGTGCGTCCCTTATTATAACCAAGAGAAAAGTCGAGAAAGCGAAAAGAAAGGTACCTATACGAATGGACCCTTTTGACTTTATACAGATTTCAAGCGAGTTGTGGAGTTGATGGAGGGAAGGGGGGGGGGAGAGAATTGAAGAAAAGGGTGAGTAAGGTTCGGTGAGCTGTGGAAAACCAAAGGGTGAGTTAACGCACCATCGGATCTACTCCACGCCCCCATCCTCGTCCTCCCACTTTTGCTCGACCTGCTTTACCAACTTCGTCCAACCCCTGTACTGTACAATATAGATATAAACATCTATATTCACCACTGTGTAATCACCCTAAAAACCACGTGCCACCACATATCAAAAATCATTGACAAAAATAGCTAGATACTTTCTGTTTTTTTTTGCACTTTTTTTTGCAAACTTTTTATTCATAACTTCCACTTTCGTTGCGATCGCTATTTTGATCAGTAACACTTGTTTTTATCTACTAAACTTGAAATTGATAACTGCATATGTTCGGTAAAATATTTTATTTATCAGGTGTTATACAAAAATTTAATATTTTTTTCCCTCACTGGAAAAAAATTATATTCGATTCAAGTGAAAAAATTATTTTAAGTGATTTTGTTCAATTGAAAGTAGTTTGTAAGCTTAATCCCAATTTTATATAGAAAATATCTACTGCATTGATTCAAAAATAATATTTGTTTGAATAATGATGTTTAATTCAAACATATTTTCTGTTTTGGTTTAAACAAAAAATATGTTTAAAAATATTATGTTTGATCCAAACTTAAATGCTGATTAGAAATAATTTAAAATGAACCATAAATTATGTTTGAATTGAATATATTATTTCTATAAATGAACCAAAAAATATGTTTGAATTAAACTTAAATTTTTTTGACTGCATAGCAAAGATATTTTAAGTTTAATTTAAAAAAAATTTTTTTGAATCAAATAAATCGTTTTCTCAGTGCTGATTTCCAGACAAAACTTTAACTTTTCCCCTGACCCTAAAGAATATTCTGATTTACTCTAAAAATTATTAAATACATCAATAACTTAATTTTTAAATAAATATTTCATCATTATTATTTTCCCATAGGAATTAAGATTTTCAAAAATTTCAATTTTACGAAATTTCAATTATTCAGATTTTCAAAGATTTTAATTGAAACCATTTCAAAATTCAATTACTTCTCAAAGTTCACATTATAATGCTATTTTAATGTTCAATTATTATCTAAAATGTTAACTGAAATTCATTTTTAAAACAATTTTAATTAGAAAATTGATTAAAAAAATAATTAGAGAATTAAATTATTAAAATACAAAAAGAAATAATTTATTGAATAATTAAATTTTTCTCAAAATTGAATTCTCATAAAGAATTTCATCAACAACATTTTTAAATAATTGAATTCTTTCGACGAATTTTAATAAAAAATTTTAAGAATAATTAATTTTTTGAGGAATTCAATTAAAATTGTGTAAAAAATAATTGAAATTTTGCCACAAGTTTTATTATTTATGAAAATAATTGAATTATTGCGAAAAAGTTTATAAAAAATTTGTAAATAATTGAATTCTTGTACAATTTTCATTATTTATGAAAATAATTAAATGTTTAATTTTATTTATTTAAATAGAACTTTATCAAAATTTTTTTTAAATAATTGAAATTTTGCCAAGAATTTGATTAAAATGTTTAAAAATAATTGAATTTCAGAGAAAAATATTATTTTTTTTTAAAAATATTTGAATTTTTGACAAGAATTTGATTAAAATGTTTGAAATTAAATAATTGAATTTCAGAGAAAAATATTATTATTTTTAAAAATATTTGAATTTTTGACAAGAATTTGATTAAAATATTTGAAAATAATTGAATGTTAGAGAAAAATGTAATTATTTTAAAAAATAATTAAAAAGTTTGACAATTTTTAAAAACCTGTTAACATAATTGAATTTTTGACAAAAATTGACAGTTCTTCAATAGAATTAAGTTATTCAAATTAAATTATTGTTAGAAATAGAAAAAATTGTAGTTTTTTTTTAGAATTCGTGGTAATAATTTCATAGTTTATGAAGCAAACAAAAAGAAAATAAAAAATTCTAAAAATTTAATTTTTTTTAGTACTTTTAATAAAAATCCCTGACTTTTCCTGACCCATTCTACTTTCCTTGACTTTTCCCTGAATTCCCTGACTTGTGGCAATCCTCATTTATGAATAAATTTTGTGCAATGCTTGCTAGAAAATAAAAAATAAATCTTTAACGTAAATCCAGCGCAAAGTGGTGAATTTCTATTGTATTTCATTACTTTTCTCAAAAAGTTAATTTGTTTTGTATAAAAAAGATTTTTTCCGATGCGTTTGTAAGTCGCTACTTGAGCGAAGCGAGAGCAGCAACTTACAAACACATCGGAAAACATCTTCTTTACCAGCTATTTATTTTGTTTTACAGAAAAAAATATTTAAGAGAACCAAAAATTTATACTCGCATACAACGACATATTTAGTTCTATAAAAAAATATTCTTAAAAATTTCGTTAAATTAAACAAATATTTTTCAACAGTTGTATAGATCTCAGTAGATTTATTTACTTCAACCAATAAAAATTTGGTCACTTCAAATAAATTTTCTTCTAAATATAAAGGAAAATGACAATTTTAAATACCATGTTTCAAAATAAAAGTGGAATGATTAACAGAACAGAAACAGATGTGAGGGAAGAAGTAAATCATATGTAATCTCTGAAAAGCGAACAGGTCGACCACGTCATATGTTTGATATCTTCGATAAGTTATCAGGTTGCTTATAAATCACGATTTCGCCCTCATCTCGTGGCAAAACAATTCCCCTCTTCCCTATATTATACGTATATATATATATATATATATATATATATATATATATATATATATATATATATATATATATATATTGAATGATGGAGTTGATGACTATATAATGTAATAAGCACAAGTCCCTTTCAATGTAAACTATATAGTATACAGAGAACTTGATTCACAGTCGAGGGGATAGAGAAACGCGTGAATAAAGATGGAAAGGATAAAGGACTAATGCGAAGCGATGACATTTATTTTAAACCGTAAACGTTGTACCATAACCAGTAGTTTTAAATTTTAAAAAAGTATCAATCCTTAAAGATGCAAAATTTTATCTGGATTAACTTTTATAAATTTTTTTTTATTTACTCTATTTCCTTTTTATTTATTTACTCTTTACTTTTTATTTATTTACACTATTTACTTTTTAATTATTTACTCTATTTACTTTTTAATTATTTACTCTATTTACTTTCTATTTATTTACTTTATTTACTATCTTATTTACACTGAGAGAAAAGATTAGTTTGGATCACAATTTCTCCCAGGATAATTTTTAGTTAGTAAAATATGCTGCTGCTAATTTATTGGTTTGGATTACAAGTTTTATTGGTAAACTTTTTTATTAGTAATTTTTTAGTAATAAATTATTAGTTGATTAAACTATTTTGTTTGTAGGTTAACCTATTTAGTTACTAAATTACTTATTTTTAGTTTACCAACTGGAATGAATACCTTAACTATCTTCACTACTTACACTGTAACTTAGAAAAAAACCATCATTACTGTCTGACTAAAAGAAATCATTTACTACTGAAATCACAACCAATCATTCCTCTCAGTGTACTTTTATTTTTCTTTAAACTATTACGTCTTAATTTTAAAATTAACATTTACGTAAGCAAATTTAAAAAAAAGAAAAAACCACATTCTTCATTTTTCTCTAAATTATAATTTTCTCAATTTCAAAATTAAAATTTAAAATTTACATATAATTGAAAAAAACACAAAAATAAAGAAACTGACTTTTCGAATATTGAATTCCTGTGAAAATGTTTATTTTTGAAAACAATTGAATTCATGGAAAAAATTTTATTAAAATTTCTTAAATAATTGAATTGCTTCGAAGAATTTTTATTTTTTAGAAAATAATTGAATTGTTTCGAAAATTTTTACAATCATTTTTGACAAAAATTTTATTGCCAGGAAGAATGTTGTATTTTACGAAAATAGTTGAATTCTATGATCAATTTTATTATAATTTTTCAAATTTATAAAGCATTTTATCAAAATTTTTTAAAATAATTGAATTCTCAAAAAAAATTTTATTATTTATGAAAATAACACAGGTTTACAAATTAAAAACCTTTTTTTGCCAATCGAACAAAACATTTTTTTTTCGAATAGTAGGTGTTTTTTGAGTATGAAAATCACAGTTTTAATTTTTTTCCCTCGTGCAGTTTTTCTGTAGCTTCAAATTTTGCATTTTCGAGGTGCGACGCCACTTAAACTTACCTGTAGGAAAATTAGCTTGTCAAAAAATAATAAATGAGATATCATTGGAAAGGTTATTAAATTACCTTTCGATCCATAGGTCACAGAATAAAATTCAACAAAAATTGAGAAAGTTACAGTCGATTAAAGATGAAATTTCATGACAATTTTGATGATTTTTAGACATTTGAGTAACTTCTACTATTTTTATCTACATCAAAGAGGAAAGAATGTTCAGGTTTTAATTTTTTTAATGGTAGACTATATCATTACACAAATTTTGAGCCCTTGCGGACCTCGATTGGATTAAAAATGACAATTCTACACTAAATTTAGTGAACAAAGCTATATTCTTCATTTTTAGTATCCCTTAAACATTTGCAGCAAAAATTGAAGTAATAAAATTTAGTTAGGCTCTAAAATTACTAAAATCACTAATCAAGGATTTCTGAAGTCGTAAATTTCGAATCCAATGTTAGTTTTTCAAATTTCAAAATGGCGGATCCAATATGGCGGACAAGTTTTTAAAAATCGATTAAATTCGTCTTAAATTCGTTACTCGGGGGTTTTCGGGGTCGCTGATTACGAATCTGATGTCAGATTTCAAAAATTAAAAATGGCGGATCCAATAGGTGCGAATTCGATGGATTTTAAAAAACTTGTTCACCATTATGAATCCGCCATTTTTAATTTTTGAAATCTGACATCAGATTCGTAATCAGCGACCCCGAAAACCCCCGAGTAACGAATTTAAGACGAATTTAATCGATTTTTAAAAACTTGTCCGCCATATTGGATCCGCCATTTTGAAATTTGAAAAACTAACATTGGATTCGAAATTTACGACTTCAGAAATCCTTGATTAGTGATTTTAGTAATTTTAGAGCCTAACTAAATTTTATTACTTCAATTTTTGCTGCAAATGTTTAAGGGATACTAAAAATGAAGAATGTAGCTTTGTTCACTAAATTTAGTGTAGAATTGTCATTTTTAATCCAATCGAGGACCACAAGGGCTCAAAATTTGTGTAATGATATAGTCTATCAATAAAAAAATTTAAACCTGAACATTCTTTCCTGTTTGATGTAGAAAAAAATAGTAGAAGTTACTCAAATGTCTAAAAATCATCAAAATTGTCATGAAATTTCATCTTTAATCGACTGTAACTTTCTCAATTTTTGTTGAATTTTATTCTGTGACCTATGGATCGAAAGGTAATTTAATAACCTTTCCAATGATACCTCATTTATTATTTTTTGACAAGCTAATTTTCCTACAGGTAAGTTTAAGTGGCGTCGCACCTCGAAAATGCAAAATTTGAAGCTACAGAAAAACTGCACGAGGGAAAAAAATTAAAACTATGATTTTCTTACTCAAAAAACACCTACTATTCCAAAAAAAATTTTTTGTTCGATTGACAATTTCACTGTAAACCAGATTGATTTCCAGCAACGAATTTTATTCAAATTTTTTTAAATAATTGAATTCCCATAAAAATATGTATTATCTGTGGAAATAATTGAATTCTTAATAAGAATTCTATTGAAAATAATTGAATTGTATAGGTAAATTTTATTAAAATCGCAATTTCATTAACTAAATCTTGTAAAGAATTTTGTCAAAAATTTTTAATATAATAGAACTTTTAAAATAATTTTATTAAAATTTTTCGAAATAATTGAATTTCTTAGAAATATTTTTTTCAATTCTCTAAATATATTTGAATTCTTTGGTGGATCTTCATTAAAAAATTAAAAATAATTAAATTGGTGCGAAGAAATATATAAAAAATTGGTAAGTAATTGAATTCCTGTTAAATTTTTATTAAAATTTTTGTTTAAATAATAGAATACTTTAGAAAAATTTTATTAAAATAACAGATATTAAAAATAATTAAAATGAGGAAAATTTTTGAAAATAATTGACATTTTGACAAGAATTTTATTAAAATCTTTCAAAATAATTGAATTTCAGGGACGAATTTTACATTATTTATAAAGATAATTGAAAATTTGAAGAACATTTTAAAACATTTTTGAACATAATTGAATTTATGCGAAGAAGTTCATCACTTTTAAAAATAATTGAATTTCTGTAATCAGTTGTTCTTAAAATTTCTATTTAAATTCATTAAAAATTGATATTTTTTAAAATGTTAAGATCAAATTTTCAATATGCAATAGCAACAACAAATAATAAAAAACTTAAGAGATCCTATATGCAACAATGGATAACATAAAGGATTTCAAAATTGAAAGAGATGTAAAATTGTAAAGAGTGATTATAACACAGCGTCATTGACAGGTGTCGGATGCGTGCAATATTTCACACAAGTCAAAGAGTGACAGAGTGCCCTAATATGTTGAAAAGAGAAAATGAAAGTTGTGGTATGAGAGAGAGTTAGAGAGAGAGTGAGAGAGAAAAGACAGGAAGGAAAAAGGAGAGGAAAATGAAGACAATAGGGGGGGCAGGAGATTCGCGAATCCCACACAGACGTATTGTCACTCTATTCGCAGGGGGGTTTCGCAAGGCCGTGGGCGGTACCGCACTCCCCCTGCTGCTGCCACCAACACCACACAACCACCACTGATCATCTCATGTAGTGAGGGGTTGTTTTACTACCGTCTTCCGGACAACTGCCTATATACACCAAATATTGCATATTCTCAAAGGGTTAATTATTTGTTAACGTCTGTATAGATATGTATATGCTCATACACATATGCTGATTCAAGAACAATGCTTTCTACCATTTTTTAAATTAAATTCTTCTTTAAATCAATTATTTTTAATAATTTTTGATAAAATTGTTTTGAGAATTTTCAAATTTATTTTTTTACAATTTAATTTTTCGAAATTTCAATTATAAGGAAATTCTTCAATTAAATACACATTAGAAAATGAAAACTTGAAATAATTTTAAAAAACATCGAGTCAGCTTTTTGAAAAAAATTAGTTCCATAAAATTTTTAATTTAAAGTATGGAAAATTCAGATTTTCAAAGACTTCAATTTGAAACTTTTACAAAATTCAATTATTTCTAAAAATTGCAATTATTGGTAATTTCTCCGTAATTCAATTATTATCAAAAACTTTAACTGAATAATTAAATGTTTCGTAAAATAAAATACTTATGGGCAATTCCACGTGAGATTTCAGTCGACCTCTTAAAATCGGCCAAAAATATTTTTTTTCTATTCTGTATTGAAAAAAAAACAGATACGTATTTTTTTATTATTTTTTTGGAGGCCAAATTTTTGAGTTATGAATTTTCAAAATTTTCGCTTTTTAAATGTAGGTATATTTTTAATGTCAGATAACTAAAAAAATATTGCTTCTTTTCATTTTTTGACAAGAAAAAAAAAGTTTTGTTTTTCTCTCTACTTTTGAATAATCATAAAAAAAATTTTTTTTTTTTCATTTTCTATTAAAAATATAAAAAAATTTTATAAACAAATTAATTTTTTTTAACTTTGGGTATGATAAATTTTTAATTTTCTTTTTTTAAAACATACCTGGAAATGATAAGAAGGTTTTGCAAAAAGTTTCAGAGTGGGCCTGACACGTTTGATGGGTCCAAAAAAATAATTAAGCTGTCCGTGCAGGTCCCACGCATGTGGCACAATGGGATTTTTTTTACAATTTATTATTAAAAATTGTCTAGAGCCTACAAATTTTATCGGATTTTGATTATTATTGAATTTTAAGGCTCTAAAAAATTTTTAATAATAAATTGTAAAAAAATCCCATTGTGCCACGTGCGTGCGACCTGCACGGACAGCTTAATTATTTTTTTGGACCCATCAAACTTGTCAGGCCCACTCTGAAACTTTTTGCAAAACCTTCTTATCATTTCCAGGTATGTTTTAAAAAAAGAAAATTAAAAATTTATCATACCCAAAGTTAAAAAAAATTAATTTGTTTATAAAATTTTTTTATTTTTTTAATAAAAAATGACAAAAAAAATTTTTTTTATGATTATTCAAAAGTAGAGAGAAAAACAAAACTTTTTTTCTCTTGTCAAAAAATGAAAAGAAGAAATATTTTTTGAGTTATCTGACATTAAAGATATACCTACATTTAAAAAGCGAAAATTTTGAAAATTCATAACTCAAAAATTTGGCCTCCAAAAAAATAATAAAAAAATACGTATCTGTTTTTTTTCAATACAGAATAGAAAAAAAATATTTTTGGCCGATTTTAAGAGGTCGACTGAAATCTCACGTGGAATTGCCCTTATATACATAATTTTATCAGCAATTTTTAAATAATTTAATTCTTTCGACGAGTTTTAATAAAATTTTTAAAAACAATTACATTTTTCAAGGAAATAATTTCATTAAAATTATATTAAAAATAATTGAAATTCTCCAATAAGTTTTATTATTTATGAAAATAATTGAATTATTGCTAAAAAATTTATAAAAAAGTTTCAAACAGTTGCCTTTTTTCGACAAAAATTTTTTTCACAATTTTTAACTAACATTCTTCTTTAAATGAATTATTTTTGATAATTTTTGAAAAATTTCTTTGAAAATTTTCAAATCCTTTTTGTATACAATTCAATTTTACGAAATTTTATTGATTATTCAGAAATTGTTGAATGAAATATATTTTAGAAAATAAAACTTCAAATCACTTAAATAATACTTATATAATACTTTCTTTCTAAATTTGAATTAGTAAAAATGTTTACTAATTGGAATTAGTGACTGACTTTTTGATTTTGAATTAGTAAATTTTACTATTAAATTAGTAGAAACGACTATTTATTAGTAAAATCTGCAAATTCAAAAGCAAAATATCAGTCACTAATTCAAATTAGAAAACATTTTTACTAATTGAAATTTAGAGAATTTAATATTCAATTATTATCTAAAATTTTAACTGAAATTCTTATTTGAATAAATTATTATTAAAAAATTCTACGAGAATTCAATTATTTAAATACAAAAATAAATAATTTATTGAAGAATTGAATGTTTTTCTAAAATTGAACTCTTATTAAAAAGAATTTTATCAACAAATTTTTAAATAGGTAATTAAATTGTTTTGTCGAATTTCAATAAAATTTTTAACAATAATGTTATTTTTCGAGAAATTGAACCCCTTGATGCAAGAACCAGACATAGACCATAGAAATTAAATGGGCTACGTCTGGTTCTTGCATCAAGGGGTTCAATTAAATTAAAATTGTATCAAAAATAATAATTGAATCTCTGTAGAAAATTTCATTGAATTAAGAAAATTTTTTGAAAATAATCGAAATTTTGCCAAAAGTTTTATTAAAATTTTTAAAAATAATTGAATTTTGGAGAAAAATTTTATTATTTATAAAGGTAATTGAAATTTTGTTAAACTTTTGACCATAATTGAATTTCTGCGAAGAATTTTATTCCTTTTGAAAATAATTAAATATTCTTGAGACGAATTTTAATAATATTTCTTTTTAAATAATTGAATTTTTTGTGAAATTTTATTGAAATAATAAATATTGAAAATAATTTAATTCCTCTTAATTTTGATAAATTATTGAAATTAATTAAATTTCTGCGAAGAATTTTATTTCTTTGGAAAATAATTGAATTCTTGAGATGAATATTGTTATTAATGAAAATAATTGAATTATTGCGAATAATTTTGTTATTCATGAATTTAAAAATTTATGATAATAATTGAATTGCTGCGAAGAATTTAATGCCAAATTTTAAAACACTTAATTTCTTCGAAAAAATTTTCAAATTTGCAAATTCTATTTTAAATAAATGAATTCATGTGAAATTTTTATTTTTTTTTTTGGGAAAATAATCGAATATTTGTGTAGAATTTTATCAAGATTTTTGTTTAACAATTGAAATCTTTTGGGAAATTTTATTAAAATAGTAGAATATTGAAAATCATTGAATTAAGAAAAATTTTGGAAAATGTTTGAAATTTTACCATGAATTTTATTAAAATTTTTCAAAATAATTGAATTTTATTACTTTTGAAAATAATTAAATTATTTTGATGAATACTATTATTTATGAAAATATTTGTATTTTGCAATGAATTTTATTAAAATTTCTGAAAATAATTGAATTTTTGTTGAAAATTTTTGCTCTTCATTTATAAAGATAATTGAAATGTCGACAATTATTTTTAGATTTTTTGAAAATAATTGAATTTCAGCGAAGAATTTTACTATTTATAAAGATAATTGAAATCTTGACGAGAATTTTTTTTTAATTTTGAAAAGTAATTGAATATCTCGAAAGAATTTTGATACTTGAGTTCCTTCAAAAATTACGTTAAAATTTTTTAAATTGAAACTGTAATTTGAACAGAATAAAAATTAAAATTTTTCAAAAAAATACTTCATTAAATGATTTAGAAGTAATAACTTTATGGCAGTTCTGCAATGAAATTAAGTTATTCAAGATAAATTATTGTCAGAAATAGACAAAATTGAAGATTTTTATAGAATTCGTGCTAATTTCATAGTTTATGAGGCAAACAAAGGAACACAAAAATTCAGAATTTTCTTATAAATTCTAAACATTTAATTTTTTCCAGTACTTTTAATAAAAATCCCTTACTTTTGCCTGACCAATTCTATTTTTCTTGACTTTTCCCTGATTTTCCTGACCTGTGGCATCCCTGGTGTACTTTTCTTGCATACTTTTTTATATACCGCATAGTACACACTACAATTAACATAACTTTATATTTATTCATTAATCAATTTAAAGCAGATTAAAAATTTTGCTTTTCCTAAACAGGTGTTACACAAAGCACTACATGCACCTAATGCGAAAAGAAGATGTTTCCCGATGAGTTTGTAAGTGGCTGCTTGAGCGAAGTGAGAGCAGCAACTTACAAACTCATCGGAAAACATCTTCTTTACGCTCTTGGTTCCCAAAATACTGTTTTGCTCCTCTATATCCCAACCCTTGATTCTAAAATTCGAAAACACACGACCCTAGGTTCGAAAAAATTCGAAAACCTAGGTCCCTATTAGATATCATACCCTAAATGCCTAAACCTAATACACGAAACAGAATCAAAAAACGAAGACCAACAAAACTCTATCCTTTGACAATCATCAAAGTTCCATGCCACAAAGAAATATTGCAATATCAATTAACAAAAACAACAAAAAAAAAAAAACCCAAAATGAAAAATGCGAATGAAAGAAGCAAAGAAACTTTGTTAAGACGATGATACACAACTTGATAAAGGAAAAAAAGGGGAATAGGGGATCAAGACGATAGAAAAGGAAACAGCTATAAAAGTAGCTCACAAAACTCTTGAGCTGATACTACCGTCGACGACGTCTGCTTTTCGTCCCCCGACGTCGCAATACCCGCGCCATCATATCAGATCGAGTCCCTCTATTTCGCGTCCTCTATTATTTCTTTTATCAATCTGCGCGCTTTCAGGAAGCTTTGAGCCCTGAGCTGAAAGCTGCGTGATAAATCATGAAATGTAAGAACCCATACATATATACATATATATATATATATATATATATATACTATATAATATATATATATATAAAACCTCTGCACCTAACGGTTCAATAGGCGGCATTGCCGGGGCGAACGCCATCCATACAGCCACCAGATGAGGTCTTCTAGCTTCCGTCGAGTCCGCGTGAAAGGATGCCCCAATAATATTCCATTCAGCAAACCATCCCCCAACGGCACTTCATCCCGCGCCCACGTTGTCCCGCTTGATCGGGACCTAGTCCGGTCCGCGGTGCCCGCGCGCCACCCACCATTGATTTTTCATTCGTCGGCCTTTCAATAGTTTGTTATGAGCTTTCCTTCGGCGACGTTTCACCCACACCCATTCATTCACCCACCCACACACACACACACACCACACCATCCGACCTTCTTTGAATGCCGATTGCACCACCCCAAGAGAAAAGAATCCTGACACCCGCACGAGAGTCCTCTTTTCATCACAACTCCTCCTCAACACCCCCCCTCACACCGCCCAATGGCCTCAAACTAAAAACCTTGAATAAAACTTGCATTCTATCAAAATTTATCTTCACCATACGTATATACACAATAAATTTGTTTCTTTATTCTTTCTTTCTTTTTTTTTTTTTTGAAGCGAGATAAAAATAATGAATGCATTGATAGAAAAAAAGGGGGTGAATCCAAATAATGAATACATTGATAGAGGAAAAAAAGAATGAATACATTGATAAAAAATAAAAGGAAAGTTGAATAGAGCATTCACTTTTTTTTATCAATGTATTCATTACTTTCATTTTGCTTTTTAAGAAAAGGTATATATATACGCAACATTAGAGTGCATTCAAAGTATTACAATTAAAAAGAAATTTTTATTTTTATACTTTGCAATCTTTTTTTTTTGCTAGGTATAAAGAACAACAAATTTAGGTATAAAATATTGTCTTGGCACTGGTGTGGACCAAATTGGGAAGCAGAATTTTGTTTAGGGCCCAAAGATGACACTTTCAGCAAAACTAAAATTAATTTTTTTTACTTTCACTCTTACTAAAATTAAAATTAATTTTACCTGAACTTTCCCTTTTTCCCTCTCTCATTCACTTTTACCAAAACTAAAATTAATTTTTCTTTACACTGACAGTCTGACTTTCACTAAAAATAAAACTAAGTTTAACACCCCCAGAAAAGGAGAAGGAAATTTTTAAAAATCAAACATGTTTTTAGAGGTTTTTAAGGTCGTTGATTATGAATTCGAAGTCAGTTTTCAAAATTCAAAATGTCGGAACCAGACTTCACACTCGATAATTAATTTTAAAAAAGTAGCAAAAAGTAGCTTTCAAACTAAAAAAAAGTAATAAAAAGTATTTATTAAAAAATTAAACTTGACGACCAAAAAAAACTCGTCTTAGACACTTTACAAAACTGACAAGAATAATTGAGATCTTTCGACTCATTTTATACAAATTCTAATTAAAATAATTGAATTCCTGAGAAATTTCTATTATTAATGAAAAGAATTGAATTCTTACGAAGATTTTTACAAAAAATATTTAAAGTAATTGAATTCGGTTTGGAAATCTTATGAGAATAGTAGATATTAAAAATCATTGAATTGCGAAAAGTTTTTAAACATAATTAAATTTTACAAAGAATTATTATTATTCTAGTAAAATTTTAGAGAATAATTGAATGTCTGTGGACATTTTATTAAATTTTTTTTGAAAATAATTCAATTCCTAAAAAGCATTTTATTATTCATGAAAATAATTGAATTCTTGCAAACGATTTTATTAAAATTATTTAAAATAATTGAATTTCGAACAAGAAATTTATTACTTTTAAAAATAATTTAATTCTAGTGATGAATTTTATTATTTATGAAAATAATTGAATTTGTAAAGAATTTTATTAAAATGCCTCAAAATAATTGAATATTCGGGAATAATTTTATTATTTATCGACATAATTGATTTTTTTCGAAGAATTATTTATGTAAATAATTGAATTCATGGGAAGAATTTTATTAAAACCTAAAAGAAAATAATTGAATTATTTCAAAAAAATTTAATTAAAATTGTATTTAAAACAATTTATTTCTTCCGAACAATTTATTAAAATATTTGAAAATAATTTAATTCCTGTCAAAGATTCTAATATTTTTGTAAATAATTGAATTCTTCCAAAGAATTCAAAAAGAAAACTTCTTTTAAAAAATTGATATTGTCGAGGAATTGAGATTATAATTAGATTTTTTGAGCAATTCCAGTAAAATTGTGTTAAAAATAATTAAAATTCTTAGATGAATTTTATTATTTATGAAAATAATTGAAAAATTGCAAAGAATTTTATTAAAATTTTCAAAAATAATTGAACTTTTGAGAAGAATTTTATTATTTATGAAAGTAATTAAATGTTTCGATTTATTAATTCAAAATAGTATTAAAAATAATTGAAATTCTTTGATGAGTTTTATTATTTATTATGAAAATAATTGAATTCTTGAGGCTTAGAATTTTTTCAAAATTTAAAAAAAAAATTGAATTTGCATGAAAAATGTTTTTATTAGTGAAAGTATTTGAATTATTGTGAAGAATTGTATAAAAATTTTGTTAAATAATTGATTTTTGAAATTTTTTTTTTTGAAAATGCTATTATAAATTAATTGAATTCCTGTCGAAATTTTATTATTTATGAAAATAATTGAATAGTTGTTAAGAAATTTATTAAAATTTTCATAAATAATTGAATTCTTGAGAAGAATTTTATTATTTATGAAAATAATTGAATTTATGCGAAAAATTTTATGAAAATGTTTGAAAAGAATTGAATTCTTCATAAGAATTTTGTAAACATAGTTTTAATTAATTAATTTTTTCTAAACATAATAAATATTATTAAAATTTTATTTAAAATAATTGAATTCTTGTGGAAACTCTTTTTTAAATAATTGAATTCTGTTGCGAAATTTCATGAAAATTCTAGATATTGAAAATAATATTGAACTTCGAATATTTTTTTAAAATAATTAAATCGTTTTAAAGAATTTTATTTTAATTTTTGAGAATAGTCTTCTGATTTGTAGTATTAGCGAATTTTAAGTAGTGGAAATTCTTTAAAAAAAAGCAAAAATATTAGCTTTTAGTGTCTGAAATCTAAAAAAGTACCCAAATATTAGCATAATGTAAAAAAAAGTAGTAAATAGTAGGTTTTAGTAGATGAGTGCTAAGCCTGAATAAATAGTAATTTCTACTAGTTTATTAGTAGAATTCATTAATTCAAAAGCAAAAAGTCAGTCATTAATTTAAATTAGTTGAAATTTTTAATAATTTAAATTTAGAGAGAAGATAAAATAATAGAAATATAATAAAGTGAAAGTAAAAATGAAAGTAAAAATAAGTCTATCAAAGTAAAAGTGAAAATAAAAGCCAAAGTAAAAATAAAATTACATAATTGACCTCCAGATTTTTCCGTAGTACTGCCCATTTTTATAACCAAAAATCCCCAAAAAAACTAGTTTTCGACCCTTAATCATGGACGCCAACTTCAGAGACCTCATATACCTATTTGACTTCTAAACTTAATACCCCTGAAAAAATGAATTAAAAAATTGAAAATCCAATATTTTCCGCAACAACCAGCTTCCATTGGATGGAATTCGAATTAGAGCGAAAGTAAACCATATCTTTAATCAGGGTTGAATAAAGGCAACCTCCCCCCCTCTAGTTTTTGAAATGGCGCAACGTCAAGTCGACGAATGGAGATGAGGATGTAGCCGAAAATCGGCATTGTTTCCAAACAAAGCACGACTTTCCTATCCCATACCTCTAGTGCCTTCCGTTTCACCCCTCTCTCTTCACCCACTAAACTCCGCGAGAGCCTACCACCCATGCACTCTCTACAGCTTTTCAGTCATTTGACACGCAAAGAAGTCAAGTAACCCAGCATCCAGCATTCTAGATACATATATAGCTATAACATCAACCAATCCCCCTCCCATTTTCTTGTACCATTGTTGCCCCACCAATACCATTCATCTAACAAAACCTTCATTTTTCAACTTGCAACTTAACTACCCTATATATAGATTCTGCTGACAACTTTTGCACTTGTTCTCTTTTCATGGAAAACTTATATAAAAATAAAACTAAAAAGAAAATCGCACAAAAAACTACTCTTAGACTATTTCACAATATAAAGAACAACTTTTTTTATCACTTATTATTTCAAATTACAGTCGAGCGTGAATTTACATTTTCTTTTATAATGAGGATTTTCAATAATGGCAATTTTCATTGTCCACTTTACCGTTTTTGTTTTGTTAAAGAATATTTGTAACCAAACGCCTTGCCTGAAAGTTGAAAAACTGGCTAAATCCTCATTGAAGTCCTAACAGCTTTTCTAACACAGTTTTTTTTCTAAGGATATCAAATTCAGACAATATCCTTAGAAAAACTGTGAAGTCAATAATTTATGGAAATATTGGCATCGAAAAAATATTTCCTTCATTTAAAGATCTAAGATTTTTAGAAGATATCAAGTTTTGAGAGACTAATTTATACCTGAGGTCAATAAAGTGCTTCATTATTTTCCTAGGGCAATAAAGTACCCATTATTTTCCTAGGGCAATAAAGTACTTATTATTACAGGAATAAGAAATTAGACAAATAGTTCAACAGAAGAATCCTGCCTGCAATTGTTTATTATTAATTGAATAACAATAACAGGGATACCACAGAAAATTAATTTTGTTTTTCCCTGATTTCCAGTCAAAACTATGACTTTTTCCCTGAGCCTAAAGAATATACTGATTCACTCTTAAAATCATTAGATACTCAAAAAAATGTTCTATTAGATTTATTTACTAACTTTTTTAATTGTAAAATTATTCGAAAACGTCAGTAAATTCTTTTTTAAATAAGTATTTAATCATTATTATTTTTCCATAGGAATTAAGATTTTAAAAATATTCAAATTTAAAAAAATTAAATTAGAAAAACAATTTTTCTATTTAAACTTCAATAACTTTTAAGAATATTATTATATAAAACATGAAGATATCGAGCACTCCGAGTCGAAGACTCGGAGTCATCGCTGTCTTCGTGTTTTATAATAATTTTAATTCCCATAACATTTTTCAAAAAAAAATTAAATTATTTACAACAATTTTAATAAAATCCTTCGCAAGAATTCAATTATTTTTACAAGTAATAAAATTTTTTACATGAATTCAATTATTTAAAAAAAATTAATAAAATGCGTTGTAAGAATTCAATTATTTTCAAGAATAATTAAATTTTTCCTAGGATTTAAATTATTTTTAATACAATTTTACATGAATTCCTCGAAAAATGTAATTATTTTTAAACATTTTTTGCAAATGAAATTCTGCGCTGAATTACAAATATTTTCAAAATCTACTATTTTTAATAAAAATTCTTAAAAGAATTCAATTATTTTTAAAAAATATAATAAAATTCGTTGTAAGAATTCAATTATTTTCATAAAATAATAATGTTCTTCACAGGATTTCAATTATTTAAAAAAATGTAATAAAAATATCGTTGCAAGAATTCAATTATTTTCCTAAATAATAAAATTCCTCGAACAGGATTTCAATTATTTTTAATACAATTTAAAGTAAATTCTTCGAAAAATATAATTAATTTTAAAAATTTTATTAAAATTCTCCGATAGAAATAAATAAACAATTATCAATTATTTTTAATAATTTTTGCAAAAGTTTCTAAAGAATTTTTAAATCCATTTCTTTTCAATTCAATTTTACGAAATTTTGATTATTCAGAAATTCTTCAATTAAATATTTAGACAATAAAAGCATGAAATAATTTTTTAAAAAAATTCAATTAAACTTTTTCAAAATACAATTATTTCTAAAAATTCATTCTTTACTTAATACTTGTAATATTCAATTATTATCTAGAATTTTATCTGAAATTCATTTTTAAAACAATTTTTATTAGAAAATTCTACGAGAATTCATAATTAATTAAATACAAAAATGAAAATATTATTGAATAAAGGAATATTTCTTAAAATTGAATTCTCATAACGAATTTTATCAACAAATTTTTAAATAATTGAATTTCCTCGACGAATTTTTATAAAATTAATAATTATAATTATAATTATAATTATATTTTTCAAGGAATTCGGTTAAAAGTGTATTAAAATTAATTGAAATTCTATGATGAGTTTTATTATTCATAAAAAGTAATTGAAAATTTTTATTATTTATGAAAATAATTGAATTATTATTGCGAAGAAATTTATAAAAAATTTGTAAGTAGTTGAATTTCTGTGAAATTTTTATTAGTTATAAAAATAATTGAATTTTGGACAAGAAATATTATTTTTAAAGATAATTGAAATTTTGACAAAATTTTTTTTTTAATTTTTGAACATAATTGAATTTTTGCAATCAGGGTGTCTATTGAAAGTATGACTTAAAATTTCAGGAGATTTTCAGGACATTCCAGGACAGATTTCTTATTTTTCCAGAACATTTATATGTGTTATATTATTTCATATTACGATTAACATAATTTAAATTAACCTACTTGAACAAGAATATTTATTTTATTATAAAAAGAGTTAAAAATCTATAATGTAGATACCAGTTTCTTTAATTAAACGAAAAATTGAAATTATTTTTTGATGGATCAAACAAAATTATTTTTTAAATTTAAGTAAAATTTTTAAATTATTGAATATTTAAAAGCAAAATTTGGAAAATTCAAGGACAAGAATTCAAAATCCAAGACATTTAAGGTCATTTTTTCAAGTTCCAGGACTTCAAGGACCAGTAGACACCCTGTAGCAAACATTTGTAATTTGTCTAAAATTCAATTCTTTTTTCGTGTTTTTAACTAAAATTCTTCTATAAATCCATGATTTTCAATAAATGATTAAATAATTAAAAAATTAAATGAAAATAATTATGAATTCTGCAAATTTAATTTTTGCCAGTATTTTAATAAAAATCCCTGACTTTCCCCTGATTTCCCTAACCAATTCTATTTTCCCTGACTTGTGTCAACCCTGCAATAACACGACAATCATACTACAAATGAATTGAATACTATCATTATCCAGCAGTCAACGATAACAATCAATAATTACAATTCTAATGTTGGATCTAATTGTAAGATATATAAGTGAACATACATCAAGAGATAAATATATGATGATCCGGAAAATTGATAACGATCAGATTCAGTAAACATCATCATTGAATTCAACATGAAAAGCAGCTGTAGAGATGTAACGTGGGATCACAAACGCTCTTCTCTAATGCGCGCACCTGTCATCTCTCAACAGATTCATCAATTATCATACAATTAGCGCCATTCGAACAATTTCCTAGGATCACACATATATGTTTATAACTACCGTTCGATTGTTTCTACACCAAGGCGAATACGCTACTGAATAATAAAAATACACACATGTGTATTTAAACAAATACATTTATATTGGTTTAAATATATATGTATATAGATCTGATACTCAAGTTGTATGCGAGTGTAGGTACAACTAAGGGGAACGGGCAAACGAGGATGAGTACAATAGCGAAATGCACGTGGTATGCTCGTTCAGTGAGCACAATAAAGGAACCACGGCATACCTGTATGATAATACGAGGCATGACGTCGCAGGGTACTGACGTATACGGACCGTTCGTTCCTCGTTCCACGTTCTATTCTGTTCCGTTCGGGGTACACACCTTTGTGTGCCATCACATGTATGTGTGTGTAATATACATTCGCGGAAAATTCGCCATGTGTACAAGAGAGGCCGGTACCAACCTGGAAACCGTGAATACTAGGGAAACTACGACTAACCCTATAGAATGAGAAGCATGTACCTTTCTGAATAGGAAGGCTTTTCGCGAATACCTCAGACTTCGTCAATGCCCATGTATTGGTTGCTGCATTTTACTTCAATCTAAGAACGTCAATTGCATTCAAATCGAGTTGTATTATAAAAATTTGCATGCTGTCTTTCATATAGAAGCTAAACATTATCAAATTATAAATATATGCACATATATATACAAGAAAATAGTAATTTAGTAATGAAAGGAAAATTTTCATATTTATTACTATTAATCATAAATATATTCTTAGTATCAAGGAATATCTTTACTCAGAAAAATATTTCTTTCAAACTCAAGGTTGCCACAAAAATTAAATTTTGTTTTTCCCTGACATTTCCCTGATTTCCGGACAGAATTTTGACTTTTTCCCTGACCCTAAAGTATATTCTGATTCACTCTAAAAATTATTAGATACTCAAAGCAATTTTCTATTACATTTATTTACAAATTTCTTCAAAAGTAAATTTATTCAAAAACATCAATAACTTTTTTTTTAAATAAATATTTAATCATCATTATTTTTTAATAATAATTTATTTATTTATTTTTAATTAAGATCTTCTAAAATTTCATATTCAAACCTTTTCAAATTGAGCAACTCGTAAGAATATTATTATAAAACATAAAGAAATCCATTTCTTTATGTTTTATAATAATTAAAGATATTTGAGTGGCAAAATAATTATTTTATATTATAAGAATATTGATACTGTAGCTTGAACAAAATTATTTTCATCATTTCAACTAAATTAACATTTTCTAGAATTTTTAAATAAAATTCTTCTTTAAATAAATTATTTCTAATATTTTTTGAAAAAGTTATTTGAGAATTTTCAAATTATTATTTCAACAAGAAAAAATTCAATTTAACTTTTTCAAAAAAAATTAATTCTACGGAATTGTTAGTTAAAAGTACGAAAAATAATAATTGAATTCTACGAGAATTCAATTGTTTAAATATAAAAATCAATAATTTATTTAATAATTGAATGTTTCTTACAATTTAATTTTTACGAAAAATTTTATTAACAACGTTTTGAAAACATTTAATTTCTTTTTAAGGAACTTAATTAAAATTTTATTTAAATTTATTATATTAAAGAATTTTATAACAAATTTTGAAAAAAATTGAAAACTTTTTGAAGAATTTTATTATAATTTTTAAAAATAATTGAATTCCTGAGATGAATTTAAATAATAATTTATGAAAATAATTGAATTCATGCGAAGAATTTTATTAAATTTTGTTTAAGTAATTGAAATTTTCCCAAGAATTTTATTAAATCTTTTGACATAGTAATTCAATTCTTGAGAAGAATTTACCTATCTATTTATATAAAGATAATTTAATTCTTGACAATTTAAAAAAAATTTTGAAAATAATTTAATTTCTGCAAAGTACTTTATTACTTTTCAAAAAAATTGAATTTTTGTGATGAATTTTGAAATTTATCAAAATAACTGAATTTTGGAAAAGAATTTCATTAAAATTACTTAAAATAATTAAGTTTCTGCGATAAATTAAAAATTATTTATGAAAATATTTGAATTATTATACGAATTTTATTATTTTATTGAATAATTGAATGTTTCTTAAAATTGAATTCTTACGTCAAGTTTTAATAAAATTTTTAAGAATAATTGCATTTTTCGAGGAATTTATTTAAAATTGTATTGAAAATATAATGAAATTCTGCGATGAAAATAATTGAATTGATAAATGAAATTTTATTATTTATGTTAATAATTGAATGTTTTCGTAGAATTTTATCAAAAATTTTTTTCAATAAAAAAAATTTTAAATTTTAAATTAAATAAATTAATTAATTTTAAATTAATTTAATTAATTTAATTTATTTTTAAAAATTTTTTTTAAATTAATTAATTATTTTTTTAATTAAAATTTTTTTTTTTAATTTTTTTTTTTTTTTTTAAATTTTTTTCTTTTCATAAATTTTATGAAAATAGTAAGTATTCAAAATTATTGAATTGAGAAAAACTTTTGAAAATAATTGTAATTTTGCAAAGAGTTTTATTTAAATTTTTGAAAATAATTGAATTTTTGGCGAAAAATTTTGCTATTTGTAAAGATAATTGAATTCTTGAAAAGATATTCGTTAAAATTTTTAAAAATAATTGAATTTCTTTGAAGAATTTTGTTATGTATAAAGATAATTGAGTTAAAACTTTTGAATAAATTAAATAATATTGAAAAGTTAATTCTTGTCAGAATTAGAAAATATTAGAATTATTGGTAGTTTCATAATAGTTTATGAGGCAAACAAAAAAGACACTAAAAATTCAGAATTTTCTTATGAATTCAAAAAATCTAATTTTTTCCAATCTTTTTAATAAAAATCCCTGTCTTTACCCTGATTTCCCTGACCAATTGTACTTTCCCTGACTTTTACTGAATTCTCTGATATACCTGATCCTGATTACCTGTTTGTAATTCACTGAAATAAAAATTTATTTTATTCAAATAACCGATTAATTGACTATTATCAATTAAATATATTTATACTTGAATCAAATAATTTTTATTTCCTTTTAATTAATTAAAATTAATTAACTACATAACTTTAAAAAAATTATTTTAGAATTTAATTATTCAAAATAAGAAAAACTTAAGGGATTTTTAAAATTTATTGAAATTCAAAAGTTTTTAAGATGAAAAAAAATTTAAGGAAAAATTAAGGTTTTTGTGTTTTTTAAAAATAATTTTTAACACCAAAAAAAAAAGAATTTTCGTTTAGTAATTCTAAAAGTTTGTTATTTTTCAGTACTTTTGATCAAATTCCCGAACTTTTCCCTTCTTTCCCTGACCAATTCCATTTTCCCTGATTTTTCCCTGAATTATCTAATTTCCTTGACTTATGGCAACCCTATTTTCTATTACAAAAAATTCCAATTTTTTAAATCTTAAAATTTTAAAAACATCCTTTTCAATTCAACAAAAATGCATCTGATAAAATAAAATCAGAATTAATAAAAATTCAAAAAGCAGCCAATGAATGAAACCCCTCTAAAATTCTACCTAAAAAAAAAAATTTCAAATACTTTTTGTGTACTGCAATGAAAGCATACCTATATCCTTTCACAGAATGAACGTGCGACATTCATCATCTGTACCGCGGAGCTGTTTCATATAAAAGACAGTGGGACCTGTTAAAAGTTGTCAACTTCCACGCACTAGAAAAGGTTTATACCTAAAGAGAAAGGGTTGGAAACAGTAGTTGTCCTCGGCCTACGCAGCAGGGAATCAAATGAAAAGGAGCATATTGAATGGGACAGAGATAAAAATAAAAAAAGAGGGCTCTCTCTCGAGGGGAGAGAAGAATATTGTGAATGATTCACATAATGAGAAAATGAAATCGCGAGGAATGGTCAGTGGAATTTTTCTTCTTTTTTTCCAAAGCAACACACACACACACTCACACATATAAACGTCAAATATAAATATACGGTATTACACACTGGCGCAAGGCCTGTGCTTTCGTAACCATCAGAGACAGCAGAATAGACGAATTGTTCGGTACAGAGCTTTTGTCTATTTTACAGCGAGTTTCAAGAGCTTCCATATCCCAAAAGTTCTGAAATACATTCCTCTTTTGAATATTATACGGTTTCGCGAATCACAGATTTCTAATTACAAAATTTTAAAGTGTTCATTCGTTAATAATTCACTATTAGGTTTTCTGCACTGTACACGCGAGCATAAAGCACACAAAGTTTTTCAATTTTCATATATGTACGTATATAACAAAACTAGAATAAAATATTACAAAACTATATTCATCATTTTTTGAAATATTCTCCTAAAAATTTCTTATGTTCTTTTATTGAAGTCTAAAATTAGGGGAGACTGCGGGTACGTTTGATACGTTATGCAATTGTCACAAATGAAATATTTTGATAATTTTTTACCTTTTATACCATTTCTCATGATTCGATTAATTTTTAGGTGTAATATATTTCAAGAATAATTGAATTTACAAAGCAAAGAATTTGAAAAAATAGAGGAATTTAAAACAAGTTTATTAGCTTAAAAAAAATTTTCTTATTATACTCCTGAGCTTAAAGTAATTGAAAGAATAAATGTAATAATTAAAAATTCAAAAATTATTTGTCCAGGTTGTAATGAGTGAATGAGTCTTAACTTAAATTACTTAAAGTTTTTTCTACTTAAAATTGTAATCGATTGAAATTTAAATCTATTCCAATTTTAATTAGTCATCAATTCAATGAATTGAAAATTTAAGTTATTCAAAATATATTGTATGTAAATTTCAATTCTATCTAACTTATATTCAATTATTACTAACTTCATCCCAATTTCATTAAATTTTATTCGATTCTTTGAATTTTATCCAAATTGTAATTAAGTTTTCAAGTTATTTAACTTTATTCAAACTTATAAGGGAAAAAATCTTCATTCTGAACAGCTACAAGTTTTACTATATCAGCGGAATTTTTAAATTATTTCAATTAATATTTTCACTACTTTAGAGAAATTATCGTTGTTCCAGGTAAAATTTTTTTCCCTATAATTTTTATTGATCAAACCAAATTTTAATTGATTTTAAATTAAATTCAACTATGTTTTAAATTATTCCAATTTCAACTATGATTTCCATTTTAAACAAAATAATTCTATCCAGATTACAATTGCATTAATCCCAGTTTCAATTTATCAAAAGTTTTGGTAGATTTAAAATTTATAAATTTACTGAATCCAAATTTCAATGAATCTTCACTTAAATTACATGGAATTCTTCTTAATTAGAACTATAATCGATCGTTATTTAAATTTATATTCTATTTTCTAATTAATCTTCAATTATCAATGTAGGCAAATTTTATTCGATTCAAATTTCAATTCAATCTACATTTCAATTTCATAAAATTTTACTCGATTTAAATTTTAATTCAACTCAAATTTCAATTTATTCAATTTTAATTCCATCAAAATTTTAATTTTTATAGAGACAGTTAAACTATACTTTTTTACATTTTTAATTTTATCAAAAAACCTTTTTTGGCCATAACTTTAAAAAAACGTTAGAACCCCTATAAAAATATTATCTTTTTTTTTTGAACATTTTGTTAAAAAATGTAAAAGTAAGTTTCATAATAAATTTGTAGAGCATTACAAAACCCTACAATTGACCTATTTTTAAATATAAAAAAATTACCGAATCAAAAAATTGATTATTACAATTGTTAAAGCTTTTAAAAAAAACATTGTTTTTAGGTTTAAATCGCGAAATATTTACTAATTGGCATTAGTGACTGACTTTTTGCTTTTCAATTAATAAATTTAACTAATAAATAGTAATTTCTACTACTTTATTAGTAAAATTTACTAATTTAAAAGCAAAAAGTCTCGTCAAAATCCCAATCATCATTATAAATAATCAAATTCTTCTTCAAAATTAAATTATTATCAAAAATTTTAATTAAATTCTTGCTAAAATTTCAAGTATTTTCAAAAATTTTCCTTATTTCAATAATCTATTAATTTTCAATATCTCTACTATTTTAATAAAACTATCCAAAAGAATTCAATTATTTAAAAACAATTTTAATAAAATTGTACACAAACATTTAATTAATTTCATAAACAATAAAAATTTCACAGAAATTCAATTATTTTCAAATTTTTTATAAGTTTTTTCTCAATAATTCAATTAATTTCATAAATAATAAAACTCATCCCAGAATTTCAATTATTGTTAATACAATTTTAATCGAATTCCTTGAAAAATTGAACTAATCTTAAAAATTTTATTGAAATTCGCTAAAAGAATTTAATTATTTATAAATTTGTCAAAAAAATTATTTATAAGAATTAAATTTTAAAAAACATTCAATTATTCAATAAATAATTTATTTTTGTATTCAAATAATTGAATTCTCGTAGAATTTTCCATAATTTTTTTATATTTTTTAATTATAAAACTTTATACAATTTTCTTTATACAATTTTAAAATTTTTTATTTCAAATTTTTGTTGTAAACACTAAAAACATTCAATTTTGGAGAAATTACAATTAATTGCAGCAAAGACAATTATTTTCAAAAGTAATAAACTTCTAATAAAATTCAATTGTATCTAAAATTAAAAAAAAATTCATGTTAAAATTCCAATTATGTTTATAAATAACAAAATTATTCCCCAAAGTTCAATTATTTTCAAAAATGTCAATAAAATTCTTGTCCTAATTTCAATTATGTTTAAAAATTTGTCTCATTTTAATGATTTTTAATATCTACTATTTTAATAAAATTTCCTAAAAAGAATTTAATTATTGAAAAGAAATTTTATTAAAATTGTACGCAAACATTTAATTATTTTCATAAATAACAAAACTTTCACAGGAATGAAATTATTTACAAATTTTGTATAAATTTCTTCGCAATAATTCAATTATTTTCACAAAAAATAATTAAAAATTCTAAAAAAAAAATCTTAATTCCTGTGGAAAAATAAGAATAATTAAATATTTATTTAAAAAAAAAAGTTATTGATGTTTTCAAATAATTTTACAATTAAAGAAATTCGTAAATAAATTTAACAGAACATTTTTTTGAGTAAAAACTTTCCCTTTATTTTCTAAAAATTTTAAAAGTTTCAATTTCATTTTCAATTAAAATTATTGACAAATTGAATTTATAAACATTTTAACATTATGTAATTTTTTTTTCCCCAAAGAGAAGAATCAGATTGAAAACAATTAATATTGTTATTGAGAAATAAAAATGATGCACAAAATGGGTATATTTTCTATTTCTAATCATAACTTTTTAAACAATTATCTAATATTTTTTATAAGTGAAAAGGAGAAAAATTTGCATAATTTAGATCAGTCAAAAGAAATTTGTTTTAAAAAAATCATATAAAAAACAAAATTTATTTGTTAATAAGTTTTACCAAAATTTTTTATTTTCAAATATTAGGTATTTTATTACACTGAAAAAAAATGATTTTTTTCAAATAACCGATTAATAGACTATTATCAATTAAATATTTACTTGAATCAAATAATATTTATTAGAGTCAATTAAATGGTATTTGAACCAATAATTTCAGTATTTGAAGCAAATATGAACTAAACCATTTAATTGACTCCGATAAATATTATTTGATTCAAGTAAATATTTAATTGATAATAGTCAATTAATCGGTTATTTGAATCAAATAAATTTTTTTTTCAGTGTATAAATCATGAAAAAATACCTATGAATATTTTCGCTTTGTCAAACAATATTTTTTAAAGAAAAAAAAAATCAAAAACCAGCTTTAAACTGCGGACAGAATGAATGAAGAAATACGAAGATTGATATATATATAGTTAATATTGAAAGTGTTATCGCAGAAAATGAGAAACCAATTTGCCAATCGCAATGCAGAAACAGACATTATACATTTGTAGAGAAATGTCGCGAGATAATCATTCAGGTATCAGCGGCTTTAGGTATGTGTATCAGGGAAGAATGTCGGCACGCGAGCAACGAAGGAGGGTGGCTCCAGCTCCGCGCCGCTTGGCGCGCGTGTGGTGGCACAGTAAGGGTGGCCGCAAGAGGGAAAGAGAATGAGGGTGGGTGAGATGGGTGGGCGTATCGGTTAAGTGGGTGAAATTGCAAAACAATGAATAGACAGGGTAGGGGTAACAATGTGAGGGACAATAGGCCTGATAATGTGCCAGAGAATGGACGCCTAAACAAAAGAGTCAAATAAGGACGCGCGCACACCTAGGCAACCGCGCGTTGCGTTGTTATACTTCAACTCATCCGCACACAAACTCATCACCGTTACGTATAGTATAGTCACAACCATGTACACTATACGGCCAAGGGTTCAGAAATCCCACACGTGTGCCCATAAAGCAATTCTATAGATCCCATCTAATAAATTTAGCGTTCGTGAAAATTAATCAACGTCTGCAATCATAACTTTTCTATTTAAAAGAAGTCAGCTGCATCATCAAAATTAATAGAAGCCTTTATTTGCCTTCAAAAAGCAGAAACAAAAATTCACACATACAATTCATTTTTATTAAATAGTGTATCAATATTTTTTATTTTTTTATTATTCAAATAACTTTAAAAAAATTAAATTTTTCACAATTTTTAGTTAAAAGTGTTGAAAAATTCAAACATTCAAAGAGTATAATTTGAAACCTTTACAAAATTAAATTATTTCTAAAAATTCACGCTATAATACTTTCTCTCTAAATTTGAATATTTGTAAAAATGTTTACTAATTGGAATTAGTGACTGACTTTCTGCTTTTGAATTAGTAAATTTTACTATTAAATTAGTAGAAACGATTATTTATTAGTAAAATCTGTAAATTCGAAAGCAAAATGTCAGTCACTAATTCAAATTAGAAAACATTTTTACTAATTAAAATTTCGAGAGTTTAATATTCAATTATCTAAAATTTTAACTGAAATTCATATTTAAATCAATTTTTATTAGAAAATTCTACGCGAATTCAATTATTTAAATACAAAAATAAATAATTTTTTGAAGAATTTAATGTTTTTTAAAATTCAATTCCCATAAGAATATTATAAACCAGGGACCGTCACGAAGCAAAGGTATCGTGTCGGTATCGTGTCACGATACGATACGGTTCTACCACGAAGAAGAGTATTGTGTCGCGACACGATGCCGACACGATACCGACACGATCCGATTTTCGTATCGTGTCGCATTACATAAATAGCCGAATCAATTAAATGACATATGGACAATCATATTATACAAAATTACAAAATAATATTGGGGCCATCCATAAATTACATAAGATAATTTTTTTTAATTTACCCCCCCCCCTCCCCCTCTTGTAATATATTTTACATACATTTACGCCATTTTTTATTGTTTGTAATTCTTATTGCCAGTATAAGAGCCAATAAAAACTTACTACTACTTATTGCTGCGCAGTAGCCTATCACTACACTTGGACATGCGCAGTAGTGCAAATTAATACTTATTGCTGCGCAGTAGCCTACCAAAACACTTGGACATGCGCAGTAGTGTAATTTGGTATTTATCGCTGCGCAGTAAACATAATTTAGTATTAATTGATGCGCAGTAGTCTAATTTAGTATTAATTGATGCGCAGTAGTGTAATTTAGTATAAATTGCTGCGTAATAGTGTAATTTTGTATTTATTGCTGCGTAATAGTGTAATTTTGTATTTATTGCTGCGCAGTATTTAGGTCAAATATACTGAGCAGCAATTAATACTAAACTAGCCTACTGCGCAGCAATTAATACCAAATTACACTACTGCGCATCAATTAATGCTAAATTAGACTACTGCGCATGTCCAAGCGTGGTGGTAGACAATTGCGCAGCAATAATTTTTAAAGTAGATTACTGCGCAACAATTAATACTAATTTAGACTACTGCGCAGCAATAAATACCAAATTACACTACTGCGCATCAATTAATACTGATTTAGACTACTGCGCATCAATTAATACTAAATTACAGTACTGCGCAGCAATAAATACCAAATTTCACTACTGCGCATCAATTAATACTAAATTAGACTTCTGCGCATCAATTAATGCTAAATTAGACTACTGCGCATCAATTAATACTAAATTAGACTACTGCGCATGTCCAAGTGTGGTGGTAGACTATTGCGCAGCAATAATTTCTAAAGTAGATTACTGCGCAACAATCACTTCTAAATTGCACTTCTGCGCATGTTCACTTATAGTTGTAGCATACTGCGCAGCAATAAATACTAATTTCCACTACTGCGCATGTGCAAGTGCAGTGGTAGTACACTGCGCAACTTAAAATATATTTATTTTGGTTTTTACAAGATGGCCGTATATGCGTCATGTGCTGATAAAAAGCATTTTTTAATGTAACATGTGCGACACGTTAATTTCGTATCGTGTCGGTATCGTATCGTGTCGCGACACGATACTTTTCTCGACACGATGCATCGTGTCGGGCGTCGACACGATACCGACACGATACTCATTTTCGTGTCACATCGTGTCGGTGGCGGTCCCTGTTATAAACAAATTTTTAAAATAGGTAATTAAAATTCTTCTGACGAATTTCAATACAATTTTTAAGAATAATTTCATTTTTCCAGAAATTAGATTAAAATTGTATAAAAATAATTGACTTTCTGTAAAAAATTTTATTGGATTGAAATTTTAAAAATTCATTTAAACACGTTCCTAAATTTAATAAATTTCCTATAAGAATAAAATTACAATTTGATTAAATTGTTAAAAAAATTTTAAAAAATGACGTTATTTTAGCGATAAGAAAAACAAGAATTGAGCTTTAGAGGAAGTAGGAAGTGGAGGAGCCTCCCGAGTAAAGAGATCATCTCCTAACGTAACCGCGATGGGAAAGGGAATGTAAGCCGAGAAGTGAAGGGACCGAGGGAGGAGAGAGCTCCAACCTCGTCTGGCCATGCACCTGTTGTTTCTACTTGCCCCGATTTGCACGTGACCTTCAAAACAATTTGTCTGCCCTGTCTTGTTTCACTTACTCACCGACGGCGTCTGACTATTCGCTTATCTACACTACTTTCTTTACCCTCACCACAAGGAAAAAATCAACTGCAACATCAAGGCTACAATTTTATTACAATATATATATTTCTTTTTCCCAGTGTTTTTTTCTCTCAAGTACAGGGTTGCCACGAAAATTAAATTTTGTTTTTCCCTGACCCTAAAGAATATTTTGATTCACTCTAAAAATGATGATGATAAATTATTCAAAAACATCAATAACTTCTTTTTTAAATAAATATTTTATTATTATTAATTTTAATAATAATTTATTTATTTATTTTTAATTAAGATGTTCAAAAACATATTCAAAATTTCATATTCAAACCTTTTCAAATTAAACAACTCATAAGAATTTTATTATAACCCAATGGGAAACTGCCAAGAGTCACCATTGGCGTATTAATGGCCCAATATTGGGAGCCATTGATTTTCTATTGGTATATTATTGGCACCCATTAATGGACCAATAGTGGTAAAGTAATGGGCTGACTACGTCGTTGCCAATAATTGGCAGCCATCATTGGCACATTAATGGCTGCCAATGAAACGCCAATAATAAAAATTTTTTAAATTAACAAAAATTATTTATTAAAATTATAATTATTTAATTATAAAAATTAAAAATTGTTTATTAATTTTTTTTTAATTATTATATTTGTAATAGAAAAAAGTCATCACAGTAATTAGTGAGATCTTTTCTCTTTCAAAAAAATTGCCTCACATCCTGTGCAAAAATAGGAGAGGCAGGGGGCAGAATTATTATATTCTACGAATGGACCTGAGGAGTTCAGCCTTTATATACACGGGCTGGAGTAACTTCGATGCGAGTAGAACTGATGTTTGGTCGCCCTATGCGGCACGGTTGGAACTAACTTCCAAGCACAACGCGCACACGTGTTCACGCATGCGGGAAGATTTGAATAATTTTCAGTTATTTGCCTATTAATTCCAAATCTATTCTATTCTAATAAAATAAATAATAAAATAAAAAGTATAAATAAAATAAATAATAAATTAATAATATCTATTATTTTGAATTGTCTTATAAAATAAAAAAAAAATTCATTTCTTTTCAAGTATTTCTATAACCCAAAAGAAAAAAAAATGCTGAGTATTCTTTGAAAATAATATTCAAACTTGTATATTTATAGAAATCTATTATTATTCATAAATTGTGATTTATAAATAGAAATAATGTCCACTTTTTATTTATTAAAAATAATAGATAGAATTTTGTTAAAAATCGAAATTAAAAAATAGTTTTACAATTTATTTTTTTAACTCACATTCTAAAAAATAATTGGGATTTTTTTTAATAAAAGAATTTGATAACTTTTTTAATTTTAAAATTTATTTTGAATTTAATAATATTTTTAAATTTGAAATTTAATGAATTTGTCAATTTCTGAAATTTTGAAATTTATTAAATTAGACAATTTTAAAATTCATTCAATTTTTTTTACTCAAAACGAAAATTCAACAAATATCTTATAATTTAATACTAATAAAAACATTTTAACAAATAAAGAATGAACATTATTGACAAATTTCGAAAAACAGCGGTATTTTATAAATTTTATGCAAAATTTGTTAAATTTTCATTTTGAATAAAAAAAAATTTAATGAATTTGAAAAATTACTAATTTAATAAATATCAAAATTACATTTTCCAACAAAATTGTCAAAAAAGTATTATTTCCAAAAATTTTACAATTTGAAAAGTTTAATTTCTTCTGTTAATATTAACATAATTTTTACTTAATAATCATAATTTATTAATAATAATAATTTTTTTAAATTAAAATTTGAATATATTAAAAGAATATTCAACATTTTTCTTTGCTTCTTGATTTTAGTAAAAGAAATATTTGAAAAGAAAATAAATTTTATTTTATAAGATAATTGAAAACAATAGATATTAGTCAATTTTGAAAATCATTAAATTTTTTTTACACATAAAGAAAATTCAATAAATTTCGCATATTTATAAAATATTACTGTCTTCAGAAATTTGTCAATTACTTTCAATGTTTATTTGTCAAAATATTTTTAGTAGTATTAAATTATACGAAATTTGTTGAATTTTCGTTTTGAGTAAAAAAAATGAATGAATTTCAAAATTGAAAAAATTGGCTAATTTAATAAATTAAGAAATTGACAAATTCATTAAATTTCAAATTTGAAAATATTATTTATTATAAATTACTTTTAATAAATAAAAAGTGGACATTATTTCTATTTATAAATCACAATTTATGAATAATAATAGATTTCTATAAATATACAAGTTTGAATATTATTTTCAAAGAATACTCAGCATTTTTTTTTCTTTTGGGTTATAGAAATACTTGAAAAGAAATGAATTTTTTTTTATTTTATAAGACAATTCAAAATAATAGATATTATTAATTTATTATTTATTTTATTTATACTTTTTATTTTATTATTTATTTTATTAGAATAGAATAGATTTGGAATTAATAGGCAAATAATTAAAAATTATTCAAATCTTCCCGCATGCGTGAACACGTGTGCGCGTTGTGCTTGGAAGTTAGTTCCAACCGTGCCGCATAGGGCGACCAAACATCAGTTCTACTCGCATCGAAGTTACTCCAGCCCGTGTATATAAAGTCTGAACTCCTCAGGTCCATTCGTAGAATATAATAATTCTGCCCCCTGCCTCTCCTATTTTTGCACAGGATGTGAGGCAATTTTTTTGAAAGAGAAAAGATCTCACTAATTACTGTGATGACTTTTTTCTATTACAAATATAATAATTAAAAAAAAATTAATAAACAATTTTTAATTTTTATAATTAAATAATTATAATTTTAATAAATAATTTTTGTTAATTTAAAAAATTTTTATTATTGGCGTTTCATTGGCAGCCATTAATGTGCCAATGATGGCTGCCAATTATTGGCAACGACGTAGTCAGCCCATTACTTTACCACTATTGGTCCATTAATGGGTGCCATTAATGGCATGCCTGGCTCCCATTATTGGGCCATTAATGCGCCAATGGTTTTTTTCCCATTGGGAAAACATAAAAAAATCGATCCATTTCCTTATGTTTTATAATAAACAAAGATGGCCGAATATTATACGAATATTGTTACTGTAACTTCTACAAAATTATTTTCATCATTTTAACTAAATTAACATTTTCTAGAATTGTTAACTAAAATTCTTCTTTAAATCAATTATTTTTAATATTTTTTGAAAAAGTTCTTTAATCATTTTCAAATCTATCTTTTCACAATTCAATTTTACGAAATTTTGATTATTTGAAGATTCTTTAGTTAAATATATATTAGAAAATAAAAACTTCAAATAATTTCAACAAAAAAAATTCAATTAAACTTTTTAAAAAAAATTAATTCTACAGAATTGTTAGTTAAAAGTACGAAAACTAATAATTGAATTCTACGAGAATTCAATTATTTAAATATTAAAATAAATAATTTATTCATAAATTGAATGTTTCTTAAAATTTAATTTTTACGAAGAATTTTATTAACAACTTTTGAAAACATTTAATTTCATTTTAAGGAACTTAATTAAAATTTTATTGAACTTTATTACTTAAAGAATTTAATAACAATTTTTGAAAATAATTGAAAACTTTTTGAAGAATTTTATTAAAATTTCGTTAAATAATTGAATTTCTGAGATGAATTTAAATAATAAGTTATGAAAATAATTGAATTCATGGGAAGAATTTTATTAAATATTGTTTAAGTAATTGAAATTTTCCCAAGAATTTTATTAAAAGTTTTGACAGTAATTTAATTCTTAAGAATAATTTTCCTATCTATTTATATAGGTAAAGATAATTTAATTCTTAACAAGAATTTAAAAAAAATTTTGAAAATAATTTAATTTCTGCAAAGTACTTTATTACTTTTCAAAAAAATTGAATTTTTGTGATGAATTTTGAAATTTATCAAAATAACTGAATTTTGGAAAAGAATTTCATTAAAATTCCTTAAAATAATTAAGTTTCTACGATAAATTAAAAATTATTTATGAAAATATTTGAATTATTATACGAATTTTATTATTTTATTGAATAATTGAATGTTTCTTAAAATTGAATTCTTACGTCAAGTTTTAATAAAATTTTTAAGAATAATTGCATTTTTCGAGGAATTTATTTAAAATTGTATTAAAAATATGATGAAATTCTGCGATGAAAATAATTGAATTGCTAAATGAAATTTTATTATTTATGAAAATAATTGAATGTTTTTGTAGAATTTTATCAAAAATTTTTTTCAATAATTAAATCTTTTGATAAATTTTATGAAAATAGTAAGTATTAAAAATTATTAAATTGAGAAAAACTGTTGAAAATAATTGAAATTTAGCAAAAAGATTTATTTAAATTTTTTAAAATAATTGAATTTTTGGCGAAGAATTTTGCTATTTGCAATGATAATTGAATTATGTTAAAAAATTCATTTTTGTCAGAATCACTCTATTTTGTTGTATAAACCTTATTTTTAAATTATTCTCTAGTTAAAATTTCTTCAACCTGAATAAATATTTATTTTATTAAAATAAAACATTTTCCCCCAAAATTTTTCCTTCACTTTGAAAGATTTTTAGTTTCACATTTTCTTTCACTGTGACTTTGTCAACTTTAATTTTTCTTTTCCCTTTCACTTTAATAGAAAGTAAAAATAAAAATTTGACAAAGTGAAAGTGGAAATGAAAGTGAAAACAAAATTTTATCAAAGTGAAAATGAAGGATAAAATAAAAATCTGTCAGAGTTGGAGAGAAAGGGAAAATAATAATTTTCCCTTTCTCTCAAACTCTGATAGATTTTTATTTTCTTAAAAATTAATTTTTTTTTATTCATCAAGTATCAATAAAAGTGACAATGGAAGCAGAAATAAAAATTCGTAAAAATGAAAGTGAAAATTTATCTGTCAAAGTGAAAGTGAAAATACAAATTTTTCCAAACTAAAGTAAAAATGAAAGTGAAAGTAGAAATTAAATTACATATAAGAAAATCAAGTGCCTATTTACAACAAAAATTAAAATTAAAATCAACTTTTCAAACACGAAATACCTACAAAAAAAATAAATTAAAATATTTAAAACAAGATAAAAAGAATCATCCGTACAACCATTTTTCCACCCAAGTCTCAATTAACTAAAGTTGAAAGAGAGTTTAAAAGAATTTTTCAATTCAAGAAATAAAAAGTGTAGACACTTGTACTCAGTTTTTCTAGAACGAAAAGAAGAAAAAGTTTTTCTTTTCTTTAAAAGGGAAAAATTAAATTCTTTGAACACGCGTATTTAATAATTAGCGTTTTTGCAGGCGCACACACCGAGTTAAAAAGGATCTCGTCCACGAATCTTTCTTATAATCCTTATCCTAAAAAAGAAGAAGAAGAAGAAGAAAAAGAAGTAAAAAAAAGCGTCGCGATTCTTTTCGAGTGCCATTTCTCCCTGACTTCTTGCGCGCACCAAAAAAGAAAAGCGGAGGAGAAAGAAGTAAGTAAGAAAGAAAATTGACTCGACAAAAGAGAGTCAAGAAAGAACGAAAGAAGAAAGAGTATATATATATATATATATATATATATGTTGTATATATATACACCTGAAGGAGAGAACACGTTGAGGACTGAGGACAGAAGTGGCCATACAAGGCAGAGCGCCACAAACAGTCCATAGAATTTCCTCTCCTACCTTTATATACATAGAATGTAGCGCGCACTTGTGTGTGCGCGCTGTTATTTAAGCTTCGCATAATGGCAACTCTTTTATGCTTCTTGTGTCTTACATCTGAGACTGTGTCGCTCCAGAGGGCGCATTCATTCTGTTGAATACTGTACGCGAAGAGAGAAATAGAGAGTGAGAGAGAGAGAGCCCACAATGCTTTCTATGCCGCGTGTAGACTACATCTCAAAATGCAACCTACACACTAATAATGTAAGAATATACGCTGCCTTAGTTTTCAGGTTAGAACAACCATTTTCGCCTTAGTTACACAGAAGTTTTCTTTTAGATACTTTTAGGTAACAACTGGTAACAACCAATTTAATTTCTCGACATTCTACCTTTTCATAAAAAAAACGAAACATCTGCATTTCAGAGTAAAATTTTATTTAAACCAAATAAATAATTTATTTAAGTTAAATAAAATTATATTTGTCTCAGAACCAACTAGACTTTTTATTTGTTTAAAATAAAAATTTTGATTTTTTCCCTGATCCTAAAGAATATTCTAACACACTCTAAAAATGATAAGATACTAAAAAAATGTTTTATTACTCTCTAAATATGAATTAGTAAAAATGTTTACTAATTTGAATTGGTGACTGACTTGCTTTCGAATTAGTAAATTTTACTAATAAATTAGTAGAAATTACTAGGATTTGGTAATAAAATACACTAATTCAATAGCAAAAAGTCAGTTACTAATTCGAATTAGTAAACATTTTTACTAATACAAATTTAGAGAGTACATTTATTTACGAATTCTTTAAATTAGAAAATTATTCGGAAACATCAGCAACTTCTTTTTTAAATAAATATTTAATCATTATTATTTTTCCGTAGGAATTAATATTTATTAGAATTATAGAATATATTGTTACTGTAACTTCTTCAAAATTATTTTTATCATTTTAATTCAATGATTATTTTCTACAATTTTTAAATAAAATTCTTCTATCATTTATTTTTAATAATTAAAAATAAATTACTGTAACTTCTTCGAAATTATTTTTATCATTTTAATTCAATGATTATTTTCTACAATTTTTAAATAAAATTCTTCTATCATTTATTTTTAATAATTAAAAATAAATTACTGTAACTTCTTCGAAATTATTTTTATCATTTTAATTCAATGATTATTTTCTACAATTTTTAAATAAAATTCTTCTATCATTTATTTTTAATAATTAAAAATAAATTACTGTAACTTCTTCGAAATTATTTTTATCATTTTAATTCAATGATTATTTTCTACAATTTTTAAATAAAATTCTTCTATCATTTATTTTTAATAATTAAAAATAAATTACTGTAACTTCTTCGAAATTATTTTTATCATTTTAATTCAATGATTATTTTCTACAATTTTTAAATAAAATTCTTCTATCATTTATTTTTAATAATTTTTTATAAAGTTCTTTTCAGAGTTTTCAAATATATTTTTTTTACAATTCAATTTTACGAAATTTCGATTATTCGGAAATTTTATTAAAAATACATTGAAAAATAACAACTTGAAATAATTTTTAAAAATTTCGATTAAGCTTTTTGAAAATAATTAGTTCAAATTTTTAATATAAAGTATGGAAAATTCAGATTTTCAAAGATTTTAATTTGACACCTTCACAAAATTCAATTAGTTCTAAAATTTGCAATTATTAGTAACTTCTTCAAAATTCAATTATATTATCAAAAACTTTAACTGAATGATTCTTAAAATTAAATTCTCTTACATAATTTTAACAGCAAATTTTTAAATAATTAAATTCTTTCTACAAAATTTTTTATTTACTTATTTATAATAATATATAAAAATAAAATTTGTAAGAATAATTTTATTTTTCAAGGAATTCGATTAAAATTGTATTAAAAATAATTTAAATTTTGCAATGAGTTTTATTAAAGTTTATGAAACTAATTGAATTATTACGAAGAATTTCATAAAAAAAAGTTTCAAACAATTGACTTTTTTCGAAAAAATTTATGCAATTTCTATTTTTAATAATTGAATTCCTGTGAAATTTTCATTATTTTAGAAAATAATTGAATATTCGTGTAAAATTTTGTCAAAATTGATTTTAAATAATTGAATTTAATTGGGAAATTTTATTAAAATAATAGATATACAAATTATTTAATTAAGAAACATTTTTAAAAATAATTGAAATTTTGCCATGAATTTCATTAAAATTTTTAAAATAATTGAATTCTTGTGATGAATATTGTTATTTATAAGAAGATTTGACTTCCTTAGAATGATTTTATTATTCATGAAAATTATAAAATCCCTGTAAGGAAATTTATAAATTGAAAACGATTGAATTCTGCAAAGAATTTAATGCCAAATTTTAAAACATTTGATTTCTTCAAAAAAATTTATGCAAATTCTATTTTAAATAATTGAATTAATGTGAAATTTTTTTGAAAAATAATTGAATGGTCGTGTCGAATTTTATAAAAATTTTTGTTTAATAATAATTGAATTCTTTTGGGAAATTTTATTAAAATAGTAGAATAATAAAAATCATTGAATTAAGAAAAATTTTGTAAAACTTTTGAAATTTTTCCATGAATTTTATTAAAATTTTTTAACATAATTGAATTCTAATATTATGAATTCGAAATAATTGTATTTTGCAATAAATTTTATTATAATTCCCGAAAATAATTGAATTTTGTCGAAGAATTTTGCTATTCATTTATAAAGATAATTGAAATGCTAGCGACAAATTGTTTTAACTTTTTTTTTTAAATAATTGAATTTCTGCGAAGAATTTTGCTATTTATAAAGATAATTGAAATGTTAACGAGAATTTTTTTTAATTTTTGAAAATAATTGAATTTTATTACTTTTAAAAATAATTGAATTCTTTTGATGAACACTATTATTTATTAAAATAATTAAATTTTATAATGAATTTTATTAAAATTCTTGAAAATAATTTTTTTTTATTTTTTAAAAATAATTGAATTTCTGCGAAGAATTTTATTAATTTTGAAAATAATTTAATGTTTGATTGTCAACATTTCAATTATTGAAATGATGAAAAAAGTTTTATTTTTTAATTTTTAAAAATAATTGAATATATAGAAAGAATTTTGATATTTACTAAGATAGTAGAATTCTTTCAAAGAATTGCGTTAAAATTTTTAAAATTGAAACTATAATTTTAACAGAATTGAAATTAAAATTTTCAAAAAAATACTTCACTAAATGATTTATAAGTAATACCTAACTTTATGTCAGTTCTCCAATGGAATTATGTTATTAAAAACAAATTATTGTCAGAAATAGAAAAAAATTGAAGATTTTTTTAGAATTCATGGTATTTTCATAGTTTATGAGGCAAACAAAAAGACACAAAAATTCAGAATTTTCTTATATATATTATAAACATTTAATTTTTTTCAGTACTTTGAATAAAAATCCAGGACTTTTTCCTGAACTCCTTTGTCAATTCTACTTTCCCTGACTTTTTCTGAATTCCCTGACCTGTGCCAACACCCTGTATCTTTATCGCAGAACCCTCTGAATTATTTCTTTTTTTTTTAAATACAAATTTTTTTCGACACATGTAAAAAATATTGAACGAAATAAATTTTTTTCGACACATAAAATGTTTAGTAGGCTCTGTTTAGTAGTTAAAAATAACTAATCCATTTCTTAAAAATTCATTGGCCTTGTCAATTTTCAACCAGCAATGAATAATAAAAGAATGCCATCTCCTCTTTTTTAAAAGCAAATATATGTCAAGAGGAGTATTTCTAATTTACTTAAGAGTCTCCAGTCCGGTATTAAGCGAATTCAAAAAGAATTTGTCTCGAAGAAAAGACATTTTATTGGTACATTGCATATGGGATACTTGAGGATAACAAAGTACAATGTCGATTATAAGTTATCGATCCAATTAGTGTCACCGGAGGATGAGTAGACAGAAGCCTTTGAAAAGTCTGCTACCGACAGGCCATTCATAGCAAAAGATAGAGAGAGACAGAGAGATTCATAGAGATATATATATATAGAATGAGAAACAGAGTGAAGCAGCAAAGAGGAAAAGTGACCTTCAATATCGAATTGTTATCACGATAGGCGCAAAGGATCAACATCAGCCGAATATCACGAACGTGCTTAACGATCGTTCTCTCCCAAAACCGATTGTATAGTGCCGATCATCCTCCCGCACATCTATACATTGCGACACAAACACAAACTTCTACAAACCTATTCCACTCAACCCCAACAATTCACACACATACGTTAACAGCATCACCTCGATTGGTCACAAAACAACTCTCTGAAACACAATACCCATGCCGCAACAATGCCCGCGACAATGCAGCGCCACCAATACAAAGTTGCTAGCCAAATCCATTGTCTGTGCCACTGTTGTTCGCCTTTCATCCCCCTTTACTGTACTTCGCCCGGCGAAAAGGAAGAAAGAGAAGGAAGTTGAATGAAAGAAAGAGATGATAGGAGAGATGCCTCTCTAAAAGTGATGAAGAAGAAAAGACTTGTCTCTACTGAAAGCTTTTTAAATATATGTTTCATTTAATTACACTTGTTTCGATTAAGCTCTCAAATTTAAAACGGCAATGCAGTTATGGATTTTTTATTCACTAACTTAGGATTTTTGAAAAGCAGTGACAATGACAAAAGTCACTTTAAACCTAAAGCTCTCGTCCTATAAACTCATTACTCAATTTTAAGAGCAGAAAACGTTTTTAGTTCATTCTCTAAATGTGTATTCGACCAATTTTTACTAATTCAGTTTACTCTTTGAAAAAGAATCCATGAAATTTGATGAATTTTCAGTAAATCTAGTCTGAACTTTTAAACAAAGCTCTAAATGCAGAACAACATTCATTAAAAAATAAAAAGTTACTAAAGGTCAAATTATTACTTAAAGATTCAATAATATCCAAAAATATCCGTTAATGCATTTACGCGCAAGACGTATTTATAAATACGGACTTTACGGACCAAAAATAACAAAATACAGACCAATTATTACTACCAAAAATATAACCAGTCTGAGTCAAATAAGAGAACATTTTACTTAAAACTAGAAATTAAATTTTTCATAAATATAAAACATGAAGATATCGATCACTCCGAATCTTCGACTCGGAGTAATCGATTTCTTCATGTTTTATAGTTATTAAAGATGGCAAATTAATAAAATAATTATTTTATATTATAAGAATTTTGTTACTGCAACTTATTCAAAATTATTTTCAACATTTCAATTCAATTATTATTTTATAGAATTTTTAACTAAAAATTCTTCTTCAAACAATTATTTTTAATAATTTTCGAAAAAGTTCTTTGACAATTTTCAAATCCATTTGTTTACAATTCAATTTTGCGAAATTTCAATTATTCGGAAATTTTTCAATTAAATATATATTAGAAAATAACAACTTCAAAAAAATTTCAAAAAAGAAATTCAATTAATCTTTTTAAAAAAAATTAATTTTACACAATTGTTAGTTAAAATTTTAATTTGCAAAGATTTTAAATTCAGAATTCAATTATTTCTAAAAATTCATGCTATAATGCTTTTAATATTCAATAATTATCTATAAAATTTTAAATGAAATTCATTTTTTAATAAATTTTTATTAGAAAATTCACCTAGAATTCAATTATTTAAATACCAAAATTAATAGCTAATTGAATAATTGAATGTTTCATTAAATTAAATTTTCATAAAGAATTTTATCAACAAATTTATGAATAACTCAATTCTTTTGACAAATTGTAATAAAATTTTTAAGAATGATTACATTTTTCGATAAATTCTATTAAAATTCAATTTAAAATGATTGAAATTCTGTTATGAGTTTTATTATTTATGAAAATAATGAAATTATTGGAAAGAAATTTATAAAAAATTTGTAAATAATTGAATTCCTTGCGAAACTTTAATTATTTTATGAACATAATTAAATGTTTGCGCAGAATTTCATTAAAATTTTTTCGAATAATTGAATCCTTTTGGAAAATTTTATTAAAATAGTATTTATTGAAAATCATTGAATTGAGGAAAATTTTTGAAAATATTTGAAATTTTTGTGGAGAATTTTATTACAATTTTTTTAAATAATTGACTTGATTCGAAGAATTTTTAAAAATGATTAAATTCTTGCAACGAATTTTATTAAAATTTTCAAAAATAATTGAACTCTTACAAAGATCTTTATTAATTTTTTTCTAATAATTAAATTCTTGCGAAGAATTTTATAAAAATCATTTTAAATAATTGATTTCTTCCGAAGAATTTTATGAAAATTATGTTTGCAAATAATTAAATTCCTGCCAAAATGGTATTATTCCTGAAAATAATTGAATTCATAAAAAGAATTTTATTATTTACGAAAATAATTGAATCTCTGTAAAAATTTTATATTATTTATAAAAATAATTGAATGATTGCGAAAAAATTTGCAAATGATTGAATTCTCGCAAAGAATTTTATCAAAAAATTTGATAGTAATTTAATTTTCTCGAAGAATTTTATTATTTATGAAAATAATTGAATTTAGGAAGAATTTTATTAAAATTTCCCATAATCTTAATAAAATTCTTTTGAAAAATATCTTTGAGTTTCTTTAAAATAATTAAGTTTCTTTAATAATTTTAATTGAAAATTTTTAAAGTGATTGAATTTTATACGAACAATTTCTTTCAAGTTTTTACAATAATCCTCTTTCTTAATAGTTGAAATTAAACATTTAATTCTTGAATTTTATTAAAATTTTTAGAAAATAATTGAATTTTTTTGAGAAATTTTATTAAAATAGTATTTATTGAAAATCATTGAATTGAGGATAATTTTTGAAAATAATTGAAATTTTTGTTGAGAATTTTTTATTCAAAATTTTTTTAAATAATTGAATTGATTCGAAGAATTTTTAAAAATAATTGAATTCTTGCAACGAATTTTATTAAAATTTTCAGAAATAATTGAATTCGAACGAAGATATTTATGAATTTTTTTTTAAATAATTGATTCTAGCGAAGAATTTTTTAAAAATCATTTTAAATAATTGATTTTTTTCGAAAAATGTTATGAAAATTGTGTTTACTAATAATTAAATTCCTGCGAAAATTTTATTAATTATGAAAATAATTGAATTCATTAAAAGAATTTTATTATTTACGAAAATGATTGAATCTCTGTAAAAATTTTATATTATTTATGAAAATAATTCAATTATTGCGAAAAAATTTATAAAAAATTCGCATTTGATTGAATTCTTGCAAAGAATTTTATTAAAAAATTCGATAATAATTGAATTTTTTCGAAGAATTTTATTATTTATGAAAACAATTGAATTTAGGAAGGATTTTATTAAAATTTTTCATAATCTTAATTAAATTGTTTTGAAGAATTTCTTTGAGTTTTTTTAAAATAATGGAGTCTCTTTAATAATTTTAATTGAAAATTTTTAAAGTAATTGAATTTTATACGAACAATTTTTTTCAAGTTTTTACAATAATCCTCTTTCTTAATAATTGAAATTAAACATTTAATTCTTGAATTTTATTAAAATTTTTAGAAAATAATTGAATTCTTTTGAAAAATTTCTTTAATTTATTGAATACAATCGAATTTGTTAACAATTGTTTTGAAAATAATTGAATTTCTGAGAAGAATTTTATTATTTATGAAAAATAATTTAATTCTTGCGATAAATTTTACTATTTATAAAAGCAAATGAATTGTTTCGAAGGATTTATTAAAATTTCAGATAATAATTGGATTCTTTCGAAAATTGTTGTCAAGAATTTTTTTAAAAATTGAATTCTCTTCTGAAATATTATTAAAGTTGTATTAAAAATAATTGAATTTTTGCAATTATTTGTAGCTCAAAAATTCTCTAAATTATATCGTTAAATTTACGAACTTTTCATGCTATTTCAATGAAATTTCGGTCTTTTCGGACCTTTTTTTTTAAACAAACTAACTCTTCCGGACTTTAATAGTATATTTCGTAACGAGTGCGAGCAGTTGTCAATTTTTGAATGAGCACTTTTTTTGGAACAAACTGTAGGCGAAGCGAAGCTTTGCCTACAGTTTGTTCTAAAAAAAGTGCTCGTTCAAAAATTGGCAACTGCTAGCACTAGTTACGAACGATATTTTTCATAACAAGGTGCAAAAAAGTGCCCTTTTTTGCACCGCGTTATGAAAACAAATTTACGGACTTTTATGGGATTTATGGACCTAGTTCGAATCCTGAAAATCATTCTTTCATCACTAGTTGTACAATCTACTATTATCTCCAAAAGTTGATTTTCTAAAACTAAATACGAATAAATATAATATTACCAATTTTTTTAAGCAATTCGGTGATAAAATGTACGAATTCCAAGGGAATGCCCAATGGAGCGAGACAATAAAAATGCGCGAGGAAGTAACGGTGGTGAGAGAGGGGGATTCGCAAAAAAATAAGTACAGGGGATAGGGAAGTAAAAAAAGGGACTTTGAAGAGAGAAAGACGAGACGCACACACGATGTATGATGTCAGTGTGTTGTCTCTTAATGTATATATATCGTAGCGTGACGTCACCGCATTGTTAGACGAGCAAGCATTGTAGTCACTATTGTGAGTCTCCGCCATTATTCTAAGACAATCGTCCGACACAATGAGACGCACGGGAGGATGAGTGGAGCGGCCGATTCGCTTTATACAACTTTATGAGTGTGAATGTCTATAAATGTGCGAGAGTGCGTGCATATCCACGGTACAAAGTCTTTCTCACATATATTTATATATATATATCGCAGGAGTAGTAGAGAGGTACTCTCATCCAAGTACTTACTCTCCCAAGACTTATGGTTCTTCCCTCATGTACTTTCTATATATAACCCTTTCATTCAATGTATATATTTTTCTTTTAAATTTTCATATATTTTTAAATATACATTTACATTTTTTTTCGCTAGTTAATGCAAAAGACAGTTTGCGTTTTGTTTTTCAGTTATGCAAACTTAATACGTAATGTAGAATTATTTCGTTTGAGAAATTAATTATATTTTGTGAAGTATTCGTCTCTTTACAAGCTGTTGAATGAATTGTTTGGAAATGTTTTCCCCAGTTACGTTAAGCGGGGGAATTACGCAAATGTTCTACTAAAAAGTGAATTAAATTTTGTCCTTTCAATCTGTTTTGTTCTACAAAATTTACTCTCTTAGTGTTTTTGTTATTTGCTTAACATACTTTTCTTGCAGGTGCGCCAAGATGAAAGCTTTATTTCACTTAAAGCATACAGTAAATTATTTATTTGGTTCAAAATAAATTTTATTTGGTTCAAAAATGATAATTTTACTTGTGTTAAATAAAATTTTAATTGAAAATAAATAATGACAAAATTTATTTTAATTTGACTCAAACTATATTTGGATTCAATAAAAAATTTCTATCGGTGTATCAAATCGATAACAAAGTGTATAATAATGTGTAGATTATAGAACGCTCGCAGGTCAAGAAAGTAGCCATTATTATTATTATTATTATTATTCGAAATTCAATTATTTTCAATATGTACCTCGTATTTTCATCAAATTTCACAAAAGAAATAAATTATTTTTAAAAAATTGATAAAATTCATCAAAAATTCCATTATTTTCTTAAATAATCAAATTTCCACAGGAAATCAATTAATTTAGAATAGCATTTCAAAAACAATTTCGAAAAAATCAATTACTTAACAAAATACTTCCTCTATGAGGAAGTAATTTTTTATACAACTCTTCATAAAATTCAATTACTTTCACTAATAATAACATTTCTCATGGAAATTCAATTCTATAAAAAAATGTTTGATAAAATTTTAAGAATTAAATTATTTTTATAAATAAACTCATTGAAGAATTTCAATTATTTTTAATATTTTAAATATATAAAAATACTATTATTACTATTTATTTACTATTTTAAATTAATTAATCGAAAAAATTCAATTATTTTCACAAATAAAGTTTTCCACGAGAATTTAATTATTTAAAACAAAATTTTCATAATATATTTAATATATTTGGAAAAAATTAATTATTCAAAACAATGTTTATAAAAAAATTCTTATGAAAAATTCAATTATTTTCAAAAATAACAAAATTTTTCACAGAAATCCAATTGTTTTTAAACATTTTATTAAAATTTTTCGTAATAATTCAATTATTTTCATGAATAATAAAATTCTTCTCACACAGTAAAAAGTAAATCTTAATTTAAGATCGGTCTTAAATTCAGCACAGTCTGCTATAATGTTAAAGGATACAAAATACGTGCGTAAATTCAGCATTGACTGCCTTAAAAATGTTGCATCTTAATTTAAGGCTGCTTTCCTGTCTTAAAATAAGACTTTCTTTTTACTGTGCAGGAATTCAATTATTTTCGAAAATTTTAATAAAATTCTTAGCAACTATTCAATTATTTCCATAAATAACAAAATTAATCGCAGGATTTTAATTATTTTTAGTACAATTTTCGAGGAATTGCTCGAAAAATGTAGTTATTCTTAAAAATTTAATTTAAGTCCTTCGACAAAATCAATTTTTAAAAAAAAGTTTTTCTTTTAAGGGCATTTGAACCTTGATGACGTCACACATGCTTTGCACAATCTGTAACGTCATCAAGGTTCAAATGCCCTTAAATTCTTTGGAAGAATTCAATCATTCACAAAAATATTAGAATTTTTTAAAAAAATTTAATTATTTTCAAATATTTTAATAAATTGTTCGGAAGAAATAAATTATTTTAAATACAATTTTAATTAAATTCTTTTGAAAGAATTCAATTATGTCGATAAATAGCAAAACTATTCCCGAATATTCAATTATTTTGAGGCATTTTAATAAAATTCTTAGCAACTATTCAATTATTTCCATAAATAATAAAATTCATCGTAGGATTTCAATTGTTTTTAGTACAATTTTCGAGAAATTGCTCGAAAAATGTAATTATTCTTAAAAATTACATTTCAGTCCCTCAATAAAATCAATTATTTAAAAAAAAGCTTTTTTTAAATTCTTTGGAAGAATTCAATTAATTACAAAAATATTAGAATTTTTCATAAGAATTCAATTATTGTCAAATATTTTAATAAATTGTTCGAAAAAATGAATTATTTTAAATACAATTTTAATTAAATTCCTTTCAAATAATTCAATTATTTTCTTTTATATTTTAATCAAATTCTATCCAAGAATTCAATTATTTACATAAATAATTTTTCGAAAGAATTCAATTATGGCGATAAATAGTAAAATTATTCCCGATTATTCAATTATTTTGAGGTATTTTAATAAAATTCTTTACAAATTCAATTATTTTCATAAATTTATAATAAAATTCATCGCAGGATTCCAATTGTTTTTGGTACAATTTTCGAGAAATTGATCGAAAAATGTAATTATTCTTAAAAATGTAATTTAAGTCCCTCGACAAAATCAATTATTTAAAAAAAGTCAATTATTTACAAAAATATTAGAATTTTTCACAGAAATTCAATTATTTTCAAATATTTTAATAAATTGTTCGAAAAAAATAAATTATTTTATATACAATTTTAATTACATTTTTTTGAAATAATTCAATTATTTTCTTTTGGATTTTAATCAAATTCTTCCAAAGAATTCAATTATTTACATAAATAATTCTTCGATAGAATTCAATTACACAGTAAAAAGTAAATCTTAATTTAAGAGCTGCCTTAAATTCAACACTGTCTGCTATAATGTTAAAGGATACGAAAAACGTGCGTAAATTCAACATTGACTGTCTTAAAAATGTTGCATCTTAATTTAAGGCAGCTTTCGTGCCTTAAAATAAGATTTTCTTTTTACTGTGTATGTCGACAAATAACAAAATTATTCCCGAATATTCAATTATTTTGAGGAATTTTAATAAAATTCTTTGCAAAATTCAATTATTTTCATAAATAACAATAATCATCACAAGAATTCAATTATTTTTAAAATTAGTAAATTTCTTCATGGAAACTCAATATTATTTTAAAAAATTCTAATAAAATCCTTCGCAAGAATTCAATTATTTTCATAAATAATAAAATGCTTTTTAGGAATTTAATTATTTTCAGAAAAATTTAATAAAATATCACATAGACTCTTGTAAAAAAATGTAATAGAATTTTTTGTAAAATTTAATTATTTTTAAAAACTTTTCGCACATCAATGGTTTTTTTAATGTATACTATTTTCATAAAATTTCTAAACTGAATTCAATTATTTAAAAAAGTTATTGTAAAAATCTTCGTAAGAATTCAATTTTTTTCATGAATAATAGAAATTTCCCAGGAATTCAATTATTTAAATTAGAATTTGCATAGAATTAGTCGAAAGAAATCATGAATAGTAAAATTTGTTGCAGAAATTGAATTTATTAGCAGGATAAGAAAGAAGTAAATATTTTTGATGAAAATTAGGAAGAAGTCAGGAAAATAAAATATAGAATGGAATTGTTGTCAGCTTTGTGAAGTGTCTAAAACGAGTTTTTTTTTTTGTCGTCAAGTTTAATTTTTTGGTAGCTACTTTTATACTCCTTTTTTTAGTTTGAAAGCCACTTTTTGCTACTTTTTTAAAATTAATTATCAAGTGCGAAGTCTGTAATATTTTTCCGATCTCTTTGACCAATTTTACTTTTCCTGACATTTGACCTGCGACAACGGCATGGATATTGTAAAAATTTCAATTTTACAAGTATACAAAATTCATTATTAATTTTTTAAACATAATACCTTCACTAACTTGTATATTACCATAAAGAGAACATAGTTGTAAATCGAAGATCTGTATATCATCCATTACTAGGCGAAAAAGTGAGAAACGATACCATTAAACACGAAAAGTATCGTTAGGGATGAAGATAAAGAGAATATTTATTGATGCTCTACTTGGAAATGGACTCAAAGTATATTAGCGATTAGTTACAAGGCCGATCGTAAGAAAGAAGAAGATATGTATTTTCAAAAATCCATAATTTCTTAAAAGAAAATAACCTGATTCTAATTCTATATAATTTTTCCGTTCGAAGAATTTAGTCACCCGAAACAAATTTTGAGTTGAACCAAACTGCACAAACTGCACAGCAATTAGTAACTTTCAACTAATTAAGATTTAGAGAGTACATTTTTTATTAGAGTTTGAAAAGTAAAAATTTTTTCCAAAAGTTTTCCTACAAGTTTCATCAGTAAATTATTATTGATATAAATCGTCATTGAAGAGACAAATTAACAAAACAAAACAAGAAGTAAAAAAGAAATGAGATGCAAATGCAGAATTACACATGAATGATTCTTTACAAATGATATGGCATTAATCTTGTGATGGCAATCAATGCTTTATGTACTTTTTTTTGTTGGGAAATTGAATGCTCCTAGTCACAATCTGATTGTTCCACAGAAATACTCAAAGCATTGCATTGTGGGTTGTAGGTCATCGCGCAGGACCTCGTGTATATGCCGTATTGTATTGCGTAATACATGCAAGGTTATAATATTCAGACAGAGACGTTTATTAATCATTGATGGTCGATTCATTTCATTGTGCAAATTCTATTTATCACAGCACGTACATATGAACATTACCCATTAGAACATCAAGACCAAATATACATACATTTATGTAAATCGTTATCACCAAATTATCATTTCTATTTTCAATATATATATCTATATACATTGTTGTCCAAACTTCTTTTCATTTTTATAATTCATTTTCTTTTATAAATTTAAATAAGTCTATGAATAATCTCTATAAATTTGATTTAGTAAAAAATTACTATGCTTAAAAAATTTCTAGTATTTTTTAACTACTCTGTTTAGTTCAGTAAATAACCAAACAAATTAAATATTTTGTATTGGTCATCAAAAAGTATTTATTTATTAATGTAAGATTAACATACTTCAACTACTTTTCAATTTACTACCCTAAATTTTATTCGAATTGTTTGTCGGATTCTTTCTTAATTTGATAATCTGTAATAAATTTTTTTAAAAATCGAATTAAAATTTATAAAAATCCTAATTTTTTCCTAATTCAGGGTTGATACAAAAATTTAATTTCGTTTTTTCCTGACTTTTCCCTGACTGCCAGACAAAATTTTAACTTTTTCCCTGACCAGAAAGGAATATTCTGATTCACTCTAAAAATCATTAGATACTCAAAAAAAAAAAACATTCTATTACATTTACTTACGAATTTCTTTAATTGTAAAATTATTCGCAAACACCAATAATTTCATTTTTAAATAAGTATTTAATTATTATTTTTCCATAGGAATAAAAATTTTCCAAAACATTCAAATTCAAACATTTTTTAAATTCAACAACTTATAAGAATATTATTATACAACATGAAGATATCAATCACTCCGAGTCGAAGACTCGGAGTAATTAATATCTTCATGTTTTATAAAAATTTTTAATTCCATAAAATTTTTCAAAAAAAAATTAAATTTTTTACAAAAATTATAATAAAATTCTTTAGAGGGTTTCAATTATTTTTAATACAATTTTCAATAAAAATTTGTTGCAAGAATTAAATTACATTTCAAAAATAATGAAATTCTTCGCTGAAATATAAAAAATTTCATAATTTACTATATCAATAAAAAAAACACGGAGTAATCGATTTTTTTTATGTTTTTATAATAATTAAAGATAACCCAGTGAATTAATAATAAAATAAAATTAGTTCTACGCAGAATTGTTAGTTAAAAGTACGAAAAATTCTGATTTTCAAAAATTTGAATTTGAAACCTTTTCAAAATTCAATTATTTCTAAAAATTCACGCTATATTACTTTTAATATTCAATTTTTATTAGAAAATTCTACGCGAATTAAATTATTTAAATACAAAAATAAATAATTTATTCATTAATTGAATGTTTCTTAGAATTTAATTTTTACAAAGAATTTTATTTACAACTTTTGAAAATAATTAATTTCTTTTAAGGAATTTAATTAAAATTTTACTAAAATTTATCATATATTAAAGAATTTTATAACAATTTTTGAAAATAATTGAAAACTCTTTGAAGAATTTTATTAACATTTTTTAAAATAATTGAATTCCTGAGAAGAATTTAAATAATAATTTATGAAAATAATTGAATCTATGCGAAGAATTTTGATTAAATTTCAACCCATTAACGCCTGAATGCACTGAATTTTTAGTCTGACTTCAAACTTAAGTATTTCTTAAAAACATACTATTTTCTTTTCGGACAAAATTTTTTTTATGTATTGAAGTGTCCTCTATCCGAATATCATGTTTAAAAATTATTACAAAATTGTTTAACAATATTTTTTTGCATATAATTAAAAAATTACACAATTTTTTAATGATTTTTTTTTTTAAATCTTAAATTTAAATGTCAAAAGAATTTTTTTTACGGTTTACATTTCCATAAATCGTGCACTCGATTGTTACACTTTCCAAATATATATCGTCCTTTTGTAAATAAACTTTTGATTTTTCAAAATGGCGCCTAAAAACTCAAAAATTTATGAAAATTTAAAATTTATTGTCCGATGTACATTTTTTTTAAAATTTGGCTTGAAAATGCTTACTCGCGGGTTTTTGGGGTCGCTGATTACGAATCTGAAATTACTTTTTGAAAATTCTAAATGGCGGATCCAATATGGCGGACAAAATTTTCAAAAATTAGTCGGATTCTCTTCAAAATCCTTACTCGGGGGTTTTCGGGGTCGCTGATTACGAATATGAAATTACTTTTTGAAAATTCAAAATGGCGGATCCAATATGTCAGAAAAAATTTTCAAAAATCAGTCGGATTCTCTTCAAAATCCTTACTCGGGGGTTTTCAGGGTCGCTGATTACGAATCTGAAATTACTTTTTGAAAATTCAAAATGGCGGATCCAATATAGCAGAAAAAATTTTCAAAAATCAGTCGGATTCTCTTCAAAATCCTTACTCGGGGGTTTTCGAGGTCGCTGATTACGAATCTGATATTACTTTTTTAAAATTAAAAATGGCATATCCCATACAACAATTTAATATAATATATTATATATTAATTTATAAAATAAAAAAATTTTAAATAAAAAAAAATTAAAAATTAAGAAAAGCAAAAAAAAAAAATTTTTTTTAAATTTTAAAAAAATAAGATTCTCGTTGTTCATCTACCTCCACGCGGTGAGAATTGGAAACATCAGTTTAGCAACTGGTGGCTAAAGATGTTCAAAATAATTAAAGATATTCAAATAAAGTGTCCTTAAAAACCCTTGATTTTAAACTTTAAAAAAGTAATATCAGATTCGTAATCAGCGACCTCGAAAACCCCTGAGTAAGGATTTTAAAGAGAATCCGACTGATTTTTGAAAATTTTTTCCGCCATATTGGATCCGACATTTTGAATTTTCAAAAAGTAATTTCATATTCGTAATCAGCGACCCCGAAAACCCCCGAGTAAGGATTTTGAAGAGAATCCGACTAATTTTTGAAAATTATGTCCGCCATATTGGATCCGCCATTTTGAATTTTCAAAAAGTAATTTCAGATTCGTAATCAGCGACCCCAAAAACCCGCGAGTAAGCATTTTCAAGCCAAATTTTAAAAAAAATGTACATCGGACAATAAATTTTAAATTTTCATAAATTTTTGAGTTTTTAGCCGCCATTTTGAAAAATCAAAAGTTTATTTACAAAAGGACGATATATATTTGGAAAGTGCAACAATCAAGTGCACGATTTATGGAAATGTGAACCGTTAAAAAATTTTTTTTGACATTTAAATTTAAGATTTAAAAAAAAAATCATTAAAAAATTGTGCAATTTTTTAATTATATGCAAAAAAATATTGTTAAACAATTTTGTAATAATTTTTAAACATGATATTCGGATAGAGGATACTCCAATACATAAAAAAAATTTTGTCCGAGAAGAAAATATTATGTTTATTAAGAAATACTTAAGTTTGAAGTCAGACTAAAAATTCAGTGCATTCAGGCGTTAATGGGTTAAAATAACTGAAACTTTGCCAAGAATATTATTAAAATTTCTGACAATAATTTAATTCTTGAGAAGATTTTCGCTATCTATATTTATAAAAAAGGTAATTTAATTCTTAACGGGAATTTTTAAAAAATTTTGAAAATAATTTGATTTTTCGAAAGTATTTTATTAGATTTCAAAAGAATTGAATTCTTATAATGAATTTTGGTATTCTTTAAAATAATTGATTTTATGTGGAAAACTTTGTTGTTTATCAAGATAATTGAATTCTTTTGCAGAATTACTTAAAAATTTTTGGAAATAATTCATTTCCTGTGACGAATGAAAAGTTATTCATGAAAATAATTGAATTATTGCAACGAATTTTATTACTTTGTTCAATAATGGAATGTTTCTTAAATTTGAATTGATTTTGAATTCTCAAATGAAATTTTAACACTTATGAAAATAATTGAATGTTTACGTAGAATTGTATATAAAAATTTTTTTCAATAATTAAATTATTTGATAAATTTTATGAATATAGTAAATATTGAAAATCATTGAATTGCGAAAAACTTTTGAAAATAATTAAAATTTTGCAAAGATAATTATTTAAATTTTTGAAAATAATTAAAATTTTGCAAAGATATTTATTTAAATTTTTGGAAATAATTGAATTTTTGGCGAAAAAATTTTTTATTTATAAAGATAATTGAATTCTTGACGAGATATTCCTTCAAAATTTTTAAAAATAATTGAATTTCTTCGAAGAATTTTTTTACTTTTAAAAATAATTGAATTCTTGTGATGATTATTGTTATTTTGAAAATAATCGAATTTTGTAGCGAATTTTTTTAAAATTCCTAAAAATAATTGAATTTTTGTAAAGAATTTTGTTATTTATCAAGATAATTGTGTTAAAACTTTTGAAATAATTAAATAATATTAAAAAAATCTTTCTGGTCAGAATTAGAAAAAAATGTTGAAGGTTTTGTATTAGAATTCGTGGTAGTTTCATAATAGTTTATGAGGCAAACAAAAAAGACACCAAAAATTCAGTACTTTCTTATGAATTCTACAAATTTAATTTTCTCCAGTACTTTTAATAAAAATTCGTGACTTTTCCTTGATTTCCTTGACCAATTCTACTTTCCCTGACTTTTCCCCGAATTCCCTGATTTCCCTGACCTGTGCCAACCCTGTAATTTTGAATAAAAATATTTTTAAAACTTCAATAATTTTTTAAGTAAATATTGAATCATTACTAATTTCTTTACAGCAATAATTGACATTTTTAAAAATGTTAGTTTAAAACCCCCTTAAATTCAATTACTTCTGAAAATTGCAATTGCTTTAAACTAAAATCTTTTCTAATTCAATTATAATTAATAACTTTAAAAAGATTATTAAAAATTTCTTTTTCAATTCACTGTGATAAAAAGTTTTTAGGGTGAAGATTAATTAAAAAAAAATTTAAAGTTTGAAGTATTTGAAATATTTTCTTCGACACCAAAAAACTAGAACAAATTAATAAAAATTTACTAACAATTAGTCATAATTTACTAAAATTAAAATCAGAAAAAGTCGTCTATGAAAATAATTAACAATTACTAAATTAGTAAAATTCTATTATTTGTACTAGTATTTCACTAATTCAGATTTACAGGGTATCAATTTTTTTAAATGTTCCTCTATTCTCAAAAGCAAAATATAATAATACTGTCTCTCGTGTGATGAGAATGTAAAAAGAAATCTTTGATTATTATTTTCAAAAATACAAGATCAATATCTGTCAGATCTCAATGATGACGTTTTTACATAACGCACCATATCTTGATGATGAGTGCTCAGAGAAAAGAAATCGTTTGACGTCAAAGGACATGTAAAGGGAGTCACCAAGACCAGTATAAAAAGGAACGAAAAAAATTGAAAAGAGTTTTAATCTTGCCATTATAAAGAACGACTGTGAGATTGAATAGAAAAAAAATATATTCCTTAATAACTCCTAAATTTACAAAGAATATATTTTTTTAAACATTTCGAATTTAAATTGTTTAAAATATTCCTTTTTTCAAATTTCCGCCTACAAATTTTCTCCAAATTAGAAAAAAAGGAGAATTTCAAAAGAACAGATCATCAAAGGGCTTCAAAAAGTACCTAAAACTCAAAAGTACTTCGTACTCTTCGTACTCCAAAGTTTGAGAAATATTTAGTTTTTTCACAATTTTTAAAGATAGGGAAATTTCAGAACTGTCGGATTTTAAAACTTTAATTTAAAAAATCTTTAAAATGAAAGTTTTTGAATAATTTTAAAGAATTGTTTTGTATAGAATTTTTCATTGTTCATAGTTGTGAAAAAGAACTGAAATAGCATAGTTGCGTAAAAAAGAGACGAGAAAAGGAGGGAGAGAGAGAGAGAGTGAGAGGGTCGGAAAATATTTATACATTTGCGAAGGGATGAATAAGACTAAATTGTATCAACAATGCTGTCTCTGAGGCAACGCTCTGAATAGCCTTAATAAACTCGCTGAATCCTCAGAAATATTTCAAACCGAAGGAATATATAGGACCGAGTACCTACATCGAATATACTCAACTCTCTACACTATTCTCTTCCTCTATCTTATCGTAATTTTTATTCTTTTGATTTGATAATCATTCCAACTGCACAACGAATTAATTACTTAAAAGATTATTAATTTTAGAAAGGCAAAAATATAATCAGGAAAACAATTTCATTTTATTTTCGATTTTTTTGACTCAGAAAAAAATTGTTACTCAGAAAAAAATTTATTTGAAACAAACAAAATTTGTTTAAAACACCTAAATTTTCATTGAATCAACCAAATAAATACATTGCTAAGAAACATTTGTTTGGTTCAACTAAAAATTTACTTAAGATGACCAAATTCTTTCTTCGAAAAAAAATTTATTAAACTGAACCAAATATTTATTTAAATCAAATTCAAATAAATAATTATTTAACTTAAGCAAACTTTTTCTAAGTCTCCATCTTATATGAATTTTCATTTACTTTTCGGAAAATATTTAAAAAAAATAGAATTAGTAAAATTACTACAACAGAATATTTTACTTAAAGCTACAAATTAAAATTTAAATAATTATAAAACATGAAGATCCATTTGTTTACAATATTCAATTTTACGAAATTTTAAATAATCGTAAATTCTTCAATTAAATAAATATTAGAAAATAAAAACTTAAAATAATATTAAAATTTTTCAAAAAAAATAATTTCAAAATTCAATTATTTTTAAAAATTCACGCTATATTGTTTTTAATATTCGATTATTATTTAAAATTTTAACTGAAATTAATTTTTAAATCAATTTTTATTAAAAAATTCTACTAAAATTCAATTATTTAAATACAAAAATAAATAATTTATTGAATAATTGAATGTTTCTTAAAATTCAATTCTGTTAAAGAATTTTACCAACATTTTTTTAAATAATTGAATTCTAACAACGAATTTTAATAAAATTTTTAAGAACAATTATAACATATTACGAGAAATCGGATTAAAATTGTATTAAAAATAATTGTACCTAATTCTGCGATGAGTTTTATTATTTGTGAAAATAATTGAATCCCTGAGAAGAATTTAATTCTCTTGAACAATATTTTTGTTCATTTTATTTTTAAATATTAAAATAATTGAATTTTTGCAATAATTTGCAACTTTTCCAAAATTGAATTTTTTTTTGTGTTTTTAATTAAACATCTTCTATAGAATACATTATTTTTATAATCATTTTTAAAAAAGTTATTTAAGAATTTTCAAATTCATTTGTTTACAATTCAATTTTACAAAATTTCAATTATTTGTCAATTCTTCAATTAAATACATATTATAAAATAAAAACTTTAAATAATTTAAAAAAAAAATCCGCAATTAAAGTTTCTTAAAAAAAATTATTTGCACAGAATTGTTAGTTCAAAATATTAAAATTAAAATTTTCCAAGATTTTAAGCTAAAACCATTTCAAAATTCAATTATTTCTAAAAGTTTATGCACTAGTGCTTTTAAAATTCAATTTTAATCTAAAATTTTAACTGAAGTCCATTTTTAAATCAATGTTAATGAAAAAATTCTACTAAAATTCATTAATTTAAATATAAAACTAACAATTAATTGAATAATTGCATGTTTCTTAAAATTGAATTCTCATAAAGAATTTTATCTATAAATTCTTAAATAACTGAATTCTTTTGACGAATTTTAATAAAAATTTTAAGACTAATTACATTTTTCGAGGAATTCGATTAAAATTGTATTAAAAATAATAAAAATTCTGCAATGAATTTTATTATTTATGAAAATAATTGAATTCCTAAAAAAAATTTTATTATTCACGAAAATAATTGAATCCCCGTAAAAATTTTATCATTTATGAAAATAATTGAATGATTGCGAAGAAAATTTACAAAAAAAATTGTAAATAATGAAATTCCTGTGAAATTTTTATTATTTTTTGAAAATAATTAAAAGTTTGTATAGAATTTTATTAAATTTTTTTTTAAATAATTGAATTCTTTAGGAAATTTTATTAGAATAGTAAATACCATTAAAAAATCATTAAATTGAGAAAAATTTTGCTAAAAATTTTATTAAAATTTTTGAAAATAATTGAACTTCGGAGAAGAATTTAATTATTTTTAAAAATAATTGAAATTTTGATGAGAATTTTGAAAATTTTTTGAACATAATTGAATTTTTGAGAAGAATTTTATTACTTTTGAAAATAATTGAATTTCTGCAATAATTTGTAATTTCTCTAAAATTCTCCAAATTATATCGTAGAATTTACGAACTTTTCATCCTTTTTCAATAAAATTACGGACTTTATGTATCTTTTATAAAAAGAACGGACTTTTACGAGATTTACGGGACCTACTTCGAGCCCTAGTGCTAACTAATATGAAATATTAAAAAATACAACTTACTAATGAATTAGTAGTTTTCTACTAGCAGTTTGCTATTAAAAACACAGGCACACAAAAAATAAAAAAAGTCAAAACCCAGAGGTTACACCCCCCTATCCTCATGTTTTTGGAGTCGCTGAAACCGAATATGACCATGAAAAATTTTTTTCATCGGCCATTTTCCCGCTACCACCCCCTTACACCTGCTCCCGGGGGTTGGAATTTCAGTTTAAAAAAAAGTGGAGTAGGGTGTCTATTCCTATGTTTTTTGGGTCGCTAAAACCAAAAAAGGCTACCAAAAACAAATTCTTCCCTCCCTTAACCCCTTACAACCCCCTTAACAACCCCGGGGTGAGAGGTCGAAATTCCAATTTTCACGAAAAGTTGATTACGGTGTCTAAACCTACGTTTTTTGGGTCGCTGAAACCAAAAAAGACTATCAAAATCAAATCCTTCCCACCCCCGACCCCCTACAACCCCCTGCAATAATTTTTTTCAAATAAAACGAACCGATTTTTGGGAAATTGAAAATTAAATATTAATTATCAAAAATTATTGCAGGGGGTTGTAAGGGGTCGAGGGTGGAAAGGATTTGATTTTGGTAGTCTTTTTTGGTTTCAGCGACCCAAAAAACGTAGGTTTAGACACCGTAATCGACTTTTCGTGAAAATTCGAATTTCGACCCCCAACCTTTCGGGTGTTTGGGGGGTTGTAGGGGGTTTAGGGAGGGAAGAATTTGTTTTTGGTAGTCTTTTTTGGTTTTAGCGACCCAAAAAACATAGGAATAGACACCCTACTCAGCTATATGTAAGCTATATGTAGCTATATGTAGCTATATGTGTCAGCTATATTGGATCCGCCATTTTGAATTTTGAATAACCGACATCAGATTCGTAATCAGCGACCCCAAAAACCCCAGAGTAACGAATTTCAAGCGAATCCGATGAATTTTTCAAAAACGTGTCCGCCATATTGGATCCGCCATTTTGAATTTTTGAAATCAGACTTCAAATTCGTAATCAGCGACCCCAAAAACCCCCGAGTAACGAATTTCAAGCGAATCCGATGAACTTTTCAAAAATGTGTCCACCATATTGGTATTTTGAGGTTATGTCAAAATCCTGATCTGATGGGGTTAAATGGACCTCGGATTCGGATTCAGCGACCCAAAAAACATAAAGTCTACATAGTGAGACCCCCAGATCAGAACTTTTTTTTTTGAGTGGCTGTGAAATTATTAATTTTTTAATTAATTTTAAATAATTTTGAAATAATTTATAATAATCTATATTTAGAGAGTAAATATACTACTTAATCCTAAATAAATTTAAAGCGCATGAATAATAAAATAATAATACTAAAACCAAAAAAAAATCGAACCGCATTTTTAAAAATTTCATCCTGAAACTCATATTTCGTTTGATACTAAAACCTCTCTAATGGACTGTTACATGTTGACAACTTACTTTATTTACATATATATGTTATAATGTACATATTTGCCGGGAAAAAGGAACTGATGAATGACAAGAGCGAGAGAGAGAGAGAGAGAACGCACGTCATTCAAACGTACCGTTCTATGAAATCAAAGGCCACATTGTCACCGGAATTACCTCCATTCGGAAACGACGTATTCAGCGTGCCGCGCACGTGGAATTAACCCTATTTGTTTGCCGCCTTCGAGCCGCGTGTAATGAAGCCACTATTTATTCGTTCGAGGATCCTCGAGTTCGCGCTACTTCAATGACTTTACTTTTCAAAACGTATTTCACTAACTCTTTCATTTTCAATGTAGATTCACAAATCGTCTTCACTATATATATACCTACATATATATATATCAAATGCTCAACTTATATATATACGTACATTGAGCATTTCATATTTCAATTACCTCCTCACTACATATTTTAGGCTACAGTTGTATGTAGGAATTTGTACAAGTTCATATCAATTTTTCCGCATGTACTATTTAAACTTGCATAAAGGAGAAATTTTTCAAAGTACTTGGAATAATAATAATAACCCCCTTCCACCCTCCACCACCACCTTTATTGAATTTCAATGAATATTTTCAAATCCACTTGAAACAAAATTTTTTCATAAAATTTATATTGTTAGAAAAGTTCACTACATGCCTTTATTCATTTTCATATCAAATTTATATATATGTGGATTTAAATTTTCAACATAGACCTCACAAGGGACTTTAAACAAAAAAAATTTTTTTTTAATGTTACTTTAAAAGAAAATAATACAACATTTTAAAACTGCTCTTAAAACCCGAATAAGTAAAATTTCAGTTAATAGTTTTTTATTTTAATTTTTTTTAATGAGGTGAACTTATTTTTATTTGATAATTGAATAAAAAATTTAGATGAATAGAAAATATTTTTACTTTTCTTAAATAAACCGTAATTTTAATAATACATAGATCGTATTTATTTAATTACTTAATAATAAATATTTCATAAATTAATAATATTTTGATGATAAGTAATTTGAATACAAGGTCCGTAAATCCCGTAAAAGTCCGTAATTTTGCTTGAAGTCTGTAAAAGACCGTTTTTTTAAAAAAAAGGTCCGTAAAGTCCGCAATTTGATTCAAAAAGGATTAAAAGTTCGTAAATTGTACAATATTATAATTCGGATAATTTTATAAAAATTATAAATGATTGCACAAATTCAATTATTTTCAAAAGTAATAAAAATTATTCTCAGATATTCAATTATGTTCAAAAATTTTTCAAAATTCTCATTAAAATTTCAATTATCTTTAGAAATAATTAAATTCTTCTCCGAAATTCAATTATTTTTAAAAATTTTCCTCAATTCAATGATTTTCAATAGGTATCTACTATTCAAATAAAATTTCCCAAAGAATTCAATTATTTAAAAAAAATTTAATAAAATTCTATACAAACTTTTGATTATTTTCAAAAAATAATAAAAATTTCACAGGAATTTCATTATTTACAAATATTTTTTTTTTTTTTATAAATTTCTTCGCAATCATTCAATTATTTTCATAAATAGTAGGAATTTCATTATTTACAAATATTTTTTTTATAAATTTCTTCGCAATCATTCAATTATTTTCATAAATAGTAAAATTTTTATGGGGATTCAATTATTTTCGTAAATAAATAATAAAATTCTTTTTAGGAATTTAATTATATTCATAAATAATAAAATTTATATGGGGATGATTCATTTACTTTCGTAAACAACAAAATTCTTATTAGGAATTCAATTATTTTCATAAATAATAAAACTCATTGCAGAATTTCAATTATTTTTAATACAATTTTCAGCCAATTCCTCGAAAAATGTAATTATTTTTAAAAATCTTATTAAAATTCGTAAAAAGAATTCAGTTATTTAAAAATTTATATAGATACAATTCTTTATGACAATTGCATTTTAAGAAACATGCAATTATTTAATAAATTGTTATTTTTGTATTCTAAATAATTGAATTCTAGTAGAATTTTCTCATAAAAATGATTTAAAAATGAATTTCAGTTAAAATTTTAGATTAAAATTGAATTTTAAAAGCATTAGTGTGTAAATGTTTAGAAATAATTGAATAATAGAAATCAAAAATAATAGAATTCTTCGTAAGAATTCAATTATTTTTGAAAATTTTAATAAAATTCGTTGCATGAATTCAATTATTTAAAAAATTTTTGATAAAATTCTTAACAAAAATTTCAATTCTTTTCAAAAATTTTTCTCAATTGAATGATTTTTAATAAATACTATTTAAATAAAATTTTCTAAAAGAATTCAATTGTTGAAAAAAATTTTAATAACTTAGAATGTTTTCAGGGCCTTAATTTTTGTCAATATAAACAAATTAATTTGACAAAAATTTTTAATGAAATTCTGCGCAAACATGAAATTAGGTTCATAAAATAATTAAAATTTCACAAGGAATTCAAATATTTACAAATTTTTTATAAATTTCTTCCCAATAATTTCATTAATTTCATAAATATTAAAACTCATCACAGAATTTCAATTACGTATTTCAAACTCAATTTTAATAGAAATTCTCGAAAAATGTAATTATTCTTAAAAATATTATTAAAATTCGTCGAAAAAATTAAATTATTTAAAAATTTATTGATAAAATTGTTTCAATTTTAGAATTGAATTTTAAGAAACATTTAATTGTTCAATAAATTATTTATTTTTGTATTTACATAATTGACATTTTCGTTAAATTTTCTAATAAAAAATTATTTAAAAATGAATTTTAGTTAAAATTTTAGATAATAATTAAACATTAAAAGCAATAAAGCGTGAATTTTTAGAAATATTTGAATTGTGTAATTAATTTATTTGAAAAAGTTTAATATTTTTTTAATATTATTTGAAGTTTTTATTTTTTAATATATATTTAATTGAAGAATTTACGAATAATTGAAATTTCGTAAAATTGAATATTGTAAACAAATGGGTTTGAAAATTGTCAAAGAACTTATTGGAAAATTATTACATAAAAATAATTGATTTTAAGAAGAATTTTAGTTAAAAATTCTTGTAAATAATAATTGAATTGTAAATGATTTTATCACACGGTCATCTTTAATTATTATAAAACATGAAGAAATCGAGCACTCCGAGTCGAAGACTCGGAGTTATCGATTTCTTCATGTTTTATAGTTATTAAGTTATGAAAAATTTAATTTCTAATTTTAAGTAAAATGTTCTCTTATTTGATTTATTATTTATTATTATTTATTATTATTTTTTGTCAGTAATTGGTCCGTAATTTTTCATTTTTTGTCCGTAAAGTCCGTATTTTTAAATACTGTCCCTGATTCGAGCTCTGAATATATTAAAATTGATTTCAATTATTATTAAATTAGGTATTTAATAAATTCATCAGATTGCTAATTTATAGAAAACAATACCTAATGTTTCTTTAACAAAAATTATAAATAAATAATATAAATGAAACGTAAATAAAAATATCCCTACATCTAAACTAAATACTAGGAAATCCTTGTGCAGGAGACGAATTCTATATGTATATATACGAAATTGTCTCTTCCGATGTATATTATACAAGACTTTACGAGGTCTGACATTTGGCATATCGACGCATGTAGATTTTACTCTCACACATACGTGAAATCTACTTGCATAGGTAGAAATGGTACAGATACCATTCCATGCCGTAAAGCGGGCTCCGAGGGGATATTATTTCAAAAGCTTTGGGAGTATAATTCTCGCGGTCGCATTGAAGACCGGCCAACAACAATGGTCGATTTTAATACACCTCGTGCCGAGGTATATACTCTACATTTGACGTGCGCGACGCGAACAAAAGTCACTGCCAGGAGATGAGGGAGGCAAACTGAACCAAAGTGAAATGTGTGGGTGGGGAGAAAGTATAAGTGAGAAATACTAGAGAGAGAGAGAAATGAGAAAGAGAAAAATCAAGACCAAAAAAGGAAAAAGAGAGGGAGGAACACACTCTTTTTTTTCGAGGATTCGGATGGGAGAGAGAAGCGTGCAAAAGCGCACGCAAAGAAAAACAAATGAATTCTGCTCGAAACAATTGAAGCCTGCATGGAAAAAAAGGGGTTGCTAGCCTTTTATGTTATACCTACTACCTTACCCCTCAATTTTTCCCTCCATTCCTTTTTATTCTACTATACACAAGAATTCTCCCTCCTTCATCATAACCACCCCACCCCCCCCCCCCTTGATACTCGATTTAACACACCCTACAATATCTCGATTTTAATCATATTTTTATAGCTTGAAGAAAGCATACAATATTTTCGCATATTGATTATAAATATCTTCATTATTTCTATTTTTAATGCGCGATGTCATAAAGTCAACGAAAGCTTTATTAAAAATTTCCTTTCAAATATGGAGGATTATATTTATAGCCTCAAAATTATGTTTATTTAATAAAATTATATTAAATGTAGTATTCAATGTATATAAAATTATAAATAATATTAAATACTATTTAATATTTTAATGTAAATAATATTAAATTAAACATTAAAAACATTACCTAAATGTAATGTAATGTTAATTAAATGTTAATTAAATGTTATGTAATATTTAAATATTTTTAGCATTACTAAATGCTTTCAAATAATATACTGAAAAAAATTAATTTGACTTAAATGATCGATTACTTGTCTGTTACTAAATAAATATTTACTTAAATCAAATAAATTGTACTTGAAACAATAATTTCAGTATTTTAATCAAATTCTCTTCAAAAAGTTAAAATTTTACAAAAGTAATAATAAATAATAAAAATTATTAAATATAACTAAATATTTATTTGATAATAAACAAATAATCGTTTATTTGAATTAAATAAATTTTTTTTCAGTGTAAACATTTACATTATATTTAATTAAATTAATTAGTTTTTTTGTATTTAATTTAAATAAGTAAATAAATAAATAAATAAATAAAATAAATTTCCTTTAAGAATGTACTCAAATAATTTACAATAAAAAATTATTTAATTCAAAAATAATCGATTGATTTATACCATTATGAAATAATTATTTGTTTTCATCTAAAAAATTTTGTATTCGTGTCAAATAGTTATTATTTTATCCGATAAAGAAATATTAGATTCAAATATTTTTTTAGTCCGAATTAAAATTTTTTAATTCAAATAAAAATAATTAGATTTAAACAAATAATAATTTGATAACAGATAAATAAATTAATGTTTGAATAAAAAAAAAGTTTTAATTAAATTTTCTTTTACTTTAATGTCACAGTTTTTCTAATGATATCAAATTGAGACAAAAAGCGAATTAAAAGTTTTGCGAAGTAACATTTTGATTCGTTTTTTGTTTCAATTCTGAAATCCTTCGAAAAACTCTGGTTTATTAGTTTATCAAAAATATACAACGACAAAAAAAAATTATTTGAAACACTATTACTTGTAGATTATTAAATAATTATTTATTTGTTTTAAATAATTTATATTCACAACGTTTGTGATGTCACCAGAGATTAAAAGTAAGAAAATTATTATTCACAAGGAAAATAATAAAATGTTTTATTTATAAATTTTTCTTTTTTAAATTATTCACCAATAAAGTTTTTAAAATATTTTAAAACAAAAATTTATAAAAAATATTAACAGAAAAATAAACGTTGTGAACAATTAAATGGTGCTTGCTTCAAATATTGTAATTATTGGTTCAAAACCAATTCAAATAAAAATCATTTTATTCAATTAAATATTTATTTGACAATAGACAAGTAATCGCGGTTATTTGAATAAAATAAATTTTTTGTCAGTGAAAAAGTAAGAAAATAAACAAAAAAAGAGAAACTAATTCGACTCCTTAAATTGCAAAATTTGTTTCCACTTTGTTACTAATGGAAAATATAAATACCATCCAGTAATTTAATTTCATAAATAATCCAATAATTATTATTCCAAGATGGACTGCAGGACAAATTTGTAAATACTTTCGGGGAATCAATTTATAATCACATCACGCGTTATCAGTAAGTGTGAACTTATTGGGCTCTCTATGCTTTGAATAAGTTCTCAGAAAATAACTGATTTGTCAAATCATTTTCTTTCCAAAACCAAAAAAAAATCTATGTCGCAAGTAAAAAATTTCTCATTTTTTTACTTCGAATTTTATTTAACAGTATATTTACTACTTTGTATAAATTACCCAAAATTTAATAAAAAACCAAAGGCAAGAATAATATTTTATATTAAAAAAAAATTAGTTTTTGTTTGAAATAAATAAACACTTGACAACCAAATTTTTTTTCAATTAAAATACAAAGTACTTAAATCAAACCATTTGCTTAAAGTAAATAAAATGATTCTTTAAATCAAAACAACGCTTCTTTAAAATCAAGATCTTTAAATCTTTTTTTTGAATTTAAAATTAATTTAATTATCTAAATTTATGAATTTAAATTAAATTTTTATAAAGTTTGAATAATCAATTTATATTTATAGTTCTAATAATTACTTTGAATTTCATTTTTTAGAAATTTTTAATAATTAATTTAAGTTTAATTTTTATAAAATTTTAATAAATTAGGAAGAATCAGACAAACAGTCAAAGCAAAAGTTGGACCAATGTTATAATTTCATATTTTTAAAAATTAAACAATTAAAAGTTGCATTTAAATAAAAACTACAATTTTTTGTCAATAAGAAACTATTTAGGTAAAATAATTAATTAATTAATTAATTAATTAATTAAAAACTAAAAATCACTAATTTTTGTTCAAAAAGAATGCTAATTACTCAAACCAAATAAATTTCCCCTTTTTTGATTTCAAATGAAGAAAAAATAAAATAAATAAATAATAAACATTAAATAAATAAAAATAATAAATTAACAATCGACTACTGTAATAATAATTCCAAGTAATAATCAAAAACAAAACAAAATTTCTGATTAAAAACTATCCCAAATTTTTTCTCTCTAAGTGATTGTAAACAACCCTTGGAACTAGAGAAGCAGTCCACGTGATTGTCAAGTGTTTTTTTTTTCAAACGCAAAAGAGTAAAAGGGGATCGCTATTTACTCACCAAAAACGATTGAACAGTGTGATTATTAAAGTACTCACTCTTTCTCTTCCTCTCTCACGTATAATCCCAGATTCTGGTTTGTTTGAAATCCGAAGAGAACATCACAAATTATGGTCCTGGGATGGATACGGTACTCAATCCCTCCACTCTGTCAAGTCTGAATGTCATTGCAATCCGCGCGCACTACATCCCGCAATTCGACGTGTGTCACACATCGGGCAAAAATTGAAAACCGAAATTCCATGTATTGTCCACACGTCAATACGGTTGTCACATACAACTTTAAATCGCGAACTTCCGTCCTTTGATATAATCATCATCATTGGCAAAAATCGTCAAATAAAAAATACCTGAAAAAAAAGAAAAACATAACACGAATTACTAAAAAAACAAGCACAACAATTTATAACTATATATGTATATATATCAAAATTATGTTTAATAATTAATTTTATCACTCCTCAAAAATATTATTCAAAGTCATACAATTATTTTTTTTAATAACATCAAGACACAAACATTGAATAAAAAACAAACACTATTCCAAAAGAAAAATTTTTTTCCCCAAAATATCATTTTGGAAAAAATAAAAGGAACAAAATCGATAAATTGTAAAATAAATTCACTTTTTTTTCCAAGAACAAAAACAAAAATCACACATGTCTACAAAAAACGTCACTACGAGTATAAAAAAAAATTTTTTCAAATACTTTTTTTCTTATTTGAAGAGAATTTTATTTGACATGTAGAAGATGTTGTAATGTTGTTAAATCCCATAATGTGTTAATCCATAAGTTAATAGACAACGACGAGCCGGCAAAACACTGACGATAAACAATGAAAAAAAAATATATATTCAACTCAACCTTCACGTTTCGCGACCCGCATGCAACTGATTGGCGCTCCGTAGTTGATGCTCGTGCTGACTTGCGAACTCTCACCCTCGCCTCTCTACCCCTCCTCCTCCTCCCACAACCAACACCAACTACCCCTTCGCGCAGTTGCACTTCTGTATTTAAATGCAATCGAGGGTTGTAGAATTACAAAGAGATAATTCACCAATGATTTGACATGTTTAATACACGGCTCAAGAATGGATTTAAGTGGCATATGATAATAGAATTAATTCTTTTTTTTCAAATCCTTATTTATTATGGAAATTTTTATAATATATAGTAAAAGAAAGACGATAACAATAAAATGGATTATTTATTGTTGAAAATTTTGCAAACGTCGTGAGAAATTTTTTTAAGGCGATATTTTTAATTGTATTAAGAGAATAGTTTAAGTATTCCATAACAATTATTTTTATGGTCATTTTTTGTGGCACAGTTTTTCTAAGGATTAGGTACTCAAAACAGTGAAAGTATTTAATAAAACTACGGACTTTACTGACCAAAAATGAAAAAATTACGGACCAAATCATTATCAAACCAATTATTATTTAAGACAAGAATTTTTAACTAAAATTCTTCTTTAAATCGAGTATTTTCAATAATTTTCGAAAAAGTTCTTTGAAACTTTTCAAATCCATTTGTTTACAATATTCAATTTCACGAAATTTCAATTATTCGTAAATTCTTCAATTAAATAAATATTAGAAAATAAAAAATTCAAATAATATTAACAAAATATTAAACTTTTTCAAATAAATTAATTTTAAAATTCAATTATTTTTTTTTTAATTTACGCTATAATTACTTTTATTATTCAATTATTATCCAAAATTTTAACTGAAATTCATTTTTAAATCAATTTTTATTTGGAAATTCTACTAGAATTCAATTATCTAAATACAAAAATAAATAATTTATTGAATAATTGAATATTTCTTAAAATTCAATTCCCATAAAGAATTTTACCAACAAATTTTTAAATAATTGAATTCTTTCGACGAATTTTAAAAAAATTTTTAAGAATAATTACATTTTTCAAGAAATTCAATTAAAATTCTATTAAAAATAATTGAAATTTTGCGATGAGTTTTATTATTTGTAAAAATAATTGAATTCGTAAAAAGAATTTTATTATTTTTGAACAATATTTAATTTTAGCGAAGAATATTATTTATTACTCTTGAAAATAATTAAATTTCTGCAATAATTTGTAACTTTTCCAAAATGACATTTTTTTTCGTGTTTTTAACTAAAATTCTTCTATAAATGCATTATTTTTAATAATTTTTGAAAAAGTTCTTGGAAAATTTTCAAATTTATTTGTTTACAATTCAATTTTACAAATTTTAAATTATTCTTGAATTCTTCAATTAAATGTACATTATAAAATAAAAACTTTAAATAATTTTTTTAAATAATTTGTTTAATCATAATTGAATGATTGCGAAGAAATTTACAAAAAAAATTGTAAATAATTGAATTTCTGTGAAATTTTTATTTGGAAAATTTTTTTGCCGAAAATTTTAAGCTAATAATGCTAAAAATACTATTGTTATTCAATTTTTTTAATTGAAAATTCAATTGTTTATTTTTCTAACTAATTAGAAATCATAAATTTTTTATATAATAAAAAATAAAAAATACTAATAATGTTAATAATTATTATAGTATAAATATAAATATAATATATTTTATTATATAAATACTTTAATCACAGTTTTTCTAAGGATATCAAATTGAGTCAAAATACGTATAAAAACGTTGCATCGTAACAATTATGACATGTTTCTTACCTAAATTTCATATCCTTCGAAAAACTGTGTTTATATTTCTATATAAATATAAATAAATTATATTTTCTAATTTTCTAATTTGAAAACATAATTTCTTTTATATAAAAAATTAAAATTATGATCTGAAATTAGTTAGAAAAATAAACAAATGAATTTTCAGATAAAAAAATGAATAACAATAAAAATTTTTAGTATTTTTTGCCTAAAAACAATTTATTTGGATTTTATAACCATTAAATTCCTTATTAAAAATTAACGAAAAAAAATTTTATGTAATATTTAAAATATTTTCTTCATACATATAGTTAAATATATCATTCCCCCCTTAAATAAAGAATTAAAATACTTAGAGAAATTAATAAAATGATTTTAAAGCATCGTAATTTAAAAAGTATTCGAAAAGTTGTAAAGAATTTCTAATTAAATGATAATTTACTAATTGTAATTATAATTATTAATAATATAGTAATAATTATTTAAGAGTAATATGTACGAGTTAAAATTTAATAATTAGTACTTATAATTAATAATAATTAATTAGAAATTAGTAAGAAATCAAAATCAATCCTAATGTTTTTTTGACTTTTGAATAAATTCAAATTAAATAATTCCCACGTGACGAAAAATTAGCATATTATTAATCAGCATTCTTTAAAATGATTTGAAATAATTTACCATTGAATGCGGACGCAGCTTTTCCTGAGTCGCTTTCTCCTCGATGACCTTTTGCAAAAGTCCGGAAGTCCGTAAAGTATTTGTTTTCGTCAGATTAAATCTGTGAAGAAAAATAAAAACTCTGGTTAAAATTAAATGAAAAAGACAAGCCGATCAATAATTTTCCATATAGAGAAAATTATTTACAAACTTTAATTTTTTAAATGCATTTAAATTAATAATTTTCTCCACAAATATTATACGCAATTGTGTAACAATAATTAAAATGCAACAGTTATTAATTCTTGTTTCCTAATTTTCGTTTTCTTTAAAAAAATATTTATAATTAAATTTTATTGACTAAAAAAATGAAAAATTTGTAATGTTAGAATAAATAACTATCGTTTTCGATCGAAAATTATCAATAATTAGGTTATGTTTACTATAAAATAAAAATTTTTTAATATTTAGAACATAATATTATTCATCAAAAATAGGTTAGGTTTACTCAAAAAAATCAAAATTATTCTCAAGATTTTCAATTTTACAAGTAATACATATTAAAAAATTTTCTAGAAAATATTCCCGATGAAAATTAATTTTAGATAGGAAATAGTTAAGGTTAAATATAGGAAATATTTTACCATTAAATATTGACGATATTGAGCTCAAATTTCTTCGATTAACAATAATCGGCGCCAAACACCATAACCAACACTCCTTCTTGGTTAAATTTGAAATGATTCGAAATGATCTAAAATCCATTCTTACATGTAGATTGTTCCTTTTTTGTTAACAAAAACAAACAATTCCTAATCAAAACAATAAATTAAATATCTTACCAATAAATTTTGATCATGTTAAGCACATATTTCTTGGCATGATATTCTACTCCAGACATCGTCATCAGTACGAATTCTTCATGAACTTTGCGTAAAAGACTTGAAATTTGTTTCCTATTTTCGATTGTTTCTTTTTTGTTATTAATAAGTAACAACAATGATCAATAATGACAAGCACAAAGTTTCCAACAATTCCGGCTGTGGGAGAATAAAAATGGCGGCGTCAATAACAGAGAAAAAGCTTCTGCTCACAGGAGGGGGTAATAAAATGGAGGGAAACCGCAACCAGCGCAGCGCCACTGCGCGCGCACACGTCACGTGACTTGTGAAGCAAGCGCGCGAACTATTTGAAATTGTTTATTTTCAAACAATTGATTAAATAAAATATTAAATTATATTTTTCAATTGATTAATTATTTTAAATAGAAAATAATTAATTGCATAAGAAATTTTTTTCTAAAATTAATTTTTACTGTTGTAAAAAATTTTTTAAATTATAATATAAATAAATAATTGATTTTAAATTATTTGCACAAAATTTATTGCTATTTATTGAAAAAAATTAATTAATTTAAGATCGTTTGAGTAAAATATTTATTAATATTTTGCAATTAATTTTTTAATTTTTGGTAAAAAATTGTATTTTAAAAAATAGATTTTAAATCATTTGAATACAAATATTTATCAATATTTTGCAATTAATAAATTATGTTAATAGAATAATTATTTTTCTTTAAAACATTTTTATAGAAAACATCATTTATAACATTAACGTATGAATAATAATTGAGAATTGTAATTTTAATAGGAACTTGCATAATTATTTACAAAAAAGATAAATAAATTAAACTTAGATTAAATTTAGAAAATTAAGTAAAGTTTAGATTTTAATTATTTCCGTATGAAGCATCTACAAATATTTTGAATATAACATAAAAATAATATATTTCTAAAGAGAAAACATTTCTTACCCTCCGATGTTGACGACAGTGTGTGCACATTTCCTCGTCGAAGATTCCTTCCAGACGCCACAATTCTTGGTGCGATCCTTTTTGAAAATCCAACCTGAACTTTATCCTCACTTGTTAATTGTTCTTTTCTTGTTATCAAGACAATAATTATTGACTAGGATGAGACTAAACAATTGTTTGCAACTCCACCGTCAGTTCCCACTTGTTCCCACTGTTCCCACTATAGAAATAAAAATGGCGGACGTCAACGAGCAGTACAGAAAAGGAGGGAAAAACCTGCAGCTCACAGGAGGGGGTAAACCGGAAGACGCTCTCACCGCGCACGCGTCACGTGACTTACTGAGCAAGCGCGCGCATTATTTGAAATTTCTTTCATCAAAGCAATTGATCAAATGAAATATTTAACAATATTCTTTAGCTAATTAATTATTTTTACCAAAGTTGTTAAAATAATAGTAATTCGTATTACAAATCGGTCTCGTATTATAAATGTATATCAAAATTGGTTTAAATTATTATTATAGAGATTTAATATTTAAATAACTAAATTCTCCAAGCAGGAAATTTTAATAAAATTTTTCCTCTGATATTCAATTATTTTAAAAAATTTTAATAAAATTCTTGTCAAAATTTCAATTATTTTCAAAAGTTTTCTAAAATTCAATGATTTTCAATATCTTCTATTTGAATAAAATTCTCCAAAAGAATTCCATTATTAAAAAAAAATTTGAATAAAATCCTACGCAAACATTCAATTATTTTCATAAATAATAACATTTTTACAGGAATTCAATTATTTTTATAAATAATAAAATTCTTTTAGAAATTCAATTATTTTCATAAATAATAAAACTCATTGCAGAATTTCAATTATTTTTAATGCAATTTTAATAGAATTCCTCGAGAAATGTATATAATTATTCTTAAAAATTTGATTAAAATTCATTCAAAGAATTTAATGATTTAAAAAATTTGTTGATAACATTTTTTATGAGAATTTAATTTCAAGAAACATGACATTAATAAATTATTTATTTTTGTATTTAAATAATTGAATTCTCGTAGAATTTACTAATAAAAATTTGTTTTAAAAATGAATTTCAGTTAAAATTTTAGTTTATAATTAAATATTAATAGCATTATAACGTGGATTTTTAGAAATAATTAAAATTTTGAAAAAATTTCAAACTAAAATCATTGAAATTCATAATTTTTCATATTTTATGACAAAAAAATTCTGTAGAATTAATTCTTTTTAAAAGTTCTATAGGATTTTTATTAAAATTATTTCAATGTTTTATTTTTCAATATATATTTAATTGCAGAATTTTCGAAAAATTGAAATTTTATAAAATTGAATTGTAAACGAATGAATTTGAAAATTCTCAGAAAACTCATCGCAGCGTTTCAATTATTTTTCATACAATTATAATTGAATTCCTTGAAATAAAAAGTAATTATGTTCATGCAAATTTTTTATAAAATTCGACAAAAAAAATTAAATTATTTAAAAATTTGTTAATAAAATTCTTTATGAGAATTGAATTTTGAGAAACATTCAATTATTCAATAAATTATTTACTTTTACATTTAAATAATTAAATTCTTGTAGAATTTTTTAATAAAAATTGATTTTCATTTCATAAAAATGAATTTCAGTTAAAATTTTAGATTATAATTGAATATTAAAAGCAATATAGCGTGAATTATTAAGAAATACACTGTAAAAAATTTAGGGAGTTAACGGACTCGGGAGTTGGGTGTGAAATTTTTCGAGTTAAAAATCAACTCCAAAAGAGAGTTAATTTCTAACTCCCTTCATTCAACACCCGCGCGAGTTATTTTTTCCTTGGGGAGTTAGCATTTGGGTGTGAAATTTTAACTCTCTTTATTTAACTCCCCTGGCATTAACTCTCCAATGGGTGCGACTTTTATAGACCCCCCGGGGGAGTTAAAATTTAACTCCCTTTTTTTACAGTGTAATTGAATTTTGAAATAAATTTTTTGAAAAAGTTTAATTAACTTTTCTTTTATATTATTTCAAGTTTTTATTTTCTAATATGCATTTAATTAATGAATTTAGGAATAATTGAAATTTCGTGAAATTGGATATTGTAAACAAATGGATTTGAAAATTGCCAAAGAACTTTTTCGAAAATTATTTAAAATAATTGATATAGAATAAAATTGTATATGTAGTTAAAAAATTTTGAAAATAATAAATTAATAATTGAATTGAAATAATGAAAATAATTTGGAAGAAGTATAATATTCTTATAATATAAAATAATGATTTTATTACTTGGTCATCTTTAATTATTATAAAATATGAAGAAATCGATTATTCCGAGTCGAAGACTCGGAGTTATCGATATCTTCATGTTTTATAGTTATAAAAAAATTTATTGAACTAAAATTTCATTCATTGTAGAAAATAACACCAAAATTGATTATTTTAATTTTTTTAGTGTTAATTTAATCTGTAACACTTTTTAATACCTCACGGTTTACTGTGAAAAATTTGGAAGTGTGGAAGAGTTTTTTGTCAGCGTTCAGTACCAAAATAAATAATATTACTTACCATTTAATGCTGACTCATCTTTCTTCAATCAGGTTCAGTAGACAACATGAACATTGATCTGTTCTTGAAGAACTTTGCAGAAAGTCCATCTTCTTGTAGATTCTCCAATATATAGCATTGCTGTGCAGGTCTATTGTTGAAGTTACGTAAATAATCGAACTGTTAAAATAGAAAAAGAGACGAAGTCGCAATTAAGTCATAAATTTTTAGATAAACTTTGTCTTGCATGTTGCCATGGTAACTCACAAGAGAAAGAGTGATAGACAATAGCCTCGTCTCTCTCACTCTCGTAAGTTACCATAGCAACCCATATGACAAGGTGCAACCACACCGTATAAATTATAAAAAGTAAGAAAAAAAGAAAATCAACTTAATTTTAAACCTAAACTCACCGCTTTTATATTTCGTTCCCATTTTTTCCATAAAAATCCACATTTGCTCTTTTTCTCAACCCCGCGCTCTCTTTTTAAAAGTGAAGAAATTGAAGAAATCTCCAAGCAAAAAAAAAGATGTAAGACCCTTCGGAACATTTAACATCACGTTCCCCGCACAGTATGTATATAGTGGCGCCTAGTACTTTTCCTTCGACTATATAGTGAAAACCAGTTTCACACAAGCTCAACAGCGGCGTTAGCATTGTTATCATCACCCCATAGATATCATCGCCCCGTTGTTGATTCATTCAAAGCGTTGAAAGAAACCGCGGTCCCCCTCAGCCTCCGCAGTTATTCTCTGCATCGCCGTCGCCAAATCTATTTCTCCGAATATGTTATATACCCATTCCATATATAGATATATAAATACACATCTATATATACTCTCACACAGATGTTCTCGCTATATAACAGAATGGGATACGCTCTTTCGTTTTGTAAACGCGAATGAAAGGTTGCGGTATTGGGAAGCTTGATAGGGAAAGAAAATTACTTTTTTTTTCTCCTTCCAACCTCTGGCATACAGTATGAAATGTTCTCTTGTGGTCTCACACCCATTGAACAGATTGCGATATAGAGCTTCATTCATTTTTATATATTTCAATGCTAAATACTCACTATACTTGTCCTTTTGTACCCATAGAATCTTCTGTTCAGATTTCAAATTGTCAATTTCAAATTCTTTCAGACAAATTTCATCTTCTACCTTCTAAGTTCTTTGAAGTATTTTAAATATTCACTTTTTTGTCTGGTATATAAAAATATTTGCTAATGTAATTTATTATTTCGTACTCGAGCCTTTTCTTCTTCTTACCCCCACTCAATTTGGTTTGATTGGTTCTTTCATTCCCCTACCACTCGCCCCTTGCGCACGCAATTCTTTGCAATAAAAATTCAGACCTGTTTTTAAAATTAAGTCCTTATGAATTTTCTTTCAATTTTCCTTTAATTTTCTTTCAAAACACTGAAAACAAGATGAATACATTTTTATCTCACTTCTTCGAACGAAATAAACGACGTCCATTATTTCATTAAAGAAAAAGAAAGAAAAAAAATTACAAGTGTTGCGCAGGCGTGACAGGTCTACCGGAAACGATTATTAAGTTCTGTCTATTGTTGCAGCCTTCGCTAAACGGAATGCAATTCATAAAAGTTGACCATTCACCCGGAGGAAGTCGTATAATTGGGTCCAATCTCCAAGGATGTAATTATTAGCTTGAAAAAAAATTATTGATTTTTAATGCTGCTGATTACCGTATTCTATTTTGGAATTCGAGAAAGTGTTCTATTGGGAAGAAGGGAAAGAGAGTCTTCTTAAACTTACTTATTCCTTTGCGCATTCCTGACTTCTTTGAATAAAACCATCATTCTATTTGCATCAATCAATTAAATAACCCTTCTCAAAGTATAAGGTTTCGTTCTAATTCGACGAATATTCGTCTCTCTCTTCTATTGTCATATTGATTTTTAAATCAATTTTAACGTTCAATTCAATTAGTACAATAAGACATTTGACGATGATGTAAGGTTCGCCATTTGTAACCCTTCTCAAAATATGGTTCAAACTTTATGACAATTTTCTGTAGTATTGGTTTCAAATTCAAATAATCAAAAAACATTCAGGGAAAAGTCAGGGAAAGTAGAATTGGTCAGGTAAATCAGGGGAAATTCAGGGCTTTTTATTAAAAGTACTGGGAAAAAAAATTAAATTTGTAGAATTCATAAGAAAATTCTAAATTTGTGGTGTCTTTTTTGTTTGCCTTATAAAGTATTATAAAACTACCACGAATTCTAATTTATTTTTAATTTTGACAAGAATAAAATTTTTTAATATTATTTAATTAAATTCAAAAGTTTTAACGCAATTATCTTGATACATAACAAAATTCTTCGAAGAAATTCAATTATTTTTAAAAATTTTAACGAATATATCTCGTGAAAAATTCAATTATCTTTACAAATAGCAAAATTTTTCGCCAAAAATTCAATTATTTTCAAAAATTTAAATAAAACTCTTTGCAAAATTACAATTATTTTCAAAAGTTTTTCTCAATTCAATAATTTTGAATACTTACTATTTTCATAAAATTTATCAAAAGATTTAATTATTGAAAAAAATTTTTAATAAAATTCTACGAAAACATTCAATTATTAACATAAATAATAAAATTTCATTTATTAATTCAATTATTTTCATCGCAGAATTTCATTATATTTTCAATACAATTTTAAATAAATTCCTCGAAAAACGCGAGTATTCTTAAAAATTTTATTAAAACTTGACGTAAGAATTCAATTTTAAGAAACATTCAATTTTATTCAATAAAATAATAAAATTTGTATAATAATTCAAATATTTTCATAAATAATTTTTAATTTATCGCAGAAAATCAATTATTTTAAGGAATTTTAATAAAATTCTTTCCCGAAATTCAATTATTTTGATAAATTTCCAAAATTCATCACAAGAATTCAATTCTTTTGAAAAGAAATAAAATTTTTGCAGAAATTAAATTATTTTCAAATTTTTTTTTAAATTGTCAAGAATTAAATTATCATTATATAAATAGATTGGGAAATTCTTCTCAAGAATTGAATTACTGTGTCAAAAGATTTAATAAAATTCTTGGAAAAATTTTAATTACTTAAACAAAATTTAATAAAATTCTTCGCTTGAATTCAATTATTTTCATAAATTATTATTTAAATTCATCTCAGAAATTCAATTATTTTAAAAACATTTAATAAAATTCTTCAAAAAGTTTTCAATTATTTTCAAAAATTGTTATAAAATTGTTTAATATAATAAATTTCAAAAAAACTTTAATTAAGTTCCTTAAAAAGAATTTAAATGTTTTTAAAAGTTGTTAATAAAATTCTTCGTAAAAATTAAATTGTAAGAAACATTCAATTATTGAATAAATTAAATAAATTAATTTTTTCGATTTTTGGAAGACGTATATAAAAGGTAAAAGAAAAACACTCTTTTACTTTTTTATAAAATATTTTTATAAAATAGTTTGACTAATCACTCGTTTTAATATGTTTGTGATTTGTAAATTTAAATATTTTTTTTTTTTTTTTGTATTGCGTTTATTTATGTTTTTAATTTATTGACGTGATGTTTATTTATTGACTTTAACTAGTGACCTGATGATGGTGGCGAACCTGACCACCGAAACGTCGTCTATTTTATAAAAAAGTAAAAGAGTGTTTTTCTTTTACCTCTTATATACGTCTTCCAAAAATCGAAAAAATTAATTTATTAAATAACTGTGGAAGAATTTACTAAATATTTATTGAATAAATTATTTATTTTTATATGTTTAAATAATTGAATTCTCGTAGAATTCAATTATTATTTTTCGTACTTTTAACTAACAATTTTGTGAAATTAATTTTTTTCGAAAAAGTTTATTCGGATTTTTTTTTTTTTGTTTTAGTTATTTGAAGCTTTTATTGTCTAATATATATATTTAACTGAAGAATTTTCAAATAATCGAAATTTCGTAAAATTGAATTGTGAAAAGTTGAATTTGAAAATTCTCAAAGAACTTTATAAAAAATATTAAAAATAATTTATTTAAAGAAGAATTTTAGTTAAAAATTCTAGAAAATGTAAATTTAGTTGAAATGATGTAAATAATTATGAAGAAGTTACAGTAACAATATTTTTATAATACTCGGACATATTATTAATATTGTTCAAAAATAAAATAAAATTCTTCTTAGAATTCAATTATTTTCATAAATAATAAAACCCCAAGTGCGAAATGCCAAGACTGCAAAAACGGCCCATCATTGGTCTAGTAATGTCTGCCGAGAATTATCAGTAGTTACTGGGCCATTACTGGTGATCAAAACGTCCCATTGATGGGCCAATGATGGCGCCGATGGTCAGATTTTCAAATTTTTTAGGACTGGGCCAGCTCTTGGTCCAATAATGGCATATTCACGGCAAAGTTGATCAATCTTTAATGGCAAAATTCAATTGCCAGTGATGTGACGAAGATCGGCCCATTAATGGCACATTCACGGCAAAGTTGATCAATCTTTAATGTCAAAATTCAATTGCCAGTGATGTGACGACGATCGGCCCATTAATGGCACATTAGTGGCACTTTAATGGCAAACATTTTGTATCTTTGATGACAAATTATAATTGCCAGTATTAGGGCGTAGCTTGGCTCAATAATGGCACAGTATCGGCCAGTGTAGTGTACCTTATAAGAACCCTTTTGCTTCCTCGACTTCAAGTCAGAGTAGCAGAGTGGTCAGAGTGTTAGGCTGTGGTGCGTCAGGTTCAGGTATCGATCCCCGCGAGCGGTAAGAATTTTTCAAATATTTGTAAGTTTGCGATTAATTCAGGGAAATAAACTGTATAAATATTATAAATTAATTAGTTAATTAAATAAAAAATATATTTTTTTTAAATTTTGTCAACACTGGGGAGTAATGGCAGCCAATAATGGGCCATTAATGTTTACCGAGAATCGGCCGATGATTGGCTGCCGACGGCCTACCGCGGTTAACCTCCCGACAGTCGGGCCACTATTGTCTGCCAAGAGTAGGCACTGACAATGCCGTCACTGGGCCAGTTTTGGGCCGTTTTTAATTTCGCACTTGGGACTCATCGCAGAGTTTCAATTCTTTTTAAGGGCATTTGAACCATTATGACGTCACAGTTTGTTCAAAGCATTTGTTCTAAATATGTGACGTCATAATGGTTCAAATTCCCTTAATAGAATTTTAATCAAATTTCTCGAAAATGTAATTATTCTTAAAAATTTGATTAAAATTCGTCGAAAGAATTCAATTATTTAAAAACTTGTTGGTAAAATTCTTTATGGGAATTGAATTTTAAGAAAAATTCAATTATTCAATAAATTATTTTTTTTTGTATTTAGATAATTGAATTCTTGTTAAATTTTCTAATAAAAATTGATTTAAAAGTGAATTTTAGTTAGAATTTCAGATAATTGAATATTATTAACATATTAACAATATAGCGTGAATTTTTAAAAATAATTGAATTGTGTAATTTTTTTTTTTTGGGAAAAGTTTAATTGAATTTTTTTTATATTATTTGAAGTTTTTATTTTCTAATATATATTTAACTGAAGAATTTTCAAATAATCGAAATTTCGTAAAATTGAATATTGCAAACAAATTGATTTGAAAATTGTCAAAGAACTTTTTCGAAAAATATTAAAAATAATTGATTTAAAGAAGAATTTTAGTGAAAAATTCTAGAAAATGTTAATTTAGTCGAAATGATGTAAATAATTATGAAGAAGTTACAGTAACTATATTCTTATAGTACTCGGACATATTTAATTATTATAAATATAAAATAATGATTTTGTCACTCGGCTATTTTTAATTATTATAAAACATAAAGAAATGGATCACTCCTAGTCGAAGACTCGGAGTGATCCATTTCTTTATGTTTTATAATAATATTATTATGAGTTGTTCAATTTGAAAAGGTTTGAATATGAAATTTTTGAACATCTTAATTAAAAATAAATAAATTATTATAAAAAAAAATAATTATTAAATATTTATTTGAGGCTCCGGATCTTAAAAGGGCACTTTCACCATGTAAAGTCTATGCGGAAAGTGCCCTTTTAAGATCCGGAGCTTCATTTAAGAAAGATGTTAGTGATGTTTTTGAATAATTTTACTTTTGAAGAAATTTGTAAATAAATGTAATAGGAACATTGTTTTGAGTATCTAATCATTTTTAGAGAGAATCGGAATATTCTTTATAGGGTCAGGGAAAAAGTCAAAATTCTGTCTGGAAACCCAGGTGGAAAAGTTAACGTTATCTAATGCTACTAACGTTAACTAATGTTAAACTAACGTTAGACTAATGTTAACTAACGTTATAATCTGATGTTAGTGATCAAAAATGTCGTTAGACTAAGTTAGCCTAACGTTAGTTAACATTAGTATAACGTTAGTAGCATTAGCTAACGTTAACTAACGTTAAATTTTCCACCTGGAATCAAGGAAATGTCAGAGAAAAACAAAATTAAATTATTGTGGCAACCCTGATCTAAAAATTTAATTTTTTCCAGTACTTCTAATAAAAATCCCTGACTTTTCCCTGATTTCCCTAAAAAATTCTACTTTCCCTGATTTTTTGCCACTGACCTGTGGCAACCCTGAAATCATACATAATGTTCGCGAAGCAGTTGTGCTTAGGCCATAAGTAGATTGATAAATTCGAAAAACAAATAATTAGTCAGGAATAATTGAGAAAAAGATTTCCAAAGAGTCAGGCACGAGTCAGGCAGTAATGTAATTCAAGTGTTATATATGTATATTTTTTAAACACTTTGCTCGTAAACCCTTACACCCCTAAGAGGAGAATTGTATGAGGATATAGGTGAAGGCACCTATACTAATGTAAAAAGACAATTGCTAGGGAAAGAATGGCTTCGTAAATGTGGTAGCTTGAATAAAAGAATACGGAATAAGAACGGCTGGTGTAGAGTGAGGTTGGTTATATATGTATATGTATGTATATACTTAGAGAGAGAAAGAGAGAGAGAGAGAGAGAGAGAGAGAGTGAGTGAGTTCCTAGAGGAACCGGCGGGGGTGGCACCAAGCACCTATACATTTAAATAAATAGCGTTTCATTATAACTTTTGTGCGCGCGTTACTGTCCGCCTGACAATGCCTGAAACAAAGCGCCCTTCTATTGTTTGCGAAATAAAAGACCGCCGGCCCTCAACATGGCCGCCGACGACGACTACTATGCCGTCTACATCTTCACTTGCATCCTCCTTAATTCTCTTTTGTAACCCTTACACATGCAACACAGAATTTTTCCGGGTAGGAAAAAGAAAAAAGAAGAAATCTCCACTCTCGGAATAAAAACATTAATTAGCCGTTCTGATTTTGAAACAAAAGAAAACTTTTTCTTTAAACACCAATTTCTTTATGTTGTATTTTTGTATTGTATACCTTTAATTTTTCATGCATACTGCGTAGAGGATTTCAATTTTTCCCTTCGGAGCAAGATCTTACTCACAAGTGAGATGGCTCATACATTTCCCGGAAACATTACTATCCAATATTGGAAACGTTCGAACCTTGCTAGTCTTTCGACTAGCAAACAATTCTTTGCTGGAGGGAATGAGAAACAATGAAATAAAATAAAAGAACAATTAAGTTTTGATAAAATTTCAAGCGACTTATCTATTTCAGTATGAATGGAATTTTACTTAATGGACCTAATTGTTGAAAATATTACTTTATCAAGTTTTGCGAGGGGTTTTTAATCCCACAAGTGCAGAAGCTCGATGGCAATATATTTGGTATATTGTACTCGCGTCAGGAAGTAAGGAACGGCTAGCGTCTTAATATCGCGAGAGGAAGGATTAAGAACGAGACTTGCCTAAGAATAGGAGGATCACCTCGGGATTCTAATTAAACGGAAAACAGCTTCATTAAGTTGGTAACTACCTCAGGCCACACACTCCTGTACTAAACTTGCTTCTTGCACTTCACCCCCTTTTCCATTGTCGAATCTAAAACAGTCTTGTGTGCTTTAATTCTCCTTCACATGTGTGTATATGTAAATATATATACTTTATATAAATATATGTATCAAATATTTAAGTATATTATACCCAACTAATCTGTAAGTTTTCAGCAATAAGTTTGCGGCAAGTTTTCCAAAAATTGCAATGCAAGCTTGCTGTGAATTGCAAAAGGTCCTCATAACTCTATGGCATGAAAGCTTGCTGCAAGCTTGTTCTGGAAACTTATACTAAACAAGCTTTCCATGACGATATAAGGATATTTTGCTACTTACCGCAAGCATTTACTGACAGGGTTGCCACAAAAATTTAGTTTTTTCCCCTGATTTCCAGACAAAATTTTGACATTTTCCCAGACCCTAAAGAATATTCTGATTCACTCTAAAAATTATTAGATACTCAAAAAAATGTTCTAGTGCATTTATTTCCGAATTCCTTTAATTGCGGAAAATTATTCGAAAACATCAATAACTTCATTTTTAAATAAATATTTAATCATTATTATTTTTCCATGGGAATTAAAATTCTTCAAAAGATTAAAATTCAAACCTTTTCGAAATGCAATAACTCACAAGGATATTATTATAAAACATAAAGATATCAATATCTTCATAGAAATAATAATAATTGAAATATAAGAATTAATTTTTATAAGAGTTAAAATCATTAAATCTTGGTCCAAAAAATATGTTTTTATATATTCTATAAGATGGTTATAATACTTTAACAATTACACATAAATTAATAAACAAGAATGTTGAAAAAATGATATTTTCCACAATTTTTGATTTTTCAAATAGCAATAATTTTATAATTTCTGCCCGTAACAGGTTCAAAAATAGGTCAATCGAAGCGTTTGTTAATGATCTACAAGTTGGTAATGATATTTTTAAAGTTACTTTTATATTTTTTAACAAAATTTTCAAAAAAGTGTTATTTTCGAAAAATTTAGATTTTTAAAACTTTAATATCTCTGGCTAATATAGACGAAAAATGTTCAATGAAGGCTCAAAAGATGCGTCTGAAAAAACTCTACAAAACTAAAGAAAAACATTTATAAGTGTCCTAACATTTTTTTTAAGTTATGGCCAAAAAACGATTTTTTACAAAATGAAAAATGCAAAAAAAAAATAGTTAAACTTCATGAATCGGGCTGAAAATACTCTCATTTTATGTCCCTCGGGGGGACCTACAATTTAAAAAAAAATTGAGGCCTTTAGCTCTTTCTCGTTCTGTGATATTGAGGCAAATGTAATGTTAGTACACACACATACACACACACATCGGGACAAATTTTTAAAATCCGTTTTTTGGACTTCGGAGTTCAAAATACGTCGAAATTTTTTTTAATTTATTTAGAACATTTATACGGGCAATGCCCATTCGTGCATATAGTACTAAAAGATTAGGTATAATGAAAAAAAGTTTATAAATATGTCAAAAAATCACAATCGAAAATTTTGCTAATACAATCCTTCCTCTGTGAGGAAGCAATTGAAATAATTTTTAAAAATTTCGATTAAAGCTGCTTGAAAAAAATTAGTTCCATAAAATTTCTAATTTAAAGTATGAAAAATTTAGATTTTTAAATATTTTAATTTGAAACCTTTACAAAATTCAATTATTTTTAAAAATTGCAATTATTGGTAACTTCTCCAAAATCCAATTATTATACAAAAAACTTTAACTGAATAATTGAATGTTTCTTAAAATTTAATTGTTTTACATAAATTAATCAAAAAAGTTTTTAAATAATTGTATTTTTTCGGCGAATTTTAATAAAATTTGTAAGAATAATTACATTTTTCGAGGAGTTTGATTAAAATTGATTTAAAAATAATTGAAATTCTGCAACGAGTTTTATTATTTATGAAAATAATTGAATTATTGCGAAGAATTTTATAAAAAAATTGCAAACAATTGTTTTTTTTCGAGAAAATTTATGCAAATTCTATTTTTAATAATTGAATTCCTGTGAAATTTTCAATATTTTAGAAAATAATTAAATATTCGTGTAGAACTTTGTCAAAATTGTTTTTAAATAATTGAATAGTTTTATAATAATTGAATAATTGAATAGTTGTAATTTTACAATGAATTTTATTAAAATTTTTGAATATTATTGAATTGTATTACTTTTGAAAATAATTGAATTTTTGGGCGATCAATATTGTTATTTATGAAAATAATACTCCGAACGATTTTATTACCTATTTATGAAAATAATTGCATTACTGCGAAGAACTTAATGCCAAATTTTAAAACATTTGATATTTTCGAAAAAAATGAAAATTCTATTTTAAATAATTGAATTCCTGTGAAATTTGTATTTTTTTTGAAAAATAATTCAATTTTCGTGTAGAATATTATCAACATTTTTGTTTAATAATTGAATTCTTTTCGGAAATTTTATTAAAATAGTTGAATATTGAAAATCATTCACGGAAAAAAATGTTTACCTGGAACAGCGATAAGTTTCTTTAAAATAGCGAAAGTCTTAACTGAAACAACTAAAAATTTGGCTAACCTAGTGAAATTTATAGCTGTTCCAGGTGAATATTTTTTTCCGTGTTGAATTCAGAAAATTTATTGAAAATAATTGAAATTTTGCCATGATTTTTATTAAAATTTTTGAAAATAATTGAATTTTATTACATTTAATGATAATTGAATTCTTGTGATGAATACTATTAATTAAAATAATTGATTTTTTCAATGAATTTTATTAATATTCTTGAAAATAATTGAATTTAGTCTAAGAATTTTGCTATTCATTTATAAAAATAATTGAATTGTTGCCAATGTTTTAAAAATAATTGAATTTCTGTGAAGAACTTTATTAATTTTGAAAATAATTGAATTCTTGTGATGAATATTGTTATTTATGAAAAAATATATACCTATATAATTGGATTTCAGGAAAGAATTTTGCTATTTATAAAAATTCTCTTTAATTGAATCAAAAAAATTTTCACTGCATACCAATTAGTGACTGACTTATGGCTACCTAAATCAGTTATTTTCACTGCGCGAATCAGTAAAACTTCACTGATTTAGGTAGCCAGCAGTAGAATCACTGACTTGTTTGCAGTAAAAAAAACAAATGGTTTTGATTTCGGGATTCATTTTTGTCGTTGAAAATGATTATTTCTGTTTTTCTTTGGGTAAATTTAAGCTGCAATGTCTGTCAAAATTCCTCGTAGTTCACTATGCTTTTAGCTGTTCCAAATAAACCGTTGTTCCTAGAGTACCATCCGTAGAACAAAAAAGTAGAATTCTCTAGAATTTGTAGCGAATCCGTAATAAGAATTTTGACAAAAAACCATGATTTGTATCACAGTTTTTCTGCGGATGTCAAATTGAGACAAAAAATGTATTAAATTATTGCGAAGCAAACGTTTTGATACTTTTTTTGGTCTCAATTTGATATCCTCAGGATAAAGCAGTGATAAGAAACTAAAACAATAAGTGCATCCACCAAATATAGAATCCTCAATAAAAGTATAATATTGAAGAACCTTAATAATGCATAAATAAAATATAGTATAAAATTGTCCTCATAAATCATCGCGTGAAAGTGCATCTCCCTCTCTAAATTCATTCTGTGACAACACACAGATGGAGAAATGAACATTTGAATGGATGTAGAAGAGGAGTTATGGGAAGAGGAGAGATGTACTATGGCTTTTGCTGGGTAGAGTATGAAGAGAAACACGGAGTTCCTCGGTAAAGCTTCGTTACGCGTCCATTTGCCGTCAGCTGAAAGACACCAATTTATAATTATTGCATTCAATAGTGCCAGCACCGCACTCGCGACGCCAACTCTCGATATTACCAGCTATTGTGCAGTTTAGATTCTATGCGCCCTCTCCCACTTTTCTCTCTCTCTCTCTCTCACTCTCTCGACCACCCCCGTATAACTCAAACCCCTTTTCAAACCAACTTTCTCCTCTTTTCCTCCTCCTGGTAGTCCCTCTCTTTTTCTCTCTTCACCTCGTTTCTATGGCATTTCAGAATTTATAAAATGAAACGAAAATAAATACATTTCTTTGGTTTCACTCCTCTTTGTTTGTTAAAAGACTGAGTATTTCTCTTTTTATTATTATTATTATTATTATTATTATTATTATTATTATTATTATTACGGAGAACAAAATACAGTTTCCAAACAAAGGATCCTAAGACTTGATACAAAGAAACTTATTTTCTTTGTCTAAATAAACATTATATTACAACAATTAATTGTACGGTGTACTTAATATTTTTTTTAAAGAAAAATATTTTTTCTTTCTTATAAAAATCATTTTTAGTTTATAATTACTTTATTTATTTAATTCATAGGCTCCTAGGCTTCTTTTTCTTCAATTCCTAGGTTTTCTTCAGCGAACAGCATAAAACTAATATTTTTATTTAAGCAAGGCTCGAACTAGAGAAAGTATTTAAAAATACGGAGTTTCGGACCAAAAATGAAAAATTACGGACCATTTGCGGACCGTGCTGACAAAAATATAACCAGTCCGAGTCAAATAGAAGAACATTTTACTTAAAACTATAAATTAAATTTTTCATAACTATAAAACATGAAGATATTTCTTCATGTTTTATAATAACCCAAGTGCGAAATTAAAAACGGCCCAAAACTGGCCCAGTGACGGCATTGTCAGTGCCTACTCTTGGCAGACAATAGTGGCCCGACTGTCGGGAGGTTAACCGCGGTAGGCCGTCGGCAGCCAATCATCGGCCGATTCTCGGTAAACATTAATGGCCCATGTTTGGCTGTCATTACTCCCCAGTGTTGACAAAATTTAAAAAAAATATATTTTTTATTTAATTAACTAATTAATTTATAATATTTATACAGCTTATTTCCCTAAATTAATCGCAAACTTACAAATATTTGAAAAATTCTTACCGCTCGCGGGGATCGATACCTGAACCTGACGCACCACAGCCTAACACTCTGACCACTCTGCTACTCTGACTTGAAGTCGAGGAAGCAAAAGGGTTCTTATTAGGTACACTACACTGGCCGATACTGTGCCATTATTGGGCCGAGCTACGTCCCAATATTGGCAATTATAATTTGCCATCATAGATACAAAACGATAGACATTAATGTGCCATTCCTGGGCCAAGCTACGTCCCAATTCTTGCAATTATAATTTGCCATCAAGAAAACAAAATGGGCCGATCTTCGTCACATCATTGGCAATAGTCTTTTGCCATTAAATATTGAGCAACTTTGCCGTGAATGTGCCATTATTGAGCCAAGCTACGCCCTAATACTGGCAATTATAATTTGTCATCAAAGATACAAAATGTTTGCCATTAAAGTGCCACTAATGTGCCATTAATGGGCCGATCTTCGTCACATCACTGGCAATTGTCTTTTGCCATTAAAGATTGATTAACTTTGCCAATAATGTGCCGTTATTGGGCCAAGCTACGTCCCAATTCTGGCAATTATAATTTGCCATCAAAGATACAAAATTTTTGCCATTAAAGTGCCATTAATGGGCCGATGGTCGGCACATCACTGGCAATTGCTTTTTGCCATTAAAGATTGATCAACTTTGCCGTGAATGTGCCATTATTGGGCCAAGAGCTGGCCCAGTCCTAAAAAATTTGAAAATCTGACCATCGGCGCCATCATTGGCCCATCAATGGGACGTTTTGAACACCAGTAATGGCCCAGTAACTACTGCCAATTCTCGGCAGACATTACTGGACCAATGATGGGCCGTTTTTGCAGTCTTGGCATTTCGCACTTGGGAATTAAAGATGACCGAGTGATAAAATCTTTATCAATTCAATTATATTTTCAAGAATTCTTAACTAAAATTCTTCTCTAAATCGATTATTTTTAATAATTTTTAATAATTTTCGAAAATAATTGAAATTTTTGTTGAGAATTTTATAAAAAATTTTTTAAATAATTAAATTTATTCGAAGAATTTTTAAAAATAATTGAATTCTTGCAATAAATTTTATTAAAATTTTCAAAAATAATTAAATTCTTAAGATCTTTAATATTTTTTTTAAATTGAATTCTAGCGAAAAATTTTATAAGAATCATTTTAAATAATTGATTTTTTCGAAGAATGTTATGAAAATTGTGTTTACTAATAATTAAATTCCTGCGAAAATTTTATTATTCATGAAAATAATTGAATTCATAAAAAGAATTTTATTATTTACGAACATTATTGAATCCCTGTAATGAAAATAATTGATTTCCTATTGCGAAGAAATTTATAATAAAAAATTGAATTTTTGTGAGATTTTTATAATTTATGAGAATAATTAAATATTTTAGTAGAATTTTATTAAAAATTTTTTTAAATAATTGAATTCTTTCGGAAAATTTTATTAAAATAGTTGGTATTAAAAATTATTAAATTGAGGAAAATTTTTGAAAGTAATTGATATTTTGACAAGAATTTTATCAAAATTTTTGAAAATAATTGACTTTCTGGGAAGAAGTTTTTTATTTTTGAAAATAATTGAACTTCTGCATTCATTTGTAATTTTTCCAAAATTCTATTTTATTTTTTGTGTTTTAAACTAAAATTCTCCAAAAATCCATTATTTTTAGTAATTATTTCAATATATATATTTAAAAATTTAACTAATTTTAGAAGAATTTGAATAATTACAATTTTTCAAAGTTCAACTATGTTCTTTACAATTTCTAATTAAATTCATCCAAGATTGAAATTTTAAAAAAATTTCAAATTGAAACATTTTGAAGTTCATCTATATTTATGCGAATTGTAAACGCAACTCTTTCAAAATTCAATTAATTTTGATATATTTAAGTAAAATTATTTCTCATAAAGAAGTTTATCAACAAATTTTTAAATATTTGAATTCTCTTAAAAAATTAAAAAAAAATTTTAAAGAATAATTACATTTTTCGAGAAATTTGATTTAAATTTTATTAAAAATAATTGAAATTCTGCAAGGAGTTTTATTATTTGTGAAAATTCTTTGAGAATTTTCAAATTCATTTGTTTAAAATTCAATTTTACAAGATTTCAATTATTCGTAAATTCTTCAATGAAATAATATATTAGAAAATAAAAACTTGAAATAATTTTTTTAAAAAATTTAATTAAACTTTTTCAAGAAAATTAATTCCACAGAATTATTAGTTCAGGAACATGAAAAATTCAGATTTACGGACTCTGAGAAATATTTCTGGATTATAAAAGTCAGCACAAAAATACAAATGAAACAATTTTTGGTTTAACATTTCATTTTATTGAAAATAATTGACAAGTAAATGGCAATTATTTTCTCATTGTGCAAGTACAGAAGATCTGAATTAATTATCTTTTTATTAATTAATTAATATTGTAGAGGCCACCACGTTCTTTTGACATTGGTTTATTTTCAGCTGTAACAAAATCAATTTCAGATTTTTTCGGATCGGAAAAATACATGATTAATTTTTCCTTAAACATTTCGACATCGTAGGAGTTAATTATTTTTGCATTGCTCGGCTTTCCGGTCTTATTTCTATAATCAACGAGAACTGATCCCTTTCCAGCACCATCGTATACAGGCGTGACATTTGTAATTGTAAAATTTTTAATTATCTCCGGCCAAATTGCAAATGCAACAGCAACAGTATCCACAGTTGTCCATTTGGTATATTTTGCCAAAAATGCAGCTTCTACTTTATTTAAAAATTCCACCGAAGGCGAATTCAATTTGGCGAAAACATTCATTCTCCATTCCTAGAAGAGAAGATTAAAGATATTTTTTTAGGATTTTTTATTATTAAATTTTTTCTGTTTGTTTTTAATTTTATTTATCTTTACTTTTCGAATTAATTAAATTTACTTTTTAGTTGAAAGAATGGAAGTTTTAGGAAAGAAAATTCTACACGGAAAAAACAAAGTCTGCAACCGTTTACATCTTAAGACTACCAAAATCACTGAAAAGTAGCCTATTTTTAAATTTAAAACTAATGGGTTAAGTCATAACTTTAGAACTTTAAATAAAAAGAAAACTATCGAAAAAAATATTTACTTTAGATTAAAAAATATTATCGCAATTTTTCAATTAATTTACCTTTCCGGCTTGATAATTAAGAACAGTTTCCCATGGCAAAAGAGTACATGGTTTGGTTGTCGAATTCATCACTATAAAATTACTTTCGGGATCAATTGCAAAATTAAATTCAACATTAGGCATTTCATTGCCAATGCCAGCAATGCATGATCCCATTATTATTAAATCACCCAGATTTCCCATGAATGTTGAATCAAGTCTCGCGGCAAGGGCTAAATTTATTACTGGACCAATTGCAATTAATGTTACTTCACCTAAAATTAAATAAATTAGTCCATTAATTATATACGATGACGAAGCAATTTAATATCTCCATTAATTTTATGATGATGAATTTATTTATCAATAAGTCCATCACTATAAAAAATAAATCTTACTCTTAGCCTACTTTTTGAGGCAAACCGTTTACATTAGAACAATTTTTAAGTGTATGAAATATTAAGACCTAAAATTGACTTAATTTTGTTTTAAGCTTGAAAATAGAATAAACATTCTGGTTTTAAGACGTAAACGGTTTTAGGACGATGATAGTAAATTAATAAATTTATTAATTACTAATAATTAATTAGTAAATTAATAAGTCAATAAATGATTGATACTATTCTTTAGTTGGTATGGAAATAAAATAATAATGAAACAGAAAACTATATTGAATTCTAAGGCCAAATTAATTACCCGGGTATAATTTAATTAAATCCATTAATGCTACAGCTGCTACTGAAGATCTATTAACTTCAGCTATAATTTCCTCTGTAAATACAACGTCGCCAAGTCCATCGTTTCCAAAAACTGGAATTCCCTTACGAAAGTTTATTAGCGCTCTTGTCGCGCCAGCATAAACTGGAATCTGTTTTTTTAAATTATTACAAATTCAGATTCAAAATTTTTAAAAAATTCACTCATCATGTACATTATTAATTATTATTGTTTATAATTTGTGAAAATTTTAATAAAATTCTTCATCAGAATATTCAATTATTTTCATAAAAAAAAATCTTTTGAAACAATTCAATTTTTTTTATAAATAATAAAAATTTTCCTCAAGAATTCGATTATTTTTATAGTAAATAATAAAATTATTCTCAGGAATTTAATTATTTACGAATAAGTTTAATAAAATTCAATAATCGAATTTTTAATCAAAATAATTAACAGACACGATTATTTTAAAATGTTGAAAGTAATTCTTTATAGAATTGAATTATTTTCATTTTTTTACACATAAAATGTAAAGTAATTCTTTAAGAGAATTAATTTTCTATTAATAATTTTATACTAATATTTAATAATAAAATTATTATGTAATAAAATTTATTAACAAAATCGATGATTTTCAAAAAATTAAAGAAATTCTTTGAAAGAATTCAATTATTTTCAATATTTTAATAAAGTTCCTTGAATCATTTGAATTTTTTCAGAATTTTTCCTTGAATCAATTATTTTTAAAAATTGTAAAAAATTCTGAAAATAATATAATTATTTTCTAAAAACTTTGAATTAAAATTATTAATAGAACATTATTTTCAAAAAAATTCAAAGAAATTATTTAAAACAAGCCAATTATGTACATATTTTTCAAAAATTTTAATAAAATTCTTCGCAAGAATTCAAATTATTTTCATAAATTCTAGCAGAAAAATTTTGGCGCGAATGTAAAAATTAATTAATAAAAAATTACTAAATAATAAGTTATTAGTCAATTTTTAAATTCAAGTCGAAAATTTTTGTCCATATTTTTTTTTCTAAGAAATTATAATTACTTTTAAATTTTTAAATTAATTTTTTTTTATTTATTTACTTATAAATGGAATTATTATTAAATAATTTTATTAAAATGATTCAGAATTTAAATTCGCTGATTATAATTTCCATTAATTTTAATTATAATTAGAAATAAAATTTATGACAATTCCTGTAAATAAAAATTCGAACAAGTGATTTAAATTCTAAATTTTAAAAGTTCAATTCAATTGAAATTCTATTAAATATCATGTCTGCTAAATCAAAATTCGATTGTAATTTCTTCTAAACAAAATTTTTTTTAAAATAGAGTTTATGGAATATTTCCACTCTGTTAAAATAAGAATTTATTTGATTTATTCTTGTGTTAAAAAAAATATTTTATTAAGTACAAATTCGTGGTAATTGAAACAAAAAAAATAAAATAATTTAAATTTTGATGTTTTAAAATTTAATTTGATTTTTATTATTAAAACAAATTTTAAATAAAAATTGTAATTGAATCGACTGTAATTAAAACATAATCATCCGATGACAATGACATTATTTTTCCCAAGGTAACTTGCACGAAAGATTAAGTATCAATTGTCCTTTTAGAAAATAAATTGATCAGCAGATTTAAAATTTTTTTATAAATCACTAGATAACATAGCACATGAGTAAATAGTAAATAATTTTCTATTTTTAAAACGAGGAAAAATTATTCTCCATTCTCATTAAATTCTTTTTCAGTGAGACCGGAATTTTTATAAGACATTTTTATAAATTATTATTGTTTTTCTATTGTCTATTTTCTTGAATCTGTTGAATTATGAAATTGAATCTATCAAATAATAAATTGTTTGTTAAATAAAAAATTCTCTATTAAATAAAAAATGTTCTATTAAATAATAAACTGACTCTTATGTAATAAATTATATTTGTATAAATGTATATTTGTATATAATAAATTATCTTTTTAATTAATTAATTAATTATTGAATAAAAGATTATCTATTAAATAATAAAATATCTATTAAGCAATAAATTATCTACAAAGTTATAAATTTTCTGCAAATAATAAACTATTTATTAAAAAATAAATTATCCATTATGTAATAAATTTTGTATTAAGTAATAAATTATTTACTATAAATAATAAAAATAATAAAAATTCAAAATTTGATATAATAGATTGTTTTTTCTTTTGCACTTACATCACTCCTTTTTGCAACAGTTAATGTTTTCAATATATTTAGCTCAACGTTTACTTCCTCAGTATTCCCATATACACATGTAATTGCAATTATTTTTATCTTATCCTTGTGCATTGCTTCATAATTTAATGCCAAAAGAATTGCTGTAACATCATCGCCACCTCCATCCGTGTCAATAATTATTTTTTTTGGTCCTTCTAATTTCTTCACTGGACTTGCTTGACTGCGAGAAAAAGGGAATTAAATTTTCTTGTTCGATTAACTTAAATTAGTAACTAAAAAAATTATATTAATTTAAAACTTAAATTAATTAACTTTAATTCTGTATTAAATAAAATTATACATAGAATAAAATTCTCTATTAAATATTAAATTAATAATTAATGTACAGATAAAAATAATTATTAGATTATCATTGAGGTGAAAATTAATTTTTATGAAACAAGAAAAAAATTGTCACTATTCTATTATGTTTACAAAAAATTATAGCAAAGTTCCATTTAAAATTTTACATGTTCAAAAATGTTGATAGAAGAATGCAAAAAGTAAACAGCAAACGGTAATTCATTTTTCCTTTATTCTGAATTTATAATTCCGTTTTCAATGAATCACTAAAAATTCGCACAGTGCTGAAATAGAGAAAAATAAAATATTTTTACTCTTTTCAATTGCAAACAAAAATTTATCATTTTGAATTTTGAAAAATAGAAAAATAGTAGAAGAAAAAATGTGTTCGTGTCTAAACTTGAAAGGGGAAAAAAAAATTTTTAAATCCAGATAAATTTTTTATTCGGCAAAATAGGTGATCAATTTTTCCTTAAACATTTCAACATCATAGGATTGAATTATTTTTGCATTTTTTTGCTTTCCAGTGCTATTTTTATAATCAACGAGAACTGAACCCTTTGCAGCACCATCGAATACAGGCGTGACATTTGTGATAATAAATTTTTTAACAATATTTGGCCAAATTGCTATTGAAACAGCAATTGTGTCAACTGATGACCATCTTGTTGCATTCACCAAGTGATTGTATTCGACTTTATTTAAAAATTTCACCGAAGGCGAATTCAATTTTCCAAAGACTTCTTTTCTAAATTTCTGTGGAAAAGTAAAAAGCGAAAATAAAAATAAAGGAACATCAATATTTTATGAACAAAAATTGAGGGAATTTTGCAATTATTAAAAATTATTATTTTACCTCTCCAGCTTGATAGTTAAGAACAGTTTCCCATGGTAAAAGAATACATGGTTTTGTTGTTGAATTCATTACTATAAAATTACTTTCGGGATCAATTGCAAAATTAAATTCAACATTAGGCATTTCATTGCCAATGCCAGCAACACTCGATCCCATTATTATTAATTCACCCACATTTTCCATGAATGTTGAATCGAGTCTCGTGGCTAGGGCCAAATTTGTTAGCGGACCAAGTGCAATTATTGTTACTTCTCCTAAAATTAAATTAATATAATAAATCCATTAATTATGGATAAGTTATATTTAAAAAAAATTACTAATACTAATATTATATTAAAAAAAATTTATTTGATTCAAATAACCGATTTCTTGACTATTATGTCAATTAAATATTTAGGTACTTCAATCAAATAATTTTTTTTCGAGTCAATTAAATGGTATTTGCTTCAAGTACTAAAATTATTAGTTCTTCAAATACAATTTGATTTGAATAAAAATTATTTGATTCAAGTAAATATTTAATTGGTAATAGTCAAGTAATTGGTTATTTGAGTCAAACAAATTTTTTTTCAGTGCAACCTTTTTCCAATTATCAAAAGTTTTCTTTACAATTTTTTTCACTGAGAAAACGATTTATTTAATAAAAACAAATTTTTTTTAAATCAAACTTAAAATATCTTTGCTTTACAGTCAAATATATTTTTTAATTCAAACATATTTTTTTTATTAATTTCAAGAAGTAATAATCTAATAATATATTTGATTCAAGCATAAGTTATAGTTGATTTAAAATTTTTTAGAATCAAATTTTTAGGTGATAAAAAAACAAAGTTTTTAAACATATTTTTTGTTTAAATCAAAACAGAATAAATATAATATTTGAATTAAACATAATTATTTAAACAAATAATATTTTTGAATCAAAGCAATAGATATTTTCTATAGGTATAATTTGGATTAAGCTTATTAACTGATTTTAATTAAACAAATTCAGTTAAAAATTTTTGTATTTGAATTAAGTATAATATTTTCTCAGTGAATTGAATTGTAAAAATTGCCTTTACAATATTTTTTGAATGGTAAATATTTCCTTTACATTTTTTTCAATTGTAAGAGTTTCCTTTATAATTTATTTTTAATTTTTATTAAAATATTATTTTATTTTATAATTATAAAATTTATTTTCTATAAATAAATCAATAAATAAATAAAATAAATTTTAAAAATTGTTTTTACAATTACTTCTGCAAATATAATAATTGAAATAGAAACTAAATTAGATTGTAGTGCGAAATAAATTACCCGGATACATTTTGATGAAATTAATTAACGCCACAGCTGCCAATGAAGATTTATTAACTTTGGCTATAATTTCCTCTGTAAATTCAAAATCACCGAGTCCATCTTTTCCGTAGAATGGAATACCCTTGTAATTGTTTATTAGCGCTCTTTTTGCGCCACCATAAACTGAAATCTGTTTTTTTTAAACAAATGCAAAAACAAAATTTAATGAAAAATTAATTTTTCTTTGATTCAAAGAAAATTTCTTAGATTCAAATAACCGATTACTTGTCTATTGTCAAATAAAAATTTACTTGAATTAAATAATTTTTATTCAAATCAAATTGTATTTGAACGTAAATTGTATTTGGGCAATTCCACGGGAAATTTTTCTACGACATTTTAGAATCGGTTAAACATATTTTTTTATCGTTCTTGATAGAAAAATATTAAATACGTATTTTTTTATTTTTCCATATTTGCCAAAATTTTCGAGTTATGAATTTTCGAAATTTTGGATTTTTAAAAGTAGACCTATTTTCAATAGCTTATAACTTTGAAAGTATTGAGTTTGGAAAAAAGTTGTCAAAGGAAGAAAGTTTTGGTTTTTCTTCAACTTTTAAAAGATTAAAAAAAAAATTTTTTTTTTCAATTTTTAAGAAAAAAAAATTTTTTTTTTATAAACAAATTAATTTTTTTTAAATTTGGGCGCGATTTTTTTTTATTTTTTTTTTATTTATTTATACCTACTAATATACAGAAAAAGTTCCAAAAAGATTCGAGATGGGCCGACTCGTAGTTTTCGTTCCATAAATTTTTTATAGAACGAAAACTGTGAATTATAAGTCTAATAGCTTGTAACTTTGAAAGTTTTGAGTTTAGAAAAAACTTGTCAGAGAAAGAAAATCTTGGTTTTTCTTTAACTTTTATGTAATTTAAAAAAAAAAATTTTTTTTTAATTTTTAAGAAAAAAAATTTTTTTTTTATAAACAAATTAATTAAAAAATTTATAGAACGAAAACTACGAGTCGGCCCATCTCGAATATTTTTGGAAATTTTTCTGTATATTAGTAGGTATAAATAAATAAAAAAAAAATAAAAAAAAATCGCGCCCAAATTTAAAAAAAATTAATTTGTTTATAAAAAAAAAATTTTTTTTTTATTAAAAATTAAAAAAAAAATTTTTTTTTTAATCTTTTAAAAGTTGAAGAAAAACCAAAACTTTCTTCCTGTGACAACTTTTTTCCAAACTCAATACTTTCAAAGTTATAAGCTATTGAAAATAGGTCTACTTTTAAAAATCCAAAATTTTGAAAATTCATAACTCGAAAATTTTGGCAAATATGGAAAAATAAAAAAATACGTATTTAATATTTTTCTATCAAGAACGATAAAAAAATATGTTTAACCGATTCTAAAATGTCGTAGAAAAATTTCCCGTGGAATTGCCCATTTGAACCAATAATTTCAGTATTTGAAGCAAATACAATTTAATTGACTAAAATAAAAATTATTTGATTCAATTATATATTTATTTTATTCAAGTAAATATTTATTTGATTCAAGTAAATATGTATTTGATTCAAGTAATTATTTATTTGATTCAAAAAAATATTTATTTGATAATAGACAAGTAATCGGTTATTTGAATCAAATAAATTTCTTTTTTATTGTAGCAATATTTCTTTAATTAAAAAAACAATTTTCTTGGTAGGAAAGAAAATTTTTTTAAATCAAAGAAAAGTTGTTTAAATCAAAGAAAAGTTGTTTAAATCAAAGAAATTTTCTTTGAATCAAAAACACTCTTTTTGTTTGAAAGAAAAATTTATATTGAATAGATAACACCGGCTACTTTGTGAATTTTTTCTGAACATACTTGTAATGGAAAAATTTTTTTTAGAATATGTTTCTGAAAGGTTTTTTCGTCCCTTTTCCAATGGTGAATTTTATTTTTTAATATTTTAAAAACTTACCCTAATTTTTGATAATTAATATTTAATTTTCAATTTCCCAAAAATCGGTCCGTTTTATTTAAAAATAAATTATTGCAAGTATGTTTAGAAAAAATTCACAAAGTAGGCGGTGTTAGCAAAATTGGTAAAATTGGCCCCCCTCTACCCCCCAAATTTTCAAAAAAAAGTCAAATTTTTTTAAGGGGGGTTTACGAATTGTGACGTAATTTAGAGGGAGGGGGTTCCTTCAGATGTTACGTAGTGTGACAAAGGGGGGGAGGGGGTCAAAAATGGTCTAAAAACGTGTGACGTAATTTATGGACGAAGCCAATTAACAAAAACTTTTTTCTTCGTGTATAGGAACAAGTTGTTTATTACTAGCAGAGACGGTTTAAACAATATATAAAGAACAAAGAAATTTAAAAAAAGGAAAATGTAATCACTAATGATATTGACATCATTATTTTTCTAGTGTAACTTGCAACAGAAATTAACTAATCAATAATTTGTCCTTTCAGAAAGGACAATGATTATTAGATTAGAAATTGTTTACGTATAACAAATCTATAAATTGTTAACTTCTTTTTAAATTAAAATTGCCAACAAATATTTATCAAGTTACGTTTGAATTTATTTATTCTTTAATATTGGAATGAAAAATTTAAACATATTTTTTTCATGGAAAAAATTAATTCAAAAATGGATTAATTTAATCTTTTTTGGTGTTAATTTAAGCTGCAACGCTTTTTAATGCCTTCTAGATTACTAATTTATTGTTTTTGATTTTATCTTTAAAATTTGTTCTATTATTTCTACATTTATTTTAGAACATTTCTAGAATCGTATTTTTTATTTTGTTTCAAATATTCATTCTACATCCATTCTAAAATATTCTGTAACACTAATATTCTAGAAGTATAATTTTGATATTTTTTAATAATTATTATTCTATATATCTATTCTAGAACTGTTTTTCTGATCTTATCTTTAAAAATTATTCTATATTCATTGTCGAACATTTCTAAAACTTTGTTTTAGATTTTTGTTCTATATTCTATTCTAGAAGAATTCTCTAATCTAGAAAGGTTTTTACAAATTTTGTTTCTATAAAATTTGTTTCACATTTGTTTTAGAACAATTCTAAAACTATGTTTTATATTTCATATTCAAAAATTGTTCTATAATCTAATCTAGATAAGTTTTGGAATATTTATTTTAAATTAATTCTTGAATTGTTAATTAATACTGTTAGTGCAGAAAAATTTAGATGACAACCCAGTGTAGACAACAAAACTGTTTCAAAACTATTATGGTACAGTTGCAGAACAGTTTTTTTGTGCTATGTAATTATTGTTTTTAAAAGTTTTCACTTTATAATAAGACATATTATTTTTAAAACAATAAAGTTTTTCTACAACTACAGAGAAAAAAGAGTCTGAAACCATTTACATCTTAAAACCAAAAGGATTAAAAATTGTTATTTTTTGCTTAAAACTAGATTAGGGTCAATTTTGAGATTTAAAATCATACATTCAAGACTAAAATTCAGTCAATAATGGTACTAATGTAAACGGTTTTATAGTGAAAAGTAAACTGAAAGTACGATTTATTTTTTACAGTAAATGTTCTAAAAGTTGTTTTTAATTATTTAAAATCTGTTACAGAACTTATTAGAACTCCTATTCACCAGGAGGACGACATTGTTAGTAATCTATAATTAGTAACTAATTTTCTTCTGTTTTGTTTTTTGTTATTTTTTCTGTTTTTTCCTCTTCCTTATTTGATAGGGAATCTTTGTCCTCAGGGAATTTTTATAAATACAAAAAATTTAAATAAAAAAAAAGATTAAAAATTCAACTGACAATGAGAACGTAACAAAATTTTTTTTTTTTTTTGTTTTACTTACATCATCCCTTTTTGCAACAGTCAATATTTTCAAAACATTTTGCTCAACGTTTATTTCCTCAGTATTCCCATGTGTACATGTAATTGCAATTATTTCTATCTTATCCTTGTGTATTGCTTCATAATTTAATGCTAAAAGAATTGCTACAGCATCATCGCCTCCTGCATCCGTATCGATAATGATTTTTTTTGGTTTATTTACACGTTCCACGTATATGCTTGATTGACTGCTGGGTAAAAGGATACAATTTTTTAATTCACAATAAATAATAGTTAAAAAAATTTAATATTCAAATTAGAATATTTAAACTTTGAAAGAATGTCTGGGGATCAACTTTCATAAATAAATTAGTATAAATATAAATATAAAAATAAATTATTACAGTGTTACATTCTTAGACTGTATTAAAATATTATTTGAAATTAATTCATACGGTATAGAAAATATATCAAAATAATTAGTGTTATTCAAATTTTTTATAATAATATTCGATAATATAGAAATCTTACGTGGTCAGAAATGCTGACAGAAGAAGAAAAAAAGAAAGTACTATCCAGTGAGTCATTCTCCCTTTTTTCTGAACTTATAATTTCGTATTTAATGAATCATTAAAAATGCAAAAAATCCTAAAAAAAACAGAAAATTATTTTTACTTGACAATTTTTTTCAGTTGTATAAAAAATTCGAATGTCTAAATTTTAAAAATCAATTTCGCAAAAATTACAAATATTATACTATCGATATCTTACCGTCTTCTTAATTAATATGAATGAATTTTAAGGTAATTTCTAAAACACTATGACATTTTAATAACAATTACAATAAAAATAATTATTATTATTATAATATTAATTAAAATTTAATAAAAATAAAATAATAGAATAAGTAGGAAATAAAAATAATAGGAAAAAAAATAATAATAACAATAATAGTAATAATATTAATAATGACACTTAAAAAAAAATATCACAGACGAACTTCTTATTTGATCATTATGTTTGAAACTGAGTTCATCTCACTATTCTGAGCCTCTATTTTCCCACCCTTTTCATTTTCTCGATCGAATTGTTTTTCATTGTTATGTGAGTATATCGCCAATATAAACATGCTATTAATCTATTAGTCGTTGTCTATAACACTGTATTGAATAAAATTCCTGAATGATTTGAAAAATAAACAAAAACTTGTACAATAATTTATGGAAATGATTTTTATTCCACGGTAAAAATATGCGAGATTTGTAAAATGAATTTAAAAATATAACATGTACATAAACAAATACTCTCTCAAATTGATCATAAATAATTTAAAGATAACATATCTTTTCGTTTATTATGGATTCGGTTTAAAATCAATTAATAAACAAAAAGGTAATTTTATTCTCGCATTCATTATTTATTTATTTATTTATTTTCTTATTTCGCATATTGTAAATTTTCTTTTTCTCTTATCATTTTTATCTAAGGATTTAAAATTCCTTTTTGACACCAAGAATATATATCATGAAAAGGAGGAAAACTATTTTTTTTTTTGAATATAGGGTAAGTGTACCAATTGCCGAGGGTGTTCCATTTGTCGATGTTACCATGGTAATAACCAAAAAATATTATCTAAAATGTCTCATTTGTTTGTTTATATAATATTAATATATGTTTTTCACATTTATAACGCATAAAAAAATTAATATTTATTACTTTTTTTCATTTACATTTACAATGTTTATTGTTGTTTTATTTTTTTATATAATATACTTTAAACTAATTGAAAAATATAAATTGTATAACTATTTCATTGTTTATGAGTAGGTGGAGAATTAAAAGAAAATTATTGAATTTGAAAATATATAAGATTTCAAGCATTTCCATACTTGGATTTAATTATTATAATTAGTCCGACAAATGATCTGCTATTTATGATAATAATTTTTTTTTTCTATACTTTGAAATGAAAATAATTATGCGATACACCGTAAAATATGTGTGAGCATTACATGCACGTTTAATAACAAATGATAAATAACCAGTTTACACCTAATTCTATTTAAATTTATTATAAATACAGTTACAAAGAATACAAACTATTTTGTATCTAAATAAAAATGATAGTGATAAAATTTTATTTAGCATAACAATTTTTTTAAAATTATTTTAAATAATATAATAATATAATAATATTATAATATTTAATATAATAATATAATATTTATTTATTAATTTAATATAATAATTATTTTAATATTATATTATTAAATTAAAATTTAATATTTAATATAATAATATATCTAATATTATATTCTCCTTATATTTACTACTATCAATATGTAAGAAATGGTTTTTTATTATTACATTCTTAATTACTAGAATGAATTGAATTATTATTAATTCGACGAATTTATTATTTAACAAATTATAATCGTTAATTTTAATAAAAATATCAAAAACAATACTTAAAAAATAATTCATAATTAAAATAATAATTATTTTTATTTGTACCTTTGCTAATTATAATATTGAACTTAATATAATTATTCTATTTGTTAATATTAGTATTATTAGTATTATTAGTATTATTATTTTTTAATTTTATTTTTTGATATTAATATCGAAAGTAATATTTGCAAAATAATTTCAAAGAATTAACTTAAGTTATCAATAAATAACTAAATAAATTTGGAAATACTCTTACCTTAATTAAAACATCCAATAAATATTTCAAGTCCTTTTGTATTGTAATTAAACGAGATTTCAATTTTAAATAATTATTTAATTTAATTTTTATAATAATTTTTCGTTCAAGTAATGAAAATTTATTAAAAATACACTTGTTTGCCGAACGTCATTGAACCAAATGTTGTAATTAAATTTTATTTTCTCTAACGGCGTTCCAACAGGTTCATGTCAACTGGTTTTGAATGTAAATTTCCTTCTTTTTGTTACTTTATTACATTTTCTGATAAACATTTATTTAATCAAAGGAAACATATATTTAGTAATCTTTTTCGTTAATGGTCGCGAGAGGTCATATTTGGCAATGTAAAGAAAACGATCATTTTTTTAAAGAATTCGGAGAATTTTTTTCGACTTTACTGCATTTTTTTTATTAACTGATAATTATAAAAATATCTTTCTTTCAACTGCTGGTTGAATTATCATTAATGATAATCGATCACTAATTTTTTTCTGGCAATAATGTATTTTTTATCATTTATCTTTTTGTATCGTTCATATTTTTTCTATTCATTGACATTTTCTTAATAATTCATAATTTTTATTATTAAAATTTATATCGTTAATATTTTTATTCTCTATATTCAGAAAGGTATTTTTCTTATTCGGCATTTTTTTTTTTAATTATTAGCATCAGAAAAATAATATTATTTTTAATAAAAAATATTATACTAACATCATCATCATCAAAAGCAACAATATTTTTTTCTCCACCGAAAGAATTATTAAAAAGCAGCATTATTATTATCTTCATCATAATCTTTATCATCATCAATAGCAACGTTTTTTTCTTTTTATTGAAAAAATGATAACCTAATTTTTAATTTTTTGTAACATCTTCAGCAGCATTAATATCAACATCAAAAGCTACAGTAATTTTTTTCTCAACCTGAAGAATTATTAAGAAGCAGCATTAGTATCATCTTCATCATAATATTTATCATCATCAACAACAACATTATTTTTTCCCCCTTCATTGGAAGAATGATAAACAAATTTTTAATTTTTTGTACCTTCTTCAGCAGCAGCATCAATATTAACATCAAAAGCAACATTATTTTTTTTCTCAACCAGAAGAATTGTGTTCTCCCATTCTATAATTTTTTTTTACATCTTCAGTAGCAGCAGCATTTTATGATCATCAACATGAAGATTATTTTTTTCCCTTTCATTGGAAGAATGATAACCAAATTTTTAATTTTTTGTACCATCTTCAGCAGCAGCATAAATATCATTATCAAAAGCAACAATATTTTGTTTCTCAACCGAAAGAATTGAAGAATTTTTTGTAACATCTTCAGTAGCAGCATCAATATTATTATCAAAAGCAACAATATTTTTTTTCCTAACCGGAAGAATTTTTTGTAACATCTTCAATAGCAGCAGCATTATTTCCATCTTCATCATCATCAATAGCAACATTATTTTTTCCGTCTTCATCAGAAGAATGATATTCTAATTTTTCATTTTTTGTACCATCTTCAGCATTATCATTATCACTATCAAAAGCAACATAATTTTTTTCCTCTTGATTAGAAAAATGATGATCTGATTTTTAATTTTTTGTACCATCTTCAGCAGCAGCATTACTATCATCATCAAAAGCACCAACATTTATTTCTTTTTCAACAGAAGAATGATACATTCCTGTTTTATAATTTTTTGTAACATCTTCAGCAGGATAATCATTAGCATCAGCATTATCATTGTTACCATTTCCAAAAGCAACATCATTTTCTTTTTCACCAAGGAAATTATATTCTACCATTTAACATTTTTTGCAAGCAACATCATTATTCTTTTCATTTGTACCACAATAATGGTAAAATTTTTCACAACTGTAATTTTTTTTATTATCACCGTCATCGCCATTTTCTTCATCACTGTATTTCTTGGTCACCACATTATAATCAACATCATCTTCTTTCGTACCAATTTTTCCCCAAAATGCCAAATCGTCACAAATAGAGCACTTCCTCAGAAGGAAGCAAGAAGATGCCAAGTGTTAATTTACCAATTAGTCGAAAAAACTAATTGTACAATCAAAAAATCTTTTCTTCTCAATATTGCCAACAAAGTGAACAAAGTATACAACTCCGAATGAAAAAAAAAAGAAAAATATTTTGCACAATGTACAGAGATGGAAGAAGAAGTCTACTGTATGAGAAAAAGGGGGTCGAGTTGTAGTGTATGGAACAATTGGAGATTGCAATTTGCCGAATGGACCTCTAGGATAACGGTTCCGGAGAAAACGAGTTGGTGCGGCGGAAAGGCGGCAGAAATGCAACGAATTCGAAAAGAGCGAGACCAATGCCTGCATACGTAATGCCATCCTTCCATTGTCAACCCAACGGCGCCAGGTTCTCTCCTCTTTTGTCTAGCGTGGCGCGCGGAACGAGAGCCCGCGGAAAATTCTGATCGCACCCGAACCATATCGATCTTCGACCGATCATTTGCATGCTCATTGTTCGTGCATCCAACGAAATTCCGCGGGAACAATATTCCGAGAGTGAGTGAGTGAGTGAGAGAGAGAAAGCAGTCGCGATGGTGCCAAACGCTTTTCCAAAGATTCACCCTGTGCGCTCTCACTTGTTCTATATAGAGTGTAGTCTCGTTCTGCATATTGAAATAAGGTCTCAGGCACGCCCGCTACCCCAATAATCGTTTTCCGTCATTATTCCGCACCTCCTTCTGATCAAAAATCCACTATATAGGTGTACAACAAAAAAATTAATTGTCTAACAGCTAATAGGGGGGAGTAGGCGCGATTGACGCAGTTTTGAAGACGAAATTACATTTTTGGGAATTATTAGAACAATTGGACACTAATTACTTTTATAAATAAAAGATGTTTTGATTCTTCTGTTTGGCCTAATGGCTTAAAGCCATTAGGACAAACAGAAGAATCAAGACATCTTTTATTTATATAATTTTATAGCTTCTAAAAATATTGAACTAATTTCTTTTGGCAATATGATTCAGTTGCAGCTTTATGAATTTAATGATTAATTTAATGATTGTTCTAATGATTGTTTTTGCTCGAAATCGCTCGAAATGTACACTGAAACAAAAAATTTATTTGATTCAAATAACCGATTAATTGACTATTATCAATTAAATATTTACTTGAATCAAATAATATTTATTGGAGTCAATTAAATGGTTTAGTTCATATTTGCTTCAAATACTGAAATTATTGGTTCAAATACCATTTAATTGACTTCAATAAATATTATTAAATTCAAGTAAATATTTAATTGATAATAGTATCAATTAATCGGTTATTTGAAGAAAAAAAAATTTTTTTCAGTGTATATATAATTGTTTAAATTACAGGAAGCATTCGAATGGTAGTATCAACTGTACCGCGCAAAGAGAATAAAGATTGACACAAATAACAAAAATCGACTACAACATTAGTGAATAAATGACAAATAATTTTTACACTAATTTTTATATATTCAGGGTTGACACAAAAATTTAATTTTGTTTTTCCTTGACTTTTCCCTGATTTCCAAACAAAATTTTCACCAGACCCTAAAAAATATTCTGATTCACTCTAATAATTATTATTAGATACAATGTTCTATTACATTTATTTACGAATTTCTTGAATTATAAAATTATTCTAAAACATCAATAACTTAATTTTTAAATAAAACATTTTATCATTATTATTTTCCCACAGGAATTAAGATTTTCAAAAATTTCAAATTCAAACATTTTTCACATTCAACAACTTATAATAATTAATAATTATTTTCAATCATTTTTAACTAAAATTCTTCTTTATAAATCAATTATTTTTAATATTTTTTAAAAAAGTTCTTTAAGAATTTTCAGGTCCATTTACTTACAATATTCAATTTTACGAAATTTCGACTATTCGGAAATTCTTCAATTAAATATGTAATAGAAAATAAATACTGCAAATAATTTAAAAAAATATTCAATTCAACTTTTTCAAACAAAAATTAATTACACAGAATTTTTATTTAAAATTATGAAAAATTCAAATTTTCAAAGATTTAAGTTTGAAACCTTTTCAAGATTCAATTATTTCTAAAAATTCACGATTTAATGCTTTTTTTATTCAATTATTATCTAAAATTTTAACTGCGAAATTCATTAATAAATCATTTTTTTATCAGATAATTCTACTGAAATTCAATTATTTAAATACAGAAATAAATAATTTATTCAATAATTAAATATTTTCCCAAATTGAATTCTCAAAAAGAATTCTATTAACAAATTTTTAAATAATTGAATTCTTTCGATTAATTTTAATAAAATTTTTAAGAATAATTACATTCTTCAAGGAATTCGATTAAAATTGTATTAAAAATAATTGAAATTCTGCGATGAGTTTTATTATTTATAAAAATAATTGAATTCCTAAAAAGAATTTTATTATCTATGAAAGTAATTGAATCCATGTAAAAAAATTTATTACTTTCGAAAATAATTGAATTGTTGCGAAGAAATTTATAAAAAAAATTGTAAATAATTGAATTCCCGTGAAATTTTTATTATTTATGAAAATAATTTAATGTTTGCGTAGAATTTTATTAAATTTTTAAAAAATATTTTAATTCTTTTGGAAAATTTTATTAAAATAGTAGATATTCAAAATCATTGATTTGAGATACATTTTTGAATTTCGGAGAAGAATTTTATTATTTATAAAGATAATTGAAAATTTTTCGAGAATTTTTCTTAATTTTTAAATACAATTAAATTTCTGCAAAGACTTTTATTACTTTTGAAAATAATTGAATTATTGCGAAGAAATTTATAAAAAATTTGTAAATAATTAAATGTTTGGATAGAATTTTATTAAAATTTTTTTAAATAATTGAATGTATTTGGAAATTTTTATTAAAATAGTAGATATACAAAATCATTGAATTGAGGGAAATTTTTGAAAATAATTGAATTTTGGAGAAGAATTTCATTATTTATAAAGATAATTGAAATTTTGACGAGAATTTTTCTTAATTTTTCAACATAATTGAATTTCTGCAAGGAATTTTATTACTTTTGAAAATAATTGAGTTATTGCGAAGAAATTTTTAAAAAATTTGTAAACAATTGAATTCCTGTGAAATTTTTATTATTTATGAAAATAATTAAATGTTTGTGTAGAATTTTATTAAAATACTAGATATATTGAAAACTATTAAATTAATAAAAACTATTGATCGTAATTGAAATTCTGCCAAGAATTTTATTAAAATTTTTTAAAATAATTAAATTTCGGAGAAGAATTTTATTATTTATCAATAATTGAAATTTTGTCCAGGATTTTTTTTTAAATTTTTGAAAAAAGATAAATTTTTTCGAAGAATTTTATTACTTTTGAAAATAATTGAATTTCTGCAATCATTTGTAATTTCTGCAAAATTCAATTGCATTAGTGTTTTTATAACTAAAAATCTTCTATAAATTCATAATTTTTAATAATTAATTAAATATTTTTTTTTAAATATAACTAATTGCAGAAGAATTTGAATTATTAAAATTTTTCAAAAATCTAAGTTCTTTAAAAATGTCTAAATTAAATTCATTCAAAAAAGGAAAACTTAATAAAAATTTAAATTAAAACCTTTTAAATTTTATCTAAACTTAATTCTTTTAAAATTAAATTAATTGTGAGATATTTAAGTGAAAGTATTTATTAAATAATTTATGATTAATAATTTTATGATAGTTCTTCATAAGTTAAGTTTTTCAAAAGAAATTATTATTGACAGAAATAGAAAAAATTGAAAGTTTTGTATTAGAATTCGTGGTAATTTCATAGTTTATGAGGCAAACAAAAAAGACACAAAAATTCAGAATTTTCTTATAAATTCTAAAAAATTTTTTTTTACAGTTCTTTTAATAAAAATCCCTGAGTTCTTTGACTGCCCTGACCTGTAGCAACCCTGTTATTTATTATTCCCAAAGAAACGAACTGAATAAAAATTGTTTAAAAGTAGGGGTACTGACAAAATTTCGAAAATAAAATTTCATTTTTGAGAGCAACTACAATTGAACTCTAATATTTCATTTACCACCTCGTTTCTCAGAAAAGAAAAAAATTTCTTCCAATAAATAATAAATAAATTAAATAACCGTCTAAATAAATAGTTAATTGAAGAAGATCTGAAGATGGAGACAGAAACAAAATTCCAAAAAGCACTGGATCAAAAAATATATTGAATAATATATCAGATTCGCAAAAACCATTTTGCACATTTGTGGAATGGAGGTGTGTGAACCCCTGGCCAACAGTATATAAAGAGAGAGAGAGAGAGAGTGAGAGAGTGAGTGAATACCTTTTCTCCGCAATTTTTCCGCCACATTTGCCATTGTCTCGACAACAACAATACCATCGTTGCCTAGCGTGATGACATAAAAATATGTTCCAGTCCACCCCCGCGGCTTTTGCATGGTCACCTACCTATTGTCGCCACAAGCGAATATGAATTCGATGCTCGAATTAATTTAGAAAGACTAGAATTTGAGTAACGAGACGTAAATCACATTTTCGGTATATATATACAGTCAAACCAGAAAGAGAGAAAAAGGGACATATTTTATGTCCAAATGTCCTTTTTCCCTCGCCATACATACATATTTGCGAATAAAAGAAAAACTGTCTTTGTATTTAATTTTTTTTTAAATTTGGGTAGAAGTTATATTACTGCAAAGCGAGCGGTCAATAAAGTGGACATTATTGCCCTGGGGCAATAATGGCCACTTTATTGACTACTTTATTGACACTTATTGCCCTAGGGCATTAATGGTTACTTTATACACCACTTTATTGACTATTATTACCCTAGGGCAATAATGGCCGCATTATTGACCATTATTGCCCTAGAATTATATTATTTATTAAAAATTATATTACTGCAGAGCGAGCGGTCAATAAAGTGGACATTATTGCCCTAGGGCAATAATGGCCACTTTATTGACACTTATTGCCCTAGGACAATAATGTCCACTTTATTGACCATTATTGCCCTAGAATTATATTATTTATTAGAAATTATATTACTGCAGAGCGAGCGGTCAATAAAATGTCCATTACTGCCCTAGGGCAATAATGGACACTTTATTGACCACTGTATTGACCCTTATTGCCCTAGGGCAATAATGGCCACTTTATCGACCGTTGGGCTATAAGGGGGAACTTATTATGCTCCTATATACATCAGAGTGAGTTTCATAAAATTATTCCCGTTTCTGTTGTAAATAAAAATATATAAAAATTAAAAGAAAGAGAACGAACGATTTTTTTCTCTATACTAAACATATAGAGTATGGAAAGAAGAAGAAGAAGAAAAAAAAAATTGAAAAAAAAGAAGAGGTAGACGTAGCGACTACAATTAAGCTGGTCTGTCCGTGGCTGAGTTGTTCCATTGAGAGAATTGGCTTGCCCAGGCAACCAACTATCGGGCAGAATTGAGAGTCTGAGAATAGAAGAGAGCGGTGGGGGGGTTTTGCAGATTATCAAGCATCAGTTGCTGGGAAGAATAAGCAACCGCCAACCGTCATTTAACTTTAACGCTCCAACTACCCCCTTTCTACCCCCTGGCAACCCTCGAGGACCAACGTCAGTCCACGCTAATTAAATCTGCCTATGTATTCTCCTAACTTTCCCCCTCTTCCTCTCCATTCACAAATACCTTACTTTTAGTTTGTACTCAATTCCTACCCACCCACCCCCTTCCTCTTTTTTCTTCTTTTTCAATATGAGAATGAGTCGATTAATTTCTTCTTTTTCTTGTTCTTCGAAATTCGAATTCCTATTTATTTATTTCTATTTTATGTTTATTCGCTATGCGTAATTTTTTTCTAGTTTGTAAAAATAATAATGTTATTATTATTTATTAAATAATAAATATTAAAATATAATATATTTATATAAATATTATTTATTATATAAAATATTAAAAAATTAATTAAATAATAATATTTATTATTAAATTTATTATTTATTTAGTGTTATTATTTTTACTATAATAATAATTTTATCTAACTTGACAACTATTTATTTATTGAAAAAAATGTATTATTTATTTTATTCTTTTATTAATTTACATTTTTGTCTATTGATATGACTTAAAAAAAATTTTCTGCTTCAAAAAATTATTGTATTCTTATAAAGGCAACTTTATCTTTAATTTTCATTTTAAACGTTGCCTTTTGTCATAAAATTATTTCCTACTTTGAAAAAAAATAGTTTTAAGTAGTTTTTATCACTTTTACTACAGTTAAGAAGTAAATATTGCTTTACTATGACTTTATCTATACTCAGAATGACAAAAATTTTGCAAAAGCAATGCAATATCGAAAAAAAAAATGTTTTTAATCAAAAAATAAATAGTCAACGAAAAAATATATTTAAATTAATTAAACGTAATTTTTATTGAATCAAACTTATTATGAACACATTAAATATATTTTTAATTAAATTAAACGTAATTTTTATTGAATCAAAATTATTACCTATGTTTAATTAAAAAAAAAATAAATTTTGGTTGATTCTATAACAAAGAGATTTGAAAATGATTATGATTATGTATAACAATATTATAACAATATTTCAATCAATTTGCTCCCTCTTTCTATATACAAAAAATAATTTTCTCTCCACTGAATAATTAACATTTAAAGCCAAAACAAATGAAAAAACTAAAAAAAAGTAATAAATAAACAATATATAAAAATAACTAATAATTCAGGGTTGTCACAAAAATTTAATTTCGTTTTGTCCTGACTTTTCCCTGATTTTCAGACAAAATTTTGACTTTTTCCCTGACCCTAAAGAAAATTCTGATTCACTCTAAAAATTATTGAATACTCAAAAAAATATTCTATTTCTATTACATACATTTATTTACGAATTTCCTTAATTGTAAAATTATTCTAAAACACTTTTTAATTAAATTATTATTTTCTACAGTTTTTAAATAAAATTATTCTTTAAATCAATTATTTTTAATATAATTTTTTTATAAAGTTCTTTTGATAATTTTCAAATTCATTTTTTTACAATTTAATTTTACGAAATTTCGATTATTCGGAAATTCTTTAATTCAATATAGGTACATTAGAAAATAAAAACTTGAAATAATTTTTAAAAAATTTCGATTAAGCTTTTTGAAAAAAATTAGTTCCATAGAATATTTAATTAAAAGTATGAAAAAATCATATTTTCAAAGATTTTAATTGAGGAGCTGGATCGAAGAACCGGCTCTTCGCTCGAACTCACGCAGAAGATAGTCCCTTCGTCAGTTATGTCATGAAAATTTAAAACTCAAGAAAAAAATATTTAAAAATTATGACGTTGTAGAGCAGGAAAAAATACATCTTTTTTCTATTTACAATTTTTTTCTAGAATGCAAGTTATTAATACTAAAAAATAAAAACTAAAAAATTTTTTTCTGAAAAATTAATTACCTTTTGATAAATATATCGTCATTTCTCAGTCAAATATTAATGAAATGAACCGATTTTTTTTAGGCTTGCACAATATACCTTACCGAAGCCCACAGGCCAAAGTAAAGTCCAAAAAAACAAATTGTTTATCAATTATTAATTTTGAAAGTTGTTATTTACAACAACTGGAATTTCAATTTTCAACGAGAAAAAGTATGCGACGAAATTTCACATTATGAAAACTTCTCGCGAGAAAGTTTTTCCTTTATTATTCAGGAAGTTTTTCCAAAAAGAATTAAACCGATTCGATGAGAAATAAAGAAAATAAAAGAAAAATAGCGAAACAGTATTTTCGTTTGCAGCGAAAACCCTGTTCGGCAGCCATGTTTGTCATATGACTTGTAACGTACGCACGCACACATTTCTATTTTACACAGCAGCGTGAGTGTGTGAGCGTGCGTAAGCTACGAGTCATATGATAAACATGGCTGCCGAACAGGGTTTTCGCTGCGAACGAAAATACTGTTTCGCTATTTTTCTTTTATTTTCTTTATTTCTCATCGAATCGGTTTAATTCTTTTTGGAAAAACTTCCTGAATAATAAAGGAAAAACTTTCTCGCGAGAAGTTTTCATAATGTGTAATTTCGTCGCATACTTTTTCTCGTTGAAAATTGAAATTCCTGTTGTTGTAAATAACAACTTTCAAAATTAATAATTAATAAACAATTTGTTTTTTTGGACTTTACTTTGGCCTGTGGGCTTCGGTAAGGTATATTGTGCAAGCCTAAAAAAAAATCGGTTCATTTCATTAATATTTGACTGAGAAATGACGATATATTTGTCAAAAGGTAATTAATTTTTCAGAAAAAAATTTTTTAGTTTTTATTTTTTAGTATTAATAACTTGCATTCTAGAAAAAAATTGTAAATAGAAAAAAGATGTATTTTTTCCTCCTCTACAACGTCATAATTTTTAAATATTTTTTTTTTGAGTTTTAAATTTTCATGACATAACTGACGAAGGGACTATCTTCTGCGTGAGTTCGAGCGAAGAGCCGGTTCTTCGATCCAGCTCCTCAATTTAAAACCTTTACAAAACTCAATTATTTCAAAAAATTTCAATTATTAGTAACTTCTCCAAAATTCAATTTTTATCTAAAACTTTAACTGAAATTAATTTTTTAATCAATTTTTATTAGAAAATTCTATTAGAATTCAACTATTTAAATACAAACATTGGTAATTTATTAAATTTTAATAAAATTTTTAAGAATAATTACATTTTTCGAGGAATTCGATTAAAATTGTATTAAAAATAATTGAAATTCTACAATGAGTTTTATTCTTTATAAAAATAATTGAATTATTGCGAAGAATTATATAAAAAAAATTTGAAACAATTGATTTTTTTCGAAAAAATTTATGCAAATTCTATTTTTAATAATTGTATTCCTGTGAAATTTTTATTATTTAAAAAAAAACTATTGAATATTCGTGTAGAATTTTGTGAAAATTGTTTTTATAAATAAATGAATTCTTTTGTGAAAATTTATTAAATTATTAGATTTACAAATTATAGAATTAAGAAAAATTTTTGAAAATAATTGAAATTTTGCTGTGAATTTGATTAGAATGTTTGGAAATAATAGAATTTTATTACTTTTGAAAATAATTGGATTCTTGTTACGAATATTGTTATTTTTTGAAAATAATTGACTTCATCCGAATGATTTTATTATTTATCAAAATAATTAAATCCCTGAAAGGAATTTTAAAATTTATGAAAATAATTGAATTACTACGAAGAATTTAATGCCAAATTTTAAAACATTTGATTTCTTCAAATAAATTTATGCAAATTCTATTCTAAATAATTGAATTCGTGTGGAATTTTTTTTTTAATAATTGAATGTTCGTGTAGAATTTAATTAAAATTTTTGTTTAATAATTGACTTCTTTTAGGAAATTTTATTAAACTGGTAATATATTAAAAATCCTTGAATTATGAATAATTTTCAAAAATAATTGAAATTTGTCCATAAATTTTATTAAGATTTTTGAAAATAATTGAAATCTTGTGATGAATACTATTATTTACGAAAATAATTGTATTTTGCAATGAATTTTATTAAAATTTCTGAAAATAATTGAATTTTGCAATTTACTTATAAAGATAATTGAAATATTCACAACATCTTTTTTTTTAGATTTATTGAAAATAATTTAATTTCTGCGAAGATTTTTATTAATTTTGAAAATAATTGAATTCTTATTATAAATATTGTTATTTTTTGAAAATTATTAAATTTTTTAATGAATTTTATAAAAATTCCTAAATATAATTAAATTTCGGCGAAGAATTTTGCTATTTATAAAGATAATTGAAATGTTGACGAGTAATTTTTTCAAATTTTTGAAAATAATTGAATTTATCAAAAGAATTTTAATTTTTATAAGGAATAGTTAAATTCTGTCAAAGAATTGCGGTAAAATTTTTAAAATAGTATCTATTTTCAACAGAGTTGAAATTAAAATTAAAAAAAATATATTTGATTAACTGATTTATCAGTAATACCTAACTTAAGTCAGTTCTCCAATGGAATTAAGTTATTAAAAATAAATTATTGTCAGAAATAGAAAAAATTGAAGGTTTCTTTTAGAATTCGTGGTAATTTCATAGTTTATGAAGCAAACAAAAAGGTACAAAAATTCAGAATTTTTTTTATAAATTCTAAACATTTAATTTTTTACAGTACTTTTAATAAAAATCCCTGACCTGTGGCAACCTTGACTATTTGATAAATAAATTATTTTTTATATAAGCATATTATTCTTTTTAGTCTGGAATTTTTGTATACTTTAAATAATTTGAATAATATTTTGAGGAAATTATTGAGTGGAAATGTGGCTTAATTGAGATTCTATTGGATCTAAACTTGACTATAAAAGAAAATTCGGAAAAAATGAAAATAAAAATACAGTTAATGTAGGAAATCTTTCATAATTGAAAATAAAAATAAATGAAATGAAAGAAATTAAAAAAAGAAATGAAAGAAAAAAATAAATAAAATTGAAAAAAAGTGAAAAGCATATGGAAATAAATTAATAATGAATATCGGTACATAGAAGAATGAATAAAATGAATAAAATCGATATATAATGGGACATGGAGAAAAAAAAGAAAAAAAAGAAAAAAAAAGAAAAAGAAAGAAAAAAAAGTACTTGAAAAGTCGAAGAATGGAAAAGGTTTGCTGATGAAGTAGAAAAGAATATAAGGGAGTGGGGTGTAATGAGAGTAACGTTATAAAGAGCGAGTGAGCTTTATACTTTCGGCTGCTGCGAGGTCGAAGACTATAGACTCTACTCTTTCTCTCTGTATGGGGGAAGAAGACGAAGATCCGCGACAACGAGGAAACAATGCGTCGACGTAACGACGAATGAATGGAGAAAGACGCGCGAGCCATCTCGTAGAACAATGCGCCGAAACAATACGCGGAAGAAGGACGCCACCACGTTACAATGTGGACAATAGGCAGATAGTTAGACAAAGATGAGACGAGTTTGTCAGTAATGGATTCGAGTGAAAGAGAGAGAGAGAGCGAAAAAATGAGTGGGTTGCTGTGCTGCGATTTCTGAAGCGTGCAAGCTTCTAAAGCTCCTCTCTCTCTCTCTCTCTCTCTCTCTCTCTCTCTCTCTCTTGTTAGCTCGTTCTTTTACGCGAGGTCAGAGATCTAATCAAAAATGGATCACGTTTCATTGTTTTGTTTAAAACAATCAGATTTTCATAAATCGATAAGGCATTGTTGTTCACTTCTTTTTTCTCCCTTATGTAAGCGTAAATTTTCTATAAGATTGTAATTGTATATTGTACATTTTATTTCCGTGAAAATTTTAATGTTTCTTTTTTTGTTCTGTTTGGAAAAATGAAATTATTGTCTTTTGTATTGGAGGAAAAAAAAGAGATCTCGAAGAGGAAATTTATTTTTAATGCCACTAGGGAATGTTTGAATCATTTCATTTATTTCGAGGAAATGATTTTCGTATAATTTTTCCATCTTGAGTAGAAAAAAAAACTTCTTGGAATCGAAAATGTTTTCTGTTTGAGGAAGTATTTTTCAATGGAATATTGTTCGGTAGCAAAAAAAAAGAGTTTTCGATTTGAAGCAAATGATTTTCGAAATAAAAGAAAAATAATTGAGATGCAACAAAAATGAATCTCCAGGGTGTCTACTATTTTTATTCAACAACAGAGTTGCCAAAAAAATTTAATTTCGTTTTTCTCTGACTTTTCTCTGATTTCCAGAAAATATTTTAAATTTTTCCCTCACCCTGAAAGATTATTCCGATTCACTCCAAAAATTATTAGATTTTTAAAAAAATGTTGTATTACATTTATTTACGAATTTCATTAATATTGTCAAATCATTCAAAAACGACAATAATTTCTTTTTTAAATAAATATTTAATCATTAACTATTATTTTTATATAGGAATTAAGATTTTCAAATTCAAACTTTTTTGAAATTAAACAATTTTAAGAAAATTGTTATAAAACAGAATATTGTAACTGTAAATTTAAATTTTCAAAGATTTTAATTTGAACCCTTTTCAAAATTCAATTATTTCAAAAAATTCACGCTATAATGCTTTTAGTATTTATTTATAATTTAAAATTTTAAGTGAAATTCATTTTTTAATGAATTTTTATTACTAAATTATTCAAGAATTCAATTATTTAGATACAAAAATAAAAAAATATTTATTTAACATTTCTGAAGAATTTTTTCAAAAAAATGTTATAATAATTGAATTCTTCCGGCGAATTTAAAAAAAAATGTTAAGAATAAATACAACTTTCTATCATGGTATTTAAAATTGTACAAAAAATAATTGAAATTCTGCGATAAGTTTTATTATTTATGAAAATAATTGAATTCTCGCAACGAATTTTATTAAAAAATTTGTTTATAGAATTGAATTTCTGTGAAGAATTGTATTTGTGAAAATAATTAAATTCCAGAGAAAAATAATATTATTTATGAAAATAATTGAATTCTTGTGAAGAATTTTATTCAAATTTTTTTAAATAATTGAATTCTTGAGAAAAATTTGATTATTTATGAAAATAATTGATTTCTTGTGCAGAATTTTATTTCAAGTTTTTTAAATCATTGAATTCACATAAAAAAATGTATTATTTGTGAAAATAATTGAATTCTTAAGAAGAATTGTATTGAAAATAATTGAATTATATAGGGAAATTTTATTAAAATTGCAATTTTATTAAGTAAATTTTGTAAAGAATTTTGTCAACATTTTGTTAAATAGTAGAATTTTAAAAAGAACTTTATTTAAAATTTTCGAAATAATTGAATTTCTCAGAACTATTTTTTTTTCAATTCTCTGAATATATTTGAATGTCTTCGAGAAACTTTATTAAAAAATTAAAAATAATTGAATTGGTGCGAAAAAATTTATAAAAAAAAATTATAAGTAATTGAATTTCTGTGAAATTTTTATTAATATTTTGTTTAAATAATTGAATTCTTTTGAAAAATTTTATTAAAATAGATATTATAAATAATTGAAATGAGAACAATTTTTGAAAATAATTGAAACTTTGCCAAGAATTTTTTTTTCAATTTTTTGAAAATAATTGAATTTTGGAGAACAATTTAATTATTTATAAAAATAATTGAAAATTTTGAGGAGAATTTAAAAGATTTTTTAAACATAATTGAATTCTTTCGACGAATTTTAATAAAATTTTTGAAAATAATTACATTTTTTGAGGAATTCGATTAAAATTGTAATAAAAATAATTGAAATTCTGCAATGAGTTTTACTAGGTAATTATGCGAAAATAATTGAATATATTGCAAAGAAATTTTTAAAAATAAAATTATATAATTACGAGGACTAACTTCCCTTGATTATTTTTGAACAAATTTAAATAAAATTCTTTAAAAGAATTTAATTATTTTGAATTGAATGTAAAGAAATTTCAATTATTTAAAAAATTTTCAATTATTTATTTATAAGAATTCAATTATCTTGAAACAATAGGACTGAAAAATTTCAAAAATCATATTTTTCAGAATTTTCAAAAAAAACTTTGCAAAAATTCAATTCTATTAAAAAATTTTAAATGTGTATCTGTTTTTAAATTAACTAATAAAAATTTGAATTATTAATCTTCGCACTAAGAAACATGAATACATTAGAATTATATGACTCTGTAAACAATTATTTATCAATTATTAAATTAAAATACTTTGAAAATTCAATTTATTAAAAAGTTTTTAATGAAATTCTTTTAACAAATTTAATTATTTTCAGTTGAATTTCACCAAATTTCTATTAATTGGATAATTTTTTTAAAATTTATTTACATACTAGATTTCAATCAGTGACTGATTTTTCACTATCAAATTAATTATTTTTAACTAATTCAAATTTAGAAAAAAGTATAAATGTCTATAAAAATCCCGGCTATTTCTCGGTTTTCCCGGTTAGTAGACACCACGTTCTATATGTCATTTAACATAGATTCATTTTGAGTTGCAACAAAAATGAGTCCAATTTTTTTCTGTGATATTGAAAAATGTTTATTATGGGAGAATCCACTGAAGAGAATTAAAAAGTGGGACGAAGGAGGAGGGGGGGGGGTTAAAAATTAGTCGAGAATGACTTCTAATGAATATATTTGAAAACAACTTAAAAAATGATTTTCTTAAAGGGAAAAAATCCACATGAATGAAGAATTGAAAAGCAAAAGAAAAACAAGCGATGAAAAGTAGTTTTGCTTGTAAAACTTTTTCTTTTCGATGGACTATAAAGGAAGGAAGGAAGGAAGGAAGGAAGAAAGGATGATGCAAAGGGTGGTATGTCCTCTCACGGGAACATTAATCGTCGAGTACCTTCTTTAATCTATTCTGCGCTTTTTCGAATGAAGAACTGAGAGAAACGCTTAAAGCAGTCCGCGGGGTCGAGTCTCGTCTACGATGTGCTTTATGATTGAACGAGAGACCCCGGGATGAGTTAACAATGTGTGGGAGCGAGAAGGAGAATGTCAAGTGGACATTGTTGACGGTGACAATGCCGCTGAAATTGCCGGAGAACAAAGAGGTCTTATGATGACGCTGCTGGGCGAGCGAGCGAACGAGCGAATTGAGCGAAGCTGGACAACTCTCTCTCTCTCTCTCTCTCACTCAATACTTCCGTCCCTCTTCCACTTTTCGCTCTGTTTCCCTCTTCTGTATCGCTATTTCCTACTCTTGTTCTCTCCTCTCCGTTGGCACTGGATCGACCCCGCGAATCATACCACCTGTATGTTTGAGGGTTCGGCGAATTGAATTATCATTTTCTTTTATCAACACTTTTATCAACATTATTTTTTAGTGTCAAATTATCCCCCTTTTTTCTATTTTCACTCTCTTTTATTTTCTTCTTTGAATGAAATTTAGAAAAAAATTACAATTTTTCTAAATTTCTTTTTCTTTAATTTCCGACTCAATGTTTTGTGACCCACTTTATTCTGTTGACAGCAATTATTATTATTCGAATTAATTTATTAATATATATATTCTTCGGGGAAAAACATTCTTTAGTTATCTTATTTTTATAGTGCGGATTCGTTTACCAATTTGAATTAGTAACTAATTACTAATTACTTATAATACTTACTAATTTTTAGTAGTTTTTTTTACTAATTGCTAGTAGAAAATTACTAATTCAATTAGTAGAACATATTTTTTACTATTTCAAATTAGTAAATTTTCTACTAATAATTAGTAAAAAACACTACTAAAAATTAGTAAAAATAGTTACTAATTCAATTGGTAAACGAATCCGCACTATTTCATTAGTAGAAAATTACTAATTCAGTTTTAGGGAGGGACTTTTCCAAGTTTTCCATGTGAAAAAACGAAATTTTTCCAGATTTTTAAAACTACATTTGTTAACAACAAAAATTTTATTTAAAAAAAATCCACTTAATTCAATAATATTTTTTTAAAAAAATTTAATTTTGTTTTTCCCTGACTTTCCCTTGAATTCCAGACAAAATTCTTACTTCTCCATGACATTAAAGAATATTCTGATTCACTACAAAAATTATTACTCAGAAAAATGTTCTATATTGCTTTTCTTTTTAAATAATTATTAAATCATTATTATTTTTCCATAAGAATTAAGATTTTCAAAAACTTCAAATTCAAACTTTTTTGAAATTAAAGAATTTAAAAAAATTGTTATAAAACAAGAAGAAATCGATCACTCCGAGTCTTCGACTCGGAGCAATCGATATCTTCTTGTTTTATAATAATAATTAAAGATGACCGACTGATAAAATTATTATTTTTTATTACAAGAATATTGTTACTGTAACTTCATAAAAATTATCCTCATTTCAATTCAATTATTTTTTTTAATTTTTAACTAAAATTCTTCTTTAAATTAATTATTTTTAATAATTTTTAAAAAATTTCTTTGAAAATTTTCAAATTCTTTTGTTTACAATTCAATTTTAAAGAAAATTTTATCGATTTTTTGGAAATTCTTCAATTAAATATATATTAGAAAATAAAAAAATTAAATAATTACAAAAAAGTTCCATTAAACTTTTTTAAAAAAATTAAATCTACACAATTTTCAGTTAAAAGTATGAAAAATTCAAACTTTCAAAGGTTATAATTTGAAACCTTTTCAAAATTCAATTATTTCTATTTCTAAGAATTCATGCTATAATACTTTCTCTCTAAATTTGAATTATTTCATTTTTTGAGAAATTATATTAAAATTGTTTTAAAAAATAATTGAATCTCTGTAAAAAAATTTGATTGAATTGAGAAAAGTTTTTGAAAATAATTGAAATTTTGCAAAGAATTTTATTAAAATTTTTGAAAATAATTGAATTTAGAAGAAGAATTTTACTGTTTAAGAAGATACCTAATTGAAATTTTGAAAAAAAGTTTTTTTAGACTTTTGACAATAATTGAATTCCTGCGAAGAAATTTTATTACTTTCGAAAATAATTGAATTCTTGAGACGAATTTTAATAATATATTTCTTTTTAAAATAATTGAATTCTCTTGTGAAATTTTATTGAAATAGTAGATATTAAAAATAATTGAATTTTGATAAATTATTGAAATTAATTAAATTTCTAGGAAGAATTTTATTAAAATTACTTTGAAAATAATTTAATTCTTTTAAGAAATTTAATTAAAAATATATTGACAATAATACTGAAATTCTAATAAATAAATTACAGGAAGGCTTTTTAATATAATTGAATTTCTTTGATGAATTTTAATAAAATGTTTATGAATAATTACATTTTTCGAGAAATTCTATTAAAATTGTATTCAAAATAATTGAAATTCTGAGATGAGTTTTATTATATAATAAAAATAATTGAATTTCTTGTAAAAAATGTAAATGTAAAAACTTTTTTTAAACAAAATTATCCAAATTCTATTTTTAATAATTGAATTCCTGTGAAATTTTCATTATTTTAGAAAATAATTGAATATTCGTTTAGAATTTTTGTCAAAATTGTCTTTAAATAATTGAATTCTTTTGGGAAGTTTTATTAAACTGGTAGAATAATGAAAATCATTGAATTATAGAAAAAAAATTTTAAATAGGCAATTGAAATTTTGCAAAGAATTTTATTAGATTTTTTAAAAATATTTGAAATCTTGTGATAAATACTATTATCTAAGAAAATAATTGAATTTTGCAATGAATTTCATTAAAATTCCTGAATATAATTGAATTTCGGCGAAGAATTTTGCTGTTTATAAAAATAATTGAAATGTTGTAGAGAATTTTTTAAAAAATTTTTGAAAATAATTGAATATCTGGGAAGGAATTTTAATATTTATAACGATACTTAAATTCTTTTAAAGTTCGTGTAGAATGTTATCAAAATTTATGTTTAATAATTGAATTCTTTTGGAAAATTTTATTAAAATATAAGAATATTGAGAATCATTTAATTAAGAAAAATGTTTGAAACTAATTGAAATTTTATCATGAATTTGATTAAAAATTTTGAAAATAATTAAATTCTTGTGATGAAAACTATTATTTATGAAAATAATTGAATTTTACCAAAAATTTTTTTTTAAATTCCTGAAAATAATTGAATTTCTGCGAATATTCTAATTAATTTTTGAAAATAATTGAATTTCTGTGAAGATTTTTATTAATTTTAAAAATAATTGAATATTCTTATGATGAATATTGTTATTTATGAAAATAATTTAATTTTGCAATGGATTATTAAAATTCCTGAATATAATTGAATTCTGGCGAAGAATTTTGCTGTTTATAAAAATAATTGAAATGTTGTAGAGAATTTTTTAAAAAATTTTTGAAAATAATTGAATATCTGGGAAGGAATTTTAATATTTATAACGATACTTAAATTCTTTTAAAGTTCGTGTAGAATGTTATCAAAATTTATGTTTAATAATTGAATTCTTTTGGAAAATTTTATTAAAATAGAAGAATATTGAGAATCATTTAATTAAGAAAAATGTTTGAAACTAATTGAAATTTTATCATGAATTTTATTAAAAATTTTGAAAATAATTAAATTCTTGTGATGAAAACTATTATTTATGAAAATAATTGAATTTTACCAAAAATTTTTTTTTAAATTCCTGAAAATAATTGAATTTCTGCGAATATTCTAATTAATTTTTGAAAATAATTGAATTTCTGTGAAGATTTTTATTAATTTTAAAAATAATTGAATATTCTTATGATGAATATTGTTATTTATGAAAATAATTTAATTTTGCAATGGATTATTAAAATTCCTGAATATAATTGAATTCTGGCGAAGAATTTTGCTATTTATAAAGATAATTGAAATGTTGATGAGAGTTTTTTTGAAAATAATTGTATTCTTGTGATGAATATTATTATTTATAAAAATAATTGAATTTTGTAATGAATTTTATTAAAATTCCAGAAAATAATTTAATTTTGTCGACGAATTTTGCTATTTATTTATAAAAATAATTTAAATGTTGACATTTTTTTAAATAATTGAATTTCTGCGAAGAATTTTATTTATTTTGAAAATAATTGAATTCTTATGATGACTATTATTGTTATTTTTGAAAATAATTGAATTTCTATAAAGAATTTTAATCTTTAATATTGAAAGATTTTTTTAAATTCGTGGTAATTTCATAGTTTATGAGGCAAACAAAATGACACAAAAATTCATAATTTTCTTATAAATTCTAAACATTTTATTTTTTTCCAGTACTTTTAATAAAAATCCATGACTGTTCCCTGACCTATGGCAACCTTGATTATTTATGATAAATGAATTATTTTTTATATTAGCACACGATTCTTTTCAGTCTGGAATTTTTTATATTTTAAATAATTTGAATAATACTTTGAAGAAATTATTGAGTGTGAAAATATGGCTAAATTGAAATTCTATTGGATCTAAACTTTGACTAAAAGAAATTTCGGAAAAAGTGTTCAGTTAAATTTAAAAAATTTTTTTTTATAAAAATTCTAATGAATTTACAAATTCCACTTATTTTATAGTAAGCTAGAAGAAGAATAAGTAAGTAAATAAATTTAGTTTAGTGAGAAAATTCTACTAAATCTAATATAGTTAAAAGAAAACCTTTTTAGAATTAAAAGTCCAGCATCATACAGCTACAGAAATGAATGAAAAAAAATGAATCCAAAAACGTATTTATAATATAAAGTTTTTTGGAAAAATTTTGAAAAAGTCGATTAATCGAAAAGTTGAAGGGGTGAGGGGGCAAGAGTGGTTGGTGCTATCCAGTATAATAATAATAGGAAGACTGGCATAGACTAGAGTTAGCCTGGGGCTTTCCTTTGTCATTGAACGAAAGGCTTTGTACCGATTATCTGCATATGCTGCCGAGTACGGCTTTTCAGCTCTCACCCTCTCTCTCTCTCTCTCTCGCTCTCTCCTTTTCTCTCTGTGTTGCTCCATGAATCTACACAGGAGAGACACCCTGTATACACATACCCACCCAAGTCAGTTGCTTTGAAGGCTCTCGAGTCTAGTTTAGTGTAATCCTACATTGCTTTATGTACCCTTTACTATTACACACAACTCCTTTCGATGGCGATGGACGCAGAGACAAATCTCAATTTCACTATTAAACGAGTCTTCTCTCGAGTCAAAGAAAAGTTTCTCCATTTACTTCTACATTGATTCCCTCAAAAAGTTTACATCGAAAAAAAGTAAATAAAAAAAAAGTTTTTGTATTAAAAAAAAAAAATTGTTTATTTAACCTGAATTTATTATTTAATAATTTCTCTATTTAATTTAATTACAAAAAAGTATAATTTAAATTAGTATTTAGTTCTACTGAATTTTTTTTATACAAAAAATATAAATTTCAGCAAACTTTCCATTCACTAGAAAACAATAAATTAGAAAAAGATTTTACAGAAAAATTTTCCCTTTAATTGAATTTTTTTAATTCGTCGACAATATTTATTTCAACAAAATATTTTTATAGCGAAATTTTCATTTTCTCAAATTTCTATTTAGATAATTTTCCTTGTGCTAAATATTTTGTTCAATTTCCATTTAGCTTAATTTTCCTTTCATCAAACATTATTAAAGCAGAAAAAAATTTTACCCAAAAATTTCCATTTCATTCAGAATTAATGTAGAAAAAAATTTTTAGGTATACATTTTTATTTGACAGAATTGAACCAAAAATTTTAAATATAATTTATTAAGCAGAATTTCCACACTGTAAATATTTCCCTTCGGACTAATTTTTATATTTAACATAATATTCTTGCAACGAAAATGGTATTTAACCAAATTATCATTTAAACCAAATTTTCTTATAAAAGGATAAAATTTTCATTTAAACAAAATTTTCTGAAAAGGATAAAATTTTCATTTAGCCAAATATACATTCAGCTAAATTTTCCCTTCATTAAGAATTAATTCTCCCTAAATTGCGTGTGAATTTATTTTACCAAAAACCTAATAGACTAATATCTCCCGAATTTTTCGCTGACAAACTTTTGTTACAAAGTTTATTAATTAATTTAAAAAAAAAACAACAAAACAACACAAGCAACGAAAGTAGGTCATTGAAATCGCGTGCGGTGGGTATTGTGGGAGGGAGAAGAGAGAGGGGGGGAGAATATTCTGAAGTATATAGAAAAGAGGAACGTGTATAAAAACTTTTTCTAAAGATCGTAATTATGAGTATAATGGTGCAGTTATAATAAAAAAAGAAAACGAAAGAAGAAGGAAAGAAAAAATTAAAAATAATCTGGTCTCTTGCCAGGAAAGCATGGAATCGCGAACCACTTTTCTTTAGCCGCGCACAGTATCGGCCATCATACCCAAGTTCCATTCGCTCGTGGAAAAGAAATAAAGAGCTTTGTCGCCGCAGTATCAAAAGCTTGAATGACGCGACGATGAAAGAAGAGAGAGAGAGAGAGAGAGAGAGAGAATATCGGCACAAGAAACAGTACTGTGAATACTGAAAAGAATGAGCTCTCTCTCTCTCTCTCTCTCTCTCTCTCTCTCTCTGAGTGGAAGAAAAGTTCCTATGAAAAGGAGTATAAGCAGTAACGGTAACTTTACTAAAGAAAATGTTACAAAAACATATATATAAAATATATTTCAAACGAAAAAAATTCCCAAGAATTTAAATTTTTCCTGATTCTCAAATTTTAGAAAAAACAGAATTCGGAAATTTTTTTTTTAATTTTAAATATTTTTATTAGAATTTTATTTAGCGTTAATATTCAATAAATAAATAAATATCAAAATTAAATATTCAAAATATTATGGAAAACACACAAGTAGAAAAATTTTTATTTAAACCAAATATATTTTATTTAAGTTCAAAAAACGTATATTTATTTCAATAGCCAACTAGGACATTTATTTGTTTTAAATAAAACTTTTATTTAACCAAATAAAAAATCTAGTCGGTTCTGAGCAGGGCTCGAACCAGTATTTAAAAATATGGACTTTACGGACAAAAATAAATCCAGTCCGAGTCAATTAAGAGAAAATTTTACTTAACACAATAAATTAAATTTTCCATAAATATATAAAACATGAAGATATCGATAACTCCGAGTCTTCGACTCGGAGTGATCGATTTCTTCATGTTTTATAATAATTAAAGATAACCGAGTGATAATATTATTATCAATTCAATTATTATTTTCAAGAATTCTTAATTAAAATTCTTCTTTAAATCGATTATTTTAAATAATTTTCGAAAAAGTCTTTTGACAATTTTTAAATCCATATTTGGTTTACAATATTCAATTTTACAAAATTTCAATTATTCGTAAATTCTTCAATTAAATAAATATTAGAAAATAAAAACTTCAAATAATATTAAAAAAAAATTCAATTGAACTTTTTCAAAAAAATTTATTACACAATTCAATTATTTTGCTTCTCATCTTCTTTTATTATATCAAAATTTTAAATGAAATTCATTTTTAAATTAATTTTTAATAGAAAATTTAACGAGAATTCAATTATTATTTAAATACAAAAATAAATAATTTAATGAATAATTGATTTTTTTTCGACGAATTTTAATAAAATTTTTAAGAATAATTACATTCTTCGAGAAATTCGATTAAAATTGTATTAAAAATAATTGAAATTCGTCGATGAATTTTATTATTTGTGAAAATAATTGAATTTCTAAGATGAATTTTATTATTTTTCGACAATATTCAATTTTAACGAAGAAAATTATTACTCTTGAAAATAATTAAATTTCTTCAATAATTTCTAACTTTTTCAAAATTAAATTTTTTTTCGTCTTTTTAACTAAAATTCTTCTATAAATGCATTATTTTTAGTTAAAAATATGAAAAATTCAGATTTTCAAAGATTTTAATTTGAAACCTTTTCAAAATTGAATGTTTCTTAAACTTGAATTATTATATAGAATTTTATTAATAAATTTTTAAATAATTGCGAATTCTTTTGACGAATTTTCATAAAATTTTTAAAAACAATTACATTTTTCGAGGAATTTGATTAAAATTATATTAAAAATAATTTGAAATTCTGCAATGAGTTTTATTATTTGTGAAAATAATCGAATTTCTAAAAGGAATTTGATTGTATACGAGAATAATTAAATCCCTGTAAAAATTTTATTATTTATGAAAATAATTGAATGATTACGAAGAAATTTATAAAAATTTTGTAAATAATTGAATTTCTGTAAAATTTTTATTATTTTATAAAAATAATTGAAGGTTTGCGTAGAATTTTATTAATTTTTTTTTAATTATTAAATTCTTTTGGAAAATTTTATTAAAATAGTAGATATTAAAAATCATTGAATTGGTGAAAATTTTTTAAAATAATTGAAATTTTGCCAATAATTTTATTAAAATTTTTTTAAATAATTGAAATTTTGACAATAATTTTATTAAAATTTTTGAAAATAATTCAATTTCGGAGAAGAATTTAATTATTCCTATTCCTAAAGATAATTGAAATTTTGACTAGAATTTTTTTAAATTCTTGAACATAATTGAATTTCTGCGAAAAATTTTATTGTTTTTGAAAATAATTGAATTTCTGCAATCATTTGTAATTTTTCTAAAATTTTCCAAACTATATAGTACAATTTACGAGCTTTTTGTCTTTTTTTATTCAAATTACGGACTTTGCGGACGTTTTTTCAAAAAAACTGATTTTTACGTACTTCAAGCAAATTTACGGATCTTTAACCCATTAACGCCTGAATGCACTGAATTTTTAGTCTGACTTCAAACTTAAGTATTTCTTAATAAAAATACTATTTTCTTTTCGGACAAAATTTTTTTTATGTATTGGAGTGTCCTCTATCTGAATATCATGTTTAAAAATTATTACAAAATTGTTTAACAATATTTTTTTGCATATAATTAAAAAATTACACAATTTTTTAATGATTTTTTTTTTTAAATCTTAAATTTAAATGTCAAAAAATTTTTTTTAACGGTTCACATTTCCATAAATCGTGCACTCGAATGTTACACTTTCCAAATATATATCGTCCTTTTGTAAATAAACTTTTGATTTTTCAAAATGGCGCCTAAAAACTCAAAAATTTATGAAAATTTAAAATTTATTGTCCGATGTACAATTTTTTTTTAAATTTGGCTTGAAAATGCTCACTCGCGGGTTTTTGGGGTCGCTGATTACGAATCTGAAATTACTTTTTGAAAATTCAAAATGGCGGATCCAATATGGCGGACAAAATTTTCAAAAATTAGTCGGATTCTCTTCAAAATCCTTACTCGGGGGTTTTCGGGGTCGCTGATTACGAATATGAAATTACTTTTTGAAAATTCAAAATGGCGGATCCAATATGTCGGACAAAATTTTCAAAAATCAGTCGGATTCTCTTCAAAAACCTTACTCAGGGGTTTTCAGGGTCGCTGATTACGAATATGAAATTACTTTTTGAAAATTCAAAATGGCGGATCCAATATGTCGGACAAAATTTTCAAAAATCAGTCGGATTCTCTTCAAAATCCTTACTCGGGGGTTTTCAGGGTCGCTGATTACGAATCTGAAATTACTTTTTAAAAATTCAAAATGGCGGATCCAATATGGCGGAAAATTTTTTCAAAAATCAGTCGGATTCTCTTCAAAATCTTTACTCGGGGGTTTTCGAGGTCGCTGATTACGAATCTGATATTACTTTTTTAAAATTCAAAATGGCATATCCCATACAACGGGTAAAGAAGGTTAAATTTTATTTAATCCTTTTGAAAATGCTTACTCAAGGGTTTTTAAGGACACTTTATTTAAATATCTTTAATTATTTTGAACATCTTTAGCCACCAGTTGCTAAACTGATGTTTCCAATTCTCACCGCGTGAAAGTAGATGAACAACGAGAATCTTATTTTTTTTTAAATTTTGTTTTTAATTTTTTTTTTGCTTATGACCAGTATTGTAGTCGCGTGTTGCCAATCATCAGATCAAAAAAATGGACTTGGGTGATATTTGAGCGCTTAATTCAATCATTAATAACGAATGCGGTAATTTTACACAACACTGTAAACAGCGAATCGAAAAAAATTGGGATAAAAGAGTTTTCTATAAGCATTAGCAAAAGTTATCTGATAAACAAAAAGTGCACAAATCCTGTTGTGGAAAGAAACGAATCACAAAAATATTGCTCAACAAATAAATGTTCAATAAGAACACGAAAATCTTGCCGCACCTGTCTTCAATATTTTTGTGAAAAATGTTTTAAACAGGCACACGGAGTGTAGAGAAGCAATAAGAATAAAAAAGTTGGACAACTATAATTTTAATATAATATATTAATTTATAAAATAAAAAAAATTTTAAATCTAAAAAAAATTAAAAATTAAAAAAAGCAAAAAAAAATTGTTTTAATAAATTTTAAAAAAAATAAGATTCTCGTTGTTCATCTACCTCCACGCGGTGAGAATTGAAAACATCAGTTTAGCAACTGGTGGCTAAAGATGTTCAAAATAATTAAAGATATTCAAATAAAGTGTCCTTAAAAACCCTTGAGTAAGCATTTTCAAAAGGATTAAATAAAATTTAACCTTCTTTACCCGTTCTATGGGATATGCCATTTTGAATTTTGAAAAAGTAATATCAGATTCGTAATCAGCGACCTCGAAAACCCCCGAGTAAGGATTTTAAAGTGAATCCGACTGATTTTTGAAAATTTTTTCCGCCATATTGGATCCGCCATTTTGAATTTTCAAAAAGTAATTTCATATTCGTAATCAGCGACCCCGAAAACTGCCGAGTAAGGATTTTGAAGAGAATCCGACTAATTTTTGAAAATTTTGTCCGCCATATTGGATCCGCCATTTTGAATTTTCAAAAAGTAATTTCAAATTCGTAATCAGCGACCCGAAAAACCCGCGAGTAAGCATTTTCAAGCCAAATTTAAAAAAAAGGTACATCGGACAATAAATTTTAAATTTTCTTAAATTTTTGAGTTTTTAGGCGCCATTTTGAAAAATCAAAAGTTTATTTACAAAAGGACGATATATATTTGGAAAGTGTAACAATCGAGTGCACGATTTATGGAAATGTGAACCGTTAAAAAATTTTTTTTGACATTTAAATTTAAGATTTAAGAAAAAAAATCATTAAAAAATTGTGCAATTTTTTAATTATATGCAAAAAAATATTGTTAAACAATTTTGTAATAATTTTTAAACATGACATTCGGATAGAGGACACTCCAATACATAAAAAAAATTTTGTCCGAAAAGAAAATAGTATGTTTATTAAGAAATACTTAAGTTTGAAGTCAGACTAAAAATTCAGTGCATTCAGGCGTTAATGGGTTAAGGGAATTTCGGACCTTGTTCGAGCCCTGCTGAGTCAAATATATCTTTTCTCTAGGTGCAATAAAATAATAATAATAACAATAATAATAAATTTATAATAAAATTAATTATTCTTAAAATTATCATTATTTTATTTATGATAATTATAATAATTACCTATATGGTTTAATTACTATAATTCTAAAGTATTATAATTATTATTATATTTATTTTATATTTTTTTTTTGTTTTACTTAGGCCAGTAAAAATTTTGATAAGAATTTTAAAAATTATAAAAGCGAAATTGTGGAAATATTTCTTTTTTTTTAAGTTAAGCAATGTATTTTTATTATATTAATTTTTTTCTTACCAACAATATTGAAGTACAAATTCACTATGAAACATAAGTTGACCTTCCGCTTTTTTTATACTATAATTCTCGTGACTGTGTATTGACAAGAATGATAAAGATTATACGAAATATTTTTCAACAATTTAATAAAGAAAATGCATAATTATTATTTTTTTTTCTTTATCATTGAAACTTTTATTCTACAACTTTAAAAGTTTTTTTTTGTTACCTATGTTAAGATTTTTTTTAAATTAAATAAATAATAAAAATAAAATAATAATAATAATAATAATAATAATAATAATAATATTATAGTTAAAAAAAATTACATTACGAAATTTTTGTTTTGGTAAAAAAATCCATTATATGAAACACATTTTTTTTCTTGTAAATAAGATTTGGATATATTTTCATTTTGGAGTCATATTTCTTTTGGTGTAAAAAAATCCCCTTTGGGACTATTTTATTCTAAATAAAATTCCATTCTGAAATATTATTTTCTGAACAAAAAATAAATATAGCAAAAATAGGTACTCGTCCCATGAATATTAAAAATAAAAAAAATATAAATGTAAATAAACTAATAAACCAAATATTTAGGAAAAAATTACAAAATTAATTAAGTTTGTAATTTAATTTAATTTAGTAAGTTACAAAAAAAATTTTTAAGCGGTTGTTAAAGTATTACGTAAGCATATTTGGGTGAAGGAAGGTGACTCTTATTCGATTATATTTTCTAAAGCAAAGGAGGGGTGTGTATTCAGAATTTTACGTAAGATTATTTTAAAATTTAAACATAAAATTAATCCACTTTTTGATTATATAAATTCAATTTTTCGGAAAAAAAATGGAGGGGGAATGAAAGAGAAATCTTACGTAAAATATAGAGGGAAGGGGTCTATAAAAATCTTACGAGCGCTTAGAGGGAGAATAGGGGGAAGAGTGAAAAACATAATACTTGAATAGTTCCCCCTTATTTTAATCTTAATTTTGAATTATTTATTTATTTGCTTTATAAAATTTTTTATTTTTTTTTTTTTTGACCTTTTTAGAAAGAAAAATAATAATTGTATATTTTAGGCACGCATTATCCGCAAGTACCCAGCGTCATTGATCTTACGGAAGTAAATGTTCACCCTCGATTTGGCAAAGCCGATTACGAGCGACACACGTATACATATATATAAAGTATATAATTTAGTGCTCTTTTCTTTTTATTTCTCCTATACCTAGAAAAGTCAACGCGGTGATAAAAAAAAAAGGAAAAAAAGAATACGAGGGACGTTGAAGAGAAATGTGAAAGCAGAAAATATTCTTGTACCTAGAAAAGCTTTTTGGTTTCCCGTTGACGAAGCTTGCCGTTCTTTTCCCGAGTCATGCATTTTTTAATAATAATTTTTATTATCGAACAATAAAAACAATGCTGTTTTTCTATCTTAGAAAAAAATTTTAAAAATCCAATATTTATTTTACACAATCAAAATTTCTAAAAATGTAAATTTTTAAGGTAGATAAATATTTTAAGGCTTCGATAAATTTCAAGGTTTGTTTTTTTAATATTTAATATTTGTTTTTTAATTTTAAATAATTTATTATATAAGTAGATTTCCTTATTTTTGTACTTTTCAATAAATTTTCAACTTTATATTTTATAAATAAGTTTGGTAAATATTTTTTTAAAGTCTTCCACAATTATTTAATAAATTATTTTTTCGATTTTTGGAAGACGTGTAGGAAGGTAAAAGAAAAAACACTATTCTTCACTGTTTTATAAAATAGACGACCTTCACCTTTTACACGTCTTTCAAAAATCGAAAAAATAATTTATTATAAATAAATTTCATAATTTGCAATTTAAAAAATTAGTACTTATTAGCAAAATTTAATCAATTATTTTGTTTGAGTAATTTAATAGATTAAAAAGCGTCATTAAAAATTAGCGCATTATTGAATTACAATATTTCTTTTTCACATAAATTTCTATCTCGGTACTCATATACTGAAAAAATACTTTTATTTGATACATATTTGTTTTCAATCTTAAATATTTGTTTTAAGTACTTTCCTTATTTTTTAGTAATAAGTTTCTTAGTTTGTAATTAGAAAATAAATATTATTTATTTTGAGGGTTTATAAATCACTATTACAATTGTAATAATTTTATTTTTTAATTAAATTTTTATTTATATTGATACAATTTTTATGTGATTTTATATATTCTGACAATAGATAATTTTTGTTAATAAAATATGTAAGTAATTAAATAAATATTTATTCCGTTAAATACTTGTATGAATATTTTGTATATTTGTCATTTGACAATAAATTAACAAATTGACTCTTCTGTTAATATTTACATTAATTAAAGAAATTCAATAATTTTTTTCTAGCAAATACAATAAAAAAAGAATATTATAATTAATATTTTGCACAAGCGACAAATAGTTAAATATTTTTTTAAAAACGAAAAATAACACCAATTTCCTTAAAAAATATTTTTTTGTATTTTCGAATTTTTATGAATAATTTATTTTCATTTTTTGTATTTGAATATTTTTACATGCAAAAAAGGCAAAGAAGATTTTATTAGGTAATCGTAATATTATTAGTTTATAATAATTAAAGATGACCGAGTGATAAAATCATTATCAATTTAATTATTATTTTCAGGAATTCTTAACTAAAATTCTTCTTCAAATGTTTTCTTTTTTAATAATTTGCAAAAAAGTTCTTTGACAATTTTCAAATCCATTTGTTTACAATATTCAATTTTACGAAATTTCAATTATTTGTAAATTCTTCAATTTTAGAAAATAAAAACTTATAATAATATGAAAAAAATTAAATTAAACTTTTTCAAAAAAACTATTGGCACAATTCAATTATTTTCTAAAATGCATGCTATAATGCTTTTATTATTCAATTATTTAAAATTTTAACTAAAATTCGTTTGAAATAAATTTTTATTAGAAAATTTAACGAGATTACAATTATTTGAATACAAAAATAAATAATTAATTGAATAATTGAATGTTTCTTAAAATTCAATTCCCATAAAGAATCGTTATTAACAAATTTTCAAATAATTGAATTCTTTTGACGAATTTTAATAAAATTATTAAGAATAATTACATTCTTCGAGAAATTCTATTCAAATTGTATTAAAAAAAATAAGAAGAATTTTATTATTTTTAAACAACATTTAATTTTTGCAAAGAATGTTATTACTCTTGGAAATAATTAAATTTCTGCAATAATTTATAAATTATCCAAAATAAAATTTTTTTTCGTGTTTTAACTAAAATTCTTCTGAAAATACATTATTTTTAATAATTTTTGAAAAAGTGCTTTGAAAATTTTTAAATTCATTTCTTTTCAATTAAATTTTACAAAATTTTAGTTATTCTTGAATTCTTCAATTAAATTTACAATTATAAAATAAAAACTTGAAATAATTTTATTAAAAATCCGCAATTAAACTTTTTCAAAAAAATTGATTCCACAGAATTGTTAGTTAAAAATATGAAAAATTCAGATTTCGAAAGATTTTAATTTGAAAAATTTTCAAAAATGAATGTTTCTTAAACTTAAATTCTCATATAAATTTATCAATAAATTTTTAAGTAATTGAATTCTTTTGACGAATTTTAATAAAATTTTTAAAAACAATTACATTTTTCGAGGAATTTGATTAAAATTATATTAAAAATAATTGAAATTCTGCAATGAGTTTTATTATTTGTAAAAATAATTGAATTTCTTAAAAGAATTTTATTATTTACAAAAATAATTGAATCCATGTAAAAATTTTATTTTTTATAAAAATAATTGAATGATTGCGAGGAAATTTATAAAAAAATTTGTAAATAATTGAATGTCTGCGAAATTTTTATTATTTTATAAAGAAATTGAAAGGTTTGCCATGAAATTTATTAAATTTTTTCAAAAGAATTGAATTACGGAGAAGAATTTTATTATTTATAAAGATAATAGAAATTTTGACGAGAATTTATTTTTCAATTTTTAAACATAATTGAATTTCTGCAAAGAATTTGATTATTTTTTTAAATAATTGAAATTTTGCAATGTGTTTGAGAATTTTTGAAAATAATTGAATTCCTGTAGAAAATTTTATTACATATAATAATTAAATTATTGCGAAGAAATGCCTAAAGAATTTGCAAATTAATTTAATTCTGTGAAATTATTATTATTTTATAAAAATAATTAAATATTTGAGTAGAATTTTATAAAAAAATTTTTAAATAATTGGAATCTTTTGGAAAATTTTATTAAAGTAAGTAGATATTGAAAATTATTGAATTGAGGAAAATTTTTAAAAGTAATTGAAATTTTGCCAAGAATTTAATTCAATTTTTTTTAAAAATAATTGAATTTCTGAAGAAGAATTTTATTATTTACAAAGATAATTAAAATTTTAATGAGAATTTTTAAAAGTTTTCGAACATAATTGAATTTTTGCGATGAATTTTATTGGTTTTGAAAATAATTGAATTTCTGCAATCATTTGTAATTTCTTCAAAATTCATTTTTTAGTGTTTTTAATAAAATTAAATTTAAACAAATTACGGACTTTACGGGAGTTTTTTTTTCAAAAAACTGACTTTTTTGGACTTCAATCAAATTTACGGAACTTTACGGAATTTACGGACCTAGTTCGAGCCCTGAGAAAATAGAATCTAAGAAAAAAAGAGAATCTTTATCTTCATGATAAAAATGTATTTGAAATTGAAATTTTTGGTAAAAAAATAAAATTAGTAAAATAAAACTTTTAAACTAGTGGTTTGGCAACAATAACCATTAATGAAAGGAATATTAAGAAAATAAAAGAATTAAATAGAAAAATTAGTTAAATAATTAATTAACTTTATTATTTTATTAATTTAATGAATTAATTAGTGTATAATAATTAAGTACAAGAAAAGATCAATATTTGCAGCCTGACAGATCGGGAAGAGCTTTATTTTTACAATCCTTGACCCATCCGGGCCAATGATTGAAACCCTCCTGCGAATGAATCATTTTCGCACATGCCACATCGTCTTGAATGTCGTCAGTAATGAATTCGTCGCATTTCTTGTTGCAAACGCCACCTTTTCTTGATTGCTCACACCATTTTGCACTATTGATTTGAAAGACACCATAACAATAGCTCGACATTGTTTTTGGTCCAGTTTTCTTCCTCGTGTCAAGTCCACTTTCGCTTTTCATTAGACAGACAAAATTACTGATGAATGATCGGGAAACTCCTCCTTTCACAAGTTCTTGCGCCGCTTCACATTGAGTCAACACTTTTCCTTGAGCAGGTGAATAATAGCCGAGAATTATTATCAGCGGTAGAAAAATTCCCATCAGGTGCATTCTTCTTAATAATAATATTAATTTCTATTTTATTATTATTAATAGTATTTTTTTTTATTGTTGTCACAATTTTTATTATTTTATTATTGATAATTTCAATCTCTCTTATTGTCAATTTCTTCTATGTAATTTTTTTTCTTCCTTTTTTTTGTCCTGTCTTCTTAGTTTTATTTTTCGCTTTTATTATTTTGTTTATTTTTTTTTTATTTTCTATTATTTAGTTATATTTATTTTTATTTATTTTTATTTTTCTTTATTTATTTTTCTTTATTTATACTTTTCTTTATTTATTTCTATTTATTTTCAATTTTTTAAAAATATTTTTGTCCTATTTTTCCACTTTTTTTCTAGTCTTTTTATTTCGAACAATTATTTTCAGTATATGAGAACGAGAAGAAATCTTTAAAAGTTTGAAAGTAACTGAGTGTGTGGAATGTTTTTTATAGATTTGTATTTTAATAACTACGACAATTCTCCACCTACTGACTTTTATCACATTCAGTAAAGTCACATATCCGTCTATTAAAATTATCATTTTTTTTTTATAATAATTAATATCACTCCCAAATGACTCTTTTTATCAAAAAATTTTTTTATTAGTTTCATTTTATTATTATTTTATTTCAAGTGCATCGAATTTTTTTATTTTATTTTTTGAAAACTATTAGAAAATATTTACGGAAAATATGAAAATATTTTCTACAATTTTTAACAATTCGGTTTAAATTTTTAAAATATTAAAAAATTGATTAAATAAATTATTCAATATACTATTATTAACAGATTTTTTTTTCTAATTACAAACTAAGAAATTTATTTAATAAAAAATTATTAAAATTTACTTCAAATATAAATATTCAAGCGCTGATTATGAAAAAAATTTGTTATTAATTTTGTTTCTATTATTTAAAAATCTTCCAAAATTTTTCTTGTGTTCTTCAAACTATTTTTGAAAAATATTTACGAAATGTAAAAAAATCTTTTTAATAATTCTAAATAATTTTTTTTTGTTTATTAGAAAATTGGTTAAATAAATTATTCAATAAATTGCAATATAAGTTGGTTCTCTATATTATTAAATAGTAATAGAAATTAAAAATCGTCATTTCTTTCACTTTTTTTAACCTTCGGAGAACACACCTCTTTTTTAGATCATTTTTCAATGCTCAACCAATTTTGAACTGTTCATCTGATTAACCTAAAGATTTTTTAAAATATAGTTTAAACTCTGTAAAATAAGTCTGTGGACTTTAAAATCCTTATAAAAAATATTAAACAATAGATAAAAAGCTTTTCGCAAAAAATCGTGGGGTCAAAATGACCCCATGTGTTCTCCGAGGGTTAAATAAATATTTAGTCATTATTATTTTTCCATAGAAATTTAGATTTTCAAAAATTTGTATGTAATTCAAATATTTTTGAAATTAAACAATTTTTAAAAAATTGTTATTTAAAACAAGAAGAAATCGATCACTCCGAGTCTTCGACTCGGAGCAATCGATATCTTCTTGTTTTATAATAAATAATTAAAGATGACCAACTGATGAAATTATTATTTTGTATTACAAGAATAATGTTACTGTAACTTCATAAAAATTATCCTCATTTCAATTCAAATTTTTTAAAAAAATTTTTAACTAAAATTCTTCTTTAAATTAATTATTTTTAATAATTTTTGAAAAAGTTCTTTGAGAATTTCCAAATTCATTTGTTTACATTTCAATTTTATGAAGTTTCAATTATTCTGAAATTCTTCAATTAAATATATATTAGAAAATAAAATCTTCAAATAGAAAAAAAAATCCAATTGAACTTTTTCAAAAAAATTAATTCTATACCAACATAATTGTTAGTTAAAAGTATAAAAAATTCAGATTTTTAAAAATTTCAATTTGAATCCTTGTCAAAATTCAATTATTTTCTAAAAATTCACGCTACAATGCTTTTAATATTCAATTTTTATTTAAAATTTTAACTGAAATTCATTTTTAAATCAATTTTCGTAAAAAAAAAATTCTACGAGAAATCGATTATTTAAATATAAAAATCAATAATTTATATAGTTATAATAAATAAAACTATTTTTAATAAAATAAAAATAATCTGTTTTAATAGATAGTTTTTGAAAATTGAATTCCAATAAAGAATTTTATAAACAAATTTTTAAATATTTGAATTCTTTTGACGAATTTTAATGAAATTCCTAAGAATATAATTACATTTTTCAAGGAATTCGATTAAAATTATATTAAAAATAATTTAAATTCTACGATATGAGTTTTATTGTTTATGAATGTAATTGAATTCCTAAGAAGAACTTTATTATTTTTGTACAATATTTAATTTTTGCGAAGAAAATTTATTAGTCTTGAAAATAATGAAGTTCCTGCAATAATTTTTAACTTTTCCAAAATTAAATTTTTTTCGTGTTTTTAATATTAAACATCTTCTATAAATCCATTATTTTTATAAGAATTTTTGAAATCGTTCTTTGAAAATTTTCAAATCAATTTGTTTACAATTCAATTTTAAAAAATATCAATTATTCTTAAATTCTTCAATTAAATATAAATTATAAAATAGAAACTTTAAATAATTTTTTTAAAAAATCCACAATTAAACTTATTCAAAAAAATTAATTCCACAGAAATATTAGTTAAAAATATGAAAAAAATTCAGATTTTTAAAGATTTTAATTTGAAACCTTTTCAAAGTTGAAAGTTTCTTAAAGTTGAATTCTCATATAGAATTTTATCAATAAATTTTTAAATAATTGAATTCTTTTGACCTATTTTAATAAAATTTTTAAAAACAATTATATTTTTCGAGAAATTTGATTAAAATTGTATATTAAAAATAATTGAAATTCTGCGATGAGTTTTATTATTTGTGAAAATAATTAAATCCTTAAGAAGAATTTTATTATTTACGAAAATAATTTAATCCTTGTAAAAATTTTATTATTTATAAAAATAATTGAATTGTTGCGAAGAAATTTATAAAAAATTTCTAAATAATTGAATTTCTGTAAAATTTTTATTATTTTATAAAAATAATTAAAGGTTTGCGTAGAATTTTATTAATTTTTTTTTAAATAATTGAATTTTTTTGGAAAATTTTATTAAAATAGTAGAAATTGCAAAAACCATTGAATTGAAGATAATTTTTAAAAATAATTGAAATTTTGCCAGGAATTTTATTAAAATTTTTGAAAATAATTGAATTTCGGAGAAGAATTTTACTAATCATTAAGATAATTGACATTTTGATAAGAACTTTTTTAAATTTGTGAACATAATTGAATTTTTGCGAAGAATATTATTTTTTTTCTTGAAAATATTTGAATTTCTGCAATCATTTGTAATTTCAAAATTCAATTTTGTTTACTTTTTTCAACTAATATTCTTCTATAAATCCATTATTTTTAATAATTAATTAGATATAATGTTTACAAATTTAACTAATTTCATAAGAATTCGAATTATTAAGATTTTTCAAAAAACTAAGTTCTTTAAAATTTCTAATTACCTAAATTCACTCAAAATTGCAGAAAATTTTTTATGAAATTTAACATTAAAACCTTTTGAAGTTCATCTAGGTATGAAAATTTTAAACATAATTCTTTTAAAATTGAAATAACTTTGAAATATTTGAGTAAAATTATTCATTAAATAAATATTATAAATAATAGTTTTATGATAATTCTTAAAGAATTAAGTTATTTAAAAAGAAATTATTGTCAAAAATAGAAAAAATTGAAGGAATTCTATTAAAATTCGTGGTACTTTTATAGTTTATGAGGCAAACAAAATAGACGCACCAAAACTCAGAATTTTTTTACGAATTCTAAAAATTAAATTTGTTCCAGTACTTTTAATTTTTGTGGCTTTTAATTTTAATTTTTAACTTTCAACTTTTTTGTGTCAAAAAAAAAATAAATAAAAAAGTTCCATATCATCCTAGTTGAGTCAACTTTTACGCAAAAGGAAGAAATGTTTTTTTTAAATCATAAAAATTTGATCAATTTAAAAAAGATGTATGAAAAGAATGTCACTGGAAAATGTTTATATGGTAAATTATTTTTGAGATGAGTGACTCGCGAAGAATATTCGTGGATATCAGTCGTGTGGTATGGAATAGAAATCGGAAAGTGGAGGGGCGGGGGTGCAGGTTGCCAGTCAAGGCTGACTTCAGATTTCAGAGTGCGAAGCATTGTGTCCCGAAGGCGCATTGTCCTCCCGTCACTGGAAATTCAACAATACCGAGTCCGTAAGTTAGTAACCCTACCGTAAAAACTTATCTCCACACCACGTTTCTCTCTCTATATAGCTATACTTTGCCCAAGAATCTTTGCGATTCCCGTTCGATTTTCAACCCCCTTATATACTTGTCCGATTTCAGATTCTTCTTCCTACTCTTCTTCTTTTTCATCTATTTTCTCTCGGTCTATATATATTTTCACTGATGCTCGATTGTTAAGCGTCAATTTCCTTCCTTTTCTATATATTGTACCACTATATACACTTGATGTGCTCTCCCTTCAGGAAACAAAAGAATTCATCGGACAAAAAATCATAAGAAATATTATGATTCTTTCTTTGGATTTTCGATTTCTCTCTTTGCAAAATGAAATTGTATTTTTCCTTTAGAAGTAAAGAGATAAAATTAGAATGAAAAGAAGAATAAAAAATAGGAAAATATTTTTCCAAATCGACTAACAAATAGTAAATTATTAAAAAAATATTTTAGATAAATGAAAATTATTCAAAATCGTAATTAATTATTTAATATTAGAATGTTGAAATTAGAGCATTTAATAAATAACAATAATTAATAAATATTAAATATACTTAAAATAAATATTTCTTTATTTCAAGACATTTTTAACGGTTTTATAGTAGAAATTTTTAACGGTTTTCAACGTGGCGTTGAAATCTCCACGAATGTAAAAAGTGGAGCTAATAAAAAAAAATTCAGGCATTAAGAAGAAACATTAAACTACCAATGAGACAACAATTAAACTAGAAATATAACGAGGAAAACTTCTCAAAGTAGAAAAAATATTTTTATTCAAAGAACAATAATTAAATAGAAAATATTTAGAAAACCAGTAGAAGGTCTAGTTTTAGTCAGACAATAATCATCGCAGAAGAAATTCAGGCACGAACTAGAAGCAGTGTCAATATTGTCAGTGTCAAGGTTGAAGAAAAAAAAATTGAAACATAAATTAAACCGGAAGTAGAAAAGGGCATTTTTAGTCAGACAATAAACTTCGTCCCAAAGTGTTCGCCAAGTAGAAAAAGTAATTCTAGCCAGACAGTAAAAATGATTCATAGAAATTTTTGTTTCCAAGTAGAAAAGGTACTTTTAGTCAGACAGTGAAAATGATTTCTAGAAAATTTTCTTATCAAAATTAGAAAAAGTGGTAGAAAATTTAGTGTCAAAGTAGTACAAATAATTTTAGTCAGACATTAATGACTTGGTAAAAAGTACAATTTTAGAGTAGAAAAAATAATATCAGTCAGACAATAATCAGCTTAGAAAAGATTGAGTATGGAAGTAGAAAGTGTTATTTCAAAAAGACAATAAGCACTTGGTGTATAATTTGTCCTCAAAGTAGAACAAGGAATTTTAGTCAGACAAAAATCAAGGGGAACAAGTAGAAAAAATGAATTTAGTCGGACAATTATTAATTGAAAGAAGATTTAGTTTCAGAGTATCGGAAATTTTTTTAATTAGACAATAACTCGTTTAAAATAATTCGTATAAAATTTGATCCCGAACAAGAAAATCTAATTATAGTCAGACACTAATTATTTGGTATAAAATTTGGTTGATGAGTAGAACAAGTATTTATAGTCAGACAGTAATTGAGTCTTTGAATATTTACTCCCAAAGTGAAAAAAGTAATTATTGTCAGACAATAGTAAAGACAATGAATATTTGGTCTCAAAGTAGAAAAGCTAATTATAGTCAGACAATAATTTAATAAATAAATAGTTGGTCTCAAAGTAGAAAAATTAATTATGAGTAAGACGTAATAATTAGTATAAAATTTGGTCTTGAAGTAGAAAAACCGATTATAGTCAGACAATATTTTAGTAAATAAATAGTTGGTCTCAAAGTAGAAAAATTAATTATAGTCAGACGTAATAATTAGTATAAAATTTGGTCTTTAAGTAGAAAAACCGATTATAGTCAGACAATCAGAATTTTTTACAAAATTTCGGCTCGAAGTAGAACAAGTAATTCTAGTCGGGCAATAATTAGGTAAATAAATATTTGATCTCAAAGTAGAAAAACTAATTATAGTCAGACATAATAATTAACTTAAAATTTTGTCTTCAAATTTTTTTTTTTTTTTTTTTTTTGTCTTGAAGTAGAAAAACTGATTACAGTCAGACACTAATTATTTGGAATAAAATTTGGTTTCAAAGTAGAACGAGTCATTATAATCAGACAATTATTAATTTGGATAAGTAGAAAAAGCTGCTTTAATCAGACAATAATCAAATGGTACAATATTTAGTTTTAAAGTAGAAAAAGCATTTTTAGGCAGACAACAAAAAGCAGATTTACATTTGTTATATAAATGAAAGTTATAACGATCATGAGTCAAGGCCTAATTATTAATATTTAAAATATTAATACTAATTATTATTTATAAAAATTATTGATAAATTGATATACTAAAGTAAAAAAATTAAATTTTCCTCGAAAGCACTCACCATCATTAGAAGTATCAAGCATCTAAAATTCTCGTTAAGTAGATAATACCATTTCAGTCAGACACCATAACTATAAAAAAAGGAATAAAATAATTAGAACAGTTTTCTTCATCGTTTTTTAAATATACAGTAGTAATTGTTATATTATTAACTTGTATGTGATACACTGAAAACAAAATTTATTTGATTCAAAAAACCGATTACTTAGTTAATTAAATTATTATTTAATAAATTAATTAAATTTTACTTGAATCAAATAATTTTTATTTAAATCGATTGAATTGTATTTTTCAGTCAATTGAATTATTTTTGCTTCAAATACTGAAATTATTGGTTCAAATACCATTTAATTGACTCTAAAAAATATTTGATTCAAGTAAAGATTTATTTGATAATTGTCAAGTAATCAGTTATTTGACTCGAATAAATTTTTTTTCTGTGTATGCCTAGAAAGAGTTTATTCAAAAGTAGAAAAAAATGTTATAAGATAATATAAGAAAACACATTATTCAGTTTTGTAATAATTGCAAATAATTATTTACAAAAATGTCTTTGCCTGCAAGAGAAAATTTAGTCTGGAAGTAGAAAAACCTGTTTCAGTCAGACAGCAAATACCTAACACCTATTAATTATAAAAATTACTTTTTAAAACAAGTATGAATAAAAATTTTCACTTATGTACAAATATTTCCTTTTAATTGTTAGTCTCCTTCTCAAACTACAATCATATAGAAATTAAAGAAAAATATTGTATACTGATTTTTATCTACTCTGTCTAATGATTAAGAATTAAAATTCTAAAAAATTATCAAAAATCGATTAATTTTCGAAAAAAACAAACACCTTTGAGTGGTATAATTAAATTAACTTGAAAGAAAGAGAGATATTGTACTATTAACCGGATACAAACGTTAAAGATTAGCGGGTGGTCATCCGTAAGGGGATACAGTTGTTATTAGTCAGACAAAGAATAGTTGAGCACTCGAGCTCTCATGCAGGGTGGATTTATCTACTTATCTTCACGTGACCCATATATTCTCTCACTATAAAGCAAAGGGAATTCTACATATTTATTCAAACTAAAAAAAAAGAAAATGAAAATAGAAAATAAACAACAATTTTCGATTTATATTTAAAATTTAAAATTCGTTATTAATATTTACCAACACACATTTATTATAATTAAACATAAACTGAAGAATAAAAATTAATTTTACACACTAGATTATAGTTTAGTTAAATTTAATATTATTTCGGAAAATTTAAATAATAATTGACAAAAAATAAAAGAAATTTTAAAAAATTGAAAGGAATGATAAACAGTCACGTTGGTAATGTAGTTTGATACCCGAAGGTATTAAAACCTGTTACACTGTGACTTTCAATCTTCCTTATTCACATTCAAGAGAGCGCCACGAATTCAATGAAAAACAAAATTCCATAATTATTTTACTCAAATATTTATTTTTCTGATAAAAAATTATTATAAAAATCTTGTCAAAAATTTCATTTATTTTCAAAAATGTTTCTCAATTTTTTAATTATTAAAAATTTTTTGAAAAAAATTCTTTATAAGAATTTAATTTTAAGAAACATTCAATTATTAAATAAATTATTTATTTTTCTATTTAAATAATTCATTTCTCGTAGAATTTTTCATTAAAAATTGATTTAAAAATTAATTTCAGTTACAAATTTTAAATAATAATCTAATATTAAAAGTATTGTAGCATGAGTTTTTAGAAATTATTGAATTTTGAAAAGGTCTCAAATTATAGTCTGAAAATTTGAATTTTTGATACTTTTCACTAAAAATTGTGTAGAATTAATTTTTTTTTTAAATTTAATTAAAATTTTTGAAATTATTTGAAGTTTCTATTTTCTAATAAATATTTAATTGAAGAATTTACAAATAATTGAAATTTCGTAAAATTGAATATTGTAAACAAATGAATTTGAAAATTCTCAAAGAACTTTTTCAAAAATTATTAAAATTAATTGATTTATAGAAGAAGTAAAAAAATTTAATTTTGGAGAAATTACAAATGATTGCAGCAATTTAATTATTTTTAAAAAGTAAAAAAATTCTTTACAAAAATTCAATTATGTTCCAAAATTTTTTTAAATTCTCGTCAAAATTTCAATTATCTTTATAAATATTAAATTTCTTAATAAAATTCTATGCAATTATTCAATTATTCTTTTAATAAGTAATCAAAAAGTCACAGGAATTCAATTATTTATAAATTTCTTCGAAATAATTCAATTATTTTCAAAAATAATAAAATTTTTACAGGGTTTCAATTATTTTCGTAAAAATTAAAATTCTTTTTTGGAATTCAATTATTTTCACAAATCACAAATAATAAATCTCATCGCAGAATTTCTATTATTTTTAATATAATTTTAATCAAATTCCTCGAAAAATGTAATTGTTTTTAAAAATTTTTATTAAAATTCGTCAAAAGAATTCAATTATTTAAAAATTTATTGATAAAATTCTATATGAGAATTCAAGTTTAAGAAACATTCAATTTTGAAAAGGTTTGAAATTAAAATCTTTAAAAATCTGAATTTTCCATATTTTTAACTAACAATTCTGTGGAATTAATTTTTTTGAAAAAGTTTAATCCCAATTTTAAAAATTAATTTAAGTTTTTATTTTCTAATGTATATTTAATTAAAGAATTTTCGATAAATTTAAATTTCGTAAAATTGAATATTGTAAACAAATGAATTTAAAATTATTGCAGAAATTTAATTATTTTCAAGAATAATAATATTCTTCGACAAAATTAAATATTGTTCAAAAATAATAAAATTATTCTCAGGAATCCAATTATTTTCACAAATAATAAAACTCATCGCATAATAATTTCAATTATTCTTTTAATACAATTTTAATAGAATTTCTCGAAGAGAATAATTTCAATTATTTTTTTAATACAATTTTAATAGAATTTCTCGAAGAAAATAATTTCAATTATTTTTTTAATACAATTTTAATAGAATTTCTCGAAGAATGTAATTAATTATTCTTAAAAATTTTATTAAAATTTGTCTAAAGAATTCAATTATTTAAAAATTTGTTGATAACCATTCTTTATGGGAATTGAAGTTTAAGAAACATTTAATTATTCAATAAAATATTTATTTTTGTATTCTTAAATTAAAAATTAATCGACTTTTAGTAGAAGTTTCTAATGAAAATTAATTTAAGAATGAATTTCATTTAAAATTTTAGATAAATGAAAAGATTTCGAATTAAAATCTTTGAAAATCTTAAATTTCCATACTCTTAAGTAACGAATTAATTTTTTTGAAAAAGTTTAATTGAATTCTTTTGGAAATTATTTTTATTTTTTATTTTCTAATAAGTTATAATAACAATATTCTTATAATCTAAAATAATGATTTTATCACTTGGTCATCTTCATGTTTTGTAATAATATTTCTATTATAAATTTTTTTTTTATTTCAAAAAGATTCGAATTTGAAACTTTTAAAAATTCTAATTCCTACGGAAAAAAATAATATAATTAAATATTTATTTTAAGATGAAGTTATTGATATTTTTGAATAATTTTCGAATTGAAGAAATTCGTCAATAAATGTAATAGAACATTTTTTTGAGTATCTACTCTTTCTCAGAGTGAATTCGAATATTCTCTAGGTTCAGGCAAAAAGTAAAAATTTTGTCTGAAAATCATGGAAAACAAAATTAAATTTTCGTTTTTTCCGTGATTATTGAGTTCAATAATTTTTAAAATTGATTTGAATCATTACTTATTAGGTCCAAATACTCAATTTATTTGACTTAAGTAATATTTATGTTTGACGAAAATCACTGATTATTTAATACCTACGAAAAAAAAATACTTAGGTCCAAAAAATATGTACTTAAATATTATTAATAATAAATTAATAAATATTAAATACTCAAATAAGTATTTAATGGATAATAGACAAATAAACTATTTAATTAAATCTTCAAATAATTTTTTTTCACAGTAGAAATTAAAATTTTTTTTAAATATATTAAAAGAAGATGATACATTGTAAATTGTAATGATTATAAATCCGCAAATTTTAATGAAGTGGAATCTATTAGAATTATGATAATTTTACAAAGAAACTAGTTTCATAAACAATAGAACGAAGAAATTAATTTGAAAAAAAACTAGCTGCTTGTCTATATACTATGCTTAAGTCTATAATGTGTAATGATAGATTGAATGCGTGTGTACAGTGAATTATTAAAATTCCCCCCATTATAAAATCAGGTTCACGTCCCCTCTTTAAAAATTTCTTATCGCTCAAGCTCAAGGCTGTCTTATTGTTTCACACAAGGTCTATAGGCGGCTCTGCTTCGTTATATCAAAGTAAATTTTCCGCGGAAACTCAGGTAAACGAATGGAATATTATCTCATTATCAGTCACTTGAAAACACTTTTAAAGTCGATTCCTCATTTGAAAATTTCTTCACTTCAAAATTTATAGTTCACAATTGAGTAATTGTGAACAATTCTCATATAGCAAAGTGCGTGACAAAAAAAAAAAAAAAAAAATGCGCATCCGCGCTCTATTTTCCCTCTCCCTCATATTTTTCCTCTCCCGTGAAATTCACATCTCACATGGAAAAATATTGACCCGCTGTGAAGCGGCAAAAGAATTAATAAAAGGCGGCGTTTCGAGGACATTTGTCAGTAATTTTGTTTGCCTGATGGAAAAGGAGAGTGGACTCGATACAAAAAAAATCACCGGCCCAAAAGCGCAATCGAGCTATTCGTTTGGAGTTTTTCAAATTAGCAGTGGCAAATGGTGTACACGTGGACGTGCCGGTGGACTTTGTATGAAAAAATGTGAAGATTTTGCCGACGATAATATTCAAGACGATATTGTGTGTGCAAGAAAAATTCAGGAGAAAGAGGGCTTTAAATATTGGAATGGCTGGTTGAAGAAATGCAAAAATCAAACACTGCCCAATGTTTCGAATTGTAAGCGTCGACGCAAGCGATGAGAAAAAGAACGAATAAAATTCTCCCCAAAATCAGGATTATTGCCAAGAAACAATTACGAACACTAGAAATTTCAAATAATCAAAATAATAATAAAAAAGAAAAAAAGTCTTACTAATGAATTGACAATTGTTACGTGAAAAAATTCTGGGAAAATTCAAATAATCAAAAGGAAATAATCAAAAAGTAAACAATAATAAAAAAATAATAATAATAAAAATAATAATAAAAATAATAATAAAAAAATAAACAATAATAAAAAAATATTTAAAAAATAAGTAACAATTTGAACCCGTGAAAGATTATAATTAATTATATTAATTTTCGTGTTCTTTCATTCATTCTGTTCTAAGTTTAAAATCAGTTTTTGTGTATGCTTTATTTGTTTTCTTTCTTTAAAAAATATTGTTTGACAAATCGAAAATATGCAGGTATTTTTTCACAATTCATAATAAAATAATATTAGAAATTAGAAAATTAAAAAGAAAATTATGATTAACAAATGAAAAATATACTCATTTTGAATATTATAATTATGCTTTTTTCTATAACATTATTCGTTCGACTGATCTAAATTATTATCCAAATTATTCTCCTTTTTATTTATAAAAAATAGAGAATTGTTAAATGTTTAATTCTTACAAGGAAATAATTCACATTATTTCTATTTCTTAATTTCAATTGTTTTAATAAAATTCAGTTTTTTTCGAAAATAAAGGAAAAAAATGTTTATAAATTATATTTGTCAGTTAGAGAATTTAATTAAAGATGAAATTGAAAATTTACGAATTTTTAAAAAATAAAGGAAAAAATTTTACTCAAAAAAATGTTCTGTTACATTTATTTCAGAATTTCTTTAATTGCACAATTATTCAAAAACATCAATAACTTCTTTTTTAAATAAATATTCAATTATTATTATTATTTTTCCATAGGAATTAAGATTTTCAAAAATTTCAAATTCAAACCTTTTTGAAATTAAACAACTTTAAAAAAAGATAAATTTGTAAAATTTAAAAAAATTTTAAAACATGAAGATATTGATTGCTCTGAGTCTTCGACTCGGAGTGATCGATTTCTTTATGTTTTATAATAATTAAAGATGTTCGAGAGATAAAGTAATTATTTTTTATTTTAAGAACTTACTGTAACTTCTTCAAAATTATTTTCATATTCAATTACTATCTAAAATTTTAACTAAAATTCATTTTTAAATTAATTTCTATCAGAAAATTCTACGAGAATTCTATTATTTAAATACAAAAGTAAATTATAGCATAAAAAATAAATAATAATAATAAATAATAATAATAATAATAATAATAATAATAATATTAATAATAATAATATTAATAATAATAAATAAATTATAGAATAATTCAATGATTCTTGAAATTTAATTCGTATAAAGAATTTTATTACCAAATTTTTTGATTAATTGATTTCTTTTGACGAATTTTAATAAAATTTTTAAAAATAATTACATTTTTCGAGAAATTCTATTAAAATTGTATTAAAAGTAATTGAAATTTTGCGATGAATTTTATTGTTTATAAAAATAATTGAATTATTGAGAAGAAACTTATAAAAAATGTGTATATAATAAATTCCTGTGAAATTTTTATTATTTAGGAAAATAATTAAAAAATGAACCGTTCGCTCGAACAACGGCTTAAGTTGATTTAAGCCGTTTTTTCAAAAGACGCTTACCATCCTGTTAATTAACATCTAAATTATAATGTTTGATTGGAACTGTTTAAAGCAAAACCTATTTAATTAAATAGTAATGCTTTAAATTACTTAGAATTTATAAATTAGTGTTAATTTTAAGACTTTCCAAAATGCCTCAAAAACACTTAAGCCGTTATTCGAGCGAACGGTTCAAATGTTTGCGTAGAAATTTAATAAAATTTTCCTTAAATAATTAAATTTTTTTTTTGGAAAATTTCATTAAAATAGTAGACATTGAAAATCCTTAAATTGAAGAACATTTTTGAAAAAAAATTAAAATTTTATTATAATTTTTTAAAATGATTGAATTTTGAAGAAGAATTTTATTATTTATTAAGATAATTGGGATTTTGACGAGACTTTTTTTTCTATTTTAAACATAATTGAATTTTGTGATAAGAATTTTATTACTTTTGAAAATAATTGAATTTCTGCAATTATTTGTAACTTTTTCAAAATTCCATTTTTTTAGTGTTTTTAACTAAAATTCTTCTATATAAATTCATAATTTTTAATAACTAATTAAATATATATATATATATATATATATATATATATATATATATATATATATATATTAACAAATTTAACTAATTTTAGAAGATTTTGAATTATTAAAATTTTACAAAAATTTAAGTTCTTTAAAATTTCTAATTAAATTCATTCAAATTATATTCCAATTTATATTTTATTTTTATAAAAAAAAAATTTGAATTAAAAATTTTTATATGTTCTATTATTATTTTTAAAATTGTTAATTTTATTTTAAAAAGTGAGTGAGAAGTCAGTCGAGCTCGAATTGTTGCTGGTAAAGAAATAAAATAAATAAAACAATGAAAAAATAAATAATGAAAAAACAAATAAATAATAATACAAAAATAGAAAAAAACAATTTAATAAATAATATAAAAAAGCGTTTTTTTGTATTAAACGGAAAAAATATCCTTTTTGTACCCAAAAAAAAATAGAAAAAATTTCCTCAACTTCAAGTTGGATCAAAAACGAAACAATGATTTAATAAGGAAAATTATTTACAACAGTTTAGTAAGGAAAATTAATTACAACAATTTAATAAGGAAAATAAGTTACAATTCAAAATGAAAAATTAAAGTACAACTGTTTAAAAAGAAGAAAAAATAAGTAATTAAATTTTAATTAATTAAAACTCGTTTTTTTATCAAATCTTTTCTGTGCCAGAAGAAAAATAACTTGCCATTAAATAAAAAATAAAAGAATTATTTTTTTTAAAGAAAATTAACTACAACATTTTAAATAGAAAAAAAATTAAGTAAAATATTTCAAACCGCAAGGAAAATAAAAAAAAATTCAAAACTAAAATTAAAGAAATATTTCTCTCAGCTCCCGTGTTTTTTCAAATAAAAAATATTGCGAATAAATAATAAATAAAATATTGGTAATAATTCAACTGTAAATAGCAATAAAGAAAAATGTTATAAAAAGTACAAAAAAATTCTGTGACTAAAATAAAGTGCGTGATGAATATTTTTTCTTTGTTATATATTATTGTCTATAAGTAATAACAATCAAAAATTGTATAAAGAGTAAAAAAAATTCTGAGAACAGAAAAAAATGTGTGATGAATTTTTTAAAATATTTTGTTAGCTATGAATAACAAAAAATTGTACAAAGGGTAGAAAATTGTGTAACTAAAAAAATTGTATAAATAATAAAAAAAATAGTGTTACTAGAAAAAAAATTTTATAAAAGACAAAAAAAATTGTGTAACTAAAAAAAATTGTGCAACTAAAAAAAATTGATATGACAGATTATTTTCTACTGTTATATTATTGTTGGCTATAAAAAAATAGCAAAAAGACAAAATTGTATAAGGGCAGAGAAAAATTGTGCAACTAGAAAAAAATGGTGTGTTGCATTTTTTTCAAATCTTTTATATTGTTGGCTTAATAGCAAAACAAAAATTGTATAAAAAACAAAAAGAAAATTGTGAAACTAGAAAAAAAATGGTGTGATAAATTTTTTTGTCATATTCTTGGCTATAAATAGCAAAAACAAAAAATTGTATAACATAAAAAAAATTGTGTAATTAGAAAAAAAAATTGTGTGATGAATTTTTTTTTCTTTAATAACGTTATATATTGTTGGCAAGGATATAAAAACCGTAATACAGGATGCGAAATAATTGAGTTTATCATCAGACATGGGATAATATTCTCGACTCTGTCATAATTTTGTTTTGTGAATAAAAGTGAAAGTGTTCGTGAGATTCTGATAGAATCGGCCACCGTGTTGAGGATTGGCGTAACTTTTTATAGTGACGAGTCGAAACATCGCATCTTCCTCTTTTTTGTACATGTAAATAGATATTAATAAAAAAGAATTGCATCTAAAGAAAAAAATTTTTTATTATATTTTATTCAAAATTATTAAAAATATATAGAAAAAGTAAAAAATATTAAAGAGTTGGAAATTTTTTACGGAAAAATTTAATTTATTCCTGAAATCGTAAAAAATAATGATTTTAGTATTTTATTTTTTTTTAAGAAGTCGATTAAACTTTTACTTCTTTTCCTTATTTATATCATCGATTTTATTATTTCTTTTAATAATAAGAATATAATAAGAATAATAAGAATAATAAGAATAATAAGAATAATAAAAATACTAATAATGGTAAATTGGTAATAAGAATCAAGAATAATAAGAATTATTTATTTATTTATTTATTTATTTACAAAACTAAACATGACAAGCACTTTAGCAATAATTGCGAACTATGGCAATTTAAACAAATACTAATTATAATAAAATAATAACAGTAATAAAATGTTTATCTCTTTGAGGAAAAAAATGCAACTTTAGTAAGAATTTTAATGAGAAAATATAATTTTCAATTCAACAAACATGGGAATTTTTATTTTAACTATTTAAAAAATCTGTAAATATTTATAAAAAGAAAAATTAACCTACTCTTTAAAATTTAAAGTAAAATAACTCTTTCAGTAGTATTGATAATAAATTTTAATATAATTATTAATGTAATAATTAATATTATATTAAATATTATTATAATAATAAATTAATTGAATTTCCTAAATTTAGAAAATTTAACAAACATGATAAGTTTAATAATAATAGTAGGCAAATTTAACGATTTTAAAAATTAAAAATAAATAAAATAATAGATAATAAATAAAGCGGTAAATAATAAACAAAATATTAAATATTTTATAAAATAGTAAACAAGTGAACAAAATATTTTTTAACGTAAAATATTTTCAAAAATTAAAAATTAGTAAAATTAATACATTAAAAAACATAAATATTAAACATTTTGGAAATTTTTTAAGTAAATTAATAATAGATAACAAACAATATTATTATAACAAAATTTAAATTCAAAACTTTAGGAATATTAATAAATATAAGAAACAAAATAGTAAATAGTAAATAAAATAGTAAGTAAACGAATAAGTAAATTAGTAAATATAGAAAATAGTGAATTAAAAAATAAAATACTAGAGTGTAAATGAAAAAAACTTGATAAATATTGTGTTAAACTGAATAATTCATAAAACAGAAAATCCAAAAATAAAGTAGAAAAGAATAAAGAAATTGAAAGTAAAAAAATATTATAGAATAAATAAAATAACAGTAACAAACAAAGTAATAAGAACAAAATAGTAAATAAGAAAAAATATAGTAAATTCGAAAATTAAACAGTAAAAATAAAGAAAATAAGAAGTAACAAACAATAAATATTAAATTAAATAATTAATTAAATAGTACCCACGTCGAAAAATTCCATGGAATTTCCGTGGAAATACTGCAAGTTTTATATATATTTATAAAAATGTTAAAATAATATTAAAATAAAAAACTTACAGAATTTCCTTGATTTTCCCCTAATTTCCGGACAAAATTTTCAATTTTTTCCTTACCCTAAAGAATATTCTCATTTACTATAAAAATCATTAAATACTTAAAAAAAACTGTTCTATTACATTTAATAACGAATTTTTTAATTGTAAAATTATTCCAAAACACCAATAAATTCTCTTTTAAATAAATATTTAATCATTATTATTATTCCATAGGAATTAAGATTCTTCAAAAATTTCAAATTCAAACCTTTATGAAATTCAACAAATTATAAGAATATTAATATTCAATATTCAAATTTACATAGAATTTTTCAAAAAACAAATCAAACTATTTACAAAAATTTTAATAAAATCCTTCCCAAGAATTCAATTATTTTTACAAGTAAAAGCATTTTTCACATGAATTCAATTATTTTCATAAATAATAAAATTTTTCATATGATTTCAATTATTTTTAATACAATTTTAAATAAATTCCTCAAAAAATTTAATAATTTTCAAAATTTTTTTGCAAGAATTCAATTATATTTCACAAATAATGAAATTCTTCGCTGAAATTAAAATATTTTCAGAATTTACCATTTTTAATAAAATTTCTTAAATGAATTCAATTATTTAAAAAAAATGTAATAAAATGCGTTTCAAGAATTCAATTATTTTCATAAATAATACAATTCTTTACAGGATTTCAATTATTTAAAAAAAAATTTAATAAAAATTCTTTGCAAGAATTGAACTATTTTCATAAATAATAAAATTCTTCACAGGATTTCAATTATTTATAAAAAATGTAATAAAAATTATTTACAAGAATTCAATTATTTTTAATATAATTTTAAGTAAATTCTTCGAAAAATGTAATTATTTTTAAAAATATTCCAAATTCAATTATTTTTAAAAATTCATGCTATAATGCTTTTAATTTTCAATTAATATGTAAAATTTTAACTAAAATTCATTTTTAAAAAAATTTTTGTATTAGAAAATTCTACGAGAATTCAATTATTTAAATACAAAAATAATTTATTGAATAAATTAATGTTTTTCTAAATTGAATCCTCATATCCATAATTTTTTCAACAAATTTTTAAATAATTCAATTTTTTCGACGAATTTTAATAAAATTTTCAAGAATAATTATATTTTTCGAGAAGTTTGATTAAAATTGTATTAAAAATCATTGAAATTCTATTATGAGTTTTATTATTTATGAAAATAATTAAATCTTGGTGAAAAAAAGTTTATCATTTTTGAAAATAATGTAATGTTTGCTTCAAATTTTATCAATACTGTTTTTAAATAATTGAAATGTTTTGAAAAATTTTATTATAAAATAGTACATATTGAAAATGATTGAATTGAGGAAAATTTTTGAAAATAATTGAAATTTTGCCAAGAATTTTATTAAAATTTTTGAAAATAATTACATTTTGGAGATGAATTATTTTATTTTTAAATTATTTATTTTTAAAAATTTGTAAATAATTGAATTCCTGTAAAACTTTTATTATTTATGAAAATAATTAAATATTTGAATTTAGAAAAAGTTTTGAAAATAATTGAATTTTGGAGAAGAATTTTATTACTTTTGAAAATAATTGAAATTTTTACGAGACTTTTTAAAAAAATTTTTTTAACAGAATTGAATTTCTACGAAGAATTTTATTACTTTTGAACATAATTTTCAAAAATGTAAGTTCTTTAAAATTTGTAATAAAAAATTTATTAAAATTGAAATTTTGTAAAATTTAAAATTAAAACCTCTTGAAGTTCATCTGTTTATGAAAATTGTAATCGTAACTGTTTTAAAATTCAATTAATTTTCAAACATTTAATGAGTTATTAAAAAAGAAAATTTTGTCAAAAATAGAAAAAATTGAAGATTTGGTATTAGAATTCGTGTCAATTTTATAGATTTTATGAGACAAACAAAAAAGACGCAAAAATTCAGAATTTTCTGATGAATTCTAAAAATTTAATTTTTTCCAGCACTTTTAATAAAAATCCCTGCCTTTTCCCTGATTTTCCTGATACCTATGACAAAACTGGAAATGTTAAAATATTTTTAAAATAAAAAACTTGCAGAATTTCCATGGAATTTCCAGGGGGTAATTCCATGAGATTTTTCGACGTTGGTTGGTAATAAAAAATAATAAAGAATAAATAAGACAGTCAACAGGAAAAAAACAAATTCAAAGCATTTGTGGACCGTGTTTTTCTCCTTTTTTTTGAAAAAACAAAACATTTTCTTGCATAACATTAAAAGGGGAGAATTTTCTTAAACTCTTGAATTAATGTTAAATATATACGTGCGCTGCACGTGTCTTTTGAATGCCGGAAGTAAAACCGCGTGCTTCGTCTTCACTTACATCAGCGTGAAATCTGCCGGACCTTTAGTAAAATACTTGGACGAAAAAGTCGCCACTGGATTATCAGTGAAAGTAACCCTGATGTTTGCATCAATGTGTGTATACATACATGTAATTGAGATACTTTATTTGGTGTATATGCGTGGTTCCTTTAACTTCCCGCAACCAATTTATTATTATCCCGGGCGCAGAGAAAGCATTTTTACCACTCTAATTTTTTTTCACTGGCTTTATTTCAATATGTGCCTTTTAACTCATACATCCAAGGCACTTAATTTCATTTTTAAACGAGCACCTTTCCAAACCGTTGGCTTTTATGTGCGGGATTGTAATTTTATATTTCGAATATATAATAATATTCTATTCAGTGTTTTATTATTAACGATTAATTATTTGCTTTTTTCGATTTTTATAATTCATTTTTATAATTAACAATAAATTGATATAGTTTTCGTATTCGGGATTCTTTATAAACATTCCTGGTTATTTTTATGCAATTCAATTTCTTTTGCTTTTTTTTAAACTTTTTACATTTAAATGTAATTATATTTTTCTAACTTATTTTTTTTTATTAGGCTCTTATAAGTCGAGAAATTATACTTAATATCAGTTTTAAAAAATTGATTAATTATTAACATAATTTCAAAAGTAGAAAAAGACTATTTATTGAAAGACAAGTACATTTACAAGTAGAAACAGATGTCATTAGTCAGACAATGAGAAAATATGATAAAAAAATTTTGTAAAGTAGTTTAATTTCTTATTTGAAATCCAAAAAGTATATAGAAATTATCTGATAAGTAGAAAAAGGAAATTAGGTACGACAATAGTTAATTTCTAAGTAGAAACAGTTTTTATTAGTCAGACAATCCGAAAAACGATTTTAAAAAAATTAATAAAGTAATTTATTTTTTATTTAAAATTCCAAAATTTTAAGGAAATTATTTGATAAGTAGAGAAAGGAAATCAAATAGGACAATAGTAAATTTTTAAGTAGAAACAGTTTTTATTAGTCAGACAATCCGAAAAACGATTTAAAAAAAATTAATAAAGTAATTTATTTTTTATTTAAAATTCCAAAATTTTAAGGAAATTATTTGATAAGTAGAGAAAGGAAATCAAATAGGACAATAGTAAATTTTTAAGTAGAAACAGTTTTTATTAGTCAGACAATCCGAAAAACGATTTTAAAAAAATTAATAAAGTAATTTATTTTTTATTTAAAATTCCAAAATTTTAAGGAAATTATTTTATAAGTAGAGAAAGGAAATCAAATAGGACAATAGTTAATTTCTAAGTAGAAATAGTTTTTTTAGTCAGACAATGAGAAAACACTATGAAAAAATTAGTACAGTAGTTTATTTTCTTATTTAAAATTCAAAAATTATATAGAAATCTTTTGATAAGTAAAAAACGGAAATCAAGTAGGACAATAGTTAATTTCTAAGTAGAAACAGTTGTTATTAGTCAGACAATGGAAAAAAGTAAATAATTATATTAAATACTTCATTTATGTATTTATACGAAAAAATTAACCAAATTGTCTGATAAGTAGAAAATGAAAATAAAGAGGAAAATAGTTAATTTCTAAGTAGAAACAGATATTAGGAGTCAGACAATGAGAAACCAGGATAAAAAATTAATAAAGTAGTTTTTTCTTATTTGAAATACAAAAATTGAATAAATTAGCTAATAAGTAGAAAAAGAAAATCATGTAGGACAATAGTAAATTTCTAAGTAGAAACAGTTTTTATTAGTCAGACAATGATAAAACAATAAAAAAAATATGTAAAAAAATTGTTTTACTTATTTAAAATCCAAAAATTATATACAAATCTTTTGATAAGTAAAAAACGGAAATCAAGTAGGACAGTGGTTAATTTCAAAGTAGAAAGAGCGGTTATTGGTCAGACAACCAGGAAATACGATAAAAAAAATTTAAAGAAATTGATTTACTTATTTCCAAGTCAAAAATTTTAAATAACTATTTGATAAGTAGAAAAGGACCATCCATTTTGATAGGACAAGAGTTTATTTTTAAGTAGAAACAGTTGTTATCAGTCAGACAATGAAAAAAAGTAAATATTATGTTAAATACCTAATTTTCTTATTCAAAACTCAAAAAATAATACAAATCAACAGATAAATAGAAAAAGATAAAGTAGTTCATCAATAGAGCATTATTAAGTAGAAACAGTTGTTATCAGCCAGACAGAAAAGAAATATGTTGATTACTTCATAAACTTATGTAAAAATCAAAAAATTATACATGTTATTTTATTAGTAAAAAAACAATCTATTGGAAAAATAGTTTATTTTTAAGTAGAAAAAGTTTCAATTAATCGGACAATGAATAAAAGACAAAAAATTATATGAAATACAAAGCAATTTAATTTTTTTCCCCTCTAAAGTAAGCAATTTTATTTTGAATCACTTTCAAATTTTTAAAAAGTGCTTTAATTACAACTAGATTGAAATTCAAAGTGAAAATAGTCGCGCTTGGTCAGACAGATAAACTTTCAACTGAATTTTGAAAAAAAAACAAAAAAATTCGTCTTTTTGTTATGAAAATTATATATGAAAACATTAATTTTATTTATAGCAAGGAAGAAATCAACAAGTGTGACACAATTATGACTGTAAGTAGAAAAAGTGGTTCCAGTCAGACAAATAAGTAATGTGAATTCTTCAAATAAATGAAACACTAATTTTTCGTCTGGTGGTGTCTCAACAAAAAAAAGTTATATGTTAAAAGCCCGTCGTTCGTTGATGAAGCACCGAAATTCATTTCCAAAAGTAGAAACAGTTTTTAGTAGTCAGACAACGAGGGAAATTTTTTTAATGAAACAATTCATTGACGTATTTAAAATAAAAATAAAAATTATGATTCAGTTAATCAGAAAAGTAGAAAAAGATGTTCTTATTGCACAAAATTCAAAAATTAAGTATAGAAAAACCTGTCATAGTCAGACAATGAAAGATATTCATTTTGTAAAAAAATAGAAATTTTGTTACTTCAAAACTATTTTGTTAGACTTGTACTTAATTTAATTCCTATAAGTAGAAAAAGTGCTTCAAATGAAAACAAATAAAATAAAAAGTAAAATTTTGCAAAAAAAAAACTTTTTTCGGTTAATTTATCGCACTATTTCTTAGTTGCAAAAAAATATTAAAAATTGTAATGTTTAATTATTTTGAACTACTTTATGTATAAAAATTTCGTTTGCAATCATCTTGTTAGTAACTAGAAAATAAAGAAAATTGTACAAAATTCGAGTTTTAAGTAGAAAAACTTGTTACAGTGAGACAATGAAAGTTATTTAATTTGTAAACAAATAAAAATTTTTTTACTATAAAACTATTTTATTAGAGTTGTATTTAATTTCATTTCATTTCATTTCTATATACGTAGGGAAAATGCTTAAAGTGAAAACTAATGAAATACAGAATAAAATTTGCAAAAAAAACTTTTTTCGGTTAAGTTATCGCTCTATTTCTTAGTTGCAAAAAAATATTCAAAATTGTAATGTTTTATTATTTTGAACTACTTTAAGTAAAAAAATTTCGTTTGCAATCATCTTGTCGGTAACTGAAAAATAAAGAAAATGGTATAAAATTCGAGTTTGTAGTAGAAAAACTTGTCATAGTCAGACAATGAAAGTTTCTTAATTTCTAAAAAAATAAAAAATTTTTTACTTGAAAGCTATATTATTAGTTGTATATTTAATTTCACTTAATTTAATTTTTATAAGTAGGAAACATGCTTCAAGTAAAAACGTATGAATTAAAAAGTAGAATTTGCAAAAAAATCTTTTTCGGTTAATTTATTGAACAATTTCTTAGTTACAAAGAAAATTATTTAAAATTTTAATTTTTTTAAATTATAAGTAGAAAATAGTAGAAATTAAGTAGAATTAAGTAGAAAATTTTCCTTTTAATCAGCTTGTAAATACTAGAAAAAAAATTTCACAAAATTAGATTTTTAAGTAGAAAAACATTTTTTAGTCAGACAAGGAACTATAAGCAAAAATTTAAAAATCATCTATAATATTATAATGTAAAATACTATATTATATTTTCAAAATATAATATATTACTGTTCTTTATTATTTTAGATTTTTCTTATTTTTGTTTAAAATTTTTATGTAAAAAATGCTAAAAAAATTTCTCTCCAAAGTAGAAAAATGCGAGTATTTTGAACAAAATTCAAAATCTCAAGTAGAAAAAGAAATTCCAGTAAGACGACAAATCTATTTTTTTAAAATTCTAATATACTTTTTGATATAATTTTGCCCTTTTTCATATTTCAAAAACTTCATCAACTTTTTTTCGCATTCAATAATTTTGAGTTATAAATTATTCGCCATTCATTATTCATTCACAGAGTATATTATATTTTGAGTATTCATTTCAAGTTTCTATTTTATTTATTTCGAGTAAAATTATTGAAAGAAACTTTTTTTTACCCATTTTCGTGCGTCTATAAAATGTCACATAAATGTCAAATTATGGAGACAAAAACAAGAGGAGAATAGAGAAATAGATAAAAAAACATAAAATTAAATAATTTTGTCACGCTTGATTATGTAATATATGGTGAGTATATACATATAAGGAATATAAATATATGTATATATTCATAAAATGTGACTGAAAAAGTGCCTTCAACGCCAAGAGATGCACAATGTTGCTACTGTATGTACACAAGTTTTTGCGTAATTTTTGGCATCCATCCACTCCTCTTTGATCAATATCTGTATGAAAAGTGGCAACACATTTACGCAAATAAAATTCGTATTTACTATTCAGCACATTCTATTACCGAGCGCACTTTTCATGCTATTCGACTTTTCAAATTGTTGTCCATTCAATATATTTCGAAATAATATATATAATTTTATACTTTAAAATCGACCTACTTCTTTTCTTCACTTTTTTTCGGTTTTATTTTTATTTTACTTTTTTTCAAGGTTTTTTCATTTCAGCTTTTTTTTTATGACACGTATTTGATCATTTTTCTTTGTATTTGCTCAACTGGGTTTTTTTAAGTATCAAAAATAATAATTATCGATTATTATTTTTATTATCGATATATATTTTGTTTTATATTTGATCAACTGTGTTTCTCTTATTATGTTAAAATAATAATTTCGTGAATTGATAAAGATTTTTTTCTGTTAACTGAAAAAGCGGAAATAAGTAAAATATGAATTTAAATTAAAAAAATTTACCAGTTAGAAAAAGTGGTGAATTATTGAAATATTTTTGTAGATTAATTTTAAGTAGAAAATTAAGAAAAAAATATGTATTTTTAAATTTAATTCAATTTAAAAACAGAAAATTAACCTGTTAGAAAATAGGGTAAATTTTTCAAATATTTTTGTAGATTATTTTTAGGTAGAAAATTAAGAAAAGGGTTAACAAAAACTGAACTTTCTTTTTCCCTGACTTTTCCCTGATTTCCAGAAAAAATTTCAACTTTTTCCCTCACCCTAAAGAATTGTAAAATTTTTCGAAAACATCACTAACTTTATTTTTAAATAGATATTTAAAGTATTTAATATTTAACTATTAAAATTTAATATTTAAATATTTAATCATTATTATTTTTACATAGGAATTAAGATTTGCAAAAACTTTAAATTTAAACCTTTTTGAAATTAATCAACATTAAAAATATTGTTATAAAAACATGAAGAAACTATTTTCTAGAATTTATAACTACAATTCTTCTTTAAATCAATTATTTTTAATAATTCTTGAAAAAGTTCTTTAGGAATTTTCAAATTCATTTGTTTAAAATTCCATTTTACCATAGATTTCGATTATTTGGAAATTCTTCATTTAAATAGATATATTAGAAAATAAAAAGTTCTAATAATTAAAAAAAATTCGAATAAAATTTTGGAGAAAATTAGTTTAACCGAATTTTTAATTTAAAAGTATGAAAAATTCAGATTTTCAAAGATTTTAATTTAAAACCTTTTCAAAATTCAATTATTTCTATAAATTTACGCTATAATGCTTTTAATATTCAATTATTATTTCAAATTTTAACCGAAATTCATTTTAAAATAAATTTTTATTAGAAAATTCTACGAGAATTCAATTATTTAATTACAAAAATAAATAATTCATTGAATAGTTGAATGTTTCTTAAAATTGAATTTTTATGAAGAATTTTATCAACAACTTTTGAAAATAATTAATTTCTTTTAAGGAATTTAGTAAAAATTTTACAGAAATTTATTAAGTTAAATAATTTTATCATAATTTTTGATAATAATTAAAAACTTTTGAAGAATTTTATTAAAATTTTTAAAAATAATTGAACTCATGAAAAGAATTAATTACAATAATAATTTATGAAAATAATTGCATTGATGCGAAGAATTTTATTCAATTTTGTTTAAATAATTGAAATTTTTTCTAGAATTTTATTGCAATTTTTGAAAATAATTGACTTCTTGAGACGAACTTCACAACCTATTTATAAAAATAACTTAATTTTTAATGAGAATTTTTCAAAAATTTTGAAAATAATTGAACTTCTCCAAAGTATTTTATTGCTTTTCAAAAGAATTGAATTCTTGTGATAGATTTTGATATTTATCATAATAATTGAATTTTGGAAAAGAATTTCATTAAAATTCCTTAAAATAATTGATTTTATGGAAAGAATTTTGTTGTTTACTAAAATAATTGAATTCTTTTGCAGAATTACTTAAAAAATTTTGAAAATAATTGATTTTCTGCGACAAATTAAAAGTTATTTATGAAAATAATTGAATTATTATAATTGCAACGCATTTTATTATTATTGAATTATTAAATGTTTCTTAAAATTGAATTCTTTTTTTCTTTTAAATTGAATTTTAAAAGAAATTTTTATGATAATTGCATTTTTGAGAAATTTATTTAAAATTATATTAAAAATATTTGAAATTCTACGATGAAAATAATTCAATTCAAAAAAGAAATTTTATTTATGAAATTAACTGAATGTTTTCGTAGAATTGTATAAAAAAATAATTGTTTTCAATAATTAAATTTCGTGACAAATTTTATGAAAATAGTAAATATTTGAAAATTATTGAATTGCGAAAAATTTTTGAAAATAATTGAATTTTGCAATGAATTTTATTAAAATCCCTAAAAGTAATTGGATTTCAGTGATGAATTTTATTTATGAAGATAATTGAGTAAAACTATGGAAATAATTAATTAATATTAAAAATTTCGTTCTTATCAAAAATAAAAAAAAAATTATTAAAGGTTTTGTATTAGAATTCGTGTTACGTTCATAGTTCACGAGGCAATCTCGCTGACTTGTGGAAACCCTGAAGAAACAAATATATTTTGTTAAATTTAAATTCAATTTAAAAAATAAATAATAAAAATTATAAAAAAGCAGTAAACTGTTAAAATATATTTGTATAAAAATTATAAAAAAAAAAATCTCCGATGTATAGAATTAATTATACCTCATGTAACATTTGTCCAAAGAAAAAGAAATTTGAATAAATATTCTTTATACAGATAGACAAATTTGTAGTCATTGATTTGAAAAAGAAAAAAATAGTAATTTTATATATGCGTGATTCAAGACAATTAGTATGAGTTTGTTTTATTTATACACATATATATATTTAGAGTTTATAAATGCAGAAGAAGTTCTCCAGGTAAGTGTAAATGTTCCTTTCACTAGCGGAAGTGAACAGTTGAGAGAGCAACGCAGGTCATCATTCGTCCGTACATTTAATACTATTAAGCAAAATACTGATGGTAGAAAGAATAACGATTAATAGCACACTCGTTTTATCTCACAATGCTACTGCAAAAAGTTTATTCTCGCAATATTTCCAAATAAAAATATCAAAAACTGACAAATTTTTTTATTAATATTATAAGCATTACCGATAGAATAAAAATATTCGAATTGATTTTTTTTAACAAAGAAAATTGAAAATAATTATTGATAATCAATAAAAATAAAATAATATATGTAGAGTTTACTAATTTTTAGCAGAAAACTACTAACTATTAATAAAAGAATACTAATTTAATAGTTGAAAATACAAATTTAGTAGTAGAATATTACTAATTAGTAGAAAACTATTATTAACTTTTAGTTTTAAAAAACTACTACTTAATAGTAGACAATTACTAATAAGTAGAAATCTACTAATTTAGAAGTAAAAAAATACTAACTTTTTGTAAAAAACCTACTAGTTAAAATTTTAAAATTACTAATAAGTAGAAATCTACTAATTCAGTATTAAATTTTACTAGTTAATAGTAGAAAATTACTAATAAGTAGAAATCTTCTAATTAACAAGTAAATACTACTAGTTAATAGTAGGAAATTACGAATTAGTAGAAAACCAATCAATTTAAAAAAAAAATCTAGTTGATAATGAAAAATTACTAATAAGTAGAAATCTATTAATTTAGTAGTAAAAAATACTAACTTTCAGTAAAAAAAACTACTAGTTAATATTAGAAAATTACTAATAAGTAGAAATCTTCTAATTAACAAGTAAATACTACTAATTAATAGTAGGAAATTACTAATAAGTAAAAAAGTATTAAGTATTAGTTACAAAATTACTAGTTATTAGTAAAGAAAATACTAATTAAGTAGCAGAAAATTACTAATTAGTAGAAAACAATTCTTGTTAATAGTGGAAAATTATTAATAAGTAGAAATCTACTAATTTAGTAGTAAAAAGTACTAACTTTCAGTAAAAAAAACTACTAGTTAATATTAAAAAATTATTAATAAGTGGATATCTTCTAATTTAGTAGTAAATACTACTAGTTAATAGTAGAAAATTACTAATAAGTAGAAAACCATCAATTTTTAGTTATTAGTAAAAAATACTAATTTAGTAGTAGAAAATGACTAATTTGTAGTAAACTATTATTAACATTTAGTAAAAAAAACTACTAGTTAATAGTAGAAAATTACTAATAAATATAAATCTACTAATTTAGAAGTAAAGTAACTAACTTTTAGTAAAAAACAACTACTAGTTAATTGTAGAAAATTACTAATAAGTAGAAATCTACTAAGTAGAAATCTAGTATTATAAGTAGAAATCTAGTAGTATTAGTAAATACTACTAGTTAATAGTAGAAAATTACTAATATGTAAAAAACTATTTAGTTCTCGTTAAAAAATGACTAGTTTTTAGTAAAAAAAAAAAATTAATTTAGTAGTAAAAAATTACTAATTATGAGAATTAGTGGAAAACTACTGATTTCACGTTAAATTTTCTATACTATTAATTTTATACTATTAAATTAGTACTTTTCTACTAAAAATTTAAAAAATCTTTACAATTTACTTGGTAAACGAAACCATGCACTCTAATTAGTAGAAAAATACTAATTCTTTTTTAGAGAGTAGATAATAATTATTAAAATAGTTAAATAAAAATTTTAGTTGTTAGATAAAAATGAAAATAGTTGCAACAAAATTTAAACAATTGAATAACCAACAAAACAGTTACAAAATAAATTTAAATAATAGACTAACGAATAAAATAGTTACAACTACCTTTAAATACCTAATTTTATAATAATTAACATAGAAAAAGAAATTTAAATAGGTAATTGCGATAATAATTAAAATATAAAAAGATTTGAATAATTCGATAATAACCAAAAGTAGTTAAATAATAACAAAAAAAAATTTGAAACAATTGGCAAAAAATTAAAATAGGAAAAAAATTTAAACAAATGCAAAAAAACAATTAAAATACGTACAAAAAGTTTGAAGTATAATTAAATAATATTTAAAATAGTTTCAAAAAAATTAAAATAATTGGATAACAACTAAAATTAGTTACAAAAATTTTTAAATAATTGGATAATAATAAAAATATTTCAAAAATTTTTTAATAACTGGATAAAAATTAATATATAATTATATGGATGTTGAAATATTTATACAAAACTGTAAATGCTCATATTTATCATACAAATATAATTATTAATTGTTTATAAAAGGAATTAGCATTTTTAGGAAATATGTTTTATAGAAGAGCGAAACTTAATTACATTTATAAGGAATTGATAGAGATTCTTACAAGTAGCTGCTGATAAGAATATTTATATCGTAAACAGGTAAATTTCGTGCGAAACATTTAAGAAGAACAATTAATCAAAATTATTTTTTTCTACTTTGTACATAAACGAGAATATTTTCCTAAAAACGCTTATGCAACACTAATAGATAAGAATTAATAATCAGTAAACAGGCATTTCAGGTAATCGAAAAGCAGAAAAAATAAAACAATCTAAAAACTACTGAATTATTAATATTGATAAAAATTAAATTCACTTATTTTTCCCCCTTAATTATTGTCAATATTACATCACTTATTTTTATTCCTACAAAATTAAAAATCGGTGAACGAAATTCCAAACAATTTTTAAATAAATTCTGTCAGAGTATTTTATTTTAAGAAAATTCTAAATTTTGTCACTTACTTTCCTTTATTTTTCTTGAAAAAAAATTAGTCAATTTCTTAAATTTTAAGTAAAATTAAAATTTTTAAATTAAATCTTAAATTTTAATTTTAAAGTAAAATTTTAATTTTTAAATTAAATCTTAAATTATAATTTTAAAGTAAAATTTTAATTTTTAAATTAAATCTTAAATTATAATTTTAAAGTAAAATTTTAATTATTAAATTAAATCTTAAATAAAAATTTTAAAGTAAAAAAAATATATCGAGCATTTTATACACGAAAAAATATTACCTGAAACACTATATTAGCGAAATTTTTTAATTGATTCAGTTAAACCTTTCGCTGTTCTAAAGAAAATTATCGTTGTTTTACGTGAAGCTTTTTTTCGTATACGGTATTATTTTCCAAATGCATTTAAATAAATAAATAGAAAATAAAAATACAATGTAAATGTCCGTCTGACCATTAGAGGAATTTTCTACTTCAAGAATTCCGCAAGTGTTGTACATACAAAAAGTGAAAGTATCCGAACTGATAAAACTAGGAAAATCTTTTAGCTCATCCTAAATGATGATGAAAACATGTAAAAATATGACACACATTTTTTTTTTTTTTTTTTGCAAATATAAAAAAGTATAAAATTAAAATTTGTTTATTTTAATTCTTATTCAAATTTTTATTTTTATCAATACTTTTTGAATAAGAAATAAGTGCCTTATTAAAAAATTGTATTCATTTGAAAAATAATTGTCTAGAAATCTTATGGAATAGACATTATGTCATAAAATCAAAATATTGTAGAATTATCAGGAAAAGATATAAAACATTTATTAATATTTATTGCTATTTCACTGAGACAGCCGAGAAGTTAAAAGCAGCCATTTGAGTAAATATTTTACATCTAAGGCAGATAATTTTTTTTTTTCTACGACTCTTTTCATACTTGAGAAGATGAAAAATAATACTTTTAAACAGATTTCTTCAATTTTTTCAATCGAAATTTTTTTCTTCTTTTGTTTGTTTCCTTTTTGAATTAAGTATAAATTGCACTTTTCTTGCTTTTTTCATAGAGTCATAAAAAAAAATTCCAAACCGAAAACAAAATTTCTTATTATTCATGAATATTAATTTATTTAATTTTTTGATATTAAATATTAATATTTCTTTAATTATTCAATTTAATATTATTAATAAATGAATATTAAATTTTTATTTAATTAATTTAATACAAATTTTCAAATTTTAATTCTTTGATTCCTTCCATTTATAAAGTTTTGCGAATTTTGACCGCCATATTGGATCCGCCATTTTAGATTTTGTAAAATTGACGTTGGATTCATAATCAGCGACCGAGTAGTTATTGAGCTTATATAAAAATTATTAAATTATTTATAATTATTTTACAAATCATAACGTAAAATTTTATTTTTTGTTATAATAACAAAATTGTTATAAATTTTTTGCATTAGAAATTTTTTTAAACAATAAAATAAATTTTTGGCTCGTTGGCGTTTAGAAATTAAAAATACTTTAATTTTTGTCTAAGTTATAAATTTATTTGAATGATAAATTAAGAAAAAAAAATTAATTTATTAATATTTTATTTAACTATAATAATCGTCGTATTCTGTCCAGTTCTGCTTCTTAAACAAAGTACAAGATTTGAGTAAAAAAAAATGTTATAATTCAAATTTTTTTTTAAGAAATTTTTAATTTAGTTTGGAAAAAATATTAACAAAATTTCTATTTGTTAAAAACGATTGTAAAATTATTGGAAAACATCAACAACTTCTTTTCTAAATAAATATTTAATCATTATTATTTTTCTACAGGAATCCAAGATCTTCAAAAATTTTAAATTCACACCTTTTTGAAATTTAACAATTTATAAGAATATTTATTAGAAAAAATGAAGAAATTGATTACTCCGAGTCTTCAATAATTGAATACGTATTTAAAAATAAACACTTCAAATAATTTCAGAAAAAAATTCAATTAAACTTTCTCAAAATTCAATTATTACTAAAATTCATACTATAATGCCTTTTAATATTCAAATATTATTTAAATATTTGAATAATTTGAATAATAAATATTCAATCTAAAATTTAAACTGAAATTCATTTTTAAATCATTTTTTATTATAGAAAATTCTACGAGAATTCAATTATTTAATAGCAAAAATAAATAATTTATTGAATAATTCAATGTTTCTTAAAATTAAATTCTCATAAAGATTTTTATTAAGAAAAAATACATTTTTCGAGGAATTTGATTAAAATTGTATTAAAAATAATTGAAATTCTCCGATGAGTTTTATTTATGAAAATAATTCAATCTCTATAAAAAAAATTTGATTATTTATTGAAAATAATTAAATTATTGCGAAGAAATTTATACAAAATTTGTAAATAATAGAATTCGTATATGAAATTGTGGACAATTTTTGAAAATAATTGAAATTTTGCCAAAAATTTTATTAAAATTTTTTTAAAAATTGAATTCTTGGGAAGAATTTTATTAAAAATTTAAAAATAATTGAATTTTTGAGAAAAATTTTATTACTTTTGAAAATAATTGAATTTCTGATATAATTTATAACTTTTCTTCAAAATTCAATTATTTTAGAGTTTTTAACTGAAATTCATATTTAAAGAAAAATGTTTTGAGTATTGCAAAAATATTTTTCACAAAATAGAAAAAGAAATAGCTTCAAACAATTTGAAGCAAAAAAAAAAAAAAAAAAAAAAAAAGAAGACATTACAGAGGGTGAGAGAGGAGAGATTTGAGAGAAAGAGAAAAGGACAAAGAATTAGGAAATGAATGAGAGAAAAAAAAAGTGTGAGAGAGGAAGAGAGCTGAGAAACAGGTAGGAGAAACTCGAGCGTAGTGCACGTGACCTCTTGAAAGGTCGCTCTTCCACGACTTTAAAGAAGAAAGCGGTCCGATATAAACACCAACGTGACTGTAGAAACGATGTGGTTCATCGTCACACTGTATGATTATAAACATTCTAACGACCTTAACATAATGGCAAGTCATTTATCACTCGGTTTTCAATCATATATACATGTATATCTATACAAGAGGCGTGCGGAAATTATCTCCTATATTTGTCTGACATACACTGTCATAATAAACCAACTAATATTCTCTTTTGAATGAAAAAAAAACCACAAAAAAAATTATAATTGAAAATCAATTTCCAATAATAACTTCATTTTGGTCCATGGAAAAATATTTACTGTCTTGTATTTTTTTCTTCTTCTATTCCTTTTTCTTTTTATTTTTCTTAACTAATTTCTATCCATTTCATAAGTATTTAATTTAATTTATTTCTTTTATTTTATTTACTTAATTTACTTAATTTATTCCTTGATTTATTTTATTTATTTCGTTATTAGTTTGTTTTATTTATTGTTTTTTTTACTAAATTTTATATAATAAATAAATAATAAATTTATTTTTACGAAATATACAACATCCCAAAATTATAATCGAATGATTTTGACTTTTTCCCTGACTATAAAAAATATTCTGAATCACTCTAAAAATTATTAGATATTGAAATGAATGTTCTATTACATTTATTCACAAATTTCTTTAAAAGTAAAATTATTCAAAAACATCAATAACTTCATTTTTAAATAAATATTTAAGTATTATTATATTTGCATGGGAATTAAGATTTTCAAAATTTCAAATTCAAACCTTATGAAATTCAATAAGTTATAAGAATATTATTATAAAACATAAAGATGATCGAGTGATAAAATCATTATTTACTGTAACTTCTTTGAAATTATTTTTATTATTTCAATTCAATTATTATTTTTTACAATATTTTAAAATAAAATTCTTCTTTAAATCAATTATTTTATATTTTTAATAATTTTTGATAAAGTTCGTTGGAGAATTTTTAAATTCATTTTTTTACAATTCAATTTTATGAAATATCGATTATTCGGAAATTTTTTAATTGAATATAATTATATACATTAGAAAATAAAAACTAGAAATAATTAAAAAAAATTTCGATTAAGCTTTTTGAAAAAATTAATTCCATAAAATTTCTAATTTAAAGTGTGGAAAATTCAAATTTTCAAAGATTTTAATTTGAAACCTTTACAAAATTCAATTATTTCTAAAAATTGCAATTATTAGGAAATTCTCCAAAATCAATTATTATCAAAAAATTTAACTGAAATTCATTATTTTAAATCAATTTTTATTAGAAAACTCCACGAGAATTCAATTATTTAAATATAGAAAAATAAATAATTTATTGGAAAATTGAGTAATTTTTTGAAATTGAAATTTCATAAAAGAATATTTTATCAATAAATTTTTAAATAATTGAATTCTTTCGACGAATTTTGTGCGATGAATTTTATTATTTATGAAAATAATATTGAATTATTGCGAAGAATTTTATAAAAAAGTTTAAAACAATTGATTTTTTTTAAAACGTATGCGAATTCTATTTTTAATAATTGAATTACGGTGAAATTTTTATTATTTTAGAAAATAATTGAATATTCGTGTAGAATTTTGTCAAAATTGTTTTTAAAAAATTGAATTCTTTTATGAAATTTTATAAAAATAGTAGATATACAAATTATTCAATTAAGAATAAAAATTGAGATTTTGCCATAAATTTTATTAAAATTTTTGAAAATAATTGAATTTTATTACTTTTGAAAATAATTGAATTCTTGGGAAATTTTTATTTTTTTGGAAAATAATCGTGTAGAATTTTATCAAAATTTTTGTTTAATAATTGAATTCTTTTGGAAAATTTTATTAAACTGGTAGAATATTGAAAATCATTAAATTAAGGAAAATTTTTTTAAATAATTGAAATTTTGCTATGAATTTTATTGAGATTTTTGAAAATAATTAAATGTTAATGTAGAATTTTATCAAAATTTTTGTTTAATAATTGAATTCTTTTGGGAAACTTTATTAAAGTACCTAGTAGAATATTGAAAATCATTGAACTACGAAAAATTTTGGAAAATATTTAAAATTTTGCCATGAATTTCATTAAGTATTTTGAAAATAATTGAATTTTATTACTTTCGAAAATAATTCAATTATTGTGATGAATACTATTATTTATGAAAACTATTAAATTTTGCAATAAATTTTATTAAATACCTGAAAATAATTGAATTTTGTCGAAGAATTTTCCTATTCATTTATAAAGATAATTGAAATGTTGACGACATATTTTTTTTTAGATTTTTTACAAATAATTGAATTCTTGTGATGAATATTGTTATTTATGAAAATATATCTATAATTGAATTTCAGTGAAGAATTTTGCTATTCATAAAGATAATTGAAATATTGACAAGAATTTTTTTTCTAATTTTTGAAAATAATTGAATGTCTGGAAATAATTTTAATTTTTATTAAGACAGTTAAATTCTGTCAAAGAATTGCGTTAAAATTTTTAAAATTGAAATTTAAAAAAAAAAATTTTAATTTTTAAAATTTTAACAGAATTAAAATTAAAATTTTCCAAAAAAATATTCTATTAAATAATTTTGCAAGTAATCACTTCATGGCATTTCTCCAGTGGAATTAAGTTATTTAAAATAAATTATTGTCAGAAATAAAAAAAAAATTGAAGTTTTTTTTTAGAATTCGTTCTCCTAATTTCATACTTTTTAAGGCAAACAAAAAAAAAACAAAAAATTCAGAATTTTCTTAAAAATTCTAAACATTTAATTTTTTTCAGTAGTTTTAATAAAAATCCCTGACTTTTCCCTGAATTTCCTGACCTATAGATTCAATAAATTAGTCTTCGAAAGAGGACTAATTTTTTTCCAATTCAAAAAAAAAAAAGAAAGAAAAATAAACGAACGTACTCTAGGATTTAATGAAAAAAGGAAGAAAAAATGGGACAAGAAATGTCAAGAGAGGTAAAATCAGATGTGGATTTAATGAAAGAAGAGTCGTAATCGTGGGACGACGAGTCGTTTACTCAAGTGTAGCACTTGTTGCTAACAAGGTTGTAAGTAGTTGCTACGATTACGCAAATTGCTTATGGGAAACGGAGCATGGCTGCATTTAACTGGACTTTATTACGCAAGAGAGGATACTTCTCCCTGCTCCTGCAAAATGTAAACCACATGTGTCTAATACACACGCAAACACACAAACACATTAGATGTGAATAAACATAAACTGCAATCGTAAATTCATTGAGCGTGAGTCAGGTATGTATTCATATACTATATACATACACATTTGTATAAAATTCACTCTTCTCCATAAGAGATAGGTGAATACATATATATGTATATAATGTACGCGCAATGAACCTTTTTTGATCCTTGACCCCTTACAACAAAATATGCCTCATTTCTCTTATTATATCTATGATCCACGATAATGTCCCTGCAAACGTGTTGTTTCTTCAGAAAATCCCCAATCATCCTTTATTACTCTAAAGGAGAGAAGAAACGATAATCTTCATTATGTAATTTTCATATATGCCATTTACGTTTCAAAAAAGAAAAATTCTTTTTTTTTATTTTCAACAAAGGTTTTTGCTATAAGAAGCAAGTGCTTACTAACGGTGCTTTTTTTTTAAAAAAAAGTGTTTTTTTTTTAAACCAAAATTACAGGGTTGACACAAAAATTTATTTTTGTTTTTCCCTAACTTCTCCCCGATTTTCAAAAAAAAATTTTAATTTTTCCCTGACCCTGCAGAATATTCTGATTCACTTTAAAAATTACAAGCAACAATTCGCGCGCGACTGACTTCTTCCTTGTATTTTTAAATAAAATTAGCAATTTTAAAAATAATAGAACGTAAAAATGTTGTATTCAAAGTTTTTTTTTATAAAAATAAAATATGAATTGAAATGTATACTTTTATTAATATTATTATAATTATATAGTAATAATATATTCTGACATAGGGAATTCAGGGAAAAGTCAAGAATTTTTATTAAAAGTACTGAAAAAAATTTAATTCTTAAAATTCATGAGAAAATTCTGAATTTTTGTGTCTTTTTTGTTTGACTCATATAAACTATAAAATTACCACGAATTCTAATTTTACAAAACCTTCAATTTTTTTCAATTTCTAACAAAAATTTATTTTTAAATAACTTAAATCTTGAACAACTATATATCATAAAATAAATAAATTATTTACTGAAAATTTTACTTCAATATATTGCAAAATTAATTCAATTTTAAGTTGCGTTTACAATTTTCATACATATAATTGAACTTCAAAAGGTTTCACTTTGAAATTTTATAAAATTTCAATCTTGAATGAATTTAATTACTAATTATAAATCTTCTACAATTAGTTAAATTTCTCAATGTATATTAAAATTAATTATTAAAAATAATGGAATTATAGAAGAGTTTTAGTTAAAAAAACTAAAAAATTGAATTTTGAAAAAGTTACAAATAATTTCAGAAATTCAATTATTTTCAAAAATAATAAAATTCTTATTACAAAATTCAATTATGTTTAAAATTAAAAAAAAAAATTCGACGAAATCCTAATTATTATCTTTATAAATAAAAAAAATTCTTCTTCAAAATTCAATAATTTTCAAAAATTCTCTCCTCATTTCAATGATTTTCAATATCTACTATTTTAATAAAATTAGCTAAAAGAATTCAATTATTTAAAAACAATTTTACTAAAATTGTACGTAAACATTTAATTATTTTCATAAATAACAATTTTTTTTTTTTTTTTTATTTTAAATATATTTTTATTTTTCTTATTTTTTTTTATTTCTTCTAAATAATTCAATTACTTCCAGAAATAATAAAACTCATCGCAGAATTTTAATTATTTTTAATACAATTTTAAACGAATTCCTTGAAAAATGTAACTATTCTTAAAAATTTTATTAAAATTCGTCAAAAGAATTCAATTATTTAAAAATTTGTTAATAAAATTCTTTATAAAAATGAAATTTTAAAAAACATTCAATTATTCAATATATAATTTACTTTTGTATTTAAATAATTGAATTCTCGTAGAATTTTGTAATAAAAATTGACTTGAAAATGAATTTTAGTTTAAATTTTAGATAATAAAAGAATTTGAAAATAATTTTGAAGAAGTTACAGTAACAATATTCTTATAATATAAAATAATGATTTTATCACTCGTTCATCTTTAATTATTATTATAAAACATAAAGAAATATAACAATATTTTTAAAGTTGATTAATTTCAAAAAGGTTTGAATTTGAAATTTTTTAAAATCTTAATTCCTATGGAAAAATAATAATTAAATATTTTAAATATTTAAAAAAAATGATTGTTTTTGAATAATTTTACAATTAACGATATTTGTAAACAAATATTACAGAACATTTTTTTTCAATAAAATTTTTTTCTTTATTTTCTAAAAATTCAAAAATTTCCATTTCATTTTCAATTACCTAAATTTTCTAATTGACAAATAAAATTTATTAGCATTTTTTTCCTTTATTGTTAAAAAACTGACTTTGAATTTTATGAAAACAATTGAAATTAAGAAATAGAATTGATGCAAATTATTTTCTTATGAAAATTGAGACGAATTTTCAATCTTTAATAAAATTTTTAAGAAAAATATTATATTTTTCGTGAAATTCGGTTAAAATTGTATTAAAAATAATTGAAATTCTACGATGGATTTTATTATTTATGAAAATAAATGAATTTCTAAAAAGAATTTTATTATTCATGAAAATAATTAAATGTTTGCGTACAATTTTATTAAAATTGTTTTTAAATAATTGAATTCTTTGAGAAAATTTTATTAAAGGAGTAGATATTGAAAATCATTGAATTGAGGGAAATTATTATTGAAAAGTAATTGAAATTTTGCCAAGAATTTTATTAAAATTTCTGAAAATAATTGAATTTCGGAGAAGAATTTTATTATTTTTCATAAAGATAATTGATATTTTGACAAGAATTTTTTTAAATTTCTAAACAGAATTGAATTTTTTTTTCTGTATACAATTTCATTAATTTTGAAAATAATTGAATTTCTGCAATCATTTGTAACTTCTCCTAAATTCAATGTTTTTAGTATTTTTAAATTTTAACTAAATAATAATAAAATAAAATCCCTAAAATTAAAACGAGTCTTAAATTCCATTTAATTTTTAACTACCTTTTATAAGATCAACAAGAAAATGTTTTATCTCCAACAAGATGCGATTTAATCAAGATTAAAATTATATTTAGATTTGGTTAATTTTCTATAATATCAGATAAGGAAAAATTGTCTTAAACAACTGTTTTTAATAATACGCAATAAAATTCATTTCTAAGAAAGAAAACTAATTAAATTATTTTGTTTTTAAAGAACCTACATATACTATAATTTAAATGACAATAAAAATTTTGTACTTTTTTAATAATTTTCAATTATAAAACTTGAACAAAAGAAGAATAGAACCTCTGAATTAAGTTTTAAAACTAAATGAAAATTCAGTTGAAAATTTAGTATAAAATTCAGTAAAATTTAAGTTAGTATCACTATCAAAACTTCTAATAATTTTGTAATAATTTCCAAATCAACTTTTTGTAAAAAAAAATAATATTTTAAAACTAACTGAATTAAAAATTAAATTCAAATTTTACTAATACTTAGACGATTTTACGAATCATAGTCTACAAATTTAAATAATAAGTATACAACTTTTTACTAATTTAAATTTTAGAGAGTATACACAAAATAAAGTAACAAATAAATTTTTGGAATTATTAAAAAATTCTCTTATTTGCATAATTCCGCAAGAAACTGTTTCTTCTTCTTCTTTTTTTTTTGACAAGCCATAATTTGCCTCTAGATTACAACTTTAATTTCTGAGTTCCCGTCTTTCAAAAACGACGATTGGCAACTTTTTCTCTTTCTCAAAAATAAAAAAAAATTCGTACAATAATAATTCCCGCCCCTTTGAAATCTTTAACTGACCTCAATTTTCGCATGAGAGAATGATTGTCATCATATTCTCTTTAACAATGAAATTTCACGGAAAGAAATTTCAATTCGTTATGCAATTTTATTATCCTGTTTAAAAGAAGAAAAAAAAGGAAATTTTTTTCCATTTGATTGGATATAAAAATAACATTATTATCTTGTGTGTGTATATATTATAAAACTTAAATATTTTTCATTGAATAAATGTGGAAATTTTTTTTCCGTATGAAAGAAAAAATTATTTATATACTGCAGGATATATAAATAAGGACAGAAACATTTCAATGAAGAGATATTTTTTCTCGTAAGAATTTAGAAATTCCTTTGTTAAAAATAATTTATATATTATTATTATTTTTATTGTTACTATTTTTAGTACAATTATTATTACAATTTTTATAAATATATTATTTTTCGACCATTCTTGGACGAGATTAGAAAAAAGGAATAATAATAATAATTTTTATAATTATTTTTATTTTTACCATTATTATAGTTTTTATAATAATTATTGTAATATTTATTATTATACAATGCGGTATTTTAATTTTTTTTCTTCTTTTTTCCTTTTAATAGTAAAATCTCATCGTCGAGTGGAATTTTAGAATGAAAGTTAACTGTATACCTACAAGTCTATTAAAAAGTTATTCATTAAAAGACTTTCAAGAAATTGGAAGTAATTTTCTGTGATGCGACTGAATAAAATGAAATTATAAATAAAGACATTTTTTCGGAGACAAAAAAAATTTATAAAAATTTTTCTAATAACTTTCATAAATAATTAGACATAATAAATAAATAAATAAATAAATAAATAAATATAATTATAATATTATGCTAATACACTAATTAACTAATAGTTATTAATTATCATTATTTGAATAATAGTAATTTTAACTATTTTTTAATTAATAATAATGAATTGTCCCGTCAATTAATAAATAAATATATTTCTTAAATAGTAACTTTAACCTTTATTTAAATATTAATAATAATTTTTACTGTTATTTAAAACCTAATTTACAAATAATATTTTTTTCTCTTGAAATCATTGTTTAAATAATAATAATTCTAATTATTATTTAAACAAAAATAATTTTATCTAATTATAAATAAGTTAGATTATATAATAATCCTTGTAATATGTGATTTGATAATGACTGCTGTAAATTTACAAATGAAAGTTAAACAGAATTGAAAAGACTATTTGCTAAAGTTTTTCGAGAAACTGGAAGTAATTTTATGGTGCAACAAAAATTAGGTGAGAATGCGGACGACTCACACCGAGAACAGTATATTATTGCTCTCTTAGACAATTGCTTAATGATCCCGCAATCTTATCTCCTATAATTGACACTAAAACGAGAACGAATTGAAAAAAACTTACAAACATATCTTCCGAAACAATAAATTTACTACTGTCTACTCATTATTAAATTAACTAAACAATGCCAGTCAGTTACTATTTTTGCATTTTTAGTTTTCTTTTTATTTCGAAATAATTTTTAAATGATTTCAATAATTTCCTTTTATTTATTTAAATTTATTATTTATTCATTTTTATATTTATTTATTCATTTTAACTTATGAACGAGCTTTCAAAGAATTGAAAAACAAATTTTTTTTATTTTTATAGCTATTTATATATTTTGTTTGCATATTAGTAATTTTTATTTTTTTATATTTATATATTTAATATTTTACTTTTTTCATTTTTTTATAACTATTATTTTATAATTATTTTTTTAATATTTTCATTTTATATTTTCTATATAATAATAATAATAATAATAATAATAATAATAATAATAATAATAATAATAATAATAATCATTTTTTATATTTTTTTTATTTTTACACTTTTTATATTCACATTTTTTTAATTGAATTTTTTTATATATAAATCAACTGATTTATTTGTGAATTATTATTTTTCAAATTATTTCTTTTCATCACTAATTAGGACCAATCATTAAATTACTAATTGATAAAGAAAAAAGTTAAATAGATAAATCTACAAAAAAAAGAACAGAAATTACAACTTATAAACGATTTTAAAATTGATGAATTGCCTATAATTAAAGACCGCAATACATTATATACACTGCCGTTGATTATCAATCGTATATTAATTACGCAAAGTTAAAAAACCATTTATCACTATATATACAAAATATTTAACACTTTCATTTATACATAGTCGTACTTCATTTTTTATGTTTGCATTATAAATCTTCAAGTTAAACTTTATTATATTTTCTGCAGTCAAAAAAAAGCCATTATGTCTAAATTATGTTACAATTTTTCTGACATAAATATTGTCGTCATATATATACACACATATATGTATATAGAGTTAAAACTGAATTTTAAATTTGCGCCACTTATACTTTTAATGCTGAAAGAGAAATCTATAGTTTTTTTTTTTTTGCAAATAAAAAAAACTTTTTTGCACACTTTTAAATTTCTTCTACATAGTTCAGCAATGAAGATGTTGATGACCTGTGCATAATGACCAACAACTAGTTAGAAAGTAATCCTTCCTAATTAGGAATACATAAAAAAAATACGGGTGTACATAAAAAAAAGGACGAAAATTAAATAGTCGTGTGTATTCATTTTTGGGTTTCGTAAAAATATTTTTTTGCATAATTTTGTGCTATTTTGGTTTCAAATTTTGCTATGACGATTTTGAACTTCGTCTATTGTATTAAAGGCTATATTTATTTTTTTACTATTGTTTATACTATTCTATGCTACTTTATATTATCTTATACTGTCCTATGCTATTGTATACTATTTTACAGTATTGTATACATTCCTATGCTATTCTATATTATTTTATACTATTCTGTACTATTTTATACTATTTTATACTATTATGTACTATTTTATAGTATTCTATAATATTTTTCACTATTTTATAGTATTCTATTCTATTCTATATTAATTTATACTATTCTGTACTATATTATATTATTCTATAATATTTTATACAATTCTATAATATTGTTTACTATTTTATAGTATTCTATCCTATTCTATATTAATTTATACTATTCTGTACTATTTTATATTATTTTATAATATTTTTCACTATTTTATAGTATTCTATACTATTTATGTACTATTTTATATTATTTTATAATATTTTTCACTGTTTTATGGTATTCTATACTATTTATATACTATTCTATAATACTCTATATTATTTTATACTATTCCGTACTATTTTATACCATTCTATAATATTTTTATTATTTTATAGTATTATATTCTATTCTTTATTAATTGATACTATTCTGTACTATTTTATACCATTCTATAATATTTTTTTTTACTATTTTATATTATTCTATTCAATTCTGTATTAATTTATACTATTTCGTACTATTTTATACTATTGTATAATATTTTTTACTATTTTATAGTATTCTATACTATTCTGTGATATTATATACTGTCTTCTGTTATTCTTTGCTATCCTATAATATTTTATACTATTTTATATCATTCTATCTATACTTTTCTACATTACTCAAAAAAATTTAGAACCTTTTTTACTATTTTATACTATTTTTTCCACAATTTTGTAATGTTTTTCTTTTTTTTACCATTTTAAAATATTATGTACTATTCTATAGAATTAAAAAAAAATTTTAAGCATTATTTACTACTTTATACTATTTTTCAACTATTCTATACAATTTTGAACTTTTTTATACGATTTTGAAGTTTTCTGTACTAGTTTTATTGTTTCTATACTATTTTATACTACTTTTTTGGTACATTATACTAGTTTTTTCTTTATACTATTCTAAACTATTTTGTAAATTTTTGTGCTAATATTTACATTTAAAAATTAAAAATAGCAAAAAGTAAAATAGCAAATTAAAATAGTAAAAGGATTATTAAAAATATTTCAAAGGAATATCAATTCCTTTGAAATATTTATAATAATCTTTTTACTATTCTATATTTTTTTCTAAAATTTTATATACTATTTTTTAATGTTATATACTATTATCGACGGTTTTATATTATCCTATACTATTTTCTAGTATTGAATACTAATTTAAATTATTTAATACATTTTTCTACTATTAAAAACTATTTTATACTATTGAATACAAATTACAATTTGTATCACTTTGTAATTTGTACCATTTCAATTTATTGTTACCGAGATAGTAACTATTAAGTAGTATAGAATAATATTTTTATTATTATCCTACAAATTCATTCTATTTTTACGGAGATAGTAACTATTGAATAATATGAATATACAATAATTAAAATTAGAAATTCTTTTATTTCCTAATTACTTAAGGGGTTACACCACTTTGACCCGTTCAAAACATAAGCTTTTTCAACAATTTTTATTGAAGAATAGAAATTTTTTTAGGAAAATTAAATTACAGTAGGGTATTGTACTACTCTTGAACTACAAAAAAATATATAAAAATTTCTTTTTTTTTTTAAATTGTCGGTTTGACAGATGATATGTTAAAGTGCTTTAAAAATGTATCGCCATACGGTGGACACTATAACTCGGTCCAGAATTAAGCTAGATCAAAAAGTAAAAATGCTTTAGTTTCTGTATCTCAAAATCTAGCGAAATACGTATCCGTTTTAAAAAAAATTTATTTTTCGCAAAATGGCATCGATTTAAAGGAAAAAGTCCATATTTTTGCCTAAATTTCGTTATTTAAAGTTGTCTAGAAAATTTAAATATTAATATTTCGAAAAATCCGTACGTATTTCGCTAGATAATTATATCACAAACAAAATAAAAAAAGAACTAAGAGGATCGATTGAAATTTGTGGCAGCTAGAGTGTCCACCGATTTTTAAAATACAGTTTTGAGAAAAACGAGTTTAAAGTTTTCATTACAATGTAAACGTTAGCGCGCGACCCTGCTTGAACAGTTCGAAAATTGTCTTTTTACTTGAGGTATCGATATATAACTAATGACATATCATTTTGGTGTCCATAAAGAGTATTTTAAGCAAAAAAAAATTTTTTCAATTTTTTGAAAATTTCAAAGTGGTGTAACCCCTTAAAAAAAATCCGTTATTTACCAAAAACAAAATTTATCGTCATTAAAGAACAATTAAACGCATAAACCTCCAAGAATTAGGATATTGAAAATATAATTAAAGTAAATAAAAAAAAAATGCAGAGGAACGTAAATTTCTTTTAAAGTAAAAAATTATGAACAAACTGTACAATTTGCATACAACTCGCGAAAAAAATGTGTCATCTCTTGTCATAAAACTTGAGTTGGGTTCCATGTGAAATCGGTTCCTCTGCCAATTTAATAAAAAACTGTAAATTATTTTTTTTTCCGCATCTTTGAAACTTTGGAGAAATTGTATTTTTTTTTATGCTTTTTATATGAGTCAATGTTTAACAAAAATAATTTTCAATACATAAATTTCAGAAAAATTAAAATTATTGTTACTATTAATATTAACTTTACCGTTAATATTTTCTTGTATTGTTATTTTTATTATTGTTATACGAATGATATATTAATCTAAATAACTAAATAATTAATTAATTAATTATTTAGTTATTTAGATTAATATATTAAGGGGATTTGAACCTTGATGACGCCACAGTTTGTGCAAAGCATTAGTTTTAAATCTGTGACGTCATCATGGTTCAAATGCCCTTAATATAATATATTAATTAATTAATTATTTAGTTATTTAGATAAATATTAATATAATAATAAAATAATATAAAATGATAAAAAATTACCAATTTTTTTTATTTGCATTATTTGTATTATTATATTGTTATTATTATTATTATAACCTATTATTATTGTTTTTTTTTTGTTTTGCTTTGCATTAAAACTTTTTTTTAATTATTTATATTATACACTGAACAAAAATTATATCATTTAAATAATTGATTACTTGTTCTTTAAATTTGAATTAGTAAAAATGTTCAATAATTTTAATTAGTGACTGACTTTTAGCATTTGAATTAATTTTACTAATAAATAGGAATTTATTAGTAAAATTTCAGTAATTTATTAGTAAAATATATAAAAAAAAAATAAATAGTAATTTCTACTAATTTATTAGTAAAATTTACTACGTCAAAAGCAAAAATTCAGTCACTAATTCAAATTAGTAATTATTATTTTTTCTATTAAATGTTTTTAATTGCCTAAATTAAATTAAATTTATTTATTTTTCCCGTGTTATTGCTAAACTAGTACAACTACATCAAAAACATGATTTAAGTCTTCCATAAAATTATTTTTATAGTAATTTATTGAGAGGAAATCAATGATCAGAAAATAAAATCGGTTAAAAAATATTCTGACCTTTTGTAGATTTTTATTTTTTTTTAAATTGATAGATTTTAAAATCCATCTATACTTTTGTAGAAAATATGTTTTTGTATCTACAAAAAAAGTTGTTGAGTGAAAAAATTGAGGTTTACAATTTTTTAAGCATTTTTTTGAAAAAAAACATTGTTTTTACTTTTTAGGTTGAAAATACTAAAAAATACCATTGCTATTCAATTTTTTATATGGAAATTCACTTGTTTATTTTTCTAACTAATTTCAAATCATAATTTAATAATAATTTATTTATATTTTATATTTTTTTTTTATTTAAAAAATATATTATGATTTGAAATTGTTTGGAAAAATAAACAAGTGAATTTCCATGTAAAATATTTAATAACAATAGTATTTTTTAGCATTTTTAACCTAAAAATAATTTTTTTTTTAAATGCTTCAATAATTGTAAAAATCAATTTTTTTTATTCAGCAATTTTTTTGCAGATATAAAAACACATTTTCTACAAAATTGCTGATGGATTTTAAAATCTATCAATTTTTAAGAAAAATCAATGTCACAATCAAAATCTGTCTTCAAAAAGGGGTCAAAATATTTTCTGATTGATTTTATTATCTGACCATTAATTTCTTCTCAAAAAATTACTATATAAAAATAATTTTCTGGAAGATTTAAATCATTCTCCTGATAAAGTTAAAAATGTATAGGTATAGTCAAAGCCTCTTCTTAAATTATTATTATTATGACTATTACTATTACTATATTGTTGTTGTCATTACTGCTATTTTAATTACTACAATTTTATAAAGATAATAAATAAACAAATTAAAAAGAAATCAATAAAAAAAAAATAAATTAAATAAAAATTGTTATTTAATTCCAAAGCGTAAGTTTATGCTTTATATAGAAGCATCCTTGCGATGATGCACTGGACATAAAATCCGGAAGAGTTTCTCTCCAGTTTTCACATACCGCAGTAGTGATAATTATCGCCATATGAAAGATGTTATACCAGCTGTAATACCGCATATATATATATATATATATATATATATATATATATAGTTATATGTTTAGGATGTACACATTTTATATTATATATATATGTAATTTCAAAGGGGTGAAGGAGGAGGTGACAAAATTTGTACATACATAGTGTAGATATAATATATAAAATTATACATAATATCAGCATTGCATGACTTTGTACAATGTTATCTAATGTTTAATCGGTGTGCAAAGTAATTTAACTTAAGAAAAATAAGAGAAAAAACAGCGAAATATTGCTTTTCATATACACATATACATATGTATATATAACAATTATTGTTGTCACAATAAAGGATACAATAAATTGTACAATTATAACAATCTAAAAAAGAAAAGAAAGTGTTTTTTTCTGCGATATAATTAGATTACCCTGCGCATTCTCTTTTTCCATTCTACTTCTTTTGTAGATTTTTATTTTATTTTTTCTAAATTATTATTTAATATTTTTATTTGAATTCAGAGATGTGATTTTTTTTCTTCGCATTATTTTAATGTTCCAGTTACATAAATAGATTACACTATCATTAGAAATATATATGTGTATAATTTTTTGTTTTTTTTAAATGAGCCCGAGAAAAATTACGAGCAGGTTGTATAATAGTTTTAATATATTATTGTTTCAAGCTTTTTTATTATAATTTTGTAAATAAATTATTGCAATTAAGTCAAACTATTACCATCATTACTTTTTCTTTACTTTTACTATTATTTTATTATTATTTATTATTTCTATTCTTATTTTTTATTATGATTGTCATAGTTTATTACTATTATTACTATTAGTTATTATTACTGGTGTTGGAATTATTTATTATTATTTATATTATTATTACTACTACTATTACTATTATTTATTTATTATTGTTGTTCCTTCTAAGGATATCAAATTGAGACAAAAAAAACGAATCAAAAGTGTTGCGAAGCAACATTTTGATTCGATTTTTTGTCTCAATTTGATATCCTTAGAAAAATTGTGTTATCAGTAAAAAAAAATATTTTCCTATAAAAAATCAGTGAAAAAAATTATTTTTACTGAAATTTATTTTCAATTCAATTAAACATAATGTTTTTCACGTTAAATATGTATTTGCCAATAGTTACATATTTTTTATTAGGCAAAAAAATTATTATATGTAAACAAAATTTGTTTTCAATTATATATAATTTTTATTTCAAACTCTTATTCTTTCTCGTGGAAAAAAAACATTTTTCAAACCAAAAAAGAAAAAAAACAGAAACAAAATGATTCACCAATTTCACGAACAATTATTCGCAAAGAGAGTCTGAGAAAAGGATGGGCCCTTATGGAGAACTTTTTTCTTTTATTTCAATGGTCATTGACGCAGGTGAATCGTCTGGAAATCTAGGTTACCACGAGAAATTATTGCAACACCATAAATCGTTCCTTTGGAAACCTCAAAAAAAAAAGGGAAAAAAACAAAGTTGTATGGCAAAAAAATTTTAAGCACCATTTTTTTCTACTTTACTACAAAAGCCTATAAAGAAAATAATTATATTTTTACATATACTAAATATTCACCACATATTTCCAATCACACATTGCATCATTATAATGTGTTTGCTTTAATTATATGTTACAATTATTTTTTTCTCTTTTTTTTGCTAATAGCATGTTGTTAGATTATTGTATTCCTTTTTTTAAAATTATTTTTCTCCTTTTGCCGTATTTTTCTATATATAGAGAGAGTATTTTCTATATACAAATTTTTACGAGTTGCTTATTAGCATAATATTAGAATTTTTTTTTTACAAATTCTCTGTATATATGTGTGAGCATTTTAGAAAAGATGTGATTTACTAGGTCATAATTATCTGAACAATGTGAAACATATTATAAATATATGGACCGAATTAATGTACAGAAGATCGTAAAACAACATCATAATTCAATTTAAATGCATATTGTTGCGAAATATTATAAAATATATATTATAACTTTGATGCAAAAAAATAGAAAATATATTCTTTGCAACAAGAATATACAGAAATGTAAATAATAAGAAAAAGAAGAAGAATGAAAATAATAATATTAGAAGAAAAAGTAAAAGAGAAAGAAAAAAAATAAGAAGAAGAGGAAGAAGAAATGAAAATAATAATTTAAAAAAAAAATTAAAGCACAATAAAAGAGACAATAAAATAAGATATATATAAAAAAAATTTAATTATGATAAACTGTTTATTTGACAATAATTATATTTTTCTCAATTATTGAATCTTATCCTTTAAAAAGCGGATCAAATTTTAATTTTTCTTTCTTTTTTTCTTCGATTTATTTTTTCCCCTACTTGATATAAATTTTTGAATAATAAAAAAAAATTTTAGGGAGAATTTGAATAAAAAAGCAAATTAACTGCATAAAGCAAAAATTTACATAATAAAATATTGCACACACGTTTCTTAATTTTTCTCAATTTCTTTCGAGTCATAAAATTAACACTTACTCGCTACGTGTGAAAATGAATAAATAGTGTCTATGCGCCCATCGACAATGTATATCCATCTAAATGGCAGGGTCAACAAATTTTTATAGACATATTTACACAAATCAAAATGTTCTAATAGTCGTAAAATTATATTACACAAAGGCCAGTAAATATTATATTAAAGATTGAATATGTCTTCTTTTGAAGCTATTATTATTAATACGGATGGACATACATCAAGAATAGTTGGGAAATTGAAAAAATTACCTAAAGCTACAAATTACGAATATGATTTTAGAATTCTTTGACTCAATGATATGGATAATAAATGATTAATCCATACTAGAAAACAACCATTCATTGAACTATTTTATTATAATAATAATAATAATAATAATAATAATAATAATAATAATAATAATAATAATAATAATAATAATAATAATAATTAATTACCATTAAATGCAATTACTATCAATCAGAAATATTTTCGATTAATGGTACCATCAATAATGTAAAAAACCATAAACTAAAAGTACCATTATTGCTCTACTATTAATTGAAAGTACCTTTATTTGGTACCAATAATAAATTAATAATGCCAAAAAGACGTAAAATAAATTTACAATTAATTAAAACTACAATGAATTAAATGTACTTTTAAAAGATGGTACAATATTATAATTTTAAAAACAAGAAAATTTCATTTTCAAATAAATAAATAAAAATAGCTTTCATAAACTTTTATTTATTTACAATTTCCCAAAAAGTACCAACACTAATTAAATCTATTACGAATTAAAATTAGAGAAAAAAAGTTTCACTAAAGATTGACATCTCAATAAGTATAGCAACATACAATATACGGATTACGGAAATCGAGAATAAAAATTTATAATTGATTGACTTTATAATTGATAACATCAATAATATGGCGAAAGGCAAAAGTGCTGATAAGTGTCATTCTCCTTTTTTATCACTTTGTAAAAACGAAATTCAATCAAAAATTTAAATGAGTGAATAAAAAGTTTCAATAATAAATACGAAAAAAAAACTCCTAATTTATAAAGTATACTTTCACAAAAAAATTGAACACAAGTCAACGAGAATTTTTAAACTATTTCAAAATTCAAAAAATCTTATCTATCCTATAAATTTTAATGTAATTTACTCCTTCATATTTAAAATAAAAAAAGCGTATATATCAATTATCAATATAGATAAAAAAGTAAATAAAAATAAAATGAAAAGTAAATATAGAATTTAAAAAGGAAAAAAAAGATAAATTGCTTTTCTCAGGTGTGTAAATTTCTCACAATATATTATAATTAAAATGACTTAATTTGATACTGCACAATAATCCATTAGTGAATGTCTTCTGCTAAAGCGACTGATTTTAGTGAAAAGATAAACGAGAATTTATTTATACCGTCTTCGATGAAATGCATATGATAAGTGTATTAAAAAAAAAAGAATTGGATAAAAATCCTCGTGTAGAGGAATTTTTGCAGAAAATAAATAGAGGAAGAATATAGGTGGAATGTTGAAGATAAATTAAAAAAGAAATGCTCATTCACACTTTGATGACTTTATCATAGCGGTCGTGATCATGAGATGTGACATTATTTTATTCATCACAACCTACACAAATAGGCATATAATTATAATAATGTCCATCATACTGCATACAATGAGATAAGAGTTAAAGACCAGAAGAAGAAAAAGAAGAAGAGAAAGAAGAAGCAGACCATTGAAAGGGGCCGAATGTCCAAGCGAAAGTTAGGCCTCAGGCTCAATATCCTCTCCCACTTCCTTTAATCATTAAACATTATTTTTTCTTCAAGATGCAACGGAATTTGTTATATATATAGAAAAAATCGAAAAATTCTCATTTATAAAAATTATATATTTTAATTCTATAGTTCTTTTATATTAGGTACCTAATAAAATTCTTGTGATGAATTTAATTATTTTGAATATACTTAATTTTAATAAAAATATTTAAAGAAATTCAATTATTTTCGAAACTTGAATTTCTCGAAAAAATTTAATTAATTTTCAAATATTTCTATAAAATTCTCCATAACAATTTAATTATTTCTTAAAATTTTAATCAATTCTTTTAAATATTTCAATTATTTTTATAATAGGGTTGCGACAAAATTTAAATTTTGTTTTTCCCCGACTTTTCCCTGATTTCCAGACAAAATTTTCACTTTTTCCCTGACCCTGAAGAACATCAATAACTTCTTTTTTAAATAAATATTTCATCATTATTATTTTTCCATAGGAATTAAGATTTTCAAATTCAATAACTTATGAGAATATTATTATAAAACATGACGAAATCGAGCACTCCAAGTCTTCGACTCGGAGTCATCGATTTCCTCCTGTTTTATAATAAATTTAAGATGCCAGAGTGATATAATCATTATTTCTTATCATAAGAATATATTGTAACTATAAATTCAAGATTTCAAAGATTTTAATTTTAACCCCTCTCAAAATTCATTTATTTCTAAAAATTCACGCTATAATGATTTTAATATTTAATTATAATTTAAATTTTTAAGTGAAATTCATTTTTTAATCAATTTTTATTAGAAAATTTCCCGAGAATTCAATTATTTAAATGCAAAAATAAATATTTTATTCAATAATAATTGCATGTTTCTTAAAATTGAATTTTTATGAAGAATTTTATCAAAATTTTTAATAACAATTGAATTCTTTCGACAAATTTAAAAAAAAATTGTAAAAATAAATGCAATTTTCTATCATTTTATTTAAATAAAAAAATATAATATAATATAAAAAATTAATTGAAATTCTGCGATAAGTTTTGTTATTTATGAAAATAATTGAATTCCTGTGAAGAATTTTATTTTTGAAAATAATTTAATTCCGCGGAGAAAAATATTATTATTTATGAAAATAATTAATTTGTTGTGAAGAATTTTATTCAAATGTTTTTAAATAGTTGAATTCTTCAGAATTTATAAAAAAAAAATTGAAAATAATTTTAATTAAATTTCATTAAAAAAAATTGAAAATAATTGAAATCTGACAAAGAATTTAAAAAAAAAAATTTTTTTTAAATAATTGAATTCCGGTGAAAATGTTTATATTTGAAAAGAATTTTATTAAAATTTCTTAAATAATTAAATTGCTTCAAAGAATTTTTATTTTTTACGAATATATTTTTACGAATTTTTTACGAAATAAATATTTTATTTTACGAATTTTTATTTTTTATTGAATTGTTTCGAAAATTTTTACAAAGATTTTTGCCAATTATTGTATTCCTAGGAAGAATGTTGTATTTTACGAAAATAATTGTATTCTATGACCAATTGGTCATAGAATATTTATTGTAATTTTTCAAATTTATAAAGCATTTTATCAAAATTTTTTTAAATAATTGAATTGTCAAGAAAAATTTTATTATTTATGAAAATAATTGATTTCCAGCAAAGAATTTTATTCAAATTTTTTTAAATAATTGAATTCCCTTAAAAAAAAATTGTGTTATATGTGAAAATAATTTAATTCTTCAGAAAAATTGTATTGAAAATAATTGAATTGTATAGGAAAATTTTATTAAAATTTTATTAACTAAATCTTGTAAAGAATTTTGTCAAAATTTTATAAAATAATAGAACTTTTAAAATAATTTTATTTAAATTTTTCGAAATAATTGAATTTCTTAGAACTATTTTTTTCAATTCTCTGTATTAAAAAATTAAAAATAATTGAATTGGTGCGAAGAAATTTATATAAAATTGATAAGTAATTAGTTAAAATAATGACTAAGACAGTAAAAAGTCAATGACTATATTTTAAATTTTACTATTTTAAATTTACTTTTTTTTCGAAGGGAGACCGAAAAAACTTTGAGTTATCGCGGTTTGTCTTATCGAGAGTTGACTGTATTAATAATATTTAAGTCCAAATTTTACTAAAAATTAGTCATTTTTAAATTTTAACTAATTCAGACTTAGAGAGTAGGAATATTTATTTATTTATTTAGAATAATAACGGGACGGGCCCATTAAAATGAAGAATATTTTTTATAAATTCATTTTTGTATATTTATAAGAAGTAGTAACTTATGGAATACATGCATAATATTATAAAATTTTTGATATACAACATAGTAGATATTTAACATTTTCCCGACGTTTATAATATTTATCAGAAGTATAATATTATATTGTTTCACACCTTGTCAAATGATTAACATAAAATTCAAATTCATATTTGTTGAAAAAATAGGAAATGTGCATCGTAAAGAATTTTATATATATGCATATATATACGTAAAATATTCATCTATATATATAAGATCGGGAAAGCTAAATAAATTCCAACTATCGAATTAAATGATAAAAAAAAAGTTGATGCGTGACTATGAATAGGTGTTGCACCGTCTCATTTACTGCATGTGTGCCGGCGGGCCTGAAAGTGTTCTCCAGACTTTATCTCTTGATATTCATCTTTCTTTAGCATTTTTCATTAACTATATAATACGTAAATTTATATATTATTCCAATCTTTCTCATTTAATATAGAAAAAAAAAATTCTCGTGATGTTTAATTTATTATTGAAAACATATCAAATAACGTTTTTATGTGGTATTTATACTAGCTACCGATATATGTAGATAATGAATTTTTTTTATCGAAAACAGAGTTTTTTTCCTCATCAATATTTGTGAGAAAAAAAGTTTATTTTATCATGACACTTGATTCTCTTGTCATATACAATATTATTGATGGATTGATTATTTTAGTTTAAATGGAAAAATTTTAATTCCCGTTATTGATATATATATGTGCATAATTCTAGGTTTGTTGGATTTTTTTCTTCTTTTATACATGAAAGTGTAATTAATTGACTGAGCGAAATTTTTAATTAGAGGTATTAAAGATTGAAGGTAATTATTAGTATTATAATTGGGAGTAGTTTGCATTGATGATGATAATAGTGATTATAAGGAGGAGGGTAAAATAAAATTGTGATCCTACTAACTATAATTAAAAGTAGTAGAAAAAGAAATTATTAATTAAAACTACTATACGAATTTTAGTGCACTTTGAATAATTTTCGATTAATGGTGCCATCAATAATTTTAAAAAACTAAATAAAAGCACCATTATTGCTATTGTGATTTGAAAGTACCTTTATTTAATGGTACCTCTAGGAATTAAAAAAGAAACTGTTAAATAAATTTGCCATAAATTTTAGATATCATTAAAAGTATAATTACTACTAATTGAAAATACTATCAGCTGCTGGTACCAACTACCAATAATTTTTGTAGAAACTATAAAATAAAATACACATTAATTGAAACTATTTCGTATCTTATGCCCTTCCACTTTATGGTATCAGAAAGAACCATACAATAAAACTACCATAGATTGAAGATACCGTCAGTGGAAGATATTAATCATTGCAAGTACTTTTAGTTATTGGTACCAACCAGCAATAATTATTGAAAATATTTATTTATGGTATTGAAGAAATCATGTAATGAAATACTGTCAACTGCTGGTTTTTACAGCACAGTACTTTTAAAATCTGGCACTTGCAATTGTTGGAAGAAACTGTTAAATAAAAGAAACATTAATTGAAGTTTTTACGAATCTAGAACAAAGGGATTGTAGTACCGGTATATAAGGAAGGTCAAAAAACAGAAGCGTCTAATTATAGGCCAATAACATTGCTTAGTGCTATACCAAAGATTTTTGAAAGTTTAATTCATGATGTAATATATTTTAAAATATCAAATTTAATAATTGATGAGCAGCACGGCTTCATGAGGGGCAGATCGGTTGAGACTAACTTATGTTTATTTAGTGAATTTTTACATCACAATATTGAGCGGGGCTATCAGGTAGATACTGTTTACACAGATTTTTCTAAAGCTTTTGATAAGGTTGACCATGGTATTCTTGTGACAAAGCTCGGAGCTATGGGGTTTCCCCATGACCTTCAAAGCTGGTTTATGTCATACTTGGCTAACAGAGAGTTAGTGGTGCGTGTCGAACAAAACCTTTCGACAACTTTTATTCCCACTTCGGGAGTTCCCCAGGGATCGAACCTTGGTCCTCTGCTTTTCATAATTTTTATTAATGATATTTCTAAAATATTTTACTATTCTTTTAAGTCCTTATTTGCTGATGACCTAAAATTATTCAAAGTAATAAAATCACAGGAAGATTCGGCTGGCCTTCAAGATGATTTAAAGAAATTAGTAAAATGGTCTATCTTAAATAAACTTCCATTAAATATTAACAAATGTTCAGTCATAACTTTTTCAAAGTCAACTTCACCACAGATATTTCATTATAAAATTCATAACACTCCGTTAACAAGACTATCAAGTGTTCGAGACCTGGGAGTTACTCTTCAGTCGAATATTAGTTTCCATAGTCACTACTCTGATTCATCAGAAAAGGCATTGAGAAGTCTTGGTTTTGTCACAAGAAATATTACTACGTTTAATAACATTCACGCCATTAAATCTTTGTTTTTTTTCACTTGTGAGGCCAGCGCTGTTGTTTGCATCTGTTGTCTGTGCTCCTTACTATCAGGATCATCTTGATAGATACGAAAAAATTCAAAATAGATTTTTGCGATTCGCTGCATGGAAGTTACACATTCCATATGACCGTAATAGCCATGATTACAGTGAACTTAGAAAAGTTCTTAATATTCCCACTCTATCTTCGAGATTTATATTTAACGATTTACTGTTTTTATATAAAGTAATTCATGGAATTGTAAATTGTTCCGAACTTTTGTCAAATATTAATTTCTCTGCACCAACTATATCATTGAGAAATGTATCTCTATTTAGGTTGAGACACCACAGAACGGTATATGGTGAAAACTCTCCTATAAATAAGATTTGTCGAGAAGCGAATGCATTTAGTAAACAGCTTGATTTTTTTGCTATGCCTCTGGACAAATTTAAAGCCTCACTACGAATAGTTAACACTTTTGAAAATTAAATTGTTTATTTGAGCGCATTTATAGTTGTTATTTTTATATTATAAATTTTTATTGTTATAATTTGTTAAATACTTTGTTAAGTACAATGTACGAAAGGGCTTCAAGCCCGTAAAAGTGAAATAAATAAATAAATAAATAAATTTGTAAAATTTGTAGAATGCCTTTTGTTAAAGGGGAAATTACCTCTATAGACTATAAACAATCTTGAATGTTTTTCCCGGTTTTTCCTTTTCAATAAACAATAAAAAAAATCATCCATTTATGACACTCAATTACTGTCATTATTGATGGATGGTTATAAAAGTAATTTGACATGAGAAATTTCTTTTTATTGTAAAAAAAAGTTAGTTTTTATCGACGCATTATTTATTCTTTAAGATTCAGTATTGAAACTTTAGTTAATTATTTATTGAAATTAGTTTTATTTATAATTTAATACACAAAAATGATAATAATATGAAACTAAATAAATTTTAAACTGAAAAAATATTTTCTCTTAGGTACTTTCAATTTAGTAAAATTTATTCTGAAAATAGTAAAAGTTGACAAAAATTTCAATCAATTTGGGTTTTTCTTTGCAATCAGTAAAAGTTATATTTTATATTTGTTACATTGTATAAAAAAATTTCTAATTTAAAAAACTTTGAGAAAACAATAAAAAAAGATTTTAAAATATTAAAAAAAACTTAAATTTTTCCAAAGTTTACAAAAAATAGAATTTTTTCTTCAACATAAGTAAAAAAATCTCAAACTTTCAAAAAAATAATTTTTTTTCTTTTTCTTTATTTTTATTATTATAAATTTAAAAAAACCGGACAAGTGCGAGTAGAACTCGTACTAAAACCGAGGGTTCCGTACCTTCGTTTAAAACTTCTACTTTTTTGCTAAAAAAAATATAAAGATCAACTTCAATATTTGTCGCTGTATTTTTTCTGTAATCTACAGGTGAAAATAAATAAATAACTAATTTTCATCTCTTCAGATAAAAAACTTTTGGCGCTAGGGTAAAAAACACGCATTTTTGACGAAATTTTTAAAAACTTTGAGTTTCTCGCTAAAAAAAATATAAAGATAAAATCCAATCATGTTCGGTGTTTTTTTTCCTGAAATCTACACATGAAAATACATAATATAAGCAAAACTGTAGTCCAATAGGCCAAGAATTGTGAAAACCAAGGGGAGGGTACACACTTTTTTTTCCAAAACGAAAAAAATTTTTAGTTTCTAGCAAAAAAAAATATGAAGATGAACTCTGATAATTTTTTCTGTATGTTTGTTGAAATCTACACGAAAAAATAAATAAAAATGTATAACGCCTGTCCACTAGACTAAGAATTAAGAGAACTAGCACAGGTATAATTATTATCGAAAATTGAAAAAAAAATTTAGGTTTTCGCTCAAAACGCAATGAAGATCAATTCTAATCATTTCCACTATATTTTTCCTGTAATCTACACGTGAAAATACAAAAGTGTACCAATTTTCAGCTCTCTAGGTAAAAAACTGTGAGCGCTAGAGTGAAATACACGCTTTTTTGACGAAATTTTTAAAAACTTTGAGTTTTTCGCTGAAAAAAATATGAAGATCAAATCCAATCATGTTCGCTATATTTTTCCTGAAATCTACACACGAAAATACATAAAATAAGCAAAACTGCAGTCAAATAGGCAAAGAATTTTGAAAACCAAGGGGGGGTACACACTTTTTTTTTTAAAACGAAAATTTTTTTTAGTTTTTTGCAAAAAAAAATATGAAGATGAATTCCAATAATTTTTTCTGTATGTTTGTTGGAATCTGCACGAAAAAGCAAATAAAAATGTATAACGCCAGTCCTCTAGATTAAGAATTGACAGAACCAGCAAGGGTTAAAGTATTTTTGAGCTTGCAAAAAGAGATTTTAGTTTTTCGATGAAAACACCATGAAAATAAATTCTAATCACTTCCGCTATATTTTTCCTGTAATCTATGCGTAAAAACGAATAAGTTTGCCAATTTTCAGCTTTCCAGGTAAAAAAATGTAGGCGCCAGGGGGGGGTACATGGATTTTTTTCGAAATTTTCAAAATTTTTGACTTTTTCGATAAAAACAGAATGAAGATGAATACTAAATGTGTTCGCTATATTTTTCCTTTAATCCATTTTTGAAAATACATATGCATACCAATTTTCAACTTACTAGGTAAAAAACTGTGAGCGCTAGGGGGGGGTACATGCTTTTTTTGCGAAAAATGGCCAAAATTTGATGTTTTTCGTCGAAAACTCTATGAAGATCAATCCCAATAACGTTCGCTATATTTTTCCTGTAATCTACGCGTGAAAATACATACGTGTACCAATTTTTTAGCTCTCTAGGTGTAAAACTGTGAGTTCTAGGGGGAGGTACATGGTCATTTTTGTAACCGTTCCAATAGGGTTGCTACAGGGTACGGAACCCTAAAAAGGGGGGAAAATATATATTTTTTTATTTTATTTATTTCATTTCAATTTTATTAATCTAAAGGTATTCAAAAAGGAAATTGAATAAAAAAAGAGGACTAATTGCGTGATCTTTGAGTTATCTTCGCTTTTTTATTTCAGTTAATATTTATTTTATTATTTAGTTATTTAGTTTATTCAGTTATTTAATTTTTTTATTTGTTTTCTTCATTTAATTTATTTAATTTATTTAATTTATTTATTTTACTTATTTTGTTCTCTTATTCGTTTATTATTTAATTTAAATCAATTAATTACTTTTTTTTACCATTATTTATACATTTATTTATGATTTTATCTATAATTTTATTTATTATCCTATTTATTATCATATTTATTATTTTATTAATTATTTTATTAATTAATAAACATTACAAGCGATGCTAAATATTTAACAAAAATGACTTCCTGTACTGTCTTCATTTAAATATTTTTCTTATTGAATAAAATGAATTTGAGTGAAGTATGTATATGTATGCATTAGATGAAAATTATTAATACTAAAAAGTAGACAGTAAAATTCAAATTTAAATAGGTCGACTGAACTATAAATTTTGAAAACGATCATCTTTACGAGGATCATCATTGCTGAAGATTTACGCATATGATTTTTTTTATTCATAATTCATAACTATATGTATTTTTTTCTTTCTAATTTTTAATTTTTATTGCTTTTCAAAATTATATAATTATATAAATGCATATAAGGTATAAATGTGCCAGTGTTCGTCACCTTAAGTCAAAATCCAACTTGAAAATAGATAACTAACGAAATTTTAATATACACCATGAAAAAAACTTATTTCAAATAAATAATTGTAAAATAAATGTTTATTTGTCCTATAAAATAGAATTTTAATTTATAACAAAAAAATTTTTAATAAAAGTATTTCTATTAAAAAAATTTAAATCCTATTTCTATTTGCTCCAAATATTGAAATTATTAATTCAAATACCTAGAATTTATTTGATTTAAATAAAAATTATCTGATTCAAGTATTTTATTGGCGGAAAAAAACTTTATTTGTAAAAAAAAAATTTTTTAAAGAAAAAGGTAAAAATTAAATTTTCCGTGTTTGCGATAACAGAAAAGTAGTCCATTATTTAAATAAAATAAATTCTTTTTTCAGTGTATAGCAATATTGACTAAAGTAAAACGAATTTTTTTATAGATTAATATATAGAATCTATTGTAGGTAATTTCATTATAATTTTTATTTTTCTTGTTTTTTTCTAATTATAAATAATATCTTCAACTTACCAAAAAATTCCTCCACTAATTAACACAAGGCAACAAATAAACTTTTTTTTTTCATGTAAATTGTGTCTAACTGATGACTACTAAAGCACTGACGAACATTGTTCCATTTACCTCAAATACATTTTTTTCTCATTTATATTTCAAATGCAAACAATTTCCTTTTTTGTATTACAGAAAATTGCAAACATAAAAAATGGAAATAATAGAGAAAAATATCTAATTTATTGTATTTCAAAAAAATATATTTTTCAATAGTAATAAAAATTTGCAATTTTCTCTTCCAACAAAAAAAAAATATTTTAACTATAACTGAAACTGAAAAAAAATATTGAAAAAAATATTTTGAAAAAAAAGTTAGAAAAATGTTGGAAAAAAATCAGAAAAAAATTGAAAATATTTATTTTATAACTAAAAAAAAAGAAGAATGAAGAAATGTTAATAAAATGCGTCTTCCTACTTGATGTAAAACCAGTGAGTGTAAACGGCATTTTATGTCAGCTCAAGTGTAGTATAAATTTGTGATGAAACTTGATTTAAGTTGACGATTTGATGACTCTGATTATTATTTAACACTGACAATCATCGGCCCCTTGAAAAATCTTCATCATCATGAATTATAATTAAGACATGAAAAAGAATGCTAATTTTTCTCTATATATTGGAAAATTGATAAAGATCTTCTCTATTCGCGCGTGATCGTGAAAATTTCAAAATCATTATTTTTTTCTCAAACAATAGAAATTGTTTCTTGAAAGAAAAAAAACTAATAGAAAAATACAATTACAAGTTAATCTATCCTTTTTTTCTATTCAAGTCTTTAGCTCAACTAATTAGATCGTCGCGCAAGTCACCGATAAAAGTTGACTTGAAAAAAATTTAATTTTGAGTAAAAATTGAATTTTCCGAAACAAAAGAGGAAAGCAAAAAATTCTTTATTAAAAAATAATAAAACTTTATTAAGAAATGAAAAAGAAAATATTTTTAAAAATAAGGAAACAAAGAAACCGAATTTTAAAATTGATTAAAAAATAAATTAATAATTAAATAACTGGAATACAAAATAAACAATAAAATGAACAATTCGAGGAATAATTAAACTTTTTTCTGGTTTTTAATTATTTTTATTTCGCAAACTTCTTTTTATTCTATTATTGATTTATATTTATTTATTTATGATGGTTTCTTTCTAAATAACTAATTAAAAAAACATTATGATGCACTAAATTAAAAATTTTTAATCTAAACCTAGAAAAATTGTCTTGTTTTATGTTTTATTATTTAATTAACTAACAAACAAAAAATGAAAATATTCTACATTCAAGCGAAATATTTTTTTTTTTTTTTTTGAGAGGATTTTTCCTAAAAATATGAAATTACTTTTTTCTGAGTAAGAAACAACAAAAATAATTAGAAAACAATGAAAAAAAATAGTAAAATAATTTTCTAAATAATAAAAATAAGGAAATAAATTGTGAAAGAAAAATAATTAAAAAAAGAAAAATAATCCGAAACGTGAATAATAAATAATTTTCTAAATAATAAAAAAATGAAGTGAAAAAAATATTTAAATAGAAAACAGTAAAATAAAAATAATTAAAGACTAACAATAATTACTAAAACAAAAATATCTCAAATAATTCATAGTCAAATAACAAAATAATAAATAATTTTTAAATAAAGTAAATGGATAATGAAATAAATTAATAAGAAGAAAAAAATAATTAAGAAAACGAAAATAACTACAGCATTTGATAAAGAAAATAATAAATAATTCGAAATCTCGATTATTCTGAAATTCTTCAATTAAATAATATTATAAAAAAAAAGATTCAAATAATTAAAAAAAAAATTCAATTAAACTTTTTGAAAAAATTAATTCTACATATAATTATTTATTTAGAATTTCAAAGTTTTAATTTGAAACCTTTTTAAAATTCAATTATTTTAAAAAATTTACGCTATAATGCTTTTAATATTCAATTAGATATTATCTCAAATTTTAACTGAAATTCATTTCTAAATAAATATTTATTAGAAAAATCTACGACAATTCTATTATTTAAATACAAAAATAAATAATTTATTGAAGAATTAAATGTTTCTCAAAATTGAATTCTCATAAAGAATTTTATTAACAAAATTTTAAATAATTGAATTACCTTGACAAGTTTTGTATAAATTTTTTTAAACAATTTCACTTTTCGAGAAATTTGATTAAAATTGTATTAAAAATAATTGAACTTAGCCAAAGAATTTTATAAGAGTTTTTGAAAATAATTCAAAGCCTATGAAATTTTAATTATTTATAAAAATAGTTAAATGTTTGCGTAGAATTCTATTAAATTTTTTTTTAAATAATTGAATACTTTTAGCAAATTTTATTAAAGTAGCAGTTATTAAAAATCATTGAATTAATGAAAGTTTTTCAAAAAAAAATTGAAATTTTGCCAAGAATTTTATTAAAATTTTTGAAAATAATTGAATTTTGAAAAAGAATTTTATTATTTATAAAGATAATTGACATTCTGACGAGAATTTTTTTTAAATTTTTGAACATAATTGAATTTCTGTAAAGAATTATACGAATTTTATTAAAATTTCTTTTTAAATAATTGAATTCTCTTGTGAAATTTTATTCAAATAATAGATGTTGAAAATAATTGAATTTTGACAAATTTTTGAAATTAATTAAATTTCTACAAAGAAATTAAAAAAAAAATTTTTTCAAAATTATTTTGAAAAAAAAATTGAATTGTTACAAAAAATTTCATTACAATTTTGGAAAATAATTAAATTCTTTGAAGAAATTCACTTAAAAACGTAGTGAAAATAATACCTAAATTCTAATAAATAAATTGTAGCAAAGGTTTTTGAAATACTTGATATTCTTTCATGAATTTTAATACAAATTTTAAGAATAATTACATTTTTCGAGGAATTAAATTAAAATTATATTAAAAGTAATTCAAAGTCTGCGATGAGTTTTATTTATTTATAAAAATAATTGAATTCCAAAAAAGAATTTTATTATTTATGAAAATAATTGAATAATAATTTCTGAAAATAATTTGTAAATAATTGAATTCTTGTGAAACGCAAACATTAAATATTTGCGTAGAATTTTATTAAAATTTTGTTTAAATAATTAAATTCTTTTGTCAAATTTTATTATTTATTTTATTATTTATTTTTTTTTTATTTATTTATTTTATTTAATTGAGGAAATTTTTGAAAAATAATTGAAATTATTGAATTAATTTGAATATTTTTGATAAAAATAAATTTGCGATATAAAAATAAAAAAACAGAAATAATTCAAATATAATGATCCTAAAGTTCTAAACGTTCAAATGAACGAAATTTATTTATTTCTTCTTTAATTTAAATATTTATTACAATAATTTTTTGTTGATATGAAGAAAATTAAATTATAAAGTTTCTAAGTGTAAAATTTAAGTTTTTAATTTTTATTGCGAACAGTAATTTATAAAAATATTTCTAATAAAAAGTGTTTCGTTCATTTGAACGTTCAAAACTTGTGGATCATCAAATATAGAATAAAGAAGAAAATAGAAAATTTTTGAAGCAATAAATTAAAAAATAAAACATGCATAATAATGAATAAATAATATTTATATACCAAAATAAATAAATAATAAACAAATAAATTTACAGAAACACAACAGAATAGAAAAAAATTAGTTAAAAAAATAATAAATTAAAAACGTAATTGTTGATTTTGCGCGCGATATAAAAAAAAGTGAATTAAAGACAAAAGGAGAATCTCTAAATAAAATGTATATTAGAATTAATTTGAAACGTTCACTTTGCAAACAGTAAAGGTATCAGGAAGAAAAGTGCAATCACTCTGTGTATATACATATATATAGGCTCTATAAGAAACGCTTCCGCACATTTAGTCGACGTAATCTTGAAGCGTTTTCGCACGCGGATGATCTACGATATTTATATATATATATGTATATAGTGGACTGTCCAGCAATGAAGCATTTTACTGTGAAATAAAATATATATATATTGGATCTCGAAGAAACGAGAGGGAAAACGCTTTCTTCAATAAGGTGGAATCCAATTACCCGTTCATGAACTTTTGATCCACTTTATCCGTTGAAGAAGTCAATTGATCTTCACTTTGCCATTCCTCCCAACCTCCCAAATGGACCATCAATAAATGTAAGGAAATTTTTCGAAGACATCTTCAAATTAAGTGCAATTTTATATCCTGAGCCATAATTTTTTTTTTTAAATATCTCATTGAAAGTAATAAAGTATGAATATATAACTTACGATATTTGAATATGAATTGAAAAAAAATTAAAGAATTTAAATTATTTTAGTCTAATTAAAATACTGAATTATTTTATAATTAAAATTGCAATTTATTTAATTAATTTAGCTTGATTGTAATATTTAATTATATTAACTAAATTATAATATATTTAATTAGTTTAATTCAATTACAAATTTAAATAATTTAATTCAATTATACAAGGTTGCCACAAAACTTTAATTTTCTTTTTCCCTGACTTTACACTGATTTCTAGACAAAATTTTCACTTTATCCCTGACCCTGAAGAATATTCTGATTTTAAATAAATTTTTAAACACGAAGAAATCCGAGTCTTCGACTCGGAGTGTTTTATAATAAATTTAAGATGACAGAGTGATAAAATCATTATTTCATATCATAAGAATATTGAAACTATAAAACCAAAAATTTCAAAAATTTTAATTTGAACCCCTTTTAAAATTCAATTATTTCTAAAAAAATTCACGCTATAATGCTTTTAATATTCAATTATAATTTATAATTTAAAATTGTAACTGAATTTCATTTTTAAATCAATTTTTATATATAAAATTTCTACGAGAATTCGATTATTTAAATACAAAAATTAATAACTTATTGAATAATTGAATGTTTCTTTAAATTGAAATTTTGCCAAGATTTTCATCAAAAATTTTTTAAATAATTGAATTCTTTCGGCGAATTTAAAAAAAAAAATTTAAGAATAAATGCAATTTTCTATTATTTTATTTAAAATTATATAAAAAAATATTTGCAATTCTACAATAAGTTTTGTTATTTATGAAAATAATTGAATTATTGCAACGAATTTTATTAAAAAATTTTTTAAAGAATTGAATTTCGGAGACAAATATTATTATTATTTATGAAAATATAAGTACTTTTTTGTGAAGAATTTTATTCAATTTTTTTATTTTTTTATTTACTTATTCAAATTTATTCAAATTCTGCGATAAATTTTGTTATTTATGCGAAAATAATTGAATTGTTGCAACGAATTTTATTAAAAAATTTTTGAAATAATTGAATTTCTCAGAATTGAAAATAATTGAAATCTGACAAAGAATTTTATTAAATTTGTTTTTAAATAATTGAATTTCTGTGGAAATGTTTATTTTTGAAAAGAATATTGAATTCTTGGGAAGAATTTTATTAAAATTTCTTAAATAATTGAATTGTTTCGAAGATTTTTATAAAAAATTTTTGACAATAATTGAATAATTGTATTCCTAGGAAGAATTTTATATTTTACGAAAATAATTGTATTCTATGACCAATTTTATTATAATTTTTCAAATTATTATAAAACATTTTATCAAAAGTCTTTAAAATAATTGAATTCTTGTGAAAAATTTTATTATTTATGAAAATAAATGAAATTTGACGAAGAATTTTATTCAAATTTGTTTGTATAATTGAATTCCCATAAAAAAATGTATTATTTGTGAAAATAATTGAATTCTTAAGAAGAATTGTATTAAAAATAATTGAATTGTAAATAGGAAAATTTTATTAAAATGCAAGTTTATTAACTAAATCTTGTAAAGAATTTTGTCAACATTTTTTTTTTCAAATAATAGAATTTTTAAAAGAATTTTATTTAAATTTTTCGAAATAATTATATTTGTCAGAACTATTTTTTTCAATTCTCTCAATATATTTTAATTCTTTGGAGAAACTTAATTAAAAAATTAAAAATAATTGAGTTGGTGAGAAGAAATTTGTAAAAAAATTAGTAAGTAATTAAATTCCTGTGAAATTTTTATTATAATTTTCAATTGAATTTTTTTGGAAAATTTAATAAAAATACTTGATAATAAAAATAATTGAAATGAGAAAATAATCAGTTGTTCTTAAAAAATTTCTATTTAAATTCATTAAAAATAAATATTTTCTAAAATTTCAAATTAAAACTTTTTAAGTTTATCTGTTTATATGAAGATTGTAAACGCAACACTTTTGAAATTTAATTAATATTGAAATTATTAAGTAAAATTAATTTTTAAATAATTTCTAAGTAATAATTTTATACTTCTTCAAGAATTAAGTTATTTAAAAAGAAATTATTGTCAGAAATAGAAAAAATCTATCTAAATTTGAATTAGCAAAAATGTTTTCTAATTGAAATAATTAGTAACTGACTATTTGCTTTTGAATTAGTAAATTTTACTAATAAATTAGTCCTTTTTGAGAACGAGTTCCATATTTAATTATCAAATTCATAGAATTTGAAATATCTATTTACACACTAGAAATAAATTATAAACAATAAATAAATGATAAAATATTATTATTATTATTATTTTTATTATTATTATTATCATAAATAAAATATTAATTTTTACCGCGAATGTTAATTACGAAACACAAAAAATACAAAAGGTAAAAAAACATCCTTTCCTTTTTTGTTATTATCGATTAACGATTATTATATTTTTCTTTCTCTTTTTTCTTTATTATTTTCTTTTTGTTAATTAACTTTCCTGTCCTGTTTAAAGGAAATAATTTTTAAATTGCAACTTTTTGTAATGTTCATTATCTTAAAAGTATAATGTAAATAATTGAAGTTTTTGAGAAGAATATCTTGCTGAATTATATAGTATATCCAATTACGCAAGCGATTCTTCATTAACCGAGTTACACGTCTCTAGACGATGACTTTATTACACAGATATATACAACTAGGTGAATATATATCTTATGCAAGGATTTCATTTACATTTTTTTGCAATTTTCATATTTTGCTTTCAAAATCTTTTTTTTTCAAACCCATTATAATCGAACAGGAAGAGTAATAATTTTTGCCTTCCTTCAAGCTGTAAATAATATATAAAGTTTCATTTATAAATTTAAATAAACAAATTGAAAAAGCAGAAAATAATTTTTCTTCTTATTGATTTTTTTATTTCTAATTTTCATTGTTTTTTTAAATTAAATTTAGTTCTTCTTTTAGAATTTACTATTGTTTACTATTGTTATTTTTATTATTGTTAGCATTTATTATTTTTATTTTTATTATTTTATTCTTATTATTAGTTTTTTTTCGACTTTAATTATTTTTAGTATTATTTATACCTTTTTTATTTTTATTATTTCTGCGTTTTAAAGAAATATCTTTATTATTTCATTATTTAATTTTTACACTCAGAGAAAAGTTTTATATCCTATAATTTATTTTATTTAAATAAAAGTATATTTGTCCCAGAGCCAAGTTGGTTATTTATTTGTTTAGAATAAAAATTTTATTAGCCATAAATAAAACTTATTTCAATTTTGAACCAAATAAAATTTATTCGAAATAAATAAGTCTAGTTAGCTGAGTCAAATATACAGTGAAAAAAATTATTTGATTCAAAGAACCGATTACTTGACTATTATCAAATAAATATTTACTTCAATCAAATAATTTTTTTCTGAGTTAATTAAATGGTGTTTGCTTTTCAAATACTGAAAATATTGGTTCAAATAAAATTTATTCGATTTAAATAAAAATTATTTGATTCAAGTAAATATTTATTTAATTTAAACAAAAAGTAATTGATTCAAATAAATATTTATTTGATTCAACTGGATTTAATTGGATCATTGGATTTAATAAATAAATCAAAATAAACAAATAAATAAGAAAAATAAACAAAATAAATAATTAAAAAAAATTTTTTAAATACAAATCAGTTATATTTTTGTCAAATAAATTTTTTTTCAGTTCATTAGTAGGAGAAATTGAATCGATTGTATTTAATATTTAGTAGTAAAAATAAAAATTATACAAAGAAATTAAATAATGAAAATTATTTACTTTTTATTTTTTTTCTAAAAATATCAAAAATTGCATATTGAGACAATTGCTTTGCGTAATTTACAGTATGAAAATTATTTGTATTACGTCAATAAAAGCAGTTTTTTTGATATTACTGAGGATACAATTTTACACGGAGGGGTTTCTTAATTATGGTTTATTCACATTGAATGATTTATCTGCAAGGTAAATTAGTTACCTCACGTATCATGGTAATAGAAGCAAGTGTTGATGATTGCCACGAGTTTGTTCTTTCTCATTTCAAAAAGAATGCGCAAAACACAATATTTATTACGATTTCTTCACTATATTATCTCACCATCGAAAATACTTCTTCAAAATTATCTAATAATACCGCATTTTTTTATAAAATGGTCATTTAATGTGTATTTTACGCACTTCATATTTCTAATCATCAAAATTTAATTTATTTATTTTGTTTATTTATTTTATTTCTAAAACTTTTATTTGTTTGTTTAATTTTTTTTTCGTTGTTTCCTATATTCATTTATTATATTTTTAATAATATATTTATTCATTTCATCATAACTTTATTTATTCGATTCTATGTTATTTTTTCATTTTATTAATTTTAATTATTTTATTCCTGCTCTTATTTATTTTATTTATTTACCCAATATCACGGCCAGTTCTCTATAGGAATATAATTATAGAATTTCAATACATTACAAAAAATTTAACAAAAAATAATTAAAATTATTATCAAATGTTTAATAATAATTATTAAAAACCACGATTATTTTATAGACTTAAAAGAAATTGTTCATAATGGAAATAAAAATTAATAATTGTCGATTTAATAAATAATAATAATAAATAATAATGATGATTATAATATTCATATTTGTTTATTCATTTGTATATAGAATAAATACTAATGTTCTTAAAGTTGAAATACAATTTTCTAAAAATTAGAAATGGTAATTTTTTGAATAATTCGAAAATAAAAAGTCTGCGCGTTTTGAAATTAAATTAAAGAGAATTTTTGGCTACAAAAATTTCTATGAAATTTTTTTTTTTATATTAAAATAGATATACGCACGTGAATTATAATATTTTATTCGCACGTTAAAAAAAGAGGAACAACTATAATATTATGTATATATGTGTGTATATATAGAGAGAAAATAATTATTACTTTATTTAGTACTATTATTAGCAAAAGTTATATTCCAAGAATGATGTTTTATTAAACGTAAATATCAGTTTTTGATAAATATATTACTCATGTAATAATATTGATATAGACAGAGCTCCTTTACTTTCTAAACTATTGGACATTCTTTTATAATTTGCCATTTTTTATCCATCGATTAAGTAACTTCCAACTTTCAGGATTCTTTATTTACTGTGGAGGAGAATATTTTTTTTTCTAAATTTATTTTGACAGTATTTTTAGTTAACATTTTATTACCAAAGTCTTTTTTTTCCCAAAGAAGAAGAAGAAATCTTTTTTATTATTAAAATTATAGAAATATGTTTTGCCTAATGGCTTTAGTCATTAGGCCAAAACGAAGAAATTTAAACATCTTTTATATTTATATATATAATTCATGATTTCCAAAAATATTTAATTATTTAAATTTACATTTTTTTAATTATCATAATATTATTATTATCATTTGTAAATAATAATTGTCAATTATTTTTCAATGGCATAGTTATTATTTTTTATAATAATTTGAATAGCTCACGTTTAAAAAAATTATTACAGGTCAGTAATGTGTAATTTTATCTATATAAAATTTTTTCTAATGGTTATTTTTATGGGAAAAAGTTTATTCTTATCATTGACAATAATTTGAATAATTATTTTATTATTATTTATAATTATATTACTTATTGTGCATGATTTGTTGTTATAATTAAATGAAAAATATAATTTAAATAATAAACTACTCAAAAATATATATAAACTTTTATTTTTATTATTTTTAGTAAACAATAAAATTCTACTTAGAATTTATTTCCAATTTTTTAAAATAAGTAAATTTACTCAAGCAAGTTTATTAAAATATTGCAAATAATTGAATTCTTTCGAAGAATTTCATTAATTTTTCTTTAAGAATATCGATTTTTATAATAATTGTAATTAATAATTTTATTATTAAATTTTATTAAAATTATTGATAGAAAATTAAAGTCATCAACAATTTTATTATTTTTCGTAAGTAATCACATTTTTTTAAAGGATGCCTTTGAAGTTTTTTAAATAATTTTAATTCAAAAATTTGAAAAAAATTAAATTTTATGAAGAATTTCTTTTGAATTTTCAAAATAATATAGTGTCTGTTAATAATCATAAATAAAAATTTTATTATTGAATTTTATTAAAAACTTTTGAAAATTATTGGATTCTTCCCAGAATTTTATTACAATTTTTCAAAAATAACTGATTTATTTTGAGATATTTTATAACAATTCTACTGAAAATAATTGCATTCATTTGAAGAAATTTATTATTTTTAAAAATAATTGAATTGTTATAAAAAATGTTATCAGAACATTTGAGAATAATTGAATTCTTTCGAAGAATTTCATTAATTATTTTGAATAGAATCGATTTTGATAATAATTGTAAAAAACAATTTTATTAGTAAATTTTTATTAAAATTATTGACAGAAAATTAAATTCTTCCCAACAATTGCATTAGTTTTCGTAAATAATTAAATTTTTTCAAGAAATTCTTTGAATTTGTTTAAAATAATGTATAGTTTTTTAAATAATTTTAAATAAAAAATTTGAAAATAATTGAATTTTACAAATAATTTTTTATAACTATTTAAAATATTAGTGTCTGTTAACAATTACAATTACAAATTTGATTATAAAAATTGATTAAAATTCTTTGGGAATTATTGAATTCTTTACAGAATTTTACTACAATTTTTGAAAATCAGTGAATTTTTTGAGAAATATTTTTAAAAATTCTACTTAAAATAATTTAATTTATTTGAAGAAATATAAATTTTTTCAAATGATTTTTAAATTATTAAAATTATTATTTTCAGTAGAATTTATTTATTTATAGAATTTATTTATTTAGAATTATTTATTAAAATAATTGAATTATAAAAAATAAAATAATTTAATTTATTTGAAGAAATATAAATTTCTTCAAATAATGTTTAAATTATTTTCAGTAGAATTTATTTATTTAGAATTATTTATTAAAATAATTGAATTATAAAAAATGTTATCAAAACTTTTCAGAATAATTGAATTGTTTAGAAACATTTTATTACAATTTTTAAAAATAATTAAATCCTTTCAAGAAATTTTTTTTAAATTTTATCGAAAATAATTAATTAGAAAAATTTTATTAATTAGTAAAGAATTAAATTATTAAATTAAACTCTTGCGAAAATGTTTACTATTTATTAAAATAATTCAAATAGTTCCAAGAATGTTATTAAAATTTAAAACAATAATATTGAATTGTTTCAAAAAATTGTAATAAAAATTTATGAACATAAATGAATTCCTGCGAGAAATTTCTATATTTTTGATAATAATTAAATTCTTTCCAAGAATTTTATAAAAAATTTTGGAAATAATTATCGATAATAAAGTAAAATTTTTGAAATTTTGAATTTAAAATATTAAAGTTAAGAAAAATAAAAAAAAAATTTTCGCGCCTAACATTTTTGTAATACATAATTTGTTTTTTTATTAAATTTAAAAATTAAATTGTCAATTCTATTAATAGAAATACACGTAGAATTATTATGTTCCTATGAGTAACAATATTTGTCGAAAATAAAATTTTCAACCCTGGGAGGAATCGAACCTTCACAATTTCAAGTTGCGCAAATTTTAGCGCCTTAACGACTGCAGCTATCATCGACGTCAATTGCTTCAAACAATTACTCAACAATTACAATTAAATCAAAATTTAGAATCTGTTACAATAACAAAATTCACTCTCTAAACCTGAATTATAAATGAAAAGCTGTTTAATTTCTCAAAATTCTCTCCTTTCTTACACATTTTTGGCCAGCCACATTTTTCACTACAATTATTATTTCTCCTTATTCATTTCATTTTTTCTCAATTAAAAAAAATAATTTCTCCTCAAAAATCGGATATATACTATCTTGCATCCGAGTTTTGTCCTATCCACATCAGGCACACAATATCAGATTGTGAGAGGAGAAAAAAAGTTTTGAATAAGATAGAAGAAAAAGGAAGAAGAAGAGGATGGGAAGGAGGAGGAGGAGGAGGGCATAGAAAGAGAAAGAGAGTATCTTCTCACTGTCGAATTACTCTCACTCGAAAGGCCCCCGTCTCTTCTTCAACCGGATCCCCACGCATCCCCCTTTTGCTTCACAAGGGGGGTATAAAAAACCCTGGTGCACCTTCCTCGGAGTCACAGACAAGAGCGGCATCGTTGAAGCCGACATGACTCCTTTCATCGCGGTAAGCAAAATAAAAAAAAATTTTTGTTTTTTTTTTATTTCCTTCAATCTACGAAACGGAAAATATCTAAAGAGAGAGTGTGCCCGCGCGATTGACTAAAAAAAAATAATAAATAAATAAATAAATAAGAAAGGGGAAAATTCAGGAATAATTCCTGATTTGTGAGAGCAGACCAAGAGCGAAGAACTATTTTTAAAAAAAAGTGTATTTTATTACTATTTAGTAGAAAAAGTAAAAACAAAGTGAAACTTAACGAAATTCTCAAAAGTGAAAGATTTCGCGATTCATGTTTGAAAGTGCATAATTAATCTTTAACTAAAGATCAATCGTTGACGCTCGCGACGCGAATTAATTTTAATCAGTGTTTTGCGTGTTTGTCTATTGTTATTAAAGTTTCTATTTTTTTTTCTTTTTTTTTTAGTTTTCAGTAATAAAATAACCAAAAAAATCTTAAAATCTAATAAAAAAATAACTAAAAGAATTAAAATTTATATCAAACAAAATTAAAGAAACAATATTTTTTGAAATATTATTTTTAGTGTTTTCAATTTTTGTATTATATTATTACTATAATATTGTAATACCACAATTATATTATTTTAATACTGTAATTGTTATATTATAATGCCATAATAATAATATTTTAATACTATAATTAAAATATTTTAATAGTATAATTGTAATATTATAATACTACAATAAATTATATTATGATAATATAATACTATTTTTTATTTTTGTGTATTTTCATTACTATTATTATTATTATTTTTATTATGATTATAATATAATTTTTAAAAAATATTTTATGTGCAAGAAACTCATAAGTAGAATTAAAATTTAATATTAAATATTTAAAAATTGTCGAACATTCCCAAAATTTGTTATTATTCTTGGATGTCAAACTTTTAAATTTGGGCTACAAAATGCAATTTGATTTCAAGTTTCTTGGAATAAATGGTCGCTCTCAGTTTTGATTTATTTTTAAAAATAATAATAATTATTATTATTATTACTATTTTTAATATTATTATTTCTACTATAATAATATTATTAATAATAAAAATATAATAATAGATAATAAATAAATAAACAATTATAATTACAATTATAATGTATAATAATAATTATTATTATCATCAGTAATATAATTATTTATTTATTTTTATTCTCTTCAGTAAAATGAATTTTTTATTATATTTTATTGTTTTTTGTTTTTCTCGATTCTCCCTGATTTATTTCAATTCTAATTTTTTCATGTTTTTCCTCTCGTTATTTGTTTTTTGTTCATTTTTTCCCCAATTTTCCGTGAATACATAATTTTTTTCATTTTTCTACTCTCTCTTTATTTTTTTCTACATTTTGCTTTCCTACTTTTGTTTCTTCAATTTTATTCCTTTCTAACTTTCTTCTCCTGTTTTTTAAATTTTTTTCAATTTTTCTTTTCATTTTATTACTTTTATTTCTTCTTTTTTTTATACGTTTCTATTCTTTTTTTTCTTAAATTTTTCTTGTGCATTAATTTTCTTTTTTTCTTCTTCTTCTTTTTACAAATAAGTCTTCTACATTTTCTTTACTTAATATTTTCCCTTTTCGTATTTTTCTTTCTTCTAACTATTATATTTTCCTTTTCTTATTTTCTTCTACCTTATTCCTTTCTTCTTCTTCTCTTTTTTATTTTTTTTTCTTCTTCTTTTCTTTTTTTTCCATCTATTTTCTGTCCACGTTATCTTTCTTTTTCTAACTAATCTTTTTCTTTCTTCTTTCCTTACATTTTTTCTACCTTTCTCTTTTTTAACTCCTCTTTTTTGATCTTTTCATTTTCTACTTTTCTTTTTGAACTTTATCTTCTATTTAGTTTTTCTACCTTTTTTTAAAACTTTTTCTTTTCTATTTTCCTATTTTGTACGATTCCTTAATTAATTCATTTATTTCATCAATTTACATTTTTCACTTTTCCTTTTGCTTTTTACTTTTTACTTTCGTAGTTTTTCTTCTTCTACTTATTTTTTGTCTACTTTTTTTCTTATTTATAAAACTCTCCTTTTTTTGTATTTCTTTTCTCCTTTCTCCCCTTTAACATTTTTACCTTTCTTTCTTTAACCTTTTTTCTTCTTTTATCTATTCTTTTTCAATATTTTCTTTTCCTTTTTATAACTCTTCTTTCTCTATTTTTTTCCTTTCCTATTCTTCTTGAATCCTCCCCTTTTCTACCTATTCTTTTTCCACATTTTTTGCTTTTCCTATTCTTCTTGAATTTCTTTTTCTACCTATTCCCTTTTCTACCTATTCTTTTCCCATATTTTTTTTGCTTTTTCTATTCTTCTTGAATCATTCCCCTTTTTACCTATTCTTTTCCCATATTTTTTTTGCTTTTTCTATTCTTCTTGAATCGTTCCCTTTCTACCTATTATTTTCCATATTTTTTGCCTTTCCTATTCTTCTTGAATAATTCCCTTTTCTACCTATTCTTTTTCTACATTTTCTTGAATTTCCTATTCTTCTTGAATCATTTCCCTTTCTAACTATTCTTTTTTCACATTTTTTTTTTTTGTTTTTATACCTTTCCCGTTTTTTAACTCAAAGAACCTATTATTTTTCTACCTTTTTCCACAATTTTTCCTTCCTTTACTTTTCTCTACCTATTCCTTTTTTTCCTTTTTGTACTTCTCCTTTCCCTATTTTTCCTTCCTTTACCTTTTTCTATTTTTCTTTTTTGTACTTCTATCTATTCCTACTTTTTTTATTTTCTCTGGTATTTTTCAATTTTTCTACCTATTCACTTTTCACATTTTTTTCTTTTTGTAACTTTCCTTTTTTTCCTTTTTGTACTTCTCCTTTTCCTATTTTTCCTTCCTTTACCTTTTTCTATTTTTCCTTTTTGTACTTCTATCTATTCCTACTTTTTTTATTTTCTCTCGTATTTTTGCATTTCTACCTATTCATTTTTTTTCTGTAACTTTCCTTTTTCTACCTACTTTTTCCAACCTTTTCTTTTCCTATTTTTTACTTTTTATACTTTTCCTTCCACTTTCCTTTGCCTATTTTACCTTTTTGTACTCTACTACCTACTTTATTACCTTTTCCTATTTTTTCTTCTTGTGCTTTTTTCCTCTATTCCTTCCATTTTTTTTCTCCTTCCATTTTTGAATATCTACCTATTTTTTCCACCTTTTTTTTCGTTTCGTAACTTTCCTACTTCCACCTTTTCTTTTTCTACCCATTCTTTTCCTATTCTTCCATTTTCTACTTTTCCCACAACTTTTCCTTTTCTTTTTGTATTGTTTTTCTGTTTCTTTTCCTTTTCTTTCATTTTTTTTTCATCTTTCCTTCTTCTACCTAGAAAAATTGGAAGAAGATGAAAATTGGAAAAAAATTGGAAGAAGATGAAAATTGGAAAACAATTGGAAGAAGATGAAAATTAGAAAGAAAATTGGAAGAAGATGAAGGGCAAAAAGAATTGGAAAAAATATATTTTTTCCAATTCTTTCTCCCCTTCATCTTCTTCAAATTTTTTTTTCTTTCCCTGTCTCTACCTTTTATTCTTCTACGTTTTCTTTATCCACCCTTTTTTTCTTTTCTTTTTTCATTCCCTTTTTTTCTCCTTTTATCTTCCTCCCAATATTCACGATTTCTTCCTTCTCTCTTCTTCTTTTTTCTTTTCTCCATTTCTCCCAGTTCTAATTAATTCTAATTAATTAATAATTAATTAGTTAATAAATTATTTTTTCGACTTTTGTAAAACGTACAAAAGGTGAAAGAAAAAACAACAATCTTTCACTTTTTTTTAACAGAATAGACGACGTTTCGGTGGTTATTAATAATTAATTAATAATTAATTAGCTATTTAGCAATAAATTCCGTCTCAATTTTCAAAAAAATATTTCTTCTTCAAATTCCAGTGCATGATGGTCGGTCTGGCAGGGCTCGCCCTGGCTGAGCCACCAGTATCCTCCGGGTACAACTACAACAGACCCATCGGAGGAGGAGGAGGCGGCGGTGGTGGTGGTGGCTTCTCCCACGGAGGTGGAGGTGGCGGCGGAGGCTACTCCCTAGGAGGAGGCGGTGGTGGAGGTGGTGGTGGTTACACTCAAGTATCACCCGGTGGTCAAACCAGCGAAGGTGCCTCCGTCGACGGAGCACTCCTCGAACAAATCCGTCAAATTCTCCTCAGAGAAGAGAGCCAATCCGGAGGTGGTGGATTCGGAGGCGGTGGTGGCGGTGGCGGATACCCAGCACCCAGTAGCAGTTACGGCGCTCCAAGTTCCAGTTACGGAGTCCCAAGCTCAAGCTACGGTGTCCCATCCATCAGCAGTCGTGTCGTTGGAATTGACCTCGAGGGCATCAGACAAGCAATCCAGATCGCTCAATTCAATCAAATCAGTCAAGGCTCCGGCGGCGGTTATCCCAGCGGACCAAGTGGCGGCTATCCCAGTGGTCCAAGTGGCGGTTATCCATCATCCCGCCCAAGTGGTAGCTACGGTGCTCCATTCTAATTCCCATCACAAAATAAGCAGAGCACCTTCAACCAACGCGTCATTCAAAAAACAACTTTCAATCTCCAGAATCCTATATTCCAATCGCATAAGAATCTGGACCTGATTACAACTCTTTGTCCCCGAAAATGTCTCCACACATCTCATTCAATATTGAGGCTATTTTTTATCTTGAGATGAAATTTGAAATTCAAATATACACCGCTACTTTGGGACATTGATTTGTTGAAGTAAAAAAGAAAGAAACAGTCGTAGCTTCAACATGTCAGGACCATAGTACCGCAACATCAGGAGAAATCATTATCATCATCATCATCATGAATTGTAATCGGAGAAATGTTGACGCGATACAACACAACATCAATTCCTTTCAATGGAGAAAGGGGGACAAAAAACCATATTATGCAGGGAATTTAAATTCCCCTGCAAAGGATCTCAACGAGATCGACAGATCGATCAGCAATAATTCAGCATCGTTTTTGAAAAAAACAAAATAAAATAAAATAAAGCGGAGAAGGAGGAGAGGCGTTAAAGAAGAAGTAGAGGCCGTGATTAACGCGAAAGCGTTCCCTTGTAAATACTTTTACACTTACACAAAGAAAACACATGAAATAATTTTTTTTTAAGTAGCTCATTCTGCATTATAGTCCCAAAGAAGAAAATAATTATGATCCGAAAGCAATTTTTTCTTTTCTTTAAAATCTTCCAAGTTTAAATTATTTTATAATTATATACATTATATATTATGTATTACCATACAACTTTATATTATTATATAATAATATATTATTACATTATATATTATTAAATTATTATATTATATATAATATATTATTATACATTATATTACATATTATTATAATTATAACATTATATATTTCTACATGTTTATATAATTATATATTGTTATAATTACACAATATTGTTGATAATAATTTTAATAATTATATATAATTCGATATTTTTTTGTAAAATAATTTTTGCGTCTTGAATTCAAATTTTTGAGTACGAGAGTGAGGATCTCTTTTGAATTGAGACTTGAATGCAAAAATGAGCTAGAGACCAAACACATGTATACAACTTACAAGAAAAAAAAAAAAAAAGAAGAAGAAGTTCTAAGAGAACTCAATCTATTTTTTTACTCTATATAATATCTATGATAATTTTTTTTGTCATAACCACGCATTTTTTTACTGTATAAAGGCTTTTTTGTAGAAAAAAAATAAAAAATACGTCGCCACCGTTAAAATGAATGTTTCAAGTTTCTTTGCGCGTTACGTGCATTTCCTTGTTTAGAAAAACAACTTCCTGGATGATTCCCCGCTTAAATCTTCTCACTTTTACTTTTTTCCTTCATTTTTCATTTCTTCCACTCATTTCTTTATCAAATGCGAATGTAGTTTCTCAATTTTCCCCACGAGAGTTAAATTTGCAATAATAATAAAAAGGGTTTTTTATTATTATTATTATTATTATTATTATAAATAATAAACAATAAAGATTAAAAATAGTAAAAATAATAATGACAAATAAGAAATGAGTTTAAAAATGTATAAATGAAAAAAAGAAGCAAATGAGAAAATAAATCGAAAATCTAATAGATAATAAATAATAATAAAAATAAGTAAAATAAATAAGAATAAATAATAAATGGAAAAATAATAAACTTTGGTAAGCTTAAAATAACTAATAACAATATTATAGAACAATGAACAAGAAAATAAAAAGAATTAATAATCCAGTTATAATAAAATATAAATAATAAAAATAGCAGTCATAATTAGTAATGTTAATAAAATAATACAGACTTTATTTATTCATTTCAACAATAAATAAAAAATAAAATACTTTTTATCTATTATTATAAAATAATAATATAATAGTAATAATAATAATTGTTGTTATTACTATTATTATTATTTGTTTATTTTTGTAAATAAATAAATAATAATTAGGCTTGTCCCTTATATTTGTTAAATAAATAATTATAATAATAATTGGGATTGTCCCGTATTATCAGTTAAATAAAAAAAAACAAATGATAATAATAAAAATAAGAAGAATACATAATAATAGAAATAATAGCAACAAGAACGACAATGATAATAATAAGAATAGTAATAATAATCCCAATAATAACAATAAATATTAAAATCGAGTTAAAATATTCAAAACGAGAGAAATCTAAATAATATAAATTGATTATCTATTATAGTTTCTTCGAAAATCTTTTATTCCACTTTTATTGATTTCCTCAATATTCTCGGGGCTTATCATATGAAAATGAATTTTTTTTTTTTATTTAAAAAAGGTCATTGCCTTTCTCCTTTCACCAGAGTGTGCTATCCGAACCCTGAGGCAATATGAACTTCTGGTGCAGGAAATGTTGTTAAAAAAAAAAATTTTATTTTCTTATGCGTGTATACTATATGTATACATATATATTTGATCTGAAAAAGAGATGCAACGCGAAATATTTAGTCGCGCGATGGTCAAGAAGATTCGAAAGTCACTTGAACTTTTCAAAAAGACAAAGTGGGAATGATCCAAGAATTATGTCAATGATGTAGAGTTTATAATGGATGAAAAAAAAAAAATTTCGCGCAAAGAAAAGAAAAAGAAAGATCCTGCCGCAGGTTTCAGGTTTCGATTTCTTGGTTGTGTAGAGAATCGTGAGAAAGGCAAATTATTGGGGTCACAGGATCAGGAAGTCTTTTTCAAATGGTTATATAGAAGCAGTCGCAGCATCAGGCGGGAGGAGATGATAATTTATATAATTATAGAGAATTTTTTGAATTATTAATTTTTTTTTCTTTTTGGTATTTTTATTATTTTTTTTTCTATTTTACGCATAATGGATTTTATTGCTTTTTTCAATTAAACTCTATTAGAATTTTAATTATGCATTTGTTGCATTTTAAAATCAAAAGTGCGGTAATTTATATTCATTTTTAATTTTTTACTTTTTTTCTTTATTGCTGTCTTTTATTTTATTATATATTAATTAGAAATTTATTTATTACTTCAGTTATTACTATTCTTCGGTTTTCTAATTTAATTCATTTTTATTCTTCATTCTTTTTTCGATTTCTCATCTTTCCTAATTTGTTATATATTTTTTATATTATATATAACTTTATGTTTATTTATTTCATTTATTTATTTACATTGCAAGAATGCAATTAATTTAAAAAAATTTTCATAAAATTTTTCTCAGAAATTCAATTATTTTTAAAAGTTTCAAAAAATTCTTCGTAATAATTCAATTATTTTAAATAGTGATTTTAATTCAATTTTTTAAAAGAAATTAATTATTTTTAAAATTTTGATAAAATTAATCGAAACAATTCAATTATTTTTTAAATAATTTTAATTAAATTATTCGAAATACTTTAATTATTTTGAAAAATTTTTAATATCATTTAAAAAAAATTCAATTATTATTTCCAAAAAATTTAATAAAATTCTTCACAAGAATTCAATTATTTTTACTAATAATACCATTTTCCACAGGAATTGTATTGTTTATAAAACTTTTTATACAATTCGTATCAAGAATTGAATTATTTTCATAAATAATAAAATTCTTCCCAAAAATGAAATTATTTTCAAAAAATTCTTCGAAATAATTCAATTATTTTAAATAATCTTAATTTAATTTCTGAAAAGAATTTAATTATTTTTCAAATTTTAATAAAATTAATCAAAACAATTCAATTATTTTTTAAACAATTTTAATTAAATTATTCGAAATACTTTAATTATTTAAAAAAAATTTTAATATCATTTTAAAAAATTCAATTATTATTTCCAACAATTTTAATAAAATTCTTCACAAGAATTCAATTATTTTTACAAAAAATAAAATTTTCTACAGGAATTTAATTGTTTAAAAAAGTTTTTTTTATATAATTCGTATCAAGAATTTAATTATTTTCATAAATAATAAAACTCTGCCCAAAAATTCAATTATTTTCATAAATAATAAAATTCTTCCCAGAAATTCAACTATTTTCAAAAGTTTCAATAAAATTCTTTGAAATAATTCAATTATTTTTTTAAATAATAAAATTCTTAACAGAATTTCAATTATTTAAAAAAAAATGTATACAACTCGTAGCAAGAATTCCATTACTTTCATAAATAATAAAATTCTTCACAAAATTTTAATTTAATTCAATATTATTTTTAATACCTATGTATAATTTAATTGAATTCCTAGAAATAATTCAATTATTTCTAAAAAAAAATTATAATAAAAATTTTTCGAAAAAAAATTAATTATTTTCAGGAATTTTAGCCGTATTTTACGTAACAATTCAATTATTTAAAAAAAATTTAATAAAATTCTTCCGAAGAATTTAATTATTTTCATAATTAGTAAAATTCGTCTGTAAAATTCAATTATTTTTAATATAATCTAATAAAACTCATAAGAATTTAATTATTGTTAAAAATTTAAATATCTTTTAAAAATTTAATTATTTCTAAGACCTAATAAAATTCTTGACAAGAATTCAATTTTCAAAAATTTTGATAAATCTCTTGTCAAGAGTTCAATTATTGTTCAATTTAATATTCAATTACATTTAATTCTCTGAAGGAATTTAATTAATTTTAAAAATTTTAATAACATTCTCCCAATCAATTCAACTATTTTTAAAAATTAATTCAATTCTTGTCAAGAATTTTATTAAAATTTTTGAAAATAATTAAATTTTTTCGCCTTTTTTTTGTCACCTATTTTTAGAAAATAATTCACCTTTTCGCACCTATATTTTAAGGGAAAATGATTTCCCTGAAATTAATTTAACAAACATATTTCTGTAAATTCCTAACTTTCTAATTCGTAGAATGTGATTAAAAAAAGAAGTTTTTAAAATTAAAAACTGTATTTATCATTTTGTATAAAAGTATGGAAATAATTTTTATTCCTTTTCTAATAAGAAAGTAAAAAAAAATTAAATAAATAGGGTAATTAAGATTTAATTTGAATCGATAGAATCAAATGAATCATGTTTCATTTCATGAAACTATTAATTGCAATATTACAACAGCTAGAATCAATAAATCTTTGATGACTTATAAATAAGGAGAAGGAAGTGAAAAATCTAGTTACATCACTTTACACGAGCAATAAGCCATTGAATTGAATATAAGAGACTTGTTGACTTTGATGAGATCTGAAAATCGATTGCAGGTCAACGTTTTTTTTCCAATATAAAAGGATTTTTCTCCTAATATACAATAAATTTACAATATTGTATTTGTTTTTTTCTCTCCACTTTTTTTTTGCTAACTCGAAACAAATACAGGCTGTGAATGAGAGAAAAAGACTATTATATATGAAAGAAGAGAAAAATCTTATTGCTCTCAATAGGATTGGTGGAAAAAAAAAATTTTTTTTTTCGTGTAAGAGTTTAGTTTCTCGCGTTTATAGACATTTTATAGAGCATTAGATTAGACGAATTATGGATTATGTACGTCTTGCAAAATTGAGTTGCGAGTCTCACGCTTAAAACGGCAGACGCGTCGCAACACTTTCCCCTAGTTTATAAATATATATAGGTATGTAGTCATTACGTACTTTACAAAGTACATGCGTAAAACTTCAAATGAGAAGATGTTAGATACCGTGTTTGAGAAAATATTCTGGCTTACTTCCCCATATACTGATGCTATCTTTTTTAACGCCATTTCTATTTCTTTTTTCCTCTTAGAAAATAAATGGCAAATTCCTTAAATTGGAAATTTAATATTCATTTGATTCTCATTTAATTTAAGCAATAATTTTTTGTTTCATAATTTATGTTTTTAATTATTATCCCCAAGTTTTGTTTTGAACGTTCAAATGAACGAAATATTTTTTATTGCAGCTATTTTCATAAATTACTAATCAGAAAAAAATTTAAGAACTGAAATTTTACTTTTAGAAATTCAGTAATTCATTATTTGGATAGTGACGCAAAATAATTGCAATAAAAATTTAATTTGTAGAAGAAATAAATAAATTTCGTTCATTTGAACGTTCAAAACTTTAAGATTTTTTTTAATTTTAAAATTAGTGGAATTCTAGTTTAATGTTTTGGCGGTTACTTAAATAATAACAGAAATTAATTAAACAAAAATGTTTTCAATTAAAAATCACTTAATTTGTAGACTTCAATTTAAATTTGATTATGAATTTGAATTTGAATTTAAAATATGAATTCAAATTTTTAAAAATTTTAATTTGGAGAATAAACTTTATGATACTTTTTTTGCAGGAAAAATTTATAAATTATTTTATTTTCCATAATTTTAGTTTAATAAATAAATATTTCTTTAATTTTAAAAAGCAATATTTTTGTTTAAGAAATTAATCTAAAATTGAATTAAATTAAAAATAATTTAATTCTCGCATAGAATTTTATTCTAATTTCTGCGAAAAATTTTATCAAAATTTTTGAAAATAATTTTTTTGAAGAAACAATTCAAGGAAATTATTTATTAAAATTTTCGAAAATAATTATTTCGAAAAAACAATTTAATGCAGTTTACATTAAAATTTTTAGATATAATTGTTTAGAAGAAACAATTAGAAGAATTTTATTAAAAACTTTTGGGAATAATTAAATTTATTCAAGAAATACAATTAAAATAATATTGAAAGTAATTGAAATCTTAAGAATTTTGTCAAAATTTTTGACAATAATTTTTTTGAAGAAACGATTCAAGGAAATTATTTATTAAAATTTTCGAAAATAATTATTTCCAAGATACAAGTAGATGAATTTTATTAAAATTTTTGAAAATAATTGTTTAGAAGAAATAATTAGAAAAATTTTATTAAAAAGTTTTAGGAATAATTAAATTTATTCAAGAAATATAATTAAAATAATATTGAAATTAATTTAAATCTTAAGAATTTAATCAAAATTTTTGTATATAGGTAGTTGAAATTTTTAAAAAAATGTTATCAATATTTTTGAAAATAATTGAATTCTTTAAAGGGATTAAATTGAAATTCAACTGAAATTAATTAATTCAAGGAATTTTATTGCAACTTTTTAAAATAATTAAATTTCTTCACAAAAAGAAATTCAAATTATATTGAAATTAATTCAATTCTTCTAAAGAATTTTAATAAAATTTTTGAATATAATTTAATTCTTTTCAAGAATTTTATTCCAATTTTCGAAAATAATTTTATTTTATCAAGAATTTTTATTACAATTTTTGTAGGTAAATAATTAAATTCTTTCAAAGAATTAAAAATTGAATTTGGATTGAAAATGAATATAATTATTGTAAAGGATTTTATCAATATTTTGGAAAATAAATTTATTCTTTTAAGAAATTAAATAGAAATTGAACTGAAATTAATTTCAATCTTAAGAAATTAATCAAAATTTTTGTATATATAGTTGATATTGTTTAAAAAATGTTATTAATATTTTTGAAAATAATTGAATTCTTTTAAAAAATTGTATTACAAATTTTGAAAATAATTGAATTATTTCAAGAAATTTTACTACAGTTTTTGGAAATAATTAAATTTTTTCAAAGAATTCAATTGAAATTACATTGAAATTAATTAAATTATTCTAAAGTTTATCAAAATAATTAAATTTTTTAAAATAATTAAATTCTTTCATGGAATGTCATAAAAATTCCAATAATTAATTGAAGAAATTTTATTCTCTCAAGAAAGTTTATTGAAATTTTATGGAAAATAATTGAATTCTTCTGAAAAATTTTGAAATTAAAATAATTCAATTTTTGTTACGAATTTTATTCAAATGTTTGTAAATGATTTAAATTGTTTTAAAGAATTTTATTAAAAACTCTTGAAAATAATTAAATTCTTATTAAACATGTTATAAAATATTTGAAGAATAATTGAATTCTTTCGAGAAGTTTTATTGAAATTGTATTAAAAATTATAGAACTTCTGAAAAAAATGTTAAAAAATTTTTTTTAAATAATTGAAATCTTTCGAGGAATTTCATTAAAACTATAATGATAATATAATTCTAAACCTGCTAAGAATTTTATTATTTAAAAAAAAAAAAATGAATTTCTTCATGGAATTTTATTAAAATTTTGGAAAATAGTAAATTGTAATAAGTATTTTGAATAAATTGTAATAATTAATTAATTAATACATAAATATTGCTGTTCATCTAAACGTTCGAAACTTGAGGAACATTTTTAAAATTATTTTCTAGAGAAAAATATACGAACAATAGAAATTTAGTATTACTCACAAATCAATAAAAAAATAAGAAAAGAAAAGAAAATTTGCACAATAAAAAATTTTGTTACAGCAATATTCACGGCTATAAGAATAATAATAATTGTTGTTAAGATGAACAAAAATAATAATGACCTCTCTTCTTTTGTCTTGGCAAATATTTCTGATTCAATAAAATATTCTGGTCAATAATCATGGTTTATTGCGTTATTTCGTAATAGTTTATAGTATCTGTTAAAGGTAAAAGTACGCGCAATTTAAAGACTTCCAAGTCTTGGTTGTAACCGCAAGAAGCACTTGATTTAAAGTTGCGGGTGATTAAACCACATTATATATTTTCCCTCTCCTCATTATAAAGAAGAAACAATGTTTCTATAATTCAATTCTGTGGTTTATGAAGTGCAGAATATTTATTTTTCATAATCACCTGCGATCCGTCTTTCCTTAAATTAATTCATGGGGGGGGAAGAGAATAAATAATTAATTTAAAAAAAAATAAACCATTAATGAAAATTAAAATAGATACGTTAATTGAAAAAAATAGTTAATTAAATTAACAATTAGGTAATTGAAGTAAAAAAATTAGACACTTTAATTGAACCAAAAAAGAAATGAATCAGTTGAAGAGCAAAAAAAAATTGTCAAAACTGTTGAGAAAAAAAATGTTTTCTGAAAAAATATTGTTGTTTCAAGTAGAAAAATTCGGTTTATTTTATTTTAAATTACGTAAATTCGTTTACAATAAATATAAAGATTTGATAGCTTACATTAATTTGAAAGAAGTATTATTCATCATCCAAGTATCATTTTCACCACTATAGTTAATATGTTGAGAAATATTAACGGAACTGCAACAAACAGATAATTGATTAGTTAATAACGAAAAAAAAATTGTATTAAATTTTACTTAAAAGTATTTAAAACCAAAAAATAATTTTTTCTACTTCGCAGGGTTGCTACGCTTTTGCTTTTTTCAAATTCCCTGACTTTTCCAGATTTTCCAGGTTGAAAAATGAAATTTTTCCAGGTTTTTAAAACGAAAATTATTAGAAAACATCAATAACTTCATTTTTAAATAAATATTTAATAATTATTTTTTTATTGAAATTAAGATATTCAAAAATTAGAAATTTAATAACATATAATAATAAAAACTTGCAACTTTGTTACTGTAACTTCTTCAAAAATTTTTTTCATCATTACGATTATTCATTTCTAGAATTTTCAACTAAAATTCTTCTTTAAGTGAATTATTTTTTAATTATTTTTGAAAAAGTCCTTTCGGAATTTTCAAATTCTTTTGTTTACAATTTAATTTTACGAAATTTCGATTATTCTGACATTTTTCAATTAAATATATTAGAAATTAATTAATTTAAGTTATTTATGTTAAAGATTCGAAGAAAATATTTATGTACGGGAAATGTAAAAGGCCGAAAGGTCATACATATGAATCCAATAAAATAAAAAAAAAAAATATATATTAGAAATTAAAAACTTCAAATAATTAAAAAAAAATCAACTACACTTAGGGGCCGTTCAAAAAATACGTAACGCTATTTTTCGGATTTTCAAAGATTTTAATTTGAAATTCATTTTTAAATCAATATTTATTAGAAAATTCTACGAGAATTCAATTATTTAACTGTAAAAATGAATATTTTATTAAACAATTAAATGTTTCTTAAAATTGTATTTTCATAAAGAATTGTATCAACAAATTTTTAAATAATTGAATTCTGTTGACAAATTTTAATAAATTTTTTAAGAATAATTGCATTTTTCGAGAAATTTGATGAAAATTGTATTACAAATAATTGAAATTCTGCCAAGAATTTTATTACAAGTATTGAAAATAATCGAAATTCTGACAAGAATTTTATTAAAAATTTTGAATAATTGAATTTCGGAGAAAAATTTTATTATTTATAAAGATAATTGTGACGAGAATTTTTGTAAATTTTTAAACATAATTAGATTTCTGCGAAGAATTTTATTAAAATTATTTTGAAAAAAAAATAAATTATTGTTACGCAAAGAATTGCATTAAAATTTTTGAAAATAATGTTATTCTTTAAAGAAAATTAATTAAAAATGTATTGAAAATAATACTTAAATTTTAATAAATAAATTGTAGCAAAGATTATTAAAATAATTTAATTTCTTTGATAAATTGAAATGAAATTTTTATGAATAATAACTTTTTTCGAGGAATTCCATTAAAATTGTATTAAAAATAATTGAAATTCAGCATTGAGTTTTATTATTTATAAAAATAATTGAATCCTTGTAAAAAATGTTATTATTTATGAAACTAATTGAATAATATTATGAAAATAATTTGTAAATAATTGAATTCCTGTGAAATTTTTATTATTTATGAAAATAATTAAATGTTTGCGTAGAATTTTATTAAAATTTTTTTTTAACTAATTAAATTCTTTTAGGAATTTTTATGAAATTAGTAGATATTAAAAATCATTGAATAGAGGAAAGTTTTTAAAAATAATTAAAATTTTGCCAAGAATTTTATTAAAATTTTTGATAATAATTGAATTTCTGAGAAGAATTTTCCAGGTTTCCGGGTTTCGTAGCAACCTTGCTTCGGTAATCAATTTATTATTTGTATTATTTTATTATAAACAATAAGGACACTTACACCTCGCCACCGTTCTGATAGATCGGACTAAATTTAACATTTGTGATTTTATTGTAGGAGATTCACCAAATCCTTGAATATTTTGTCTAGCTCCCCATCCAACTGAAAAAGATTCAATTAATTAAATTAAATTTCACTAATTAATTAGTTTCAATTCATTTCATTAAACAAATTTACTTATTTCTACGATTAAAAATGTCCCTTAAGTTCTAAACGTTCAAATAAACGAAATTTAAAAATTACTATACAAAAAAGAATAATTAAAATTATTAAAATATTTTAATTAAAATAATTAAAATATTTACTTATTAAAGAATTCATTTTTTAAAATATACGAAATTACTTTTTTTATAAATCAAATACAAATTAAAAGAAGCAAAAAAAATATATATATCGCCGTTTATTTAAACGTTAAAAACTTTAGAAACATATTTTTTCTTCAAACTAAAATTTTATTGCAAAATATTGCATCACGTATTAAAAAATAAATTATAAAATTTATATTTTATAATATAATGATTTTCTAAATAAAAAGAAATGAAATAAAATAATATGTTATAATTTATAATAATTTATATTATTAATTATTTATATAATAAATTGTAAAATTATAAAGATTCTAAGTGTCCAATTTTGTTTTTCCTTTCTACATTAGTAATTAATTTTTCAAAATATTAATACTGTCAAAAAATTTAATTCATTTGAACGTCCAAAACTTGTGAATCAAGATGCAAAATATTTACAATTACTTGCTGAATTTTAATCAGATTTAACCTTTAAACCGCTCTAAAAATCCTTCAAACTTTTAATAAAGAAATCGCATGCTTTTCACTCAATCTTTAAAAGGTAAAAAAAAATTTTGTTTATAAAATTCCATATTACTAAAAATATTTTTTTCCATATTTAAAATAATTTTAAGTCATTATAATTGTAATTTTCTATTATTTAATGAAAAATTAACCGAATGTCAATGCTAGTGTAGTAGAATTAGTTTATTTAATCGAAAATGAAATAAAAAATTTGTCATAAAAAAATGTGTGAACCACGTCGAAATTTCCGAAAGTATAAATATTACCATTTTTTCGTTATACTTCATGAATAATTGACTCAAACGAAAATATAATGTACACTAGCTAAGAAAACGTTAACATTTTCGATAATCAAACCACTTTGTTTATTATAAATCGGAAAATAAATTTAACTTTAAAAACATAACCTCACTTTTCAGGAACTTTTTCTTAAAACTCACTTTTTATTAGAAACCTTTCCTCGTGTAGTACACAAATAGCATTAAGGCACAAAAGAGAAGCTTCGAATAGAGTCCAGAGAGTAAATGCCATTTTTTCTATTAATAAACAATATTGTTTATATTGTAATTTAAAAACACCTCTTGACGTACACAGAATACAGTAATTAAATTCGACGAATTCGACAATATTAACGACAATACCGGCGGACCAATGACATTAGCCATCTGTACAAAATTTACAGAACTACATTGATCTTACCGACAGAAGGTATGTGTCAAGTGTCGCCATCTGAATTAATGTTGTTTACTACGCACCCTACGCACTTTAGCACCTTTAGCATTATCGGATCTCATCTCCATATGCATATAGTAATATAGTGCTAATGATTATATTTTTTACATTTTTTATACGAAAATGTCTGATTTTGGAAAGTTGCAGTTAATGAAATATGGCTGGACCGAAGGTATATTCTGTTTTTCATTTATTTTTCTATATTTAGTTCAAAATCTTGAATAGTCCTTCGAAATAATACGCACATAATTTTCTAACCTCACTTTTTGTATTTTTACTTTCTCTTAGAACAATAATAGTAATTTAATATTCATTAAAGTATAGGAAAGACTCGTTTTTCCAATGTTTACACTTTCAGAAATTTTTAGTTCTTTAATTTGATGTTTTTTTTTATGCTTTTTGTACTTTTTTTATTGACAGGTCCTTAGAATTTAAAGCCCCCGAAAATCCCTTTGTCCTTTTAAACCCATGTACTAAAAATAGATATGCCATGGGAGAAAATAGAATCTAGAAAAGAAGCTACCAAATACAGAAGTTTTAATTTAAAAGAAAAAAATATTTTTCATTTAGAAAAAAATATGTAAACTAATTTTGAAATTCGATAACGAAAAAATTGAAAGTTTTGTCTTTTGTATCTAATTTTTGACATTTCTAGAAAGTCATTTTGTCTTATCTACTACGTATTGGTTGAGTATTTGGAAATAATATTTAGAAAGTTAAAATATAGTTAAAAGTCCTTTTCATTCTGATTAGTAAATTATTTACTAGGTATTTGATTTTTTTTCATGTCACAAATTTGTAACAAAAACAAAGAAAATAAAACAGGGAAATTAAGAAAATTGAAACTTTTTTTGCCTTATTTTCAAAAATTACGACTTTTTCGACTTTTCTTCCAAATATTACAACAAAATACACCATTTTTTAGTATAAAATGCAACTCATATCGATTTTTAAAGTACAAAAAATAACTATAAACAAATCTTTCAAAAATTATTTTAGAATCACTTTTTAATTAAATTTTTTATATATCTGTAATAAAAATCGTTTTCAATAATTGAAATTTTCTAAAATTAAATTAGAAATATTTAATTTTTTTGAAGCATTTTGTTACAGTTTTGGAAAATCAACTTTTGAAGAATTTAAATGCAAATTTTGAAAATAATTGAATTAGGTATCAAAAATGTTAATGAAAAATCTTTAAATGTAAAATTTAAAAATGAAAATTAATGAAAATTAGCTTCTTGTTTTTTAAAATTCAATATTTTCAATTACAAATTTCCGAAAATTTAAATACACACAAAAAATAATATTTTAGAATTATTTCTAACATTTTGGAGAAAAAAATCATGTCAACAATTTTTAATTAAAATTCATCAAAAAATTAATTAGTTTTTTTTTTAATTTTACAAAAATTCTTTTAAGAAATTCAATTATTTTCAAAAATAAAATGACACTAAATATTTTTAAAAACTAATTCTTAGAATTGTTTTATCAAAATTTTTCGATTTAATTATCTTCGAACAAAGCGAATAGAAATTTACTTTTTTAGACTTATTAAAAAATCTATATTAATAATCGTATTCCGGTAATCTGTTTGCTATTTGAAATTAGTTGTTGATTGCTTTTTTGTTTCCTAACTTTTTAAAAAATTTTCTTTTTACTTAAATATTTCCAATTTTAAAATTAATGTATTGAAAATCATTAAATTCTTGCAAAGAATCTTAACAAAAAATTTGAAGGGAATAATTGAATTCCTTTTAAGAATTTTTTTATTTATGAAAATAATTGAATTCTCGCGAAGAATTTTACTATTTATAAAAATAATTGAATTATTGCGAAGAATTTTACTATTTATAAAAATAATTGAAATGTTTCGAAGAATTTATTATAATTTTAGGAAATAATTGAATTGCTTTGAAGAATTTTATACAATTATATTTTTGAATATAATTAAATTCTTTCGAGAAATTAAATTAAAGTTTTTTCGAAAATAATTGAATTTCAGTAAAGAATTTTATTAAAATTAAGTATATTCAAAATAATTGAATTTATCAGAAGAATTTGATTATTTTTTGAAAATAATTGAATTCCTTCAATTTTTTGACGAATGTATTTAAAAATTGCATTGAAGGTAATTTATATTTCTTATAGAATTTTTTAAAAATATTTAGAGAATAATTGAATTATTTTTAGAGAATTTTAAATTCTTGTTGAAATTGAATTTTATGGAAATTTTTGAAAATAATTCAATTCTTTCGTTCAATTTTATTTAAATTTGATTAAAAATAATTTTATTCCTGCAAAGAATTTTAGTATTTATAAAAATAGTTAAATTGTTTCGAAGAATTCATTAAAATTTTAGAAAATAATTGAATTTTATGGAAATATTTTAAAATATTTGAATTCTGCTGAGAAATTCAATTAAAATTATTGTAAAAATAATTGAATTTCTGCAAAGAAGTTTACTATTTATAAAAATAATTGAATTCTTGCGAAGAATTTTACTATTCAAAATAATTAAAGTGTTTCGAAGGATTTATTAAAGATGAATTCACGTTGGATTGTAATTATAATTTTTAGAAATTATTAAATTTCATAAATTTTACACATTATCCGTAAACTTTCATATTTTTCTGTAAAAAGAATTTTGTCAGGGAAAATAATTGTATAATGTCAATAAATTATCAGAGAAATTTATAAACTGAAAATTGTTGTTTTTTCAGGCAAAGGTTTGGGAAAGGACGAAAATGGAATCGTTAAGGCAATCAAGCCAAAAATGAAGTTCGACTTAAAAGGAGTTGGACTTAAAAATACTGACGAAAATTGGTGGCAATCGGTTTACAACAAAGCTTCGAAAAATGTCACTGTGGACAAGGATTCCTCAGGTGTCTCAGTGAAAATAGTTGATAAAAGTGCGAAAATATTTTCCAAAAACGAAGATTTGGAGGACCTTCAAAAAAAGTACAGAACCGGCGTCAAGGAATTTATAAAAACCTCAACTATAAAAGACGGACACACCGTTCGTGAAGATGCTGTTGAATCAAAACTAAAAATCAATTTCGACAACTTAATGATCAGCGACGAGGAATTATTCAAGGCCTGCGGAGGAAGAACAGCTCACAAAGGTGCCAGACACGGTTTAAAATTAAATGGTAAACTTGCCCGCATTGCAAAACAAGAAGAGGAACAATTATCCCACACTTCCGATCTAGCCGAAACTAACAACAATAGCACTAAAAAAAAGAAGACCCGAACAAAGAAGAAAGCAGTCGAAAAAGAAGAATTTCTCAAAGACGAAACAATTGAGAAAACCGAGGAATCAACCAAGAAGAAGGAGAAAAAGGAAAAGAAGAGAAAACGAAAAGAAATGGATGCCGAAGGCGACGAAGCTGCCGATGATGATAAAAAGGAAATCGCTCATTTAATGAACAATTACAAAAGTCATAAGTGCCAATTAACCAAACATCAGAGGAAAGCGAGTCGAAAGAGAATAACCCAATTGGTTGAGATGCTCGATAAAAATTTCAATATCGACGAAGATGAAGCTAAAAACGAAGATGAAGCAATGAAAAAACTTTCCGAAGGAAGTAGCCAAAGGAAGAAGAGAATAAAACTCGAATCCCAAATCGAAGAAGTCGACGATAGTGATTTAGTTTTACAAACTTCTTTTCCATTATTTCGCGAAGGTGAAGATTATCTCTCAGTATTCAAAGATCTCACATTTAAACGCTACGAGGAACAGGATCCAACGAAATTCTATCCTGACACGCACAAGAGAATTAATAGAAAAGCAAAAAAAATGGATAAATTAAGTGATGAACTTGATTCCATGTGTTCACTTGACGAGACGACAAGCAGGAAAAAAGAAAAGAAAAAGTGTAAAAAAGCCTCTTTCATCGATTTCGACGATTGTTACTCAAAAATCGACGCGAAAAAATTGAATAGTAAAATTGAGAAAAAGAAGAGAAAACGAATGATTAAAGCCAGTGAACAATTGAAAAAATCCGTAGATAAACGTGTTTCTAAATTAAAGCCGATCTGCGATAAAAAATATGTGTATGCAATGAGTTTATCATAAGTTTTCCATTTTTTTCTTTTTAATTAAAAATTTATTAATTTCTAATTAATAAATAGTTTCTAATCTAGTGAATAATTCCGCATTTTGTATATTCGCGAAATCAATTTATCGATATTAACATTTTTTAGTAATTCGTATTTTGTATATTCGCGAAAACAACCGAGAATCAAGTACTGCAATTTTTAAATGTTTTTTCTTTATTCATTATGCGAAATCGATATTAATTTCTCTAGTGAATAATTCGTATTTTGTATAAATTCGCGAAAACAACCGAAAATCAAGTACTGCAATTTTTAAATGTACAGTAAAAAAAAATGTTTACTTATTGTTACATTTGAAGCCATTAATGTATAAGATAAATATGTAAGCGAACAACACAACTATTATTAAATAATTAAGTTAAATTTATTATACATGTTATCGATTATTTTACATTTGATAATATTTCTTTCTTTCAATAAACGAAATTAATTTCCAATTTTAAGGAATTTTTTTCTTTTATCTTAATCCTTCGTTATCACTGTGTCGACAAAGAAAATAGAAAAATTTAGCAAATGTCTACGAAAATAAATAGTTTTCTTCTATCACTACATTTAGAAATTTTTTAGTCTTAAACATCTTTTTTCTATACTAATATTGAATATTTTTCGATTTTCTATACTTGTTTTACTAAAGATACAATTTTTTTCTGTTAGTAACGTGAACAAAAAAATGTCTTATTTACATATTATGCGCTGTGAAACTTAAATATCTCTTAGCAGGTTTATTTTGAGCGAATCTTTCTTCTTTTTTATTAATATGAATGAAATTTATTCATTCATGGAATCAATTTCATTTCGAATTGACGTCCAAATGTAACCGGAACCAGCACCAGTGTATGGAATGGGATATGGACTGTTTTTGAGTCGGAAATAATCGGAAGGTGCGTGCATTACGAATTCCATGTATTCCAATTTTCGGGGTAAATCTTCCTCTGGACCAATGATATAAGTTTCGGGAATGAATCCATCTTCTGGCGGTGGACTGTTAAATAATAATAGATTAGATTTTTTTCAATATTATTCAGTGAATATTTTTACTATAACTTCTTCAAAATTATATTTATCATTTCAATTGCATTATTATTTTCTAGAATATTTTACTAAAATTCTTCTTCAAATCAATTGCTTTTAATAATTTTTGAAAAAGTTCTTTGAAAATTTTTAAATCCATTTGTTTACAATTTAATTTTACATACGAAATTTTGATTATTCGGAAATTCTTCGATTAAATACCATACACTAGTAACAAAAAAATTCAATGAAACTTTTTCCTGCGAAGAATTTTATAATTTATTAAAATAATTGAATTCTAGCGACAAATTTTATTAAAATTTTTTCAAATAATTGAATCCTTTCTGGAAAATTTATTAAAATTGTATTGAAAATAATTGAATTCGTACAAATAATATTACTAACAAATTTAAAAGAAAGAAAAATCGAAAAACCTTGATTTTATTACCTAGATGCTGTTGGCAAAAGCCACGTAACAGCTGCACTTTTCTCGCAATATTGATCCGTTAATAATCCACGAATTTGAGCGTAAAAAATCCCCCCATCCTCGTCCTGCATTGAAACAACATCGCCAACTTGGAAATAAGAACCTTTATAAAATACGAATTCACTAGTGACGGTCGTTGACGTCGCAGTTGGAGCTTTCATCGGCTGCAAGCAAATATTTCACTAAATAAAAAAATTGTTTACGTAAAAATTCTAAATCTAATTAGAATATTTTTATGCTCTGACAAAATTCAGAGCTTTCGACAATACTAACATAATTAGAGTTAGTTTGTTTAACAACAAATTAACAAAGTTAGAATTACTTGAACTCAAAACTGGAAAAATTAGAGTTAAATTATCACAAAGCTGATGAAATTAGAGTTAGATTAGCACAAAATTTACATAATTAGAATTAGATTAGCAGAAAACTAACATTAATAATTATAACTTGTAAACGAACAAGTTAATTACAAAACTACAATTTAGTTTGATTAAAAAATAATTGAATAAAATTACCGTTTTCTTAAAAATATGCCGCCTTCCTTTACCCTTTGGTACAACATTTTTCGATGGAGGTGCTGTTGGATTTGTCTTACAATAACGAGTGACCCTCGTACTTTTTCTTGCGGGCTTAGAATTTCCATTTTTCTCCTCATCTTCCTTTGGGACTTCAACAGTTGATTTTCTTTGTTCCTCTAAACAATCATTACAAAAATTCCCCGTCTCCGTTGCATGCCAAAGTATTGTTTCTTTAGTTGCACACTTTGTACACTCTGGTTTCGTTCCCAAAGGCATTGAAAGTTTAATTTGTTTATACTCACAATTTAGAAGATATTTTTCAACAAACAATAAATTTTCTGAATTTTATCAACATTGACTATATATAAACAAAGTGTTTAATGTTTCCTTGTTTTTTTTTCTAAACACTATACATTTTTTAAATTTATACACAATTATCGCAAAGTACTTGGTTTTTTTTTGGTATAAACAACAATTTACACATCAAGCAAAGTGCTTTAATATTTTTTAAAATTGCAAAATTTTTAGGTTATTTCCAGGACTCAGGTAAACAGACGCATGCGCATTAAATGCCAAGTGGTTTAAAACTTAAGGCGGATTTTTAATAAAGACGCGTTTATTGGCTGATTGTCGCCGCGTAAATTTAAAAAAAAACTGAGAATTTATTCTAAATAGAAAACAATTGTTCTTCAATTTTTTTTTAAACAAATCTGACTGTAATTTAAAAATTGAAAATAAATAGTGAATAGAAATAAAAGATTTTCTTTTTCTGAGTTATTCGAAATCAAATTTGATGAAAATTGAAAAATTAAAATAAATTGTGAATCAATAATAAAAAAAAATTTTTTTTTAATTATTCGAAAACAAATTTGAGGGGAATTTAGAAATTAGCATAAATAGAAAAAAATTTTATTTTTTTGAATTATTCGAAAACAAATTTGAAGAGAATTTGGAAAGTAAAATAAATAATGAATCAAAATAAAGAATTTCTTTTTTTGAATTATTCGAAAACAAATTTGAAAAGAATTTGGAAATTAAAATAAATAATGAATCAAAATAAAGAGTTTCTTTTTTTTGAATTATTCGAAAACAAATTCAAAGAGAATTTGGAAATTAAAATAAATAATGAATTGAAATAAAGAGTCTTTTGTTTTGAATTATTCAAAAACAAATTTGAAGAGAATTTAGAAATTAGAATAAATAATGAATCAAAATTAAAAACTAATTGAGTTTATAATTTTTTTCCAACAATTCTTAGAATATTTTTAAGCATACTAATAATAATAATGAAAAGACAAAAAGTTATTAATAAAAAAGAACTGTTTATTCTTCAAGTAACAAGTCATCCATTACACACTATTATAGTAACTGAAACTCGTGACTTTATTCAATAATTGCAGATGAATAGAAACACATCAAAAATCACAAATTCGTATGTTTCTCTAGCTAAAAAAAATTATGTAAAAGTATAACGCCCTAAACATTTAATTTCTGCAACTATTACAAATTCTATTTTATCACTTCAGTTGCTAGCTTAAAAAGATTAACATATTCTAAAATTCGACTTTCAATTATCGCTTTTCTCTTAAGCTCAATATTTCTATTCCTTTTTCTTTCATATATTTTTGCATGAAAATTTCATATTCACGAGAGAAACAATTCAACAAATTCAAATATCGAAAACATGAGAATTTACAAAAAAAAAACAATCAATTGAAAGCGAAAAAAAAAGAAAATATAATACAATTTTGAAATTTTTTTTGCAAATTAGAATATTTTTAATCTTCTCAGGTGTAATTTACATTAAAAAAAAAAAACTATCCTATCGAGAATCAAAAACGATTCTAAAAATTTACTGATCTTTGGAAAATTCTTTTCAATCTTTTTTTTTTTCTTTCTTTGCGAAATTTATAAAACACAATTTTCCTCAAAAGATCATCATTCAAAAGTACATAAAGGTAAATTTAAAAAAAAGGAATAATATACGCAATTTTGAAAATACTTGAAATATAGTAAAATTTTACAGAGAGTTTAAAAAAAAGGTGTAGTGAAAATTACAAAAAATTTAAATAAAAGAAAAGAAGAATAAAAGGAGAAATTTTCAAGTATTTTCAAAAAGCCTATATTATAAATATAAATGATTATAAATCTTGCAAATTTACAAAGCGCAATGAAATTTACAAGTTTAGTGTTCATTTTTGTTAATCAGTTTTTAAACTGACATTATTAAGAATGTTTTCAATATATATATATATATATATATATATATATATATATAATTATATTATTCAATTAGGCCCGAGACTCACGTTACTGATTTTAGTGAAAAAGACAATTTTGGCCTCGAATTATTTTTTCCAAGAATCTTTTTCTGTTCTTCTTTCACTCGTTTTTCATGTTCTTTTCTCATTTTTTTGCCTTTCTTCTTCCATTAATCGTTGCTCCTCGACCATTGCAAGTCTTTCCTCGGCCTGTGAAATATTCGATATTTAGTTAATGATTTTATTATTAAATTGTTATTAAAAATTAGATATTGTTACTGTTTTTCAAAAAATCAAACCATAAGTTTCGATGATTCTTGATAAAATTATTGTAAAATTTCAAAAAAATTCTTGTCATTAATTCAGTTATATTTTTATGGATATAAAATGCTTCTCCGGAATTCAATTATTTTTAATACAATTCAATTATTTCTAAGTTTTGATAAAATACCATGAATGAATTGAATTATTGAAAAAAATTGTAATAAAATTCGGAGCAAAATTCTATAATCAAATTTTTAATTTAATTTTTAATTTTTAATTTAAAAAATACAATTATTCTAGAAACTTGACAGAAATTTTTCAGTAATTAATTACAAAATTTTTAATTAATATTATTTTTAGAAAAATTCATTATTTTTAAAAACTTCAAAGAAATTCAAATTCTATTCATAAATAATAAAATTCTTCGCGGGAATTCAATTATTTTTAAAGAAATTTTAATGAAATTTCACAAAATTTTTTTATGACATTTTAGATTTTTATACAGTTAAAATTTACTGATTTTCAAATAATTTTTTTCAATTTTTAAATATATTCTTTTCTTTATTACAATTTTTAAAAATTGTCAGAAATTTCTTTAAAATATAAGATTCATTTCAATAAAATTTGACGAAATTTTCAATGGTTTAAATATTTTTCAATTAAATTATTTTCGGGAATTCAATTATTTTGAAGAAATTTTCATTAAAATTTTTCAGAATTTCTTAAATTAAATTATTTAATGTTTCAGTAATTTTGTTAAGCTATTTTTACTTTTTGTGATTTATTTTTCCTCAAGAATTAAAATTGTCAAAAATTACAATTTCAAATCTTTTGAAAATGAATTATTTATAAAAATTGTGACTGTAATTCTTCCGAAATTAAATTATTTTCTACAATTGTTAACTGACAATTTTCTCTAAATTAATTTTAAACTACTTTTTAATAATTTTAAAAAAGTTGTTTAAAAATTAATTTTAAAAAAAGGAAAGTTTATTTTTTAAAATACGTCTAAAGTTAAATTGCCTTTAATTAAATTTTACGATAATTCCATAATTCGAAAATTGTCAAATTAAATACATATAATTTAAAAATTGAACGAATTTGTAAATAATCAAAATTTAAAAAAAAATAAGTTCTACAGAATTTTTAATTTAAATTATTCAAAATAAATCCAAGAAAGTTAAAGGAATCTTTCTTTACAATAAAGTATTGTTATGCTTCATTTTGAAAATTGTTTAAACAATTTTTTTATTTTCTAATAAAAATATTAAAAAATTTTTTTTTTAAATTAATTCTTCATTGCGAACGATCTTCATTAATATGATTAATATGTTAAGCGAAAATTGAAAATATTATTAAGTCAAGAAAGATGAAACTAAAAAGAAGTAATTTTTTTACTACTTGTTACTTAAAAGTCAATTATTAAAAATAATTTATTGAGAGAAGAAATTCAGTTAAAAATTCTAGAAAATAATTGAATTTTGAAAGAATTGCAGTTGTAATTTTTAGAAGTAATTACTAAAAAGACAATTGCTCAAAAATAATATGAATTCGGAGCCAAAATAAAATAAATCATCGTATTTTTTTTCGTTTCTCAAAATCTTGCCTCATTTTTTTTCTTTTCAATTAAAAAATTAGAATCTAAAATTAAATAAAACTCACCAATTTCTTTTGTGCTTCCTCAATTTTTCTGTTGTTTTCCTCCATGATCCTCTCGAGTTCCTCGCGCTTTTTCCGCTCTTCTTCCTACAATGACAACAAATTCGGTTTAAAATCGAAGTGATGTTGACGGTTTAACTCTTCTTGTTACACCGTTCATATGTCCAAAAATTATAGTTGTTTTCTGTGTACAGCTTAGCTTTTACACATCCTAAGAAACCTTTTATTTTTTTGTTTTTGTTTGTTTGTTTTTTTTTTGAAGTGGGGAAGGAGGAGACAGGGGTCTTCCGATTATAATTTTTTTTGTTTTGTTTTTGTTTGCAACAAACAATCTTGACTGCAAAGTTGTCTTGACGTTAAAATCGCGCCTATAAACATTATCCTTCGAGAGCCACATCGATTTGCTTTCAGCTTCAATCCAATAATCGTGACTAAATTACTCCAAAGCATGAAAAGAAAAGAGAAATATGCTCAATATTTTTGTTGTTGTTGTTGTTTAATATTGTTAAATATCATGCAAAATGTGAGAAAAATATTTTTTATAAATATAAATGTAAAATTCTGAAAAATTTTTTTTTTCCAAAATTCAAACCAAGTAACAATTTATAGTTATTTTTATTTTCTATGCAAGCAGAATGAAAAATAATTCTATTTATTTATAGAAATAATTGGAAATTATTATTTATAAATTGTTATTTATTTTGAAATTTCTAGAATTTGATGAGAAAGAAAAACTTTTCAGAAAATGTTTTCTTTTATAATATTTTGAAATGGAAGAAAAATAATTTGAACCTGGAGGACGGAAAACCCTTATCTAAAAAATTATTTCATTAGCTGACTGATTATCACGTGGTGCCTAGCAATAAAAAATATTGTTGGTACCAAGGAACAAGTTCGAGCAAAGAACAATAATTTAATAATTTTTTTTTATAATGAATTATGAATATATAAATTGGATAATACCTGAATGAAGACTCACGCCAGCACGTAGGAGATGACTTCTTCATAGACAATCACTCAGCAGTGAATTAAAAACCGGCTTCTTCTCTTGGTAGTCAGATAGAGGAAGGTGACCTAAGTTTTGCTAGGTCGTGCTTTGTTGCTAAAGGTTTCTAATTTTCGACCCTTCTCTTTTTTTCTACCGTTCAGATTTTAATTTTCCGAATTTTAACTAACACTTACTTTTCAAATACAATTTTTCATTTTATTTTTATAAACAAAAAAATTAAAAACTAAATTTCGGGGAGGAAACAAAATTTTTTGAAGTAAAAAGAAAAAGAAAATAGGATACAAAATTTTAATGAATTAGAAAACCTAGTCCTATTTTTTCTTTTTTTTGCAATAGAATAAATATCTTTATTTGAATAACGAATTAACGGGGAATAAACTAAATTACAGTAACGGGAATTAAAAAATCGATTATCGAAAACTTAATGTCCATAAAAAGGGAGATATTGACGTTATGTATCACTGATGTTCTCTCTTGATGTGCGGTAATATTGCCAGGAAAAAAAATTCTCCGAAGCTTACCGAGGATTTTTTTTTTCTAATGTCAATCAGAATTTTTCACCGCTTCTTGCCTTTTTTTATATGTATAAATATAAATAGATATGTTTATATGTATATAAATATATGTACATGTACAGGTACACAGCTCTGAATTCACAAATATCTGTGTCATGCGCATATAATGGAGGAAAACCTTCACAATACCATTTTTCTTTTTTAGAGAAAGAGAGAGAAAAAAAAATCACTTCCCAACAACGCGACCTCAGTGGATGTTGGAAAGTAGAAGCACTTAGGTTTATTTCGTTCACTTTTATGTCATTTCTTTTTTTCAACCACGGTGCTTCTCACCCAAACGCTGTTACTGTCTTTTTATTAGCGAAATTCAAAAATCATTTTTCTAAAGAAATAAATTTTTGCTTATAAATATGAAAATCGACATCTCTTGCAAAAATGAGTTTACAATTATAAAAATATTCTTGACTTTTAGATTTTAGACTGAATTTAGAAGAAAAGATGTGTTGATTTAGAATTGTAAATTTAGAAGAGAGAAAAAAGAAATTAATGAATATGATTGATGATGGAAATTGAATGTGAGTGAGAGAAATGAAATTAACAGCGCTTGGGCTAACACAGGCCAATGTTTCTTTGGATTGGTCTTACCTCTCGTCGCTTTTTCCTCTTCGCGTAGTTTTGCTTGTCGCCATTCCATTTCCTCCATCATTTGTCGTTCCATGGCTCGTTTAGCCTCTTCAACTCTTTTTTGTACCTCGGCCTCAATTTCCTCTTTTCGTTTCTCGAGCTCTTCCTCAACTCTTTTTTGTACAAGTTCCTCGATTCGTTTTGCAGCTTCCTCCTCAACCATTTTTTGCTCCACCTCACGCTGCCGCCTGGAGGCACACACGTATCGAGTGTTTCGTTCTATTTCTAATTCATCTAATCTAATTTACAAAATTTAAGAAAGTAATAATATCTTGAGAATCTAATTTTTTAAATTTAATCGAATACTATTAGAAACTATATTGGAAATTATTTCCCAGGATTGCCACAAAAATCAGATTTTATTTTTCCCTGATTTACAGATAGAATTTAAACTTTTTCAATGATCTCTATAAAAATATTCAAGAAGCAATTACAAAACAAGTAATTTTTAAAAGCAATAAATTTAATTTCATTATTCTCAAGAATTTTAATAAAATTCTTTTAAAAATTCAATTATTTTCTACAGAATTTTAGAATGTTTCAATTATTTCAAAGAATTTCAATTACACGATTATAAAAATTTAATTTTATCTTTAAAAAATAGAACTGAAATATGTTTAAAAAATTAAATGATCGAACATCTTTCGACTACCTACTTTCAAGAATTTCAAAAAACCTTTTTAAAAAATTCAATTATTTTTCATGGAATTTTTTGAAAATTTCAATTATTTAACAAATTTTCGACTATTGGAATATCTTTAAAATTTAATGTATCGACCTTTGCTCGATTATTTTCAATAATAAATTCCGCAATCCAAATTTTTTTTTACATTAAATTATTTTGAATAGAATTTTAAAAAATTCCATTAATTTCAAAAAATTTCAACTATTTGTTTAGAATAATTCAAATATCTACAAAATGGAATTGAAATATTTTTTAAAAAATACGAACTTCCCTTGATTATTTTCAAGAATTTAATTAATATTCTTAAAAAAATTCAATTATTTTCAAAAATTTAAAGTTAATTCTTCACAAATTTAATTATTTTCTATAGAATTTTAGGAAAATTCAATTATTTAAAAAATTTTCAATTATCTTTAGAAAAAATAGAACCGAAACATTTTTAAAATTTAATGTCTCAAACTTCCGTTGATTATTTTCAAGAATTTAAATAATACTCTTTAAAAAATCATTTTTTTTTAAATAGAAGTTTAAAAAATTTCAATTATTTCAATAAATTTTAATTACTTGATTATAAAAATTAAATTATCTTAAAAAAAAAAATAGAATTGAAATAATTTCAAAAATTCATTTTTTAGAATTTTGACGAAAGTTTATTTAAACAAATTTTTTTTAAACAAAATTTAAAATATAAATCTTCTTAAAATTAACTAATTAATAAAAATTATAATTATTTATTAAAACATTGAATTTAACGATTATTCCGAGTCAGTAATGTGTAAATAAAAATCAAATATTTATTTAAAAATTATAATTATTGTAAGTCTTTCGAAATTTACTTATTTTTTTATGAAAATTTGAAATCCTTAATGTTGCTTATCAAATATTAAGTTAAAATTTCATAAAAATTCAATGTTTTTAGAAAGCTGTAGAAAAATAATTTTTTTAAATTTAATTAATTTCAATTCGATTTCACAAATTTTAAAATAATTTGATAATTCTTTAACATATATTTTTTTTAATATTCAAGAATGTATAAATAATTGTGTATTAATATTTCCCAGCAGGATCATTATTTCCTAATTTTAAATAAAACTATTTAAATCTTATATAATTCTTTAGATAAATATTTAATTATGTATTAACTTTTTTTAGCAAAAATTTAAATTTTCAAAATTTTTGTTTAAATCCTTCTGAAAATTTCAATTGTTTTCAACTAAAATCTTTTGTAAATAAATTATTGTAATTAACAGCTAATAGCTTAAAAATTTTTTTCAGAATTTAATTATTTCAAATAAATTTTATTATTTACAGTAATAATAAAAAATTTAGATACTGTTTTAAAATTCATTTTGATTATGAAAAGTTTTTAAGGTGGAAAAAAATTCAAAGAGTATTTAAGATTTTTGAGTTTTTTAAAAATATTTTTGGAAACCAGAAATCAATATTTTCTGTGTAGTAATTCTAGAAATTTAACATTTTTCCAGTATTTTTGCTAAAATTGTTTAACATTTTCCTTATGTCCCTGACCTGTGGCAACCCTGTTTTTCTACTCTTGAAAACAATTGTCGAACAATTAATTATGAATAAGAGTTTAAAATTCTTACCCAACTGCACTCGATACGAGAATTTTGTTCGTTAACTCTTTCTTTTTCCTAAAAATGACAAAAACATCTGTTTAAATATTGCATTACCTAACACTTTCTAGAATTTCATAATTTCCCAAATGTAACTTTACAAGTAAAATATTTCATTATTAAATCCCCAGTATTTGCAATTTTGAATTCATTTTTTACAATTTTTCAATAAAAGAAAAAACTTCAAATATTTTTTCTCTGAATCGTAGAGAAATTAAAAAAAATTACTACATTTTATATCCATTAGTAAAACGATCAAGACAAAGAAAAAATAAAATTCAATCACCTTTGTCTCTCCATTTCCGCCAATCTTTCAACTTCGTCCATTTTGCGATCCCTTTCTCTGTCTCGATAAGAACGCTTTTTATGGCTGACAATGTGAATATCATCGGAAATATCTGATGCTGAACTAGAAGATGGAGAATGTGATCTTTTCCTGAAAAACAGTATTTTTTAAAATTAAAAAAACCATTAAAACATTTTTAATCTACTAAAATTTTACCTGAACCTTTCAGTTAAATTCCCTTGATATAATTCTAAAAAATTCCGAAAAATATTATTTCGAAATAAAAAATAATAATCCAAAATTGACAAAAATATTCCATCAAAAACTAAATCGAAAAGTAATAATTACTATAAACTATTTACCTTCGCATTCCAAATAAAATTTTATCCACAAAATTATTACATTTATTGCTAAATGTAAATCTACAAAACAGGCAAAACAGTTTATTTACATAAAGTATAATAATTTAATATATTCAATACAGCTGATAAATGCAAAAATACAAACGAAAAGAGATAAAAACAAGGAGTGCTCATTGATTAAAGGGGAAAAAACAAGAAGGCGGAAAAGGATATTAGGAAAGAAAATTAATTGAAACAATTACTCAAGATAATTTATATAATAATTACCTTGATTTTGAACTCCGTTCTTTGGGCTTTTCTGAATATTTACTGGTTGAACGTTTTTCACGAGATTTCGATCTTTTTCGCGAGTGCTTACTCTTGTGACGCCGCCTACTCGGCGATTTACTCCGCGATCTTGATCTACCCATTTTTACAATTCTAACCGTTTTTCCTGATGACTCAATGACTAAATGCAAATTCAATTTTATTAATTGATTCCTTTTGGTGAATATAAATATAAAGCACGTGAATTAATTTCCTACAAGAAAATATTTGACGTAAATTCACGAATTCCTATATGCAAGGAATACGACGTAGGCGTAAATAAATTATCTAACCGAATAAACTTTATAATTTACTTAATTATTAATTTATATTAATAAGTTTCTATTAACGACCTTCTGGAAACGAAATTTATTGGATTTTTCGATCAAATGGTATTTTCTTCGTACACTGAACAATTCACTTGAGACTTGACTAATGTTGACTTTTCTTTCTTTTTGAGCACTTTTTGAGGTTATTAATTTGACTAGAGTTGTTTATGGACTTATGGCCGATTTACATGAGTTTCCATCATGTCAATTTACGTAATTTGCGTATTGAAAATTAAAAAAAAAAAATAATATAAAGAACTATTTTGTTATAATAATATAATTAATTGTTGAAATTGTAAATTTAATTTGGTTTTTACTAATATTGTTCTAAATTATACAAATTATACTTGAATACCATTTTGAAAACAAGAAAAATGAAGTGAAAGAAAACAAGAAAGATGATTGGTTGCCGACATCTTTAAAAGTTTCAAAAGTTCTGTTAAGAATTTTTGAGCGGTGCGGTTGTTTATAGTTGATTTTTGTATAAACAGTTTTGACGTAATAAAATTGTCCTATAAAGGTTACAATTACTGTTTAATTTCCAGTGAAATACTCTACACGTAAGGAAATTTGTTAATATTTGATATTTGTCAAAAATATTTGTTTTCAAGTGTCAACAAGTTTTGACAGTTATAACCTCAAATCTACTTGAAAGTGTAACAATGAATAATTCCAAATATTTTCAATAAAATCATTTCTTTTAAGTTGTTTAACATAATTTCAGATTTAAGAAGTGTTACGTGATTTAGATAAGTTGAATTTTAGAAATAGAGATAATTAAAATGAATGAGATTACGAAAAATGTTCCTGAAAAGTATCAAGGAGACGTTACAAGAACTCTTGATGCAATGGCAGAACATGTCGAAAATCGAGGAAGAAAGTGAGTATTTTGAACTATTTGATAAAAGTTATTTCCATAATTGAATAATACATAAACAGAAATGTTAATTAATTACTATAGTCACTATTATTTATTATTAAATATTAATAGTTGCACATCAAATTTTTTAGTTTTCGTTGGTCAATGGAGGATTTTCAAGTAGGAGCGCCTCTAGGTCGAGGTAAATTCGGTCGAGTATTCTTAGCTAGAGAAAAATCAACGCACTACATGGTTGCTTTGAAAACACTTTACAAAATTGAGCTGGTGAAAGGAAAGGTCGAGAAACAAGCCTTGCGCGAAATCGAAATTCAATCTCATTTAAGGTATTTTTATTTTTATCAGTTTTTATAAATAAAAAATTAATTTTTACCAAAAATGATAAACATCAACGAAATTTGCAACGTTTATAATCGAGAATTTAGGAGAAAAACTATTTTTCTAATCAAATTTATACAAACTTCTAATTAAAAGATATTTTACATACTTTCTTGATGAATCTTTATGAATAATTTAAAAGAATAAATTTGTAAAAAAATCTTTGTTTTCCGCTTGATAAATACTTTCTTTTTCTTTCAATCGTTGATTATAGAGAATGTGAACTTCATTGACGTAATTATAAAAAAGAAAAAAATTTATTGCTTCGTAATTTATATTGTTTGTTATTCTATTTCAGTCATCCGAATATTTTACAACTTTTAACTTACTTTCATGACGAGAAGAAAATTTATTTAGTACTTGAGTTTGCAGCGGGAGGTGAATTGTATAAAGAACTAAAACGTCAACCAGGCGAAAGATTTAATCAACATTTGTAAGTTTAATCTTTTTGTTTTTATTATCTGATTTAAACTATAATTAAGTTTCTTTTATATACAAAATTTTTGTATTATATTTTCATATTTTATTATTTAACAAGCAATTATGTTGCGCGCACTTGTGCGAAAAACTTGATATTCAATTTATTTATTATTATTATGCAAATTACAAAATTTTTTATTTTCAAATATCACCTTCAATTTTTAAATAATTTCAGATTCAAGATTTTAAAAAATCACTTATCAACTATACATAACTAATTATTCCTATTTATTGTTTTCAAACATTTTAATAAATTCTTTACAAGAATTCAATTATTCTTATAAATAGTAAATTTTTTTGCAGAAATTCAAGTATTTTCAATACAATTTTTATAAAATTTCACGAAAGGATTCAAATATTATTTAAAATATGTATTAATAAAATTTTTCGAAAGAATTCAATTTTTTTTTAAATTGTAATAAAATTCGTCGCATGAATAATAAAATATTGAATTTAATCAAGAAATTTTCAAAAATTTTAATAAAATTCGTCGCTAGAGTTCAATTATTTTAATAAATTATAAAATTCTTCACAGGAATTCAATATTTTTTTTAATTTTTATAAAATTCCTTGAAAGAATTAAATAATTTTTAAAAATTTTGATAAAAATTTATAGAAAAATTCAATTATTTTCAATACAATTTTAACTGAATATCTCGAAAAATTTCTAATATTTTTCGAAAGAATAAAAAAAATTTGGAATTATTTAAATTTAAATTATTTAAAAAAATTTTAATAAAATTCGTTAAAAGAATTAAATGATTTTCAAAAATGTTGATAACATTTTTTAGAAGAATTCAATTAATTTCAGTACAATTTGAATTAAATTTTTGGAAACAATTTAATTCTAATGTTTTTAATAAAATTCTTAAAAACAATTCAATTATTTTTAAAAAATTTAATAGAATTCTTCGTAATAATTAAATTATTTTTAGAAATAATAAAATTCTCTTCAGGAATTCAATTATTTTCAGTACTATTTTAATAAAATTCAATAATCAAATTTTTAAATACAATTATTAACAACAAGGATTATATTCAAAAAATTTAAGAGATTTTTTGAAAGAATTCAATTACTGTCAAAACCAATAATAGTAGGTATCTATTTTTGGAAAAAAATAATTTATTTTCAATATTTTAGCAAGAACACTTCAATTTTAAATTATTTAAAGAAATTTTTTTTAAATATATAATTCAATAATTGAGTGTTTAATATCAATTATTAACAAACACGATTATTTTTAAAACTTGAAAGAAATTCTTCATAATATTCAATTAAATTTTTCAAAAGAATTTAATTAGGATTCCATAAAAAATAATAATATTCTTCGACGGTATTAAATTATTTTCAAATGTTTTGATAAAATTCTTTGCAAGAATTTAATAATTTTCAATACATTGATTTTAAAATTCAAAACATTTAAAGAGAAAAAAATCTCAAACTGCGAAGAGATTACCGGAATGTAACGATTATTAATATAGATTTTGATTTATTTATTATTTAATTTTAATTACATAATTTATTATTTTATTTATGAGGCTGAAGTCCACAACGATTTTAAAAACAAAAAATAATGGGTGGTTTTTTTTGTCAATTGTCTCTTAAATGACAATTAATTTCTTAAAAATTAACGCACATGACAATTAGAGATGAATTTAACTTGAAAAGAAATTCTTTTTTTATTTTTCGTTCTTAAAAACGTTACGGACTTTAGATTCGTTTTTATTTTAGTTTAATTTAATTTAATTTAATTTAATTTAGTTTATTTATTAATTTTGTTTATATATGGCATTGACGTTACTAATTAATTTCAGGTCTGCAAAATACATTTATCAAGTAGCAGATGCTCTTGAATATTGTCACAGAAACAATGTCATTCATAGGGACATAAAACCGGAAAATTTACTCCTCACTTTCAAGGGAGACATTAAATTAGCCGATTTTGGCTGGTCGGTTCACGCACCTTCTTCAAAGTATGTAGATTTTTGTCTTAATAATTATTTTTTTGTTTGTTTCGATTTTCAAAATATAAAAATATAAACAATTTTACTTGTTTTAGACGTCACACTGTCTGTGGTACTTTGGATTATCTTCCACCGGAAATGGTGACATGCCAAAGATATGATGTATTCGTCGATCACTGGTGTTTGGGAATTTTGTGCTACGAATTTCTAGTCGGCAAAACTCCGTTCTTCAGTGAAACACAACAGGAAACTTATGATAAAATACGAGCTGTAAGAATTCCATGGCCATCGCAAATCACACCAGGAGCCAAAGATTTAATTTCAAGGGTAATTTTACACTTTCTTTTTTTTTAATGACTTTCATTCATTTTATTATCGAGAGTAAAAAAAATATAATTATTTTTGCAGCTCATACGAAAGGAGAGTAATAAAAGAATTCCACTCGCTGATGTTAAGAGACACTTTTGGATACTTGAACATAAGGATGTTTAAATTTGTAAATTTTTTTTACATTTAATTTTTATTGCTAGTTTTAGTTTCTTTTGATTTTAAAAATACGACATCAAGTTAATAATAATCAATTTATTTATACAATCTATGAAATAATTTACATTCGAAAATAATTTCCAAAACAGATGTTGAGAAATACATTTAAGAATTACTTTCTATTTTTTTGTGTTTTTCTTTAAATAACCTTTAATTCAGTTACTATTTCAGATAGAAACAGAATTTATTTACTTTTCAACAAAACTTTATAGTGTCTCGAGAGAAAAAATGTTTTTTTTTAAACATAATTCTTTGTTATTTTATTGAGCAAAATCATGCATAAATTAATAGTTCTCGATCCCATGTACCTGAGTAAATTTGCTCCCACGAGTCGTAAATTGGAGTTTTAGTATTATTATTAGAGACAGTTAATTCAACATTTTTCGAATCTTTAGTTTCTTGATAATCTTGATATGGATATTGAATTTGCCACCAGTCAAAAACGTCAACGTGAACAACACCGACTAATGTTATAATTTGTGTCGGAGTTTGTGGAACGTAATAGGAACCAAAACCAAGTACAAGACGATGATGCTCGAATCCTGGGGATAAATTCATTGATACAGTTTGTAACGTTAAACCAATTACTGGTTGTAACATACTGTACTGCAAGCAAGTAACCTGTGAAAAAAAATATTTTTTAAAAAATCAACAAATAATAATAATAATTCAACAATTAGATTAAATTAATAAACAATAAAATAAAAAAGTTTTTCATATCAATTTTTTAAACTTACTCTGAGAACTTTACATCCTTCTTCTGGATTAAACATAACATCGTTATGAGAAAATTCAAAATTTTGATTTTTGTCATTATTCAAACGATCCATGTGTGAAATTTTTTTACTACCTTTTGCATCTTTTAATTTGAAAAAGAAATACCACCGATTTTCGCCTTTCTGAAAACAGATAATTAAACTTTATAATATACTTACTACTATAAACTACTTTCAGGCTTTACGCAAATAACTCATTATTTAATAATTTTTTAAATAAATAATAAACTAATAATTTATATACTAAAATATTATTAAACTTCTCTAAAACAACTATAATTTTCAAAAATTTAAATTTAATATCATTAAAAATTTTATTATTTTTAAAAATTACAACTCTAATTCTTCTAGTAGGTATTCAATTATTTTCTAAAATTTTTATAATGAAAAATTAAATTATTTAAAAAAATTTTAATAAAATTCTTCGCCAGAATTCAATACACTTATTAACGCAAAATTATGGAAAATAATATATTTTCTAAATTTTTCTTGCGAAAATATTTCTACAAAACTTATTCTCCGAATAAGTAAATAATATTCTAAATAAAATTAGTTAATTATTATATAAATTTGTATTAGTAAAAATTTGAACTCATTGGAACAAATGAAATTTTAGAAAATCAATTTTTTAATTATTCGTAGAACGAGACATAAAAATATAAATTAAATCCAGTGTTTTTTTGTAAAATAAATACTATGACTGTATTTTACAGTAATAAAAATTAGATTTTTATGCAATAATTTATAAGTAAATATTCTTATATTTTGGAGCGCTAAATTAAATTTACAATTTAAATTAACACTTTTAAATTCAAAACAATTTTGTTTAATTAATTTTCAACTATTAACGGGTATAAAGTATTGCAAACACGCAAAAAAAAATGAACAAATGTAACTTTTAGTTACACAAAACTGAAAAAATATCCAAATAGCAAAAATCGTAAAAAAATGTAAATATAGTACTTTTTAGTACATGACTGTGAAGCCTGTACTTTTTACTCCAAAAATAAGTTTTTGAATTACTTTTTTTCTCTTAAATATTTTTAATCGCAAGTAAAATAGAATTAAAATTACAAAATCTAAAATTATGATAATTCTTTACCTTATGCCACATAAGGGAACAAAAACGTTTTACCAACGAATGCGGATCCTTTTGCTCCATTTGTGAACGATTGTCAGGGCCTTTCAAAAATTTGCAATAACTAAAATGAAGAGCTCTAATAACGTAGAATCGAAGTCCAAATGGTCGTATTATTTGTCCAGGTTTCAAATACTGTGGTAAACCAGTTACAGATTTATGATGTCTAGAAAAATATTTTTTTTATTTCATTTAAAGAATAAACATTTATTATATTATTTATTAAAAGAATAAGCAAATTAAAAAATATACACTTCTTAGAAAATAAATCTTAAAATTTAATTTCTAATTCACGATATTTTATTAAAATAATCAAATAACTTACCGTCTTAATAGATGAAACCAAAATTTAGCAGTGTGTGTAACGTAATAAGATTTTTTACAAATTATTGAAAACTTCCCAACCATTTCAGGCGAAATATGTTCAGAAATAAGAAACCATAGATCTAATGGATAATCAATTCCTTCCACTGAATTCTCATTTTCCTCCTGTTCGAATTTTTCACTTTTTCTTTTAATTTCACTGACACTTGTGTCATTTTTCGGAATTGGTAAATCATCATTTTGCAATAATGAATCTTCTGTTATAATTAATCTCTGTTTCACTGTAATAATAACAAAAAACAACTTTCAATTATATCATCGATGACAATTGAATAATCAAAACAAATTAAAATTTGTCAATATATTGTGACTATATACAACTCCAATAAATTATTGTTAATTTATTTCAATTACTAACCATCAGAAGTTACATTTGCGACGGCTTTTTTTAATCTTGAATGTGATCCACTGGATGAATTGGCAAAATCATTGATGGTGATGTCTAAAGCAAAAACAAAACATTTAATGTAAAAAATTAATAAACAGCAATAATAGTTGAAAACAAACAATCAGCATAATAATAATTACCACCCAAATTCTTTGTTGTCTTTTTAGTTAAATTCTGTTTCTTGTTACGTGATTTTGAGCCTGGCATTTTGTAAACTTTTTCTAACGTTTTTCAAAGTAATAAAATACATTTCAATTTGATGATAAGTACAAAATATAATTGTACTCAAAGGAACATTTTCATTTTATCAAAAGTTTGACAATATTTCTAAAATGTCATAAAAAGGAATAAATCATTTTCAAACTATATACTTATTTCTACAAAATAAACAACTAAAGGGTCCTAATTAAATAAATTACAACTACTTTTTTATTAACAACAAGATGATGTTATTTTCAACAACATTGCAAATTCGGTGATAATCACCGTTTTGACATTTTAAGGTTATGTTTACTTTTAGCGTCTCCTTTATGTTGATTGGTCACTTGCAAGAACGGAAATTGACAGCGATTGGTAGAACCCGAACGGCGGTAAATTCAATATTGTTATGTTTACAAATTTTATTTTTAAATTCCAAATATTTTTATCTAATAAACATTGCAAAATGCAAATAAACTCAAGTATTAAAATTTTTTAGTTTACTGATTGTTTGTAAATATTTAAAAAAAACAAAAAGAATAGAGAATAAAAAAAAATTTCATTAAGTTTTAATTTTTCTGTCAGTAAAAAGTAAACGCAGAATACTTTTGTATCTTAATTTTTTTTTATTCAAAATATTTGTATTACAATTACTCGTCGCGTGCATAATGTATTATTGGAATATAAACCTTGATTCTTAATAAAAAAAAAAATGTTGAAAAATATGAATTAAATTAAAACACATTACAACATTTACTACTATAATTAAAGGTAAAAATATTTCTTCTTTCTTTTCTCTAAACATACATCTCACAATGAAGATCCAACTGAAGTAATGACAAAGAAAAAATAAAATACAATAGCATTGAAATATGTAATTATACTTTCTGAAGCAATACACTCATTTTTACATTAATAATTAAATTATTCGTTAAGAATTTTGAAATTTCTTTCTTTTGGCAAACACTTTCAAAGCATTTCAAAGACAAGTTGTCATTTTTATTGTTACTTTATTAAAAAAAAAAAAAAATGGAACTTATAACATTTACAAAGGAAAAAAAATATAAAATACCTTTCTAATCGTTTATAATTGTATTCGAAAGAAACAAAAAAAAATTACCAGTTCCATTTTCGAGATAAAATAAACAAAATTCTTTGAAAAGATAAAAAAAAAATGTTTTGGATCTTTGATGACAAAAAGCCATTGAAGCACAATATTTGAAGTGTACTTTTCTGTGATCAAATTACATTATCTTTTTACAAGAAAAAAAAATCTTAATTCTTTTAAAACAAAAGATATGTACATTATTGTTGAATGTAATCGAACTAAAAACTTGTTTATCATAATGAACGATATAAAAAAAAAAATTACGTAATAGTAATAAATGAAAATAATTTCTTTTAATCATCGATCACTGGATTCTTAATTATCAAAGTACTTTTTTCCTCTCACTCTCTTTTCTCTTTCTTTCTTTTTCTCTCTTTCTCTGTCGACTCAATTCGAATCTTTGAAATGTATAATAATTTATGTCAAAGAATATATATATATTTTTTTTTTATATAATATAATTAAATTCTTAGGAGTTGAAATGGACAATACTAGAAGTATTATTATACACGCACTGTGTGCCTTGTTTGCCTTTTTTTTTAAAAAAATGAAAACTTTAAATCCTAGACTCTTGTCACTTTTACAAGTACTTGTGTTTTTTATTGAGATAATTCAAAATTTGAGGTATAACCAGTGACAAAAAGTTTACCTAATGTTACTTGCTTTCTGAACCAATAGACGTTGTATCCTTCTCGTCATTGTCATTCTCATTCTCCTTTGTTTCAGCTTCCGCAACAATACTGTCGTCTTCAATCTTTGACACGGCTGTCAATGAAATATTTGAATTTATTAATGAAAATTTGCTTCTGTCGGCAAAAAAAAGGAAACAAAAGTGGAGTATTGATAATAAAAAATAAATATTTAATACCTGTCGTTTTGTTTGTAGTCGCAGGATCTGCTATGAGAGAAAACATTTTTTCCTCGGACATATCCTTTGTCAATTCTTTAAAATGATCCACTTGATCAGAAAATGATTGCCAAAATGTTTGACCCTCGGGGATCGTGAACATTGCCTAAAATGAAAATTTTTAAATAGAAAAATTCCAAATTTTGCTTTCAAATAAAACAACGTACCTTAAATTTATTGTATATGTGCTCGGCTTTTTGTCTGATCTGTTCGGCCTTTTGCTTAAAAATTAACTGCAAAGAAACATAAATTTTATCTCTAATATAAAAACAAACTATTGTGATTTTTCATTAAACAATGCTTTTTAAATATTTACCGTTTCATCTTCATTCAGTTTCCAATCTGATAAATTGCCAATGTATCTCCTTAGCTGAAATTTATAATTAATATTTTTAAAAAATTTGTATAAACAATAATTATCAATCAAAATGTAACAAATATTTTTTGTTTGAATTAATTTCAAATTTCTTCTTTTTTATAAAGGAAAAATTTAATTAAGTTGTTAAAAATTTAATTTACCCTTTTAATAGTTTCGACGATTTGCGGATGTTTCTTCAGCATCAGTGGATCAATTGAAAGATTTAACATGACATTCATTGCTTGTAAACATTGTTCGGCATTGGCTTTATCAAGTCCCAAATTTGATTTGATTTGCGCATCTAATTCTAAAAGTTGAGATTCAATGCGCAACCATCTAAAATAGAGAATTGTAATAAATATCCTTTTATCTCACTCGGGACAATTTTTTAATAAAATTAAAAATTAAACTAAACCATCACAACTACACGCGATCGTGAAAGTTAATTGCAAAAACTTTCTTTTTGAAATTTAATGAAAATTTAATGAAAATTTATTTAGAGCAATTCTATTATTTTCATTACAATTTTAATAAAATTTCTCGAAAGAATACAATTATTTTTTAAATTATTAATTGAAATCGATTATTTTCAAGAATTTTAATATAGGTAAATACAATTATTTTCAACAATTGTGATGAAATTCTTTTAAAAAAATCAAAAATTCAAATAAAGTTCTTCGATACATTCAAGATAAATTTAATAAAATTTATCTAAATGATTAAATTAATTATTTTTAAAAATTGTGATGTGAGAAAATTTTTCTAAACAATTCAATTATTCTCAAAAGTTTGTAATAAAATTCTTTGTAAATTGTAAATTTTCAAAATCTTCAATTAAAATTACTTAAAAAAATTACATTATTTTTGCGAAATTAAATAAAATTCTTAAAAAGAATTTTATTAAAACTTTTTTAAATAATTGAATCCATGCGAAAAAAATTATTATTTCTACAAGTAATTGAATTTTTTCAAAATTTAAAAAAAATAAGTGATTTTTTGAAAAGATTTTTATTAAAATTGTATTTAAAATAAGTGAATTCCTGTGAAAAATTTACTATTTATTGATATTATTGAATTCTTTCGAAGAATTAAAATAAAATGTTTAAAAAATAATTAAATTTTCCCTGGAATTTAATTAAAATTGTATTTAAAATAATTGAATTCCAACGAATTGAATTGAATTTTATTAAAAGTTTTTTAAATAAGTGAACTTCTGTGAAAAATTCAATTATTTTTAAAAATAATTGTATTTTTACGAAGATTTTCATTATTTATAAATTAACTTTTTGCAAAGAATTTTATTACAATTATTGAAAATAATTATTTTAAAGAATTTTAATAAAAATCTTGCCGAAAATTAAATTATTTTCAATACAATTTCAATTACATTTTTTCGAAAGAATTCAATTATTGAAAAAAATGTTGATAAAATTCTTGAAGTGAATTCAATTATTCTCAAATTTTTTGATAAATACTTTTCAAGAATTCAATGATTTTCAGTACATTAATTTTAAAATTGAAAACATTTAAAAAGGAAAATTACTTTAAAAGCTAGGAAACAAAAAAGCAAATAGCAACTAACTTCAAACAGCGAACAGATTTCCGAAATACAAGTAACGATTATTAATATAGATTATATTTATTTTTTTGTAATTAAATGAATAAAAAGAATAGAAAAAAAGAATTTAGTACTCACTTTAGTTTGGAACTTTGTTGATTATTTTCAACTTTAGCAAGAGGACGTTGCTTTCCATCAAGTTGAACATTAAAATCCAAACGATCTTTAACTTGTTCGGGAAAAATTTCTCCACTCTCCAATTGTGCTTTCAATTTCATTGCTTTTCGTGCGCTCGTCGTCTCCCATTGTTCTTGAGCTTTATCATTTGCAAATGACATTGGTCGATTTAAATCGAGTTTTATTCCAACATTCTCACCAGAAAATGTACGCGCATGAAGTAAACGACCCCTGTCTTGTGCTGATGATGTGATTATTGCATCACTTGGTAACTCACCGGCATTACTTTTTCCTATCACAACAAAAATTAACAATATTAATATTTTTTAATATAAATATTTATAGAGTATTTAAAAAGAAATATAATATATTTAAAGAAAAGTATATAAAGTATTTTAAAAAATATATAAAGTATTTAAAAAAGAATATAATGCATTAAAAAAGTATACAATGTATTTAAAAAACTATGTTAAGTATTTTAAAAAATATATAAATAAAGTATTTAAAATATTTTTCATTTAAAAATACGATTAAAATTCAGGGAAGGAACGCACTTTCCGCTGTAAGTCGCTTTTTGGTGACAGCGGCAGGTGTAGAATTTTGGCTGTCTATCGACTCTTCAATTTTTCTTGGCCTTCCACGTCCTGGATGATGTTCTGCAAGAAATTGAAAATTACAAAAATTGTAAAGACAATTGGCTTCTGCTCTCACGTAAACAGCTGCGTACTTTTCATCCTTTAGAAATTGTTTTTCTTAAACCACACTCATACCTACCTATTCAACTCATTTTCGAATGAAAATTGAACTTAGTGCAAGGAAAGTGCGAGCAATAAAGCAAATAAAGTAAATAAATAAAAACAAATCTCTTCTAAATAAAAATTAGAAATTTAAATTCTGCAATTTTTTTAAAATTTCAAAATATAATTTTTAGATTTACAAAAAAAAGTACTTTATCAATAATTTTATTCACTGCGACACTTCCGATAATTTGCAATATTATCACAAGCACAAATTCAAAATAATAATTTTGAAAGCATAAATAATTTTTCTTAAAAAAAAAATTATTAAAATATAAAAATTTGCCAAAAAAGAAAGGATAAATGAGAAATATAAAAACAGAAGAACTACGAAAAAACCAAAGCAACGAACTTTATTACAAACGTAATAGGTAATACTTTTCTTTTGCAAAATTCACCATACTCTTAGGTCACTTCACATAAATACTGATACAATACTATCAATGAATGTTTAAAAAAACAAAATTAAAAGAATCCCTCTTTCTTTAAAGATCGTATGTGAAATAATGTAACTAACAATAAATGTTCATTCACTTAAATATTTAAAATAGAATATAATATCAAAAGTCTCTTGAAACAATTATTTAAAAACAAAATAAAAAATGATAAAGAGAACAAAAATTCGTGGTAGTGATAAAAGTTTCAAGAACTATAAAGAGAAATAAAAAAAACCAAGTTCTTAAATGAAAATCAAAGAAATTCTTCCTTTAAAGTTTTATAATAAACGAAATTTATAGTGAATTTTCATTTAACTGATTCTTTTTCATGCGAATATAATTGAGACCCTCTATTAATACTAATCTGAATAGTTTATCAGTTGTTAAATTTTTAGTCTCGTTTGTCTCTCCGTCTCCGATTATCTTTTCCACTATTTCTTGAATTACAGATGTTGTCGAAGAACCTTCAAAAATTATGAGTAATCAAAAGAAAAGCCATGATTATTTTTCGGTTTACACAATATTTTTTTCCTACGCACTATTAACCAACTATTTAACTAATTTCTAGTAATAAATTAAGAATTTGAAAATATTTGAAAAAATTATTTCATAAATAAAAAATGTTAACGTTACTTTTAATAATTATTATTGAAATCTAATCTATAACCTAAATAAATGAAAATCTGAAATTAGAATTATGTAAAAGCGATAATTAATGTGTGAAAAAAAATTTTAAACAAAATAAAAAAAAAGATAAAAATTTCATCAAAAGGATCATCATTCAAAAAAAGAAAAATTTAAACGAAAATTTGTTTTTTTCTTTCATTCCTCAACAACATGCATCTAAAATTAGGAAAAATATACGTGAACCTACCATTTTTCTCAGTTTCGACTCCATCGGAATCGGCGAAACGTTTCGGCTTAATTTTTCGTCCACTTCGGCTGACGACTTCCTTTTCGTGAACTTCCTCCACTGGAACTTCAATGGATGTATCCTGCTTTGGTGTGTTCTCTTTTGGGCGTCCTCGTTTCTTTTTTGCTTCTGGAGCATCCTGCAAACACATTGAAAATTTGTATTAAATAAATAAATAAAAAGCGATTAAGAAAAAAAAGTTAGAATTAAAAACTTTCATAACTTTGAACTTTTCTTTAAAAAAAAATTATCTTAAAACTTAATTTTAATTATTATCATCTTCTTTGTAAGGAAGACAACTAAAAAATTTAAAATTATTCTAATAAAAAACAAAAAGTTTCGCAAGAAATAAAAAAATGTAAGGAATAATCGCACAAACCAATTAATCTCTAGAAAGGCTTGTCGGCAATTCATAATTTAATATCGGGTTTATTTGTACAACAATTGTAATCTTCAGAATTGCTGTTAGAACCAAGAAAGAAACCCTAAATTTAATTCTTTTTCAGGAAATGACTAAAAAAAAGTTACTTACTGGTGTATTAACTGTAGCCATTGACTTTCTCTTCAATGGTTTTTTCTTCTCGCCTTCATCAATGACCAAATTTCCAATTTCCATATCACTATCAGTGTTAACAGGATCAGGTTGAGAATTTACCTTTTTTGGTTCTTCAACTGCAACAACAGCTGTAAATTAAAACAAAATACAGTTACAAATTTTTTTTTTACTTTTTTTATATTTTGAGAAGGAAAATTCAAAGAAAAGAAAATGCAAATTTTTTTGTTTAGAGATTTCTTATAATTTAAAAAGAATAAACTAAAATTCCACCTTTTTTCTCTTTGGCTTGAGGTGCAACGGAAGGTGTATCATTTTTAAGATCCGCCTCTAATTGTTCCAAACCATCACGGAAATTTTTTCGTTTTGCTGCCTTAGAACGGAATTTTTCTTTATTTTCCGCATATTCGAAAATTTCCTCAAGTTTACAACTGGCGCTGAAAAATAATATTTCCTTTTTAATAATCGAAAAAACTACCTTTAAATATATAAATATATTTCAAATTTCCAAAATTTAAGTTTCTTTAAAGAAAAATTTTCATTAGTAAATCCAATTAAATGAAACTTACGTCTCTCGAGTTCCATAAAAAGAGACATGAAATTTAGGATGTTTATTGTTATCCTCAGAGATTTCTTCAATCTGAAAATAGAGAATAGAAAAATAATCAAAAATTACACATGTAAAACAAATGTAATTAAAAATTTATTAATATTAAAAATGCTTGATCCATAGAATCGAAAATTTAGACATGTTTTTATCAAAGAAAAAATAGACTATCAATATGGAATCATAAAAATAGTGCAAGTTTTCATTAATTACTTGATTATATTAATATTATTCGTGACTATAAATAGAATATTATTCCAAACATCGAATAATAAATGTAATGAGTGTAATCAATCTCACAAGAGTAAAGAATTCATTTCTGTGCGTGATTGATAGTTTTTAACGGCTTTTGCCGGATTAAGCATGGACAGGAAACCGCTCATGCCGCATGAGAAAAATATATTGCGTGCCGCATCATTTTTAATGAAAAATATAACCCATCTCAAACGTTCCAAATAAATTATTTAACATTCATTAGATGAAAAAATTATAACAAAAAATAACTCTCACGTAACAAAGCGAGAATGAATTCATTATTAATTAGAAGAAAAAAGGAGAATGATTAAAAAAGATTTTTAGCTTACTTTAGCTGGCCATGGCGGGTGACCTCGAACTTTTGCAAACACTTTGTCTCCACGAGCAAACTTCTTCTGCACTCGATTAACCATTATGTTGTTTGCAATTTTGAATGTTTAGATTAAAATAATCTACTTCTCTAAATATTTATTTTAGTTTAAACTATGTACTTTTGTACTAAAACATCACAAAAAGTACCACCTCCATGAAACCGAAAACACTTTCTAGGCTTTTCTCCCCACCCTTTTCAAGAAACATTGGCTTTCATGATGATGTGATTTTCGATTAAATGCTCAACAAATCAGAAGACGGAGATAATGGAACTGGCCAATCAAATTTAGTTACATACCAAGCATAACCTATCTTTTCAAATCACTTTCAACGCGGGAACAAGTGCAAAGTGCATTGTACTGTGTACTGCCTTTATTAACAAAACATTCCACACGATTTTTATCATTGTAAATAAATATACACTTTTTTAAAGTTTACCAAACAGTGAAATAATTAGAAACGTAAGAAATAAAGTAATTTAATAGCTATTTGTTAATTACAAACGTTTTTTAACCGTTTACAGCAATTCACAGCAGTTCACAACGTTCACAGGACAAACACGCGATATTTCGCGGGATATTTCAATTTACTACAAATTCTATTAGTAATTAGTAGTAAATATCAACAATATAGTAGTAACAAACGATAAAATAGTATCAGTAAAGTAAGTTTTATTAACCATTCTTCTATTTTCGATTAATATTGAAAAACTCCTTGAAAAAAAGATTTTAAAAATGCGTTTTGTTTTTGAACGCCAAGAACAAAGAAAAGGAGTGTGAAACTGGCTTAATGCAAGTACGGAGAAAATTTTCTGCTTTTCCAATTTTTTAAAAAACTCTTTTATTTAATATAAAAAAAATAAACTATAATTACATTAATTGTTAACTTGTGTTTTAAAAAAATATTTCAATTTATTTTTTCAGCTAATCAATTAAATCAATTATAACCAGTGAAAATAAAAGTGAGAACTAATAAACAAAGTATAGAAAAACAAAGTTTGAGGTTAAGTGTTTAGAATTTGTTTTTTAATATTAAAAATTAAAAAAATACACATAAAGAGAAAGTGTGATAGAACAATATATTTATTACAATCATTTTAATTCAATTGACAAGGGAATGAAGTGAATAAGTACATCAATCCAAATATGGAATGCAGTGAATTAAAAACAAAAATTAAACCTAAAATAACCGGTAAATGGCAAACAGATTTGTTTATTTCATTTATTTGATAAATCATTTTTTATTTTATTATTTGCCGATCAGCTTAATCATTCGCTGAATTTCGCAATTAGAACGAATAGAATTGAATTTTCCTTTTTTAAACTTCTTTCTAGAAACTAAACTAAACAAATTGTTTATAATATATGAAAACGCGTATCATTTCTTTTCCCAGATATATATCAATTTCGATAAATTGTCAACATATCAGTGATGTACATTCGATAATGTTTACAATAAAATAAGGTGAAATCAGTTTGTTTACGTAATTATAGCATAAAAGTGATATCACCTAAATATATGAAACCACACGAAGGAAATATTGCATCAAGTCGCGCAATAACAACCGAACAAAGGGATAAAATTACAATTGAAAATGTAAGAGGATTTCGATTACAATTTTTCTTCTTTTTTTTGGTAAAAATATTCAAATTTTCCCTCTCGAGTAAATTAAATTTTGATTTGTTTTGAAATTGAAATATTTTCTAGAAAATTTTTTTTTCCAGAAGTTATAATCGACAGTCGCGCGAGTCTTGATACACTACTACCGCGCGAGCGATTGGTATGCGATTTGAAAGCCCACTTGTGACGTAGGCATGATGACGCAGCTTCAAGAAAGTGATCTACGGTCTGATGTTTATTTTCAAAGTTTCCTCCTTCGAGAGTCAAGTGTTGATATGCAGTCAAACCAGTGTAGTGTGTGAATAGCTTGAAATTTCTGCTTCCGTAAAATCATCGTCTTCACTGCTATAAAAGACTTTGAATATATTTACTTGGCAAAAAAGAAGACACGTGCAAAAGTTTGTTGTGCTGTGGGGAAAAAAAAGGTGTTTTGTTTGCGCGTGTGATAAAATTCCAAATTCCCCTGACGTGAGGTGGCAAGCGAATCTCCGATTGGACAAAACAAGTTCACGATTGATCGCTCACGTTGTTGGTTGTTCATGTGACCTCTCTTCTCGTGTATGTAAAACTTGTTATTTTTAGAGAGAGGAATAATTGATTTTTTCAATTTGGAAATGAAAATTCGAAGAAAATGAAATGTCAACAACAAGAATTTGTTAAAACAATGCCAATTAAAAAAGTGCTAATAGCTAATATATAGTTGAATATTTCGTGATGTTGTATTTTGCTGACGAAAGTCATGGTCATCAGGCGCGCAGGTCGTGAACAAGCTCGAGGGCTATGTAACTTGATTCTTCGAACATCAGACTGAGACAGAATATAATCAAGACAAGTCAAGACGTGTTTTTAATTTCAGTAAGAGAAGTGAAGTCGACAAGTGTTGTTCTATGTATTTTTTTGTAAGTAGTTAATTTTTGCTGAAGAAAATAGTTTGCATAATCAGTTAAAGAAAAAAAAAGTGGTTCGTTGTACTCCCACGCGAACTTGTGATATCAGTGCAATGCGTGGATTTCCTGCTTTTTCAATTTTCAAGCGTTTATCAATATTTTTAATAACGTGAGCGCCAGTAAGCACGCGCCATCAAGTGCCATCGGGTCACAGATGGACCCTCCCTACCAACGTCTAGTTGCTTTGTTTATGTTTAGAGTGTGCAGAAGACTCGAACTACTACAGCGCGCACAATTTACTCCAATATTTATCCTCAACACATCTATTGAATCTCTAATATTTAATGTTGTTATTTGAAATTCCTTCTCTTTTAAATTATTCCCTTTATTTTCAATAGTGGAGTAACATTTTCTTGTTCATAAACAATTGTCTAAATTTTGTGTAAAATCGATTTCCCCTCCAAAAAGGAATATAATTCGTGTATGTGTGTGTGTGTTTCACTTCTAATGGAAAAAGAAAAAAAAAACAAGTAGTGAGAGTAGTGGGGCGATTCTAGTGTTGGATTATTCGAGGTAAACAAAGAAACTCGGAAGAAACTCAGATGTTCATCCATTAAAAAAAGTGGTTCGTAAAATCTATTCTTTGACAAATATTAATATTCTTCTTTTTATTTTTACTAGTAAATTGGAATTAAATTTTTTTTCTCCATATTGTCAATATAACGTAATTCTCAATAAAAATCACGTAATTTTATCAGAACACGTGGCAAGTTCCATTGAACAATAGTTGCCCTTTTTTGGTTTATAAGAAAAAAATACATTATTCATACAAAAAGATTTATTACACACTTATTTTTTTCTAAGTTATCTTTTGTTGATGCAAGAATTGGAGTGAGAAAAAAGAATTATAATTTCTTAAAACAATGTTAATTTTTTTTTATCGTAACCTTGAGATTATGGAGTGAGAATAATTTAGAAAGAATCACGTTATATTAAAATTAAGCAGTAATTATTTAACAGAAGTAATTCAACAAAATTTAATACAATAAAGTAGTTGAATAATTATAGTGAAGGAGAATAAAAATTATGTTTTAACAAATTCTTATTTTTTGAAGGTCCTTTGATAACGAAAATTCGAAGGGGACAACAAACAAAAAATGGGAGACTCTGTGTATCAGGAATTTTTCCTCGAAGTCGGAAGCAATGCAATGGATGAATTTTCAATAAAACAAGAGGGTATTAAACAAGAGCCACCAACTGAGATGGGAACATCGGCATCAGTACCAATTCCCTGTGGACATCGTGGTATACGCGGTGTTTATGATCAATTTTCACCATCGCCATTGGCAATAAATTCAATTTGGAGTACAAGACCTGATCAAATGGATTCACCGTTTAAACTTGATCCACTGCAATTGGAGACATCATTTAAAATGGATGACGATGATATTTTTCAAGTTGATAAAGCCGATCTCATTCAGGGGCCAACGCTCGCTGAACTTAATGCCAATGATGACACACTTTTGGGCGATTTGAATTTTGATGATCTTCTATTGCCCGAGGAGAAAATACAATTTAAAGTAGGAACTGATAATGTGCCATCAGCGAGTTCATTGTACAGTAGCAGCAGTGGTCCATGTTTTGCACCGAGCAGTTTTCCACAGTCAGCTCAATCATTTCGCAGTTGTCCAACTTTTGTTAATAATTCGGGCTTTAATCTTAATGGTGGTATTAGTCTCATGGACAGTTTAGAGGCGGTCAGTCCCTCTGCATTTGCAAGTCCTGGCACTAGTAATGTTGCAGGTGAGATAAACATTAATTTGTTTTTTATATATATACAAAAAATAATTTTCAAAAAGAAATAAATTCGTATACAAAAATAAAAATAAATTCATAAAAAAAAGAAATAAATTTGAATACAAAAATAAAAATAAGTTCGTATAGAAAAAAAAATTATTTTGAGTCTTACAATTAGAATAATAATTGTGTACTTAGAGACTCGAGATAATTGTGTCACAAAAGAATATTAACTCCAATTCAAATGATTCATTCATTAAATAGTACACTAATTACTTTATTTAGTTTTAATGATAACACTACTATTTTCTAAAAGAGAATTTCAAATTTCATGGATCACAGACTTTCACTTTTTCACCTTTTATCAATTTTTTCACGTATTTTCATATTCTGTTTCACCTACTTTGGAAATTTTTCAAATATTTCTAATCAATAGTTTAGTTTCTACAAATTTTATTTATTAATTTACAGGTATTTAAATAAATCTTCATTTTAATTTGTTAAAACTTTCACTTTCATTAAAATTAGAATTAGAATATTTCAAAAATAATATTATTTTTAATTAATAATTTAATAAATCACTAACTAAAATAAAAATAAAAAATAAATTACTAGCAAGTGATACGCGTTATTCCATTTATTATTATTTTGTAAATTAAAAAATTGGATATTTTCAAGAATAAACATCAATTTTCGAATAATTACAGATTTAAAATTTAAAGAATCCACTTTTAAGTAAATAATATTAATATTCAAAATTTTTTATAAAATTTGTTGCAAGAATTTTATTATTCTCATAAATAATCAAATTCTTTAGAGCAATTCAATTATTTTCAATAAAATTTTAATTAAATTCATGTTCACTTATTTTTAAAAATTGTAAAAAAAATTTTTCTAAACAATTCAATTGTTCTTAAAAGTTTTTAATAAAATTTTTTTGTAAATTTCAATTATGCTCAAAATTTTCAATTAAAATTACTTTTAAAAATTACATTGTTTTTACGAAATTTAATGAAATTCTTCAAAAAAAATATTATTTACAAAAAATCTAATAAAATTGTTTAAAAGAATTAAATTTTCTATGATTAATTTTAATATAATTCAATAGGAAAATCGTTTCTTACAATTAATAATAAACACGATTATTTTAAAAATTTAAAAGAAATTCTTCTTAAAATTCAATTATTTTTTAAATTTTCAGTAAAAATTATTTTAAAAAATTCATTTTTTTCAAGAATATTGAAATCAATTGTTTGAAACAATTCAATTATTTAAAAAAAATTTAATAAAAATATTTCCAAGAATTAAATTATTTTTAATACAATTTTAATTACTTTCTATAGAAAGAATTGAATTATTTTCATAAATATTAAAATTCTTTGAAGAAGTTAAATTATTTTCAAATTTGTTGATAAATATTTTGAATAATTGAAAATTGAATTCTTGAATTGTATTTTATTGAAATTTTTTTAAATAATTGAACTCCTGCAGAAAATTAAATTATTTTTTTAAATAATTGAATTTTCTCGAAAAATTTTTTACAAAATTTTTAAAAATAGTTGTTTTTTTTAAGAAATCATTTAAAATTGTATTGAAAATAAGTGAAAACCTAATGATAATTTTATTATTTACATGAAAATAATTGAATTTTTTACGAAGACTTTTTTTATTTAAATAAATTGACTTTTTGCAAAGTATTTTATTACAATTATTAAAAATAATTGAATTCTTTATAAAATTCAATTACTTTCAAAATTTTCAGTAAACATTATTAAAAAAATCTCCAATATTCTCAAGAAAATTGAAATAAAATTTTCAAAACAATTCAATTATTTTAAAGAATTTTAATAAAAATCTTTCCACGAATTTTCAATACAATTTTAATTACATTTTCTTTAAAGAATTCAATTATTGAAAAAATGTTCATACGAAGAAATTTATTATTTATGAAAATAATTGAATTCTTGTGAAGAGTTTTATTAAAATTTTTGAAAATAATTGAATTTTTCCGAAAAATTTTATTAAATTTTTTTTAAATAATTGAATTTGTACGTTCCAACTAATTATTTATGTAAATAATTGAATTTTTTTAAAGAATTTTATTAGAGTTTACGAAAATAATGTAGTTTTCTTTTAAAATAATTTTAATTGAAAATTTTGAAGATAATTGATTTTTATGAATAATTTTTTTTAAGGTTTTAAAATAATCGCATTTGTTAATAATTATGATTAGACATTTGATTAGTAAATTCTATTATATTTTTTGAAAATAATTAAATTCTTGCGAATATTTTTATTAAAATTTTACGAAGAAAAAAATAAAATTAACCGTAATCGCAATAGAGTCAAATTATTTAATTTGCATATAATTTTATTTTATTTCTTTTTTGACACCTTCTTGTCACCAATTTTTATAAAAAATTTCACCTTTTCACCTATTTAATAGAAAAAAAGTATTGTGATCCCTGGAGTTTAGACTGTTTCGAAATTCATAAAGTTGAATATCTTTCAATGTAGTTTGCCATTTTATTTTTGAATTCAAATTTATAATTTTATTCTGCATTTCCACAATCTATTAAAGTTTTAGGAACTTCTTTTTAACTTATGATTGAGGTAAATGTAACGAAATGTAAAATAAAAAAAAAATTTCTAAGAGAACAAATTCATTCTTATAATTCTGAGGAAAAAACGAATGTTTCGATGATCTTTTCATAACTAATTTATTAGCCTTGATAAAACAAAGAAATTCAATGATAAAAATTGAATTTCAAAAAACAAATAACACATTTCATCTGTTTGTTCTTCTTCTCTACCTAATTTAAAATTTTTTAATTTATTTCTATTTTTTATTTATTGGCTATTTGCTATTTTCTTTTTCGAATTCAGATTACTTTTTTTTAAAAGGAGAAGGATTTGTTATCATTAAGAATTTATTAATTATCAAGAATATTATTAAGAATACATATAATAATAATAGGAAATAATTCAGAGAAATCTAAAAATTATTTCCAATTATTTTCAGAAATAAACTGAAAATTTTTATAAAAAAAAATTTTATTCGTTATAAATTTATTTTTTACTTTATTTTTAATTTGTCTTGGATAAATTAGGTTTATATTTCATCTTTTAATTTATTTTTATTTATTTACATATTTTCTATCATAATAATTGAATGAAACTGAATAGTTCTTTTTTATAATTAACATATTTTCTCAAATACTTAAATGGCTTTTATTTATTCAATTTTCAAAGCTGAAAAAAGAATTTCAAAAATAAAACTAAAAAGATATTTTTGATAATCATATTTTCTGAAATAATTCAATGAATGCTAAAAAAAAGAAAACTAAATATTTACTTTCGATAGTAAAATGAATATTATCATTCTGAAAATGGAAAAAAGACATTTTTTATCTTATGTCCTATAATTAATAAATAAATTTTCGAATTATGCAGGAAGTTCCACGGCCAGTTCGTCGACGTCTCCCCATCCAATTAGTAGACCGACAGGACAATCGACACTTCATGAATTGTTGATGAAAAAGGGCGAGAATCCTCCAAATAGTCCAATGTACAGTCAAATGGAATCAGTTGGGACATCTAGTAAAAGTAAAGTTTCAAGGCTATCAATGTCGGCACCGACGCAATCAATGGGCTTGGAACAAATCTGGGCGCGAAGGGAGCCCAGGCCACATTTACTCAGTACCGGAAGTACAGCGGGCTTAGGATTGACCGAGGCTGGCTCAACGAGCAGTTTGAGTACAGGCGGTGCTTTGAGTCCCGATCCTCTAGGACATCTCGATCCACTTAGCCACGATGAGGGTTATGAGGACAGCGACGACGATAGCGATCATTATGACGATTACAGTAGTGACAATGGTATTTTTTTTTTAATATTAATGTCCCTTCTTTATTTTTCTACAAATTTTATTTTTCCTTCGTGTTTTAATTTTAGTCTGAATTTTTATTTAGAAAATTTCTCTTATTATGGTCAAATTACTCTTATTTTTATTTTTATTATTATTCAAATATTAAGGTATTAAGTTATTTTAGAAAATAATTGAATTTTTTCAAAGATATTAAAAATTTTTTAATTATTGAATTCTTTTGTGAAATTGTATTAAAAATAATTGAATTTTTGCAAAGAATTTTTCTATTTATAAATAAAATTGAATTGTTTCGAAGAATTTATAAAAATTTTAGAAAGTAATTGAATTTTTGCAAAGATTTTATAACGATTTAAAAAAAATTGAATTCTTTCGTTAAATTTTCTTGAAAATAATTGAATTTTTACAAAGATTGTAATATTTAAAAAAATAATTAAATTTTTTCGAATGATTTATTAAAATTTTAGAAAATCATTGTATTCGTTAGTAAAATTTTTTTAAAAATTATTGCATTTTTGCAAAAAATTTTACTATATTTATAAAATTAACTGAATTCTTACGATGAATATTATTATTTTTGAAAAGAATTGACTTCTTGTGAAGAATATTATTAAAATAACATTTTTTAAATTAATAATCAAGAATAATTAATTAGTAAATTACTTAATAATTGAGTTTTTTTAAAGTTTGAATCTGAAATTATTCAAAAATTCATATTTGAGGATAAAAAATGTTGTTATTTGCATAATAATAATAAATTGAATACAACCTTCCGCGCGTAACATTTGCTAGTTTCATTCTATAAATTTAAATTTTCCCTTTTTATATTTTCCTTCAAGTATTAATTTCTCTCTAAACTTATATTTTCTCTATTTATTTTTTTCTAAATTTTAATTCCGCTCTGAATTTTAATTTCCGTTTTTTATTATTCTTCAAATATTAATTTCCCTCTAAATTGTAATTATTTTTTCTAACACACTCACGGAAAGTACACATGGAAAGAAAAGGTTTGGAAGAGATATCCATAAAAATATTGTTGAGCAGAATATTGTTGTGTTATCCAATTCAATGGAAGAGACAACTTTCAGAATGGAAGCACATTCCATATTCAATGGATGAGGGAGCCATATTTTACTGTTGAATTAAATATGGATGCGACATCCATAGGCATGGTTGTGCTTACAATTCATGCTATGAATTTTCACATATGGCTGCCTCATTTATATAAACTTTGGTTGGGAGATCCATAGTTGGTTCAAAATTTCGATACATGTTGCGCGCAATTCATTGTCATGGCATCCATTTAAAAATGGTCGTCTCAATTTGTCCGTCGCGTCGGTTTCCTGTCACGTCTATATAATCATGTTGTGAGTTTATTGTGTATAACGTGTATAAATAGTGTTATAAATTCATTTTCATGAAATATGTGTATAGTATATAAGGAATATTATATGCTTAAATATTGTAGTTGCGTGTATAGTGTAGTGGATATAGCGTTAGTGTTTAGTATCCGTTAGGTCTAGGGTTCGTGTCTCCCCCATCGGTTAATAATTGAGGCCTTGGATCCAATAACTCGCCCGACGCTCGAAGGCACGCGCTAATACCAGTCGGGTAGCAGTGAGTGGCCCAGAGGCGCTCACTACTCACTGACTGGCAGTCGCGCGTTCCTCCGAGCGTCAGGCGAGTTATTGGATCCAAGGCCTCAATTTATTTCGTAAATATGCGGTTATTCAATAAGTAAGTGGTGTGTATTAATTAACAAAAATGTGTATAAAATATCTCAAGTGACATAGAATTTAATTAATTGAGTGATTCTAATTTTTTTGTTTCCCATTTCCATTACTATGGATCACCCAACCATATAGATCTTTTGCTGCTACAACAATATACAACCAGCCATAGAATATGGATGCAGCAACCTTAACTATGGATATCCCGTATTTTTCAATATAATATGTATATATAAAGTATGTCTTTTCCGACGAGAGGGAGGGAATGTTTCTTTACCTCCCTCTGACGTCATAACGGGGAGAGAAAAGTATACTTTACCTCCCCGTGACGTCATAGTGGGGAGAGAAAAGTACTTTACCTCCCTGTCGTCCAAAATCACATGTAATATATTTTAATAACAATGTAAAGATAAAATGTATCTTTATTTACGACTAAATATATGTTTTATTGAAAATTGTTAAATTGAGGCCTTGGATCCAATAACTCGCCCGACGCTCGAAGGCACGCGCTAATACCAGTCGGGTAGCAGTGAGTGGCCCAGAGGCGCTTACTGCTCACTGACTGTCAGTTGCGCGTTCCTCCGAGCGTCGGGCGAGTTATTGGATCCAAGGCCTCAATTGTTAAAATTGTTAAAATGTTTTTTTTTTGTTTAAAATTGTTGTAATTGTTAAAATTGTTAAATTGTTGTTTTTGTTTGTTTTTTAATTTGTTTAAATTGTTAAATTGTTGTTTATTGTTATTGTTAAAATTGTTAATTTTTAATAATGAATCATTTTAAAAAATTATACTATTATTACAATAAACTTTCGGTTGAAAACACTATTGTCGTCAAAATTTTTTATGAAGTGGTTGTACTTTCCGTTTATGTGTGTTAGAAAAAATAGTATGTGCACCAGGGGAGGAAAATGATTTCCACGAGTGTGTTTACAGTTCTCGTCTTCGCTCGCAGCATTCGCCTTCGGCTCGTGTGCTCGCTACGCCTCGAACTGCAAAATCCACACTCGTGGAAATCTTCTATTTTCCTCCCTAGATGCACCATATACTATTCCCTTTTTATTTTTCTCTAAATTTTAATTGTACCTTTTTTATTTTCATACAAATATTAGTTTTCCGTTAAATATTAATTTTTCCCTAAATTTTAATCTCCCATTAAAATTTCTCTCTAAATATTAATTTTCCTCGATATTTTAATTTCTCTCTAAATATTAATTTTCCTCTGTATTTTGATTTCTCTCCAAATATTAATTTTCGTTTTGTTAAAATAATTTACTTTCATTTCTATAGAATTTTGTTCAAACGGAAAAAATTTCTTTTTGAACAAAATTCTTACTTTAACTATACTTGTCATTATGCCTATTGTCCTTTTATTATTTTTCTCAAAGGCAAATGGAAATTTTTGTACTCACATTTAGGAGGACATGGAATTTTATTTTATTTTATTTTATTTTATTTCATAAGTGTCGATATGGCAATCTATTGTCAAATAATCATAAAGTTCCATTACAAATATTTTATTTTCAAGTGTATATATATATATATAGTTTTTAAATAGAAATATAATTTTTTTACATAGATAAGATATTTCAAATACAAAACTAGATATGCTAATTTGGTAAACTGACATTTTCAAAAGTATATATGTACGTATGGAAATTTAATTACATAATTAATTGTCATAAGAGCTGAACAATTTGTACTTCCTCTTAAAAATTAAATTAGAGAAAAATTCCTTTCTCTGATATTTTTCAATGAAAAAAAAGGAATTTAATAATCATAATTAGTAGGAGAAAAGTAGAATTAATAATTTGATTTCATTTTCGTATTGTTTCATCCAATCGGAATTTTAATCTAAATTTTCTTTGTAGTTATTTTTTGTATTTTAAATTTTTTTCACAGTCGATTATTTATTTTTTTAAGTTTAATTTTTCTAATTTAAAGAGAAAGTCTTTAGAATGGTTTTGAAGAAAGATTTAAGTTTAATTTTTCTAATTTAAAGAAAAAATCTTTAGAATAGTTTTGAAGAAATATTTTCTCGAGGTTTTCCTATTTTTGTTATAAAAAGCACTTGAATGTAATATTTTTATGAGTAAATATTGAAGTCTAAAAAAAGAATAACTTATAAAGCATTCAGTGTACATAAAACATGTTGATCCGCAAACATGATTATTATTATTATTATTACTAGGTAAATTCTGAAATGGATTAAGTCTCTGACAATTCAGAAAGTCTTTGAAAATCTTTAAACTCTTCTAGTGAACAATTTTGTCAATGAATTTTTGTGTTTTTTTTTACTATTATTATATTGAAAATTCTACTATTAAAAATAAAATATTGTTCAATTTTGTTAATTTTTCTTTCTATAGTTAGAATATATTTTAAGAAATTTTCTTTTTCATATCCGTATAAAAATACAAGTGAGAAAATATTCATATCAGACCATTCTTATCTATTATGATTAAGATTATTTTTTTCTCGTTTCTATTCTTATCATTATTGACATCAGTTTTAAACAAGTTATTATTTTTTTTTTATAAAAATACACGAATGTATAAAATATTTAACTTTACATTTTTTCGAAATCATTCGAATTTAAAATTTGTAATTGCAATGAAGTATTTTACATCACTTTATTTGCAAATTTTATTTACATTTTATTTATTTTATTTTTTATTTAGTTTTATTTATTTTCTTGACTTTTTTTTATTTTAATCTTGACTTTGCAAAATGAATTAAATTTTTCAATTTAGGAACAGGGGGAAGTGACGGTGAAGATCAGGGAAGCGTGGGAAAAGGTGGCGGCGGTACTGAATCGGCAAAAGAAGCGAGACACAAAAAGGAGAGATTCTTTTGGCAATATAATGTACAAGCAAAGGGTCCAAAGGGTCAGCGTTTAGTTGCACGTGCACGTTTAGAGGATCCTCATGTTTTAAATGAGGTGACAGATCCGGTATTTAGTCCACATTGTGCATTGAGAGGAATAAAGCACAGTGGAAAAGCGAGAAAAGGCGATGGCAATGATCTTACGCCAAATCCAAGGAAATTATTCAGCATTGGTCGTGAATTGGATAAATTATCGCGCGTTATCAACGACATGACACCTGTTTCCGAACTGCCATTTACAGCACGGCCTAAAACGAGAAAAGAGAAAAATAAATTAGCTTCTCGCGCTTGTCGATTGAAGAAGAAGGCACAACATGAGGCGAATAAAATTAAACTTCATGGCCTTGAACAAGAACACAGTTGAGTCCTTTAATTTTTTATTAATATTTACCCGCGAATCGCGGTGTTCCCTTTTTTTATTATTCTGTAAATTACGTAAAATCATTTATTAACTAATTAACTAATTTTTATTTATTATTTCAAAAATTTTTTAATAAAATTCTTCAAAAGAATTCAATTATTTTTATATATTATAAAATTCTTTGCAGAAATTCAATTATTTTCGTGAATAATAAAATTATTTGCAAGCATTTAATTATTTTCATTAGCAATAAGATTCTTTGCAGTAATATAATTATTTTCATAAATAAAATTCTCCGTCAGACTTCAATTCACATAAATAATAAAATTCTACGCAAGATTTCAATTATTCTCGCATACATAATAAAATTGTCTGCAAGATTTCAATTATCTTCATAAGTATAATAAAATTCTTCACAGGAATTCAATTATTTTATTATATACAATTTCAATAAATTGTTACAAAAGAATTCAATTATAGGTACATTATTTTCAATAATTTTAATTTAAATCTTCTCAGGAATTTAATTATTTTCATAATTAATAAAATTTATTGCAAGGAATCAAATTATTTTTAACACAATTTTAATAAAATATCACGAAAGAATTCATTTATTTCAAAAATTTTGATATATTTCTTCATATAAATTAAATTATTTTTAACACATTTTAAATTGAATTCCTTTAAAGAACTCAATTATTTTTAATACAATTTTAGCAAAATTGATCGTAATAATAATTTAATTGTAATTAACAATTGTCCTAGTAAATTATATTTAAATTCTTCATAGAAAAATAAATTCTTTTAAACAATTTTATTAGAATTTTTGTAAATAATTACAATTTTTTTTAAATTTCATTAAGTTTCGTAAAAATAATGTATTTTTTTTAAAATACATAATTTTAATTGAAAATTTTGAAAATTAGGTATAAAGAATTTTATTAAAAACTTTTGAGAACAATTAAATTGTTTAGAAAAATTGTATTACAATTTTTACAAATAATTTATTTATTTATTTATTTAATACATTAATTGAACCTGTTAGAGAAATTTTATTAAAATTGTATTGAAAATAATCGAATTGTTTCGAAGAATTTTCTATCAGAATTGTTGAAAATAATTAAATTTTTATGAAAACTCTTGAGAATAATTGAATTTAAATATAATTATTAAAAATAATTTTATTCTTTGGAGAAATTTTAACAAAATTGTATTGAAAATAATGGAATTGCTCCGAAACATTTTATTATTTATGAAAATAATTGAATTCCTTTGAAGAACTTTATTTTTTATGAAAATATTTTAATTCTTGCGAAGAATTTTCTTATTTATGCGAAAATAATTGAATTCTTGAGGAGAATTTTACAATTCATAAAAATAATAGAATTGTTTCGAAGAATTTTAGCTGAATTTTTAAAAATAATTGAATTTTTTGAAGGAATTTTATTAAAAATTTTGAAAATAATTTATTTTTAAAAAAGAATTGCATCAAAATTGTTGAAATTAATTGAATTTATATTAAAATTCTTGAAAATATAAAATTTTTTAATTTGCAAAATAATAATAAATGGAATACCGCGTTCCGCGCGTTTCATTTCCTAGTTATTTATAAAATTCTTGGAGAAAACTCAATTGTTTTTAAAAATTTAAATAAAATTCTTCGAATGAATTCAATTATTTTCTATTGCTATTCAATTTTAATGAAATTTCTCAAAAGAATTCAATTATTTTAAAAATTTTTAATAATATTCTCCGAAGTAATTGAATTATTTTCAAAATATTCCATTTTAATTGAATTCCTCAAAAGAATTTAATTATTTTTAAAAATTTTAGTAAATTACTTCGAAATAATTAAAATATTTTCAAAATTTTCCATTTTAATTAAATTTCTTAAAAGAATTTAATTATTTTTAAAAATTGTAATAAATTACTTCGAAAGAATTCAATTATTTTCAATTCAATTTTAATTAAATTCATGAGAAAAATTTCTTTGTTTTAGAAATTTTCATAAGTTTCTATGCAAAAACTAAATTACTTTGGATTCAAAATAATAAAAGTTCCAAAAATTGTAACATATCTTTAACAAACCTTATAAATCTATTTTTTTATTTTAGATTGTTAAATTAAATTTATGAATTAAATTTTTATTTTTATTTCGAAACACTTTTGTTGAATTAATTTTTGTTATTATTTAATATTTAAAACATTAAATTGAGTTTTCATTGATTTAAAATATCAAATATTAAAAAAAAGGAAAATACGTTAGAAAAATTAGAAAAAAAGAATTATAATGTTATTTTCCTAACTGAATAAATATTTTTCTGTTTAGAAATTCTAAATTAGAAATGAATATTAAATTGAATGAAAAAATGGAAATGAATTGAGTGGAAAATAAAATTATTAAATTTGAAAATTTAAATGTCAATTTATATGATTATAAGTTGAATGCAATAATTCATTTGAGATTTTATTTTAAAAAATATACTATGTTACAGAGCGGCTGATTCATGGCATATCTCAAATAAAACACACATTGGCTGCAAAATTAACGGAGCCAAATCCAGAAGTTCAGGAGGAATTGACACGGCAAATGGATAAGTACTGTAAATTGGCAACAAGTGAGTAAACAATTGAAAACTTTTATTATCAGAAAAATCAAAATTTTCCACTTTGGAAATTATAGGAAAAGTGTAATTAAATTTTTATGAAATGAATAAAAAATTCCATTTGTTTCAGAAGTACGAATAGCCAGTCATTCGACAGATTTTGTAAACAAAGTGCTGGATAAAGTTAGATCTGGAGTACCTGATGGAGGCATCGATGAATTTTAGTATATCTTTATCGACATAGTGATGATGAAAAGCTGGCCATGCGATTACACTGCTAGAGCAGTTTTCTATTTTTAAGATGATCCGAGATGTCGCAAATAGATTAGATTTTATTGGTAAGCTTTAAACCATTTTCAGTTTTCAATTTTAAAAAGTCTAACTTAAATGAATATATACATATATAAAATTTATCAGAAATAAGAAAAAAAAGAAAGGAATTATAAAATAATAATTACGTTACTCATCAAAAAAAAAAAATAATAAATAAGAAAATAACGTAAGTAAATTATTTTTGTTAAAATAAATTATTTTTCTAATTGTTATAAAGAATGATATAACTTAAAGAATATTTTACTCTTAAATTGACTAATTTCTCAATAGTTCAAAGAGTTGAATGTAATTTTTAGATTGCATTCAAGAAAATTCTGTAAAAAAATCGAAAAAACATTTTAACAAAACAATATTTATATAAATTTAAATACGATTATTATGACTCTTCAATTTTACAAATTAACATTTAAAAAAACGAATTTTCCAATCTACACAAATGTTGAATGCCATGTGTAAACTTTAATTTGAAATTTAATCAAAAATTTAATGTAAAATCTAATTTAAAATTTAATTTGAATTAAAAACAAAATTTAATGTAGAATCTAATTTAAACGTTAATTTTGAATTAAAAACAAAATTTGAAGACAAAATTCATTTCAGCAGTTGAAAAATAATTTTCAAATTTATTTATTTATATGTTTTTACATAATTATAAAAATTTACAATATTTTTTTGAAATAAGAAAATGTTTTTCTGTAAATTTTGAATATATTTTTATTTATCGGTTTTATAAAGTTATTGTTTTGATCAATATAATTGTGAATCAAAATAAAATTATAGATTTAAATAAAAGTAAAATAGAAAAAGAAAAAAAATATACGTGAATGACGATAGAATTAAGAATAGAAGGAATGATGTAATTTTTAATGTGAAAATAATTTAATGTTATTAGAAATTTTGTTCTTTGTTACTTTCATTTTTGAAGGTGGTTAAGGCTCACTTTGTATTAATTTATTAATTAAATGTAATTCATATTTGTAGTTTATAAAATAATTACCTATATTATATATATATATATATATATAAATGCGTCCGTGCTTGATAATCGCAAGGTCGTCATTTCGAATTTTTCGTTTTCATCATCTTTTTAATTCTTGGGAGAATTTTTTTCTACTTTCTTTTATTTGTAATAAATGAAGTAGCAAAATTATTTCTGAAAATTTCGTATTTTTCGATTCAATTCTTAGAGATTATTATTATATCATTCTTATTCTTATTATTATTATTTATTATGATTATTATTTTTATATATTATTATTTTTTATAATTATATTTATTTTTGAAGTTCTCTTTCTTTAATCTTTGTTTTAAATGTTCATTCTTTAACTCTGACGTCTTTTTATGTTTCTTTATGTAAAATTTATGTTCTTTTTTAATCTTTTTTTAATTGTGTATTCTTTATTAATATTATTATTATTATTAATAATAGTAATTATTTAGTTAATAATAGAAATTAGCAAATAATAATAAGAATAATAATATTAATAATAAAGTTGAAATTATCGATCACTCTGAGTCAGGTTGAAAAAAAATATAACAAATTTTATATATTTTTTTAAAAAATATAAAAAAAAAAATATATAAAATTTGTTATATTTTTTTTCAACCTGACTCAGAGTGATCGATAATTTCAACTTTATTATTATAAATTTGCCGAGTGATAGCTTCAATTATTATTTAATAATAATATTAATAATAGCTAAACAGAAAAAGAATAATACTAAATAATAAAATAGAAAATCAAATAATAAATTAGAAAATAAACTATTAACAAATAATAAAATAAAAATATAATAATTAATATTAATATTAAACTCTCATTTATTAAACAATTTTTTTCATGGAACTATTGAAAGTAAATATTGTAAAAATTAATTCAAAGAATCGAATTAAATGTAATGTTTCATAGAATTTAATTTAGGCACTCAGTGAATTAATTTTTATTAAATTTTTTTTTACAAGAAAACTTCACTTTTTCGAAAAGTCGACTTTGCCTTTCAAGCATGGAGTAGTGGCTGACTTGGTCTACCTCAGATGAAACGCTATACCTGTGTAAAAACAAAAAAAACCTTTAAGCGACAAATTTAATATAAATTTATAAAAATTAATATTAAGAAAATTATAATAATAATACGCGTATAAGTATATGAAAATTGTAAGAAATGCATATATACATTATATACGTATATAAAAAGTAAGAATACATAATATATATATTATATTTTAATGTAAAAAAAAGAAGAAAAAATATTTGGAGAATGTAGCTCTGGTAGCAATTCTCATTTAAAGTTTAACATAATATTGTCGCGTTTGATTTTTAAAATATATTTTATTAATATATTAAGTAAATTTAACTGCGATAAACAATTATTTTTCATGCTCACAATATTATAGTGCAGCTCTCGTCAATTGAAATTGCCTATGAAGTATATTTGCATCAAGATAGAATGTAAGATTACATTTTTGAATTCCTTTTTTTTAGCATATACAAAAAAGAAAAAGATACTGTACATTTTTCACAAAAAAAAAGAAAAAAAAATATTTATTTATTTTTAAGATCTTCAAAAAACGCCAATTCTATTTTAGAAGGAAACGAAACTTTTTTTTTTGTATTTTTTTCGAGAAAAAAACCATTTCTTTTATAAGATTGTAAATATTCTGGATTATTTATTATTATATTGTTTCGTTTAGAGTGTTATGTTAAAATAGTTAATTTTTTCTAGAGAAAAAAAAATCTTTTCTTTTTTTCAAAGACAATTTCAAATTAATGAATCATTACTATATTCTTATTTTATGCTATGATAATAATAATAATTTGTGAACAGTTTCTTTTTTTCTTTTAATACTATAAAAAGACTTTTATTGTCTTATTACTAAAGACTTGTCACGATTGTAAAGTTCCATAAGCAAAGATTTATTTTTCATTATTGTAATTCTTGAGAATTTGAAAAATATTTGTCAATGTTAATAAATATTTAGAAAAGTAGATTTAATTGTTAAGTATGTAAATTTTTGTTTAAGCTTAATTATTTAATTAACAACAAGTGTTGTCGTCCAAAATTGTACTTTTTTTTAATTTCTATAAAAAAAACTAATTTTTAAAAAATATTTAAAGATTTCATTAGAAATTAACGATTTTTCGTTTGTTTTTTTGAAATAAATTCCTTTCTATAGTATGATTAGATTTTTGAGAAAAAATTTTAGATCGTGCTGAAAAAGTTTTATATAAATAAATATAGAAGAAAATTTTTTGCTGATGGAACACACACACACACTTTCATTATGTTGAAAAATATTGTATTAAATATTATTCAATCATTTTTCAATTTTTATGATAGTATAAATATAACGCTTATCAATTTGTAGGATAATATCGCGCTTGAAAGTAAACAAAAAAAATAAGTTAATTAGTGATTTATTGTTTTTCTTTATAATTTTTTTTTTTTTTGTAATAATTATATATTTTCATTGCTAGACGACTAGTTTGTTTGAAAGTTTTATTTTTTTAAAAATGTTATTTTACACACTGAAAGTGAGTATTGATAGAATGAAGGCAGGATGTAAATGCCAAAGCTGTTTTTGTTGGAAGGTGAAAGAAAAATAAATCATTATTTGATAGTTTCCTTTTTTTACAGTATCTCATATTTTATTCACATTGTATTTGTAATATCTGTTCTATAATATACATGTGTATAAATAAATTATACATCATCTCTTCATGGACTATTAATTATAATAAAAATTGGCATTTAAGTCACATAGGCAAAAGCTATTATTTTATACGTCTTTTTTTTAATAAAGCCGATGTCTATGAAAGCTTTTTTTTTGAACTTGGATTTTGTAAATTCAGAAGTAAAAAAAAAAAGAGATAACGGTACTAATTCCATTTTTTTTCAGTCAAAAAGAAAAGAACGATTGTGACTTTTGTGCAGAATACAAGTGGATTAACACTGTATTAATTAAAATCATTTACAATGTGAAATATATGTTTGTGTTTTATCCTAAATTTCTAGCAAAGTATTTTTTTTTACTCTTTCTCCACTGGAGTAAATTGAATTTTTTTTGAGAATTATAAAGATAAAAAGCTTTCTCAAAAATTTGAGGCAGTTTATTACCAATAATTTAATTATTTGATAAAGAAAGAATATTTTGGTAAAAGGAAATCCAAAGCTTTTTTTATAATTTATAGTAATTTCCGGAAAAAAAGTGATATAGGCAGTAATTTGTTGTACAATTTGTTTAAAACTTGTTTTGCAGTAATTTGTTTAATTCTCTTATAGAATTTTTGATAAGAAAAAAAAAGAAAAGAAAATGTTATACATTTAACTCCCTAATGTTTAGTTTTTTTATAGTATTTAATGACTAAAAAAATCATATGAGTAGATTAAGTTTGAATCTCACATTTGTATATCGTTACATTTTCCAGATTGTTAAAATAAAATAATTTTTAAACTCTATTTTTCTCCATTTTCATTTAATTTTCCATAACTCATCGAAAATGTATAAAAAAATTGTATTTAATTTAATAATTCATTTTTAATTTTTATACTTCAATTAAATCTAATAATAGTTTAATTAAATCAAATAATAATTAATAAATTAATTAAAACATTAATTTATGGATTTTAATTTTTAATTTATGTATTTTTTATAAAATTACGAATTTTTTAGAATTTAAAATTATTAATTGACTTCTATATTCGAAAAGAAGAGGAAATTTTTTTGAGTTCTTTTTTTAAATGTATTTTTATTTACCGATCATTCATTATTTTTCACAAATTATTAAATAAAAATTAATAATTTTCTTAAAAATAAACATAAACTTCGTTTTTTTTTTTGTAAAAATTGTCAAGAAATAAGAACTTAACAATAAAAAAAAGGTGTTTTGAACACTTTAATACTGTAAACGACAGCAATATCGAAAAATTAAATTTGATTTTTAAAATCAAACGAGAATTTTGAATATAATATTCAAATTACAATTTTAAGACATGATCATTTTCTGCGGATTTTTCTATTCTTTTTTTTACAATTTCTTTTAAAGCTTTCTTCACTTTTTTAATTTACGAGAAAACTTAACATGATGAAAATTCGAGACTTAATGATAAATTATTCAATCGACTAGAAAATCTTTGCAAATAAAAACAATTACAAATAATTGTCCAAATTATCGAAGTGATGCCAGAAAAAAGAATTAACTATTTCTTCTGACATTTTGTATATATCACATCTTTTTTTTTCTTTGCATTTTATTGCGACGATATTTAGTATTTTAGCATTATTTCATTAAGAATAAATTATCTATTCTATATTTAAAAAAATGCACATTAAACTTAGAAATAGGCAAATTTGTTTGTTTATATGTACAATGCACGGAAAAATTATTATCACCTATATTATTATTTACAAATTATCAACTCGTTGCGTTATTTAGAGAACACAGCAAGTTGGTGAAAAATGTGTACAAAAATTTTTTAGCTTTTTGTTTTAAAAAAACAAGGTAAGGAACAAAAAGAAAATATGAAATGATTTTAATCTGTTGCGAAACTTTGCCAAAAGTTAAGAGAAGGAAAATTAGTTTATTCTGTACAATTGTTTATTTAAATTAAATTTGGAAAAAAAAGTATTTTTTACCTTCAGTAGAAAAAAAGGAAAATATCCTTTTAAATAAAACAAACGAAGTATTTTCAAATAACGTAAAAGTTTAAAACTCATGTCAATAATTATAAGTAATTTTTGGCAAAATTCGTCACAGAAGAACTTGAATTTAAACGTAAAACGACTTTCAAAATTTAAGAGTGAATTTGAATTAAAATTTAATATAGATAAAAAATTAAATTTAAATTTAATTAGATTCGTAATGAATTAAAATGTTTCTATTTTGTTCTGTGATTAAAAAATAATTAAAAGTACTTTTTCTTTATTCTCTGGTCGCGAATAGATTGAAATCGCAAATAATTAAAGTTTAGCGAATTTTTTTTCAAATTCCTGATTTTGAAAAACACCTTACGAAATTCGTTTTACGTTTCTTTAGATGCTGTTTAAAAATAATTAAGAAGCTCTCAAGTATATATTAGTGCAAAGAAATTCCTTGTATCCAGGAGCTAAGATCACTGGTTTCTTCGCAATTAATGCTGAGCTGTTGTTGTTTATCATTTTTTTTTCTAGTTTCAAGGCATAATTGGGCAGCAGTTCTTCCCGTGAGATAAGCACCATGAACAGTGCTGTAAAATGACGAATGCGTATGTTCACCGGCAAATGCAATTTTCACTTTTGTCTCATTTGGCTCAATGAGAGGTCGAGCGAGACTCTCAATATCAATTTGACTCGCGCCAATTGCCATTGACGTGTAGGAACCCCTTGTAAATGGCTGTGAATGCCAACTTGTTCTTAAACAACCTTTCGGAACGGGAATATAGGGATCGTTTAAAAATCGTCTCAATATCGTTGTACAAACATCCGATACTTCTGTTGTGCTCAATTTCTCCATATATTCAGCGGCTTTACCCGATATCCAACCGAGAAGAAGTGTATCCGATATTTTTGTAAATGAATAAATTTTCCTGTACCACGTTTTACTTAAATCTTGCTTTTCCTCGTCGGTTAATTTTCTATCGTCCCAAAGGAGCATAACTTCCGAAATTCCTGGATTTAAAAATGGTCTTTCGTATTCGAGAAATATTTTATCGACAGTACCAAACATGAGACGATCAATTGCTTGTAGTTTATAAATTGGCAATGGTGGATCGAATATTTCTTGAGCTTTCTCCTTGAGAACACCTAATGGTAATGTGCATATTAATTGTTCGGCTTCGATTTTTTTTCCATTCTCACATTCGACTTGAATTAGGGTATTTTTCTCGTTCTCGCCAGGATCCTTCGTTCGCCATCTGTATATGAAATTAAATAATTTTATTATTGTGGAATAGAATAAAAAATAATTGCATAAACTAACATAACTACATGCGAGGGGAATTTTAAAGCTCATTCTTACTTACAAAATCTTTCTTTTTAAAAATTTATTCTTTTTTAAAAAATATAATTTTTGGAAATATAATTCTTAAAAAATACGATTATATTTCAAAACAATTTTTAAAAGTAATAAAATTAAATTCGTTCAACAGGGTTACCATACAAATTTAATTTTGTTTTTCCCTGATTTCTAGACCAAATTTTTACTTTTTCCCTGACCGTAAAGAATATTCTGATTTACTCTAAAAATGATTAGTTACTCAAAAAGAAAATGTTTTATTGCATTTATTTACGAATTTCTTTAAATGTAAAATTTTTCGAAAATATCGATAAATTTAATTTTAAATAAATATTTAATTATTATTTTTCCATAGGAATAAAGATTTTCAAAAATTTCAAATTCAAATCTTTTGACGATTTTTAATAAAATTTTTAAGAATAATTATATTTTCGAGAAATCCGATTAAAATTGTATTAAATATAATTGAAATTCTGCAATTAGTTTTATTATTTACAAAAATAATTGAATTTTTAAAAAGAATTTTAGTATTTATGAAAATAATTGAATTGTAGCGAAGAGATTTATAAAAAATTTGTAAATAATTATTGAATTCTTGTGAAATTTTTATGATTTATGGAAATAATTAAATGTTTGCGTAGAGTTTTATCCAAATATTTTTTTTATGCAAATAATTGAATTCTTTTGGAAAATTTTATTAGAATAGTAGACATTTAAAATCATTGAATAATTGAGGAATATTTTTGAAAATTATTGAAATTTTGTGAATTTTGACAAGAATTTTATTAAAATTTTTGAAAATAATTGTATTTCGGAGGAAATTTATTATTTATAAAGATAATTGAAATTTTTATGAGAATTTTTAATAATTTTTGAACATAATTGAATTTTTGAGAACAATTTTGTTACTTTTAAAAATAATTGAAATTTTGCCTAGAATTTTATTAAAATTGTTGAAAATAATTGAATTTTGGAGATAAATTTTATTATTTATAAGGATAATTGATATTTTAACGAGAATTTTTCTAAATTTTTGAATGTAATCGAATTTCGGAGAAGAATTCTATTCTCCAAAATTTAATTATTTTTTGTGTTTTTAACTAAAATTCTTTACTATAAATCCATTATTTTCAATAATTAATTAAATATACATTAAAAAATTTAACTAATTTCAGAAGAATTTGAACTATTAAAATTTTTTCAAATTTCTAATTAAATTCATTAAAAACTTAAATTTTACAATATTTTAAATTAAAACCTTTTGAAGTTCATCTATTTATGAAAATTGTAAACGCCACTCTTTTAAAATTCATTTAATTTTGAAATATTCAATTATAATTTTCATTGAATAATTTATAGTTGTAATAATTTTGTGTCAGTTCTTCAAGAATTAAGTTATTTAAAAAGAAATTCTTGTCAGAAAGAGAAAAAAAATGGAATGTTTTCTTTAGATTTCGTGTTAATACCTACTTAGAATTTCTAAATAACATTTTTCAAATTTAATTCATTTTTATTTAATAAATTATTTTTGATTACTTATTGTTATTTATTTGTTAACCCTGAATTAAAATTTCAAAATACTTTTAAAAATGTAAAACCTTTTGGAATCTAATTATTTCTGAAAATTAAAACTGTAATTCTTTCAATTCTTCAAATATTCCCTAAAATTTTAACTGAAATTCTTTTTCAAATCAATTCTTATCAAAAAGTTGTACGAGAATTCAATTTTTTAAATAAAAATAATAATAATTTTCTATTAAAATAGAAAATAATTGAATATTTCTAAGAATTGCAACTATAACTCTTATGAACTTTTTTTTTAGAAATTTCAGAAATAAAATTCATAGACTATTTAAGATTTTAAATAATTTGATATGTTTCCAATACTTCGGATAAAATTTCCCTACTCTAACTTATTTCCCAATCCTGGAAAAAATCCTTTTATTGTCAAAATTCTAAGGAAAAATACCTGATTTTTGTGACGTGATGTCGAGAGAGAATGCGATCTCGTGGAATATGTTTTGCGACAGGCGCCAAAATTGAACTGTAACCACAGGGAAGACTAATGTTACCTCCCTGTAATTCAGCGTAAGATCCCATTTCCAAAAGATCAACTTCCTCCATACTATCACAGCCAGTAATACATGTCTCTCGTTTGAGCAAACAATCAAATAATAATTGTCGAATTCTTCGATTCTCTGGTGGTAATGACGATAAATAGAGCTCGGCCTCTAGTGAAACGTGTGCACCAACGCTATTAATTCCCTCCGGTGGACTGTAAGAACTCAAAAAATACTCCTCGCAACGCCTTAAAAAACACACGTAAGCCTCGTAGATTTCCTCTAAAATTGGAAATGGCAATTGTTTACCATCTTCCATTGTGGCAACAACTTTATGCGGTTTCGGTACATTTATTATATCAATCAGTCCATTTGCCATCGCCAATTCAAAAATTGGATTCCCCAGGACTCCGTGGATCCAATTGGCACCCAATTCCACTTTTTCATTTCCTGAAATTAATCCCGAATTCAATTTTTCGAATAATTTAATTTTACACAATTACAAAAATTGTAAATAAATACTTGAAACAAATTAATTATTTTCAATTAAATTTTACAAAATTTCAACTATTCAAAAAGATTTTTATTATACATACATATATTTGAAAAATTTAATTATGTTAAAAAATGATTCAAAAACCGTTTTTGAAAGATTTGTTTATAGTTATTTTTCACATTATAAAAATCGAAATAAGTTGCACTTTTTTTTTACTAAAAATTGTTGTATTTTGTTGCAATGTTTGAAAGAAAAGTTGAAAAAGTCGCAATTTTTGAAAATAAGTCAAAAAAAAGTCTTAATTTTCTTAACTTTCCTGACAAAAATTTTTTTACTGACATTTCCCTGACTTTACTGACAAAAATTTTGTTTCCCTGACTTTACTGACTTGTGGACACTCTGAATTTATTCTAATGAAAGATAATCTCAAAAGTAAACTCCCCCAAAAAACCAACATCAAATTTTTTACAATCAATTAGCAAACTTTATAATTTCTATCAAAATATCCAAATAAGAAAATAGATAAATAGAGAATTGAGGTTACATTCTCTTACCAACTTGTGTCGAGACAATACGTCCCCCTATACGTTCACGCGCTTCAAGAATTAGAAAATCAGGTTCGGAATTTTTCAACAAATGATTAGCGGCTGACAGTCCAGCCATTCCGGCTCCGATAATTAATATTTTGCATATTTTTCGGTCATCCACTGAATCCTCTGTGGATGCCGCCATGTTTATAATTCACGCTGTCAAATTTTGCATATATTGTTGCAGACGACTTATGGAAATAAACGAAAACAATCGAGTTTTGTCGAAAGTAAAAAACCGAATGTAGCCGAAGGAAATCGAGAGGAACCGAAAGGTAAAAACCGATTTTCCACGAGTATTAACGAAACGACCAAGAAGTCGCATGGCATATGTCATGGCATATGGGATTTTATTGAAATTTATTATTATAAACAATATAAAATTCGACAGCTGTCTGTTTTGATAAAACAAGGAGGTTATGTGACTAAAAAGTGATTAGAATAATAATCATTTGTGACACCCTTATGACGGGACAGACACGTCCATGTCAAACGACAACAACGGATCGCAGAATACGATGATGGACAACACAAGTGATAAAGTCAATTTAATTTCATTGAATAATTCCGAGAAAAAGAATATTCGTTTCCGTGGTTCAAATAAAAATATCAAACCACCTGGGAATCGTGTCGAGAATTTAAACGTTCATGATAACAATCCACAACAAACGAAAAAACACGGCTCTACAAAAAAAAGTGGTTTGTTTTCATAACACCTATTTTTTTATTTATAATACGAATTCGTTTAGTTTACTTTTAAATTTTCTTTTTAATTTTCTCAAAATACTACTTTGCAGCTACTCATTTTGCACCCTGCATTTTTTTGTTATTAAATCTCAACAATAGTGTTATTTTCCCGAATTTTATTACTTTCTTTGTGTTCAATATAAACAATCGCGAAGAAATTGAATTTGTATAATAAAAAAAAGTGATTAGTTTTCTAAATTTTAACGTGAATTTAACATTTTTTCATCGTGTGGTAATAAAGTGCATATATAAAAATTTTAATGAAGCAAATTATACAGTACAAATAAGAATTAAAACTAGTGATTAAATGACACTTGGAAATTTTTTTTTCAATTCTATTGAATACAGATCATACAGATGCAAGTGTATAATTTAAATATATGTATTCAACACGTAAGAGCACGTGAATGAGAAGAGATAACATTATTTGAAATTTCTAATTTTCATCGCACTTATTACTTTTGAAAACAAATGCAACACGCATGAGACTTTCAACTTTGGGATTTAAATATCTAATAGACTTTCACCTTGAATCTAAAGTAACTATATGTATATTGAACTGTGTAACTTTCTTCAAATTATTTCTAATAGGAAAATCGTATTTCGCCTCCAATCGTATTTTACATGGCAATGTTTATATTAGAGACAAAAATTTAATTTAACATTTTTAATTTTAATATTCTTGAATTATTTTTTTTTTAACAGTACAAAATAATTATACTTTACACTTGATTATTGAATTTTAATAGTTTTTTAGTTAATTAAAATAAATTCTTTTGACGTTTGTTTTTGAGAAAAAGAAAAGTGATTTATTTTTTCTAACTTTTTTCGAAACTTATTGAATTATATAATCTCATAATGCATCTTTTCCATTCATATACGCATAATGAATCAAGAACCTCATAAATAACGTCACAGGTATTTATACTTGTGAATTGTGACGAGATTTAGTCTATATATTCGTTTCCATATTTTTTTATAAACATACATCAACATCTGCCTATTATGACTAACAACTTTTATGACACTATCAGTGAATTGTAGAAAAAAATCTTATATCTATCTTTCAAGGTCTCTCTTTTTTGTGCGAAAAGCCTTCAAGATTATTCTTGTTTTTATAAATAGATTTTTTTGAGAAATTACTTAACAAAATTCGCGAAAGTATTTTAGTAATGCAAATATTTATAATGTATAAATTATAATTATTTAGTTATAATTATTAATTGTAATATTAAGTATAATTATTAATTATAATTATTAATTATAATTATTTTTAATGTATAACGAATATTTATTCATAGTAGTACTATTGTAATTATTATTTTAATATCGATTCAAGATAATTGAATTTTTATAAACAAATAACTGAAATTTCTTTACATTCTTTAAAAAATAATTAATTTCTTTTAAAGAATTTTATTTAAATTTTTTCGAAAATAATCAAGGGAAGTTAGTTACCGTAATTATAATTTTATTTTTAATAATTTCTTTGCAATATATTCAATTATTTTCATAAAATTCCATAAAATTCTAAAAAAATTCAATTATTTTCAATAGTAATAAAATTCTTCGCTGAAATTCAATTATATGTTTAAAAATTTTTTTTAATTCTCCTCAAAATTTCAATTATCTTTATAAATAGTTAAATTGTTCTCCATAATTCAATTATTTTCATAAATAATAACATTCTTCTTTGCAGAAATTCAATTAGTATCAATACCTTTTAATAAAATTAAATTAATCAAATTTTCAATTATAATTATGAACAGACAAGATTTTTTTTAAAAATTGAAAAGATTCTTTGTTTAATTCAATTATTTTCCAAATTCGTAATTAAAATTATTAAAAAAGAACATTATTTTCAAAAAATTTAAAGAAACTCGTCAAAAAAATTTAATTTTAATTAATATTTAATAATTTTTAATTTTAATTTTAATTTTTTTAATTTTTATTTATTAATTTTAATTTTTTAATTTTAATTTTAATTTTTTTTTTTATTAAAAAAGAACATTATTTTCAAAAAATTTAAAGAAACTCGTCAAAAAAATTTAATTATTCATGAAAAACTCTTGTAAAGATTTTTGAAGCCATTTGTAGTTCGAAATCAAATAAATTTAAATTTGATGAGAAAAAAAACCGGGAAAAATTAGAAAAAAGCCGGGAAATAACCGGGAATTTTGTTGATCGAAAATTGTAGACACCCTGTAGGTAATCATTATTTATTTAGGTATTTATTTAATATCAACGGGTGTAAAGAATCAAAAACGCCCATTTTTATTATTAATTATTCATTTTAATTTTCTTCGCAGGTGTTTCATTGTTGCAATTTTTAAGGACCGAACTTACGCGAGGCTATCATCTTGAGCAAGATGAAGAAAGATTTTCTGCTCAGAGAGAGAAAATTTATTCTTTTATGAAAATACCGAGAGAAGTGGAGAAATTTATGTTTTATGGCTTTTTTCAGGTATGATTCAAATTTATTGTTGCATTTTATCGTTTTTTTCTTTTATATATTTTCTTTGTGCAAAGTTTTCTAGAAAATGTTGTAAATTAAAAAAATTTTTAATTATTAAAAGATTTTTCTATAAAGAAGGAAATGTATACAAATAACTTTCACGACTTTTACAAACTTGCAAAAGTAATTAATTTTCTTTTTTTTCCAGTGTGCTGATTCATTTTTATTTGTTTACACTTTTTTACCTTTACGATTTATGATTGCATTATGGTCTGTTATAACGAGGCCTGTAAAATATTGTCTGGGGTAAGTTAATTTTTTCTTCAGGAAGAAAATAAATAGAGTACTTTGTTAATTAAGTGCATTTAATTATAAGGGGAAGGAAAGAAATAATTTTATAAAATTGAATCATATTGTGTAATAATATTTAAGTAGATCAATACTTTTTAAATTTTTGGAAATATTTCTTAAATAATTTTTTAATGTTTTTGATATTTGCAATATTTTTCAAGTACTTCTTTTTAAGTGATTTTTCTTGCAGGGGTAAAAAATTGGGTAAAAGGGGAGAAAGATTTCTACGATCGGCGGAGGTATGTGATTTATTAAAAGGAGTTGTTGTATTGGGATGTTGGATAGCAACTTGGAAAGTTGATACATCAATGATGTATCATTTAGTGAAAAGTCAATCTGTCATTAAGTTGTACATATTTTACAATATGTTGGAAGTTGGTGACCGACTTTTCAATTCCTTTGGTCAGGATACAATAGACGCTTTGCTTTGGACAGCAACCGAGCCTCGACAACGATCGAACTCGTCGCATTCAAATCATCTCGGCACAATTCCACATTTGTTTTTCGCACTTGCCTATGTCTGTATCCTTTTTGTCAAATTTTCAAAATTAATTCGTTTTTACTTGTAGAAACATAAGAAAAATCTTCTTCCTTTTTTGTAGAAATTAATTCTTGACGAACTATCATAAAATCATTACTTATAAATTATTTATTTAATGAATAATTTTACTTAAATATATCTAAATTAATTGAATTTTAAAAGAGTTGCGTTTACAATTTTCATAAATAGATCAACTTCAAAAGGTTTTAATTTGATATTTTAGAAAATTTCCATTTTCAATTAATTTAATTAGAAATTTTAAAAAACTTAGAGTTTTAAAAAAATTTAGTACATAATTCAAATTCTTCTGAAATAAGTTGATTTTAGATAAAACCACTAAAAATGATTAAATTTTGGAGAAGTTACGAACAATTGCCAATAATCAATTATTTTCAAAAATAATAAAATTCTTCTCCGAAATTTAATTATTTTTAACAATTTTAATAAAATTCTTCGGAAAATTTCAATTATTTTCAAAAGTAATAAAATTCTTCGCAGAAATTCAATTATGTTTAAAAATTTTTAAAAATTCTCATCAAAATTTCAATTATCTTTACAATTAATAAAATTCCTCTCCAAAATTCAATTATTTTCAAAAAGTTTAATAAAATTCATATTATTCATATTATTTTCATAAATAACAACATTTTTTACAGGGATTCAATTATTTACAAATAAATAATCAAATTCTATTTAGAAATTCAATTATTTTCATAAATAATAAAACTTATCGCAGAATTTCAATTATTTTTAATACAATTTTAATCAAATTCCTCAAAAATATAATTATTCTTAAAAATTTTATTAAAATTCGTCAAAAGAATTCAATTATTTAAAAATTTGTTGATAAAATTCTTAATGAGAATTCAATTTTAAGAAACATTCAATTATTTAATAAATTATTCATTTTTTGTATTTAAATAATTGAATTCTCTTAGAATTTTCCACCAAAAATTGATTTAAAAATGAATTTTAGTTAAAATTTTTGATATTTTGAATTTTTAGAAATAATTGAATTTTTAAATGTTTCCAAATGAAATGTATAAAAATTTGTATTTTTGATACTTTTAACTAAAAAATTTTGTGGAATTAATTTTTTTTGAAAGGTTAATTGTTTTTTTTTTAATTATTTGAAGTTTTTATTTTCTAATATAAATTTAATTGAAGAATTTCAGAATAATCGAAATTTCGTAAAATTGAATTGAAAAGAAATGGATTTGAAAATTCTCAAAGTACTTTTTCAAAAATTGTTAAAAATAACTGATTTAAAGAAGAATTTTAATTTAAAATTCTGGAAAATATTAATTAAATTGAAATGATGAAAATAATTTTGTAGAATTTACAGTAACAATATTCTTATAATATAAAATAATGATTTTATCACTCGGTGATCTTTAATTATTATAAAACATGAAGAAATCGATCACTCGATATCTTCATGTTTTATAATAATTTTTTACAAGTTGTTTAATTTCAAAAAGGTTTGGATTTGAAATTTTTAAAAATCTTAATTCCTATGGAAAAATAATTTAATTTAAAATTAAGTTACTGATGCTTTTGAATAATTTTCCAATTAAAGAAATTCGTAAATAAATGTAATAGAACATTTTTTTTTTTATTATTTAATTATTTTGAGATTGAATCAGAATATTCTTTAAGATCAGGAAAAAAATTCATAATTTTGTCCGGAAATCAGGGAAAAAAAATTTAATTTTTGTGTCAACCCTGTTATTTGTAACGGTAGTAAAAATTTAAAGAATATTTTTCCCTCTATATAAATTATTTAATAAACTAATATTTAATTGGAAATATTTAATAATCATTAAAAAAATTTATCCTTAACGAATAATAATAACAGTCTTACATACAGTATTGGTTTTATTTCAAGCAACAACATTAAATGTTGCAATTAATAGTAGTAATAAAGCTCTTCTTACAATTATGATGTCAAACAATGTGAGTATCATTTAAAAAAGAAAATTACTTCTTTTTCACGTACTTATTGTTTAACGTTTTTATTATTTACGTATTTTATGTACACATTTATTCTTTACTTATTTATTACTTACATATATTTATTATTATTTACGTATTTTATTTTATTATTTTCATGTTTATTTTGAAATAACAAATTAATTTGTATTTTTTAATAATCTTGTATAATTTTTGTTTACAGTTTGTCGAATTAAAAGGATCGGTTTTCAAGAAATTCGATAAAAACAATTTATTTCAATTGTCATGTAACGATGTTCGAGAACGTTTTCATTTGACGGTGTTACTTCTTGCTGTCACTTTGCAAACAATGAAGGAATATGCATGGCGAGTTGATCGTCTCGCTGTTCTTTTACCTGATTGTATAATGCTTCTAGTTGCCGAAGTTGCAGTCGATTGGGTAAAAATTGCACATATTTACAAAATTAAATCATTCAATTAATTTTACTAACTTTAACTTCGTTTAATTTTAAGTTTTTTAAATTTTAATAAATAATAATTTAATTTAATACAAATAATTTAATAAATTAATATTATATTATATTAGATAACTTAATTAATTTTTCTTTGTAATTTTAATTGAATTGTGAATTTCAAAGAGGGCTTAAATCTGAAAACCGTGAAATTACAAATAAGTTTTCTGAGTAGATAATTCACGATTCAATTTAAAGTTAAATTTTATGCTTTTAATTAATTATTTCATTAAATTTTTTCCCATTAAAGGTGAAGCACGCTTTTATCACACGTTTCAATGATCTACGATCGACAGTCTATACGGATTATCGGGCAAGCTTAGAGCACGATATGTCGAAATCGAGAGAATCATTTTCTGATCCCTCTGATTTAGTTGCACGACGAATAGGATTTATACCATTACCATTGGGCGTTGCAATGGGTCGTGTATTATGCACGACAATAACACCATCGGCAAAACCAATTAATATTGCATTATTTGTACTCTCATATTTTGTGCTCGTTGTATTTCGAGTAATAATAAGTCTCGTTATTTTGGGAAAAGCTACAATTCCCACATCAAATAATGATGAGAATAATTCTTCTGCTGCTAATAATGACAGTGAAATATTTAAGAAGCCAATGTCAAAAAATTCCGAATCTAGTCATTCTGATATAAATAATACAAATTTAACAATGCCTATGTTCTCAAATAGTGCTGTTAGTTTAAATAATGTTTGTTTAAATGATGCTCTCCTAATGGAAAATGAGGAGAATTCTGGAAAATTTGAGAAATTTCAAAATACCATTGAAGACACATTGTCACCGCCGAAGAATGTTGTGAGAGCTGGAAGTGAACCGTTACTCACACAATGACCAGTAATATGCGGGTAATTTCTTAAAAAAATTAGCTTTTTTATCTCTTCAAACAAACAAACAAAAAACTGTACATAGAATACTTGTAAATATGTTAATATTATTACGAAAAAAATGGGTGATATTTGATAAGCTCGTAAATTTTAGAATGGAACTCAAAATAATTTTATTTCTCGTAGACAATTTTTTTTATTCTTAAACTTTATACACAATTACTCGTTTTTTTGAAAGTTTTTCAATTAGATTGTTTTTACAGTATATAAATGTTACTGAAATTTGATAATTATTTCACTTTTTTGTTGAATGTTTTGAACAATTTATTAAAAAGTGTCATTGCTAATAATTAACTATAATTTTAATTAAATATTATTATTAGTGACATTAATTTTATTTTTACATTTTTTCATGCCCGTTTACATCAGTCAATTATAATTTCAAGACTATAAATTTTTTCTTCTATTTCAAAATACGGTAAAATTGAAGTTTTGTTTCGTTTTTTAATTATTGAATTAAATTATAAAATTATATTTTGTTCTTGAATTTACAAATGTGCATAATAGAAAATAATTTTAGTTACATCTACTTAGAATTCATAAATTAAAAATTTTCATAAAATTTGTCAGTTAATATTTTAAACTGAGATATAAAATGTTTTTTTCTTTTTTCAAATACAAAAATATGTTTATTTACAAAAATTCACTGATAATATTTGCCACTAATTTATGAAACATTCGTTTTTTCTAAATAATTTATTTTTTACGCTCTGTTAAAAAAGAAACTGAAAAAATTATGGTAAAATTAAAAATAATTTTTTACAGACAAAAATTATTGTGAATTATATAAAAGATGAAAAAAATATTTAATATTTAATATTTTAAACAGAAAATAATCAGTGAGAAAATTTAATTTCTAAAAATAGTCTCAAGACTAACACAATATTTACAGTTAATAGCGACGAGATTTATATACAAATTAATTTTTTTTTTATTTTTAATTTATTGGAAAAAAATGCACTTATTTCAAAGTAACTCAGGAGAAAACTCGTTGTCAACTTTAATTCTATTACATAATACTTGAATAATGTTTTTAATGTTTTTTTTATAAATACTGCATAATTAACTTTTTTTTTAAATTAATTATATGTGTTCTTTTTATAAATATAAAGATAATAGAATTTGCGATAAATAATAATATTTAAACGTGTCATATATTGATAAAAAAAATATCTATAATTATAAGACGGTAAATCGATTGTTTAATTCTACACTAAAAATTTTTTTCTATGAAACATTTTTTTTTAAATCACTGTTAAAAGTTTAATTAATGGAAAACGATGAACATAATTTGAAAATTTATAAATGTAAGTACTTTTATGAATCTCTGAATAAAAAAACATTTAAATGCATATTTATTCACTTCTTTTAACATAAAAATATATTTTTTTAAATATTTTTTTTAAAACAATTACTATATATATAATCAAAAAAATTTTTTTTAATAAATAAAATATTAATAAGTAAATAATTTAATAAGTAAGTATTATTAGTGAGTGATTATTTATAATAATTAACACTCTAGAAATGACAATTAGTAACAATTGAATTTATCCGCGTAAATAGCAATTTTTAAAAATTCGTTCTCATTGGCTGTTTATTTTAGCGCAAATTTAAAACAGCCAATGAGAGTAATTGTTGTAGACATTTACAAGTGGCGACATCACTTCAGAGAGCGGACAAACTAGGAACAATAGATGGCGCAGTTAGGCCAGAAAATATTTTTTTAATTGATTTTATTGTTATAAAGAAGTTTTAAACAATTGACTTGAATAATTTAAAAGTAAACTTCAAGAAAATATGTTAACATATTTACGCAATTTGTATACTGTTGCATTCTAGTATAAAATAATTCCAATTTAAAAGATTGTTTACAAATATTTTTTAAATATCCCAGAAAGCACTTGGTGTATTGGGTCAATTTTAAGATGAATATTTTTAATCTTAGAGAATAATTTCTTTTTTTAATTTCTTTGATTTCTTTTAATTCATTTTATCCATTTAGACTAAATTTTTAGTTTTCAAACATAACCTCAAAATTATTTTTAAAGCGTTTTGCGCAATCTCGCATGAATTCTGCAAGTTCGCTCCTGTCAAAGTGAACCAATATGGCGAAAGAATGTTTTGAGGGTCAAAATCGAATGACAGAAAATCAGTAAATTGTTATAGAAAAAAACAAGTGGCTTCCAGTTTTGGACGTAAGTTATTTCTCCTTAATTGCATGCTTTTTTCAAGAATTGAATAACAAGTGTAGGACAAAGGGAATGTTATTTATTACGTCTTTAAAGTTATTTCCGTATGTTTTTATAGATCTAATATACTTTCCCTTTTGTTAGTAACACAAGCTTTTATGATGAAATATCCAAATTTTTGCAATTCATCGCAAGGCCAGTGTTTTTTTTTGTCAGTAGAAATAATACGAAAGCTAATACCTTTTTATTTTTGACAATTGTGAAAAAAAACAAATGACATTCTATGCGTAGGCATTATTTGTCAACACAATTGTTTTAAACTGTCAAAATATCACGTGACTCATGTTTTCAAAATTTGTTGTGACAATAGTAAACTCTCTTTAATCATTTTTAATGATAAGCGAAAGAATTAAAAAAAGATAATTTTTCATTGTTCATTGCTTTTTGAAAATGAAGTCAATAACTATAAATACAAAAGTTTTAATTACGACATACAAGTGTCGTTCCTAAAATTACTTCCGAGTATGATGAAATCAGATAGTTTTTTTACCTGCAATATTAAATTTACAAAATATGTTTTTCTTTTTATTTGTGTCTTATTTAGATAAAATATTAATTAACTTTTATATGTGCTTATCATAATCGAAATTTCCTTTGTTCTTTGTGGTATTAAGGAAATTCTCCGTTTATTACAATCTATTTATTACAATTCTATAAAAAAGAAATTGGAGTAATTTTTCTTGAAATTATTTTATTATTAACGGTTTTATTATTTAATCCATGAGTAGATAATAAAATTGATTTATTAGAAAATAATAGTGTAGGACAATATTTTATTGTTTGCTTTTACTTTTTCCTAGATAGTTGGCGACGTTACAAAAATTTTGTTTTATATATTGTTTTTATATTATTTATAAACCTCTTTTCTGTGACATGTAATCTTTCATTTCTAAATTTAATCAAAGGAACTATTATTTAATAAACTAATTAAATAATATACGTTGAATGATTTTTATAATTATTTATAATTTTAATTAATTTATTTTAATTACAGATATTATTTTATTTTAATAATAATAAGAATAAAATTAAAATATTATTGGAATAGTTTTTTATTCCAAGAATAACGAAATATAATTATAAAGTTAATAACTTAATTATAATAACAGTTTTCAGATATGGAGTCCTTTTTAGAATTATTCGAACCGGAGGAATCAAAGCCAAGGAGGAAAAAAAATTGGGAGCCCGTGGGTGGAAATGAAAATTCGGACAATGAAAATTCTTCAGAGACCGATCAGGAAGATCGGCTACCACCTGAACCTGAACAAGGGAATATTGAATACAAATTAAAATTGGTGAATCCTTCCAGTCAAAGATTTGAACATCTTGTCACTCAAATGAAATGGCGTCTTCGTGAAGGACATGGAGAAGCTATTTATCAAATAGGTATTATTATTATTTTTTTTATTAAAAATTTAGTTATTTAAAGTATCATGTTCGATGTTTCAAAATTTCTGAACGTTCAAATGAACGGATTTTTTCACTATAGATATTTTCAAAAATTACCGATTGCATTAAACATCAAAAAGATAATTAAAATATTTTTTGAACTTTATAAATATTAATTTTTAATGCATGACGCAATATTGATGTAATATTTAAATTTGAAGAGTAAATCAATAAATTTCGTTCATTTGAACGTTTATAACTTAGAATAACTAAAAATTAATTAACATTTTTATAAACTAAAAGTTAATAAACTTTTAGTTATTCTAAAGAAAAGCCAAAAGTTTTACTTTCTGTTTAAACTAAATGTATACTAAATTTTATTTTCCCCCTTTTTTAACTAATATATTTAAATTTAGTTATTACTAAACTAAAATACTGAAATAAAGAAGATTAGCAAAAAAAAAACGATTTCAGTAAATCAAAGAACTTCATTTTTTGCTTAGAGTATTTGATTTAGAATTTAAAAATCTAAAATGAATAAGTAATTAATTTTTATTGTATGTATTAGAAGAAAATAAAATTAAAACAAAACAATTTTTTTCAGGCGTCGAGGACAATGGAATATTGGCCGGTTTATCGCGCGAAGATATGATGTTGTCGTTGAAAACTTTGAGGGACATGGCAAGTAGACTGGGAGCAGAAACTACAGTTCTTCGTGAAAGAGTGGCAAAATGCAAATTACGAACAACTAAATTGGAGGAGAAACGTGTGGCCGAAGTATTAGTCAGAAAAATACGTAAAGGCGACGCTGATGATCAAGATGTTGTCATTGACTTGAGACTGGCAGTATTAGGAGGGCAGGATGCTGGAAAATCTACTCTCTTAGGTAAATCATTTTTTTAAAAAAATTAATTTTTACTAAATCACTTTACGTTTCGCCTGAGGAATTAATTTAAAAAGTTAATTCTTTTATACAGAATTTTAACAAAAGTACTGGAAAAATATCAAATTTCTATTTTTCCTTTTTCCTATTTATATTTTTATTATTATTGAGTCCTTGTTTTTATGATATTTCAGGTGTACTTACGCAAGGTGAATTGGACAATGGCCGGGGGAGAGCCAGATTGAATATATTTCGTCACCTCCACGAGATAAAAACAGGTCGCACATCGTCGATTTCGCACGAAATTCTTGGATTCGATAATGACGGTCATGTTTTAAATTATTCTGAAATGAAAACAGCCGAAGAAATTTGTGAGCACGCATCAAAAGTAGTGACATTCATTGACTTGGCCGGACATCGAAAATATTTGAGGACAACACTTTTGGGTCTCACAGGTATTGCTTTCAATTTTTTCCAGAAGAGTAATAAAAAGAAATTGCTTTTTAATTAACCAAGTAGAGTAATAATTGAAATTAAAAAAGAATTAAAATTTTCAATTCCTTGTACGAATTTAGTATTTGTATAAAGATTACGAAAAAGTTCCTCCAAAAATTCTATCAAGTATTAATAATATCTAAGTCCGCCTTTTCAATTTTAATTACTTATTTCCATTATTGACCGATATTGATTTGTCGAAAAATTAATTTCCCCAGGTTATTCTCCCCATTATGTGATGCTGGTCGTTTCTCTTCCGCTAAATGAAGCTTTTCAAGAGCACTTGACCCTATGCTTGGCACTGCGAATACCGTTCGTCATTGTCGTCACAAAAATAGACATTGGATACAGAAATCCACATGAAATTATTCTACAACTTGAAACTGCATTACAAGCACAGGGCTGCTCAAAGAAATTGGTGCTGCACACAAATAATAATGATGAGCACAATGTTTGTGATATTGATGCAATACCATTATTTCTTGTCAGTTGTGTGACGGGCGAGGGTCTTGGAAATCTCACAAATTTCATTAAAGATCTACTACCCACAGATCCAACACCTGCTGAAAATGATCCTGAAAATTGCCTTTTCCAAATTGACGAAACTTTCAGGTATTTTTTCTTCTTCTTCTTTATTTTGTTTATAGTTAAATTTAAATTAATTACAATTAAATATACTGAAAGTAATTCAAATTAAATAAATTTAAATTAATTCAAATTAAATAAATTTAAATTAATTCAAATTAAATAAATTTAAAGTAATTCGAATTATTGTTGAGAAAATGGATAGAATTGAAAGTTTATTTGGAAAACATTTATTTATTTATTGTATACTTATCCTGGTAGTGTTATTAATTTATTCCCGACGTTTATTTTGTTTTGATTGTATTTTTATTTAATTTCCAGAGTAGTGGGACTGAATGAACCAGTTTTGGGAGGTCTGCTTGTGAAGGGACTTATCACACCAGGTACTCGACTATTAGTTGGTCCATTGCCGGATGGGGAATTCAGTCCAGTTAAAGTTGTGACACTTCATCGCAATAAAACACCCTGCTGCGTTGTTCGAGCGTCACAAAGTGCAAGTCTAACCATAGAACCGTTATCAAAACGTGATCCACCTTTACCCCATCTTCGACCTGGAATGGTTTTGGTTTCATCTCGTGAACATCCTCACGCTACTCTCTTCTTTCAAGTGAGCTTTTTTCTCATTTATAAAGTTTGTTATTTTATATTATTATGTATTAATTTTTAAAAATTAATGACCAAACACTTCTTTCAAGTAAGATTTTTTCTTAAGTAAAAACTTTGTTACCTTATATTAATTTCAAAAAATTAACTATCAAGCACTTCTTTCAAATGAGATTTTATCTAAATTACATATAAAATTTGTTATTTCATATTTATTTTTAAAAATTAATTATCAATCGTTGCTTTTTTAATAAAAAGGAAAAATAAATTATAAGTACATATTCAAGAGATAAAAGAATATTTTGAAATATTAACAATATTTATTTGTAATAATTTGTTTAATTACTTCTTTAACAAATTTCAATCTTGTAATTAAAGATCTAAAAAAATAATAAGATCATTAAATTTCCAATTTACATTAATAATAGTAACAACTAAACTTAATAACAATTATTTGTAAATAATTGTATTTGGTTGCTTTTTTGTTTACTAATTTTATTTTATTTATTATTTTTATTTACTAATTTTCCTTGTTAAATGTTTTGAATTTTAAAATTAATGAAATTCTAATTTAATGTTTTGAAGATGAAATAATAACAAAAATTAATTAAGAAAATTGTTCAATTGTTGAATTCTTTCTAACAATTTTATCAAAAACTTTTATTAAAATAATTGAATTCTTTCGAAGAATTCATTTATATTTTATAATCGTATTAAAAATAATTGAATTCTTATCAAGAATTTCTTTAACATTTTTGAAAATAATTGAATTGCTTCGAAAAATATTATTATTCATAACAATAACTGAATACCTGGGAAGAATTTTATTATTTATGAAAATAATTGAATTATTGCAAAGAAGTTTTATAATATTTTTGAAAATTCTTCTGAAGTATTTCATCAACATTTTTTAAAATAAATGAATTGTATTGATGAATTTTATTATCTATGAAACTAATTGAATTTCTTGGAAGAATTGAATAATTAAATACCTGTGAAGAATTTTATTATGTACCCATATATATAGAAATAATTGAATTCTTATGAAGAATTTATTTAAAATTTTTGGATATACATATTTGAAATTTTGCGAAGAGATCTTACCCAATTTTTAAAAATAATTCAATTGTTTCCAAGAATTTTATTATTTATAAAAATAATTGAATTACTACAAAAAACTTCATCAAAATATTTTTGAAAGTAATTGAATTATTGTGAAAAATTTGATTATTTATAGAAGTAATTTTATTCTTGCAAAAAATTTTATTATATTTACGAAGATAATTGAATTTTTGCAAAGAATTTGATTATTTATGGAAATAATTGAATTGTTTCGAAGAATTTTATTATTTATAAAAATAATTGAATTCATGTGAAGAATATTATCAATTATGAAAATAATTGAACTCCTATAAAAAATTACGTAAATATCGAAATATTACGTATCGAAGAATTTTTTATCTATAAAAATAATTGAATTCCTTGGAAGAATTTTATTATATTTGTTAAAATAATTGAATTCTTGCGAAGAAGTTTTACATAATTTTTGAAAATAGTTGAATTGTTTCAAAGAATTTTATTATTCACAGAAATAATTGAATTGTTGTGAAGAATTTTATTAAATTTTTTGGAGTTAATTGAATTGTTTTGAAAAATTTTATTATTTATAAAAATAATTGAATTCCTTGGAAGTATTTTATTATTTATGAAAATAATTGAATTGTTACAAAGAGTTTAATTAAAATTGTATTGTATTAAAAATAATTGAATTCTTATAAAGTAATTTAATTATTTACGAAAATAATTGAAGTTAATATTTGAAATTAAAAAATTCTGTAATATTTGTTAATTAATAATTAGATACCTGCATATAATAATAATTTTAATAATAATTCATTCAATTTTTAATATAAAACAAAAAAAAACCATATTAAACTATTTTTCTTCAATTTTTTAATTCTAGGCAACTATTCTGGTTGTTTATCATCCAACGGCAATATTCCCCGGTTTTCAAACGACCGTTCACACGGGAAACGTACGACAGACTTGCATATTTGAGGGCATCATGGAAAAGAAAGACGAAGGCCTCCAAACTAATGAAACAGCATCTGTACTCCTCAGATTTGTTTGTCATCCAGAATATCTTCATGTGGGAATGAGACTCCTCTTAAGGGAAGGACGAGCAAAAGCAATTGGAAAAATTACCCAAATATTCCCCCTAATTGGATCTCAAAGTGCCACGGAAAAGAATTTTGTCTAAAAATGCTAAAAACACCGCTCTCCCCTCCACCCCAAGATGACACCAGTCCAACTAGAAAGGAATTTCTAGAAAAAAAAATCAGGTTTTTTTTTCATTTTTCATTTCTTTTTGACAAAGATAATATTTACAATTTTTGAATTGTAGTTTTAACAATATTGATACAGTAAAATTGTACCATTAATAATTTAGAAAGAATACGGTACAAAATTACCATAAATGTACAGTTTGAGAATTAACAAAAAAATTATTTTTTCATTTTGGTATTAATTTTTTGCGATTTGCAAAAATTTTTTGTTTTTTGTTCTTTAAACTAGACAAAAGAGTGATAAATATGTGATTAATTATTATTTCGCAAAAAAATGTTTGACAACCATTTTGTGTTTAATATCAATTTTCTTTTTCGTTTTTTTAATTAGAGAGAAAGAGAGAAAGAAAGAAAGAAAGAGAGAGAGAGAGAGAAAAAAAAATCGATATTTATTTTAATTTATACAACGAAAAATTTGTTTCGTTTCAGAAAGAATATGAAAAATATTATTATATTGACAATTTATATATGTGACGTAAAAATCCAGTACTGTGAGTACTTGATAAGTTTTGAAAAAACAAGTCCTGTAAAAGAGTTATAAGCAATATTTTTTTAATTACAAAAGTAATTGAGTTAATGAAGAGTTTGTTTTTTATTTAACACTTTACCGAAATCAAATTCTCTTATTTTTAATAGATTTGAAAGTAGAAGAGTGTTTTGAAGAGGAATAATTTTGAGTACAAAGAAATAGGAACAGATCGGAATATTATGGTTGTAATTTTATTTAATTATAATTATCAATTTCCTTCTGATGAAAGAATTGCCTCGGGATAAACGAGGACTTCTTCTCCCCAGACTTGCATTTCAATCCAGTCTAAAAATGGAAAGACACCGGTGTAAACACCTGGTACAATACTTCCACAAGCTGAACCAAATGAAGTAATACCGATGAGGGATTGAGTATTTTTCTTTCGTACAATGAGTGGCCCTCCACTGTCACCTTGACAAGCGTCCGCTCGTCTTGTCGTATTTGAATCTCTACTGCAAATCATGTTTTGATCAATTCCATTTGGAAGTTTTCTAACTTGTTTGTAGTGTTTATCACATTCGGTTCTATTCACGAAACTGTAATTAATTAATTTGCATTATTTTTTAATTACTTATATTCATTAACAGGGTTGTCACAGGTCAGGGAATTTAGGGATTTTTAGTAAAAGTACTGGAAAAAATTGAATTTTTAAAATTCACAAGAAAACTCTGAATTTTGATGTTTTTTTCGTTTGTCTCATAAACTATGAAATTATTACGAATTCTAATACAAAACTTTCAATTTTTTCCATTTCTAACAATAATTTAATTTTTCAAGAACTATCATAAAATTATGACTTATAAATTATTTATTTAATGAATAATTTTACTTAAATATATCTAAATTAATTGAATTTTAAAAGAGTTGCGTTTACAATTTTCATAAATAGATCAACTTCAAAAGGTTTTAATTTTTAAATTTTACAAAATTTCAATTTTCAAAGAAATTAATTAGAAATTTTAATGAACTTATTTATTATGAACTTATTATTTGGAAAATTTTAATAATTCAAATTCTTCTGAAATTAGTTACATTCTATAATATATATTTTTAATTGATTATTAAAAATAATGGATTTATAGAAGAATTTTAGTTAAAAATAATAAAAAAAAAAAAATTGGATTTTGGAAAAGTTACAAATGATTGCAGAAATTATAAATTTTTTCTCTACAATTCAATTATTTTTATAAATACTTAGATTCTTTTTAAAAATTCAATTATTTTTATAAATACTAAAATTCTTTTTAAAGATTCAATTATTATCATAAATAATAAAACTCATTGCAGAATTTTAATTATCTTTAATACAATTTTAATCAAATTTCTCGAAAATATAATATTATTCTTAAAAATTTTATTAAAAATCGGAATTCAATTATATTTACAATTTTTTATAAATTTCTTCTCAATAATTCAATTATTAAAAAAATTTTTTTTTGAATTCTACACAAACATTTAATTATTTTCATAAATAATAAAAATTTCCCAGAATTTCAATTATTTTCAAAAATTTTCCTCAATTCAATGATTTTCATTATCTACTATTTTAATGAAATTTTCCAAAAAATTCCATTATTTAAGGAAAATTTTAATAATATTCTTTTCAGGAATTCAATTACATTCATAAATAATAAAACTCATTGCAGGATTTTAATTATTTTTGATACAATTTTAATCGAATTCCTCGAAAAATGTAATTATTCATTTTTATTTTTGCATTTAAATAATTGAATTCTCATAGATTTTTCCAACAAAAATTGATTTAAAAATTAATTTTAATTACAATTTTTGATAATATAATTGAATATTAAAAGCATTATAACGTGAATTTTTTGAAATAATTTAATTTTGAAAAGGTTTCAAATTAAAATCTGTGAAAATCTTAATTTTTCATACTTTTAACTAATAATTCTGTAAAATTAATTTTTTCGAAATTATTGTAAATCTACATTTTTCTTATAATATATTTATTTAAAGAATTTTCGAATAATCGATTTATTATTTATGAAAATAATTGAATTATTGCAACGAATTTTATTACATTTTTTTTTTAAATAATTGAATTCTTTTGAGAAATTTTAATACTTGGAAAAATAATTGAATTCTTGCGAAGGATTTTATTAGGATTTTTGTAAATAATAATTTTTTTTTAATTTTAAGGTAATTTAAATTATTGTAAAACATGAAGAAATTGATTACTCGGAGTGATCGATATCTTCATGTTTTACAATAAAAATTTTCCTAAGTTGTTAATTTCAAAAGGTTTGAATGAGAAATTTTTGAAAATCTTCATCCCTATGGAAAAATATTAATGATTAAATATTTATTTAAAAAAGAAGTTATTGATGGAAAAAATCAAAATTTTGTCTGGAAATCAGGGGAAAAACAAAATTAAATTTTTGTGACAACCCTGATTAACTAAATTTCATTTAAATTAATTTAATTTAATTCTTCCCAACAGCCGCGTAGGAGCGAATTATTTTCCGGGGGGGGGCAAACTACATATATAGATATATTTAACAATGTAATATGTATATAACTGGGGGGCAACTGCCCCCCTTGCCCCCCCGGTTTCTACGCCACTGCTTCCCAAGAACAGGAAATAGAACTTACTCTAGGCCAGGAGTTTTCATCAACTTTGAAGATCTCTCAGTATCAAAACTTGTGGCTCCAAATCCAATTACAATTAATGAACTATTTTGACTATCATCCTTAGTAACTCGTCTCGTTTGAAGACAAATTGGCCGAACGGTTGTCGTCAAACGGACGGGATTTCGTAATTTTATGAGTGCAATGTCATAATAATGAGCATTAAATTTATATTTTGGATGAGGATATGTTTCGTCAATCAAAATTCGTTGGGTACGTTCTGTGGTGACGTCAAGATTGATGGAACCAACTTGCACCTGCAATTTATGGTAATTAATAATTATAATAATTCGTTTATATCAACTATAATTCACAATATGTATTTTTTCACTTTTTTTTATTTATTTCTTTCCTATTTATCCTATTTATTATAATTTATTTCGTTTTCAATTTTATATAGGTTATGTATTTATTTACTTCTTTTTATTTACAAAAATCAAACACGGAAGTTGGCAACAGTTACAGAAAGTATTTACAGTCCTGCCAAACCAAATCGTTAAATATAAAATTTAATCTTAATTTCATTTTCACAGTATTATTTTTTTTCTTTACAAAATAAAATTATTCCATATTTTTCAGAATTTAATAACAATTATTAGAAAGAAAAAGATTTTTTTACTAAAAAGAACTTAAAAAACTGACATTCATTCAACAATCCCGCGCACAGTTTTCGAATATTGGCAGTACATGCACCTGATATTTCAAATTTGTTGACAACTTCATTCAGTTGATTCAATGGTCGTTTTGTTAAATTGTAACCGAAATTAGTGTCGTTTCTTGAAATTTTATAATAATTTATTCGTCTATAAGTGCAAAATTAACGGTAAGTACGAACAATTTTTAATATTTTTTATATCTTTTTTAAAAAAATATGATTAATATCGAAAAACGGAAGGTAATTTTTCGTAAAAAGTTGTCATCAATTTTTGGGCAGAATCCTAACCTAAAAATGTGTGTAACCGTTTTAATAAGTTTGAAAATGTTTTAATCGTTTTAATTGTTTTAATATCTCACCTCTACTGGAACTTGATTATTTATATTTATCATACAATGCGCAGCAGTTAATACATAAAGTGTTGAGATCAAAGAGCCGCCACAATTATAAATAATTGTATTTTTGTTTTCCTTATCGCGATATCCTAATGCTGCCATCGAAGGAAATTCACCTTGATTCGCTTCTTCTCCATTAAAAATGTGAAAACCTAATCCATCATTCACGGGAATTTCATTTTCAAACTGTTGACAAGCTAGGGAAATAAATTTATAATTAAAATTAAATTAAAATTGATTTTTTGGTATTTATTCACGTCGGTGAAGTTCACATCAAAAAATATTTTTCTCACAAAATTTTTTCCGTTTACAAATTTTTTTTATTAAAATTACAAGTTTGTAATGTAGGTACACAAATTTTCAAGTGGAAAATTATAAAAATTTGTCTACAAAAATATTTTTACTCAACTAATTTGTTATTGTTGTGAATTTCACCGACGTGTTTATTTATAATTCCAGTGGATTGTTAAATAATTTATTTATTTAATTATAAACGGGTTTGAATAAAAAATAATGAATGGGAAACGAATTTTATTTCAATTATAAAGAATTGTAAAGAAGAAAAATAAATTAAAGAAAAGCAGTAAATAAATATAATAAATGAAAGTAAATATTAAAAGTTTACTTTAAAAGGCGTGAAAAAAATGACTAATTTTTGAGAATTGAGAAAAAGAGATAAATTTAAATTCGCAATAAGTACCTTATCGAAAGCTGAAAAATAGACATTATTTCAGTACATACTATCTTTATTATGAACGTCAATGATATTGAAAAATTTGACGTAATAAAAAAAGCTGTATAACAGGATTCGAAGTAATTTTTTTCTTTGTTTATATATGAATGAGGAAATAAAAAATATTTCTGTTTACTTATTTTTAATCTCGAATGTAAAAATTAATTCGAATTTTCATCGTCATTATTTAAAGAGCAATTAATTAATATTTATATTTAATATTAATTATGATATTTATAATAATAATAATAATTGGTTTTTGTTTTAGAATAAAGAAAACATGTCACACTTACCTATGTCAGCAGGTCGAAGACCAATTTTATCATGGAAATTTAAGGGGCAACAAACAATTTCCATAACGCCTATGAAACCACATCGATCACTTGAATTTATGTCTCTTAATCCTAGGCGAGTTTCCTTTAATTTTTTTGGACATTGTGTTATATTTTTGCAAATGCCTTTCTCATCTTTGTCAAGTACACAGGAACTGCCTTCTAGAAAAATAATTTTTTTTTTCATAAAAAATAGTAAGTAATTTATAATTATTATAATAAAAATAATTAAAATAATTTATTACATAAAAAAATAATTTTTTCTATTTCTGACAAGAATGAATTTTTCAATATTATTTAAATATTTCCAAAGTTTTAAAGCAATTATATATCTTGATAAATAACAAAATTCTTCACAGAAATTCAATTATTTTTACGGAATTTTAATAAAATTCTTTGCAAAATTGAATTATTTTCAAAAGTAATAACATTCTTGAAAGAAATTTAATTATTTTTAAAATTTGTAACGATTATCTCGTCAAGAATTCAATTATCTTTATAAATAGCAACATTTTTTGACAAAAATTAAAATAAAATTCTTTGTAAAATTTCAATTATTTTCAAAAGTTTTTCACAATTTAATGATTTTCAATATTTACTATTTTCATAAAAATGATCAAAAAATTTAATTATTGAAAAGAATTTTTTTTATACAATTCTACAAAAACATTAAATTATTTTCATAAAATAATAAAATTTCATTTAGAAATTCAATTATTTTCATCGCAGAATTTCAAATTTTTTTAATATAATTTAAAATAAATTCCTTGAAAACTGCAATTATTCTTAAAAATTTTATTAAAACTTGACGAACGAATTCAATTTTAAGAAACATTAAAATGTTCAATAACATAATAAAATTCGTTGCAATAATTTAAATATTTTTATGAATAACTTTTAATTCGTCGCAGAAAATCAATTATTTTCAAAAATTTTTAAGCAATTCTGCAAAAGAATACAATTATCTTGATAAAAAAAAAAATTCTCCCCATAAAATCAATTATTTTGATGAATATCAAAATTCATCACGAAAATTCAATTCTTTTGAAAAATAATTAAAAAACAGAAATTAAATTTTTTAAAAATCCTCGTCAAGAATTAAATTATTGTCAAAAATTTTAATAAAATTCTTGTCAAAATTTGTATTATTTAAACAAAACTTAATAAAATTCCTCGCATAAATTCAATTATTTTCATAAATTAGTATTTAAACTCTTCCAATGAATTTAATTATTTCAAAAAATTTTAATAAGTTTCTTGAAAAAGTTTTCAATTATTTTCAAAAATTCTTATAAAGTTCTTTAGTATAATAAATTTCAGTAAAATTGTAATTAAATCTCTTAAAATAAATGAATTATTTTCAAAAGTTGTTAATAAAATTCTTCGTAAAAATTAAATTTTAAGAAATATTCAATTATCGAATAAATGATTTATTTTTGTATTTAAATAATTGAATTCTCGTAGAATTTCCCAACAAAAATTGATTTAAAAATTAATTTTAGTTAAAAATTTTAGAAAATAATAAAAAAATAATTAAAATAATTTTAATAATTTTTTTTAAAAAGTAATTAAATAATTTATTATAGAAAATAATTTAAATGAATTATTATAAAAGTTTTTAAAATTATTGTTTTTAAAAATAATAATTTTATTAATATTGTCAACGAACTTGATGAGGAAACTTTCTGAAATGCAACCCACACTGATAGTGATTCCCCTCGGTATTATTTCCGAGGGAAATCACAAGCGATTTTTTTCAATTATTTTTATTCAAATTAAAAAATTTTTCCAATTTTAGATCGAGTTAGAAAATGTATTTCACATTAAAAATATTCAAATTTTTATTTACTTTTTTCCTTTTTTTATTCTTTATTTTCAATGATTAACAATTTCACTAACAGTAAATAAAGGCCAGTGATTGAACTCATAATAATTATCAATTAATAACTAAAGTGGGTTATCAAAATTCTGCTATATAAGCGAGATCTGTTCTCGTTTTATTGTCAGATAATTTTATTGTGAAGAATAAGAGAAAAATTTTGGAGGAATTAAAAGGAAAATTTTTAAATAAACATAAAGAAATAAGAGGAAAAAACGGGAGATTCAAAATAAATATTGTATAATATTTAAACTTTGAAATTTTAAATGGTAAAATTAAAATAGCAGTATTAGTATAATTACCATAAACTTCTTCTTGGAATGAAAATTCAGCGATACAAACAATTATCATCAATTGTATGCATTGATAATAGAATAGAAAACGACAACTCATTTCTTTAATTCATATAAAAATTTATGCACTCGTAATCTTCTGAAAATATAAAAATAAATTCTTCTTTTTTACAAGGTTTTCAATTATTTGCTTACACACGTTTCTTCACTTTGTTTATTAATTTGTTTTTATGAGCATTAAAGATATTGACTATAAATATCTAAATATAGGATTTTTTTTACATTCTCACTGGAAGATATTTTGTATTTTTTAATTTTATCCTATTTGTGATATTTTTATTTATTTATTTAATAAATTCTTTTTTTCGATTTTCGGAAAATATGGAAAAGAAAAAACACTGGCTTTCACTTTTTTTTTAGAATAGTCGAAAAATGTTTCGATGGTCTGGTTTATTTATTTATTATTTATCAGTCTGTCAGTCCTTTTTTAAATTTTTATTTTCTGTCTTTTTTCTATTTTCCCAAATTAGAATTTTTGTAGTATTTATCAGTTTCGAATATTTTATCACTGAGGCACTTTCTTTTTTACAATTTAAAATTAATTCAAAAATTAGTCAGGAGAATATTAAATTCTATCCTTCGTTCGCAAAATCATCAGTGTAACTAAAACTGAAAAGAATATTCCTTTCATCGCGCATTTTATCAAGTGCACGTGTGTTCAAAACTCACACATCGTTTAAAACCAGCCATCGTGCAAGTATTTATAATGAAACTATATATTTCATTATATGTATATATATACTAAGTATTAATATACGTAAATTGCATATATAGTTTTTAGTATAACAGGAAACAGTTTTTTTCTTTTTATTTTAAGAAAAAAAGTATTAATTTACGAAAAAAACTATATTCAGGTTAAAATTAAAATAGAAAACACAAAAGAGCGTGAGAAGATATGCAATTTTTTTTTACCAAAAAATAAATTATTACTGATTTTTGTGAGAAAAAGATTTTATTAACAATATAAAAATTTATACATTTTAAATCGATGTAGAAAATTGTAAAGAAAAAATATTTAGAAATATTTCTAATTCTCAATTAGAAATATTCGAAAATACTTACAATTTTTTCGTTTATAATTTCCTAATTAATTTTTCATTTTTCGCAGATTTATAATTTATTCTCATCTATGAACTCCGAACCTGAGTCTCTATCCAATCTAAATAGTGATAAATTGAAATGTACACTGTTGGGGCATGACCAGTGCATCCGATACCAAATGCAATGACACCAGCGAGGGAGAAGGTATTTTCCTTTTTTAAAAATAAGGGACCACCACTGTCACCTTGACATACGTCGAATAATCTCTTATCATTCACATCTTTACCACACTTCATACTTTCATCGAGACCAAACGGAAGATCCGATATTCCTCTAAATAATTGTGAACAACGAGATTTATCAACGAGTCTGCAAAAAAAATTTTATTTTTCACTCTTCATTCTCTAATTCAGGTAAAAATTTTATCTCTTAATTTTACACAATATGGTTCAAATTTAATTTTAATTAAAAAAAAAACTGAAGTTTTTTTTTAATTTTAATTGAAAATTTAAAAATATTTTTTGTGCATATAAAAAAAAATATTTTATTTTGTACAATTCAACAGATTTCGAGTAAATTAAAAAAATTTGGAAATATTTTTCTGTACATATAAAATAGTAAATATTTTATTGTATAATTTAACATTTCAACTTTATTCTTGTAAAGTATTTTTTTAAAAATTTGAAAGTACATAATTGAATTCTTCTCAAGAGATTTATCAACATTTTTTTCAATAATTGAATTCTTTTGAAAAAATATAATTAAAATTGTATTGAAATTAATTTCATTCTTAGCAAGATTTTTATTAAAATTCTTTAAAATAATTGAATTGTTTTTAAAAATTTCTTTCAATATTCTTGAAAATAGTGGAGTTTTTTTAAGATAATTTTTACTGAAAATTTTGAAAGTTATTAAATTTTATTAATAATTCAATTATTTTTAATAATTGTATTAAAATTATTTGCAAAAAGTCAATTTATAAATATAATAAAAATATTCGTAAAAAATTAAATTATTTTTATTATAAATAATAAAATTCTTATCAGAATTTCACTTATTTTCAATACAATTTTAATAATTGAATTTCAGGTAAAATTAAATTTTTTAAAAAATTCTTCGAAAGAATTCAATAATATAAAAAAAATGTAAATTATTCATAGGAATTAAATTATTTTAAATACAATTTTAATGAAATTCTTCTAAAAAATACAGTTATTTTTTAAACTTTTTCAAAAATTCAATTATTTGTAGAAATAATAAATTTTTTCTCAGGGATTCAATTATTTAAAAAAGTTTTAATAAAATTCTATTCATGAATTTAATTATTTTCAGAAATAATTAAATTGAAATTAAATTAAATTGAATTTTTCAAAAGAATTTTATTATTTACAAAAATAATTGAATTCTTGACAAAAATTTTACAATTTATAAAAATAATTGAATTTTTATTAAAAATTTTAAAAATAATTGAATTTAAATAATATTTTTAATAATAATTGTATTCTTTGGGGAAATTTTATTAAAATTGTATTGAAAATAATTAAATTCCTTTGAAAAATTTTATTATTTATGAAAATATTTTAATCTTGCGAAGTATTTTCTTATTTATGAAAATAATTGAATTTTTGCTGAAAATTTTACAATTCATAAAAATAATTGAATTGTTTTAAAGAATTTTATCTGAATTTTTGACAATAATTGAATTTTTTGAAGGAATTTTATTAAAAATTTTGAAAATAATGATTTTTTAAAAAGAATTTCATCAAAATTGTTGAAAATAATTGAATTTGTATTAAAATTCTTGAAAATAATCGAATTTAATTAATATTTTTAAAATTAATTGCATTCTTTCGAAAAAATTTATTAAAATTGTTTTGAAAAGAATAAAATTGCTCTAAAGAATTTTATTATTTATGAGAATAATGAAATCTGCGACAAATTTTATTAAAATTTTTGAATAATAAAAAACAAGAATATTTAATATTATGTACTTAATGAGTGAATTCTTTAAATTTTAAATCTGTAATTATTCAAAAATTGATGTTTATTCTTCAAAATATAAAATTTTTTAATTTACAAAACTGAAAAAATGAAAATTAAAAATATTTTTTGTGGAATATAAAATTATTTATTTGAATTCGTACAGATAAAAATGTTTTTTGAAAATTTTGCCAGTTGCTTCCTCATAGAGGAAAAATTGTATTTTTCTTCTAAACGTTGGGAAAAAATTTCGAAAATTATTTTTAAAAGGTACTATTTTTAACTTGTTTATAAATTTTTTTCTTGTAAATTTCATAGTGTTTGGAATTCATTTCAAAAGTCTTTCTGGAATTTTGATGATTGTGGGGAAAATTAAGTACATAACTGCTTTTCTTCTTGTTAAAGTTACTGAGAAATTACATCGTTCGGAAACTTTATTTGGCGAAATAAAATTCTCCTCAGATTAGATACAGTTATCGGTGGAAAAGATTCTACTAAGCGGGAAATTCTCGAATCAATCGGGAATTTAGTATAAAATTTTTATAAAATGCAATGAACTTAATTTTTTTCAAAAGATAAAATGCAATGAGAAAAATTTCATTTCTTATGTTCTTCAGAGGTTTTTTCAAATATTTTACTCTTAACTCTCCTGAGTTTCGTTACTTATTTTTCTTTAAATATAATCAGACTTAGAGAATCTTAATTACTTACTTCAAATTAAAGAATCTCAAGATTTTTTCAGGATATTCGAAACCAGCTTTATTTACATTAAATCCGGCTGTAAATAAATTATTCTTTTCTGTAAATTCACTGGCAATTGGTTTGACGTAGAGAAAAATTGGTCGAACAGTTGCTGTTATTTCGGCAGGTTTTCCTAATTTCACTAGACCAATGTCATAATAATGCTCGAATGGATTATAATTTGGATGAGAATAGTATTTCACTATTGGAATTCGTTGTACGCCGTTGGTAGAAATTTTTTCGTTCACAAAACCTAGTCTCACCTACAAAAACAATTCTTGTCAATTTTTATCTCATTAGATTTTTTATTCTCATTAGATTTTTAAATTGTCTATTTTAACGTTGATGAAGTTCACAATATGTTTATAATTAACGATTTGGAAGAAAAAGTATTTTTCTATTCAATTTTTTGTCTCAAAAATTCTTTATACTTCTTGATCTTTATATTTATATTATTGTCTTCTGATTAAAAATGTTTTTTTCTCTTAATCGTTAATTATAAACGTTGTGAACTTCAACCACGATCATTTTAACAATTTTAATCGAAATTGATTCTTCTCGAAAAATAATTGCTTCTTCTTTGAATTTTATTCTTTTTTCGATTTTCAAAATTCTTCTAACCTCTATTGGAAGATCGTTGTTTACATTTATCATGCAATGTGCGGCGGTCAGAACAAAAAGTGTGTTAATTAAAGAACCACCGCATTTATAGTCTATTTTATTTGATGTATCATTGTTGATGCGATATCCAAGTGAAGCAATGAAAGGAAATTCACCCTCTCTTGCCACTTCACTGTCCAAATTTTCGATTATTTTTTCTTGGATGATTATTCCACTGTTTTTCGCTAAATAACAAACTTTTTTTATTTTAGTAACAAATTAATATAAAACATTTATTTTAATAAATTGATTGAAATTAATTGATCAAAATATTAATTCATTAGAGTATTAGTTGATTTGAAATTAATTAGTTAAAATATTAATTAATTAGAATATTAATTGATTGAAAGTTAATTGAAATTAATATCAGTTGATTGAAATTTAAACGATAAAATTTTAATTGACTGAAAATTAATTGAGAAAAATTTAATTGATTAAAATATTAATTGGTTGAAAATTATACGAGTAAAATATTCGATTGATGATTAATTGAGAAGAGAATTAATTTATTAGAGTAATTAATCCATTGAAATATTAATTGGTTGAAAAAATTGAAGTACTTAAAATACAGTTGAAATCCTTAAATTTAATCATCAAGAATAAAATTTGAAGAGTTATTTAAAAAAACTTTCATTATCTTTTATATCTAATTGACGATGTTGCAAACTATTATCATAATTATCGTATCAAAATCTTTATACAAAAGATTTGTTGAAAATCATTAGAGAATTTTTAAATTGACATATGAAATTGTTAATTAAGTAGATTAAAAATTAGAATTGAAAATTAAAATTGAAAATTAGGTTTCAAAATTCGAATTGAAAATTAAAATTAAAAATTATGATTCAAAATTGGAATTCAAAATAGGAATTTAAAATTGGAATTAAAAATTGGAATTTAAAATTGAAATTAAAGATTGAAATTTAAAATTGTATTTAAAAATTGAAATTCAAAATTATTTTGTTAAAATTAAACGACAGTTAGAAATAAACTTGCGCTTATTTCTGAAAATACTATATACTTATTATAGGGGAATCCCGATTCACGTTATGAATTTCATTCTCATTGACAGAAAAGTGACCTCACTGTCTAATAGACGAGGTCTTCATCTGCATAGATCTATTACATATTAGCTTTTTCTAAAATACTTTTCTTTAATACTTGCCTACGTCACTAGGTCGAAGGCCAAATTCAACGTAGGTAGAGACCTGTTGTAATGGGCAACAAACAAGTTCCTTCGAACCATAAAGGCTACAATGATCTTGAAAATTAGAACTTCTCAAACCATTCTCTATTTCATTTAATATTTGCTGGCATTTTAGAAATTCTTTGCATGTTCCATTCTCATTATTTGCATTAAGCAAACATTCACTGCCATCTCGGGAAAAAAAATCATTTTTCTCTCAAAATTATAATTATTATTAATGTCCCTATATAAAGTTCTGAACGATCCGGTAAACGAAATGAATGAAATTTATTTATTTCTCCTTCAAAATAGAACTTATTGCAAAAATATTGCTCCTCGAATTAAAAAACATATATTATTTAAATTATTAATTCTAAATGTTTAATTTTGTTTTTTCTTTTTAATGATTCAGTTTAATTTTTGAACGTATTGACGAAATAGTTTTTATTAATAATATTTTCATAAATTACTAATTTCGATAAAAATTAAAGACCTAAATTTTAAATTTAGAAACTTTATAAATTAATTTTCTTAAAAGTGAGACGAAAAATAATTGTAATAAAAATTTAATTTCAAGAGGAAATAAATAAATTTCATTCATTTCAATGTTTTGAACTTTTAAAAAATTTTTTACAATAGTCAGTAATTTTCAAAAATGTTAATATTAGCAAAAATAATAATTTGAACGTTCTGAATTCGTGGATAGAATTATTATATGCTAAAATAATTGAAACTAAAAGTTCAATTTTTTTTTTGCTAAATTCGTAATTTAGTTATTTTATAATAAATAATTAATATGAAATTAATAATATTTATAATTATTATTATTAGGATATAATAATATATTTACCATAAAGTTGATTTGGAAAAACAAAGTCGGAGGTTAAGGTAAAGCAAGTGTTCAACAAAATTTGAAAAATCTGAAGAAATATGAGATAAAAAATCATTCTGATTTTCTGAAATTATATAAAATCGCATTAAAAAAATATTAAATTTATATTATTACCTTTACTGCAAAAATTAAACTCAAACAAAAGTCAATTTTGAAAAAAATTTCATATATTTGAAAAATAAACATTTCTACTTACGTGAATGGTGTCAAAAATTTATACATAACTTTTTAGCAATTTATGTGCGTGAACTTTTAATCCTCTGATCACAAAATCGAAAGTTTGACTGCCAAACTTGAAGAAATGAATACATAATTCTTTCTCGTAATTTATTATGAAATCCTCGCATAAATTGTCCCTCAAAGGCACCATCATCTAAGTCATTTGGAAATATTCTATTTCGTAGCTTTCCCATTTTTTTTTGCTATATTTGCAAAAAAATAAAATTAAACTAAAATTTCCCTAAAATGGAAATATTAAAAATATGTTTATTTTTCTATTAATGAAAATATAAGGAAAAATTAATTAAGTTTAAAAATTTTTAAACTGGGAGAAATTTATCGAGTAAATAGTCAAATTTAACAACAGTAAAAATATGTAAACAATTTAATTATCATTGTAAGAACTAAAAAGATTTTAGATTAAATTTTACAAGTTTTTCAAATTATACGCAAAATTAAATTTTTTGAAAAATTTTTTTCTTCTTTACCATCAGTTTGATTAGAAGTTCTCTGCAATTTAGTTTTCACATGTTGTGTATACAAAATGTAATTTATGAGAGCACATGGCTTTTAAAATTTTGTTGTTTTAACATTTTATTATTTAAGTTGAATGGTACGAGTTGAGAAATTATGGATTTGTGAATATTGTTTTAATTATGAAAAAACAGTGAAGTGATGAAAAATGCTTAGAAGCTGCCAAGTGATTTTAAGGGACGTAAATAATGTTCCGAAATCAAAGCAGGTTAGTTTTTGAATTTTACAAATTTCTTTGTTTACACAACAACAACAACAATAAGATAGAATTTATACTTGAATGTTATTTTCAAATTTTTTAAATTACAGTTGATAAACGTTTTACTATGTTAATTAGCTACTTGTTCAGTTTTTTTATTTTTGTTATTGCGCAATATTTACGAATACGAGCGCCTTTGTTTTTCAAAGAAGGGAATTCATTAATTTTTCTTTCAAGTGGAAAAAAATTTGAAAATAAAAATTCTGTCTTCTTTTTGTTCATTAATTATTATTATTCGTTTTTGTAAGTAAATTATTATTCCATTTTATTAATGATTTATTATTCGATTTTAGAAATTAATTATATTGTTTTATTAAAAAGGAATGTCTAATGTTGGCTTTTATTTTTTAGCTCCAAATTGATGAAGAGAACTTATTATTCGATTTTAGAAATTAATTATTAGATTTTACAAATATATTATTTCAATTTTATTTACGAATTATTATTCGATTTTAAAAATAAATTATTTTTCGATTTTAGAATTTAATTATATTGTTTTTATTAAAAAAAGCAATTTCTAATGTTTGTTTTTGTTTTTTAGCTCCAAAATTATGAAGAGGAATGTTTGGAGTTTTCCGGAGTGAATAGTGAAAAACTGCCGGACAGAGTTTTGGAAGAATGTTTCAAAGTTCCCGTAGTGATCATTGAAAAATTACCAAAAAGATTTGAAGGGGAAAATTTAAAATCTTCCCGTCCGAACAAAATTTACGAAAATTCTTTTAAATTTCCGATAGTTTGTCTCGAAAAATTGCGAGAAGTACATAAAGTAAAAAATGCGATCCAAGTGGAAAATTGGAACGAGAAATTCGAATTTTTAAAAATTCCTACGGTAGAAATTGAAAAACTCTATTGGTGCAAGCAATGTCGAAGAAATTTTAAATCCAATCGAGAATTACAAGATCACATAGACACAGAAGATGGAGAACATTATTTTGACAAAAATGAAGAAGAAGAGGAAGAACAAGAAGAAGAAGAAGAAGATGAAAATGATGAAATTGACGTCTTAGAAAGTTCTTCAAATTTTGACAGCGATGAAGAATTTTTCGAATCTACGCAATTTCAACGAAATGCGTCTCATGATGAAGAGGAAAAAGAAAATGAAAAAACAAACAAAGAAGAAGAAGAAGAAGGAGAAGAAGAAGAAGAAGGAGAAAAAGAGGAAGAAGATGTAGAAATAGATATTGAAGGAAGTTCAGATGAAGATTTTTCCGAATCCTCTCAAATTCAAAACAAAAGATATGATTCAACTGATTCCGTATCTCCCAGTAAAACTGAAGTTCTAAGAGAAAAAAACGAAATTCAAACTAGTCAAGAAGAGGAAATTGTCCCCGAATCTTTGCAATATTGGAGAAATATTTGGAATGATCCTTTATTATACGAAAACGGCGATATTGAGGAAATAGAAATCATGAAGAATTCAAGTGAGGAAAGTTTTCCGACGTCGCCGCAAAATCAAATAAGTATTTTGTACAATCATTTACAATCACAAAAGGAAAATGATAAAGTCGAAAATACAAACAATTCCCCCAATTCATCACAAAATTGGAGAAACAATTCTGCAGATCCTTTACAATCGTTAATTGAAAATGAGAGTAATGAAAAAATAGAAATTAGAAAACAGCGACGGGAGAAAAATATTTCCAACTCTCCACGAAGTCGAAAAAATGTCATAGATCCTCTAGAATCGTTGATGGAAAAAGAGGATAATGAAGAAAAAAAGAGGAAAAGTCCAGGAGAGATAACTATTTCAAATTCGCTAAAAAGTCTACTTAGAGATCCGTTTCCCTCTCTTAGTGAAAATGATAATGATGCTGATGAAGAAGAAAAGGAAGAAACGTTTACAAAGGCGAATTTTTCCAATTCCCCACGAAATCGACGAAATATTTTTAAAGATCCTCTGCAATCTTTGATCGAAAATGAAAATAATGAGGAAACGGAAATTAGAAAACAGCGCGAAGACAAATATTCCAATTCACCACAAAGTCGATGGAATAATTTTAAAGATCCTCTAGAATCTCTTATTGAAAATGAAGAGAACGACGAAATAGAAACTAGAAAACAGGGTGTAAAAGAATTTGCCACTTCACCAGAGAGTCGAAGAATTAAATTTAAAGACCCTTTACAATCCCTGATTGAAAATGAAGTGAATGAAATAAAATTTAAAAAAAGTTCACGAGTTAAAAATATTCTAAACTCGCTACGAAGTCGTTTAAAAAATTCCCCACTCTCTCTTAGTGAAAACGAAGAAGCAGAAAATGAAGAAGACGAAGAAGAAGAAGAAACATTTACGAACACTTCTCAATCACGAAATTGGCGAAATATTTTTAAGGATCCTTTACAAGATCTAATTGAAAACGAAGACAACGAATTAGAGGAAATTAGAAAACTAAATTCCATTCCATACTCGTTGCGAGATCGAAAGAGTCGACCAAAATATTCCCAACTATCTACTAGTGAAAATGAAGAAGAAGAAGAAGGAAAGGAAAAAGGAGAAAGAGAAGAACCAAAAATTAGAAAAAAGTCCCGAAGAAATCCAAATTTAATTTCGCAAGAAAATCGAGGACGTCTCGAAAATTCCCGCAACTCTCTCAGTGATAATGAAGTTACTGACGAAATGAAAAATTCCCTCTACACTTGTGACATGTGTTTAATGGAATTTAACGAAAAACAATCACTAGAAACTCACGTTCTAAAGCATTTAGACGAGAAAATGTACAATTGTGACAAGTGCGGAAAAAAATTCGTCGAACCTTCAATTTTGAAAATTCACATGGCTTTCCATGCGAATGACAACTATTTTCGTGATAGCAATCTCAGAATGGAAATTAATGACACCCGCTATAAGTGTTATATTTGTGATGTAAATGTGAGCACAGAAAAAATTTTAAACTCCCATTTGCTCGGACATTTGGGCGTTAAACCTTTCGAGTGTCACATTTGCCTTCAGAGACTAACAACAAAGTCCTCTCTTCTCTCACATTTGACAATTCATAACAACGAAAAACCCTTCTCTTGTGACATTTGCTCGAAATCATTTCGTAGATTGGACTACGTCAAGTTTCACAAAAGAATACACATGGTAAAAAGACCGTACGAATGTCAATTTTGCGACAGAACTTTCAGTTGTAGTTATGATTTGAAAAATCATATGTTCTATCATACGGGAATAAAACTTTATCAATGCTTCCATTGTAATAAAGGTTTTTCAAGAAAGAAAAATCTCTCCGAACATTTAATTTTTGCTCACCAAAATGAAATGCTGGAAAATTGTAGACAATCGATTGCTAATTATTCGAATTATTCGTTTCAGAAAAGTGGTGTCGATGAGAATTTGGAGGAGACGAATTTCAATTTTTCAACTTCAATGACATTGGATAAAAATATTGATTCGGGAGTTCAAGAAGAATATTCTTCGATGCCGAGGAAAAAATTGAGAATTAGTTGGAATTCCGAATTTAATTTGAAACGAGGATTGAATTTTATTTCGGAAAATGAATCAAATATTCAAAAGAGGCAGCAAAAGAACTTAGGAACGTCAAATTGGAATTTTGAAGGGGATTTACGTGAAACGATGAACAACAATTTTGAAAATGGTGCAAATAAAAGTGTTACTTCAAATATTTTAGAGACGCCGAAGGAGAAAATGGAAACAAAAATTAATTTTGATTTTTTCAAAGTGAATTATTATTCTGAAAGGGAATCGAATGAGAATGTTGATTCGAATATTCAGGAGACGCAAAAGAAGACAATGGAAACATCGATAATAAATGTTAATTCAATTTCCGAAGTCGAGTTTTCCAAAGGGAATTTTTATCCTCGAGTGGAATCAAAAGAAAATGTTGATTCGAACATTCAAGAAGAGCCAAAGGAAACAATGGAAGCAGCAATAATAAATGTTAATTCAATTTCCGAAATGGAGTTTTCCAAAGGGAATTTTTCTTCTGAAATAAAATCAATTGAAAATGATTCGAATATTCAAGAAGGACTTCGAGTACCAAGAAAGGAACAAATGGAAACATCGATTATAAATGTTAATTCAATTTCCGAGCTGGAGTTTTCCAAAGGAAATTTTTATCCTCAAATGGAATCAAATGAAAATATTGATTCGAATATTCAAGAAGAGCCGAAGGAGAAAATGGAAACAACAAAAATAAGTGCAGATTATGAGGACGATATGGAGTTTTCCGAAGAAAAATTTTCTTCTCAAATGGAACCGAAAGAAAATGTTGATTCGAATATTCAAGAAGAGTCAAAGGAAAAAATGGAAGTGGATTTTTCCAAAGGGAATTTTTCTTCCGAAATAAAATCAATTGAAAATGATTCGAATATTCAAGAAGGACTTCAAGAACCAAGAAAGGAACAAATGGAAACATCGATTATAAATGTTAATTCAATTTCCGAAGTTGATTTTTCCAAAGGGAATTTTTATCCTCAAGTGGAATCAAACGAAAATATTGATTTGAACATCCAAGAAGAGCCAAGTGGAGAAATGGAAGTATTAACAATTAATTCCGCCATCGAAGTGGAATTTCCCAAAGTAAAATTATCTTCTCAACTGGACAGAAACAAAAATATTGCATCGAATATTCAAGAAAATTGTCAAGATCCAAGAAAGCAGGAAATGGAGACATCGATTGTAAATGTGAATTCAATTTCCCAACTGGAGTTTTCCAAAATAAATTTCCATTCCCAAATGGAATCGACTGCAAATACTGATTCGAATATTCAAGAAGCGCTGAAGAAAAAATCGAAAATTAATTCGACACCCGAATTTGATTTAAACCAAGAAACCAATTTTCATTCTGAATTCGAATCGAAGAAAATTCCTGCTTCGATTAATCAGGAAACAGTGAATGAAAAATCGTCAATTATTGTCTCAAATCCCAAATTTGATTTACAAGAAAAATTTCATTTTCTTTTTCAAAAGGAAACAATTGATTCGAATCAGATTTTAAATAATAATTTAAATAATCAAAAGAATTCGAAAGAATTAAAAATTAGAATAATAGAAAAGAAGACGAAAAAAATTTACTTCAAATGCTACTTTTGTGATTTGGTATTTAAAGAACGAATTTTACAGTATAAACACGAGGTGAATTGTCATAAAATTCAAAAAGAAGGGGAAAAATTATTAATAAATAATCAAATAGTAAATAAAGAAAATGGTGATTTAGAATTCGAGGCAAAAGATATTGGAATAGAATTTTCCTAAGGAATTTCTTTTTCTTAAGAAAGTAATTTTTGTGATAACAATGTAATTTGAAAAAAAATCTTTTCGAAAGAAAGAAAATTGGTATTTTTAGTTTTTTTATACATATTTTTACAATACAGATTTTATAAACATTCTCAACGTTATTGAAAATATATGAAAGAATGTGTATTTTTCGAAATAAAAAAAAAGTTTATAACTTTAAAAAATTACTTGTACTTTTTTATTTATAATTTATAAAATTTGTTTTTTTTAATTGAAATCAATTTATTTCAGTTTTTTCAAAATTTCCACTCTTTCCCGCCAAGCGCAGTTCTCATTTCTCAAAACTTGCAAAATGCGAGTTTCCCTTCTATAAATTTGTATTTCAAAGGCCGAAAATCGTGAGCCAAAATTTTCTGAATTTTAACAGCAAAAAACATAAAATAGTAACAGTTTTTAAAGAAAATTAATTTATTTTTTATAATTCTAAGCTTAATTAACGACTATTTATCAGTATTTACAATAAAACAATTGTATTTGTCAAATTGTATAGAGTATTTACTGTTAAATATGTAAAATGTGACATTTTCTGAAATTTGGTAGAAAACAAAATTTTTTTTAGGAAAAATTTAGTTTACGCTTATAAATAACATTCTGTAGGATTTTAATTGTGTATTTTACTTGTTTTTTTTAAATCTATATTAAAAAAAACGGTTCATTAAATATTTACAATTTACAATGACCGAAACAAATGGATGTGCTAATTCAAATACAAAAAATGGTAATTTCATTTGCGGTGTCGTTGAAGGTGAGTTAAAAAATCCCAGTTCTCTGGGAATAAAAACATCTGGTTAAATTGCAATTTGCATTTTTTTAATGCGCAAATTGTGGAAATTTTCCAGGCAAAAAATTTGTTTTAAAGGCATTCAGAATGTAGGAATTATTTTTAATTATTTGTTTTGTTTATATTTGTTTAATTTGTATTTGATAAAAAAAATAAGAATGATTAAAAGTTAATTCTTATTTTTTGTAAATATAATAATTGTGATAATTAATTTCTTTGGTTATTTACTGAAAGTTATCGTTATTGTTTCAGGATTTTATGGTCGTCCATGGACAACAGAACAGAGAAAGGATCTTTTTCGAAAGTGAGTAAAAAATTTCTTTGGTTTTGGAAAAAAGGGTAAAAACAAAATTATGGAGAAAGTAGAGAATAAAAGTTATTTTTTTTCAGATTAAAAAAATGGGGTATGGATTCGTATCTTTATGCTCCGAAAGACGATTACAAGCATCGTGCATTCTGGCGAGATTTGTACACCGTCGAGGAAGCTGAGCATTTAACTGGTTTAATTACTGCCGCACGGGAATCTGGAATAACATTTTATTATGCATTATCACCTGGTTTAGATATAACTTACTCTAGTGCTAAAGAAGTGACGGCGTTGAAGAGAAAATTAGAACAAGTTAGTCAATTTGGATGTACTGCTTTCGCTCTATTATTCGATGATATCGAGCCGGAGATGAGTGAAGCGGATAAGGAAGTGTTCCAGTCATTTGCACACGCTCAAGTATGTAATTTTGTTTTTCTTTTGCAAAAACATTTGAAATTCTTATTAATGCAAGTCTCGAATAGATTTTTTCGACTTTTTCTTACAGTTTTCAAAAAAGACGAATTTTTTTCACGTCTCGAAAGTTTAAATATTTTTGGAAATTACTTTTCTAAAATGAAAAATAATGCGATTTAAATATTTAGTTATAACAATTTTTTTAATATAAAATTATTATTATAAATAATAGATGTTTAATATTAAAATGCAAATTAAAAGTAGGAAAAGTATCGTTTATTTGAACGTTCGAAACTTGGAAACTTTTTCTTTTAAATATTACAACAAAATGCCACTTTTTCTGGTATAAAATGCAATTTTTTTAGATTTTTATAGTGTAAATAACAAATCTATAGTCAATTTTTTCAATAATTACATATGTTGAAATATTGAAAGTGACTTTTTTTTAGTTTTAAAGTCCTCCCGAGGGCTGTTAATGTAAAAATGTAAATTTTTATTAAATGCATATTTAAGTCAAAAGTAAATTGTTATTAATGTAAAAATTGTAAATTATTAATATTATTAATATGAATCTTTAAAAAATTACAGGTTTCAGTGACAAATGATATATTTCAACATCTAGGACAGCCGCGTTTTCTTTTGTGTCCAACGCAATATTGTGCGACACGTGCAGTGCCCAATGTATCGACATCTGAATATCTCAATACTCTTGGCAGTAAATTGGCTCAAGAGATAGACATAATGTGGACAGGTCCAAAAGTAATATCACGATTATTGTCCGTTGAATCCATAGAGGAAATAACGGAAGTCTTGAGAAGACCGCCGGTAATTTGGGACAATTTACACGCAAATGATTACGATCAAAAACGAGTATTCCTTGGACCATATTCTGGACGATCGCCTGATCTTATTCCAAAACTTCGAGGCGTTCTCACGAATCCGAATTGTGAATATGGAGCGAATTTTATTGCAATTCATACCTTAGCACAATGGAGTAGATGTAACGTCGACGGGAAGCGAGATTTGAGTCTAAGTAAGTTTCTTTTATTTGATTAATAGTAGAAGAATAATATAAATAAAATTCTGATATGGCCTAAACCACCAGGTCTAGGATAGTATTCCATTTTGTCGACATTTTGCCTCATATTTGGGAATTCTATCCAAAGAAATGGAGAAATATTGAGTATCTAGAAATGCAACTAAATTTCTGATTCTTGTTGTCATTTGAAAATTCTGAAAACTGTTTATAAAAACCATGAAGCTTTACATTAGCAAATTTGAAAAATAATTCAATTTTAGTATTTAATTTAATTGAATTCTCAAACAACTTTTTAAAAATTATAAAAAATAATTAATTAATAGAAGAATTTTAGTTAAAAATTGTAGATAGTAATTGAATATTGAAATAGATATAGTATTTTTTTTTTAAATATTTGAATTTCAAAAGATTTCAAATATAAATTTTTAAAAATTTAATTAAGAATCCTGAAGAATTCAGTTTTTTAAAAATTTTAGTTCAAAATTTTTTTAAATTTGTTGAAATCTTGAATAAATATTATTTAATTATAAACTTTTGAATGATTGAAATTTCATAACATAAAATTAAAAAACAACTGAATTTTTGACGAATTTTAAGTAAATATTCAATTTTTAAAATTATAAAATTAAATTTTAGAAAAATTTTCTAAGAATTATCAAAAATAATAGATTTTAGTTGAAAAATCTAGAAAAAGTTGAATTTTAGATAATTAAATAATTAAATTCTTGAAAATTTTTCCGAAGATCATAAAAAATAATTGATAATTGATTTAAAGGAAAATATTAGTTAAAACTTCTATAGAAAATAATAGAATTTTAGAGATGAAACAATTTTTAGAAATAAAGTTCAAAAAGAATGATAAATTGAAATTTTCTAAATTTTTTTTTAAAAAATTCAATTACTTTCGAAAGATTAAATTACAATAATTGATAAAAAACAAGTCTTAGAATTATTGTATTATAATTTTTTAATATTCAATTATCTTCGCAAAAAGTAAATTAATATTTTTTAAAATCTACTTTTTTGGAATTATCATTTAGTTTTTGGAGAAATCGTGTATTTTCACATTTGTGATTAAAAATCATCAAAATTGATGAATGATGATTATGATAATAATCGAATTCTTTAATTTAGGATTTTAATTAAAATTATATTTAAAATAATTGAATTCTTTCGACAAATTTTATTAAAATTGTAATTATTGAAAATAATTGAACTCTTGGGAAGATTTTAATTATATTTATGAAAATAATTGAATTCTTGAGAAAAAAATTTATTAACATTTTTGGAAATTATTAAATTCTTTAATTTAGGAATTTAATTAAAATTGTATTTAAAATAATTGAAATCCTGGGAAGAATTTTATTATATATGGAAATAATTGAATTCTTTTGACAAATTTGATTAAAATTGCACCTATTGAAAATAACTGAATTCCCGTGAAGAATTTTTAAAATAATTTTAATAAAATTTTTTTTTATTAATGAATTTTTTCCAAGAATTTAATTTAAATTCTATTAAAACTAATTGAATTCCTTTGAGGAAGTTAATTAAACTTGAATATTGAAAATAATTAAATTCTTTCGAATAATTTTATTTAAATTTTTAAAAACAATTATATTTTCTTTAAAAATGTTATTAAAATTGAATATTGAAAATACATAAATGAATTCTTACTGACAATTTTATTAAAATTATTAAAAATAATTGAATTATTTCGTTCAATTTTGATAAAAATGAATTGAAAATAACTGAATTCTTTAGAGGAATTCAATTTAAAATGTTGAAAATAATTGAATTTATATAAAGGAATGTATCAAAATTTTTATAATTGAATTCCTTCGAAGAATTTTATTATTGACGAAAATAATAAAATTGAGCATAATCGATCAAATAGTTTTTTTTCTAGCGCAAGAAATGTAATAATTTTGCCAAAAAGCGAAGGCAATGGGGTTCCGTACACGAAGTGTACGGAACACTATTAGCCTCGCTTTTTAATTTCATTCACTACCTTAAAAAAGAAATAAGTGCATTTCTTTAAAAAAGGAAATAATAGTTTCTAATTCGATAAAATTTATGATTTCAGACGACACAGTCTCGGCGGATATAAAATTAGAAACAGAGACAGAGGACGGTGTTGTGGGTGAGGATGTGCCTTCGACATTATCGCCGAATATGTATCATCCGCGGCACGCGCTCAAGAATGCAATAAACGAATGGTTGCCGGAATTCGAAAAAAAAACGGGCAGCATGGGGTGTTATTGCAAAACCACAACCTTGCGTTGCGCCAACAATACCAATACCAATTATTCCCTCGGTGAATACGTGCATGAGTTTAACGACGACAACAAATACAACGGTGGCAGCCGCTCCAGTGGTGATCAACAATTCAAATCACCTTCAAGCTTTAGCAGAAGTTTGCACCAGTGTCTCAGTGAATGATACTTTCATTCCGCCAGTTGGTCCTGTCATGAATTCCCTGATATCAGAGACAAAAGTTGTCAGTGAACTTGCCCTACCTCAGTCGGGAATAATTGCTGCAACGTCAACGGCAACAATTCTACCATCCACCGAGCCAATGGATTGTAATACAACGCCTGGCAATTCTCCTGCACATATCGCTAAAACTCCCATTGAGGATGATGTAATGGTGGAAAATTCTTCGGTAAGAGTATTTTTATTATTTAATCAATCTTTAATTTTCGAGTTAATTATTTTGAAAGTTTTGAAACATTATGAAAGGAATACTTTCGGACAAGAGGTTTTTAATGAAAATATGCTTCAACGTTTCGAAATCTAATTGATTTCCTCATCAAAGAGTGTATTAAATAATTACATAAACAGCAAGAATTAACAATGGCAGAGTTGCCATAGGTCAGGAGATTTCAGGGAATCTTAAAAAAGGTCCTGCAAAAATATCAAATTTCTATAATTAGATACTACAAAAATTCTAGTTTTTTGTGCCCGAAAGCATTTTTGAAAAACTTTGAAACTTAGAATAGTCCTTGAATTTTTATTCTTTTTAATTAAAAACTTTTGAATCATAATGAATCTAGAAATAATTTTATTCTTCTTTTTTAAAATCATCATTAAATTCTTGGAGAAATAGTGTATTTTCACATTTGCGATTAAAATTCATCAACAACTTTAGAGGAATTGCATTAAAATTAAATTGAAAGTAATTGAACTCCTGGGAAGAATTTTTTTATAAATTTCAAAAATAATTAAATTCTTTCGAGAGAATTAAAAATAATTAAATTCTGTCGAGAAATTGGTTTTAAAATTCAATTCCAGTGAAGAGATTAATAATAATTAAATATATCTATTTAAATGTTAATTTTATATAAAATTCATGAAAAAGTGAAATTTCTGAGAAATTTGAATTCCATTTTAAAAGATACTTAAATTTAAAGAAAATACATTATAATAATCGTAAGTTTCCTTTCCGTTAGCAAATTATCTGCATTCATTTGTTTGTTTTGAAAATTTAATTTTGTGGGTTAAGTATTGGCATTTTTTATATATTTTTTAATGTCAAACTTTTTAATGTGGAAAATACTTTACTTAATAAATTGTCTCGACTCTTTGGTAAAAAATCTAAAATTATCGAAAATTATCAAAAATTCAAGAATCCGAATTTCTTAAAATTCAACATTCTTTCCTCTCTTTTATAGGATTTAGCTTAATTATTTTTGTGCTTTTGGAAAATACTTTACTTATTTAATAGTCTTGACTCTTTGGTAAAAAATCTAAAATTATCAAAAATTCGAAAAAATTCAAAAATCCGATTTTCTTAAAATTCAACATTTTTTCTCTCTTTTATGGGATTTAGCTTCATTATTTTTGTGCTTTTAGAAAATACTTTACTTATTAAATTGTCTCGACTCTTTGGTAAAAAATGTAAAATTATCGAAAATTATCAAAAATTCAAAAATCCGAATTTCTTAAAATTCAACATTTTTTCCTCTCTTTTATAGGATTTAGCTTCATTATTTTTGTGCTTTTGGAAAATACTTTACTTATTAAATTGTCTTGACTCTTTGGTAAAAAATGTAAAATTATCGAAAATTATCAAAAATTCTAGAATCCGTATTTCTTAAAATTCAACATTTTTTCCTCTCTTTTATGGGATTTAGCTTCATTATTTTTGTGCTTTTGGAAAATATTTTACTTATTAAATTGTCTCGACTTTTTGGTAAAAAATCTAAAATTATCAAAAATTCGAAAAATTTCAAAAATATAATTTTCTTAAAATTCAACATTTTTTCTTCTCTTTTATGGGATTTAGCTTCATTATTTTTGTGTTTTTGGAAAATACTTTACTTATTAAATTGTCTCGACTCTTTGGTAAAAAATGTAAAATTATCGAAAATTATCAAAAATTCAAAAATCCGAATTTCTTAAAATTCAACATTTTTTCCTCTCTTTTATAGGATTTAGCTTCATTATTTTTGTGCTTTTGGAAAATACTTTACTTATTAAATTGTCTTGACTCTTTGGAAAAAAATGTAAAATTATCGAAAATTATCAAAAATTCTAGAATCCGTATTTCTTAAAATTCAACATTTTTTCCTCTCTTTTATGGGATTTAGCTTCATTATTTTTGTGCTTTTGGAAAATATTTTACTTATTAAATTGTCTCGACTTTTTGGTAAAAAATCTAAAATTATCAAAAATTCGAAAAATTTCAAAAATATAATTTTCTTAAAATTCAACATTTTTTCTTCTCTTTTATGGGATTTAGCTTCATTATTTTTGTGTTTTTGGAAAATACTTTACTTATTAAATTGTCTCGACTCTTTGGTAAAAAATGTAAAATTATCGAAAATTATCAAAAATTCAAAAATCCGAATTTCTTAAAATTCAACATTTTTTCCTCTCTTTTATAGGATTTAGCTTCATTATTTTTGTGCTTTTGGAAAATACTTTACTTATTAAATTGTCTTGACTCTTTGGTAAAAAATGTGAAATTATCGAAAATTATCAAAAATTCAAAAATCTGAATTTCTTAAAATTCAACATTTTTGCCTCTCTTTTATAGGATTTAGCTTCATTATTTTTGTGCTTTTGGAAAATACTTTACTTATTAAATTGTCTCGACTCTTTGGTAAAAAATGTAAAATTATCAAAAATTCAAAAATCCGAATTTCTTAAAATTTAACATTTTTGCCTCTCTTTTATAGGATTTAGCTTCATTATTTTTGTGCTTTTGGAAAATACTTTACTTATTAAATTGTCTCGACTCATTGGTAAGAAACTAAAATTATCGAAAATTATCAAAAATTCAAAAATCCGAATTTCTTAAAATTCAACATTTTTTCCTCTCTTTTATAGGATTTAGCTTTATTATTTTTGTGCTTTTGGAAAATACTTTACTTATTAAATTGTCTTGACTCTTTGGTAAAAAATGTGAAATTATCGAAAATTATCAAAAATTCAAAAATCCGAATTTCTTAAAATTCAACATTTTTTTCTCTCTTTTATGGGATTTAGCTTCATTATTTTTGTGCTTTTGGAAAATACTTTACTTATTAAATTGTCTCGACTCTTTGGAAAAAAATAAAAAATTATTAAAAATTATCAAAAATCCGAAAAATTGAATTTCTAAAAATTCAACATTTTTTTTCTCTTTTATACCATTTAGCTTTATTATTATTTGAATTTTTATTCAAGAGAAAAAATGGAAAACTGAAAAAATTTAGAATTTTTTAAAAATTACTGGCCTTTTCCATGAGTTCCCTGATTTCCAGAAGCCTTTTAAAAATTCCATACTATTTCCATGATTTCCATGATTTCCAGATTCTGTAGGAACCCTGCTTTTGTCTGACTTTCTTCTGAATTATCGAATTCAGTGTTTTCTGGGGTGAATTTGGTTAAGTTGTAAAATGATTAATTTCTATTTGAATTCGTTTTTTTTTTAATGTAGAAAATTTGATGTTAATTTAATTTTTTTTTCGTTATGCACGGCAAAAAATATTTAGCTGGATGAACTACAGATTTCACTTTAGTAGCGAAATTATTCAGTGCTTCAATTAATACTTTCGTTATTCTAGAGAAACTTATCGCTATTTCAAGTAAAACTTTTTTCAGTGTGTAATAATTATTATTTCTTTAAAAAGTATTTAATTTAAAATGGCTTTATAAAATAAGCAATGCAAAAGATGACCCAGTTACTAATTGTAATTGTTCTAGCCATAGTTTAAGTCTAGTAATGTAAATTCTATTTAAATTGAGACCATTGAGTGAAATTATTTGAATTTTAGTTAGTTAAATCTCTTTGTTAGGTTATAATAATTATTTCTTTAAAATTTTTTAAATTGTTTAAAATAAGCAGCCCCATACAACATTCCCGCGCGCTTGCGCGTGGATAGTTAGGCTAGTAACTTTAAAGAATTATCAATTTAATCAAAATTGTGTGAAACTAAATTGAAAATAATTAAATTTATGAAAGAAATTTATTAAAGATTTCTTTTCTTTACTTTATTTTGAAAAAGATTTAGATTTATAATTTTTTTAAAGAATTTTAGTTTCGAAAAATATGATTGAAAATTCTAAAAATTAGATTTTTAAAATATTTCAATTCAATTTTTTTTTTAAAGATTATTGAATTTTTATAAATAAAAAGTTGAAATTAAAAATTGAATATATTTTAAATAACTAAAATTTTCAAGAATTCAAACACTCTTGAAGTGTTAAATTAAATTTTTGTTTCCAAAAATTATATTTTTTAATATTTTTTATAATTGAACTTCTCATAAATTTTTTTAGCACTCAGGAAGAAAATTAAAATTCTATCTGCAAATCAGGGTTATGAGAAATAATTTGCGTGTTTGTTAATTATTATTTATGTCTTTGGACGTTTTCTATTTTAATTGATTTTTGTTATTTATTGTAAATTCGATATTTTTATGTTCAAATTCTTTCTAATTTGTCAACTTTATATTCTTTTGTAACCTTTGTTAATTCTTGTTTATTTTATTATTTAATAGACTCTCTGATGAAGAAATCATTTAGTTTTTGAAAAATAAGCAGCAAGTGTTTTATTAAAAACAAATTTTTAGAAATAATTATATTTTAAAAAAGGTTTCAAATTAAAATATTTTGAAAATTTGTGCTTTGAAAAATTTTAATTAAGAATTCTAAAGAACTTAGTTTTTTAGAAAATATTGTTTCAAACTTTTTTGGAATCAGTTAAATTTTGAATTTCGTTTATTTCAATTGAAAACAATTGAATTTTAGATGAATTTTAAGTGGACTTCATTTTTTTAAATAATTAAATTTTTAAAGAACTTTATACAAATAATTGAAAATAATTGATTTTTAAAAAAGAATTTTTATTTAAAGTTATAGGAAAAATTTAATTTGGGAAGAATTGTAGTTGTAATATTTAGATATAATTAAATTTTAGAAAAATTGAATTTTCAATGAACTTTCTCAAAATAATTGATTTTTATTTAAAAATTCTAAAAAGTAATTGAATTTTGAAAATAAATAAATAAATTTTTCCAAAGAAGTTTCTCAAAATAATTGTAAGAAATTCATTCAGAAAAGAATTTAAATTAAAAATTGTAGAAAGTAATTGAATATTGTAAGAGTTATTATAGCAGAAATCTATAAATAATTTAATTTCCAAAGGTTTCAAATTTAAATTTAATGAAATTTGAATTCCTTTGGAAAGATAAATTACAATACCTAAGAATTGAACTATTTATTAAAAAAATTGTTTAAAATTTTTGAATAAGTTAATTAAAAAATTTAGAAGAAATTAAGTTTTTGAAAAATCTTCATTAAACTTTTTTTAAGATAGTTAGATTTCTGAAAATAATTAAACGAAAAATTTCCAAACAATATTTTAAAGAATTTTATTAAAATTTTCAAAACCTATTTTTGTAAAATTTAATTAAAAATAATTAATTTTTTCAGTTATAATTTTTTAAAATCAACTTTTGAAGAATTTTAATTAAAAATTTTCAAAATGATTGTATTATAAAAAAATTTTCATGAAAAATCCTTAAACGTAAATTTAAAAATGAAAATTAATGAAAATTAGTCTCAATACAAAAACTCTTTGAAGAAATTCAATTGTTTTGGAAAAATTACATTAAAATATTTTTAAAATAATTGAATCCAGGAAGGATTATAAAATTATATTTTTTTTTATATTTATAAAATTATAAATTTCATAAATTTTACTCATTTTCAGTAAACTTTCATATTTTCCTGTAAATAAATTTTATCAGGGAAAATAATTTTAATGTCAGTAAATTGTCAGGGAAATTGCTAAACTGAAACTTGTGACCACCCTGAATAATTCTAATATTTAGAAATAATTAGATTTTAGAAGATTTTAAATTGAAATTTTAAAAAATTTGATTTCCTTTGGAAAAATAATTGACAATATGTTTTTAAATATTTATTTAAAAAAATTTTTGAACTTTTGAATAACTTAATTTAAAATTTCTGAAAAAATTGGTTTTTGACAAATTTTAATCTAAATAGGTAATAATTGATTGAAAAATATTATTAATTTGACTTTTAAACTTTGAATCCACGAAAGTGACTTTTTTTTTGCTTCTTCAAGTCGAACCAAGGCCTGAATAATATAAAAAAATATTAATTAAAATTTTCAGTGGGTAAATTTTTAAATATGGATTTTGTTTTTAGACCTGTAGTGGAGCTTCGGGAAGCATGCAAGTGGAGGTGGACAGCACATCACCAAGTATTAACGGCAACCAAATGGTCGTTGAAAATGATAACGAAAATCATGAAAATATTGTGAACAATGATAACGGGAGTCCATGCCAAGAGAGTCTTAATATTAAAGAGGCGAATAAATTGACCCATGAAGATTTATCCCTACTTTGTGATCTTTTCTATCTGCCATTCGAACACGGTGGTCAGGGTATTCAATTACTTCAGGAATTCAATTGGTTGAAAAGTAATGCTCAAATTGCAATTAAAAAATCTGAGGACGAAGAGCCAACTTCAAAAGCCGATGTGAGTAATTTATGAGACTTTTGCTTTTCTATCTGGTTCTAAAATTTTTATCATTATAATAAATATAATTATTTATCTAGGTTGATGAGTGGCACTCGCGAACTGCCAAACTGAACGAAATGTGTAATTCAGTGAATAGACTTTTTCAACGATTAACATATTGCAACAATCGTGAATTATTGTACGATTTATATTCGTACGTGTGGGATATGAGGGGCGTCGTATCGCTACTCAATAGTTACATCAAATGGCTCGGTAAGTGTTTAAAAATTATTTTTCTACTCTAAACATTAAAAGCACGTTGTTGATATTAGAAATATGAAATATTCATGATTGCTTAAGTAAATAATTACTGAATGAAATTTATCTTAAAACTAAAATCAATCTCATTTCGCTAGTTTTTTGTCACTTCACGTTCAATCGAAATTTGAAAGAGAAACTTTAATTATAAAAAAAAAAAATTAGAAAAAAAATTTAATTAATAAAATTGTAAAGAAATTATATGAAATTAAAAATTTTCAATTCAAATCTAAAAACAAAATCAACTGTGAATATTTTTTTTTTTTAAATAACAAAGTTAAAGAAAGTCATTTCATTATGTACTAGTCTGCTGGTCAATGTCAATTCTTTCATTTGTATGTATCAGTAAAATAGAAAATTTTATTCATAGAAATTTATTCTTCTTTGCTAATTTCTTTTTTTATTTGTATAATTGCTATTGATTTATTATTCATGATTAATTTGCACGAACATTTTTTTCTTACACTTTTATTGACATTTTTTATTTTACTTCCAAGTCTATTTTTAGAAATTTTCTTATTTGCAGGTAAGTTTAATAATAATTTTTTTTACTTCCCATCACTTGAATTTAAAAAAAAGAATCGTTTGGCAAGGAAAACTTTTTTTGTCACAAGAATATTTTTGTAGACAAATTTATGGATTAAAAACTAAGAATAAAGTATTAATAGGATTAAGAGGAAAAAAATAAATACTTTTTGATTTTTCATTTTCAAAATTGAAGAGTTGCAAAAGACTCAAATTTTTCTCTAATTTATTATGAAGGCGACTTTAAAAATTGCTTTGCAAAACGAGTGATTCTTTCACGTGCTTGCGCTTCATTACTTTGAAATAATTTACAAATAAATTAAAAATAATGGACTTTCAATAAAGATAACATTGGCATAATGTGTATTATAAAAAATATAATTCTGACCAATAGTGCTCGATTGGTTTTCTAATTTTGCTTTTGTAAATTAATAAGGCGCGTTTACATGTACTTCTGCGCTTTAGAGGTAAATGTAAAACGAGCGGTGTCCATTTGAAAAAAAATTATTGTATCATAAAAATTGAATTGGAAAAAATATTAATTAATTAACTGAAACAAATTAATTTTTCTCAATGTATACAATTAAATGCAATTCGCAAATTATTTTCGATTCTTGTAAATAACACTAATTTCATTGTTGACAACTTGTTTTACAAAATATTCCCCTTTTTTATTAATAATATTTTTGTAAAATATTTTAATTTTATAAATTAGAATTAATTTGAGCTCATAATTATTTTTAATTTGAATTTTTTTAATTTACATCAAGTAAGTCTACTTTAATAGTTTAATTTCCTTCAAGTTCTGATTAATAAGATTAATTTGAATACTATATTTTATTACTTGAGACTTTTAATTTTGAGAAATTAATTGAAAAAAAAATCAATAGCATTGTTTAATGTATTTGACATCAGCAACTGTATAATATATATAAATTGACTTTCTTTTACAGTTTAATGATAAAAAAAAAAAGAAAAATTTTGCGAGGAACGTATTCGTTTGATAATGTGGCGATTTTATAGCGGATCCAATGAAGCTGCTGGTAGAAAGAAAAATAAGCGGAAGACGAATACTTTCCTCCAGAATCATTAATTCGATGTGGAACAATTATTATTTCTCAACAGCATTCACTAATTATGCTTTTTTATGTTTTTTTGTCTTGTTTATAGCACTTGGCAGATTTCCATCGTCGATGACAACATTCACCCAAGGAAGCTATACATGTACGAGATACTTTGGACTTTTTTTTGAGTAACAAAGCATGGCGCGCGATTATTCAAAGTCTTTGACATTTTCAAAGTTATACAATTATTACAAAAAATGATATTAATTAATCTCCAAATTAATTAAAATCAAATTTTAAATTAAATCAATTAAAAGCAAAAATTAATTAATTAAATTAAATAGATTAAATTAAATCTTTAATTTATAATTTTTATAATTTTGTTAATTATTATATAAATTATAAATTATTAATAATTACATTTATTTTATTCGATAAATAATTAAATTTAACTGTATTTAAAGATTTTGAGAAAGTTAAAAGCTTGGCATTAAATAATATTAAAGATTCTGTTTAGAGCAAGAATCTTTTAGCGCGTAGAGTCTTTAGGTCAAATACATTTCTTTGAGAGTGAAAATAAATATCCAAAATATTTAAATTTGGAGATTAAAAAATAAGTTATTAACTATTTATTTTATATTTAAAAAACTAAACTAATGAAATTAGCCAAATTAGCTAATTAGCCAAAAATAATTCGCTTTTTTAGTGACAATAATCGTGAATTAATTAATTTTCTCAAGGAAATGTTTTTCTCGAAATAACAGTTGGTAATTTGAGAAAATTTTGGAAAAGAAAAATTATATTCATAATCTCTTGATATTTTCCTGAGAAATATTCATAATTTATAAATAATTTTAATCGACCAAGGTAATTTAAATTTAATCTTTCGATTTCTTCAAGCACTTAAATACGAATAATGAAGGTAACAATCGGTACAAAATTTTCATTCTAAATTTTACAATAATATTTCACTGAATAAAAATACAATCGAAAATTTCGATTTTTGTTGAAAAAAGTGATAATAAACATTCTTGATCGATTAATAATATTTAACACTTCTTTCTGCCAACTTGCCCGCACTAATTTGTTTTTTCCTTAATTTCAGACTCATATTTTTTTCAGGAATAATACAAGTTTCATTTCAGGCGCATTTTGGCAATATAAAAACCCTCCACTGTTTTGTTCCAAAAAAATTTCCTTTCCTAATTTAATCAAGAGTTTATGATGCGCGACTGAAAATTTAACACTTCTTTTTGAATCGAAAAAAAATTAATTTATTTTGTAATTCTAAAAAAGATCTTCTTTATATTTGTCATATACTGAAATTTTCAAAAATTATTAATGAAAGGTAATGAAAATAATTATGAAGATAAAATAATTATTAAGTTATCTTCATTAATAGGAGATTTGGTTTATTTTTAAGTTTACGATCCAATAAAATTGGTGAATAAAACTAAAATTAAAATCGAAATAGTGAAGTTTTCATTGAATTTCAATTAAATTATTGTTTTGTTTTATAAATTAAAGTAAAGGAAAGAAAGAAGTGATAAATTTAAGGTAAAACAGACGGAATTTTGCAATAAGAAAAAAGAATTATCATTAATTTTTGAGGGGAAAAAAGTGCATGTTAAATAAATTGGCTTTAAAGCAACGGATCTTAATCGTTACAAATAGAAAAATTTATTTATTAGCGTAAATAAAATTTTAATTTTCGGGATAGGGTTTTCAAATGGGTGGAAGGAAACTTTCATGAGTGGAGATCAAGAACCTTGGGTATTTCGCGGTGGTCTCACAGCTGATTTACAGGTATAGTTTCAAAAAAAAATTACTCTAATTATGTATTTCGACTTTATTATTATTAGCCGATAAGTAATTTAGTTTATTAGTATATTATTAATTTCTCGTTCAAAGCCGAAAGGTATGAATAACGTATAATAAATAATAGTAAAATAGTTGTAAAATATGTAATAATAATAATAATGATAAAAAAATAATAAATAAAATATTAAAAATTAATAATTAATTTTAGAGTAAAAAATTGATTTTGAAATCGTTAATATTATTCACATATTAAAAACAGTGAATATTAATCCGCTCTTCGTTTTATTTTCTAAACAGAGATTAATACCAGTGGACAGTGGAAACGATTTATTTGTCTACAAAGCACCGGAAGTGCCTACAAGTGAAATTTACACAATTCGACCATATTTATCGAGTGACGAAGATGCGGTTTACGCTGTTTGCAATCGAATTACTGGCTGTACAATGTCGTCTGCCGTTGCCGATAGGTAAGATTAAGCTTTTTTTTGTAAAGAAAAATTAATTTTAATGTTCTTTATTTTAATTATCATTTCACACTTTTCTCTTATTTTAATGTAATACAATAATCGATTTTTAAAATTTATTTATCAGACTCGTCGGAGGATTCTTAACATTGAGTCCTGAGCTTTGTATGGTCGTCGAAGATGAAGAAGGTATTGTTGGCTATGCGCTGGCGGCAATAAACATTACAAATTTTAATAAAAAATTGTCACTTTCGTGGATTCCGGAAATGTGTTCAAAATATCCATTAAATGAGAGTGTCAATGAGATGCCGCAAAATATTCAGGTATTTTATTGTTCTTTTTTTTAATAATTTTGCATTTCTTTTTGTGAATTTATGTTATATTTTTTTATTCGCTACAGTCGACTCTTGATAAATTGAATTTCAAGGGACGTAGAAAAAATTCAAATTATGTTTTGAGTAACAATATTTTTTTAAGGGACCAGAAAAAAAATTCAAGTTTTTTTTTGAGAATTTAATTTAATTATCCAGAGTTGACTGTATTTAATTTTTATATTTATTATTTTATTTATTGTTTTGTTTCAATGTTTACTATTTCACGTATTATTTTGATTCTACATTTAATATTTATTTTTTTATTTAATATTTTAATTTATTTTTATTTTATCTTTTTTATTTTCTATATAGTTACTAATTTATTATTTGGTTTTTATATTTATTTTAATTGCTTCGTTTCTATTCCTATTTTTTTTATTTACTGATTGTTTTCAGGGTTGTTTTTATTGACGGTTGTCACAGATCAGAAAAATCTGGGAAAAGTCAGGGTTTTTTATGAAAAAAAACTGGAAAATTTTTTAATTTCTAGAATTTATCAGCAAAATCTAGATTTTGTTGTCCAGCATCTTAGAGAAATTTAATTCTTCTTGAATTTTTTGTTTGTTTGTCTTATAGACTTTAAATCACCTGGAATTTTAATACAAAACTTTAAAATTTTTCTATTTCTGACAATAATTAAAATTGAATTTACTTTAAATAATTTAATTCTTGAAGAAACTATCAGAAAATTATTTTTAAATTATTTAGTAAATAATTGTACTTAAAAATTTCAAAAATAATTGAATTTTATAAGAGTTGCGTTTACAATGTTAATAAATAATTGAATTTCAGAAGGTTTTAAATTGAAGTTTCAGAAAATTTGAATTTTGAATAATTGTAATTAAAAATTCAATTTTCAAGAAAATAATTCAATTGAAATTTTGAAAATAATTTTGGAAAAGTTGCAGTAGCATTTCTTTTTAATTATTTCATTTGAAAAGGTTTAAAATTTAAAATTTTTTATAATCTTAATTCTCATGGAAAAATAATAATAACAAGTTGTATATTTTTTTTTATAATTTTGGTGCTCATTTCATGAACACTTTACTTCCTCATAGAGATAAAAAAAATAATAGAAATATGTGAATAACTTTTTATAAATATGGTAAAAGTGATTGAATTTTGGGTCAATCAATTTATTTTTAAATACGCTACAAGATAGTTACAATAATTTAATAGTTAAACAAAAATTTTCAAACAAAAAAGTTGAGAAAATGTCATTTTTTACAATTTTTGGTTTTTAAGATACCAATAATTTCGAAATTTATTATCGAATTTGGTTCAAAAATAGGTCAATCGAAGCATTTTTTAATGCTCTACAAGTTAATAACGATAATTTTAAAGTTACTTCTACGTTTTTCAAAAAAATTTTCAAAAAAGTCTTTTTTTCCAAAATTTTTGATTTTTAAAAGTTTAATAACTCCGGTTAATATGGACGAAAAATGTTTAATTAGGGCTCAAAAGATGCGTCTAAAAAAACTCTACAAAATTATGGAAAAACATTTATAGGTGTCCTAACATTTTTTTAAAGTTATGGGAGAAAAACGTTTTTTTGCAAAGTTAAAAATAAAAAAAAAATTTAGTTAAACTTTATTAATATATCAGAAAGTACTCTCACTTTATGTCCGCAGGTGAGATCTACAATTTAAAAAAAAAATCAACCCAAAAGCTCTTCATGATTTCGAGATATTTATGAAAATGTGATGTTTACACACACACATACAGAATGACATTTTTTAAAAATGTCATTTTTGAACTCCTGAGGTCAAATAACATAAAGATATGTCAAAAAATCGAACTCGAAAAATTTCGGTATTACAATACTTTCTCTATGAGGAAGTAAAAATTGAATTTTTATCTAAAATGAAACTATTGATGTTTCGAATAATTTTACAATTTTAAAAATATTTAAAAGTAAATTATTATTTTTTTTCCTGTTTTGTTTCTATACAATGTATTATTTTACTTATACTTTTTATTTCTAAAATAAGTATTTCTTTTACATTTTAATTTATTTCAATTTCTTTTTTTATCTTACATATTTAAATTAAATATAAATTCAGTTTAATTTAAATTAAATCTTTTAATGTTATTAGTTTGTTTTGTTCTGCTATTTATAATGTCAATTAGAGTAGAATTACAAATTGCTGTGTAATTTTTAATTCTGAAGTTTCATCATAAATTTTTTTTAGGAGGCGATTCAGTATTTTCATTCGTTTGTTCCTGAAGTGCCAGAACAGTTGGAGAGACAGCACCCATCCTATATTATTTGTTCAGTATTATCAACAGTTACTGATCAATCAGTTGCAAAAAGACTAATTACTTGCACTCTCGCCGCTTTGAGAGCCAATGGTGAGGTTTCTTGTTAAAAAATATTAATTTTTTAAATATTAATTCAAAAATTCTATTTCTCATTAAATTGGATTTTTACTTTAAATAATTGATTAAATTTTCGCTTAGATGAAATTTAAATTTAAATGCGTTTCTAAAAAAAACTTTTAGAGTAAAATTAATGAATGTAAAAATATAGAAAAAGAATAAATTGAAAGAAGTGAAATTAAATAAAATTAAAATAAATTAAATGCAAAATGAAATTTATTTGAACTTGAAAACAGAAATATAAAATAAATATTGAATTTAAATTTCAGGATCCTTCGGTATTCACACAACAACATCAAGTAGCGATAAGGAAATGCATGAATTCTACGCCAAACTTGGATTTGTGGATTTTTCGCCAACGAAGAATGATAATTCGCCAATTGTGATGTGTAGAAGTTTCTAACGAAAGGTAATAACTACATAATTATTTTCCAATAATCTACTTCTATCAAGTTCAGAGAAGTAGAGAATTTTTAGAATTTCAAATTTTTCTTTTTCTCATGACAAAAAAGAAATTGGAGACTGACTAAAAAGAAAACAAAAATTCACTCTTTACTCTTTTTGCGAGTGAAATAAAAATTTTTTCTTTTGTTACAAAATTTTCCACAATGGTGTATATTATGTTATTAAAGTAATTCGCAAAAAAGAAAATTTTTTGCCTATTAGAGTAGGAAAATTACGTGAAAAAGAAAAGAAAGAAATATTGTACACACAACTTTTTCTAAAATCAAAACAAAAAATTCTGAAATTCGCCCTCGCATTACAAAAAAAGAAAGAGCCAAATTATAAATAAGATTTTGATGAATTTGCAATTAACAATTGAAAAATAAATTTGAAAAAACAATGAGCTCAGAGTAGTGCGAGAAAATTGATATAGGAGAGAAAGAAAAAGTACACGTTACAAAAGTACTTTAATAAGCGCTATTAATAAATTTCCACAATATTTGAATTTTTCTAATTTTTTTTTTTAAATATAAAATAATAAAACTCAGCCTTCGAATTTATAAGTGTAGTTAAAAGAAAAAATAATCCGTGATTATGTGACATGTAATGCCACATTCTTCTTTTTATTAGGATACAAAAATTTAGAGCAATATTATTAATTAAAGAAACAATTTTTAAACTGTAAAAGGCAGAGGTTAGAGAACATTTTTTATTGTTTCAATTGATTCTCGATGTACACATATGTCACATGTTAATGCTAATTAATGCCTTTTATAAACTACAAGTAATTAATCGATCGCAATTTAAAAATAGACTCTATAGTATTCTATATCATTTAAAGAAAAATCATTTATTATAGAGAAAAAAGAACGCACACTATAGTAAAATTATTATATCAAGTGCTTGAAAGATTGAATTTTTTAAGTCTATTTATTAGTCGAAAGTATTGAGACATTTTTTTCATAATAGAATCATTTCTCCAATTAGTAGAGAATATTTGCCTTTGCTTAGATTAAAAATGTTGATTTTATGAAAAAAGTATTTGAAAAAAAATGTTTTTTAAAAATTTAGCATTGCAATTTTATTAAATTATGAAGGAAGTGAATTTTTTAATTGTTTTTTTATTCTTAATATTTAATTATTATTATTATATTATTTTAAGATTATTAAAATCAATTTACTGATATTATGCATTTAATTTTTATTGTTTTTAAGTAGTGCAAATAAATTAGGCAAGTTTAAAGAATTCTTTTTTTATTTTAGATTTTTACTGTGTTATTTAATTAAATTCATAGATTTTTTTTTGCCTCGAAGAGAAATGGTATATTGTCGTTAATGTTTTATGTGTACAAAAAAAGCATGAAAAAGTTTTCTCTATTATATGTAGGGAAAAAAGAATTAATAAGGAAAAGTAAATTAATTTTTCGTCTAGTTAACAAAATTTTTAAATGAAAGTTTAAAGAAATAATTAGATTATCAGCATCGTAATAAAAAATAAAGTAGCTTTCTTACTACATTGCACAAGTGACATTAAATCTTTGAAATGAAAAATTTCTTCGTTGTAAAAGAGAGAAAGAGAGAAAATAAGAGCAGCATGGTCAGGAGAAGAATGTTTTTTACGTGTAGAATTTTTTCACAAGTATAAAAAAAATATCTACGTTTACTTCGTCATAACGTTTCTTGTAACGAACGAAAAGAATTAATTTACAATTGTTATTGTGTCAAATTAGTTAATTTTTAACTTCTTTTTTTTAAAGCCATAAATTAATTTTATTTAAGAGAAGAAAAATTATGTGATTTTGGAGGAAAATATACTTTCACTTTTTTATGTAAATGAAAAATTATTGTGTGTGATGATCGACGATCCATGATTCATGATCCATGATCCATGATCCATTCACTTATTATCATTTTTAGTTTAAAATTATTATTTTATTATTTTGAAATCATTCTTTTTTTTGGATAATTTTAAAGGAAACATTCTTTGAATTCACTCATTTATTTTATTATTTTAAAATTATTCTTTTTTCATAGAGAAACATTCTTTGAATTAATTCATTTTCTTTATTATTTTAAAATCATTTTTTTAATCATTCTTTTTTCTTAGAGAAAATTATAAAAGAAGAATTCCATGAATTTACTCATTTATTTAATTTGTTAATATTTTGTAACTCTTTGCGGTCAATATTTAAATTCAGACGAATTTTAAAGGTTGGAAATTTTTTTAGTTTCTTTAGATTATTATCGAAGGTGGAGCTTTATAGGGTTTTCGATTATGTTCCTCGGTGAAAAATTGATCCGTGATGATATCGTTGTACATTTTAAGATGTTTAATCGAGTTTTGCAATTCTTGAATCTGCAAAATTACAAATTAATTAATATTTTTTAATATACAATTGACTTTTGGGGAATCGAAAATTTCCCTTTGTTTTTATTTCGCATTTTGTAAATTTGTTTTTTTAACTATTTTTTTCTCTCGAATTTTTATTCAGTAAGGTTCCACTCTAAATAATGAAATTATGATTCAATGTTCGGGATTTTATACAAATAATTCGTTCCTTAAAATTATTATTTAACATTTTATTTCTATAAAATCGCTGACTTTGAAAATTCTTTAGAAAACTATTTTATTATTTTAATTATTATTTCGATCGACTTTAAGAATTTTTGCTATTTATTTTTAATATTATTAATTAAAATTTTTACTAGCTTTTATTATTAATATTATTTTTAATTTTACAGCATTTTTATTACTTTTTTATTTATTATTATTATTTGCTATTATTATTATTATTATTATTATTATTATTATTATTATTATTATTATTATTTGTTATTATTATTTATGTACTAATTACTTATTTTTTTCTAGGATAAAATTTATTAAAATACCTTTTGCATTTCAGCTTCCAATAATTTTTTATCTAGTTTCGTATTTGAACTCTCGGATATTTCGGACAATTTGAGTATGTTTAGTGACTCAAAAATCTGATCGATATTTTTATTTATATCTCTGCAACAAAAATTGGTTTCTCTTTAATTTCTTCTTTTCTAAATTTTCAAATTTGTTTCTGTGGTAAATAATTTACTCACGTGATTGGTTCATCGAAAAATCTATTTCTCGTTGTAGACGTTTTCTAAATTGGAAAAAAAATAATAATTAGAATTTTTATTATCGAAGAGTATTTTATTTTCATTACTAAAAAAAAAATATTTCTCTTTATTTATTTTAGTAATTATCGTACCTTTTTTTCGATTGGTTTTATTGAAACGGGAATGAGATTCGAATCTACTGCAAAGGGAATGTCTTCTGTAAAATTAAAATGACGTTACAAAAAAATTGTTCTCCTTTATCAAAAGTATTTTTTATTTTGGAATTTAAAGTACTTTTGATTTTGCTAGTTTTCTTTTGGTAAATTTACCTTCTCTTCTATTGGCAGCTTTTTTCATACTTTTCTCGTTGCTACTACTATCGTATCTCCATTTTTTCAAAGTGGACTTATTTCTAAAAAAAAATAGAAGAAATAAATTTTGTAGGGAAAATAAATTCTCTAAAGAAATAAATTTTGTGGAAAAAACAAATTAATTTCCTCATATTTATTATTTTGATAAAACTTTGCCAAAACTCACATCAATCTTTGAAGTTCCAAAGCTCTTCTGTCCAGAAGCTCCTTCGCTTTTTCCATTCTTAAAAGGCGAATTTCTAAATAATCATTTGGCTGGTAATTCTCACATCTAAATAAAAATTTTTTAAATTGTTTATATTTATTTTTATTTCTTTATATTATTTTTTTACATTTTCATTGTCGAGAACATTTATTTAACAGTAAATATTTTAACATTTTTCAAAAATTATATTTAAATATTTAACTCAAATAAAAAATTTATAAATGTGATTTATAACGCAATTTATATAATTTTTAATTAATATTTCTTTTCTGAAACTTCAAAATTCAGAAGAGAGAAAAATTTATTTTTTTACATTCAAATAATTTTTCAATAAATTGAACATTAATTTAGAATCTTTTAATTGAAGGGAATTTAATTTTTTATTATTATTTTTTATAATGTCAAATTTTCGTTTTTCTCTTTTATTTCGATTGAGAAATTTAAATCGATCTTTTTGATAATTTGCAGTAGTTGTGAAATCAAATTTCATTGTATTTAATTGACAGAGTTTTATTGTATTTTCCCTGTGCGTAATGAGATTGGAAACATTATTTCTCACATAATGAGAACGTTGTATTGGTCCTAGTTTTGTAGAATTTTTTTTGGAAATTGAAGAAATTGGGGATTTTTTATTTTTATTTTCGACATTCACATAATTCGTTGAATTTTTTTTATTCAATGTCATTTTTTTAGAAGAATTTGAATTTTTTTGGTGATTATTATTCAAATATAAATTGGCACAATTTTCACATAGAACAATAAGTTCTTCGGTTGTTTCTGAATTCGATAGGAAGGAAATATTATACCTGTTACTTGGTTTATAGTTTAATCTTCGCATTCTCGTTGATTTTTCCTCTTCTTTTGCTTGATATTTTTTCATTGGCATTTTTAATGATTTTTTGATATTTTTCTTTGATTGATGACTTAATAATGTCCAAGGATTTAGCATAATTTCGTCTGAAATTGTATTTTAATGATTGAGTGCATTAATTAATTGTCGAATACTCAAATTAATTATTGGATTAACTATCAAATTATTAAATTATCAAATTAATTTTCCAGTTATTTAATTTGTTAATTATTTCATTGTCGAATTAATTACAAAATTCATGATCAAATTATTTTTTAAGTTATTTAATTGACAAATTAGTTACTGAATTAATTATCAAATTAATTATTTAATTATAGTAATTTGAAGTTAATTAATAATTCACTTTGTTGATTTTTTATTTTTAATTCTTCTTTTAATTAAAAAATTAGAAAACCTTTTTTAAATTCAATAGTTTCGTTGGGATAAATTTTATTCCACTCTTCACGTAGAAATTTTAAAACTTCATTAGAGCCGAGATTTAAAATCTCTTTAGATGGATATAAGAGAGGATTATGTGTTGCTTGAAGGTTTTTCAAATTTAATAGTGTGCCTGAAAATATGTAGAAAATGAATTTTACTAAATTTAGAATTTCATGAATTTCATTTTAATACGAAAATATTTTTCAAATATGAAAATAAATTTTTAATTAAGAAAATAATTTTTCAAATATGAAAATAAGTTTTAATAACAAAAATAAGTTTTTAATTATGAAAATAAGTTTTTAATTATGAAAATAATTTTTTAATATGAAGATAAGTTTTTAATTACGAAAATAATTTTCTAAATATGAAAATAAGTTTTTAATTACAAAAATAATATTTTAAACGAATGAAAATATTTTTTTTAAATAAGAAGAAGAGTAAATTTTTGTTACCAAGTTCGATTGGTAATTTTTCCAATTTATTTCCCTGAATTAAAATAGTTTCAAGATTCAAATGCCCCTTGATAGACAATGGTAAAAATTTTATTTGATTATTTCGCACATCTAACCATTGAAGAGATTTTAAATTCGTAAATAGTTCTTCTGGAATTTCGTCTAATTTATTTCCTTCCAAATAAAGCAACTAAAAAATATTTTAATTTATTTTATTAACATTTTTTTTATTATTCATTTAATTCTTTTAAATTAACTCTCTAAAATAATTAATTAAAATTAAAATTATTTTAAATAATTAATAAATAATTAATAAAATTGAATTCACTGAATTCAATTAATTAAAATACTTAATTGAAAATTAATTATAAAAATGAAATTCATAATTAAATAAAATCTGACCTTAAGAATTGGAAATTGAACGAAGATATTTTTTGGCAAAGATAATAATTCAGAGCCACTTAAATTTAAAAATTTTCCATCGCTAGATTCTTGAATCATTGAAATTTTTCTACATAAACTCATTGTTGCATTGCAATTTTGATTTTCGTTTATTTCTTCAGAAGATATTTTGTCATTTTCTAAATTTTCATCTTCATTGTCTTCTAGTTTTAATTTTTTGAAATTATTTTCCAATGAAATTGTATCGGTGGTAGAACTTTTTTCCTCCCAAAGTTTTTCAACAATATCAACGTATTCCATTGGAAAATCGTCATCGTCAATTATTTCTTCATCGCAAATTGATGATTTTTCATCTAAAGTTGATGATCCTTCTTCACATTGCTCATTAGTGTCTTCCTGTAATTATTAATTTTGTTTTGAATAATTATTTATAAACATTTATTTTTTCAAATATTTATTAAAATTTTTATTCAACAATTTTTTTTATTTTAAATATTTTTATTCAATTATTTATTTAAATATTTTTAATTAAATATTTGTATTCTAATATTTATTTAAATATTTCTATTCGAATATTTATTTAAAATATTTTTATTCAAATTTTTTAAAAATATTTATTAAAAATTTTTTTTTTGTTTTTTAAAATACATAATTTTTACCTTGGAATCTTCTATTGTTAGAGGTTCTTCATTTTCGAAGGATTCGTCAACAAGGGAAATATTTATTTCGTCGTCCATTATTTTGACACACTCGTGAGTTGACAATGTTTTTCCAATTTCGGTTTTTTTACCGAATCCATAATAAGTTGATAGCAAATTTTGTGTTAGATTAGACATTTTTTTCTTCAAAATAGTCTCTAATTTTATTGAGTCAATTTTAGTGACAATTTTTAATTTTTAGTCTTCGATTGTTTCTTTGATGGCCTTTTATTTTATTCATCGATTAAACACTCCGTTGCTATTCAGGTAAGTTTCAGTAGTTTAAAAATTGAATTATTTGCCAATTATTTATTTTCCAATGATATAAATATTTTTCTATGCTATTTTTTACTATTTTGTTTACTATTCTACTTTTACTATTTTAATATCTTAATTATTGTATTTAATATTTTTATTTCAAACAATTTAGTGCTTGATTACTAATAGTAAATTTAAATTTGAATGATTTTCGCGCATTACAGTGTAGCCAATAGAAAATATTTCCAGTCTGTGAAGAAAGTATTTGGAACAGTTTGACATTCGGCTATTTAGTATTGGTAGCACTGTCAGAATGAAGTTCCGCCATCAACCGCAAGAGTGTGCCAATTTTTGCACTAGAAAGAGACAGAATGTTCACTTTAGATTAGTTTTTAGACGCGACAACAACGAAGAGAGCTGCCGAATTAAATTATTTCCCATATAATTATAATAAGTTTTTAATAACTTACGGTAGTGGAAAATTGTGCAATAATTAACCAAAGATATTTAACTATTCTTTATTAATTAAATCAAGAGAAATCAAATTGTGCCACATATTTTATCAACAACTTGCATCTCTCAGGATTCATTGGATGTGCGTGTATCGATATTTTTTTAAAATAATACCGACGAGAAATTTGGAAAACATCAATAAAAGGGGTAAGTGATTTTGTTTATTTATACATTAAACAATGAAAAACAATAGAATAATATTCACATCAAGTTTTTAATTGATCGCAATGAACTTTGTCAACGGTTTTTATCGAAAACATTAGAATTCTGAGAATCCCGCCGTTTCCTGTTAGATTCCTGGAATTCAATTTCGTTCCGAATGGAAATGAACTAATTTTATTTGTTTCTAGTAAAAAGTAATAAATTTTTAATTTATTGTTTTTTAAAATTATTGATTTTTATTTAGAAAAGGTATATTAATTATTTAATGAAAAAAAATTCAGGAATTAAACTATTTTTGTCTGTTTTTAACCAAATAATTCTCTGTGATTCTGAGAAACAAAAGACAACATTTAAATTCCTGGAATTTGTATAGGCAGCTTTCTTTTCTTTATATTGTAGGTATTCTCTTTTCTCTAATTTTTTACTGAATATTTTCTAAATTGAATTAAAATATTTAAATAATTAGTTGAATAATTAATTAACTAATTACATTAAATATAATTGGATGGAAATTTTCCAAATTTTTCTCTTCGATTTGAGAAAAAAGAAAAGTATCTCAACAAAATTTTTCTTTTTTTAAAAAAAATTTTTAAAAATAGTTTTTTGCAATAAATTCTTCTAAATTTATGTAAATTTTTTTGCTTAAAAATTTTTAATTTAATTTTTTTACTTTGAATATTTTTATTATTTTTTTCAAATTCAATTTTTTAGACATACATATTTTAAATTATAACAAATTTTAAAATGCTGAAACTATTGTCAGAAAAATGTAAATTAATTTTAATTGTTAAATAATCTAAAAAAAGAATAATTTTCTTTATTAGCTAATATACAAATTCCGGGAAATCCCCTCAATGATTAAATATTTTTAGAGAGAAAAAAGTCACAGGTTATTCACATATTAATTTTTCCTTTTCAACATCTGTTGGTCATTAGTATTAATAGATAATGTAATAGTATTTAAAATAATACTAAAAATAATAATTTAATTTATTTTCATTTATTACATTTATTTATTTATTAATTAAAAAAATTCAGAAACGAGATTTTTTGAAAAAAAGTTAAAATTTACAGATTAATAATTAATATTTAATTATCAAAAATATTTCATTTTTATTTATATATATTAAAATTTTTAATTAACGTTTTAATTTTAATTTTATTCTTTTCTTATTAGTTTGTTCTTATTATTGATTAATATTGATATTTTATTAATATTTCTCTTAATCGAAATTAATATTTAATTAATATTGTCATGAAAATAAATATTTTTTTGAAAATACTTTTTGTAATTAAAATATTGATAATAGTTAATTATATTTGACTGAAATTCATTTCTTTTTTTACTCACATGTAAGTGGACTTTCAAAGAAAAAAATAGTATAAAACAATTATTATAAAAAAAAATATTTATTTCCTATTCTAATTATTAATGGAAATGGTTTTCGAATAATATTTCAATATTGACCAACTACATTAAGTACAAATCGATTGAAATTTTTTCTTCGATTTGAGGATACACAAAATAATTTCGTCAGTATTATTTTATTTTATTTTTTCGTTAATTATTTTCAAGAAAATAAATTAAATTAATTAATTCAAACTAACAATTAATTATTAACGAGTAATTTTGTTTTGGAATTCGAAAATTAAAAACAAAAATTTAGCGAATTGGATTATTTATGAATTTTGTTTTCCACAGGTTGAAATAAATTTTATTAGAAGAAATTCTAGAAATCTCTACGGATTGCAGAGGATGTGAAATTACAATTTAACTACGAGTACATTTGGAAAATACAGACGACTCGGAATTGGAATTTATCGATGGATTAGAATTTTGACTTCAATTTGACTCAAGGTAATAGAAGAATAATTTTTTTTTTCGAAAAATGTTTAGTTTTTATCGAATTTGATTTAAAATTTATTTATTTCTTCTTCAAATTAAGTTTTTATTACAATAATTTTCCGTTACTATAAAAAAAATGAAATATAAAGTTTCTAAGGGTAAAATTTAAGTTTTTAATATTATTCCACTTAGTAATTTATGAAAATATTTTTAAAAAATATTTCAATATTTTAAAACTTGTGAATCATAGGTATCAAAGTTTGTAATACCTATAAAAAATTAATGCTCACAGATATTTTTTGAATGATAAAACTCGTTGCAGAATTTCAATTATTTTTAATACAATTTTAACCGAATTCCTCGAAAAATGTAATTATTCTTCAAAATTTAATTAAAATTTGTCTAAAAAATTTAATTATTTAAAAATTCGTTGATAAAATTATGTATAAGAATTAAATTTTAAGAAACATTCAATTATTCAATAAATTGTTTATTTTTGTATTTAAATAATATTGAGTTCTCGTACAATTTTTTAATAAAAATTGGTTTAAAAATGAATTTCAGTTAAAATTTTAGATAATAATTGAATATTAAAAGCATTACAGCATAAATTTTTAGAAATTGAATTTTGAAAATATTTCAAATTGAAATCTTTGAAAATCTGAATTTTTTAACATTTTTACTGACGATTCTGTAGAATTAATTTTTTTAAAAAATTATTTCAAGTTTTTATATTTTAAATATTTTATTAAAGGATTTCCGAGTAATCGAAATTTCGCAAAATTGAATTGTAAATAAATGGATTTGAAAATTCGCAAGGAATTTTTTCAATAGTAATTAAATATGATTGATAATTTTTAATTATCAATTATGAATTCGAAGAATTTTAATAAAAATTAAAAAAATAATTACACTTTTCAAAGAATTTACTTAAAATTGTATTAAAAATAATTAAAATCCTGTGAAGAATTTGATTCTTTAAGAAAATAATTGAATTCTTGCAACGAATTTTATTAAATTTTTTCTAAATAATTGAAATCCTGTGAAGAATTTGATTATTTATGAAAATATTTGAATACTTGCAACGAATTTTATTACATTTTTTAGAATAATTGAATTCTTTTCAGGAATTTTATTAAAATTGTAGATTTTAAAAATATTTTGAATTTCAGCGAATAATTTCATTATTTGTGAAATGTAATTGAATTCTTGTAAAAAATGTTTGAAAATAATTACATTTTTCGAAGAATTTATTTAATATTGTATTAAAAATAGTTGAATTTTTGCAAATAATTTAATTTTTTTTTTAAATTTTATGGAATTTTAAATTATTATAAGTTGTTAAATTTCAAAAAAGTTTGAATTTGAAAAGAATTTATTGATGTTGATTGAATAATTTTACAATTAAAAAAATTCGTAAATAAATGTAATAGAACATTTTTTTGAGTATCTAATAATTTTTGGAGTGAATCAGAATATTCTTTAGGGTCAGGGAAAAAGTCAAATTTTTTCTGGAAGTAAGGGAAAAGTCAGGAAAAAACAAAATTAATTTTTTGTGACAACCCTGTGAAAATTAGTTGAATTTTTTTACTAATTTGAATTAGTGGACGACTTTTTAGTAAGGAGTAAAATAGAGTATTTTTTATTTGTTAGAGAGTAAAATAATTTTTTCTATTTTCTACAACGATTAAATAAATTATTCAAAAAAAAGAAAGGAGTTAAAATAGAAAATGGAATAACGTTTATATAGAAGAAGCTATTAAAGTTTGCCTATAGGAAATAATGCTCTCTCATAGTTATTATGTTTGTCAATGCTCATCGTTGACAATCTGATGTAGTTTTTGAACTTCGCCTAGATAATCTCAAGTGAAACTTGGATACAGTAATGTACATAAATTGCATAGTCATAGGGGCTTAATCAGTAAAGTTGCCAGACTCTTGTGTGTATGTTGTTGCGGAAAATGAGGCCGCGGCCGTGCTCAGCCCGTCAGTTGTGCTTTCGCACGATATTGTCAATAGGTCATTTCCACCTCATCTAAAAAAAAGCCCACACTCAAAACCATTTGACTTTTTTTTAGATCGCGGATATTTCTTTTCGCTTTTTCTCTTCTCATCATCGACACAATAAACGTGTGTTGTCCTGAGTCAGGAATATACATTTTCTGGATTTTCTGTATTTAATGAGTAGTTGAGAATCAATCGCGAAGAGCGCGAGATTGGTTTTTGATTGTGATGCGGGTGATGCGGCTCCAAAAGTGTCATATGTGTGTTGTGTATAAAACGCAATGACCCTACTGGGTAGAATGCGCAGTATGTGCGGGTGTGCGTGACAAGTATGAAAGAAGAAGAAGTGGGAGGACAGGCGCGCAGGGCGCACGAGTAGTTCGCGAGAGAGTAAAACGGAACGTTAAATGGCAGGCGGTGGAAGCAGGTGGAAGTGATTCCCTAACAAATGGCTCTTTCCGAGGTGCAAAATTTGGCCGCAATTATCGGAAACAATGCTCTCACAATTAGCAAGGTATTTTCTTTTTCTTCTTGATATAAAAAACTTGATTTGCCACCGGTTTTTTGCAATTTTCTATTGGGATTTCCAAGAGTATTGCGGTGTTCAATTTTTTTTCTCTCCTTTTTGACTTCGATTCCACGTAGCTCGCACTTGTTGTATATCTATATATTGTGATCCAATGTTGTCCAGCTTTGCAACTGCGACACACGACCGAGATTTCTAATCAGCTGTCAAATAATTTCTATCAGACATTACTTTCTTTAGATGATAATTGCTTTGACCCTGTTTTTTTTAATGTTTTTTTTCACGTCCTTGCGAAGTTTAAATCTCTCCTCGTCATTCCTCCCACCATTATTTGTGTGAGTGAAATAATTGAAAATAAGTCGAATCGGTTTTTGATTTTTCTTTTTTTGATTTTAAGATTGAACACGGTGTCAGTATGTACGGAGCACCAGGCAGCAACTGTACGACGAGTACTCGCCGCTCGGACTACAATCCCTGGAGTTGCGATCTATTCGTCGGCAATTCCAGTATTAAAGTAAGTCACCCCTTTTTTCTTTTTATTTATTTTCCTTTTTTGATTCAAAAAAAATTTTAATTTTCAGGGAAATGTTGACGATGAGGAGAGTCAGGACTTTAACAATTCGATGGTGAACGATTTGGTGGCGAAAATTCTTGACGATGATTCAACAGTGGGCGATGACGTCTTCATGGGTCGTTACGTTAATCCATCGTTGCGGTATTATTCAGACGCTCAAATGTCCCATTTTTCACAAGCAACATCACAGCAAATGAATAAAATCCGACCCAGCAATGATCCGAGACAATATCAGTATCAATCCAAGAGGATGACGACCGATATTCCCGGTATTATCGAAAGTGAACGTAATATCGGCAATATTTGCGGTGGACTGAATACCCTAAGTCTGAATGTCTGTACCGGACTTGATAAAGGAAATGTTTTTACCAACGGCTTTGGAAATAATCATTCGGAAATACAGCAACAGCAGCAGCAACAACAACAGCAACATCATCATTTAATTTCTAGCGAGCAGCCTAACAGAAATTATCCCACTCCGTCCAATGGACTGTTGACAACGACCAATGGAATGGATTATGGTTCAAGATCATCAAATTGGACCGAATGTCCCAAGGATTTATTTGAAAGTTATCAACAGCAGCAAGTGCAGTCCTGTCCAAATACAGATTACAATTTTAACGTCGCTCGCAATTTAACTCTGGATTCACCGAAAAATTGCACAACATTAAATGATATGCAATTACATTGTAACGTGGGACAGAATTTACGTACTGGAAATCTAATGCACAATGTTCATGAGACATATAATTTGACTAATGGCCAATCCTATAGACCAAGTTCAGCAATGACTGATCTAAGCGCAGATTCTGGATTTTTGTCAAATTCACCGTTACAGCATTTTTCACCTGCCGATTCAGCACTACAGAGCTGTTTTACAAATAATTTTCCCCGCACTAATTACGAAGATTATAAAGAAATTCACGATGTGAGTAATAATGTTAATAATGATCAGCAAATATTCTTCAATCATCAAAGTGGTGGCTATAAACAGGAGAGATTACCGGAGCAAAATTACAAACGTTTCTTGAATCGCTATCCAATTGGTAACGATTATTCAATGATGTCAACAACCACCAATGATTATGAAACAATTGCCGTGAATCAAGAGCAGCAGAGGATTGATAATAATCTCTTAAAAATGCTAAGTCCAAAGGGAAAATCACGAGAAAAAGTTGTTTACTCGCCAATTAATTTACCACGTAATATCACTGCTCGCAATACTCTGGAACAACAGGCGGGAAAATATAATTATCAACCAGCAAATAATTATCAACGATTCATCACCAATAGTAGTAATACATTGAAGACACAAAGTCCAAATGCAATGAACTATCCAAATGGTTTGAAGCGTGCCGGCACACCATCGGGAGCTACGTATAAAATGAAAGGATTTGACATCACTAATGGAATTTCATTTTCAGCTAATCATTTGTCGCAACAATTGCAAGGTGCCAGTGTGGATAGTAATGTATTGAATCGTATTGCGAAACAACGTCAACAACGCGCCGCCAAGGGAATGTCAACGGTTCCATCGGCTGATGTTCTATTCAAGGGTCTAATGCAAGGAGCAACTGGAACGCCAATATTTCCTTCCGTGATGCCAATGCCACTTCCAATACCAGTTCCACCACATCATCCAATGTCTGTTTTGTTTGAGGGTTTAAATATGCGCAATGGAAATGGTTCAGTGAAACGTACGGGACCATCCAAGACATTACATTTAAGATTGGAACAAACTTATGAGCAATTCAAACAATTGGAGAAGGAACGAAAGAAATGTGAGGCTGGACTAGCTGCACATTTTCCTGGGAAGAAAGTGACGAGTGCTAATAATATACCGACACCACGTCTTCAGGGAAGTCCATCGAGAGTTGATCGATTGATTGTTGATCATATGCGAGAGCATGCGCGTGTTATTACACTTATTGCCAAAGTAAGTTCATTTTTTTTTAAATAATTTACTTTCGAGATGAAATTTGAATTCAAAAATATAATTTTTTGTGAAAAGAATTATAATTCAATTAAAATTATAATTTATTGAAAAAAAATTCTAAATTGAAATTATAATTAGAAAATAGAAATTATAAAAAAAAAACTTTAAAAAATTTAAAAATAATTAATTAAAAAGAAATATAATAAAAATAAAAATTGAGTTTAAAATTATAATTAATTTAATTCAAATTTTAATTAATTATATTAAAATTGCAATTAATTCAATTCAAATTATAATTGATTCATTAAAAATTATAATAATTTCAATTCAAATTGCAACTAATTACATTAATGTTATAATTAATTCAATTATTATAATTTTAAGTTTAAATTTGAAGTTTAATTTAATTTTAATTGAAATTATAATTTTTACAATCGTTGGGAATCATTGGATCTTGCGATTTATTTTATACGAAATATTTTTATTTTAACTTTTTCAAAATCTTGATTATTTTAGAAGCAAAATTCCAAACGATTCAAATACTTGACAATTTATTTAATTTTAAAAGGCAAGAAAGATAATGCAATAAATATTTCAATTTTAATTCAATTTTTTTCAAATCAGATTAAAAACTAAAGAAAATGAAGGGAAAATTTTAGTTTTAATTCGATTCTTTTCAATTTTAAATCAAATTAAATGCTCAGTCAAAACTTTATTTTTAATTCATTTTTTTTAAATTTCAAATGAAGTTAAATGCACTAAAAATTTCAATTTTAATTTTTTTTTTTTAAGTTAGATTAAAAACTAAAGAAGATGAAGGAAAATGTTAGTTTTAATTCGATTTTTTAAAATTTCAAATCAAATAAAAGAACCAAAAAATAAATAAATGAATGCAATAAATATTTTTAATTTCAATTCAATTTTTTCCGAATCAGACTAAAAACCAAAGAAAATGCAGTTAAAATTTAAGCTTTAATTCAATTTTTTTCAATTTCAAATAAAATAAAAAAAAAATAAAATAAATGCAATAAAAAATTTTATTATTTTAAATTCAATTTTCTTGCTATTTCAATTCAAATTAAAATCCAAAGAAAGTGCAAGAAAAATTCTAATTTCAATTCGAAAATAAAAAATGATTGTCAACGGTTTGAATAATTAAAAGTGAATAAACTAATAATTGTAAAACTACAAATATTGATCTAAATTAATGAATGAAAATTAAATTATACAAAATTTTGTTATGTCGATTGAGAGAAATAATGAATTTTTCTAAAAATTTCAGTTAAGAAATAAAAAATTATTAAACGTTTTCAAATTAACATTTAAATTTCTGTCTTTAAAATTTTTGTAACAGATAATAATTATTTGTTATATTGAAGTTTATGTGAAAACAATTTCTGTTTTCTTGATTTTCAAATATTCCAGTTTTTGAAAACCATTACACTGGTGCGTCGTCTGCTGAAGGTAATTTATTTACAATATTTGAAAAAGTTATTGTCAATAATACAAAATTTCGTTATTGAAATATTGACAAAAGTTCGTGTATATTATATTAATTAGATTAATAATTTCTTCAATAAGTATAATTATTCGTAATATCAACTTTATACTATTTAAATATTAATTCAAAGGCCATGTGATACATTCTAATGGAATTGTGTTCGAGTTTATAACTTTTCACGGTCTCTTAACAAATGAAAATATTGTTGTCTTTAAAATAGAAATATTGAAATTAGAAAAAACTTTTCAAGTAGCAATTATAACAATATTAAATATTTATTGTTTGCAAAAATGCATTTTTTAGAAAAAATTATTTCTGTTTTACTTTTTCTATTTGTTTTAACACTTTGTTATTTTGCTACTTTATATATTTTTTTTTTGCTTTTTTGAAGTGAAAATAATTAATAATTAAGAAAAGATCAATAAAAAAATATTTTTTCTTTTTTGGAAAACGCATTTTTTGCCAGTATATGAAAAAAATTTTTTGTAAAATTATCACTAACAGTTGCAATATATTTTTAGAGATATGTATTTTTTGTTGGTAAGTTCATAAAAATTACAAAATGGCTCTGAACAAATGTAGTATAATTTTTTTAGGTTCATTTTTATGTCTCAAATGTATGTCACATGTCCTTCATTGAAATATAAACGTGAAAATATTAAAACGTCAATTATGAATGTTATTAAATGGCAGTTTTTTAAAAAAATATTTTCTATTAAAATTTGTTTCTTTACTTCTTTAATAATTAATATTAAAAAAAATTAGAATTTCTATTTATTTAATATTATTTTATTTATTTATGGACGGGAAAAACAATCAATGCTATAATAATTGTCATGCAGAGGGTTTTTAAAAAATTATCCTGTATTGCGAAAAATAATAATGACCCTTTTTGACAGATGGAACGCTTGCGAGGAGCCTCAATGCATCAGAGAATTCACAAAGCAATGGAACAGTGGTTGGAGACGATCAAAGTAGTGCAAGAATGTCGAAGACAAGAAATCACCAATGCTGCAAAACGCCAAAAGGACATGCCGTGCATGGCGCTACACGACGACAGAGGTGAGTAAAACATTCAAAAAAAAAAACAAAAAAAAGAAATTTCTATTTGAAGCGTTAGATTTAGTTTTTTATTTAACAATTTTACGAATTTTATCAATTAAACAATTCTATCAACTATTATTATCTTTTGCAATATCAATTATTTTTTATTTGATATTATTTCAAAAAAACTATCAAATTTTATTATCAATTTAAATTTTGTTTGCAATATGATAGTAAATTTAAAAATCCTGAAATAAAATTTTATCGATACTCTAATTATAAACAAATTAAAGATTTTTAATTGTTTTGAATTCTATTTTTGAATGTGAAAAAAGATTTTGTTTTCAATACTTCAATTACCAATAATTTTAATATTAATTTATTAATTTAAAAAATTGTTTTTTCGGCAGAAATTTTACAAGTGCTTTTTTATTATTTTCAGAAATTTTGGCCCTGGCACAAAGTATTCGCAATTTAACAAAGGCATCACGCCTCGCTAGAACCGGTATGTATAATGCAATGCAAGCAACACTTCTTTGTGATATGGAGATTGAGAAAAAAATTGTTGACACATCAAAAGACGCGATTGTCACACTAAAGTCATGTGAGCAAACAACATCAATTGATGTCAACACAGAATCAACAGATCGCATTTAGCAAATTCGCGAAATTTTTCTAAATCAAGAACACTATAATTCTTGATTTTCTCGATAAATTTTATTTTTTATTTATCGAGAACAATAATGACGATTTAATTTTCAATTTTTTTTCCCATTGAAATCACCTCTCGATCAGCAATCAACTTTTTGACACCTATATAAATGCAATTTATCGCTTTTTCAAACTCTTAAAAAAATAAATAAATAACAATTTCTTAATGTGCACAAAAAAAATCGATGAGAGCGTTTGAAAATAGTAAAAAAAGGATTTTTTCGTGATAAGCGATTATATAATTAAATCGCGATCTGCATTTTTTTTTTAAATAGAAAATTATTTGATTTTCTATGAAATGTCCGAGACTTCCAGGATGGAACTGAATAACTAGAGACTTTCTTCCACATCTTTAAACGCCTTTTAAAGACCAGCCGAGTGGAAGGGGCATAATAATATTAATAATAATAATTTTTATCAAAGTTAATATACGATAATCACCGAAAATCATCGTCCTCGCTCACTCGATCCCGTCGCATACCCGTTTCTTCAGCAACTCCGACTATTTGCTTAGATAGAGATTACGGGTCGAGAGATCTAGACTAAAAATTTTACGAGTGTGTTAGTTGAGAATGCTAGATAACAATTTTCTTAGAATAGTTCAATGTGGCCTTCCTTAAGTGTGTGACCCAAATGTGTGTCAAGTAGCCCAAAAGAAGATACAATTTCTTGTTTTAAAAAAAAGAATCGAACTTGAACAAAAACAAACTTGTAAAAAAAAAGACTTGAAAAAATTTTTTAAAGAGAAACTTGAAAAAGAAACAAACTTTCAAACACGAAACGAATTTGAGAAAAAATTCAAGTTTACAAAAAAGAACTTGAAACAAATCGACAAGTTTGATTCTTCTCTCCCTGCGCAAATTGGACGTAAAAAAAATTAATATCGATGTTACGAAGCAACTCAAATACTGTCCATTGTACTTTACTATATAAATAGTTGTATTCACACAAAAATATCCGCGCGCAATTTTTCTTTATATAAAGAAAAGAATAAAAGATCGAAAACCTACAAGAAGCTATTTAAGAGAAAAGGCTACAAATACACTCGCATAACAAGTAATAATAATAATAATAATAGTTTCAGGATAAATAGGAGCGTGAAAGTTTTACTATAATACTATATATCTCGACTATATATATTACCTGCAAAGGTAAATAAAAAAAAAACTTTTAAGTCCTAAACTTAATTGCAGTAATACTATTTGTAACTGCTATTACTAATTAACTGAGAAAAAAAACCATGAAAACAGAAAAAAATTAAAAACTAGTTCCGTATGGCTGAATTGTTTAGCATTTTTTCCTAGTCGTCACTAGCACGGCGTGTTTGATATGAAGAGATTTTCGCTTAGAGAAACTTTTTTACCAGGATTTTCCGATCCGAGCCGAGTGTGAACCTTCTTAACTTGTATTATAAAAAAACAAAATAATAGTTCTTTGATACATTTCGTCCGTGAACGTTATTTAAAAAGAAAAAAAAGAAACTGAAGATAATAGGTATTGTAATAATGAAAAAACCTGCCGGCTTAAAAGAAAAAAAAATACGAGTTTTCAATTGGGACCCCGTGTTTGCGATAATTTCTTGTCGCTAATTAGGTTAAATTAAATAATAACATAATCGATAAATAATTGCTTTGTCAACTCGTTTCTAAATTCATTAGGGGAGAAGGAATAAAAAAAAAACAATGTTTAGACGGCGGACGAACTCGCTTTTTAAGGCTGCACATTGCTCACGCACTACGCGCATACACTTTGTTCTAAAAAGAAATAAAATAATAATATCGGTTGTTCGGTGAGGGAAAATTTCCAGAGTATTTTTTGTTCTGCGATTTTGTTTTCGAAGAGTCTTTAGTGAAATAATAATAATTTCTTTAAATGTAAAAAAAATTATTATTTTGCAAGGAATTTTTATATTGAAGACTTTCTGCTTAAATTTTATATTTGCAGAGCGAAGATATTTTCTCGATAAAATTTATATTTGCAAAGACTTTTTTCTATTAATAATTTTTTACTGGGAAAAATTTTCATCGAAGATTTTTTATCAGCAAACATTTATATTTGCAAGGATGTTTGACTGTAAAAATAATTGCTAAAGACTTTTAATTGGGAAAATTTTTTTTGTATTCTAAATTATTTTCTAGGCTCAGATACTGTTATTGACAATATTTTTTCATTAGTAATAATTTTTTATTCTCAAATAATTTTCATGGGTAAAGATTTGTTAACGATTTTTTTATTGTCAAATAGTTTTTATTGGTGAAGATAACTTTTTACATACTGATAAATGCTCTTTATTTACAAAATTTTTGTTTTTAGTAAACGAAGATTAATTGGCAAAAATTATTAATTAACAAGAATTTCTGAATATCAAAATTTTTTCCTGTCTAACATTATTTGCATAAAAAATTGGTAAATATTTTTTATTTCAAACATTTTTTACAGTCAACAATTTTTTATTATCGAAGATTTTTTTGATAAAAAAGACATTTTATTGTCAGAAATTTTTGATTAACAAAAGTTTTTGAATATCAAACATTTTTTCTCTGTCGAAAATTTTTTCCTGGTAAAAAATTTTGATTTTCAAAAAATCAAAAAAATGTTGACCTTTTCTTTACAGTCAACAATTTTTCATTGGCAAGAAATTTTAATTATCTAAGATTTTTTACTGGTAAAACATTTTTATTGGTAAAGATTCTTTTCGTAACAAAGATATTTTATTGTCAGAAATTTTTTATTAATAAGAATTTTTGAATATATAAAAAATTTCTTCGTGGTTAAAAATTTTTATTTTAGTAACAATTTCTTTAGTGAGAAAGATTTTTTTGATTTTTAGAATTTTCGTTTAATAAGAATTTTTTAATATCAAAAATTTCTTCCTGGTAAAAAATTTTAATTTTCTAACAAACATTTTTTGATTTTCCAAATTTTTTTATTAAGAAATTTTTTATTAATATAAGATTTTTTTAATATAAAAAATTTCTTCCTTGTAAAAAATTTTCATTTTGGTAAATATTTATTTAGTAAACAAAGCTTTCTTGATTTTCAGAATTTGTTGATTAAGAAAGATTTTTAAAAATGAAAACATTTTTCCTGTCAAAAATTTTTCACTGATTAATATTTTTGATTTTCATAAGTTTTTTTATTATAAAAAATTTTGTTACCATCAAGAAACTTTTTATTAACAAGAATTGTTGAATGTCATAGATTTTCTCCGGTCGATAATTTTTCACTTGGTAAATATTTTTTATCTACAAACATTTTTTTTACTGTCAAAAATTTCTTTTCAAGGAAATCTGAAATTTTTTGCTAGTAAAAAATTTTTATTGATAAAGATTTTTACTGGTAGATTTTTTATTATCGAATGGTTTTTATTATTGATAATAATATATTATTTTTATTATTTGAAATAAATTGTGACTATTTTTTCTCTCTTTTAATTATTTTTTTTCTAATATGGTCAATTATTTTGCAAAAGTGATAAAAATTTTTTTATTTTCCAAATTTTTTTTATTTTTATCTCAAAAATTGGAATAAAATCAATAAAATTCTAGAAATTTGGAAATTATTAAAATTTAACGAACACAAAATTAGAAATTAATAAAAAAATATTTCTAACCTTTTTAATTTTAAGTTTTATTCGAAATTCTTTGAATGTTTTATAAACAATATTTGATCGATTTTAAGAAAATATTTTTACTAAATGAAAAATCAAGTGTGTCTACTTATATTCTTATCAAGAGAAATCTTTGTTTTTATACAAGTAGACAGCTTTTTGGTGTTTTTAATTTAATAATTCCTCTATTTTCCAAAATGAAGTTTCTATTTTAATTAATAAATTTTTCTTTTTTAAAAATTCATTTTACCAAAAAAAAGGGGGAAAAAATATAAAAAGAGAAAATTTAGTTATTCGAGAACTGAATTTTAAATAAAATGGAAATTTTTCTGAACTGCCGATAAAAAAAAGGCCTTCCGTCGTTAAAAATGACGGACATGTCGGGACCCCGTGTGATCGTTTCGCGAGACACGATACAATCGTTTCACGTTGCGGCGATAATAAAAAATAAAAAAATAAAAAAAAAAGTAGACGGATTTGCTTGAAGCTGTACAGATGCATATTGCTCACGCACTGTAAGCACACACACATTTATAACGCAACGCGTTCAAATCGCAGGCTGTAATGTACCAAGAACTAGTGTAAGAATCATTTTTCCATTCGTTCATATCTCAAATGCAAAAAAAAAAACGAAAATTGAAATTCCGAATAAAAAATGATTCTTATAAAATCGAAGGTGATACTGGAATGCTCCTAATAGAGGAAAATGTCTCTTTCTCATTCTTTCTTTTTCCAATATTCTTTCTAATACAAAAGAAAATCTAGCGGGCATTTCACTTTTCATCTTTGATATATAATATTATTTTTAAGAAATTTTTTTAGGCCAGCGTTTTTGCGGTAGTTGTGCGCACATGTGAGTTTTTAACTTTTTTACAATAATTAAATACTTGATAGCGTTGAAAACAAAAAAAAAAAGGGGGATCGCGATCCAGCCAGAGGAAGAGAAATAATCGTATTTTGAGCAACTTTTAGGTGGCTAGAAAACAAATAATAACACAAACATGTCCAGAATCGAAAGTTTAGTTTTTAGGCAAATTCAAATTTCGCTGGGAAAGGATTTTTAGAAAAATACATAATAATAATTAAAGAATAAAAAAACAAATGACAAACGGGATTTTGTCAAAGTCCTGTGCGGTGAGATAGTTGAAAATTAAAAATAGGGGAATATCGCTGGGTGTAGGTATTTTGTTTTTTTGGGGGAGGGAAAAATTTTTGTTGTTGTCCAGCTAAAGCGTGCAGTGCTTTTTGAGTGCTTTGAAAGAAACTTTCCTTCGGCATTTTGCAGATACTGAATACTGTATATTGTAACTGTGATAACTTTCATGCCAACACTTTTAACTATATTTAAAGTCTATTTAACAAAAAGAGTAAGAAAAAAAGAAAAAAAAAATGAAGAATCTACCTTTTAACCATTTTAATCTAAATGTTGAATCTTTTTTTTCCCGGTACGCGCTCCGCTTATACAGGAAGCTGTTCGTGCTCTATGTTTAGATGTACTTAAAAATCGGGCATGGTCAGGATTTTCGATCTTCGGAGACGTACCTTTTTCAATATATATATATATATATATAAATAATAATAATAATGATAAATGTCGTTTCATTTAATTATTTTTTTTTCTTTTGTAACACACGCGCACATGGAAAAAAGTACGGTATTTTTTTCTCTTTTTAATATTACGCACACTCCATATTTCCTCCCTGCACGCGCAAAAAAAACAACTTTTTAATAACTTATCCTGCGATCATGCCCGCACTCGAGGAAAAACAAATAGTAACATTAATACATCGTAAATTCAAGGCCTATAGATACGTTAAATATTTAGCGAGATGTTATTAAAAGAAAATAATAAGAATAATAAAGTAGGTGGTACGAGTAGTCAAGACAAATGTAGATGTTGAAGATTTGTTAGCTGTCTGTTAGTCAAAACGTGTGTTTGTTTTATGTCGTCGCGATTATAATAAATTGGTTCGGTAGAATTTTTCTTTTTTGTTTCTGATTCGGAAATTTTTTTATGGGGTTTTTTGGACTCGGCGAAATCGCAAGAAAAAAGATACTTTTAAGAAAATTTTATGGTAAAGGAGATTTTTGAATTTTAATTCATTTAATTAATCAATTAACGAAATTTTTATTTATAGTCACAAAATGATTTCGACTACAATTAGTACGTTAGGAGAAATTTTTTGGCATTTTTTTAAAAATTCGATTGGAATTTTCACTTCAAAATTTTTTATTCAAACAAAAAATTGAATGAAAATTTCATTTTAGAGAAATTTTTTGCCATTGTGTTCATTTCGATTGAAAATTACTATGAATTTTTTTTTTAAACAGTAAAATAAATTAATTGCAATTTTGTTATCAGAGAAAATTTTTTGGCACTATTTTTATTTCGATTGAAAATTAGTTTGAAAATTTGTTTTTTTATTTAAACAAAAAAAAAGTAATTAAAATTTATTTCTCTGCGAAACTATTTGGGATTTTTTTTAATTTAGATTGAAAATTACATTAAAAATTTTTTTATTCGAACAAAAAAATAAATGAAAATTTTGTTTTCATAGAAATTTTTGGTCGTTTCCTTTTATTTCGATTGGAATTTTTCCTACAAAATTTTTTTATTTAAACATACAAATGAATTAAAATTTCGTTTAGAGAAATTTTTTGTCATTTTTATTATTTCCATTAAAAATTACTTTAAAAATTTTTTCTTTAAATAAAATTAATTAATGAAAATTTCATTTTCAGAGAAATTTTTGGCAGGTTTTTTTATTTCAATTGAAAATTACTTAAAAACATTTTTATTTTAACAATAAAATTAATCAATATTTTATTCTCAGAGAGTTTTTTGGCACTTCTTTTATTTTTATTAAAAATTACTTCAAAAAAATTTGTTTTTCTTACAGAAATAAAGAAGTTAATTGAAATTTCATTTTCACAGAAATTTTTGTCATTTTTTTTTATTAATTCGATTTAAAATTATTTCAAAATAAGTTTTTTTTATTTAAACAAATAGATTTAATAAAAATTTAGTTTCTTTTTGTGAGTTTTTGCGATTGAATTGAAACAATTTTGAAAAAAATTTCTCTAAAATTTAATTTTTATGATTTTTTTTTTGACATTCTATTTTCTTTAAAAAGGATTTATTGAATTTATTGAAGTTAATTTTGAAAATTGATTTTTGATTGCGTTGTAATTTTTTACGTGCATGAAATTATACAATGAATAATTTTTTTACAATTAAAAATTTTTATTGTCATTTCTCAGAGAAAATTATTTTGCCTTAATTTCTCTTGTCAAAATTCTATAATTTTTGCAAAAATTGTAAATCTTTTTTGTATTTCAATTTTTTTCTCTAAGAAAGCTCGTTTTTGAATATTTTACTCTCTCCTTTTCGATTATATTGGTAAAATTTCACTTTTAGAAAAGTAATTCAAGAAATAAAAATTTATCAAAAGTGTAAAGAAAAGTTGAAAATAAAAACAAAAATTGAAAATTGAAAATTAAGAGAATGTCGAGGTCGATCCGATTTTTCCGATTTAAACTCAGTGTAAAAATCGCATCGACTTTGACATTCCTTTAAAAATAAAAATTCCCTCTCAACAAAATTTTTCATTTCGTCAAAAAATTTTCGCATCAGAGGCAAAAACAAAAAAAGAAAAACCGACCAATTTCGCGTACATTTGTGGATAAACTAGAGGCAAACAAAGTTTAGAAGAGAATATAGTTACCGCGTACCAGATAGACCATGGGGATTATAAAATAATATAATTGAGGTAATCAAGATGGCAAAAAAGTAAATAAATAAAATAAAAATCATTAGACGTTTAGAGTTCTGTCTAAGTAGGTACGTGTTCGACAATCCTATTTTAATTGCATGTGATATTATACTATATTAACGAGTACATATGCGAATATATGCCCGATGTGAAAGGTATGAGAACGACATCAAGTATAAATATAAGCGATTGATAAATTAATATCGAGGACACAAATTTTTTGATTGTGTGCGAATGTTTCCTGATTAAAAGAAAAAAAAAGCGCGAGAAAGAAAGAAATATTACGTTGAGCCAACGAGTGCTAAAAAGAAAACACGATTTAAGAGAAAAAAAAGTGTGAAATGAATTTCGAAATGACCAATATTTAAAAAGAAAATAAAGCTTTTCGCGATTCGCCAAGCGAATATCGAATTATTATAGAAAAAATATATTACTTACCTATTAATAAACGTAAATAGGAAAATACTACCAAAAAAAAGAGAGAAAGAAAAAAAACGTATTATAGTCAAAATTAGTATTTTGACAAGTATTGACACGTATTTAAAAAGTTTCAAAAAAAAACCCCCCAAAAAATCAACTTTTTAGAAAATATCGTGTTTAATACATTTAAAAATTATTAACGAATATTTATTTCTAATTGTCAGAATAAATGTTTCTTTTTCACAGTTCCGCTAGCATTTTATGCTTCTTTGAACCAATATCGCGATATAATATTAAAAATAAATGGAATGGTATTTATTGTTGCTGTTATGTAAAATGTAATAAAAATTCAAATAACGAAAAAAAAATAATAATGTAGGTATGTTTGATGTTTAAAAACAAAAAAAAATCTAACGTACTTCGGTGTTCCTTTTTAAACGCTTCGATGTTTGGTGAGAAAAAACCTCTTTTCTATATACAATATTTACCAAAAAAAAAAATGCAAAAAAAAAATAATTGTATAAAGTCGGAATATTTCACCGTTAATCTGTAGCGTTTTCGTGACTGACATATTTAAAATACACAAAAAGAAAAAATTACTATACTAAAAAGCCTAGAATTCAAAATGATATATAATAACTATATAAATATTAGATTTCATACCGAAAATAAGAAAAAAAAAAACGATTCTATAACTGTACCTCGTGTCGAAAAATCATCGAAAGATTGCTTATATTCGTACGTTATTATAAATATGATAAAGAAAGAAAAAAAAGAAGAATTTAGTAATTTGCGAAACGTAATTGCGTTTTACGTACCGTGCACACTCGTTTGTGTATGACGCATATGTATGTAGAATGCATATTAAATATACCTAAAAAGTTCGCTCGATTGACCGAAAATCAGTTGCATTTCACGAAATGGAAAATTTTTTTAGGCCTATTTTGATTTACATTAATATTATTAATTAATGTAATATTCGAAAATTGAATTTTTACAATTGGATTCGATCCGTTTCGTTGAAATCTTTTTGTATATCGATTTTACTTTTTGATTAGAATTATTATTTAATTATTAAAAATTATTTAATAATTAATTAATAAATAATAATAACACGTTAGAAAAACCAAGAAAAATCTGCAAATATTGGATTGATTTTTAATTGACTTAATTAATAGAAAAAATTTTTATTTATTGAAAGAAAAAGATTTCGATTGGAATTTTTACTTAAAAATTTCCTTATTTAAAGAAAAAAAATTAATGAAAATTTCATTTTAGAGAAATTTTTAGTCATTTTTTTTTCATTTTTATAGAAAATTTGTTTTTTTATTTAAACAAAAAAAGTAATAATAAATTTACTTCTTAGAGAAAATTTTTAGCACTATTTTTATTTCGATTGAAAATTTCATAAAAATTTTTTTATTCGAACAAAATAAAATTAATAAAAATTTCAATTTCAGAGAAATTTTTGGTCATTTCTTTTTATTTTGATTGGAATTTCTCCTTTACAAAATCTTGGAAATTTTAATTAATTATTCAATAATAATTAATAATTGGTAACAAATTAATAATAATGACAAAAATCAAGAAAATTTGCCCAATTTTGAAAATTATTATTAAATAATAATTATTACTTGGCGATAATATAATAATTAATTAATGACTAATTATTACCAATAAAATAGTAATTATTCAATAATTATTAATTAGTAATAAACAAAATAATAATTAATATCAAAAAGTAATAAAAAATCTGCAAAATCATGGAAACTAAAAAATTTTCTCATATTTTTCATTTTTTAATCTTTTTGTTTTTGTTTTTCAGAAACTAGTAGAAATTTAATAAAAAACAAATCGAAGAAATAAAAGATAAAATTAAAAAAGAAAAAAACTAAAGAAATAACTGAATATACTTGTCGGTCAATTGGCGGCTTTGCCTTCCAAGGTAGTTGGTAAATACATACATATTATAGATGGCTCAATGTGAAAATTACAAGTCTGGTTAATAAGAGTACTAAATACTAATGTTATATACATTATTATTATTATATAAATATCCGAGAAAAACTTTTACGGGCTAGAGGTGAAAGAATAAACACAGAAACAAATGGGGTTTGAAGAAAAATATTAACGTGTGAATGAGAAATGTGGATATTAAATAATAAATATAGAAAATTGAGAGTTGCAAAAGTCGATAGGACACAGATTTATTGAAATCTGTTTAACAAAAAGAAAAAATGAAAAAAAAATAATAATTACAATGTAGCTACTTTGTGATGTGCGATACAATGCATAATTAATTGTGTACCAATTCCCTAAAAATGAAAATTAAATGGGTTTCGCAGATAAAGAAAAACACGTATAAGAAAATACAATTCAATTAAGAAACGATAAGAGAGGAAAAGAAAAACGTTGAAACCGAGTGAGAGTGAATTTTTACGCTTGCATATCACACGCAGTTGGATGGCAGTGTCTCGATTATTCTTAAAAATAAATGAAAAAAAAGTAAAGTTGAATATTTTGACGATCGTTGATCCAATCCTGGGGGAGTAATTACAGATGTAATAATTAAGTAATTACAGATTCAGATGATGAATTAAGGGAGATTTAATTCGTTCGTGTTTTTACCAAATTTGTCGACTAAATTTACCTCTCAGTATTTTTTTCGCCCCAAATTTTTAATATTTATGAATAATATTAATTCATTTAATTATTTAATTATTTTAAAATTTACTTCTACGATTTTTGCCAATAATTTATTTAATACTAAAATTGGCTCATAAGTTTAATTAATTTAATGATTTGATTATAAAAACCAAAGAAAATGCATTAAAAGTTTCAATTTCAATTATTTAATTATACATTTTATCGATATTTATTTTTTTTGTAATTTAAAAAATCAATTTACATAATAAATTACTTTAAATAAAGTAATTAAATAAATTAAATTACTTTTTTTATTTATTAAACTTTGTAGTGAATCAATTTATTGAGTAGTAAATTTCAAAGTTTGTAAATTTTTTCCAAATTAAAATCTCTCGAGTCATTAAAAATTGTATCTTTAAAATCTAAATTAAAAATTAAATATTTTTTCTATTAAAATAAATAAAATAAAAAATAAGTATTTTTTATTTATTTTAATTAAAAATAAATAATAGATATATTCTAAAAAAAATTTTGAATGTTTGGTAAAAATTATCACTGAAATCAATTTTTTCTCCCTTTAGTACCATAAAACAGAAAAAATAAGGAAATAAAGATCCATTTTTGAATAAAAATTAGAAAAAAATCCGTTTTGAAATAAAAGGAAAATGTTTTTGATTGTGATTGTATATTTGAATTATTAATAATAATAGAATGTAATACTGATTGATAATATAAAAATTAGTCGATAAATTGAGATTAAACTTAATGTAAATTGAGGACCAGAAATTCCGTAAATTTAATTCAATAAAAAAAAGAAGAATAAACAACAATTAACTAACAAATTCTGTTAGTGTCACGCCTTATATCAAATTTTGCGTTCCTAATTGCTGCTAATGAATACAGGATTTTTACAAAATATATTATTAATTATCACATAATCATTGATAAAAAGAAAAAACAATAGCGCGTAAGAATTTTTCCTTAAAAAAAATTTTTTTTCTTTTTTTTTCTTTATTGAAAAAATGAAGTTTTTTAAAATATATAATACTAAAATAGCTTTTTGATGAATGTGAATAATTGTGAATTTATAATAAACGGAGCATGAAAATCGATATAATAAAATATAAATTTTAATAAGACCACTATTAGAGATTAAGGGATAAGATCAGATCAAAAGAAAGAGGAAAAAAAAATACGAGACACTGCACAACCGACCAGAGTACCTTATCTATTTATTTATTAATTATTAATATTAATAATAATGATAAAAAAATAATAAATGTGCATTCGTATATGCACATACGCGTTCTTTACATGATTGTGTAATTTAATCTTCGCTTTTTACCGTTATACTATTATTATAGATAGGCGCAGAAAAATTAGAAGAAAAAAAAACGAAAATATATATAAAATATCAAATCGAAACGATTTGATATTTTGAGAAATGAATTAATTTTTATTAATTACAATATTAACAAAAAGGGATTATATTATTACACGCGCAGACTGATAATAATCGGAATCGTATTAAAACATGAAAACTATATTTGCTTTTCGATAATTGGGCGTGGAATAGGGCGGGGTAAAAAAATGAGTTTAGTGGAATAGTTAACTAATAATCGTTATGTTAGCATCGTCGTCGTCGTCGTCGAAAAAAAATTCCGAACAGGCGGAATTTTTTTCTTCTGAATTAAAAATTTTCGAATTCGTAAATAATTTGATAATTTTTAATTTAGGTGATAAATGGAATTATTGTATATATATATTTATATAGATAGATGTACTGAAAAAAAACGTGTTAACACAAAAAAGTGATTTAGTGAAAAGAAAAAAAAAATATGCTCTCATCATCAAATTTTATGCAAAACAAAGAGATTTTGCATGTGATCCTATTTTTGTTCGTTTTCTAATGTGACTAGTTTTTATTAACTTCGTTGGTAGTTTAATAGTAAAATGATTAAAAAAAATAGTCTTTTCTCTCTCTGTCTTGAAAAAATAAAATCGATTTTCATGTTTTTTTTTATTTTTTTTTAAATAGGAGAGAGGGAAATTATAGAAAAGCTCGTATGTCGTTGTTCGGTTTAAGGAGAAAAGATTTCTAATGTTTTAGAGGACTGTTTGGTGTGTCAACGTCAATTTTTAGGCGCACTTTTTTAATAATGAGAAAAAAAGCGCAATAATGAAAAATATATAGATAGTAGTAGTTGATAAGTTTTATGATCGTCATTCGTTTTCCCGTAGGATAGTCGAGATGACGATCAGAAATCCTCGATGTTTCGATAGTTTTTGGCCTTCTCGCGGCGCGACGGACCTTGACATCATAGCCAAATTTTGTCCAGTTGTGTTCGATTCGGTAACGTCAAGATCTCTTTTTCGAAAAAAAAAAAAAAATAAAATAAAAATAAAAAAATGAAATTAAAAGAAGTATGAGTGAACATTTCTCAGGGATAAACGTGACAGTGTAGCATATTCTGTCATTAATATCCGATTAGAATTACAAGACATTTATTTTTATTTTTTTTGTTTGCTTTATTTGGTAATTTTTTTGGTGTTTCTCCGAATTTTCGTTGTTTGAAAAAAATGTTTTCTTTGAATAGGTTTTTTTACTGTCAAATATTTTTTCGATTTGTCGTTTTTTCAAAAATTGAGAAGGTTCATTAGTTGGAAAACTTCGAATTAATAATTTTATTTACGAAAGAAATAACTTCGAAATTGTTGGAATCGAAAAAATTTTTAGAGAAGCGCACAAGAAATTTTTTACCAAAAAAAATAAAAAACTATTCGTTGAAAAAATGGTTTTATATTCTATGAGAGAGAAAAAAAAAAAGTTATTACAATATTTTTTTCATTTCATTTAGTAGAATTTTGAATAATCTAATAATGCGAATATATCCGTTGAAAGGAGCGAGCGATGGACGTAAAAAAAAGAAAAAAACGCAGTAACGGAGAAAACTTAATTGCTCGATTTGTGGACCACTAGAACATTGTACAACGATTATCTTACAATAATATTTATCTTAAGGAAATCCAAGTAGAAAAAAAAAGAAAACGATATGCTTTATCGAGAGCAGGAATAGAAAAAAAATGGGGAGAAATAGAAGAAAAAGAGATCTCGTCGAATCGTGCGACGATCTGACAAATTGTCAAGGTGCCGCAAATTTTTGAATTCATCAATAAAACGAGATTTGTCATTTTATTTGATCATTTTCGATAGAAAAAAAATTTTTTTTTTCTCTTATTTTATTTTTTCTGGTAAAATAAATTTTTATTTTCTTTTCTAAACAATTTTTTCAATTTAACTTCGAAATTAGAATAATTACAATTCTTTAAAAACTAACATTATTATTATTTTCTGCTTTTAAATTATTTTTAGTTTAAATTGAGTGAATATTTTTTTTAAACAACTATTTGAGTCTCTATTTTGGAAAAATAATATAAAAAATTTGTTTATAGAAATAATTTCGAAATCAGAATAATTCAACGATATATTTAATTAATTAACACTATTGTCAATTTTTTGTATTGAAAAAATCATAATTATTAACGCTGGTAATCAAAAATAATTTTTAGTAAAAAATATTTAGTTGAATATATTTTGAAAAAAAATAATTTTTTTGTAAAAATTATTTCTAATTATAACAATTTTTTAGTTTAAATTATAATAGTTTTAAAACATCTCAATTATTAATGCTAGAAGTAAAAAATAATTTTTATAAAAAAAGATATTGAGTCAAATATATTTAAATTTAATATAAAATTTAATTTTTACATTATTTATTTAAAATACTAATAGAAAAAATTTTGTTTGAAAAAATAATTTTAAAAAATAGTTTTTTTCAAAAAAAAAAAGAATTTTTTTGTAAGGAAAGAAAAATGAATTTTTGTAGGAGAAAATAAAAAAGAATTTTTTGTCAGAAAAGAAAATTTTTTTTTTTATGCAAGAAAATGAAAACAATAAATGGCGGATCTTGTTGAATTTTTGATGTGTATATCTTGCCTCCGGCATTATTCTGACAAGACTTAGCTAGATTTCTTTCTTGAATAATAGAACTTTCTTATCGAATAACAAAAAAAATAATAATAATACCTAAAAAAAAGAAATAAGTCCGTAGTCTATAGATTTTTGTGACGTACTAAACAAAAAAAGCGTGTCGAAGCCTAGATTACACTATAGTTATTCTTTAGATAAAATGCTTATTACGATTTTATAGAAGTAAAATTCGCGCAATTTCGACCGGATGCTGCAAAGAAAAAAAATACAAAATTGCACATCTCAAACATAGTACGCGTAATTGAAAAAACTAGATAAAAAAAATAGATACTTGACGTTTAGATATTATAGTAGATAAACAAATGTTTTTTTTCGATGAAATTTTTCAATGTTTCTGAATATGGACCTAAAAAGAAAAAAAAGAATGATGATAATAATAATCAATTACAAAAGGCAAACAAATCAACTTTATAAAAAAAAAAGAAATGAAATCACGATTATCATACTAGAATTTACTTATTTGAATTTTGAATAATTTATCAATTTTTTTGTTAAGTATCAGAAATCATTTTTTTTTCTAGAAATTTAGTTCGAGAATAATTAATAATTTTCATTACTTCGTGAGAAAAAAAGGGAGCTTGTGGACTTTATAGGAAATAAAAAATGAGGTATTATTGCTTTATATGACTTCCGAAAAATTTTCTCCGTGACAAAGACTTTTTTTTGGGACGGGGGGTGTGGAAGTGGAGGTCGAGAGTGCCGTCGTTGTCGTGAAATTAATTTCTTTGCGACATATAGAAATTTTTTTAGCGAAAAAATGACTTTCTTGAGGGTGCTGCTGTAGTCAATATTTTAGGGGATAGTTTTTCGTTTCTTTCTCTTTTTTGCCAGTGGAATCGTTGCTATATTATATAATCCAACTTTTTATCGTCGCTATGAATAAATATATATTATTATAAAAAAATAAATATATATATATAATTGTTGAGAATTAGTCAAGGATGTTTAGTTACCGTTATAAAAAAATGAAATCAATTTTCAATGGCTAGTTTAGTCTCTCGTCATTTCTTCTTTTTCTTCTTTAATTGTATTTATATCGCTTTCATAGATCGCACGAGATTGTGTGAAAAATATTATTTTTGACGCTAAATAGGGAAAAATAATTAGTTTTGAAGAAATTAATATATTTTTTGTTCTGGAAGGAATTAATACATTTTTTTGTTCTAGAAAAAATAATTACCGTCATCATCGGAAAAGCACAAGGAAAAAAAATTTATTGTGATTTGTATTTCGAGCTTTTTTTATAATCTTGATACCAAGTGTGTGTATATATTGTTTTTTGGTGTAGGAGAGAGAACGCCAATAATGAATTTTGAAGAATATGATTTTTTTGACGAATTATGTAGATTAGTGTTTGATGATAATTTATTATGAAACTGATTACTTGACTGCCAGAAAAAAAATACAAAAAAAGGGACAATCGATAAGTTTCCTCGTGCTTTAACCGTCGAATTCAAATTTGTATATTTGAAGAATAGAATTTTTTTTTTGAAAATTGTTCATAAGAGAATTTTAATTGAAAAAGAGAAAAATAAAAATATTCGGAGAAGTCATCGCCTCTTCTCCGTCTTCCTTTTTCTTTTTTGTTTCGTAATATTAATAAAAAAAATAGCTTTATAGTTTTTATTTTTCAAGTACATAGTGCAATATTTTTAACTTCCACTAGTTGTTGACGTAGATTTATCGTTAAATTTCACGTCGTGCTTCTTATTAAGTGAATTTATTCTTCTGATATAATCAGTATTTTTGCCGCTTGTCTTTCCGAGTAGTAGCAAATAATTTCCTTTCGTGAGCATGTTTTATTTAAACTTCAAAAAAAGTTTTCAACTCTTAACGAATAAAGAAAAAAAATTAATTTTTATTTCAAAAAATTAATTTTTTAAAATAGACGAGAGTTTAAAGGAACGTGCTTCTCGATAAGAGAAAAAGTATATATTTAGTAAATTTTTCGGGTCTGACAAATGACACAATGTTTAAATAACAAAGAGGTCTTTTTTTTTAATATATTTTCCGTTAATTGTGTTATATATACGTATCTACTAATTATTATATAAAAAAACAAAAAAAAGAAAATAATATATCACCGTAACGATAATAATATTAATATATAATATGTGTAAATGATATATATCATTAAATGGGCTGTGGTAGAAAAAACCTTTATATACTCCGATGTGTATCGAGTCGAAAATAAATTATTTCCTTAAAGCAAGAAGAAGAAAAATTCCGAATTAAAATTCGGAAATAAAAAAATGAACTTAGGGAAATAATTTATTTTCGGCACGAGACACATTTTTATTATATATATATTATATCTTCAGAGCGCGACGACACTCACGTCTCACAATTTTGTCACACAACGACCACCGTGCACATATGGTACCTTATAATTATAAAAAAAAGAATAATTAATTACATATTATAATTAGGGTCCGTTATTATATATAATTGTCAACAAGAAAATAACGCTCTACCTATATTTATAATTGCGCCCACGGGCTCCAAATAACGATATATTGTATTAATTAATTAATATTATTATTATTTTATTTTTATTAAATTGTATACAAAATGCTTATTTTGAAAAAGGCTGTTAAAAAAAGAAAAATTGAAGAAATTCAAACGCCGACTGTAAAATTGAAATCGACGAGTTTGTCGATGTATTTGTTGTTTAATTCACGTCGCACATCCTGCGGTGACTGCTTCGAAGCGAACGCCTATATAATTAACTATATTGATGAAAAAAAACATCTTTTTTCATATTCCAAAGAAAAAAAATTCCGAGTTCAATGAATTAAATTTAAGAGGAAAATTTTTATTTAAGGAATTAATTGATTAGTTTTAATTTTTAATTTAAAAAGAAAATATATGGAAAATGGATTTTATTTATTTGATTTTGTTATATAAGAATGGAAAATTGAATTTTTCACTTCGAGTTCAATTCGATTTGAAAGAAATATTTAAATTAATTAATTTTAATGAAACAAAATATTTATATGATTTCATTAATATTTTATGCGGAAAAATTCATTTTCTATACAAAAGGAATCTTTTTATTTACTTAATTTTGTTATAAGAACGAAATTACTGTTAGTTTTCACTTCGAGTTCAATTTAATTAAAAAGGAAAATTTAAGTACATAAATTAATTTTAATTTTTGCTTGAAAAATGAATTTTTTTATTTATTTGATTTTGTTTTAAGGACGGAAATTATTGTGATATTTTCCCTTGTTTTTTTTTTATTTTTTTCCGTTTTTTAATTTTATTTCGTCTATTTTTTGTTTTATTTTTTGAGAAACGTAAAGTCAATTTTTATTTTCGTTTAATAAAATGACTTCTTTTTTGTAAATTTCGTTTCGTTTTCTGAAAAAGTATAGTTAATTGTAAATTTTTCAAAGAAAGTGGAATTAAATTTTGAATTTGAATCAATTTTCAGCAGATTTGATTTTTTAAGGGTAAAATTTTTAATTAAAAAAAAAATGAAAAATTGACTCTTATTGGAATGAATTATAAACATTTTTTTTTTCTAAAAGAGTTGAGAAAAAAAATGTTCTTTTATTTTTTTAGTTTTCTTCTGTTTTATTTTTTACTTTTTTATTTTACGTATTGAAACAATTTTTAAATGTTTAAAACATTTTAAAAAATTTAAATAATAGACAATTTTTAAAAGAGTGGATTATTTTTCTTTGGAAACGATTGAATTGTGACGAACTCTCCCCTCTAATAAAAAATCATCTTCTTTATTGAGTGTGCCTTTTTATCAATTATATTCATAAATAAAAAAAAAATATTCACGAGATGTTTGTACGATTTGCTTCTCTTGATAATGTGGTGGAAAAATAGTTAATAATAATTAAATAATTAATCGTTAATCTTTGTAACTATATGCCGTGTCACTGCTATACTATCCGTAATATTGTGTAATAAACGAATTTATTATATAGTGAAACTCTTTAGAATTATTATAAAAAAAATAATAAATAAAAATACGACGCGACAGCGCTTTCGAAGCAGGACGCAGAGGCGTTTTTTTAATTGTAATATTGCGTAGCTTTACTCTTAGTCCGCTAGTTAGACAAAAAAAGGAAAAGCGTTTAGATACTTGCTCAATAAGTAAAAAAAAAATAAACAAAAAATAACAAAAAAAATTATGGAAAATTCGCTTTTTATAATGTAGAATCAATTGACGATGTGCACTACTATTATGAATCGCGAGGCTAATCACTGCTGAGCTCGGATATTGACTGATATTTTACGAAGAAAGTCTTATTTTCTTTCTTCAATCATTGAAAACCAAAAAAACCAAAAAAAAAAAACAAAAACAAAAAAGTGAAAAACAAGAATCAAGTGATTTTTCTTATAATTAATTTTTCTTCGTTTGTTTTGATCAATTATTTCAGAAAAATGTTTTTCTATTTTTAAATTATGTATTCGTTTTTGTAAATTAATAATAATTCTTAATTAATTCTTTCAAGAATCTTGGTTGAATTTCGCAGACTTGTTTTTTCTCGTGAGAAAACTAGAAATCATTCAATTTTTTAATTAATATTATATAAATATACAAACTACGAAAGTTTATTGTGATAGAGATTTCAGCTTCTCGAAAAAAAAGAAAACAAATTATAATGAACTTGTGAATTATCAACTGTTTTTTGAAAAATTGTATAAGCAATCAAAAAAAAAAAGAAAAATTCTTTTTTTTCCAAATATTGTGATTAGCCCAGCCACCCAAAAAAAAATTTTGATCTAATTGTACATTTGTGATTTTTGTTAACAAAAAAAAAAATATTTTCAATTCTGTGTTTTTTGTGATAAATTTTTTGCACGTTAAGCGTTTAGGCAATTATTGCTTTTCCATTTTTTCCAAATAAGAAAAATATCCTAGTTGCTTGCCAATTGTTCAATGTCAATTTTATCGGAGATGCAAAATAAAAAGAAATAATTACGAGCAATTCAAATTTCGACGAGCGTCAAATTTAAAGGCGCTCAACAAAAAGAGTAGAGTTAAGTAAACAAAAACAAAATGAAACTTTTGAGCTTAACGATATTTGCCTGCAAAAAAAATCTCCTGATGTTTGTAAATCTTTAAAAAAAAAAACTATTATTGTTGTTTTTATCATGTGATTATATTTATCGAATCGAGTGTAAATTTCAAAGATTGAAATTATAAACTTCGAAAAATAATTAATTTTGTTTTAAAAACGCTTTTCGTTCCAAGACTTCGAGGTGCTTAATCGTTAATAACCAAATAAGTTTATATTTAGGCATTTGTGGGAAAGAATTAAAAAAAAACCAAAACGCGAAGCAAAATGTACTTTGTGAGTACTATTCTTGAATTTTGAAGTGTTTCTATTTCCTATTTATGATCGTTTGTACCGCTGTGAAATAAAAAAAAATAAATGTGTCGTTTTAGACGACAGATAACAAAAAGAAAAAAAATGAAAAAAAAAAAAATTTTTAAAATACATGGGTGATGACGATTACATTTTAACAATCCATTTTATGTATATCTTTGAACCTGCTGAAAATAATTGGCAGTTGCGTTTTATTCAAAGTGTCCTTTTCCTGTAAACTTGTTTGTCCCAAAAAAAGATGATAAATAAATGGTATCTTTCATGTTCAGATAAAAAACGAGTTTTTTATTCTTCATTCCTGCTTTCTAAATATTAATTGAAGATTAAAGATTCAATGTTAATAAAAAAGATTATGATTTAATTAAATTAATTACAGGCATCACAGAAAGACCCTATTTTCCCTTTTTTCAATTTTGTCACCTTTATTTTCTTTTTGGTGATTTGTCTCCCTTTTTCACCTTTTTCTAATCAAAAATAAACAATTTTTTCTTTTTTTTTTAAATCCATTTCAAAGTTGTAAATCATAAAATTTGGACACAATGTTAGAATTCAGTGCGTTTTATTTTTGATTTATATTATTGATACCATAACACAATTTATATATAAAAAGGCGTTTTTTGTAAAATTTCAATTTTAAATAAACTAATTAAATAATAAAAATTTCACAGGAATTTTATTATGTATTTACAAATTCTTTATAAATTTCTTCGCAATAATTCAATTATTTTCATAAATAATAAAAACTTTACAGGTTTTCAATTATTTTTATAAATAATAAAAAACTTTACAGGTTTTCAATTATTTTCATAAATAATAAAACTCATCGCAAAATTTCAATTATTTTTAACACAAATTTTAATGGATTATTATTTATTTATTTTCAAAAATTTTAATGAAATTCTTTTTAACTATTCAATTTCCTTCAAATTAATTTTAATAAAATTCTTCGTAGAAATTTAATTAATTTTAATAATTTATCAAAATTAATTTATTTTCAATATTTATTTTAATCAAATTTCACATAAAGAATTCAATTAGGTATTTAAAAAGAATTAATATATTATTAAAAAATTCATCTCAAGAATTCAATTAAATTTTCAAAAGTAATAGAATTCTTCGTATAAATTCAATTATTGTCAAAAGTTTAAAAAAATTATCGTCAAAATTTCAATTATCTTCGCGAATAATAAAATTTTTCTCCAAAATTCAATTATTTTCAAAAATTTTAATTAAATTCTTGGCAAAATTTTCTTAATTCAATAAATTTTTTTTACAGAAACTCAATAATTATGGTCAAAAGTTTTAAAAAAATTTTCAACAAAATTTCAATTATCTTAGTGAATAATAAAATTTAAATTATTTTCAAAAACTTAAATAAAATTATCGACAAAATTTCAATTATCTTTGTGAATAATAAAATTTTTCTCCAAAATTCAATTATTATTTTCAAAAATTTTACTAAAATTCTTGGCAAAATTTCAATTATTTTCAAAGAATTTTCTTAATTCAATAACAATTTTTTACAGAGATTCAATTATTTTTAATACAATTTTAATCTAATTTCTCAAAAAACGAAATTTTTCTTAAAAATTTTATTGAAATTCGTCAAAAGAATTTTAATTATAGATTTTAAAAATTTGTTGATAAAATTCTTTAAATGAGAGTTCAATTTTAAAAAACATTCAATTCCTCAGTAAATTATTTATTCTTGTATTTTTAAATAATTGAATTCTCGTAGAATTTTCTAATAAAAATTTATTTAAATATGAATTTCAGTTAAAATTTTAAATAATAATTGAATATTAAACTCTCTAAATTTGAAGTAGTAAAAATGTTTTCTAATTTGAATTAGTGACTGACTTTTTGCTTTCGAATTAGCAGATTTCACTAATAAATAGTCATTTCTACTAATTTAATAGTTAAATTTACTAATTCAAAAGCAAAAAATCAGTCACTAATTCCAATTAGTAAACATTTTTACAAATTCAAATTTAGAGAGAAAGTATAATAGCGTGAATTTTTAGAAATAATTGAATTTTGAAAATATTTCAAAATATAATTTTTGAATGCTTGAATTTTTTATACTTAAATAATTAAAAATTGTGTAGTTTAAATTTTTTTGAAAAAGTTTAATTGAATTTTTTTTTATTTATTTGATGTTTTTATTTTCTAATATATATTTGATTGAAGAATTTCCGAATAATCAATAAAATTTCGTAAAATTAAATTGTAAACAAAAAAATTTGAAAATTTTCAAAGAAATTTTTCAAAAATTATTAGAAATAATTAATTTATAATGAAGAATTTTAGTTAAAACTTCTGGAAAACAATAATTGAATTGAAGTGATAAAAGTAATTTTAAATAAGTTTCAGTAACAATATTCTTATAATATAAAATAATGATTTTATCAGTCGGTCATTTTTAATAATATTTATGAAACATGAAGATATCGATTGCTCCGAGTCGAAGACTCAAAGTCATCGATTTCTTCATGTTTTATAACAATTTTTTATTTTTTAAATCTTAATTCCTATGGAAAAATAATAATTTTTTTCTATCTAACCATTTTTAGAGTGGAGCAGAATAATTTTCAGGGCCAGGGAAAAAGTAAAAATTCTGCCCCGAAATCATGGAAAAAGAAAATCAAATTTTCGTAGGAACCCTCAAGTATAAATAAATTATTGAAATTGTTTTTTCTTTGAAAAAATAGACAGAGTTTCAACTTAAACCTTTTTTGTTTATTTTATGATTCTTTTATATATCCTGAACGTTTTCATTTGACGTCAGAATCTTTTTTTCGTATTTACAGTTTTTTTTCAATTGCATTCAGTGTACATACAGCATACCGTGTGATAAAGAATATTAAAATGATGCGTCACGCAAAAATTTTTTTTTTTCAATGTCTTCTGTTAAAAATATACAAACGAGTAAGTCCTGTTTTAAAAATGATCATTCAACAATAATGTATTTTAAGATTTATTTTTTTTTGTGTTGCTTCTTCCTTTATGCGTTAATCCATTTTTATCTTTATATTAAAAAAACTATACTTAAAAAAATTACACTTTGTAAAAAGATATATCGCTTGATGCTTTTAAAAATAAGAAATTAAATTTTTCATTCTTTGCATATTTTGTTTTTTTGATATATAATGTATACCTTCCAAAAGAAAAAAAATATTTCAAATTAAAAATTAATTGTAAAAAAAGGACATTTTTTTGTAGTTCCCTTTTCCGTAAAATTTATCCGATATTTTCTAAATATGTGAAATAAATTATTCACAAACGCATTTTTTTCTCTTTTTTTTCTTTATTTAAGAAATAATGCAATTTTTTGTCTCTTGGACATTACCATCTGCTTTTTCAATTTCTGTCAATAATGTGTGAAATATATCAGCAACAGACTGAAAGAAAAGATATTTTTGTAATCATTTTTTTGTTATCTAAAAATTCGAATTTTATTCATTAAAAATGTCCCTAAAGTTCTGAACGTAATGGACGAAATTATTTTTTTCAATTTTAAATTTTACTATAAAAAATATTGAATCATGTACTTAAAAAAATACATTAGTTTTGAATTTTTATTTTTGTGGGTAATTTATGAAAATACAATAAAAAAATATTTCGTTTATACGTTCAGAATATTTGAAACATTAAAAAAAATTCTAGTTGTATTAATAAGGAAAAAATGTCTAAACTTTAATATATTATCACATTAATTAAACGTACCTCATTTTGTTTAGCACTAGTTTCGAGAAATACAGCACGCCACGAATCGGCCAAGCGTTTTCCTTGTTCAGTAGTGACCATTCGATCTACATAAAGATCAGTTTTGTTTCCTACCAATACGATAGGTACACTGCAAAAAGATAAATTATTAAAATTAATTGCTGGACAATTAAAATTACATTTCTCGAATACAAATCAAAATAATAAAAATAATTGAAAATATAATGAAATTGAAGATTGAGAAAAGAAATACACTCACTGGACTTTGCCTGTAATATCTAGTAATTTATCATAAATGATTTGCACAACTTCGAAACTTTTTGCACTAGTTATACTATATACTAGAACGTAGCCATGAATGTCCATCGAGTACTGAGTGGGAAATATACTGTACTCATCTTGACCGGCTGTATCGACCAGTTTAACTTCATAATCTTGACTATTGACACGTGTGGTCTTTGTAAAAGCTGTAAAAAACATTTATTTATCACAACTCAATATACTCAATGTTCAGGGTAAAATCATTTTTCTTGGCAATTTATAGAAAAAGAAATTAATTTATTATTCATAATTTAAAGCAGATATCATTAAAATTATCACAACAATGAACAATTTTTTGATAAATTTTACTAGTTTTCATGCAAATGCAAAAAGAGAAAAAAGCAGAAGTAGAAAAAATAAACTTAAAATTAATTAAAAATAAATAAAAATTGATAGCAAATAAATTAATAAAATTTTAAAAATTTGATTGCAATTAATTCAGGCCTCGGATCGAATAGAAAGGGTAAAAAAAGTCGAAAAAATCGTGTTTTACCTTTTTCTTTTATCTCAATATTAACTTCAATTCTACTTTTTTTGTAAAAATTAATTATTTTTAAACTTCTTTTACGTATTTCACATATTCTTCTTCAAAAGCACCATTATTTTTCAAAATTTTAATAAAATTCGTTGAAAAATAAAATTTATTTCAATAAAATTTGACGAAATTTCTAACTGTTTGATAATTTTTTAATTAATTTTGGGAATTCAAATTTCTAAAAATGATAATTGAATTTTCTCAAAAAAATCTGATTCTCTCAGAATTTCTAAATTAAATCATTTAAAACTTGAATAATTTTGTTAAATGTATATGTTAAAAACATTTATTGTTATCTTTTCACATTAATTAAATTCTAAACACTTTCAATTTGATACTTTCTGAAATTTAATTATTTCTATAAATTACAACTATAAGTCTTTCAAAATTAATTATTTTTTTTTTTAATTTTCAACTAAAATGATTCAAAAGTTTTATAATATTTAAAAATAAATATTAAAATACTACAGAAATTCTACATTAATTGAAATTTTCACAAGTTTTTTGTTTGAAACTTTTTGAAATTTAATTTATTCTAACAATTGCAACTGTAACTTTTCCAAAATTATTTTAAAATATTTCAGTTAAATTATTTCCCTGAAAGTTTAAAACTAAATTTTTTAAATAATTCTGAAATCCTCCTGTTTTTTAATTCAATTTTATGAAATTTCGATTAGTCGAAAACTTTTAATATAATTACATATTTGAAAATTAAAAAAATTTCAAAAAAATTTGAATACAAATTCAAAAAAATAATGTTTTTCAGAATTTTTAATTATATTTTAAAATTTAATTTATTCTAACAATTACAACTGCAACTTCTCGAAAATTATTTTAAAATATTTCAAAATTAAATTATTTTCTTGAACTTTTAACTAAAATTTTTAAAATAATTCTGAAATCCTCTTGTTTTTTAATTCAATTTTATGAAATTTCAATTATTCGAAAAGTATTAAAAATATATATTTGAAGATTAAAGTAATTTTAACAAAAAAATTGAATACAAATTCAAAAAAAAGAATTCTTTCCCAATTTTTAATTATAATTTTCAAAAATCTCAATTTCAAACTTTTTGAAATCTAATAATTTATAAAAATTGTAAATACAACTCTTACGAAATTCAATCATTTTCTAGAATTTTAAGTAAAATTCTTCTACAAATTAATTCTTTTTTTAAAATAATGTTGGGAGAGTTCTTTGAGGATTTAATAATTATTCAATCAAATTTATTTATTTCAACAAATGTTGAATTCAAATTTTTCAAATAATAAATTTCTTTAGAATTTTTAATGAAAATTAGTCAAAATTGAAATTATCTAAAATTCCAATTTAAAATATTTTGAATTTCAATTATTTATGAAAAATTTCTGGTACAATTAATTAAACATTCAATTACTTTTGCGAATTTTCAGAAAGTTTTTAGAGAATTCAATTTATTATTTAAATATAAAAATTAAATTAATTATCGAAATTGCAATTACAACTCTTCATGGATTTTTTTGAGAAATTTAATATTTTTTCACTACATTAGATACAATTTTATGATTTTCCTTAATTTGTTAGAAAAATGTAACTGTCGAAATTTATAAAAATGTAAAAAAAATAAATTAAAAAGTATGATTTTCTATATTTAACAATTAATTTTTAAATAGTATTAAATTTATATTATTCTTTATATTTCAAATTTAGCTTCAAAAAAATTCTATTTCTTCAAATGTATTTCTTCTTTAGAAAATATTTAAACAGAAAAAAATTTCGTTTATTTGATCGTTCAAAATTCCATTAAAATTCACTTATAAAAAACTTGCAAGAAAAAGCCAATCATCAGGTAAAAATTTGTTTATAATTTTTTTACACTATGACAAGCAGAATAAAGTAGCATTTTATATACCGCACAAAAAATGTTATTTCCTTTCAAAATATGCAGAAGAAAAGTTGAAAAAGTCACCTTTTATTAAAAGAAGTCTAAAAATACTATCCGAGGCCTGTAAATTTTTCAGTTTCATTCAGGAATTTTCTTGTATAAAAAAAATCTTTATCGATTACGTTAGGACTTAGAAAACGTTCTCCTCTGACGTAATCAACAAACAAAAAAAAGTAAGGTATGAAACTGTTTTAACAATAGAGGATTCAGAACGCGATTCCTGTCAGGGTCTACAGGAAATACTAACGGTGGAATTATATATCAGTGAAGTTGCGTGCAAGATACAAGTACTTCTTACTGTTTTCAATAGTGGGATCGTAAGAGTCCACAAACTGTCCCTCGACAAACTGTATACTAAGTGAAGATTTTCCTGAAAAAAATACGTTTTTTGTTATATTCATCTTCTTTAGAAAATGATTAGAAATTTAATTCAGAAAAATTAAATTCTTTATTACAATTTCCTGATTTTTTCTTTCATCTAATTCTTCAAAACTTGTAAAAAAAGTTTCTTTGATTAGTCAATAGATGAATAAAAATAGTTTGTTTTGTTTAAACTCAAAAAAATGTTTTAATTTTAAAAAATAAAGAAATAGACTGAAAATCAACATACCTACAGATCTATAACCCATAATGGCTATTTTCCTTTGTTTTGCTGGCATTTTGCAGCAGTTGAGAAACTTAAGGCATACATATAAATACAAGCATGGTGCAGAATATTAACTGCTAAAACCTGCAAACAAATTAAAAAAAAATTAATTACCCCAACATACATGTAATAAAAATATCAGAAAAATAATTAGAATATTTTCATTAAAAGAAAATCGATCTAATAGCTTTCAGTTGCATTATTTCTCTATTTTAATACTTAATAACCATGATTTAATGAATTCTGAATTTTCAAATGTAGGTCAAGAAAAATAACCTTAAAAGAAACTCATGTTCCTCGATATATTTTTTCTAGAAGAAAAAAATTTATTATAATTCAGCAAAAAATACAATTTTCAATAAACAATATCTAAACCAATATTATATATTTAGTAAATTTCTTTTTCATTCCATAAACTTATTTATTTTCCTATTAAAAAAAAACTATTCAAGTCATTTATCAGTATGGAAAGAATTTTTTTTAAACTGTGACATTAAAAAACAAAAAAAAACATTAAAAAAACATTAAAACATTAAAAAACAAACAGGTCAATGAGTCAATTTTTATTTTCAAAAAATAATAAAATAAAGTTTCCATTCGTATTCTACGTCTTGGAATTAAAGTGCAATGTTTTTCGATAAAATGAACTGTCATAGAAAAAAAAGGTATATCTGCGAGAATTACTTTTTTTTCTCCTCTTTTGTTATTTTGCTGTTAAGATATCCTTGGATATTTTTTTTCCTTAATAAGTAGAGACCAATACAATGATAACGGAAGCACAAGTGAAAAGCATATATAAATATTGTTCTCACAACGCACCGAAACGTATATACACGGTTCTCTCACTTAACATCAATTGACACTAAAAATTATTGGATATTTCACAGTGTGTTGTATTATTTTAACACCAAAGAAAAATGAGTTTCATGAACGAGAGAGAAAAAAAACACAATTAATGCGCATGGGAAAAGTAAAATTTTACCCAGAAAAAAGCGTGCACACGCGATAAGGAGAATTTCTATATATGAACGTAATTAATATTCAAGTTTACATTCATAAAGTTTACATTAGTAAAATTTTAGTAGTAAAAACGTAACGTGTCTATCACGCAAACGCAATTTACAGCTGCCCACTCACTAAAAACACTGTGTACGATGCACTGAACAATACAACCAGCAATTTTCTCTTATGTGCATATAGAAAAAATATAGAATATACCATGATCTAACTATACAAGGTCCCGCCACACGCACCTAAAAAAAACTCGACCAATCAGACCATGACGGCCAGTTGCTTGCTTTACCCGCGCACTTTTAAATGAAACTAATGCACAGAAGTACAAGATTGAAAACTTATATTATTAAATTATGTTGTAATATAATTTATTTATTAAGTTTAGAGAAAATGTATTATATTTTATTATATTTATTATAAGAATATTATTTATAATGTTATATAATTTTATTTTTCATTATTTAATATTTTTGAGTTAATTTTTTTATTATAAATAAAATAATATATATAATTATAAATAAATAAATTTTATATAAATTATCAAAGAACAGAAAAATAATTTTTCTTTTTTTTTATTTATATTTAATTGTTCACAATTTTTTTCAAATCAGCCCTTAAATGCTGAAAATTAAATGTTTTATATGGTGGATTCCACGTCAGTTCAACACACTTATTTTCATGACTTGTTGGGATTTGGCTGTAATTTTGTAAATTCATTACTTTTATAGTGATAAACAACTCCACCAAATATTTTTTCAAAATTTTGAAAATTACCAAAAATATGGCATTTTCAAAATTTTTGTCTTCTTTTTTTGAAAGTGCTATAACTTTGGTCCTAATTAACCGATTTTGGATTTTAAAAAAAGGATTTTTTTGGTTTTAAGTATATTTTAAGTTAAAATTAAAATAAGAAAAAAAAATTCAAGAAAATTTTTTTTTTGAAATTTTGAAAAATTAAAAATCCGTTTTTGAAAAAACATCATCTTCGATTTTTTTCAAAATTCTACTAAATGTTAGGGCAAATGTGCTTTACATGTCCTGTAAGTTTTATCTTGGGATCTCAAAGGGATTCGGAGTAAAAAAATAAAACGTAACCACAAATTACGAACAAATGGGGCAAAATTCCTCACCTGCCCAGGTAAAAAAATGAATTTTCTCTAAACTTTGCTAAAATGTTACTATTATTAGTAGAAGTGTAAATATTAATTTTTTTTGAATTTGATAAAATATTTTTTTAAGTTATGGAGTTTCAAAATTTTGATTTTTTTAAAAAAAATATTTTTTTTTTATTTAATATATTTATTAGTAAAATTAATCAAATTTAAAGTATGAATAGTGGATTTTAAAGGGGTTTTCACGGGCTATAAGCTGGTGACCTTTTTTCTATGAGCCATGTAAGAATCAGAGTGGGACCATGAGAATTTTTGTGGAAAATAATAATTTATCATTATTTTACATAGAAAATGATGATTTATAATTAGTTTCTTCAAAAAGATCCATGGTCCCATTCTGAGTTTTACGTGGCTCATATGAAAAAAGGTAAGCTTTCGATTGGGATAGGTTAGAAAAAAATAAAAAATACCGATTTTGAGATACAGTAGAACTTGGTTAATACGATTCTGTAGGGACCGCACTAAGAATGCGTCTTATGCGGGAAAAAGTATTAGGTGGGATATAAAAAGTATGTCTTTAATTGCAGGGACCACCATACATGAGCGTCTTAAGCGGGAAATCGTATTAAACGGGATCGTATTAACCGGGTTCTACTGTATATTGAAATTAAGAATTTGACCTTGAATTTCAAGGTCAAATTGACAGAAAACAACTTTTTTTTTCATCACCAGCTTATAGCCCGTGAAAACCCCTTTAAAACCCACTATTCATACTTTAAATTTGATTAATTTTACTTATAAATATATTAAATCGAAAAAAATATATTTTCAAAAAAATCAAAATTTTGAAACTCCATAATTCAAAAAATATTTTATCAAATTAAAAAAAAATTAATAATTATTTACACTTCTACTAATAATAGTAACATTTTAGCAAAGTTTAGAGAAAATTCATTTTTTTACCTGGGCAGATGAGGAATTTTGCCCTATTTGTTCGTAATTTGTGGTTACGTTTTATTTTTTTACTCCGAATCCCTTAGAGATCCCAAGATAAAACTTACAGGACATGTAAAGCACATTTGCCCTAACATTTAGTAAAATTTTGAAAAAAATCGAAGATGATGTTTTTTCAAAAACGGATTTTTAATTTTTCAAAATTTCAAAAAAAAAATTTTTTTGAATTTTTTTTTCTTATTTTAATTTTAACTTAAAATATACTTAAAACCAAAGAAATCCTTTTTTTAAAATCCAAAATCGGTTAATTAGAACCAAAGTTATAGCACTTTCAAGAAAAGAAGACAAAAATTTTGAAAATGCCATATTTTTGGTAATTTTCAAAATTTTGAAAAAATATTTGGTGGAGTTGTTTATCACTATAAAAGTAATGAATTTACAAAATTACAGCCAAATCCCAACAAGTCATGAAAATAAGTGTGTTGAACTGACGTGGAATCCACCATATGTATTTCAACAAATTTAATAATTTTTATTTAAAATAAAGTATAAATAGTTCATAAAAATTTGAATAATTGAGGCCTTGGATCCAATAACTCGCCCGACGCTCGAAGGCACGCGCTAATACCAGTCGGGTAGCAGTGAGTGGCCCAGAGGCGCTCACTGCTCACTGACTGGCAATTGCGCGTTCCTCCGAGCGTCGGGCGAGTTATTGGATCCAAGGCCTCAATTGTAATTTACTACGCATTCATAATTATTAGTAATTTCATGAATTAAATATTACATTAAATGTATTTCAAACATTATTATTCATAAATTATATTTATATTACATATTTCTATATTATACATTATTTATACATTATTTATTTATTTATAACAAAAAAATATACACCAAAAAGGCAAAAAATGATCAATTTGATTTTTTCCCTATAAATATATTAGTTTAAAATTTCAAAAGTTGCCGGCAATACGCTAATACCACGCCCACATCACAAGCAACCAATGAGCAACTGGCCGTGTCGCAGTTCCCGCAAAAGTAGGACCGAGATCGGCTAGACCTTTTAGTTGTTAGATCATGGAATATACTATTGGCAACAATGAAACAGAAGTAAACATAACCATAAAATTTAATATTCATTTTTTACTTTTCCACTTGATTGTTAAGATAAAGTGATCAAAAATTCAATTACCTATCAATAGGTAAACATTTTTAGTTGAATTTTATTAATTTGAATGAAGAAATAAGGTAGATTTTTGTTTAAAAACTCCGACTGTTAGTTTTACCTGTAATTCCGCTGGAGTGTACACTGTACAATTTAATCTTTGACAGGACAATTGCAAAATGCAAGCAGTTGCAAGAAAAGATATTAGGTCAAGTTTACAATGAAACCACAGCGCTCAGTGCGGACAAAATGGAAACTAACCTTAAAATAAAATAATAAATATTTTGGCGCGAAATTTAAAAACTGTTTTAATGTAATTAAATGTAATAATAACAATAAATAATTTAAACACACTAATTAATTATTAATATTTATTATTTTCTTAAATTTAAGAAAATTCTTCTAGAAACAATTTAATTATTTTCGAAAATTAAAATTCTTTTACAAGAATTTTTAAATTTATTTTCAACAATAATAAAATTCTCTCTATAGGAAATAGGAATTCAATTATTTTTAATACAATTATTATTTTAAAGAATAAATTTAATTATTATTAGAAATTTTAATAAAAATTATTACATTACGTAATATCGGTTAAAAATTTTTAAAAGGGACTGTACCAGACTACTCTCATTGCAATTGGGAAGATGAAAATTGCCGCCTCACCTCTCTCTCCACACTGCACACGACTCTTCAAAATGGTAAGAATCTTAATCATTTTATCATTTTTCTTACTAAATATTTGTTAATTCTTGTAAATAATTGTTGGAAGAATGATTATTTATAAAATATTGGGTCAAAATAGTCCATACAGATATGAATAATAACAATGATTTAGCTCAATGTCGTTCAGTGAGCATTAGCAATGAAATAGCATTAAAAATTATATAGAAATTGTTCTGATTTAATGAATCTGTGTAAAAATATTGTTCCATTCTACCTATAATTATTTTCTGTTATATTGCAAGAATAGTTTTTCGATGAGAAAGTTTATGCATAACTTGTTGAAATTGTTAGTTCATTTTAAGGTTAGGTACGTCATGGAGTGAAACATTTGAGATTTTCTTTAATTTCTACTTCAACTTTGACATGATGTGAATTTACTATTTATTTGCCAAAACTAGAACGTAATATTAAAATGTCCGTTTGCTCGTCATATTACTGAAAAGTTAGTGTAATATTACAGTAATACTACGCGGAAATTTTACCGTAATATTACAGCAATTTTTATTTAATTTTTTATAACTCGTTAAGTATAATATTAATGTAATATGTAACTATAATATTACCATATCAGGCGAACATAAATTTTTTTGACATATTTTTGCAAGGTTCAAATATAAATTTCTTTTAGTTTTGTCTTTTACATGCTTTAAAAATTTGTATTAATATTAAAAATTAAATAATGCACAAAGTTGCAATAAATTTCCTTTCAAAATCTGGCGCCATATTTATTTTAATTTTTTCAACGTTGGCAACAATGACTTTACAAGTACAAACGCGTCACTTGCTTTGCGCATTCACCTAGGGTTTAACCGTCTTTCTTCAAAGATTTTTCATTAAAAATACGTTTTTTTAATGAATTTTTATCATTTTTCACCGAAATATCGAAAGTTCATTAATAACGACAGAGTATTTCTGTAGATATAATTGTGGAGATTCAATAATTCTGATAGATTGAACTCTCTGTGAATGCGGACAACGTGACTGCTCATGGTCCTCATCGTTTACGATATTGGCAAGTTTTATCAAATATAATTTAATATATTAATTTCTTCATACATTTGTTAAGTTATTACTATTCTTTTCAAAATATAGATATTTTTTATGCATGATATTTTTGTTTGAGATTTTTTAGTTTCAACATAACCTATAATCTCTTTAATAAACAATAAGTTGTCATTGTTGCAGCATTGTAGCGTGAATTTTTAAAAAATGTTTCAGCTATTTCATTGTTTGAAATTCTATTGATATAATTCGATACAAAAATAATTTTTTTTTGTTTTAATAGGCCAGAAAATTTAGAGTATGCGTGAAGAATAAGGACAGATATCATGTAAAGAAAATTTGATTTTAAAGAGGACAAACAGAATTTGGGGTGAAACTAAATGCTGAAGGAACGAACAGGGAAAATATCAGGAGGATTTTGGAAAAACTTGTATCCAGGGAGGAAATTATGCCGACAGGAATCAATTTTCTACAATGTGGTGAGTCCTTCCTATCAATTTATTTAATTACTGTGAGTAAATGTTTTAAAATATTTTTAGAATAAGAATTTTGTTTCTCTGAAGAGAATATAAGAACATTTTTTTAGCAGCTCAATTACGAATATTTTACAGGGTTGCCACAGATCAGGGAATTCAGGGAAAAGTCAAGTAAATTAGAATTGGTCAGGGAAATCAGGAAAAAGCCAGGGAAAAACAAAATTACATTTTTATGGCAACCCTGTTTTAGAAATTTTTAAAATATTATTACAATTTATTTTTTTGAAAATTTAATAAATACTTAATAAGTATTTATTACGTAATGGAATAATAAACAAAAAATTTCTTGAAGTATGAAATTGAACATTTATTATTTCTAAAGAAATTTTTATCCAGGTAGTTAAATATCTTTTCAATTTAATATCAAATGTCAAAAATTTGCCAATTTTTGGACATTGATTACAGTCTTTTTTTTTAAACCCCTTTGTCACTATGTCACTGCTATTTTCCACAATGCAAGCATTTTATAATTAATACTTTTATTATTTTACTATTATTTACTATTTTTGACACCCAACTTCCATTTTGGGTTGTCTATTATAAATTAGCGTCATATAATCTGTAGGGATTATTATTATATTTTTGCTTCGTAAGTTTGGTATATTTATTTTAATTTCTGATTGAGGCAATAAAAATAAAATTGTTAAAAAAAAATTTAATGAGATTAGTCTGAAGTGAAACCATCATTATCATGAGAAGAATGATTCCTAGAATTTTCTTCTTTTGGTGGACTTTTCCTCAAATCGTATGCACTTTCATAAATAGGACTCGAAGTTTTTTCTCTCTGTTCAGTTCTATGAAGAGTAGAACGATGGTTCATAACATTTATTACACTTTGATTAAATTTTCCCGATTTTTCTGGAAAATAAAATTTTAATTATTAAAGTAAATTAAATAATTTCTTTTTAAAATTACTGATTAATTTAAACGTAAATTACTGGTACTCTCTAAATAATCTGAATTAGTAGTTTTCTGCTAATTAAAGAGTTCGGATTCGTTTATAATAATTAAGTAGTAAGGATTTTACAAAATTAAAACATTGGTAAAATTCACAACGTTTAGATTCAACGAATTAAGAGAAAAAATGTTTCTCTAGTTCAGTGTTTATAATTTTTCCTTTGAAAAATATTTTACAAATTTTTATCAATTATTTTGAGAAGAAGAATTTGTAAACTGAAAAATTGTTATTTTTCGTTTAAGAAATATTTTTTTCAATTAATCTTTGATTTTATGCGAACTTTTCTAATTTTTATGGTATAAGAAATACTAATTTAATAGTAAAATATTAATTGAAATAGTGAAAATTCTTATTTCAGTTAATAAATATTTTACTATCAAATAAGCAGTTTCGAATAATTAAAATTATAGTAAAACTCTAACTATTTAATTGGTAAACAAATTCGCACTCTGTAATTAAAAGAAAACTACTAATTAAAACTTAGAGATTGATTGAAATTGTAATTATTTTTCAATATTTGAAAAATTAAAACTGAAATTTAAAATACAATCGTCAATTCCATTTATACACAAATAATTCTCATTTAATTCATAAAAATGGGTGAAAATAAATCATTTTTACCAGCCAAATCACTTCTATCCAAATATTCATGAAATAGTGTATCAAAATTGTCCATAATAAACGACTCCTTGCGTTCTGTATGGTCAAGAATAGTTTTTCTAGTTTCAGGTGGTTGCATGGCTCTTATTGTGTCACCTTGAATCATTTTATCGTAAGCTTTTAGCAGATATTTAGAAAATATGTCGTGATACCGGTTTACAATAGTCTTATCAGAAAGGCCAGTCTGCAAATTGAAAATAGTGAAAATTAGAGATATTTATTTAATTATTGGAAATGAACAACTTTTTCCCTCAAACAAAATATTTTATTTATAGAAATATTTTTAATTTAAAATTAAATATACTCACTTTTTTGCAACAATACAAATCTAAAGAGGTTTGAGCCAACAAATGAGAAAATGTTTCAAATCGGTGAAACAACATTGATACAAATTGAACGAAAATAATACTGAAGAATGTTACAATGAAAACACAACCAATTGGTTCGAGACGTAAAGAATATTCTTCAACGTGAATTATCTGAAAACAATTAAGATAGTTAATTAAATAAGAATTTAAAAAAAAAAATTTTTTGAAAACAATTGAATTGTTTCAAAGAATTTTTAAAAATTAAAAAAAAATTTTTTTTTTAAATTAAAAACTTTTGAAAATAATTAAATTTATTCAAGCAATTTTATTAAAATTTTTAAGAATAATTGAATTCTATCAAGAAATTTTATTAAAATTGTATTTAAAATCATTAAATTCTTTCGAGGAATTTAAGAAAAACTGCATTGAAAATAATTAAGTTCTTGTCATGAATTATATTAAAATATTTAAAAATAATTAAATTGTTTCTAAGAATTTTATTTAAATGATTGACAATAATTGAATTCTTTCGAGAAATTAAAGTAAAAATGTATTGAAAATAATTAAATTTTAATAAACAATAAACTTTATCAAAAATTTAAAAAATAATCGAATTCTTGCCAAGAATTTGATTAAATAATTGAATTTCATCAAATATTATTGAAATTGCATTTAAAATAATTAAATATTTCCAAAGAATAATTTTTATTTATGAAAATAATTGAATTCTAACCAACAATTTTTGAAAATAATTTAATTATTTCCAAGAAAATTAAAATTCTCTCGAGGAATTTAGTTAAAATTGTATACTGATAATAATTGAATTCTTGCGAAAGATTTTATTAAATGTTTTGAAAATAATTGAATTATTTCAAAGAATTTTATTAACATTTTAGAAAATAATAATGATAATTAATTATATTAAAGTTGAAAGAAGTTAACAATAATTAATTAAATGTTAATAAGTAAATTTTTTTAATTTTTTGAATCTCAAATCAGTAAAAAATTGAAATTGATATTTAAAAATAAAAAAATTTGAAATTTGCATAATAATAATAATTTTTATGAACTTATACCTACATATGGATTTTCATTGTCATAAGTGATATTGTAAGTTGCTCCAAATGGCCATTCTATATGAAGTTTATCTTTGTTGAGTTGCATCACAAAAATCATTAGTACATACAGTGTGTTTATCATTAAAAATTGAAAAACACACTTGTTCCTCAAGTCTTTCAAATCCTTTGCAACTTTTTCCTGAAAGCAGAATTTCGCAAGTTTATAAATTATTCCATCCCTAAAGTTTTGAACATTTAACCCTCACAGGCTCGAGTTCGATTTTTGAAATGCGCGCACAAGGTGGGTCCGAGGGACCCGGATGTTTCAATGCAATAAAAAATAAAATTTAATAGCAAAGTGCTTCATATTTTCCATATTTAATACAATTTTAATGATATAATTGCATAAAAAATTTTAAATATTAAAAAGTAATCAAGATATAACTAAAATTTGTTTAATAAATTTAATGAGTCATTTTGAATAAATCGAACTACATATACTTATTAAGCAAGATTTTTTTAATGTGTATTTTTTGTTCTATTAAATTTACCGATGAATTAAGCATATGTTATCACTTATTATGGCAGTTGTTGATAAAAATACCATAAATAAATCCAATATTGCATAAAAATTTCAAATTTTTAAATTGTTTTTCATAGCCCGGGTCCCTCGGACCCGGCTTGAGCCCTTATGTATGTTCGACTTTAAAGGTAATTTTTCCAGAATATTTTATAAATAAAGAATTGTTTATATTGATGAAAAATGTGTGTTTTTACGTCCCCAAGCCTAATGTGAAGTTGATTTTCCAATAATATTTTTTTTAACCGGAAGTAGATCAAAAAAACTTTCCTCCGGGTCCGAGGGACCCGGCTCGAGCCCGTGAGGGTTAAATGATCGTCAATATTTTTGATACTACTCTTAATTTGTTTTTTCTTTTAATTAAAAAAATTATTTTAAGTATATTAAAACAATTAATTCTTAACTAAATAATGTAGAAATTACATTATTTTTCAATTCAGTGTAATAATGTTTGAAAATATTTAAACTAGAAAAAAATTTTGTTCCTTTGACTATTCAAAATTTTAGCGAATATAAATTGTTATTTACGAAAAATCGTATAGTTTAAAAAAATAAATAATGATAATAATAGGTAATAATAATAATGAAAATAGTAATAATAATAATTAGTAATAGTAATAGTAATAGTAATAATAACAATAAAACCAACATTTTTCTTTCTAGTTTCTTCATCCATTGGAATTGGTTTTAAATAAGCTTCAATGACATCGTTCCAAAAGTTTTCTTCTTTCTTAATGATAAAACTCACTCCACCTTTTCCTAATTCGGCATCAAATATCCATGGGGGATTGACAATGAAGTCGGTATCATTTTTAACAGATTCCAAAGAACTTCTATCGTCACTGATACTGTCACTTTCACTTTCGGAACATTCAGATTCTTCAAATTCGCAACTAGATTCTATACGAGTTCTATAACTGGAACTATCTTTATCGAAGAAAATTTCTTCTTCTGATTTAGTGTCAATAACACTGTCTTTTTCTGATTTACTCATGGTTAAAATAACTGATTCTTTTTCCTGAATTACCGAATTGACACATTCAACAATTGACTCAGGATTATCTTCGACTTTTCTGAAAAAGAATAATTAAAAAGTCATTTATTTTTTGGTATTTGAGAATTATATTCAATTATATTCAAATTTTTTTTTAAATCCTTGTCAAAATTTCAATTATTTTTATAATTAATAAAATTCTTCTCCAAGATTCAATTATTTTCCACAATTTTAATCAAATTTTTTATATTCTTTTCTGTTTTGATGAAACAAAATATTATGTTGACTCCAACTTTAGGGACTTGAAAAATAAGGGAATAATTCGAAAATGCCTGGATATAAATTATAAATTAATTTTAAATGTATTTTGTTCGTTTAAATTAAATTATTATTTACTTGTCGATTATTTTCAGTCTTTCCTCTATTCGTGAGAGCGTTTGAATACAATGATTGATTTTCATTTCTTCTTTTGATTCCCCACTGTACATACAGCATTTAAATAATTTATCCAAAATAAAATCAATCAAGTCCTTAATTGCAGAATATTTGTCATTTTTCTTTTTATCTGCATTTTTCTCAGCGTCTTCTTCATTAATTTCCTTGAAAAATTCAAAGTAATTCAAATTCTATTTTTTCAATTATTTGAAAAAACCCATTTTCTTCGGCATTTATTATTTATTGTAAAAAAAAATCAAAAACTGAAAGAATAGATAGAATTTACTTACGGTATTAGGATTGACAGGCGGTTTGGCATCTCGAGTTCCCCAAGAGATGTTGTGAAGATTAAAAAGAGCAAAAATAATTAAAAGCATGTACATGGAAGGCACAGTGAGATAGTAAATAACTATGCAAATAAGACAGGACACTTCTCGAGGATGAAGAAATCCTGCTATTACTATCTGACCAGTTATTATAAAGAATAACAAGGTGCTCGGTGCGAGAAGTCCATCCTCAGAAATTTGAAGTACTATTCCCACTAGGACAATGCCCATGATTAATCCGTAAATTGTTGAAATTATCTCCGCTAACTTTAACTGTTGAAGAAAACAAATTTAAATAAAAAGAATTTATTTTATTATTATTTATTATTTTCATAAACAATAAAATTCTTCGGAGAAATTCAATTATTTTCCATAAAATATTAACAAAATTTCTCTAAAGAAATTAGTTATTTTTTAATAAAATTTTTTCAGCAATTCAATTATTTCCATACAATTTTAATAACATTTCTGGAAAGAATTGAATTTCTTTCAAACATTTTAATAAAAGTCTTACCTGGAAATATTTTATAAACTTTATCTTTTAAAAATTAAAGATTTTCAATTCAAATTAAATTTTTTTATTAATTTCAGCTTCAAAATTCGAAAAAAACACTTATTAATTAATTAAGTCATTAATTATTATTATTTATTATTTTAAAAAATATTCAAAAATATTTTCATTTGCGCAGGAATTCAACTCTTTTCAATAAGATTTTACAAAAGAATTTAATTATTTTTTAAAGTTTTAATAAAATTCTTTGAAACAATACAATTATTTTCAAAAATTTCCCTATATTTAATGATTTTCAATATCTACTATTTTAATAAAATTTTCCAAAAGAATTCAATAATTTAAACAAAATTTTGATAAAATTCTACGCAAACATTTAATTATTGTCATAAATAATAAAAATTTCACAGAAATTCAATTATTTACAAATTTTGTTATGAATTTCTTTGCAGTAATTCAATTATTTTTATAAATAATAAAACTCAGCGCAGAATTTCAATTATTTTTAATACAATTTTAATCAAATTCCTCGAAAAATGTAATTATTCTTAAAAATTTTATTAAAATTTACCAAAAGAATTCAATTATTAAAAAATGTGTTCATAAAATTCTTTATGAGAATTCAAATATGAGAAACATTTAATTATTCAATAATTTAATGCTTTTTTTAAGTATCTTATAATTTTTAGTGTGAATACAGGCCTCAAATATTATAACTTTTTCGACTTTTTTTTAAAAAAATACAATTTTTTTTCGATTTATTTTCAAAAATTGCGACTTTTTCGCCTTTTCTTTTAAGTTTTGCCACAAAAACTATATTTTTTGTATAAAATGCAATTTATTTCGATTTTTATAATTTTGTATAATTTAATTGAAAATAATTAATTTTTTCAAGTATTTTATTACAATTTTTGAAAATCAACTTTTGAAGAGTTTTAATTGCAAATTTTGGAAATAATTGAATTCTCAAAGATTGCAAAGAAAAATATTCATGTGTAAATTTAAAAATATGAAAATTAATGAAAATTAGCTACTAAAAATTATATTAAAATATTTCTAAAAAAAGGAATACTTATAGAATTTTTCCTTGTAGTTTTTTAAAATTCAATTATTTTCAATAATTTCAATTACATATTTCCGAAAATTCAAATACGTACAAAAAATAATAACATTAGAATGTTTTCAAATTATATTTAACACTTTGGAAAAAACAATCATGTTCAACATTTTTTATGAAAATTCAACAAAAAATTAGTTACTTTTAAATTGTTCAAAAATTCTTGAAAGACATTCAATTATTTTCGTAAAATTACATTGCAATATTTTTAAAAAACTGAGTCTTATAATTGTTTCCTTATAATTTTTTAAAATTCATTTTTATTAGATTTATTTTTGTTCGAAGATAATTATCTTCGAACAAAATAAATTAATATTTTTCAAAATTTACTTTTTTAGAATTTTTAAAATTTTGGAGAAATCATGTTCATTTTTAAAATTAAAATTCTTCATAAAAATTTGATTATTTCTTTTTATATTTTTTTAAAAATCAATTATTTTTAAAAGATTTTACCAAATTTTAATTATTTGGAAATTTTTCAATTGTATAAATTGAAAACCTATAAACTTTCAAAAATTATTTAAAAATATATTTAAAAACTTAATTTTAAGAATTTTATTATTATAATTTTTTAAAAATCAGTTACTTTCAATAGTTTTTATTAAATATTTTCAGTAATTCATCTTAATAACTTTTATAAAAAAGAACCATAAACATTTACAGTTACAATAATTATGGAAAATTGAATTTTTGTATTTAAATAATTATAAGAAAAATTGAAAATAATTGATTTGGAAATGAAGTTTAGTTAAAAAGTTGTAGAAAATATTTTAGTTTTGAAAGATTTATAAAATTATTGTAATTTTAAGAAATTATTAAATTTCAGAAGGTTTTAATTAAAAAATTTTCTAATTTTATTTCCCATGGAAAAACAAGTAATAATTATTTAAATATTTATTTATCAAAATTATTCAAGTTTTGAAAAATTTAATTTAGAAATCAGTGAAAGAGGAAAATCAGAATTTTGTTGGAAAATCAAGGAAATGTCAGAGAAATAAAAAATTAAATTAGCATTATATTGATTTTAAAAATTAGAACATTTGAAAAGAAACATATTGTGTCTTTGCTAAAAAAAATGTAAAATTTAAAATTAAGGAAGATAAATATAAAATTTTACTTGTATAGACTCCTTGCAGTATAGGCATGCAATTATAAACAACAATAACGGAATGAAATTGAAGGAAAAACTAGTGTAATTGTTGATTCGAAAAGCAGAAACAAAAGCTCCTACTAACATTAAGAAAATAGTTCCTGGTCCAATAATAGTAGCTCCTAGTTGAAAAAAAGAAAGTGTTTTTATTTTACTAAAAATATTACTAAAAAATTATTGCTTCTAGCTAGCAAACAAAAAAAAAATTACGAAGCAAATGAAAACTTATTATTACCCATTAATACCCATTGGTAAAAAATATATAAAGACGATATATCGTTATTGCATTCTCTTGTTTCCTCGGAAGTACTCAATAAATCAAAAATATTTGCCATTGTCGAAGGAATCCATCGTCGACGTTGAATGAAAAATTCATTAAAATTTTCCGGTGCATGAGTATAAGCATCACTTGCCGCAGAATATTCTACCTAATTATTAATGATTAATTAATTTTCAAAATAAAAAATAAATAGTAGTTTTTGCAAATATATGATCAAGATAAATGATACATGAAAATATTCTCGTCATTTTTCTTTAGGGAAAATAAAATTTTTCTTCCGCAAACTTGCGTGACATTTACCCTGTAACCCATTTGCAGAATAAGAGTGCAAAGCCATCGATCTTCTCCCTGATCATATTGAATATAATGTCGTGCTTCAGTTGATTCTGTGGCATATTTCCTCATAACATTATAATCCATTAGGGCTTTTGCTCGAAAGAGTGAAAAGCATCCTGGACTGCAGAGAACACAACCGATTGCGTGTTCCGTTGATTTTTGCAGCCAGTGACCTATGGCGTACTCAAATTTTTGAAACCACACAATTGGACCTAAATTTGTTGTCAAGATTAATAATTTAAATAAATATTCCATAATTATTCATTAGTGGACAATACATTAGTCATTAAATTTTTCTGTTTTTATTTTTTCCTTTAAATTGATATGCATACCTTGTCCAATCGGATGTATTCGACCACAAGCTGCGCCTAAACTTTTATCTCTTTTCATCAAATCTATCAAAGTTTTAACAGCGCTCGGATGAAAATCTATATCTCCGTCTAAAGTTAAAATATAAGTGTTCTCTGCAATTTTCGCTTTTTGCTCTAAATCGATTGGCAGTTCCATTAAATTGTAGCCTAGCAAATAGTACATGTACATTACCTGAAACAGAAAAACATTACGGTTTAGAACTTTTATTATTGAAGTTAATTTTCAAATTATTATTTATATTATTATTTTTTACTTTTATTAGTAATTAATTATAAATATATTAAGTTTAACACATAAAATCAGTTTTCTACCTGGCTCCAACGTTTTCTGTGGCGAATTTTGTTTTTGTCTTTAAGATGAACAACTAAATTACATCCACCAGGTAAAATCCATTTTAAACGTCCTCCAAAAGGAGTTGGACATTTTTCAGGAGGTCTCGCACGCATTCGCATTTTTTTTAAATTTTGCTCCACTGTCTTAACAAATTTAATGACATATTCATTTACTTGGGTTTCATTTTCATTTATGCAACTCCCTTGGCATTTATGAACGCATTGAAATGCGTCATCAAAGAAAATATGAACTGTAAAAATAAATTTTATTATTAACTTATTTAACCCTAGAAGGAGTAGTAGTAGCAGGTCCACACGAACGCTATCAGACAATCAAAATTTAGAAAAAATGAAATTAAAAATTTATTTCTTTCAAATTTAATAATTTAAATCATCTAAAAATTACCAGAGTTTTAGTAAAAACTAAGACCTACACAATGCTGAAAAATAGAGAATTTTATTTCAATTTTTAGGTAGTAGCACCTCACCCGAACGCCATCAGACAATCAAAATTTGGTAAAAACGAAAATAAAAATTTATTTCTTTCAAATTTAACAATTCTAATCATCTGAAAATTACCAGAGTTTTAGTAGGAACTAAGACCTACACAATGCTGAAGAATAGAGAATTTTATTTCGAATTTCAAGTAGTAGCACCATCACCCGAATGCCATCAGACAATCATAATTTGGTAAAAACAAAAATAAAAATTTATTTCTTTCAAATTTAACAATTCTAATCATCTGAAAATTACCAGAGTTCTAGTAGGGACTAAGCCCTACACAATCCTGAAGAATAGAGAATTTTATTTCGAATTTTAAGTAGTAGCAGGTCCATCCGTACGCCATCAGACAATCAAAATATGGTAAAAACGAAAATAAAAATTTATTTCTTTCAAATTTAACAATTCTAATCATCTGAAAATTACCAGAGTTCTAGTAGGGACTGAGCCCTACACAATCCTGAAGAATAGAGAATTTTATTTCGAATTTTAAGTAGTAGCACCATCACCCGAATGCCATCAGACAATCATAATTTGGTAAAAACAAAAATAAAAATTTATTTCTTTCAAATTTAACAATTCTAATCATCTGAAAATTACCAGAGTTCTAGTAGGGAATGAGCCCTAAACAATCCTGAAGAATAGAGAATTTTATTTCGAATTTCAAGTAGTAGCACCATCACCCGAATGCCATCAGACAATCATAATTTGGTAAAAACAAAAATAAAAATTTATTTCTTTCAAATTTAACAATTCTAATCATCTGAAAATTACCAGAGTTCTAGTAGGGAATGAGCCCTAAACAATCCTGAAGAATAGAGAATTTTATTTCGAATTTCAAGTAGTAGCACCATCACCCGAATGCCATCAGACAATCATAATTTGGTCAAAACAAAAATAAAAATTTATTTCTTTCAAATTTAACAATTCTAATCATCTGAAAATTACCAGAGTTCTAGTAGGGAATGAGCCCTAAACAATCCTGAAGAATAGAGAATTTTTTTTCGAATTTCAAGTAGTAGCACCATCACCCGAATGCCATCAGACAATCATAATTTGGTCAAAACAAAAATAAAAATTTCTTTCTTTCAAATTTAACAATTCTAATCATCTAAAAATTGTCAGAGTTCTAGTAGGGAATAAGCCCTAAACAATCCTGAAGAATAGAGAATTTTATTTCGAATTTCAAGTAGTAGCACCATCACTCGAATGCCATCAGACAATCATAATTTGGTAAAAACGAAAATAAAAATTTATTTCTTTCAAATTTAACAATTCTAATCATCTGAAAATTACCAGAGTTCTAGTAGGGACTGAGCCCACCACAATCCCGAAAAATAGAGAATTTTATTTCAATTTTTAAGTAACAGCAGGTCCACCCGTACGCCATCAGACAATCAAAATTTGGTAAAAACGAAAATAAAAATTTATTTCTTTCAAATTTAACAATTCTAATCATCTGAAAATTACCAGAGTTCTAGTAGGGACTGAGCCCACCACAATCCCGAAAAATAGAGGATTTTATTTCAATTTTTAAGTAACAGCAGGTCCACCCGTACGCCATCAGACAATCAAAATTTGGTAAAAACTAAAATAAAAATTTATTTGTTTCAAATTTAATAATTCTAATCATCTGAAAATTACCAGAGTTCTAGTAGGGAATGAGCCCTACACAATCCCGAAGAAAAGAGAATTTTATTTCGAATTTCAAGTAGTAGCACCATCACCCGAATGCCATCAGACAATCAAAATTTGGTAAAAACGAAAATAAAAATTTATTTCTTTCAAATTTAACAATTCTAATCATCTGAAAATTACCAGAGTTCTAGTAGGGACTGAGCCCTACACAATCCCGAAGAAAAGAGAATTTTATTTCAATTTTTAAGTAACAGCAGTTCCACTCGTACGCCATCAGACAATCAAAATTTGGTAAAAACGAAAATAAAAATTTATTTTTTCGAAATTTAGCAATTCTAATCATCTGAAAATTACCAGAGTTTTAGTAGGAACTAAGACCTACACAATGCTGAAAATAGAGAATTTTATTTCGAATTTCAAGTAGTAGCACCATCACCCGAATGCCATCAGACAATCATAATTTGGTAAAAACGAAAATAAAAATTTATTTTTTAGAAATTTAGCAATTCTAATCATCTGAAAATTACCAGAGTTCTAGTAGGGACTGAGCCCAACACAATCCCGAAGAATAGAGAATTTTATTTCAATTTTTAAGTAACAGCAGGTCCACCCGTACGCCATCAGACAATCAAAATTTGGTAAAAACGAAAATAAAAATTTATTTTTTCGAAATTTAGCAATTCTAATCATCTGAAAATTACCAGAGTTCTAGTAGGGACTGAGCCCAACACAATCTTGAATAATAGAGAATTTTATTTCAAATTTCAAGTAGTAGCACCATCACCCGAATGCCATCAGACAATCATAATTTGGTAAAAACAAAAATAAAAATTTCTTTCTTTCAAATTTAACAATTCTAATCATCTGAAAATTATCAGAGTTCTAGTAGGGACTGAGCTCTTATAAGCTTAAAGAATAGAGAATTTTATTTCTATTTTTAAGTAGTAACACCCTCACCCGAACGCCATCAGACAATCATAATTTGGTAAAAGCAAAAATAAAAATTTATTTCTTTCAAATTTAACAATTCTAATCATCTGAAAATTACCAGAGTTCTAGTAGGGAATGAGTTCTAAACAATCCTTAAGAATAGAGAATTTTATTTCGAATTTCAAGTAGTAGCACCATCACCCGAATGCCATCAGACAATCATAATTTGGTAAAAACAAAAATAAAAATTTATTTCTTTCAAATTTAACAATTCTAATCATCTGAAAATTACCAGAGTTCTAGTAGGGACTGAGCCCAACACAATCCCGAAGAATAGAGAATTTTATTTCGAATTTTAAGTAGTAGCACCATCACCCGAATGCCATCAGACAATCATAATTTGGTAAAAACGAAAATAAAAATTTCTTTCTTTCAAATTTAACAATTCTAATCATCTGAAAATTACCAGAGTTCTAGTAGGGACTGAGCCCTAAACAATCCTGAAGAATAGAGAATTTTATTTCAATTTTTAAGTAACAGCAGGTCCACCCGTACGCCAACAGACAATCAAAATTTGGTAAAAACGAAAATAAAAATTTATTTTTTCGAAATTTAGCAATTCTAATCATCTGAAAATTACCAGAGTTCTAGTAGGGACTGAGCCCAACACAATCCCGAATAATAGAGAATTTTATTTCAATTTTTAAGTAACAGCAGGTCCACCCGTACGCCATCAGACAATCAAAATTTGGTAAAAACGAAAATAAAAATTTATTTCTTCGAAATTTAGCAATTCTAATCATCTGAAAATTACCAGAGTTCTAGTAGGGACTGAGCAATAAACAATCCCGAATAATAGAGAATTTTATTTCAATTTTTAAGTAACAGCAGGTCCACCCGTACGCCATCAGACAATCAAAATTTGGTAAAAACGAAAATAAAAATTTATTTTTTCGAAATTTAGCAATTCTAATCATCTGAAAATTACCAGAGTTCTAGTAGGGACTGAGCCCAACACAATTCCGAAGAATAGAGAATTTTATTTCAATTTTTAAGTAACAGCAGGTCCACCCGTACGCCATCAGACAATCAAAATTTGGTAAAAACGAAAATAAAAATTTATTTCTTCCAAATTTAACAATTCTAATCATCTGAAAATTACCAGACTTCCAGTAGGAACTGAGCCCAACACAATCCCGAAGAATAGAGAATTTTATTTCAATTTTTAAGTAACAGCAGGTCCACCCGTACGCCATCAGACAATCAAAATTTGGTAAAAACGAAAATAAAAATTTATTTCTTCGAAATTTAGCAATTCTAATCATCTGAAAATTACCAGAGTTCTAGTAGGGACTGAGCCCTAAACAATCCTGAAGAATAGAGAATTTTATTTCGAATTTCAAGTAGTAGCACCATCATCCGAATGCCATCAGACAATCAAAATTTGGTAAAAATGAAAATAAAAATTTATTTTTTCTAAATTTAGCAATTCTAATCATCTGAAAATTACCAGAGTTCTGGTAGGGACTGAGCCCTAAACAATCCTGAAGAATAGAGAATTTTATTTCGAATTTCAAGTAGTAGCACCATCACCCGAATGCCATCAGACAATCATAATTTAGTAAAAACGAAAATAAAAATTTATTTCTTCCAAATTTAAGAATTTTAATCGTCTGAAAATTACCAGAGTTCTAGTAGGGACTGAGCCCTAAACAATCCCGAAGAAAAGAGAATTTTATTTCAATTTTTAAGTAACAGCAGGTCCACCCGTACGCCATCAGACAATCAAAATTTGGTAAAAACGAAAATAAAAATTTATTTCTTCAAAATTTAACAATTCTAATCATCTGAAAATTATCAGAGTTCTAGTAGGGACTAAGCCCTAAACAATCCTGAAGAATAGAGAATTTTATTTCGAATTTTAAGTAGTAGCACCATCACCCGAATGCCATCAGACAATCATAATTTGGTAAAAACGAAAATAAAAATTTATTTCTTTCAAATTTAACAATTCTAATCATCTGAAAATTACCAGAGTTCTAGTAGGGACTGAGCCCTAAACAATCCCGAAGAATAGAGAATTTTATTTCAATTTTTAAGTGACAGCAGGTCCACCCGTACGACATCAGACAATTAAAATTTGGTAAAAACGAAAATAAAAATTTATTTCTTCGAAATTTAGCAATCCTAATCATCTGAAAATTACCAGAGTTCTGGTAGGGACTGAGCCCTACACAATCCCGAAGAATAGAGAATTTTATTTCAATTTTTAAGTAACAGCAGGTCCACCCGTACGCCATCAGACAATCAAAATTTGGTAAAAACGAAAATAAAAATTTATTTCTTTGAAATTTAGCAATTCTAATCATCTGAAAATTACCAGAGTTCTAGTAGGGACTGAGCCCAACACAATCCTGAAGAATCGAGAATTTTATTTCGAATTTTAAGTAGTAGCACCATCACCCGAATGCCATCAGACAATCATAATTTGGTAAAAACGAAAATAAAAATTTATTTCTTTCAAATTTAACAATTCTATTCATCTGAAAATTACCAGAGTTCTAGTAGGGACTGAGCCCAACACAATCCCGAAGAATAGAGAATTTTATTTCAATTTTTAAGTAACAGCAGGTCCACCCGTACGCCATCAAACAATCAAAATTTGGTAAAAACGAAAATAAAAATTTATTTTTTCGAAATTTAGCAATTCTAATCATCTGAAAATTACCAGAGTTCTAGTAGGGACTGAGCCCAACACAATCCTGAAGAATCGAGAATTTTATTTCGAATTTTAAGTAGTAGCACCATCACCCGAATGCCATCAGACAATCATAATTTGGTAAAAACGAAAATAAAAATTTATTTCTTTCAAATTTAACAATTCTAATCATCTGAAAATTACCAGAGTTCTAGTAGGGACTGAGCCCTAAACAATCCCGAAGAATAGAGAATTTTATTTCAATTTTTAAGTAACAGCAGGTCCACCCGTACGCCATCAGACAATCAAAATTTGGTAAAAACGAAAATAAAAATTTATTTCTTCGAAATTTAGCAATTCTAATCATCTGAAAATTACCAGAGTTCTAGTAGGGACTGAGCCCTACACAATTCCGAAGAAAAGAGAATTTTATTTCAATTTTTAAGTAACAGCAGGTCCACCCGTACGCCATCAGACAATTAAAATTTGGTAAAAACGAAAATAAAAATTTATTTTTTCTAAATTTAGCAATTCTAATCATCTGAAAATTACCAGAGTTCTAGTAGGGACTGAGCCCTAAACAATCCTGAAGAATAGAGAATTTTATTTCGAATTTCAAGTAGTAGCACCATCATCCGAATGCCATCAGACAATCAAAATTTGGTAAAAATGAAAATAAAAATTTATTTTTTCTAAATTTAGCAATTCTAATCATCTGAAAATTACCAGAGTTCTAGTAGGGACTGAGCCCTAAACAATCCTGAAGAATAGAGAATTTTATTTCGAATTTCAAGTAGTAGCACCATCACCCGAATGCCATCAGACAATCATAATTTAGTAAAAACGAAAATAAAAATTTATTTCTTCCAAATTTAAGAATTTTAATCGTCTGAAAATTACCAGAGTTCTAGTAGGGACTGAGCCCTAAACAATCCCGAATAATAGAGAATTTTATTTCAATTTTTAAGTAACAGCAGGTCCACCCGTACGCCATCAGACAATCAAAATTTGGTAAAAACGAAAATAAAAATTTATTTTTTCGAAATTTAGCAATTCTAATCATCTGAAAATTACCAGAGTTCTAGTAGGGACTGAGCCCAACACAATCCTGAAGAATCGAGAATTTTATTTCGAATTTTAAGTAGTAGCACCATCACCCGAATGCCATCAGACAATCATAATTTGGTAAAAACGAAAATAAAAATTTATTTCTTTCAAATTTAACAATTCTAATCATCTGAAAATTACCAGAGTTCTAGTAGGGACTGAGCCCTAAACAATCCCGAAGAATAGAGAATTTTATTTCAATTTTTAAGTAACAGCAGGTCCACCCGTACGACATCAGACAATTAAAATTTGGTAAAAACGAAAATAAAAATTTATTTCTTCGAAATTTAGCAATTCTAATCATCTGAAAATTACCAGAGTTCTGGTAGGGACTGAGCCAAACACAATCCCGAAGAATAGAGAATTTTATTTCAATTTTTAAGTAACAGCAGGTCCACCCGTACGACATCAGACAATTAAAATTTGGTAAAAACGAAAATAAAAATTTATTTTTTCGAAATTTAGCAATTCTAATCATCTGAAAATTACCAGAGTTCTAGTAGGGACTGAGCCCAACACAATCCTGAAGAATCGAGAATTTTATTTCGAATTTTAAGTAGTAGCACCATCACCCGAATGCCATCAGACAATCATAATTTGGTAAAAACGAAAATAAAAATTTATTTCTTTCAAATTTAACAATTCTAATCATCTGAAAATTACCAGAGTTCTAGTAGGGACTGAGCCCTAAACAATCCCGAAGAATAGAGAATTTTATTTCAATTTTTAAGTAACAGCAGGTTCACCCGTACGCCATCAGACAATCAAAATTTGGTAAAAACGAAAATAAAAATTTATTTCTTCGAAATTTAGCAATTCTAATCATCTGAAAATTACCAGAGTTCTAGTAGGGACTGAGCCCTAAACAATCCTGAAGAATAGAGAATTTTATTTCGAATTTCAAGTAGTAGCACCATCACCCGAATGCCATCAGACAATCATAATTTGGTAAAAACGAAAATAAAAATTTATTTCTTTCAAATTTAACAATTCTAATCATCTGAAAATTACCAGAGTTCTAGTAGGGACTGAGCCCTAAACAATCCCGAAGAATAGAGAATTTTATTTCGAATTTCAAGTAGTAGCACCATCACCCGAATGCCATCAGACAATCATAATTTAGTAAAAACGAAAATAAAAATTTATTTCTTCAAAATTTAACAATTCTAATCATCTGAAAATTATCAGAGTTCTAGTAGGGACTAAGCCCTAAACAATCCTGAAGAATAGAGAATTTTATTTCGAATTTTAAGTAGTAGCACCATCACCCGAATGCCATCAGACAATCATAATTTGGTAAAAACGAAAATAAAAATTTATTTCTTCCAAATTTAAGAATTTTAATCGTCTGAAAATTACCAGAGTTCTAGTAGGGACTGAGCCCTAAACAATCCCGAAGAAAAGAGAATTTTATTTCAATTTTTAAGTAACAGCAGGTCCACCCGTACGCTATCAGACAATCAAAATTTGGTAAAAACGAAAATAAAAATTTATTTCTTCAAAATTTAACAATTCTAATCATCTGAAAATTATCAGAGTTCTAGTAGGGACTAAGCCCTAAACAATCCTGAAGAATAGAGAATTTTATTTCGAATTTTAAGTAGTAGCACCATCACCCGAATGCCATCAGACAATCATAATTTGGTAAAAACGAAAATAAAAATTTCTTTCTTTCAAATTTAACAATTCTAATCATCTGAAAATTACCAGAGTTCTAGTAGGGACTGAGCCCTAAACAATCCCGAAGAATAGAGAATTTTATTTCAATTTTTAAGTAACAGCAGGTCCACCCGTACGACATCAGACAATTAAAATTTGGTAAAAACGAAAATAAAAATTTATTTCTTCGAAATTTAGCAATCCTAATCATCTGAAAATTACCAGAGTTCTGGTAGGGACTGAGCCCTACACAATCCCGAAGAATAGAGAATTTTATTTAAATTTTTAAGTAACAGCAGGTCCACCCGTACGCCATCAGACAATCAAAATTTGGTAAAAACGAAAATAAAAATTTATTTCTTTGAAATTTAGCAATTCTAATCATCTGAAAATTACCAGAGTTCTAGTAGGGACTGAGCCCTAAACAATCCCGAAGAATAGAAAATTTTATTTCAATTTTTAAGTAACAGCAGGTCCACCCGTACGCCATCAGACAATCAAAATTTTGTAAAAACGAAAATAAAAATTTATTTCTTTGAAATTTAGCAATTCTAATCATCTGAAAATTACCAGACTTCCAGTAGGGACGGAGCCCAACACAATCCCGAAGAATAGAGAATTTTATTTCAATTTTTAAGTAACAGCAGGTCCACCCGTACGCCATCAGACAATCAAAATTTGGTAAAAACGAAAATAAAAATTTATTTCTTCGAAATTTAGCAATTCTAATCATCTGAAAATTACCAGAGTTCTAGTAGGGACTGAGCCCTAAACAATCCCGAATAATAGAGAATTTTATTTCAATTTTTAAGTAACAGCAGGTCCACCCGTACGCCATCAGACAATCAAAATTTGGTAAAAACGAAAATAAAAATTTATTTTTTCGAAATTTAGCAATTCTAATCATCTGAAAATTACCAGAGTTCTAGTAGGGACTGAGCCCAACACAATCCTGAAGAATCGAGAATTTTATTTCGAATTTTAAGTAGTAGCACCATCACCCGAATGCCATCAGACAATCATAATTTGGTAAAAACGAAAATAAAAATTTATTTCTTTTAAATTTAACAATTCTAATCATCTGAAAATTACCAGAGTTCTAGTAGGGACTGAGCCCTAAACAATCCCGAAGAATAGAGAATTTTATTTCAATTTTTAAGTAACAGCAGGTCCACCCGTACGACATCAGACAATTAAAATTTGGTAAAAACGAAAATAAAAATTTATTTCTTCGAAATTTAGCAATTCTAATCATCTGAAAATTACCAGAGTTCTGGTAGGGACTGAGCCAAACACAATCCCGAAGAATAGAGAATTTTATTTCAATTTTTAAGTAACAGCAGGTCCACCCGTACGCCATCAGACAATCAAAATTTGGTAAAAACGAAAATAAAAATTTATTTCTTTCAAATTTAACAATTCTAATCATCTGAAAATTACCAGAGTTCTAGTAGGGACTGAGCCCTACACAATCCTTAAGAATAGAGAATATTATTTCGAATTTTAAGTAGTAGCACCATCACCCGAATGCCATCAGACAATCATAATTTGGTAAAAACGAAAATAAAAATTTATTTCTTTCAAATTTAACAATTCTAATCATCTGATAATTACCAAAGTTCTAGTAGGGACTGAGCCCTAAACAATCCCGAAGAATAGAAAATTTTATTTCAATTTTTAAGTAACAGCAGGTCCACCCGTACGCCATCAGACAATCATAATTAGGTAAAAGCAAAAATAAAAATTTATTTCTTTCAAATTTAACAATTCTAATCATCTGAAAATTACCAGAGTTCTAGTAGGGACTAAGCCCTAAACAATCCTGAAGAATAGAGAATTTTATTTCGAATTTTAAGTAGTAGCACCATCACCCGAATGCCATCAGACAATCATAATTTGGTAAAAACGAAAATAAAAATTTATTTCTTTCAAATTTAACAATTCTAATCATCTGAAAATTACCAGAGTTCTAGTAGGGACTGAGCCCTAAACAATCCCGAAGAATAGAGAATTTTATTTCGAATTTCAAGTAGTAGCACCATCACCCGAATGCCATCAGACAATCATAATTTAGTAAAAACGAAAATAAAAATTTATTTCTTCAAAATTTAACAATTCTAATCATCTGAAAATTATCAGAGTTCTAGTAGGGACTAAGCCCTAAACAATCCTGAAGAATAGAGAATTTTATTTCGAATTTTAAGTAGTAGCACCATCACCCGAATGCCATCAGACAATCATAATTTGGTAAAAACGAAAATAAAAATTTATTTCTTTCAAATTTAACAATTCTAATCATCTGAAAATTACCAGAGTTCTAGTAGGGACTGAGCCCTAAACAATCCCGAAGAAAAGAGAATTTTATTTCAATTTTTAAGTAACAGCAGGTCCACCCGTACGCCATCAGACAATCATAATTAGGTAAAAGCAAAAATAAAAATTTATTTCTTTCAAATTTAACAATTCTAATCATCTGAAAATTACCAGAGTTCTAGTAGGGACTGAGCCCTAAACAATCCTGAAGAATAGAGAATTTTATTTCGAATTTCAAGTAGTAGCACCATCACCCGAATGCCATCAGACAATCATAATTTAGTAAAAACGAAAATAAAAATTTATTTCTTCCAAATTTAAGAATTTTAATCGTCTGAAAATTACCAGAGTTCTAGTAGGGACTGAGCCCTAAACAATCCCGAAGAAAAGAGAATTTTATTTCAATTTTTAAGTAACAGCAGGTCCACCCGTACGCCATCAGACAATCAAAATTTGGTAAAAACGAAAATAAAAATTTATTTCTTCAAAATTTAACAATTCTAATCATCTGAAAATTATCAGAGTTCTAGTAGGGACTAAGCCCTAAACAATCCTGAAGAATAGAGAATTTTATTTCGAATTTTAAGTAGTAGCACCATCACCCGAATGCCATCAGACAATCATAATTTGGTAAAAACGAAAATAAAAATTTATTTCTTTCAAATTTAACAATTCTAATCATCTGAAAATTACCAGAGTTCTAGTAGGGACTGAGCCCTAAACAATCCCGAAGAATAGAGAATTTTATTTCAATTTTTAAGTGACAGCAGGTCCACCCGTACGACATCAGACAATTAAAATTTGGTAAAAACGAAAATAAAAATTTATTTCTTCGAAATTTAGCAATCCTAATCATCTGAAAATTACCAGAGTTCTGGTAGGGACTGAGCCCTACACAATCCCGAAGAATAGAGAATTTTATTTCAATTTTTAAGTAACAGCAGGTCCACCCGTACGCCATCAGACAATCAAAATTTGGTAAAAACGAAAATAAAAATTTATTTCTTTGAAATTTAGCAATTCTAATCATCTGAAAATTACCAGAGTTCTAGTAGGGACTGAGCCCAACACAATCCTGAAGAATCGAGAATTTTATTTCGAATTTTAAGTAGTAGCACCATCACCCGAATGCCATCAGACAATCATAATTTGGTAAAAACGAAAATAAAAATTTATTTCTTTCAAATTTAACAATTCTATTCATCTGAAAATTACCAGAGTTCTAGTAGGGACTGAGCCCAACACAATCCCGAAGAATAGAGAATTTTATTTCAATTTTTAAGTAACAGCAGGTCCACCCGTACGCCATCAAACAATCAAAATTTGGTAAAAACGAAAATAAAAATTTATTTTTTCGAAATTTAGCAATTCTAATCATCTGAAAATTACCAGAGTTCTAGTAGGGACTGAGCCCAACACAATCCTGAAGAATCGAGAATTTTATTTCGAATTTTAAGTAGTAGCACCATCACCCGAATGCCATCAGACAATCATAATTTGGTAAAAACGAAAATAAAAATTTATTTCTTTCAAATTTAACAATTCTAATCATCTGAAAATTACCAGAGTTCTAGTAGGGACTGAGCCCTAAACAATCCCGAAGAATAGAGAATTTTATTTCAATTTTTAAGTAACAGCAGGTCCACCCGTACGCCATCAGACAATCAAAATTTGGTAAAAACGAAAATAAAAATTTATTTCTTCGAAATTTAGCAATTCTAATCATCTGAAAATTACCAGAGTTCTAGTAGGGACTGAGCCCTACACAATTCCGAAGAAAAGAGAATTTTATTTCAATTTTTAAGTAACAGCAGGTCCACCCGTACGCCATCAGACAATTAAAATTTGGTAAAAACGAAAATAAAAATTTATTTTTTCTAAATTTAGCAATTCTAATCATCTGAAAATTACCAGAGTTCTAGTAGGGACTGAGCCCTAAACAATCCTGAAGAATAGAGAATTTTATTTCGAATTTCAAGTAGTAGCACCATCATCCGAATGCCATCAGACAATCAAAATTTGGTAAAAATGAAAATAAAAATTTATTTTTTCTAAATTTAGCAATTCTAATCATCTGAAAATTACCAGAGTTCTAGTAGGGACTGAGCCCTAAACAATCCCGAAGAATAGAGAATTTTATTTCAATTTTTAAGTAACAGCAGGTCCACCCGTACGCCATCAGACAATCAAAATTTGGTAAAAACGAAAATAAAAATTTATTTCTTCGAAATTTAGCAATTCTAATCATCTGAAAATTACCAGAGTTCTAGTAGGGACTGAGCCCTACACAATTCCGAAGAAAAGAGAATTTTATTTCAATTTTTAAGTAACAGCAGGTCCACCCGTACGCCATCAGACAATTAAAATTTGGTAAAAACGAAAATAAAAATTTATTTTTTCTAAATTTAGCAATTCTAATCATCTGAAAATTACCAGAGTTCTAGTAGGGACTGAGCCCTAAACAATCCTGAAGAATAGAGAATTTTATTTCGAATTTCAAGTAGTAGCACCATCATCCGAATGCCATCAGACAATCAAAATTTGGTAAAAATGAAAATAAAAATTTATTTTTTCTAAATTTAGCAATTCTAATCATCTGAAAATTACCAGAGTTCTAGTAGGGACTGAGCCCTAAACAATCCTGAAGAATAGAGAATTTTATTTCGAATTTCAAGTAGTAGCACCATCACCCGAATGCCATCAGACAATCATAATTTAGTAAAAACGAAAATAAAAATTTATTTCTTCCAAATTTAAGAATTTTAATCGTCTGAAAATTACCAGAGTTCTAGTAGGGACTGAGCCCTAAACAATCCCGAATAATAGAGAATTTTATTTCAATTTTTAAGTAACAGCAGGTCCACCCGTACGCCATCAGACAATCAAAATTTGGTAAAAACGAAAATAAAAATTTATTTTTTCGAAATTTAGCAATTCTAATCATCTGAAAATTACCAGAGTTCTAGTAGGGACTGAGCCCAACACAATCCTGAAGAATCGAGAATTTTATTTCGAATTTTAAGTAGTAGCACCATCACCCGAATGCCATCAGACAATCATAATTTGGTAAAAACGAAAATAAAAATTTATTTCTTTCAAATTTAACAATTCTAATCATCTGAAAATTACCAGAGTTCTAGTAGGGACTGAGCCCTAAACAATCCCGAAGAATAGAGAATTTTATTTCAATTTTTAAGTAACAGCAGGTCCACCCGTACGACATCAGACAATTAAAATTTGGTAAAAACGAAAATAAAAATTTATTTCTTCGAAATTTAGCAATTCTAATCATCTGAAAATTACCAGAGTTCTGGTAGGGACTGAGCCAAACACAATCCCGAAGAATAGAGAATTTTATTTCAATTTTTAAGTAACAGCAGGTCCACCCGTACGACATCAGACAATTAAAATTTGGTAAAAACGAAAATAAAAATTTATTTTTTCGAAATTTAGCAATTCTAATCATCTGAAAATTACCAGAGTTCTAGTAGGGACTGAGCCCAACACAATCCTGAAGAATCGAGAATTTTATTTCGAATTTTAAGTAGTAGCACCATCACCCGAATGCCATCAGACAATCATAATTTGGTAAAAACGAAAATAAAAATTTATTTCTTTCAAATTTAACAATTCTAATCATCTGAAAATTACCAGAGTTCTAGTAGGGACTGAGCCCTAAACAATCCGAAGAATAGAGAATTTTATTTCAATTTTTAAGTAACAGCAGGTCCACCCGTACGACATCAGACAATTAAAATTTGGTAAAAACGAAAATAAAAATTTATTTCTTCGAAATTTAGCAATTCTAATCATCTGAAAATTACCAGAGTTCTAGTAGGGACTGAGCCCTAAACAATCCCGAATAATAGAGAATTTTATTTCAATTTTTAAGTAACAGCAGGTTCACCCGTACGCCATCAGACAATCAAAATTTGGTAAAAACGAAAATAAAAATTTATTTCTTCGAAATTTAGCAATTCTAATCATCTGAAAATTACCAGAGTTCTAGTAGGGACTGAGCCCTAAACAATCCTGAAGAATAGAGAATTTTATTTCGAATTTCAAGTAGTAGCACCATCACCCGAATGCCATCAGACAATCATAATTTAGTAAAAACGAAAATAAAAATTTATTTCTTCCAAATTTAAGAATTTTAATCGTCTGAAAATTACCAGAGTTCTAGTAGGGACTGAGCCCTAAACAATCCCGAAGAAAAGAGAATTTTATTTCAATTTTTAAGTAACAGCAGGTCCACCCGTACGCTATCAGACAATCAAAATTTGGTAAAAACGAAAATAAAAATTTATTTCTTCAAAATTTAACAATTCTAATCATCTGAAAATTATCAGAGTTCTAGTAGGGACTAAGCCCTAAACAATCCTGAAGAATAGAGAATTTTATTTCGAATTTTAAGTAGTAGCACCATCACCCGAATGCCATCAGACAATCATAATTTGGTAAAAACGAAAATAAAAATTTCTTTCTTTCAAATTTAACAATTCTAATCATCTGAAAATTACCAGAGTTCTAGTAGGGACTGAGCCCTAAACAATCCCGAAGAATAGAGAATTTTATTTCAATTTTTAAGTAACAGCAGGTCCACCCGTACGACATCAGACAATTAAAATTTGGTAAAAACGAAAATAAAAATTTATTTCTTCGAAATTTAGCAATCCTAATCATCTGAAAATTACCAGAGTTCTGGTAGGGACTGAGCCCTACACAATCCCGAAGAATAGAGAATTTTATTTAAATTTTTAAGTAACAGCAGGTCCACCCGTACGCCATCAGACAATCAAAATTTGGTAAAAACGAAAATAAAAATTTATTTCTTTGAAATTTAGCAATTCTAATCATCTGAAAATTACCAGAGTTCTAGTAGGGACTGAGCCCTAAACAATCCCGAAGAATAGAAAATTTTATTTCAATTTTTAAGTAACAGCAGGTCCACCCGTACGCCATCAGACAATCAAAATTTTGTAAAAACGAAAATAAAAATTTATTTCTTTGAAATTTAGCAATTCTAATCATCTGAAAATTACCAGACTTCCAGTAGGGACGGAGCCCAACACAATCCCGAAGAATAGAGAATTTTATTTCAATTTTTAAGTAACAGCAGGTCCACCCGTACGCCATCAGACAATCAAAATTTGGTAAAAACGAAAATAAAAATTTATTTCTTCGAAATTTAGCAATTCTAATCATCTGAAAATTACCAGAGTTCTAGTAGGGACTGAGCCCTAAACAATCCCGAATAATAGAGAATTTTATTTCAATTTTTAAGTAACAGCAGGTCCACCCGTACGCCATCAGACAATCAAAATTTGGTAAAAACGAAAATAAAAATTTATTTTTTCGAAATTTAGCAATTCTAATCATCTGAAAATTACCAGAGTTCTAGTAGGGACTGAGCCCAACACAATCCTGAAGAATCGAGAATTTTATTTCGAATTTTAAGTAGTAGCACCATCACCCGAATGCCATCAGACAATCATAATTTGGTAAAAACGAAAATAAAAATTTATTTCTTTTAAATTTAACAATTCTAATCATCTGAAAATTACCAGAGTTCTAGTAGGGACTGAGCCCTAAACAATCCCGAAGAATAGAGAATTTTATTTCAGTTTTTAAGTAACAGCAGGTCCACCCGTACGACATCAGACAATTAAAATTTGGTAAAAACGAAAATAAAAATTTATTTCTTCGAAATTTAGCAATTCTAATCATCTGAAAATTACCAGAGTTCTGGTAGGGACTGAGCCAAACACAATCCCGAAGAATAGAGAATTTTATTTCAATTTTTAAGTAACAGCAGGTCCACCCGTACGCCATCAGACAATCAAAATTTGGTAAAAACGAAAATAAAAATTTATTTCTTTCAAATTTAACAATTCTAATCATCTGAAAATTACCAGAGTTCTAGTAGGGACTGAGCCCTACACAATCCTTAAGAATAGAGAATATTATTTCGAATTTTAAGTAGTAGCACCATCACCCGAATGCCATCAGACAATCATAATTTGGTAAAAACGAAAATAAAAATTTATTTCTTTCAAATTTAACAATTCTAATCATCTGATAATTACCAAAGTTCTAGTAGGGACTGAGCCCTAAACAATCCCGAAGAATAGAAAATTTTATTTCAATTTTTAAGTAACAGCAGGTCCACCCGTACGCCATCAGACAATCATAATTAGGTAAAAGCAAAAATAAAAATTTATTTCTTTCAAATTTAACAATTCTAATCATCTGAAAATTACCAGAGTTCTAGTAGGGAATGAGCCCTAAACAATCCTTAAGAATAGAGAATATTATTTCGAATTTCAAGTAGTAGCACCATCACCCGAATGCCATCAGACAATCATAATTTGGTAGAAACAAAAATAAAAATTTATTTCTTTCAAATTTAACAATTCTAATCATCTGAAAATTACCAGAGTTCTAGTAGGGACTGAGCCCAACACAATCCCGAAGAATAGAGAATTTTATTTCAATTTTTAAGTAACAGCAGGTCCACCCGTACGCCATCAGACAATCAAAATTTGGTAAAAACGAAAATAAAAATTTATTTCTTCGAAATTTAGCAATTCTAATCATCTGAAAATTACCAGAGTTCTAGTAGGGACTGAGCCCTAAACAATCCCGAATAATAGAGAATTTTATTTCAATTTTTAAGTAACAGCAGGTCCACCCGTACGCCATCAGACAATCAAAATTTGGTAAAAACGAAAATAAAAATTTATTTCTTTCAAATTTAGCAATTCTAATCATCTGAAAATTACCAGAGTTCTAGTAGGGACTGAGCCCTAAACAATCCTTAAGAATAGAGAATTTTATTTCGAATTTCAAGTAGTAGCACCATCACCCGAATGCCATCAGACAATCATAATTTGGTAGAAACAAAAATAAAAATTTATTTCTTTCAAATTTAACAATTCTAATCATCTGAAAATTACCAGAGTTCTAGTAGGGACTGAGCCCAACACAATCCCGAAGAATAGAGAATTTTATTTCAATTTTTAAGTAACAGCAGGTCCACCCGTACGCCATCAGACAATCAAAATTTGGTAAAAACGAAAATAAAAATTTATTTCTTCGAAATTTAGCAATTCTAATCATCTGAAAATTACCAGAGTTCTAGTAGGGACTGAGCCCTAAACAATCCCGAATAATAGAGAATTTTATTTCAATTTTTAAGTAACAGCAGGTTCACCCGTACGCCATCAGACAATCAAAATTTGGTAAAAACGAAAATAAAAATTTATTTCTTCGAAATTTAGCAATTCTAATCATCTGAAAATTACCAGAGTTCTAGTAGGGACTGAGCCCTAAACAATCCTGAAGAATAGAGAATTTTATTTCGAATTTCAAGTAGTAGCACTATCATCCGAATGCCATCAGACAATCAAAATTTGGTAAAAATGAAAATAAAAATTTATTTTTTCTAAATTAAGCAATTCTAATCATCTGAAAATTACCAGAGTTCTAGTAGGGACTGAGCCCTAAACAATCCCGAATAATAGAGAATTTTATTTCAATTTTTAAGTAACAGCAGGTTCACCCGTACGCCATCAGACAATCAAAATTTGGTAAAAACGAAAATAAAAATTTATTTCTTCGAAATTTAGCAATCCTAATCATCTGAAAATTACCAGAGTTCTGGTAGGGACTGAGCCCTACACAATCCCGAAGAATAGAGAATTTTATTTCAATTTTTAAGTAACAGCAGGTCCACCCGTACGCCATCAGACAATCAAAATTTGGTAAAAACGAAAATAAAAATTTATTTCTTTCAAAGTTAACAATTCTAATCATCTGAAAATTACCAGAGTTCTAGTAGGGACTGAGCCCTACACAATCCCGAAGAATCGAGAATTTTATTTCGAATTTTAAGTAGTAGCACCATCACCCGAATGCCATCAGACAATCATAATTTGGTAAAAACGAAAATAAAAATTTATTTTTTTCAAATTTAACAATTCTAATCATCTGAAAATTACCAGAGTTCTAGTAGGGACTCAGCCCAACACAATCCCGAAGAATAGAGAATTTTATTTCAATTTTTAAGTAACAGCAGGTCCACCCGTACGCCATCAGACAATCAAAATTTGGTAAAAACGAAAATAAAAATTTATTTTTTCGAAATTTAGCAATTTTAATCATCTGAAAATTACCAGAGTTCTAGTAGGGACTGAGCCCTACACAATCCCGAAGAATCGAGAATTTTATTTCGAATTTAAAGTAGTAGCACCATCACCCGAATGCCATCAGACAATCATAATTTGGTAAAAACGAAAATAAAAATTTATTTCTTCCAAATTTAACAATTCTAATCATCTAAAAATTACCAGAGTTCTAGTAGGGACTGAGCCCTAAACAATCCTAAAGAATAGAGAATTTTATTTCAATTTTTAAGTAACAGCAGGTCCACCCGTACGCCATCAGACAATCAAAATTTGGTAAAAACGAAAATAAAAATTTATTTCTTCGAAATTTAGCAATTCTAAGCATCTGAAAATTACCAGAGTTCTAGTAGGGACTGAGCCCTAAACAATCCCGAATAATAGAGAATTTTATTTCAATTTTTAAGTAACAGCAGGTCCACCCGTACGCCATCAGACAATCAAAATTTGGTAAAAACGAAAATAAAAATTTATTTCTTCGAAATTTAGCAATTCTAATCATCTGAAAATTACCAGAGTTCTAGTAGGGACTGAGCCCTAAACAATCCCGAATAATAGAGAATTTTATTTCAATTTTTAAGTAACAGCAGGTCCACCCGTACGCCATCAGACAATCAAAATTTGGTAAAAACGAAAATAAAAATTTATTTCTTCGAAATTTAGCAATTCTAATCATCTGAAAATTACCAGAGTTCTAGTAGGGACTGAGCCCTAAACAATCCTGAAGAATAGAGAATTTTATTTCAATTTTTAAGTAACAGCAGGTCCACCCGTACGCCATCAGACCATCAAAATTTGGTAAAAACGAAAATAAAAATTTATTTTTTTGAAATTTAGCAATTCTAATCATCTGAAAATTACCAGAGTTCTAGTAGGGACTGAGCCCTAAACAATCCCGAAGAATAGAGAATTTTATTTCAATTTTTAAGTAACAGCAGGTCCACCCGTACGACATCAGACAATCAAAATTTGGTAAAAACGAAAATAAAAATTTATTTCTTCGAAATTTAGCAATTCTAATCATCTGAAAATTACCAGAGTTCTGGTAGGGACTGAGCCCTACACAATCCCGAAGAATAGAGAATTTTATTTCAATTTTTAAGTAACAGCAGGTCCACCCGTACGCCATCAGACAATCAAAATTTAGTAAAAACGAAAATAAAAATTTATTTCTTCGAAATTTAGCAATTCTAATCATCTGAAAATTACCAGAGTTCTAGTAGGGACTGAGCCCTACACAATCCCGAAGAATAAAAAATTTTATTTCAATTTTTAAGTAACAGCAGGTCCACCCGTACGCCATCAGACAATCAAAATTTGGTAAAAACGAAAATAAAAATTTATTTCTTCGAAATTTAGCAATTCTAATCATCTGAAAATTACCAGAGTTCTGGTAGGGACTGAGCCTTACACAATCCCGAAGAATAGAGAATTTTATTTCAATTTTTAAGTAACAGCAGGTCCACCCGTACGCCATCAGACAATCAAAATTTGGTAAAAACGAAAATAAAAATCTATTTTTTTCGAAATTTAGCAATTCTAATCATCTGAAAATTACCAGAGTTCTAGTAGGGACTGAGCCCAACACAATCCTGAAGAATCGAGAATTTTATTTCGAATTTCAAGTAGTAGCACCATCACCCGAATTTTATCAGACAATCATAATTTAGTAAAAACGAAAATAAAAATTTATTTCTTCCAAATTTAAGAATTCTAATCATCTGAAAATTACCAGAGTTCTGGTAGGGACTGAGCCCTACACAATCCCGAAGAATAGAGAATTTTATTTCAATTTTTAAGTAACAGCAGGTCCACCCGTACGCCATCAGACAATCAAAATTTGGTAAAAACGAAAATAAAAATTTATTTCTTCGAAATTTAGCAATTCTAAACATCTGAAAATTACCAGAGTTCTAGTAGGGACGGAGCCCTAAACAATCCCGAAGAATAGAAAATTTTATTTCAATTTTTAAGTAACAGCAGGTCCACCCGTACGCCATCAGACAATCAAAATTTGGTAAAAACGAAAATAAAAATTTATTTCTTTGAAATTTAGCAATTCTAATCATCTGAAAATTACCAGACTTCCAGTAGGGTTTGAGCCCAACACAATCCCGAAGAATAGAGAATTTTATTTCAATTTTTAAGTAACAGCAGGTCCACCCGTACGCCATCAGACAATCAAAATTTGGTAAAAACGAAAATAAAAATTTATTTCTTCGAAATTTAGCAATTCTAATCATCTGAAAATTACCAGAGTTCTGGTAGGGACTGAGCCCTACACAATCCCGAAGAATAGAGAATTTTATTTCAATTTTTAAGTAACAGCAGGTCCACCCGTACGCCATCAGACAATCAAAATTTGGTAAAAACGAAAATAAAAATTTATTTCTTTTAAATTTAAGAATTCTAATCATCTGAAAATTACCAGAGTTCTAGTAGGGACTGAGCCCTAAACAATCCCGAAGAATAGAGAATTTTATTTCAATTTTTAAGTAACAGCAGGTCCACCCGTACGCCATCAGACAATCAAAATTTGGTAAAAACGAAAATAAAAATTTATTTCTTCGAAATTTAGCAATTCTAATCATCTGAAAATTACCAGAGTTCTGGTAGGGACTGAGCCCTACACAATCCCGAAGAATAGAGAATTTTATTTCAATTTTTAAGTAACAGCAGGTCCACCCGTACGCCATCAGACAATCAAAATTTGGTAAAAACGAAAATAAAAATTTATTTTTTCGAAATTTAGCAATTCTAATCATCTGAAAATTACCAGAGTTCTAGTAGGGACTGAGCCCAACACAATCCTGAAGAATCGAGAATTTTATTTCGAATTTTAAGTAGTAGCACCATCACCAGAATGCCATCAGACAATCATAATTTGGTAAAAACGAAAATAAAAATTTCTTTCTTTCAAATTTAACAATTCTAATCATCTGAAAATTACCAGAGTTCTAGTAGGGACTGAGCCCAACACAATCCCGAAGAATAGAGAATTTTATTTCAATTTTTAAGTAACAGCAGGTCCACCCGTACGCCATCAGACAATCAAAATTTGGTAAAAACGAAAATAAAAATCTATTTTTTCGAAATTTAGCAATTCTAATCATCTGAAAATTACCAGAGTTCTAGTAGGGACTGAGCCCAACACAATCCTGAAGAATCGAGAATTTTATTTCGAATTTCAAGTAGTAGCACCATCACCCGAATGCCATCAGACAATCATAATTTAGTAAAAACGAAAATAAAAATTTATTTCTTCCAAATTTAAGAATTCTAATCATCTGAAAATTACCAGAGTTCTGGTAGGGACTGAGCCCTACACAATCCCGAAGAATAGAGAATTTTATTTCAATTTTTAAGTAACAGCAGGTCCACCCGTACGCCATCAGACAATCAAAATTTGGTAAAAACGAAAATAAAAATTTATTTTTTTGAAATTTAGCAATTCTAATCATCTGAAAATTACCAGAGTTCTAGTAGGGACTGAGCCCTAAACAATCCCGAAGAATAGAGAATTTTATTTCAATTTTTAAGTAACAGCAGGTCCACCCGTACGCCATCAGACAATCAAAATTTGGTAAAAACGAAAATAAAAATTTATTTCTTCGAAATTTAGCAATTCTAATCATCTGAAAATTACCAGAGTTCTGGTAGGGACTGAGCCCTACACAATCCCGAAGAATAGAGAATTTTATTTCAATTTTTAAGTAACAGCAGGTCCACCCGTACGCCATCAGACAATCAAAATTTGGTAAAAACGAAAATAAAAATTTATTTTTTCGAAATTTAGCAATTCTAATCATCTGAAAATTACCAGAGTTCTAGTAGGGACTGAGCCCAACACAATCCTGAAGAATCGAGAATTTTATTTCGAATTTTAAGTAGTAGCACCATCACCAGAATGCCATCAGACAATCATAATTTGGTAAAAACGAAAATAAAAATTTCTTTCTTTCAAATTTAACAATTCTAATCATCTGAAAATTACCAGAGTTCTAGTAGGGACTGAGCCCAACACAATCCCGAAGAATAGAGAATTTTATTTCAATTTTTAAGTAACAGCAGGTCCACCCGTACGCCATCAGACAATCAAAATTTGGTAAAAACGAAAATAAAAATCTATTTTTTCGAAATTTAGCAATTCTAATCATCTGAAAATTACCAGAGTTCTAGTAGGGACTGAGCCCAACACAATCCTGAAGAATCGAGAATTTTATTTCGAATTTCAAGTAGTAGCACCATCACCCGAATGCCAACAGACAATCATAATTTAGTAAAAACGAAAATAAAAATTTATTTCTTCCAAATTTAAGAATTCTAATCATCTGAAAATTACCAGAGTTCTGGTAGGGACTGAGCCCAACACAATCCTGAAGAATCGAGAATTTTATTTCGAATTTTAAGTAGTAGCACCATCACCAGAATGCCATCAGACAATCATAATTTGGTAAAAACGAAAATAAAAATTTCTTTCTTTCAAATTTAACAATTCTAATCATCTGAAAATTACCAGAGTTCTAGTAGGGACTGAGCCCAACACAATCCCGAAGAATAGAGAATTTTATTTCAATTTTTAAGTAACAGCAGGTCCACCCGTACGCCATCAGACAATCAAAATTTGGTAAAAACGAAAATAAAAATCTATTTTTTTGAAATTTAGCAATTCTAATCATCTGAAAATTACCAGAGTTCTAGTAGGGACTGAGCCCAACACAATCCTGAAGAATCGAGAATTTTATTTCGAATTTTAAGTAGTAGCACCATCACCAGAATGCCATCAGACAATCATAATTTGGTAAAAACGAAAATAAAAATTTCTTTCTTTCAAATTTAACAATTCTAATCATCTGAAAATTACCAGAGTTCTGGTAGGGACTGAGCCCTACACAATCCCGAAGAATAGAGAATTTTATTTCAATTTTTAAGTAACAGCAGGTCCACCCGTACGCCATCAGACAATCAAAATTTGGTAAAAACGAAAATAAAAATTTATTTTTTCGAAATTTAGCAATTCTAATCATCTGAAAATTACCAGAGTTCTAGTAGGGACTGAGCCCAACACAATCCTGAAGAATCGAGAATTTTATTTCGAATTTTAAGTAGTAGCACCATCACCAGAATGCCATCAGACAATCATAATTTGGTAAAAACGAAAATAAAAATTTCTTTCTTTCAAATTTAACAATTCTAATCATCTGAAAATTACCAGAGTTCTAGTAGGGACTGAGCCCAACACAATCCCGAAGAATAGAGAATTTTATTTCAATTTTTAAGTAACAGCAGGTCCACCCGTACGCCATCAGACAATCAAAATTTGGTAAAAACGAAAATAAAAATCTATTTTTTTGAAATTTAGCAATTCTAATCATCTGAAAATTACCAGAGTTCTAGTAGGGACTGAGCCCTAAACAATCCCGAAGAAAATTGAATTTTATTTCAATTTTTAAGTAACAGCAGGTCCACCCGTACGACATCAGACAATCAAAATTTGGTAAAAACGAAAATAAAAATTTATTTCTTCGAAATTTAGCAATTCTAATCATCTGAAAATTACCAGAGTTCTGGTAGGGACTGAGCCCTACACAATCCCGAAGAATAGAGAATTTTATTTCAATTTTTAAGTAACAGCAGGTCCACCCGTACGCCATCAGACAATCAAAATTTAGTAAAAACGAAAATAAAAATTTATTTCTTCGAAATTTAGCAATTCTAATCATCTGAAAATTACCAGAGTTCTAGTAGGGACTGAGCCCTACACAATCCCGAAGAATAAAAAATTTTATTTCAATTTTTAAGTAACAGCAGGTCCACCCGTACGCCATCAGACAATCAAAATTTGGTAAAAACGAAAATAAAAATTTATTTCTTCGAAATTTAGCAATTCTAATCATCTGAAAATTACCAGAGTTCTGGTAGGGACTGAGCCTTACACAATCCCGAAGAATAGAGAATTTTATTTCAATTTTTAAGTAACAGCAGGTCCACCCGTACGCCATCAGACAATCAAAATTTGGTAAAAACGAAAATAAAAATCTATTTTTTCGAAATTTAGCAATTCTAATCATCTGAAAATTACCAGAGTTCTAGTAGGGACTGAGCCCAACACAATCCTGAAGAATCGAGAATTTTATTTCGAATTTCAAGTAGTAGCACCATCACCCGAATTTTATCAGACAATCATAATTTAGTAAAAACGAAAATAAAAATTTATTTCTTCCAAATTTAAGAATTCTAATCATCTGAAAATTACCAGAGTTCTGGTAGGGACTGAGCCCTACACAATCCCGAAGAATAGAGAATTTTATTTCAATTTTTAAGTAACAGCAGGTCCACCCGTACGCCATCAGACAATCAAAATTTGGTAAAAACGAAAATAAAAATTTATTTCTTCGAAATTTAGCAATTCTAAACATCTGAAAATTACCAGAGTTCTAGTAGGGACGGAGCCCTAAACAATCCCGAAGAATAGAAAATTTTATTTCAATTTTTAAGTAACAGCAGGTCCACCCGTACGCCATCAGACAATCAAAATTTGGTAAAAACGAAAATAAAAATTTATTTCTTTGAAATTTAGCAATTCTAATCATCTGAAAATTACCAGACTTCCAGTAGGGTTTGAGCCCAACACAATCCCGAAGAATAGAGAATTTTATTTCAATTTTTAAGTAACAGCAGGTCCACCCGTACGCCATCAGACAATCAAAATTTGGTAAAAACGAAAATAAAAATTTATTTCTTCGAAATTTAGCAATTCTAATCATCTGAAAATTACCAGAGTTCTGGTAGGGACTGAGCCCTACACAATCCCGAAGAATAGAGAATTTTATTTCAATTTTTAAGTAACAGCAGGTCCACCCGTACGCCATCAGACAATCAAAATTTGGTAAAAACGAAAATAAAAATTTATTTCTTTTAAATTTAAGAATTCTAATCATCTGAAAATTACCAGAGTTCTAGTAGGGACTGAGCCCTAAACAATCCCGAAGAATAGAGAATTTTATTTCAATTTTTAAGTAACAGCAGGTCCACCCGTACGCCATCAGACAATCAAAATTTGGTAAAAACGAAAATAAAAATTTATTTCTTCGAAATTTAGCAATTCTAATCATCTGAAAATTACCAGAGTTCTGGTAGGGACTGAGCCCTACACAATCCCGAAGAATAGAGAATTTTATTTCAATTTTTAAGTAACAGCAGGTCCACCCGTACGCCATCAGACAATCAAAATTTGGTAAAAACGAAAATAAAAATTTATTTTTTCGAAATTTAGCAATTCTAATCATCTGAAAATTACCAGAGTTCTAGTAGGGACTGAGCCCAACACAATCCTGAAGAATCGAGAATTTTATTTCGAATTTTAAGTAGTAGCACCATCACCAGAATGCCATCAGACAATCATAATTTGGTAAAAACGAAAATAAAAATTTCTTTCTTTCAAATTTAACAATTCTAATCATCTGAAAATTACCAGAGTTCTAGTAGGGACTGAGCCCTACACAATCCCGAAGAATAGAGAATTTTATTTCAATTTTTAAGTAACAGCAGGTCCACCCGTACGCCATCAGACAATCAAAATTTGGTAAAAACGAAAATAAAAATTTATTTCTTTGAAATTTAGCAATTCTAATCATCTGAAAATTACCAGACTTCCAGTAGGGTTTGAGCCCAACACAATCCCGAAGAATAGAGAATTTTATTTCAATTTTTAAGTAACAGCAGGTCCACCCGTACGCCATCAGACAATCAAAATTTGGTAAAAACGAAAATAAAAATTTATTTCTTCGAAATTTAGCAATTCTAATCATCTGAAAATTACCAGAGTTCTGGTAGGGACTGAGCCCTACACAATCCCGAAGAATAGAGAATTTTATTTCAATTTTTAAGTAACAGCAGGTCCACCCGTACGCCATCAGACAATCAAAATTTGGTAAAAACGAAAATAAACATTTATTTCTTTTAAATTTAAGAATTCTAATCATCTGAAAATTACCAGAGTTCTAGTAGGGACTGAGCCCTAAACAATCCCGAAGAATAGAGAATTTTATTTCAATTTTTAAGTAACAGCAGGTCCACCCGTACGCCATCAGACAATCAAAATTTGGTAAAAACGAAAATAAAAATTTATTTCTTCGAAATTTAGCAATTCTAATCATCTGAAAATTACCAGAGTTCTAGTAGGGACTGAGCCCTACACAATCCCGAAGAAAAGAGATTTTTATTTCAATTTTTAAGTAACAGCAGGTCCACCCGTACGCCATCAGACAATCAAAATTTGGTAAAAACGAAAATAAAAATTTATTTCTTCGAAATTTAGCAATTCTAATCATCTGAAAATTACCAGACTTCCAGTAGGGTTTGAGCCCAACACAATCCCGAAGAATAGAGAATTTTATTTCAATTTTTAAGTAACAGCAGGTCCACCCGTACGCCATCAGACAATCAAAATTTGGTAAAAACGAAAATAAAAATTTATTTCTTCGAAATTTAGCAATTCTAATCATCTGAAAATTACCAGAGTTCTGGTAGGGACTGAGCCCTACACAATCCCGAAGAATAGAGAATTTTATTTCAATTTTTAAGTAACAGCAGGTCCACCCGTACGCCATCAGACAATCAAAATTTGGTAAAAACGAAAATAAAAATTTATTTCTTCGAAATTTAGCAATTTTAATCATCTGAAAATTACCATAGTTCTGGTAGGGACTGAGCCCTACACAATCCCGAAGAATAGAGAATTTTATTTCAATTTTTAAGTAACAGCAGGTCCACCCGTACGCCATCAGACAATCAAAATTTGGTAAAAACGAAAATAAAAATTTATTTCCTCGAAATTTAGCAATTCTAATCATCTGAAAATTACCAGAGTTCTGGTAGGGACTGAGCCCTACACAATCCCGAAGAATAGAGAATTTTATTTCAATTTTTAAGTAACAGCAGGTCCACCCGTACGCCATCAGACAATCAAAATTTAGTAAAAACGAAAATAAAAATTTATTTCTTCGAAATTTAGCAATTCTAATCATCTGAAAATTACCAGAGTTCTAGTAGGGACTGAGCCCTACACAATCCCGAAGAATAAAAAATTTTATTTCAATTTTTAAGTAACAGCAGGTCCACCCGTACGCCATCAGACAATCAAAATTTGGTAAAAACGAAAATAAAAATTTATTTTTTCGAAATTTAGCAATTCTAATCATTTGAAAATTACCAGAGTTCTAGTAGGGACTGAGCCCAACACAATCCTGAAGAATCGAGAATTTTATTTCGAATTTTAAGTAGTAGCACCATCACCAGAATGCCATCAGACAATCATAATTTGGTAAAAACGAAAATAAAAATTTCTTTCTTTCAAATTTAACAATTCTAATCATCTGAAAATTACCAGAGTTCTAGTAGGGACTGAGCCCTAAACAATCCCGAAGAATAGAGAATTTTATTTCAATTTTTAAGTAACAGCAGGTCCACCCGTACGCCATCAGACAATCAAAATTTGGTAAAAACGAAAATAAAAATTTATTTTTTCGAAATTTAGCAATTCTAATCATCTGAAAATTACCAGAGTTCTAGTAGGGACTGAGCCCAACACAATCCTGAAGAATCGAGAATTTTATTTCGAATTTCAAGTAGTAGCACCATCACCCGAATGCCATCAGACAATCATAATTTAGTAAAAACGAAAATAAAAATTTATTTCTTCCAAATTTAAGAATTCTAATCATCTGAAAATTACCAGAGTTCTGGTAGGGACTGAGCCCTACACAATCCCGAAGAATAGAGAATTTTATTTCAATTTTTAAGTAACAGCAGGTCCACCCGTACGCCATCAGACAATCAAAATTTGGTAAAAACGAAAATAAAAATTTATTTCTTCGAAATTTAGCAATTCTAATCATCTGAAAATTACCAGAGTTCTAGTAGGGACTCAGCCCTAAACAATCCCGAAGAATAGAAAATTTTATTTCAATTTTTAAGTAACAGCAGGTCCACCCGTACGCCATCAGACAATCAAAATTTGGTAAAAACGAAAATAAAAATTTATTTCTTCGAAATTTAGCAATTCTAATCATCTGAAAATTACCAGAGTTCTAGTAGGGACTGAGCCCTAAACAATCCTTAAGAATAGAGAATTTTATTTCAATTTTTAAGTAACAGCAGGTCCACCCGTACGCCATCAGACAATCAAAATTTGGTAAAAACGAAAATAAAAATTTATTTCTTCGAAATTTAGCAATTCTAATCATCTGAAAATTACCAGAGTTCTAGTAGGGACTGAGCCCTAAACAATCCTTAAGAATAGAGAATTTTATTTCGAATTTCAAGTAGTAGCACCATCACCCGAATGCCATCAGACAATCATAATTTGGGAAAAACAAAAATAAAAATTTATTTCTTTTAAATTTAACAATTCTAATCATCTGAAAATTACCAGAGTTCTAGTAGGGACTGAGCCCAACACAATCCCGAAGAATAGAGAATTTTATTTCAATTTTTAAGTAACAGCAGGTCCACCCGTACGCCATCAGACAATTAAAATTTGGTAAAAACGAAAATAAAAATCTATTTTTTCGAAATTTAGCAATTCTAATCATCTGAAAATTACCAGAGTTCTAGTAGGGACTGAGCCCAACACAATCCTGAAGAATCGAGAATTTTATTTCGAATTTCAAGTAGTAGCACCATCACCCGAATGCCATCAGACAATCATAATTTAGTAAAAACGAAAATAAAAATTTATTTCTTCCAAATTTAAGAATTCTAATCATCTGAAAATTACCAGAGTTCTGGTAGGGACTGAGCCCTACACAATCCCGAAGAATAGAGAATTTTATTTCAATTTTTAAGTAACAGCAGGTCCACCCGTACGCCATCAGACAATCAAAATTTGGTAAAAACGAAAATAAAAATTTATTTCTTCGAAATTTAGCAATACTAATCATCTGAAAATTACCAGAGTTCTAGTAGGGACTGAGCCCTAAACAATCCCGAAGAATAGAAAATTTTATTTCAATTTTTAAGTAACAGCAGGTCCACCCGTACGCCATCAGACAATCAAAATTTGGTAAAAACGAAAATAAAAATTTATTTCTTTAAAATTTAGCAATTCTAATCATCTGAAAATTACCAGACTTCCAGTAGGGTTTGAGCCCAACACAATCCCGAAGAATAGAGAATTTTATTTCAATTTTTAAGTAACAGCAGGTCCACCCGTACGCCATCAGACAATCAAAATTTGGTAAAAACGAAAATAAAAATTTATTTCTTCGAAATTTAGCAATTCTAATCATCTGAAAATTACCAGAGTTCTAGTAGGGACTGAGCCCTACACAATCCCGAAGAAAAGAGATTTTTATTTCAATTTTTAAGTAACAGCAGGTCCACCCGTACGCCATCAGACAATCAAAATTTGGTAAAAACGAAAATAAAAATTTATTTCTTCGAAATTTAGCAATTCTAATCATCTGAAAATTACCAGAGTTCTAGTAGGGACTGAGCCCTACACAATCCCGAAGAAAAGAGATTTTTATTTCAATTTTTAAGTAACAGCAGGTCCACCCGTACGCCATCAGACAATCAAAATTTGGTAAAAACGAAAATAAAAATTTATTTCTTCGAAATTTAGCAATTCTAATCATCTGAAAATTACCAGAGTTCTAGTAGAGACTGAGCCCTAAACAATCCTTAAGAATAGAGAATTTTATTTCGAATTTCAAGTAGTAGCACCATCACCCGAATGCCATCAGACAATCATAATTTGGTAAAAACAAAAATAAAAATTTATTTCTTTCAAATTTAACAATTCTAATCAGCTGAAAATTACCAGAGTTCTAGTAGGGACTGAGCCCAACACAATCTCGAAGAATAGAGAATTTTATTTCAATTTTTAAGTAACAGCAGGTCCACCCGTACGCCATCAGACAATCAAAATTTGGTAAAAACGAAAATAAAAATTTATTTTTTCGAAATTTAGCAATTCTAATCATCTGAAAATTACCAGAGTTCTAGTAGGGACTGAGCTTTACACAATCCCGAAGAAAAGAGATTTTTATTTCAATTTTTAAGTAACAGCAGGTCCACCCGTACGCCATCAGACAATCAAAATTTGGTAAAAACGAAAATAAAAATTTATTTCTTCGAAATTTAGCAATTCTAATCATCTGAAAATTACCAGACTTCCAGTAGGGTTTGAGCCCAACACAATCCCGAAGAATAGAGAATTTTATTTCAATTTTTAAGTAACAGCAGGTCCACCCGTACGCCATCAGACAATCAAAATTTGGTAAAAACGAAAATAAAAATTTATTTCTTTTAAATTTAAGAATTCTAATCATCTGAAAATTACCAGAGTTCTAGTAGGGACTGAGCCCTAAACAATCCCGAAGAATAGAGAATTTTATTTCAATTTTTAAGTAACAGCAGGTCCACCCGTACGCCATCAGACAATCAAAATTTGGTAAAAACGAAAATAAAAATTTATTTCTTTCAAATTTAGCAATTCTAATCATCTGAAAATTACCAGAGTTCTAGTAGGGACTGAGCCCTAAACAATCCTGAAGAATAGAGAATTTTATTTCAATTTTTAAGTAACAGCAGGTCCACCCGTACGCCATCAGACAATCAAAATTTGGTAAAAACGAAAATAAAAATTTATTTCTTTCAAATTTAGCAATTCTAATCATCTGAAAATTACCAGAGTTCTAGTAGGGACTGAGCCCTAAACAATCCTTAAGAATAGAGAATTTTATTTCGAATTTCAAGTAGTAGCACCATCACCCGAATGCCATCAGACAATCATAATTTGGTAGAAACAAAAATAAAAATTTATTTCTTTCAAATTTAACAATTCTAATCATCTGAAAATTACCAGAGTTCTAGTAGGGACTGAGCCCAACACAATCCCGAAGAATAGAGAATTTTATTTCAATTTTTAAGTAACAGCAGGTCCACCCGTACGCCATCAGACAATCAAAATTTGGTAAAAACGAAAATAAAAATTTATTTCTTCGAAATTTAGCAATTCTAATCATCTGAAAATTACCAGAGTTCTGGTAGGGACTGAGCCCTACACAATCCCGAAGAATAGAGAATTTTATTTCAATTTTTAAGTAACAGCAGGTCCACCCGTACGCCATCAGACAATCAAAATTTGGTAAAAACGAAAATAAAAATTTATTTCTTTTAAATTTAAGAATTCTAATCATCTGAAAATTACCAGAGTTCTAGTAGGGACTGAGCCCTAAACAATCCCGAAGAATAGAGAATTTTATTTCAATTTTTAAGTAACAGCAGGTCCACCCGTACGCCATCAGACAATCAAAATTTGGTAAAAACGAAAATAAAAATTTATTTCTTTCAAATTTAGCAATTCTAATCATCTGAAAATTACCAGAGTTCTAGTAGGGACTGAGCCCTAAACAATCCTGAAGAATAGAGAATTTTATTTCAATTTTTAAGTAACAGCAGGTCCACCCGTACGCCATCAGACAATCAAAATTTGGTAAAAACGAAAATAAAAATTTATTTCTTTCAAATTTAGCAATTCTAATCATCTGAAAATTACCAGAGTTCTAGTAGGGACTGAGCCCTAAACAATCCTTAAGAATAGAGAATTTTATTTCAATTTTTAAGTAACAGCAGGTCCACCCGTACGCCATCAGACAATCAAAATTTGGTAAAAACGAAAATAAAAATTTATTTCTTTCAAATTTAGCAATTCTAATCATCTGAAAATTACCAGAGTTCTAGTAGGGACTGAGCCCTAAACAATCCTTAAGAATAGAGAATTTTATTTCGAATTTCAAGTAGTAGCACCATCACCCGAATGCCATCAGACAATCATAATTTGGTAGAAACAAAAATAAAAATTTATTTCTTTCAAATTTAACAATTCTAATCATCTGAAAATTACCAGAGTTCTAGTAGGGACTGAGCCCAACACAATCCCGAAGAATAGAGAATTTTATTTTAATTTTTAAGTAACAGCAGGTCCACCCGTACGACATCAGACAATCAAAATTTGGTAAAAACGAAAATAAAAATTTATTTCTTCGAAATTTAGCAATTCTAATCATCTGAAAATTACCAGAGTTCTGGTAGGGACAGAGCCCTACACAATCCCGAAGAATAGAGAATTTTATTTCAATTTTTAAGTAACAGCAGGTCCACCCGTACGCCATCAGACAATCAAAATTTGGTAAAAACGAAAATAAAAATTTATTTCTTTTAAATTTAAGAATTCTAATCATCTGAAAATTACCAGAGTTCTAGTAGGGACTGAGCCCTAAACAATCCTGAAGAATAGAGAATTTTATTTCAATTTTTAAGTAACAGCAGGTCCACCCGTACGCCATGAGACAATCAAAATTTGGTAAAAACGAAAATAAAAATTTATTTCTTCGAAATTTAGCATATCTAATCATCTGAAAATTATCAGAGTTCTAGTAGGGACTGAGCCCTAAACAATCCTGAAGAATAGAGAATTCTGTACGAGATTTTCCTTAAATTTTTTAAATATAATTTAGTTTCTGCGAAAAATTTTATTACTTTTGAAAATAATTGAATTCTTGTGATGAATATTGTTATTTTCAATAATAATTGAATTTGACAAAGAAGTTTTAAAATTTTTTGCAAATAATTGTATTTGTTGTGAGAATTTTGTTATTTATCAAGAAAATTAAATTTTTTCAAAAAAATCACGTAAAACTTTTGATAAAAATTAAATATTACAAATTATTTATAATGTTAATTATTATTTTGTAATGCGAAGAACTATAATAATTTGAATTAATTAAATATTACCTTCAAGATCATAGTAATCTGGAATGCGAACATCAAAATGTTCCTGAACAACTCTCATGGCGCAATTATCTCTGTCTAATCTTAATATACTGCTAATCAATTTATTCATTTCATTTTCCGTTTCATGCCACATTGTTGCACAGACTTTTATAAACGTGAGGCTATCGTCGACTTTAACATCATTGTCCTGAAATTAAAAAAGTAATAATAATAATAATAATAATAATAATAATAATAATAATAATAATAATAATATCATAATTAATAATTAACTTTTTAAACCTATTAATTATTTCTTTAAAAATAACGAAGTTAAAATTCACAAAGTTGCCCAAAGAAAAAAAACCATACTTTTTTCGAACCTACTAAAAAATTTTTTTGTCGTTGCAATTTCTCAAAAATACATTCGAAAAATTGAATCGACTTGGATATCCCCTTAAATAATAATGGAAATTATATTTTAAAAACAAAAAAAATTTTTAATAAAATGCACGCACCTTCTTTAGTGGAACTCCGGTATATTTAAGTTTTCTCTCTCGTCTTCGATTTAGGGATAAGCATTGATCGATAATGAGAGAATCATAAGTTAAAATAACAAAAATATGTTCTGCTTTTGCTAATCTTTCACAATTAGATGTCCACGTGTGAAACGTAATCCACACTTGTGAAATCCACAAGAAGATCGATAGCCAAAGGTACCATTCCGAAACGATCATTTCAAATGATTCTAAATAAGGAACATCGAAAAATAGATAATCGGGAATAAATCCATGGAAAGCGCATGTATTTTTCTCCCTTGAAATATATCCGAAAAGTAGAATAATATTAATAGTCGGTGTCGATAGTACAAGTGGTAATGAAAATCCAAATTTGTGCATTAAAGTCTTACACGCAAATTTGCCTGAAATGAAATGAAATATTGCAGACATGTTAATTTTATTCTTTAAGTTATTTCCTTGACATTTTGCTAATTGTTTTTACGAAAATAACTATGGTTGGTTTTTGTTTCTTTTTATATAAATATAGAAAGTAGTTAAAAACAAAAAAAATACTCTTGGTCTTTGAAAACTGAGTAAATAAAAAAATAAATACTAAATAGAAAGAAAAATTAAGTTTTACCAAATGCATAAGCGAAGACACTGCTGAAGGCATGTATGATTAGAAAATTAAATTGTACGGAGGAGCTTTTATTCAGCGATATTACTGTTGTTCCTGCAGAATTTGTAACTGGAATACTGTACTCCTTTATCAAAAAACCGTTAAAAAATTGGGTTAAATCGTAATTCTTAAAGTAGGCAATTAAGAGAGCACTCATTATGAAAACAATTATCCTAACAATCGCTGTGACACCTTGCAGGCAAAATCGTGTTGGCTCCAAGTCATTTTTTATCTTACTCAACCAAGATTCTATAGAAAAAAGAAAGAAATTAGATTTCATTATTTTAATTAATCTTCATTTTTAAATTTTTAATTTCATCCATTTTAAATTACTCTATTTATTTCCGTTATTTCTCTCTAAATTAATTCTTATTATTATTTATTATTGAAGAAAATTTATGAAAAAGGAAAAAAATCAAATACCTGACTTTCCTTCGGAGGAAACATAATTTGGCCACCAACGAAGTGAAGATAAAATCAAAGCTACTGGAAGAATGTACATTGATTCAGATCTGTCTCTATGTTGAAAAAAAATGCTTGCTAATAATCCTGTAATTTGTAAAGCAAATGCAAAGCCATCTGCCAAAACAGGAAGAAGATTCTTTAACTGTCGACTATAATAATATTTGGTACCAGTTCCAATTAAAGCTGCAAAATGGGCAAAAATGTAGATTTATAATTACTTTTTCAAATTTTACCAAAAATGAAGAAAAGTATTGAGAGAATAAAGAATAAAAAATAATTACCAAGTAAACTGGGTACGAAACAGATGCAACTCATAATAGAAGCAGCTTGAAGAACATTGAGATTTGGCAGACAAACTAAAAATAATAAAGCCATTCCCACGCTGTGTAAAATTTCAATAAAAATTGAAAATACAAAATTTACGAATGAAGGGAATTCATCCATTTTAATATTCTTGAATATACAAGCTTTGATTGCGCTAATTATTCCTAAGACTTCCGGTATGATGAAAGCCATTATTATACACCACATCCACGCGATACGTCCACTTTGTGGTAAATTTGCTAAAAGTTTTTCATCCGACGATTTGTTCTCATCTAAAATAATATTTTTCTATTTAACTAGATTATTATTTAACAGAAATTTAATTTACAATAAATTTATGGTCTCGATCAAAGAACTGGTTGTAATTTTTTAATTGTACTAGATTCTCGACCTCTAAATAAAAAAGAAATTTTGAATTTCAATTCGCTTCCACGTAAATGTTTCTCTACAAATTATGATTAAAAATTTTTTTAATTCTGATTTACAGAACAAAGAATTTTAGCTGAAAAAAATTATTCACTTGAAAATTATTTTCTTGAAAAAAAATCAAGAGAAAAATTAATTAATTGTAAATAAACCACACGTGAAACTGAATTATTTAATTAGATATTCAGAAGAATTACCTGAGTTGCAAAAATGAACGGATTCTAAATTAATATTCGTAGTAGCGAAAAGAATGGTAAACTTTGAAATCACACTGAAGGAGAGAATTGCTGAGAAGATAATTAAATAAACAAACACTTTTAGACACTTTATGAAAAATTCGTAGCCCTTATGCTCCACTGTTGAACCACTTTTTGGTCGGGGAGGAAATTGTTTGAATACATCCCATAAATGCATTTCTGTCTCGTGTCTTAAAGAGAAAATTTCAATTATTTACAAGAAAACATTTTACTTACATTATTTATATTATTTATCTTTGAAAAAAATATTTTCTATATAAAAAAAAATATCTAAAAAAGTAAATTTTGAATTTTAAATTGTAAAAGAATTAAATGTCTAATTTTTAATTTATAATTTTCTATTTTAACGTTTTTAAACGCAGTAAATAATTTGATTTTGATCAATTGTGAAAAAATACAACGCAATTTGGAAAATATAGTTTTTTTTATTATATTCAAATAAGAATTTTACCTTTCATTGTGATTTTCTTGAAAATTAACATTTTTATTGTTGTTAATTGATTTTTTATAATCACCCAAAGTTTGGACACGAGGATCAGTTTTTTGGAAAATTTCTCTTAAAGAATTTGACATGCTTTACAGTATATTGAATAACGCAGTTTTGTTTTCTAGGTATTTTTGAATGTGGACAATATTTATTATCAATATTAATCTTATCGAATTGTAATTGATAAGACGCACGAAAATTTCGTTTGCGCGCCCAATTAATAATAATTTATCAGTTTCTAAATTTTTCTCAGAATTTGAAAAAAAGTAATCTCTACTTCTCATTCTTTGAGTGTTGAAAAGATAATACTGTTTTTAACAATAATTTTATTATATAAAAATATTAATATTATTAATATTATCATTGAATCTTGTCTTAAATCAGTAGATAATCGATTTTTGAGTATTTTTGAGTAGTTTAACAATGTTGCAGAAAAATTAATTGTTAATTGACAATAATTTTATTATTTTTTATTATTTTCGGAAAATTTAGTAAAATGAATTCTTCGAAACAATTCAATTACTTTCAAAAATATCAAAATTCTTCGCAAGGATTCAATTATTTTCAAAAATAATAAAATTTTTCGCAGGAATATAGTAACTTGAAAATTTTAATTAAATTCGCTCGAAAGAATTTAATTATTTTATAAATTGCAATAATTATTATTATGTTCGAATTAATTCAATTACTTTGAAATATTTTAGCACTCTTCGTCAAAATAATTTAATTATTTTCAACAATTTTTATAAAGTTTTCTAATAAGAATTCAATTCTTTCAAAAATGTTCATACAATTCTTTGCAAGAATATATGTTTTTTTTAAATAATATAAAATTCTCTGTAGAAATTGAATTATTTTCATTAGAATTTAACAAAATACTTTGAATAAATTCAATTATTTTCCACAAATTTTATCAAATTTGTATACGGAAATAAAATTATTTGCAAGAATTCAATTATTTTCAAAATATTTTAATAAAACTTCTCGAAATAATTGAATTATTTTTAAAAATTAATAAAATTCCATTATTTTCAAAAATTTTAATAAAATTCTTTCCAGGAATTCAATAACTTTTTGAATAATAAAATTCATCGCAGAAATTCTATTATTTTCAAAAACGTTGATAAAATTCTTTTTAAAAATTCAATAATTTTTTTGACTAATAAAATGCATCGCAGAAATTCCATTATTTTCAAAAACGTTAATTAAGTTCTTTCCCAGAATTCAATAATTTTTTTGAATAATAAAATTAATAGCATAAATTGCATTATTTTCGAAAATATTAATCAAATTGTTTCCAGAAATACAATAACTTTTTGAATAATAAAATTCTTCGCCGAAATTCTATTATTTTTAAAAATATTAATAAAATTATTTTCAATACATTTTAAAATAAATTTCGCCAAAGAAATTAATTGCTTTGAAAAATTTGAAGATAATAAAATTCCATAGAAGAATTAAATTATTTCAGATTAAAAATTATGAAAGTTACAAAATTTATAACTTTTTTATGTTATCTTTTAAAATCAATAATAATTACTTTTTAACACAAAGTTTGGGAAAATGAAATCATTTTTAAATTCTTCATTGCAAAAAATAGTTTCGCTAAACTTTTTCTCATAATCTGAATTAGTAAAAATTTGAACTAATTAGACATCCGGAATACAACGATTATTATCGATATAAATTATTTTTATTATTATTACTATCTATTATTTAATTATAGTTTGTTGCAGAAAATTTAATTTAAAAGTTAGAATTTTTTACTTTATATTATACAGTTATATTTACAATGTAATATTTCGTTCATATACATTTTTTAATCTCAAAGTAGAAAATATATAAATTTTAATATTTTCCAAAGAAAATGTAAATATCACGCAAGAATATTTCCATTTCTTGTTAAAGTTTCATGATCGATAAGGCCCAATGAGGACAGGCATACTAAAGCTGCTCCTTGTTCAGCAAATTTTTTATTCTTTTCCCTGTGAAAAATATGGAATTTTTTTTAATTTTCAGGTACAATTAATAGAATTAATAATAAATTATAAATTAATAGAAACAGAAGTACTAACATTATTGGGAATTTAAATTTTTTAAATATGTTATGATTTAAGTATTGAATATGTTATGATCAAATTATGTTCTTACCAAAAAGATGATCCATATTTTCTACCATCAACAGTGACGATGGAACGGAAAAGTTTATCTGCATGTTGCGTTTCATAGGCTGGCATTTTCTTCCTATTTTCCTTCACCCATTTTAATAACTTTGTCTTTGGCAGGTCTATATCGTTGGAATAATTGTTTCTTATAAATGCACACTGCAGTAAAGTTACATCATCTTCAAATTTCCTTTTATATAAACCATTAGAGTTTGTCTTTATTGCAATAGATTCGGGGACAACTTGAAATCGTCCCATTAATCCTTTTTCTCGGTATTCTTTCGACTTTTGTCTACAGTAGTCATCCATATCCCATACTCCACTGAAAAAAAGAAAAGTACTTGTTAGATTTTGTTCTAAAAACCTGTGAAAGTCAGGCAATTTTTAACGAAATTCTGGAAAATTGCTTTTTTCTAAAGTTATTGTGTTTATTCTTGAAATCTAATTTTACTTAAATATTTTTAAATTCATTCAATTTTAAAAGAGTTAAGTTTACAATTTTCATAAGTAGATGAACTTCAAAAGATTTTAATTGGAAATTTTGTAAAATTTAAATTTTAAATGAATTTAATTAGAAATTTTAAAAAATATAGATTTTTAAAAAATTATAATAACTAAAATTCTTCTGAAATTAGTTAAATTTTTTAAATATATTATTTAATTGATCATTAAAAATAATGGATTTATAGAAGAATTTTAGTTAAAACACTAAAACAAATTTAATTTTGAAGCAATTACAAAAAATGATTGCTGAAGTTCAATTATTTTCAAAAATTTTAATAAAATTCTATGCAAACATTTCATTATTTTCATAAATAATAAAAATTTTGCAGGAATTCAATTATTTAACATATTTAATTGAAGAATGTCAGAATAATCGAAATTTCAAAAAATTAAATTGTAAACAAAAGGGTTTGAAAATTTTCAAAGAACTTTTCCAAAAATTATTTTAAAAATATTGACTTAAAGAAAAATTTTAGTTAAAAATTCTGGAAATGAATAATCGAAATGATGAAAATAATTTTTGAAGAAGTTATAATAACAAAGTAGCAAATTTTTGAAAATCTTAATTTCTATTAAAAAAATTATTAAATATTTCTTTAAAAATAAAGTTATTGATGTTTTCGAATAATTTTCGTTTTAAAAACCTGAAAAAATTCCGTTTTTTAACCTGGAAAACTTGGAAAAGTCAGGAAATTTGTAAAGAGCAAAAGCATGGCAACCCTGAATATAAAGTAATCAAATTAATTTAATTACCAAATTTGCTCAAGAGTTTGAGTCTCCAAAAACTTTTTCCCAAGCGGCGACTCTTGAAGATCTCGAAGAATATTTTGAATGCAATATTTTGTATTAGTCGGTGCATTATCATAATCGACAGCAAGTTTCAAATAAGTTGTGATTATTTCCTCCATTGGCAGTAAACCATCTTTTCTAAATATTGAACAATTCCATTCGCCGGCTCTGGCAATCATAACACTGCTGCAACCAGTTTCTTCCTTAAATTTAAATATATCAGATCTTTTTTCAATATCTCTTGAACCACCGTTTGCAATTACTGGAATTGAGAGATGTTGAGCGATTTTTTGCAAAATATTATTTCGATTTGGATGTTGAGGTCTCTCGTCTCTTGTTCGTCCATGAACGGTGATTGCCGATATTCCAGTTGATGCAAGAATATCACAAAGTTCGAGGGTTTTTTCTAATGTCGGCAAAACACGTATTTTACAAGTGACCGGAATTTTGAGACCAGTGACTAAAGTTTCAAGTATTTCTTTTGCCTTGTCGGGTTTCTCTAGAAGAGCAGCGCCCATTCCTCCCAAAATTGAGAATCTTTTTGGACAACCCATGTTGACGTCAATTCCCGCAATGTCATTTTCGACCATTTGTCCAACTTTTAATGCTCGACTTGCGTCACATGTTCCAATTTGGAGAACAACGTGTTTCTTCTCACGGGGACTTGTGCGAAAAACGACAGTTCCATCTGTTTTGTCAATAAAATCCACAGTGCCCAGAACATCTAGGAGAAAATAGAAAAAAATCAGTATTAAATTTACATAAAAAAGTGAGAATACTTCTTCTAATTCAGGGTTGCCACAAAAATTTAATTTCGTTTTTCCCTGATTTCCAGACAATATTTTAACTTTTTTCCTGACCAGAAAAGAATTTTCTGATTCACTCTAAAAATGATTAGATGCTGACGATTTCTTCATGTTTTTTTTAATTCTACGCAGAATTGTTAGTTAAAAGTACGAAAAATTCTGATTTTCAAAGATTTGAATTCGAAACTATTTCAAAATTTAATTATTTCTTAATACTTCCCCACTAATGCTTTTAATATTTAATTATTATCTAAATTTTTAACTGAAATTATTCATTTTTATATCAATTTTTATTAGAAAATTCTATGAGAATTCAATTATTTAAATAAAAAGTGAAGAATTAATTATTTTTACAAATAGAATTCTTTATTACAATTCTATCAAAATTTTAGAAAATAATTGGATTTTTTTCTAAAAATTTCAATAAAAATTTTAAGAATAATAGTACTTTTATTAAAAATGAAAATAATTGAATTCTTTACAAGAATTTAGTTTAAATTTTTTTAAATAATTGAATTTATGTGACAACATTTATTTGCGGAAATAATTGAATTCTTGTGAAAAATTTTTTTATAATTTTTGAAAATAATTGTATTTTTTACGAGTAATCTACATAATTACAATTGTATTGAAAATAATTAAATTCTCTAAACAAATTTTATTAAAATTGTTAAACATAATAGTTTTCTTAAGGAGAATTTTATTAAAATTTTTGAAAATAATTCAATTCTTTCGAAGAATTTCAATAAAATCTTAAAAAATAATTAAATAATTAAAATTTTACTGAAATTTATCATATTAAAGAATTTTATAACAATTTTTGAAAATATTTGAAAACTTTTTGAAGAATTTTATTAAAAATTTTTTAAATAATTAAATTCCTGAGAAGAATTTAAATAAAAATTCATGAAAATAATCGAATTTTGTAAAGAATTTTTTTTAAATTCCTAAAATTAATTGAATTTTTGTAAAGAATTTTGTTATTTATCAAGATAATTGCATTAAAACTTTTGAAATAATTAAATAATATTAAAAAATTCATTCTGGTCAGAATTGAAAAAAAATTTGAAGGTTTTGTATTAGAATTGTGGGAATTGTGGTAGTTTCATAGTTTATGAGTCAAACAAAAATGAAAAAAGACACAAAATATTCAGTGTTTTCTTATGAATTCTACAAATTAAATTTTTCCCAATGCTTTTAATAAAAATCCCTGATTTTTCCTGAATTCCCTGACCTGTGGCAAACCTGTAATTACATAAATGTTACTGTATGGTTAGATGTTAGAAGTTTTATTTTTTTCTAGATTTTCTAAAAATATTTCAATTTTTGAGGTTAGGAAAGAATTTTTTTTCTTATTGTACAAATTCCATAAAATTTTTCAATAAAATTACGAAACTCAGTAATAGAATTAATTTAGACTCACCATTTTCTCGTCTAACTGATCGAATTAATTTCCAATCAATTAATTCTTCGGTATAAACAATATCAGCACCGTATTCTAGAGCAAGTAGACGCATGGGAAGAGTTCCAATTCTAACCATAGGTGCTAATATCACTTTATTTTCATAATTTAATCTATCATTTGTTTCCATTTTCCCCAAAGTGTCAAAATTAATTTCACTAATTATTAACAATTAACTATATTACTTGCAATAAACAAATTAAAAGAGTACTTTTTCAAACGTCAATTTTGGCACATGTGTTATCGTGTTGAGTTCAGGAGCGTATTATTAAAACTATCGCCCCTAGGGATAATTAAAATGTAATTGAAAAATTACTACGTACAAAAATTAATTAATAGGTAAGTAATAATTTACTAAAATAGGGTAAATATTTATGTATTAAATATTTAAAATTTTTTTATAAATCTTTTGATTGAAAAAAATATAAATTCCTAGTGCAACAAGTGACGCTCCTGGGCTATTTGACATTTGAATATTATAGTCTGCTAGAAAATAGAAATGAGGTTAACTTGTTTTGTAGTAGGGTAGCGTATATATTTTTTCACTCTTATCATCCTCTAATCACCAATTAATTTGTTTTTGTTTGTCATTTATTATTTGTGTGTTAAGTTTACATCAGTTTACAATCATACAGTGCATCATTAAACGTCAGTAAAAGAAAAATTTAAAGAATAATCACCAAAACAAACACAAGCACCCCTATTTTGACTTCCTGAATTGTGTTATTTTTTATTTATATATTTAACGAAAAATTTGTAAATGACACTTTCCATTTTACACAAAAATAAAAAATTGTTCGCAAATAATTTAATAGTATGAGAGAAAGGAGGAAAAAATTTAAATAAAATCTTATCTTATCTTCAATATAACATAAGGTGAGTTTATAACCTCGTATTTTGTTTTATTATTATGTAATTATAAAATATGTACGACATTATTTTACTTAAAATGCTTCAAATTTGCATTGCTGAAAATTACATTATTTACTTAAATTTAATTATTTTTGTTAATAATTATTAATTGAGTTCTTTATATGTAAATTCTTAAACAATTTTTTGATATTTTTTTTTCAAATTATATCTTTTTTTATTGTTTTAACATCGTGTACAATTTCTTTTAAAAGTGTTTTACATATTTTATGACAAAAGTTTTATAAAGTTAAAGTGTGTCTTGTACTGTTAATAATTTATTAATTGTTGGACTTAAGGTCTCGATAAAAATCATGGCCAATCCATGCAGTGTTGTTGCACATTTGGTGAAATTAATTGTCACAATAGTGTGTATGAAATTCTTCAAAGATTCATTTTTATTTAATGCAACTGATCACACTTGGGCTGTGAGGGCTCTACAAATTTTTCTTACGCACTCCGCTTTAGGAATAATTAGATTTGGTGAGTTTTTTTAAATTAAAAAATTACATAATTTCCTTATTTCATGAAAAAAAAAATAAAAATAATTTTATAAATTTTGTAAATTTATTTTATAAATTATTCGTAAAAATTTATTAAGCTTTTTGAATAATGAGAATAAGTTTGATATTTATTGATATTTATTTAAACTTTTAGGGACTTCGAGTACAACCAAAAGATTTCGAAACTTCTATGACTGGTTTTCTGTTCTTGTGGAAATAGCGCCGTTTGCATTTTTCACAACGGAAATTCTCCTCGCATACAAAATTTGGGAGGAAGGAAGATTATGTCTTCTTGCTTTAGGACTTCTTCCAATAGTTTATGAACCAACATCAACGACACGAGATCGTTCAAAATATCGATTTTACACAGACATTATTTTTGCTCTTCAAGCATTAATAATGACAATAGTCTGCTTGAAAAATGGTAATTTTGCAATTTTAAGTCTCGCTGCATCGTATATTGTCGCTCGATTCATCTCTGAAGATTTTTGTGATAGATTTGAAGTTCCTTATATCGATCTTTCACAATATAGCCTATGCTTCGTTGAAGTCTTTGCAATTGCGACGTTTAAAGATATTGAAACTTTATCACGTTAATAATATATTTACACAATTTTTTATACATTTAATTATTTTTGTGCCTAAATTATTAAAAGCAAAAAAAAAGAAGGTACAAATGATGAACATATGCAAGAACGGTGAGCGGGTACAAATATACTTTTTTTTGCCTCTGCAATCAAAAAACGGCCATAAAAGATTGCTTTTTTTGATAAAAAAAATGTCAAAGTTTCATAAATAGGCCTTCAGAAAAGAATCTTCTATTAAATATTAAACGATAACAAATGAAATTATAACTAATATAATATTTAACAATACTTAAATGTTTCATTAAGGCTTTGAAATTTTACGCAAGTTCGATCGTATATATTTTTATTATACATATATTTTACATATTTCTTTACCTTCTATTTTACTAATATTTTCCAATGAGAAATATAATTTTTATTACTGCTTTTTATCGAGAACAACTTAAATAGTTAATACGATAACCTATTCCCAAATTACATTTAAATTTTTATACATTTTTATAAAAATATGTAGAAAAAAAAAAAATTAGTAAAAATTGTAATAATAATTATTATTTGTATACCTTCATTAAGGTTTAAAATAATAATTATTATTTTCATTTAATAATATTTAACACCAGCAATAAAAATCAATAATAATACAAAATATATAATTTCTTACGAATAAAAGAAAGATGATAAAAAAATTTGTGAATGGGTTAATACAGTATTTAGAATTTTGTACTTAGGTGAAAAACTTAAATAGTTTGCAATATTGTAAAACTTATGAAAACTGTACTTTCGTACTAATGAAAAAGTTTCGAACTGATTAAGTTGTTGAAAAATTAGTATCGATATACAACGTAGGATCTGTGCCAAATAATGGGTACAAATTTAGGTATTATGTAAATATGATTTCTTTTTTGAAAAAGAAAAAAAAAGTCGCACAATTATTGTCACCGAGTGATGAGATCTAATAAGTGATAAAACTATTTTTTTTCAAAAGTACGAAAGTGTACAGTAAATATTATAATATAATTATAATATGATATGTTGAATTCTTTACAATGAACTAACAATGATTATATATCCACTAATGTTCGATCGATATTTATATTAATACTTTTATATTGATAATAAAAATCTTTTTTCTCTTAAAATGATTTTTAATATTTTCCTATTTCTATTTTTGGTATTTATTATTATTTACTATTTTACTATTTTCTATTTACTATTTACTATTTTATATTCAGAGAAAAATTTTATTTAAATCAAATATAATTTATTTGAACCAAATAAAATTTTTATTTAAACCAAATGAAATTTATTTGAAACAAATAAAATATCTTTTATTTTTTTATTATCTTCTACAGTATTTTATATATTTTTTCCATACTTGATTCATTAATATTTCAAAAAAGGTAAATTTGAAATTTCTACCATTTTATTTTTAGGAGAAAAAATTTAATTTGATAGCCAGTGACGATAGTGACAATAATGAAGGGAGTAAAATGTGACAAAACAAATGAAATTTTCTGTTAATTTTCAGGTTCTGTTTTGGTACAGAAAGTGTCTTATGATTCTTGAATCAATTTTGTCTAATTCTTTTCTTCTGCTTGCTTCTGGTTCCAGTATTTACGTTCTTGGAAAACATTGTTATGATCAATACTCTACTTTCAAGCCGTATTTAATTTCTGGGTCCATTGGCATTCTTGGATTCTATATCAGATCATTGGGTTCATTAATCTACAATTTATTCTTCAGGATATATCGTAAGTAATTTTTGAAAGATTTTCTTTTTCATTTATTTAGATTTAGAGATTTAAATTTCGGTGTTAATTTTCAAAGTTCTAAAAATCCTGAACATTCTAATGAATGAAATAAAGTTTCGATGTTAATACCTTGAAAAATGTTTGATTGAATTAAAAATGAAAAAAGGAAGAATAAAGATTTTGGGATTACAAATTAATTTAAATTTAAAAAATTAAAGTTTTGCGTCAAGTATCGAAAAATTAGTTACAAAGTTTGTAAAATGCAAAATTTATTTTTATTGCAATCAGCAATTTGTGAAAATATTTTGTTCATTTGAACTTTAAAAAACTCGTAGATCATAAAATAAATAAATAAATTTCCTTCATTTGAACGTTCGAATCTTTAGGAATAGAATTTTATTGATAAACGAATAACAGATCAATTATTTTATATCCTAAAAATCTATTTTTATTTTTAGCTATTGATCCTCAAGAGATTGAAGATGAATGGGAGAAAAAGAAGGAAATGAAGGCAAGACCTTTTCGAAATTATTCACTATTTTATCGATTCTCATCGACAATCGCTCAAGGTGGCTTAATATATGCAGTTTTCAATTATCATAAATGTCAGATTTTCGGAACTTTTGCCTTGTCGTTGACAATTATTGAAGTTATTTGTGCCCTAGAAGCAAGAGTAAGTATGGAAAATTTGTTATTTGACAAATAATTATTAAAAGGCTGTAAAATTAATTACGAATATTCAATATAATTTTAATAAAATTTCTCTAACAGGTTCAATTATTTTTAAAAATTGTAATAAAATTTTTCATCGAAAAATTAATTACTTCTGCAAATAATTGAATTTTTGAATAGAATTTTATTAAAACTTTTTTAAGGAAATGAATCCCTGCGAAAAAATTTATTATTTCTATAAAAAATTGAATTTTTGCAAAATTAAAAAAAATATGTTAATTTTTGAGAAGAATTTTATGAAAATTGTATTTAAAATAATTGAATTCCTTTAAAAAATTTATTATTTATTGATATAAATGAATTCTTACGAAGAATTTAAAAAAATTAATATTTCCTGGAATTCAATTAAAATTGTATTTAAAATTATTGAATTCCAGCGAAAATTTTATTATTTATAAATTAACTTTTTGCAAAGAATTTTATTACAATTATTGAAAATAATTGAATACTTTACAAAATTCAGTTACTTTCAAAATTTTTAGTACAAATTATTGAAAAAAACTCCACTATTTTCAAGAATATTGAAATAAATTCTTCGAAATAATTTAAATAATTTTATAGAATTTTAATAAAAATCTTGCCAAGATTTAAATTATCTTCAATTCAATTTAAATTACATTTTCTCGAAAGAATTGAATTATTTGAAAAAATGTTAATAAAATTCTTGTCAAATTGTATTTAAATTTTAAAATAATTAAATTCCAGCGAAAATTTTATTATTTATGGAAATAATTGAATTTCATTAAAAGTTTTTTAAATAATTGAACTTCTGTGAAAAATTCAATTGGAAATTCAAATAATTGAATTTTCTCGGAGAATTTTTACAAGATTTTTAAAAATAATTGCAATTTTCGAAGAAATCAATTAAAATTGTATTGAAAATAAGTGAAATCCTGATAATAATTTTATTATTTATATAAAAATAATTGGATTTTTTTATGAAAATTTTTATTATTTAAAGGTTACTTTTTGCCAAGAATTTTATTATAATTATTGAAAATAATTGAATTCTTCATAAAATTCATTTACTTTAAAAATTTCCAGTAAAAATTATTTTTAGAAAACTCCACTATTTTCAAGAATATTGAAATAAATTCTTCAAATCAATTCAATTTCAACTCTATTATTAAAATTTTGCCGAGGATAGCTTCGATCATTAATTATAATTATAATAATTATGATAATATTGAATTTTTTAAATTTTAGAAGTATAATCAACGATTTAGTCAAGGAAATACGAATGAAGAAAGTTTCTTTGGAAGTTATGCCAAAGAATTTGACAGTTCTCTCGACTATTATTGGATTTTCATTGGAGGATATTTTGGGTAAGTAAAAACATTTATTTTGAAAATAATTTCCTTTTAAACACATTACTATTTTATAGTTGGGTTAAAAGAAACCCCTTCTGCTTGCTGGCTTTCTTACCTTACACTATTTCCATTTTAATTTTGTCTTCTGAAGAATATGATAGAAATCCAAGTCTTCAAATTGGCTTTAATGATTATATGACCGCAGCGTACATTCTTCTCATGATTGAAGCTATCCGCTACGATTTTTCCGAATAGTACAGGAAATTTAGCAAATTTACCTAACTAACTTAAATTAATTTTAATAATATACAATTAATAATAATTACTTGAAATTATTGAAAATTAGTAGAAATTTTTATTATTCTAAAATATTATTCAAAAATTATTATTCTATTAACTATTATAGTTAATTCTTTTGTTTTATTCAATTACTATTTTGTTAATTCGTTTATAATTCAAAGGAATAAGGAGTTATTCTACAAACTAAAATTATGGATTATAAACTGAAATGAGAGAATGAAAATTAAAATGACAAATTTTATTGCTAACAAAAATTCATGTAAGTGGCAAATTAAGTTTTTTACAGAATAAATGTAATTAAATAAAATCTATATTTACAATTGCGTTGAGAAATAGGAAATTATAAAACAGTTGTGACAAAAAAAAGTTTGAGCAACTTGCACACAAAATTATTATTTACTTAAATTTAACGTTATCTACAAAGATTATAATTTGACAATTCGCTATCGTGAATATTACACTCAGAATTACATTCTTTTTTTTCCATACAAACATTTACAAATCAATCATAATTTAAATACATTTACGTTATTACATACAACTATGAGAAGGACAAGTTTTATTCTTTCACATTATGCACAATTTCTTAGGTTTTATAAAAATTTCTGTACAATAAGTGCATTTTTTATTTACAGTTTTATTTAACTTTTAAAGTTTACGATTAATTCAACTTATTGAAAAATTGCTTTTTATTAACTTAACTGGTAATTAATTGTTTCTAAATAAATTTAATAATTTCAATTGAATTTTAATCATTTAAATTAAAACACACAATTTAAATTTAAAACAATTGAAATTTTAACAATTTAAACTAAGAAAATATTTAATTTATATAAAAATTATTTTGACATTTTTTCAATGCCTATTAAGTCGAGATTTAATTTTTAGATCTAAATGACACACCAATTTGTTTTGCATTTTAAAAATTACAAAAAAAAATATATATTGAGCTTCTTAAAAATATACAATTGTCATTGGAGCGCCAGGAAAAATTTTTAAGTACATACACTGGGGTCAAAAAGTTTCAGTACATTTGTACTGATTACTGTTAAGTGCTCGCTTCACTTAAAATTCAAATATTTCTGTAAAAATGGATGTAAGAGCTATCAAAGTAGAATCATTTTAAAGTTCAATAAATTTAGAGTCAAATAGGCTAAGATATAACAAATTTAATAGTGTAAATATTAAAAATATGATTCTTTAAAGTTAGAGATTTTTTGTGAAAATTGCGATTTTGAAATCCGGAATTCAAGCGTACGCCAATTAAAGAAATTTTTTTTTAAAGTTTTGATAATTGCACAATAAAAAGTACAAATTTCATTCTTTAATTCTAGACCAAAATAATTCACATATATTAAGTAATTTCTTCAAATTCTATAAAAATAATATCTCTTGCTCTAAATTTTTCGAAGAATATAAATTGCAAATTCGTCGTTTTCATTCACTTGTTCAATCAAATAACCACACTTTTGAAAAATATAGAACATCTTCATCTTAGGAAATTTAAGTTGTTGACATGAAATTTATCCCTTTTCTTATAATTTTACAAATTTTAACTCTATCATTATTCCTTATTTTCATTCTAGGTGTCTATTTTTTTATTTTTTAATAAAAAAGGTGCACATTTTTTCAAAAGTGTGGTTAATTGAAAAAACAAATGAACAAAAAAGACGAATTTGCAATTAATATTCTTTGAAAAATTTCGAGAGCAAGGGAAGTTATTTTTATAGAATTTGAAGAAAATACTTAATATATGTGAATTATTTTGGTCTAGAATTAAAGAATGGAATTTGTACTTGATATTGTGCAACTATCAAATCTTAAAAAAAAATTCTCTTCAATTGGCGTGCGCTTGAATTCTAGACTTCAAAATCAAATTTTTTACGAAAAATCTCTAACTTTAAAGAATTATATTTTCAATATTTACACTATTAAATTGGTTATATCTTATTCTATTTGACTCTAAATTTATTGAACTTTAAAATGATCCTACTTTGATAGCTCTAACATCTATTTTTACAGACATATTTGAATTTGAAGTGAAGCAAGCATTTAAAAGTAATCAGTACAAATGTACTGAAACTTTTTGACCCCAGTGTATTTTACATATGCGCAAGAATTACAAAGAACTATGTGAGTGATATGTCTAGTACATCTTGAAAATAGAGGAAGGTAGTGAAGAAATGCAGTATTTATAAAACGAACTTCAGTCTCTGACTCAAAAGTAATGTTTCCTTTTCCTTGAAAAAAAAGAAAATCGTAGATTTTTTCTAAATGTAAAGTTCTCTTTTTACTAAATTCCGATATTCGGTAAAATTTTTTTAAACACTTTTGCAAAAATAGTTATATTTTTACAGATTTGAATTTGGATCTCGCCATGTGACTTGACCAGCCAAGGGTTGAAGTCTCAAACTGTTTCCTGGACTGTCGTCAGCTTCGTAGGCAGCATTCACGTGGCCACTGTGACCTTCGAAAACATCCTTCACAGAAATTTGACTACTTCTCGTTGGACGTCCTTGAATTCCAAGAGGATTGCCAGGAGCTCCGTAGATGTTATTTGCTCCTAAAGTTTGCATGTGAGATTTCCTTCTCAATGCTATGATGCTGTTGCGACGTCCTTCGAATGCTTTAAAGGCCTTGGTAGATCTTCTTGTTGACATGTTTCGCGGCAGGCCTGTGAGTAGAAAAAAAAATATTTTTTTCAATTTATTTACTATTTAAAAGTATCAATTTTAAAATTAATGTTTTGAAAATCATTGAATTCTTGCAAAGAATCTTATCAAAAAGTTTAAAGAGAATAATTGAATTACTTCGACTAATTTTTTTATTTATGAAAATAATTAAATTCTCGCGAAGAATTTTGTTAAATTTTTTAAAATCCTAATTAAATTCTTTTGAAGAATTTCTTTTAATTTTTTTAAAAAATAATGGAGTTTTTTTTAATAATTTTAATTGAAAATTTTCAAAGCAATTTAATTTTATAAAGAAGAATTTTATTAAAATTGTATTGAAAATAATTGAATTCCTGAGAAGAATTTTATTATTTATAAACATAATTTAATTCTTACGAAGAATTTTACTATTTATAAAAATAATTGAATTGTTTCGAAGAATTTATTAAAATTTTAGGAAATAAATGCATTTTATGTAAATATTTGAAAATAATTCAATTCTTTCGAGGAATTCTATTAAAATTGCTTGGAAAAAAATTTAATTTCTGCAATGGATTTTATTAAAATTAAATATTTTCAAAATAATTGAATTCATCAGAAGAATTATATTATTTTTTGAAAATAATTGAATTCTTTCAATTTTTCTGACGAATATATTTAAAAATTGCATTGAAAGCAATTTAATTTTCATCTAGAATTTTTAAAAATATTTTGAGAATAATTGAATTATTTTTAGAGAATTTTAAATTCTTGTTAAAATTGAGTTTTATGAAAATTTTTGAAAAGATTTAAATTCTTTCGTGTAATTTTATTTAAATTGTATTTAAAATAATTTAATTCCTGCAAAGAATTTTACTATTTATAAAAATAATTGAATTGTTTCGAAAAATTTGTTAAAATGTTTGGAAATAATTTAATTTTATGGAAATATTTTAAAATATTTGAATTAATAAGTGAATTTTTAAAATTTTTGATTTTGAAATTATTTAATGTATATTTGAAAATTAAAAATTTTGTAATTTGCATAACAATCATAAATTGAATACCACGTTTCGCGCGCGTAACATTTGCTAGTTATTTACTATTTACTTATTTTTATAATTATAAATTATTTATTTTTAAATAAATTTCAATTTGATTCAAAGTGTTTACCATTGCCTTCTGTCAGACTGAAGAAACGTTGACGGAACGCAACATCGAGAGTATTTATCGCTTGCTTTTGTCTGCGACTCTTTTCCAAATTTCTGATAGTTTTTCGTCTTCCGGGACCACTTCCGCTTCCCTCATCGTAATCTCCCTCTATGCCATCCAATCTTTGCAAGTCCCTTACTATTTCCACCGCATGTTTTGAAAGCAGTGCTTCTTCTGATAGGTCTTTAGTCTGTTTTTCGAAAATTGAAATATTAAATAATTGAAATTCTATTACATAATTTTTTTGAAATTCAAAAAATTGATACAAAAACAAAAAACAATGATAAATAATGAAATAGGAAATTTATATTGAAAATATCTCACCTTTTTGCAGCTCAATGTCGTGCTGGCCAAAATGTGAGCCAAAGTTCCGAATCGATGGAATAACATGGCAGTGAATTGGATGACCAAAATGAGAGCAAAGAAGAACACGAAGACGAGACCAATTGGCTCAAGCTGCAAATACTCCTTTGAAATGTGAATCTGCAAAAAAATTAACAAGTTAGTACCATTTTTTTTACTCAATTATTTTTAATTTTTAACAGATAATTCGATTTCTCTGCAATTTCGAATTTAGTGACATTTGTAATTAATGCTCATTTATAAAATTTATTTGCTCATTTATTTTATAAATAATGCTTATTTATAAAATTCATTTTTGATCGATTTTAAAAAAATGTGTTTCAATTGGGTTCAAAAGTGCAGAGATTTTAACAACATGCTTTAATATTATTATTGCTAGTAACAATAGGATGATTATTTCAGAAATTTTACCAACAGAACTGAGCTTTGCTTTCAAAACCATATTCATATTTACAAATTATACAATTATTTTATTTAATATTTTATTATCATATTCAATTAAATTTAAAAAAACAATATGTTATAAATTTTGTTATTTTTTTAAAGAAGAAGTTTGAAATTACTATGAATTTTAATTTTTAATACAAAACGATAAGATTTCCAGTAAGAAAGTTGTTTGAAAAAGTTCTTTATAATTATTAAAATTGAAGAAAAAATTATTTTAACTAAAGTAAATTTAATTTCTCAGATCTGTTTTTTTGTAATATTTCTCAAATATATCAAAAAATTGAATTTGGTGTATAAACATAATGAAGAGTAGAGTGTCATTATTATTAATTACAAATACGAGAAAAACAAAAATATTTTAAACAACCACCACGTGAAGATATTAAAATATATATATTCCATGACCAGGATCAGGGTCACATTTATTAATTGTGCCCGGTACACCATCACAGGTAGTGTGCATCCCTAAAATGTATTAAAAATTAAAATGTAAAGAGTTAGACACAAAACATTGAGAGAAAATCATGTGAATTTCCTATGAGAAATATTTCTCGTGATCAAGAAATTAATTATCAAAATTAGTCCTCATAGTGGAACCGAAATCGTGGATGTCTTATTTTGTTTTAAAATTATCAAAACGTAATTTTGGAAAATATTTTTAAATATATTTCACCACCACAAATAGAAGACAATCGAATAAAATTCTTTTTGAAAAAGGAAAAAATTGAATATTAGTAATTTAGTACACCCACGATTGGTAGGAAGGTGAATCATCCCATTTGCAGAGGAAGTGTGGGCATGATTATTAATGAATCTCTGAAACCATATTTGGTTATTCACAAGATAAAAAATTGATCAAATCTGATGAAATGTGATTTTCCAAAACCAATCGACATGCCTCGTTTTTTATAAGAAAAATGGAATTCTAGTTTAATAATTCTGAAATTATGAGAAATCTTTGAGAAATTTGGAAGATTGTCGATAGAAAGAAAGAATAATAATTTTATTATTGATTTACGAAAATCTAGTTTCGTTTTTAGTTTTGTATCGACTCGAAACTGAATTTTAACAGAGTTTAGTTTTGTGTCGATTCGAAACTAAATTGAAAATAAATTTAATCTCTGAATGAGGATGAATTTTGAAAAAAATGATTCAAAGAAAACTAGCGAGGCACATCGGTGAAATTGTTAGTTTTTCTGTTTTGAAAAACTGAAAATCGAGGCTTTTCGCAGTAAATGCCTCTACCTCCTTGGATTCTTCACTGAAGGTGATGTTCGTCTTGACCCCGAATGGCCATACGATGTGCAGTTTATCTTTGTTCAGTTGCATTAAGAATACGATCAGTACGAACAAAGTATTGAACATTAAAAATGCATAGACACTCTTGTTTCTCAGCTCGATCAAATCATTGGCGATCCTTGCCTGTTTAGAGTCAAATAAAAAAAAAGAGAGAAAACTTATTAGTAAAATAGACTAAAACTCCGTAAGTAACGACACATTTGCCTGATTAGAATTTATTTCTGATTCAGTAAAAAGGGCATAAAAAGAATTATTGTTTTCACGATTTAATTGAATTTTACTTTTTTACTTTTGTCGAAAGCAAATTTTTCCGAATCGCAGTTTGGCGAAATTGAGTTTATAGAAAAGAAAGAAAATTGGCCCCTTTTATCAGCGAAATAATTCGAGCAGGAAAACACGTGCTACCCACGGAGTGGATTTTTACCTCCTGGGAAGTTCCATCATAAGTGATGTTGGTCTTGATACCAAAGGGCCATTTCACGTGCAACAAGTCTTTGTTTAGTTGCATGAGAAATACGATCAGCACGAAGAGAGCGTTTATCATAAAGAATGCAAACACGCTCTTGTCTCGTAAATCCTTCAAGTCTTTGGCGATACGAGCCTGACGTGAACATTTGAGATTAATTTTGAGAATTTTATAATTTTCAATTATATTAATTAATTTTGAAAGCGTCAAGCAATTTTTCTTTAGCCAAAAAGCGTAAAAGTTCAATTACAATATCAATGCCAAGAGAGAGAAAATAAAAAGAGAAAAATAAAAAATATTTTTAAAAAATTGTTTTCTGAAAAACAATAGAAAGAATAATAGAAAGAAAATTTTTATAAAATTAAATAATTTTACGAAAAAAAATACTTATTGATTGGAGAAAAAAGGTTTTAGGGAGATTTTGAAAGGGGAATTGTCTTCAGTTCGTACTTATTTAATTTTTCGAAAGTTTTTGAAAATATCAAAAACTTGGGGAAAACTTGAATCAAGTATAACTGAAGATATCGTTCCCTTGTGATCGATTTTACCTTCTCAGCTTTGTCTTCATCGATGGGATAAAGATACTTGTCTAAAAGGTCTTTCCAGAATTGTTCCTCCTGGAGATTGAGAACATCGACTTCTCCATTCTTCAGTCCATCGTCGTCGAGCCAATAGGGTCGAGATGGGAAGTGACCTTCGCGATTTCCCTCGGTATTTTGACTAGCGACAGTTTCCGTTTCACTGTCACGACCATCGTCTTCTCCTGGGTCTTCGCCTATTGCTCCAAGATGATCAGCCGTCCTCGAACCCACTGATGATGCACGTCTTCTTCCAGATATATGCGCATGTGGATCGACAGCTCTGTTGGGAAATTAATTTTCTCTTTAGAATTTTATTTATTTATTTTCTATTTTAATTTTTAAATGAAATATATTAAATATTTTTTTTATTGGGAAAATGAACCAAAATTTATTTCTTCTTTTTAGAGATCGGTACGAGAACTGAATTTTGAGGAAAGTAATCAACTCACTTTTCGATGGTATCGAGTCGTTTTCCCAATTGCTCTAGGGACTCGGCAATCGCAACAAGTTGCTGTTTTTCTGAAGATGGCTTGCCGTGAGTGCAGAGCATGCACTTAAATAATCCAGCGAGAGAAATTTCAATCGAACCCTCGTCATCGTCATTCGTTCCTGCTCCATTTTGCAAAAATCCAAGTAATGATTTCTGCTTTGCTTTTCGTTTCGCTTCCTCCGCTTCTTTCTTTTCTTGTTCAATTTCCTATTTTCAAACACAATTTTTGTTCATTTCTTCCAAATTCTATTTTTCCTAATAGTTAAAATTAAATGAATTTTATAATTTTTAAAAATGACTGAATTCTGTTAAAAGAAATTTTATAAAAAATTTTATTTAAAGTAATTCAATTCTAGCGAAGAATTTTATAAAAAGTTTTAAAAATATATTTAATTAAATTCTTTGAAGGAATTTAATCAAAATTGTCCTAAAATTAATTCAGTACTTCCGTAGAATTTCATTATTTTTGAAAATAATTTAATATTATTTCGATAAATTTGATTAAAATTGTATTGAAAATAATTAAATTCAATCTTCTAAAGAAATTTTTAAAAAAAATTTTAATAATTGATTTTTTTCAAGGAATTTTATTAAAATTAAGTAAAATAATTAAAATCCATCAAGAAATTTCAATAAATTTTTTGAAAATAATTGAATTTCTCTAAAGAATTTTATTATTTATGAAAATAATTGAATTCTTGACAAGAATTTTGTTAAAATCTTTGAAGATAATTAAATTATTTCTTTTAATTTGATTAAAATTGTATTGAAAATAATTGATATCTTCTTAAGGATTTTAGCAAAATTTTTTAAAGTAGTTTATTTCTTTTAAGGAATTTTATTAAAAATAAAAAAAAATAATTGAATTCTATCTAGAAATTTTATTGAAATTGTATTGAAAATAATTAAATCCATTCAAAGAATTTTATTATTATTCATGAAAATATTTGAATTCTCGTCAAGAATTTTATTAAAATCTTTAAAAATAATTTAATTGTTTCGAGGAAAACTAAACTTCTTCCGGAGAATTTAGTTAAAATTGTATTTAAATTAATTAAAATCTTCTGAAGAATTTTATCAAAATTTTTTAAATTGATTTCTTTCAAGGAATTTTATTAAAGATTTTAAAAAAATAATTTAATTCTATTGAGATTGTATTTGAAAATAATTTAATTCCACAAAAGAATTTTATTATTTATGAAAACAATTTAATTCTTGCCACGAATATTATTAAATATTTCGAAAATAATTTAATTGTTTCGATGAAAATTTCAATTCTTACTGGAAATTTAGTTAAAATTTTCTTGAAAATAATTAAATACTTTCTGGAAATTAAATTAAATCTTTTTTGGAAATAATTGAATATTCTTTCAACGATTTTCATAAAAAAATTGAAAAAATAATGGAATTCTTTTAAGAAGTTTCATTTAAATTGTATTAAAAATATTTAAATTCATGAGAAGAATTATATTATTTTTGAAAATAATTGATTTGTTCTGAAGAAATTAATTATTTTCAAAAATAATTGAAGTCTTGAAAAGAATTTTGTTTAAATTTATGAGAATAATTGAATTAATAAATATTGATAATAATTTTCCTTTTTAATTGTTTTCAATTTGAAAATTAATATACTGAAAATCATTGAATTCTTGCAAGGTATTTATCAAAAAATTTGCAAATAATTGAATTCTTTTGAGAAAATGTAAAGAAATGTATTGAAAATAATTTAATTCTTGGCAAGATATTTTTAAAATAATTAATTGAATTGTAATTAATAATTTTCCTATTAAATTATATTACAATTATTCATAGAAAATTAAATTCTTTTAAACAATTTTATAAGAGACTATGCAAAAAATGACAAGTCCGTTTCTTCAGAGCGCGTCAATTAATAAAATTACAATAAAAAAGTGCAAATAAGAGTTAGAAGTGTAAATTAGTATGAGGAGAGTAAATTAATATTAAAAGTGTAGAAAGAAATAAGTGTAATGGAAAGTTAGCGAAGGACAAATCCGAAGGGGATTACCGCATCAGGTTTTTTCTTCTGCACTTCCCTCGTGCCCCAAGTAATATCATTAAGATTGTAGACGGAGAATATAATTAGAACCAGATACATTGAAGGTACAGAAATGTAGTAAATAATTCCGTAAAAGAGACAATTAATTTCTTGAGGATGTAACAGGGCAGCCACTGTTAATTGAGCAACTACCATTAAAAGGAAGAGTGGAGATGGTGAGAATAAACCATCTTCAACAATGTTAATCGATATCGCCGTTATTACCGCAACCATCACCAATCCATAAAAAATACTTATCACCGCTGCCGCTAGAATCTATTTTATCAGAATTAGTTTGATCAAAAAGAAGTGTCACAAGCAAGTGCACAAAAAAGAAATTCCATCACCAAAGTTCCATTTATCATTCCATGTGTATTTCCTCTTTTCTTGGTACTTTTTTTGTTACTTTTTTCTTGTTACTTTTTTTCTTGTCCGTTATTTACCAGCACCGATTTATTTTACAGAGAACACTGGCAAGCAGACGAACCTTTTTGGTTTTCTTCACTTGGACTTCACGCGTGCCCCAGGTGACGACGTTTAGATTAATGATGGAGTAAAGGATCAAGAGAAGGTACATGGATGGAATCGAGAGGAGATAAATGAGACCGGGGACTATGCACCAAAATTCCTGAGGATGGAGACAAGCTGCTATGAAGAACGAAGTCGAGAGTGATGTCAAGAATATTGCCGATGGAGAACCCATACCGTCCTCCCCCAGCTGGAGGGCTGTACCAACTATCACAGCCATCATTATCATCGCGTAAGCCGTTGACAATATTTGCGCACATAATAGCTAAAAGGACGAACACATCTGATGCAATTTTTTCGAATGGACATTCAAGCAGGTACAACATTGACAAAACATTTAAATAAGATAAGAAGTAAAATACATTTAACCAAGTTGATCAACGAAAAAAAGGAAATTAATTAAAAATAACGCATTAATATTGCCACAAAATATTTAGAAAAGTATTCATGTTCTTGTTTTGATGATAATTGTTGTACAATTAAATATTAAGTTAAAAATAACATTTAAATGCATTAAATAAATTTTTTTCGTTGATCAACTTCGTAACATTTATATATTAATTTTTCAAGGATACGAACGTATTTTAAAATTATTTGGAAAAATTGCATAAACTTACCTGAATATTGGATTTACATGTAAAACAAACAATCATAAAGAAGAGAATTGGAATGATATTGTAGTAAAAACTGGTCCAGTTGTCAATTTTGAAAGCGGCGACGAAAGCTCCCACTAACATAAGGAAAATAGTTCCAGGTCCAAGAATCGTACCACCTAGAAATGGATACAATTATTCTATTTCTAAAATATTTAGGAGTAGGAGAAAACTTTGCTTCTTTCACGTAAATTACGATAAAAATTAATTAAATTAATGTTTCTTTGTCGAAAATTACGATAAACAGGGTTGTCTCAGGTCGAGGAATTCAGAAAAGTAGAATTGGTCAGAAAAATCAGGGAAAAGTCATGAATTTTTATCAAAATTCTGGAAAAAAAATTAAATTTTTAGAATTCATAAGAGAATTCTGAATTTTAATCTTTTTTTGTTTGTCTCATAAACTATGAAATTACCACAAATTCAAAAACAAAACAAATTTATTATTGTTATGCAAATATAAATTTTAAAACAATTTCATAATCGAAATTTAAAAAATTCACTTATTCAAGAATTCAATTATTTTTATATAAATAATAACATTCTTTGGAAGAATTCAATTATTTTTATAAATAGTAAAATTTTTTACAGAAATTTAATTATTTTTAACAAAATTTTAATAAAATTTCACGAAAGAATTCAATTATTTTTATAAATAGTAAAATTCTTTGCAAGAATTCAAATATTTTCAAAATAATTTTAATTGAATTTCTCAGCAGAATTCAAACAATTTTAAAATATTTCCATAAAATTCAATTATTTCTTAAAATTTTTAATAAATTCTTCGAAACAATTCAACTATTTTTATAAATACTAAAATTCTTTGCAAGAATTAAATTAGTTTTAATCCAATTTAAATAAAATTACACGAAAGAATTTAATTATTTTCAAAAATTTCCATAAAATTCAATTTCAACAAGAATTTAAAATTCTTTAAAAATAATTCAAATATTCTCAAAATATTTTTAAAAAATTCTATATGAAAATTAAATTACTTTGAATGCAATTTTTAAATATATTTGTCAAAAAAATTGAAAGAATTCAATTATTTTTGAAACAACTTTAATTGAATTTCTTGAAAGAATTTATTTATTTTCAAATATTTCTATAAAATTCTTCAAAATAATTAAGTTTTTTCTAAAATTTTAATAAATTCTTCGATTATTTCAATTATTTTTATAAATAATAAAATTTTTTGCAGAAATTCAATTATTTAAAAACAATTTAAATAAAATTCTACGAACAAATTTAATTATTTACATAAATAATAATAATTGTAATAATAAAAATTCAATTATTTTCACAAAGAATAAAATTCTTTTTAAAAATTCAATAATATTCAAAAAATAGAAAAAATTCTCGTAAAAATTTCAATTATTTTCAAAAATTTTATTAAAATTCTTGGCAAAATTTCAATTGTTTTCAAAATGTTTCCTCAATTCAATGAAACGTAATAGAACATTCTTTTTAAGTATCTAATAATTTTTAAAGTGAATCAGAATAATCTTTAGGGTCAGAGAAAAAGTGAAAATTTAGTCTGGAAATCAGGGAAAAACAAAACTAAATAAATGTGACAACCCTGATGAAAATTAATTAAATTAATTTTTCTTACCCATCAAAAGAATCTGATAAGATATATAGGGCATGGAAATATTGTCGTTAATTTTTATAGTTCTTTTTGCATCCATTAGTAAATCCAAGATGTTGGCTATTGTTGAAGGCACCCATCGACGACGTTGGTTGTAAAATTCATTGAAACCTTCAGGAGCATGTGTATAGGCGTCACTTGCAGCTGAATATTCAACCTGGATAAAGAATTGAATTTATTAAATTTGTTTTAATTAATTGATTAGTATTTTTGACTTGTGAGCTTTTGATTTTTCTTTCTTTTTTTTTGAGAGAGAGAGATTTCGTCTTAAATTTATAAAAAATTTACTAACCCTGTAGCCTCTTTGTAGAAGCAAAGTACAAAGCCATCTATCTTCTCCCTGATCATATTGAACGTAGTGTCTAGCTTCTTCAGATCTGGTTGTGTATTTTTTCATTACGTTATCATCCATCAGTGCCTTTCCTCTGAAAAGAGAGAAACATCCAGGACTACATAGAACGCATCCAATCATGTGTTCAGTTGCTTTTTGCAGCCAATGACCAATCGCATATTCGAACATCTGGTACCAAACCATCGGACCTAAATTTATATTTTATTATAAATACCAATTCAATTCGATTTAGTAATACTTAGTAGAATTAAAATAATAATGTTAATTTATCATAATTATTATTTAAATTATATTAACTATAAGAATAATGATGAAATTATTTTCGTACCGGATCCAACGGGGTGAATACGTCCACAAGCGGCTCCGAGGTTTTTATTCTTCTTCATCAAATCCACTAGTAATTTTACAGCTGCCGGTTGAAAGTCAATATCGCCGTCGAGAGTCAGTAGGAAGGTATTTTCTGCAATGACTTCCTTCCGATCGACACTGATTGGTAATTCCATTAATCGATGTCCAAGTAAATAATACATATACATGACCTGGAAAAAATGTCTAATTAGTATTAAATTTGGTTCTAAAAACTTAATTAACATCAAGATGAATTTAATTTTCTGAATTTGATTCTAAAAATTTAATTAGTATCAATTTTTTCTGAATTTGATTCGGAAAATTTTTAAATTATTAAATTAACTCTATTACCTGACTCCAACGTTTTCTGTGACGAATTTTACTTTTGTCCTTTAGGTGAGCAATCATCTTGGTTTTTCCTGGCAGTGTCCACATTAATCGACCTCCATATGGAGTGGGAATCTTCTTCGGAGCTCTCACATGCATTCGAGTTTGATGAACATCTGAAGCAGCTTCATCCAAAGTGGCCACCAACAGCTTTACGAATCTATTCACTTGACTCTCGTTCTCATCATGATCAGAAAGCTCGAAAGCGTCATCGAAAAATATATGCGCTAAAAGTAAGTAATTTAATTTTATTAAAATACAAATTGTCATCGAGTGATAAATTCAAATATTAAATTTTATATTTATTATAAAAAAGAAAAATTATTATTTTTTTTCTAATTATATTAGAATTATCAAAAATTTTAACATATTTCTTCTCGAGAAATCAATTAGTTTCCTAAATAATAAAATTCTTCAAAGAAATTCTATTATTATCAAATTTTTTGATAAAATTTTTCGCAATAATTCGAGGATTTACAATAAATTAATTTTAAAAATGGAAATTATTTAAAAAAGAAAAATTATTAAAAAAATTTATGAAACAAAAAAGCAAACAACAACTAACTTTAAACTGCGAACAGATTACGGGAATACAACGATTATGAATATAGATATTAATTTGAAGCTAATAATAACTACTTTGACACTTACTTTCGAATTCGTAATAATCAGGATCAACGACTTTCAGATACTTTTGAGCGACGCGTCTTGCACACTGATCCTCATCTAATCGCAAAATACTCTTTAAGAATTCAATCATCTCTTCTTTGTTCTCGTGCCACATTGTCGCACAAGCAAATATCCTCGTGACATGATCGCTATTTTTCACCACTGACGGAGGAGTACTGGTGCCATCGGTTTGTTCATAAATTGTTTCATAATCACCGTCTCCTTTTTCTTTCTCTATTTCCGCTAAGTCCTGGAAAATCCGATTAAAATTAATTAACCAAAAATATAACAGGTTTGCCAAAAATCAGGAAAATCGGGGAATTTAGGAAGAAATCAGGAAAGATAAAAATTGGTCAGGAAAATCAGGGAAATGTCGGGGGATTTTATCAAAGGGGCTGTAAAAATATCAAATTTTAATCAAGAATTTCATTGCAGATTTTTTAAAAATCGAATTTTCAAGGAATTTTAATTTAATAATTAGTTAACTCTAAAAAGATTGTAATTAAAAATTTTTCTTTCAATTTGAATCTTTATGCATTATAATTATTTTAGAAAAGATTTTAGTTAAAAACTGTTGTAATTTTTAAAAATAGTTAAATTTCAGAAGGTTCTAAACTAAACTTTGTGAAAATTTTAATTCCCGCAAAAAAATTTATAATAATTAAAAAAAGAAATTTATTAAAAATTGTATGTCAATTTTAAATAATTTTATTTAAAAAATCTGAAAAATTATATTTCTTAGAAATTTTAATTCTATTTTTTTAAAACACTTCAATTTCTAAAATAATTTTACTAAAGAATTATAAAATTAATGGAACTTTTGTGTAATTGAATTGAAAATATTCTGAAAAAAGATTTTAGTTAAAAACTGTTGCAATTTTTGAAAATTAATTGAATTTCAGATTTTAAAATAAACTTTTTCAAAAATTTCAATTCTCACGAAGAAATTAATAATTTAATATTAAATATTTATTAAAAACTTAAATTCAGTTTTAAATAAATATATTTAAAAATTCTGAAGAAATTATGTTTCTTTGAAATTTTCAAATTAATTCAATTTCCAAGAAATTGAATTGAAATTGAAAAAAAAAATTCTAAGACAATTCAATTTTTAGAATAATTTTATAATAGAATTATAAAATTAATAGAAATTTTGTAAATTTGAATGGGTAATAATTAAATTCTTTAATAAAGAATTTCATTGTAGAAGTTTAAGAAGTCGAATTAGTTTAATTTTAAAAAAGATTAAAATTAAAAATTTTTCTTAAATTCGATGTTCCGAAAAGTTTCTATTTGAAATTCTGAAAAATTAGTTTCTTAAACTTTCCATTTCTATTTTTTAAAGATAATTAAAAGTTTATAAACAAGTAATTGAAAAATTTTTGAATAATTGCATTTTTCTAAAATTCTATTAAAAATAATTGAAATTTTCTAAAAATTTTATTAAACATAATATTGAATTCTTTAAAAAATTTTATTGAAATTTTTGAACAAATTCGAGGAATGGCAACGACAGTAATTAATTTTATTTTTAAAATAGTTCAAACAACCTTAGAAGTTAAAAATCAAATTTTTGCTTCTAAAAATTATTATCTTTTTTATAATTAAACTCCTCTTGATTTTTATTATGAGGATCAGGGAAAAAGTCAAAAATCTGTCAGTGAATGTGAGAAAAACAAAATATACTTTATTCTTTTTTGAGGACCAGGGAAAAAGTGAAAATTTTATCTGGAAATTAGGAAAAAGTGAGGGAAAGAACAACCTTGCATAATTTTTTCTTAACTTTCATAAGCTTGGTAATTTCTTTTTAATCAAATATTTTTTATTTTTAATATTTAATATTTTTTTTATTATTTTAGGTATCATCTGAAATAAGAAGAGAATTCTTACCTCGACCTTGACTTCGGGTTGATCGTCCCGTTTTCGATTAAGTCCCATTGACTGATCAATGAGCAGGGAATCGTACATCGGCACGACAAAGAGCTTCTCCGTAGCAGCTAAACGCTCGCATTTTGGAGTCCAAATATGAAGTGTAATCCATGTCTGCGATAGTAGCCAGAGCAACCAAACCCAGGCGTATTGTTTGGAAATAAAATCGTTAAGTAAGTACAAAGGAGGCGATTCGTAAAAGAGATAATCTGGTATTGTCCCATGAAAGAAACAAGGGTTACTATTGCGAATACCACAAGCCGCTATGAGTAACGATATGGAAACTGGAATTGTCAGACTCACTGGAAACGCGTAACTGAATCCCTGAATCAGGATCTTACACGCGAACTTTCCTGAAATGGGATTATTTATTCAAATTCGCATATATAAGTAAACTGCTTGAAATTGTTGAATCAAGAGCAAAAAAAATAACTTTTTTCACTGAATAGAATAACTTGCTTAGCTGCGCAAAGGAAGCTTTTTAAAAACAGAGAATAGGAATACCATTTTTAGAAGAATAGAATGCATTTGTTTTTGTTTTTGTTTCAGAGAATCAGATTATACTTACCAAATACGTATGCGAAATAGGCACCGAAAATTTGCAAGAGGAGAACGTAAATCGGTGTATTGTAGTCGGCATTAACGACTTCAGTTTCGCCGATTCGTATTATTTCCGATAGATCGGTTATCCGATCGGATCCTGCTTGTCTAACGGCGTGGACAATTATTTTATGATCGCTGAAAGCCGCTCCCATCATTGAAAAAAGATGACCGACATTCTGGCCTTGAGCTTGAAGAATCAGAAGCGAAGTAATGAAGAAGGCAATTACCTTCCAAACGGATACAAATACATAGGTAAAGTATCTCGTCACCCTGAGTTCCTTCTTCACTCTTCCTAAAACTCTCACTATACCTAAAATTAATTTTAATCTTTAATCTTTGAACTGCAATTAATACAAAAATAAATAGAAATTTCGCTAAACTCTTTTTTCTACATTTTTTGGTATTTTTTATATCTTTTAGATTTTTTATTCTTTTTTTATTTTTTTTTTCTAAAGTATTTTCTTCATTCTAACCTTTTTTTATTTTCAGGAAAAATAAAAGTAGCTGACAATTAAAGTGAATTTTCTTATAAATGAAAGGAAAAAATTCGTAACGATAATTAAAATAATTGTGAAATTTGCATATTTCGTACTTATTGGACTTCTTATGGAAACGTAGTTTTCCCACCATCCACACGATACCATAATAAGAGCTGGCGGAATTAGCCATAAAGAAGTATTTGAACTATCGAGTAAAGGCCATACTACAAATCCCGTTGCTTGGGCAGCCAAAGCTGCTAAATCCACTAGAACGAGAACGCATCTCCTTGACTCGTCTTTGTTCTTATTTCTCGAGAGAAGACCTACACGAGAAAGGAAATTCAATGGTAATGCAAGTCTAATTTATTTCAAAATCTTACATATAGACTTTCACAGTTATTTGAAATCCTCAAACAGTACATTCCTTACTCCCAACTCAATTCCATCTGAATTAGAGTCAGTAAATTTCCACATACTTTAATTGAATCCATTTTACTTCAAATTAAAGAAAAATAAATTTCTTTCAAACTTTAAGAATAGAAATAAATTTGCTAATAAGAATGAACAATTTATTCTTTTTAAAACTTTGAGAAAAGAAATAAATTACTGCTAATAATAATTTTATTAATTATAGTAATATCAATAATAATAATAATAATAATAATAATAATAATAATAATAAAAATGAGAATAATTTTTCTTCTGATAATTTTTTAAAAGATGGAATATATTTTATTTTCTATTTTATTTTCTATTAACAGGGCTCGAAATAGGTCCGTAAATTTGCTTCAAGTCCGTAAAAGTACTTTTTTTTTTAAAAATTATTTTCAAAAGCAATAAAATTCTTCGCAGAAATTCAATTATGTTAAAAAATAATAAAAATATTCGTCAAAATTTCAAATATCTTTACAAATAATAAAATTCTTCTTTGAAATTCAATTATTTTCCAATATTTTAATCAAATTCTTGACAAAATTTAAATTATTTTCAAAAGTTTTCTCAAATTCAATGATTTTCAATATCTGCTATTTTAATAAAATTTTCAAAAAAAATCCCATTATTAAAAACAAATTTGAATTAAATTCTACGCAAACATTCAATTATTTTCATTAATAATAAAAATTTTTACAGCAATTCAATTATTTACAAATTTTTCTTATAAATTTCTTCGCAATAATTCAATTATTTTCGTAAATAATAACTTTTTTTTAGGAATTCAATTATTTTCATAAATAATAAAGCTCATTGCAGAATTTCAATTATTTTTAACGCAATTTAACAAAACAATTCAATTATTTAAAAGAAATTTTAATATAGTCCTTCTCAAAAATTCAATTATTTTCATATATAAATTTTCACAGGAATTCAATTAAAAATTCAATTCCCAAGAAAATTTTTCGAAAGAAATCATATTTTTCAAAAAGTTTTAATAAAATTTATTCATAAGAATTTAATTCAATTACTTTTAATACACTTTTAATAAAATTTTTCAAAAGAATTCAATTATTTTTTTTACAAATTTAATATAATTTTTCGTAAGAATTCAATTATTTTCTCAAATAAAAGAACTATTTGCAGAAATTCAATTATTTTTAATATCTTCTATTTTAATAAAAATTCTTGAAATAATTTAATTATTTAAAAGAGTTTTTGTAAAGTTCTCCGAAAAACAAAATTTTATTTTTAATAATTTTTCGATGAAATTTGTTTAAAAGAATTTAATTATTTTCAATACAATTGTAATTAAATTCGACGGAAAAATCAAATTACTTTCAATAATTTTAATAAAATTTTTCGCAAGGATTCAATTATTTGATATAAATAATAAAATTATTCGTAGATTTTGAATTCAATTTTAAACTAATTCCTCAAAAAATGCAATTATTCTAACAATTTTAGTAAATTTCTTCGCAATAATTCAATTACTTTCGTAAATAATAAAATTCTTTTTAGGAATTCAATTATTTTCATCAATAATAAAAGTCATTGCAGAATTTCAATTATTTTTAACGCAATTTTAATCGTATTCCTCGAAAAATGTAATTATTCTTCAAAATTTTATTGAAATTCGTCAAAAGAATTTAATTATATAAAAATTTGTTGATAAAATTTTCATGAGAATTTAATTTTAAGAAACAGCAAATTAATAAATTATTCATTTTTGTATTTAAATAATTGAATTTTCGTAGAATTTACTAATAAAAATTGTTTTAATAATGAACTTCAGTTAAAATTTTAGATAATTGAATATTAAAAGTATTGAAGCGAGAATTTTTAGAAATAATATAATTTTGAAAAGGTTTCAAATTAAAATCTTTGGAAATCTGAAATTTTCGTATTTTTAACTAACAATTCTTCTTAAGGATTCAATTATTTTTACTAATAATAAAACTCATCGCAGAATTTCAATTATTCTTAATACAACTTTAATCGAATTTCTCAAGAGAATTCAATTATTCTTAAAAATTATATTAAAATTCTTCGAAAGAATTCAACTATTTAAAAATTTGTTGATAAAATTCTTTGAAAGTTGAATTTTAAGAAATATTCAATTATTTAATAAATTATTTACTTTTGTATTTAAATAATGGAATTCTCGTAGAATTTTCTAATAAAAATTGATTTAAAAATGAATTTCAGTTAAAATTTCAAATTAGAATTGAATATTAAAAGCAATATAACGTGAATTTTTAGAAATAATTGAATTTTGAAATTAATTTTTTTGAAAAAGTTTAATTGAATTTTTTTTAATATTATTTTAATTTTTTATTTTCTAATATGCATTTAATTGAAGAATTTAGGAATAATTGAAATTTCAATTATTGAAAAATATAAATTGAATATTGTAAACAAATGGATTTGAAAATTGCCAAAGAACTTTTTCAAAAATTATTAAAAATAATTGATCTAAAGAAGAATTTTAGTTAAAAATTCTTGAAAAATAATAATTGAATTGATAATGATTTTATCAATTTGCCATTTTCAATTATTATAAAACATGAAGAAATCGATCGCTCCGAGTCGAAGACTCGGAGTTATCGATTTCTTCATGTTTTATAGTTATGAAAAATTTAATTTTTAGTTCTAAGTAAATTGTCTTTTTTTCCATGGAACTTATTATATTTTTGTCAGTAATTAGTCTGTAATTTTTTATTTTTGGTCCGTAAAGTCCGTATTTTTAAATACTTTCACTGCTTCGAGCCATGTATTTATTTTCTATTTTTTTTCTTTTTCTATTTTCGTTGCGAAATTTGATAAATTGTTTTCAAATTGAATTTGTAACACGATGTTCACTTACAGTAATACGGGTTTTTTTGTCGTATAGAAAAGAAAAAGAGAAACGTACCAAGAAGTCCGGGAACGAAACAAACACAATTTGTCAGCATCGCTCCCTTGACGACGTCCAGCTCGGGGAGAATTGCGAGGAACATGAGAGCCAAACCCACAACGTGAAGGGTCTCCATCAGAAAGATGAGAAAAAAATGGGAAGAAATCGGCTTCTTCCAAGACTTAAATATACACATTCGAATACTACGAACTAAAGTCCCAAATTCGGGGAGAGAAAAAGCTATGATGATGCACCAAATCCACGCTATCCTCTCCTCTTCGGGTAACGTAACTATAAATTGCTTTTCCCGGCCTGAAAATTAATGACAAATCAATTTTATTTTTATTCAGATTAATAATTTTCTACATAATTTCTTACAATCTAAAAAAGATTTTTATTTTGAATTGATTAAGGATTATTTTTACAATTTTTCGACTGCTACTATTTTAATAACTTTTTTCAGTCTTAAAACTATTTTTGTATTTTTCTATTAATAATTTACGATGACGAAGCCTGAATTTCGCTCTTTTAATAATAGAAAAATGATAATATAAAATTGAGAAAAAAATGAGAATGATACTTATAGACAAATAGGAAAACAAAAATATTATCTAACTATTGATATAAGGAACTTAAAATTCTTTCAATGAAAATAATTTTCAATTTTATCTACTTTACATTTTTGTAAGCAATTCAGAATGATAATCCATTCGTTAGGGGTTTCGATTTTAATAATTGCAATCAATTTTATAGAGCGGAATAATTGTGTGTTCTTTTTCTTTATTACATGGAATAATATGTTTCTAAAGTATTGGAAATAATTTGTATGTTATAGAAAATTGTGGGAATTGGAACTAACTTGAGTTTTTCTTCTGTCTTAAGAATCTAAAATGTCTGAAGTTATCTCGCGGTTTCTTTTTTAGGACAAAAAGGAAATTGAAGTGTTCATACTTACAAGAGAGAGAGAGAGAGAGAGAATGAAAAAAATGAAAGAAAAAATGTTGACTAATCTAAGAATCGATCTATACCACTTATCCGATAATTGCATGAATTTCTTACCTAATTGTACATTGCAATAGACTATTTCCCGACCAGCTTTCAGCTGTGAAGTCATGAAAAGTATGGTTCCCTTGGCGATGACCCCACTGCCTAGAACTATGACGAAGACTAGTAAATAAACAATTACTTTTGTAATTTGAACTGTTACTTCGGCACATCTTTGATTTGCCATCGATCCTGAATCGATTTTTGGAGGTGGATCCCTGAATACGTCCCATCCTTTTGTTTCGACTATTGTCCTTTGACTGGAAATTAGAAAAAGAATTACTTCATCGTTTTCTAAAACCGCAAAACGTTTATGGTTAGAGAAAAGATTCTTCAATTTTCCAAGTTGACGGAAAATTTCTTTTCTAATAATATTTTACACTCGAATAATATTTTTCCAATCGAAACAAAAATTTCTCCAGTAATTTTTACAAAATTTTTATTAAAAAAATAAAAACGAAGATATTTTAGTTTTTGTTTTCTATTTTTAGGGATCACAGACTGTCGTCGTTTCACCTTTTTCAAATTTTGGCACCTATTTCACATATTACGTTAATTTTCACCTATTTCACTTCTTTTGGAAAATTTTTATAATATCTTCAATCAAAATCAGGTTTTATAAAATTTTAAATAATATATATTTCAATACATTAAAATACTAAATTATTGAACTTTCATCAATTATTATCAATAGTTAAAATTGTTTATTTAATAGAAGAAACTGTATTTTTTTATTTTAATATTTTGTTTAAAAAATGTTATCATTTTTGTAACTTTTGAAATTTTTAATTTGAAATACTTGTAATTCTTTCCAAGAATTTGATAAAAATATTAAATATTAAATTCTTTCAAAAAATTTAATTACATTTTATTGAAAATAATATTGAATTCTTATAAAAAAATGTTATCAAAATTTTTAAGAAGAATTGAATTTTTGAGAAGAATTTCATGAAATTTTTAAAAAATAATTGAATTGTTTTTAACAATTTTGTTCAATTTTTAAAAATAATTAAATTCTTGAGAAGAATTTAATTAAAATTATTAAAAATAATTGAATTCTTGAATTTGATGACATTTTTTAACATACATAATTGAATTGTCAAGAATTTTATTTAATTTTTAGAAAATAATTGAATTCTTGAAAAGAATTTATTTATGAAGATAATTGAATTTTTTTTCAAGAATTTATTTATGAAGATAATTGGATTTTGTGCAAGAATTTTATTAAAATTATTGAAAAGAATTTCATGAAATTTATTAAAAATAATTTAATAGTTTTTAAGAATTTTATTAATATTGACAAGAATTTTATTAAAATTTTTGAAAAGAATTGAATTTCTGAGAAAAATTTAATTATTTTTTAAACTAAATTAAACTGTTTTCAAGAATTTCGTTTAATTTTTGAAAATAATTGAATTCTTGAGAAGAATTTAATTATTTTTAAAGATAATTGAATTCTTGACAAAAATTTTATAAAAATTTTTGAAGATAATTAAATTCTTCTAAAAAAAATTACATTAAAATTTTTAAAAATAATTGAATTGTTGACAAGAATATTATTAAATTTTTGTAAATTATTGAAAATAATTAAATTCTTGAAAAGAATTTGAAGACATTTTTTTAAAATAATTGAATTGTTGGCAAAAATTTTATTACAATTTTTGAAAATAAATGAATTCTTGAGAAGGATTTAATTATTTTTAAAATTAATTGAATTATTGACAAGAATTTTATTTTAATTTCTAAAAATAATAAAATTTTTTAGAAGGATTTAATTATTTTTAAAGATAATTGAATTATTAACAAGAATTGCATACAAATTTTTGAAAATGATTAAATTTATTTGAAAATTTTATTATTTTTAGAAATTAAAATAAAATTCTTGTCAATAGTTTTATTAAAATAATTATTAAAAATAATTGAATTCTTGAAAAGAATTTCATGAAATTTTTTAAAAATAATTGAATTGTTGTCAAGAATATTATTTAAGCTTTAAAAAGAATCCATGAAATTTTTTAAAAATAATTAAATTGCTGTCAAGAATTTCATTTAAATTTTAGAAATAATTGAATTCATGAGAAGAATTTAGTTATTTTTTAAGATAATTGAATTTTTTAAATCTTTCTGAAGAATTATAAGTAAGTTTTAAACATGATTGATTATTGGAAAGAATTTTAATTAAAAGTATTGAAAATAATTGTATTTTCGAAAAAAATTCTTGACATTTTTGAAAAATAATTGAATTCTTTACACGATTTTTATTTAATCTTTAGAAAGAATTGAAATCTTGATAGAAGTTTGGTTATTTTTTAGGATAATTGAATTTGTTAGCAAGAATTTTATTAAAATTGTCAAAAAAAATTGAAAATTATTGAATATAATTGAATTCTTGAAAAGAATTTCATGAAAATTTTTAAAAATAATTGAATAATTGTTGAAAATAAAGAATTTGGAAATAAAAAATAATAATTTGTCAATTCTATTTATAATGAATATAATTCTAATTTTTTTGCTACATATTTTTAGAAAATAATTCACCTTTTCATCTATTTTGAGAAAAAAATAATACTGTCATCCCTGTATTTTCTTTATTAAATTTTTTTAAAATGTGAATGAAAAAAATTTATTAGGAGAGAAATATTAATAATAATTTTGAAGATGAAAAAAAATTTTTTCTTGTAATTGAAATAAATGAAAATTTACCGTATTTAATGAGTGGGAAAATTAGAAAAGGACTTGAACTTTAATGCCGATTAATCAGGAGTCAAGATAAGAGGCATAATTTCCTTGAAATAGTTTGCATTCCAAAAGAAGTGGTGATAACTCGAGACAATAAATTCAATGGTTTTATAATAAATGGTATGCAAAATTGTTGCGTAAAATAACTTGAACGATACTTTATCAGAAATGCATCTCTCAATCAAGTTTAAAATCTAAAACTGTTGTTGTTAGAACCTTTCTTTTTTTGATTTGAAGGATACAAAATGACTCAACTATCACATTATATGTGTGTCTGTCATGTTAACTGTGGGAATTTTCACTTGAGTGATCAATTGCTGACAACATTTTTATCTAATTACTTTAAACCTCAAGACAGAATCCAAGTTTATTGCTAATTTAAACTGTCTTTACTGATTATTATATGCTTCACTCTTATTTTACGAAACAATCCTTATATCTTCATCTAAGTTTCTGAAGTCTGCTCTAAATGATGAAAGTTGAATTATTAGTTGAATTGACAATGTAGGTACGCTCGTTTAGTTTAATTAAAAAGAATTATTTTCTTATTTTCTGACATGTGAGATGAATACATTGATATAGAAAACGAATATGTATAAAAGTTTATTTTTTTTTAATTAGTAATTTCTGTTAATTGATAACTTATTTTGATTTTGCTTCTCAATTTATTTTTTCAAAAGGATTTTTATTTTGCTTTCTCTTTTAGTTTGTATTTTTAATTGAAGTGGATTTTTCGCTGAAAGATTAATTTTATTTTTATTTTAATTTCAGTTGTACCTTCCGGCGTAATCTTGAGTCAAGGGTGTGCTGTCGTCATCGGAAAAGTCATCGACCCCTGTGCCTCCTCCTCCGGGTACCACTCCATTTTGTTGCTGAATTTTGGCCATTTTGGTAAATCAATATCTGAAATAGAAAATTCTTGTTTAATTCCTCTTTTCTCTTTCTATTTTGAATTACATTTTTAATTTAAAAATTTTATTAAATTGGGGCAAACTTCTTTTTCACATAAAGAAATATGAATTAAAATCGGTAAAGAGATTCAAAAATTAGGCCTTGGATAATACTTTTCAATTTTTTTTTAGTAAAAAATGAAAGAAACTTTCGAAAAACTATTTCTATATTTTGAGAAGTTTTTCTTTTTTAAAATAAATATTTTTTAGGCAAAAATTTGCATTTTTTCTGATAAATTGAGCCGTCGGAAAGTATATAACATTTTAAAATTAAATTGTCAATTTAGATAAGAAGTTAAATTTATAAATTTATAATGCACCTAATTATTTATATTGAATAGAAATATTTATCTAAAGATAACAAAATTAAAGATATGAAAAGTCGCTTTTCCTCTTTTCGTATTTGAAAGCATATTCTATTTTCAATGCGTCATTTCAATGAGAAATTATTTTAATTTGCAGTATTCAAGTTATTACAGAAATTTTTTTCCTTTATTTAATTTCCTGACTATTTGCGAAACGGTAGTTTCTCTAAATGTTTGACTACTAAAAACACTATTTGTCTCGTTGAAATTATATTTATTGTTCGCAAATAAATACGCAACGAGAGTATTAAAAAAAATGAGAATGTAAAAAAGAAACAATACATAACAATGTAAATGAAACCGAGTTTTGTAATTTAATAATAATTGTAATTTTTATTTTCAGAGAGACGAAAGGGAACCTTGAAACACCAAAGAAGTTGCAGAATATATAATATTACTTGGTCTTTTTAATTGAGAATGGGACATCGATGAAAATAATAAAGGGAGATAAGGCGTGAATATGAAAATCAAATTCTTCATGACTCCTTATAAGGTTAGTGAGATTTTTATAATTTCCACTTTCGTTGAATGAGCTTGCATGAGAAAAACGTGAAATTATATGATAAATAAATCCAGTGGGAGTAATGAAGAGTAATCACAGTAATGAGGGATGTTGAATGATTTCATATCCACAGAAGTGTAAAAATGAATAACTATGAAAAGCATTGCAGATAAGTGTTACGCTATTTTCATTTGCGCAACTTTCCACAGTTTTAAATCACATTGTACTAACAATGAGTCTTGCATATTATTCGATTCCAAGATTTCTTCTCTCAAATAATCGAAAGCAATATTTCATTTATTTATTGTTTTCATACATTTTAAACGGGGAGGAATTTTGTTTAAATTCCGTTTATTTTCGGGATTTTAAAAGAATTTAAATTTAGAATTTAAATTCAGAATTAAAATTTTATTTAGAACGTTTTGAATTTATTTTCGAATTTTTAATTGATGACGCAAAAGTTTTTCGAGTGATTAAATAGCCCAGGCTTCGCACTCATTTATTAAAACATACTATTTACTATTTTTTTTACGATTAGCTTTTATTTGGATACTTATTTTAGATTTGTAATTCTTAAAATTCTTCGACAGAATTCAATTATTTTTATAAATTTCCATGCAATTCTTTTCAAGAATTCAATTATTTTCAATAATTTTAATAAAATTCTTAGCAGCAATTCAATTATCTTCATAAATAATTAAATTCTTCTCAAGAATTCAATTTTTTTGAAAAATTTAGTAAAATTCTTGCTAAGAATTCAATTATCTTAAAAAATAACTAAAATTTTATCAAGATTTCAATTATTTTTAAAGATTAAATAAAATTCGTGGCAAGAATTCAATTATTTTTAAAAAATGTCAAGAAATTTTTTTTGAAAATTTAATTATTTTTTAAATCTTTTATAAAATTCTATAAAGAAATTTAATTATTTTCAAAAATTTGTATAAAATGCTTGTCAAAAATTTAATTATCTTTAAAAATAATTAAATCCATTCAGAAAATTTAATTATTTTCAGAAATTGTAATTTAATTGTAATTAAAAAATATCTTAAAAATCTTAAAAAAATAAATTCTTCTCAAGAATTGAATTATTTTCAAAAATTAAATAAAATTGTTGACAACAATTCAATTATTTTAAAAAAAATTTCATGAAATTTTTCTCAAGAATTCAATTTTTTTGAAAATTTTAATAAAATTCTTGCTAACAATTCAATTATCTTAAAAAATAACTAAAATTTTATCAAGATTTCAATTGAAGCGTTTTGTGCAGAAACCGCATAAGTCCATTTTTTTCGAAAATCACTTTTTTATTGAAAATTTATCTTTAAATGAAGCTTTTCAATCTGGTAAAATATTACATAAGTGACTAAACTCTAAACCCTTAAAAAAAAATAATTAAAATATCATTTTGTGCAGAAACAGCACAAGTCCATGATAAGTTTTATATTTATTTGTGATATTCTTGACGTATTTTAATAATTTATATTAAACAGTTTATATTATGAATAAAAACACTCATTGGAAGCAAAAAGTGACAGTGGTGACTGAATTATTTTAAAATTAGAAAATATTGAAAATTGGTTAAATTTATTCTTAAAACAATTTTATTATTTATAAAATGTTACTAAAAATTATCCAAAGTTAATATTTTAAATAAATGTTATTAAATATTTCATAAAACTTTGATATTTCACTGGATTTAATAAATTTTCTGTCTTTTTCATTTCATTTTGTGCAGAAACAGCATAAGTCCAAATGTTAATTTATTTTTTAATTTTTTATATTAGGTAGATAATTAATTAATCATATTGGATTTTTTAACTTATAGGTTAGTAGAATATAATGCAAAAAGACGAATTAAAAAAAATCTTAACATTTACGAGAAAAACCGTTTTTATTGATTCCTGAACAATTTCGAATTATGGACTTATGCTGTTTCTGCACAAAACGCTTCAATTATTTTTAAAGATTAAATAAAATTCGTGTCAAGAATTTAATTATTTTTCAAAAATGTCATGATATTTTTTTCGAAAATTCAATTATTTTCAATACTTTTAATTAAAATTCTTTCCAACAATTCAATTATTTTTAAAAATTAATTAAATCCTCCACAAAAATTCAATTATTTTCATAAATAAATTTTCACAGGAATTCAATTGAAAATTCAATTCCCAAGAAAATTTTTCGACAGAATTCAATTATTTTTTACAAATTTAATATAATTTTTCGTGAGAATTCCATTATTTTCACAAATAATAGAACTATTTTCAGGAATTCAATTACTTTAAATATCTTTTGTAAAAATTCTGGAAATAATTTAATTATTTAAAAGAGTTTTTGTAAAGTTCTCCGAAAAACAATAATTTATTTTTAATAATTTTGATAAAATTTGTTTAGAAGAATTTAATTATTTTTAATACAATTGTATTTAAATTCCACGAAAGAATCAAATTATTTTCAATAATTTTAATAAAATTTTTCGCAAGGATTCAATTATTTTATATAAATAATAAAATTATTCGTAGATTTTCAATTATTTTTATTCAATTTTAAACTAATTCCTCAAAAAATGCAATTATTCTAACAATTTTTGTAAATTTTTTCGAAAGAATTCAATTATTTTCATAAATTATAATAAATTTTTCTAAAGAATTCAATTTTAAGAAATAATGAATTCTTTATTTTGTATTAAAATTAAAATTAATTGAATTCTCGTAGAACTTTCTAATAAGATTTGATTTTTAAGAATGAATTTCAATTAAAGTTTTAGATAATAATTGAATATTAGAAGCGTTATGGTATAAATTTTTATAAATAATATTAAATTTCAAAAGATCCTAAAAAATTATTAAAATTTTGTATAATTTGAATTAAAAATTCCCTAAAAAGTAATTGAATTTTGGAATTACGGTCGTAATGTTTAGAAATATGTAGTTAAATTTCAAAAAGGTTTTTTATCGAAATTACTCAAAATTTAAAAATAATTTTTGAAGAATTCTAATTAAAAATATGTACAATAATTAAATTTTAAAAAAATTTAGAACTGAACTTATTACCAGGATAAGAAGAAAATTAAAAAATTTTTATGGAAATCAGGAGAAAGTCAGAAAAATATTAAATCAAATTTTTTGAATCCACTAAAACGTGTTTTTTTAGTAGTAAAATTTAATTTTTCGATACCCACTTTTTTATTACTTCTTTTTAGTCTTAAAACTACTTTTTATTTTAGAATTAATTATCGAGTGTGAAGCCTGATAGCCCCATTCTGATTTTATATTATACAAGAAAAAAGAATGAAAGAAATATAAATGAGGCAATTATTCATTGGTAATTGCGATTTACTTTTTCTTTATCATCTAAATAATCGTTTATATTTTCTATAGTTAAATCATTCTGAACTTGAAAAGTGTCGAGTGGAGATTTAAAAAACATAATATGTATCCTGAAGCAAAGTAGAATTGCGTGTACAAGTACAAACGCGAATCAGAAGTTTAATCGGACAATAAAATCTCGATGCCAGATTGTTGTTCGGGTGGAAGAAATAAGAGATAAAAAAAAGAGAGAGAAAGGTGGCACAAACTCAGCGCAAACAATCATAGGCGCCAACCTTAACTTTTTTTTTATATTTTATCTTCTTCCTTTCGTATGTATCGACACCTTCATCAGCAATTGATCTCTCCAAGAAGCAATTTATCCTTTCCACACGTTCTTTTTTTTTACTTTAAACTCTAAGAATTACTTTCTAAAAAGAGTATTTTTTGATTTTTATTTTTTACATTAAAGGATTTTGTAGTTTGCATTTGATTTTAAATTTCTGTATTCAATTTCGTTTTATTTTTTAAAATTTTAATTTAAAAAATAGGAATATTTTCAATTTTTATTATTTAAATTAAACAATTTCAATTATTGTTAAAAACTTCGATAAAATTTTGAAAAGAATTTAATTATTTTCAAAAATTTGTATGAATATCCTTGTCAATAATTCAATTATCTTAAATAATAATTGAATTCTTCTCAAGAATTCAATTATTTTTAAAAAATATAATAAAACTCTTGTTAATAATTAAATTATTTTTAAAAATTTTAATGTAATTTTTTTTAGAAAAATTTAATTATCTTCAAAATTTTTTTTTAAATTTTGGCAAGAATTCAATTAACTTTATTAATAATTAAATTCTTCTCAAGAATTCAATTCTTTTCAAAAATTAAACAAAATTCTTAAAAACAATTTTCAGAATTCCAATTATTCTCAAAAAAAACTTAATAAAATTTTTAACAATAATTCAATTATCTTAAAAAATAATTAAATTCTTCTCAGGAATTCAATTCTTTTCAAAAATTTTAATAAAATTCGTGCGAATATTTCAATTATCATAAAAAATAATTTAATTCTTCCCAAGAATTCAATTATTTTCAGAAATTAAATAAAATTCTTGACAATAATTAAATTATTTTCAAAAATTTTCATGAAATTCTTGACATTAATTCTATTATCTTAAAAATAATTCAATTTTTTTCAAGAATTCAATTATTTACAAAAATTTAAATAAAATTCTTTGCAAAATTTCAATTAATTTTTAAAAATTTTCATAAAAATCTTTAAAAGAATTTCATTATTTTAAAAAAATTGTAAAAAAATTCTTGTCAACAATTCAATTATCTTAAATAATAATTGAATTCTTCTCAAGAATTCAATTATTTTTAAAAAATATAATAAAACTCTTGTTAATAATTAAATTATTTTTAAAAATTTTAATGTACCTAATTTTTTTCAGAAGAATTTAATTATCTTCAAAAATTTTTATAAAATTTTGGCAAGAATTCAATTATTTTAAAAAATAATTTAAATTCCTTTCAAGAATTCAATTAATTTCGAAAATTAAACAAAATTCTTAAAAACAATTGAATTATCTTAAAAAATAATTAAATTCTTCTCAGGAATTCAATTCTTTTCAAAAATTTTAATAAAATTCTTGTCAATATTTCAATTATCTTTATTAATAGTTAAATTCTTCTCAAGAATTTAATTATTTTCAATATAATTTAAATAAAATTCTTGTCAAGAATTTAATATTCTGTTTAAGTAACAAAATTCTGCGCAGAAAGTCAAATAGTTCCAAAAATTTTAATAAAATTTTTGACAACAATTCAATTATCTTCATAAACAATTAAATTCTTCTCGGAATAATTATTCTATTATTTTTATAAATAATAATATCGATTATTATTATAATTACTATTATTATTGCTATTATTGTTATTATTTTTATATATTTTTTTTCTTACTGAAAATAAGAAATTAATAAACTAATAAACTTTATTGGCAAAATGAATAAAGATCCTGAAAAGTTCATAAACATTTCTCCAATGACTCACGATCGCAAGTTTCTCAGTTATTGATTCTATATACAGATTGCTACATAACGAGAGATGTAAAATGTCATCACACTGTATAAAAAGCAATTAAAATCATTCAAGAAAAATATTTTTTACAAAAAAAATTTTCCGTTTCAGTAACTTCTTTTTTTTCTTCTTTTTTTTGCACAATGAGAGAATTATTTATCGTTCATAAACTTCAACTGCTGTCTAAGCCCTTTTCAGCATCTCTTATAAAATGTCCTTGCGCCTGCTATAAACTTTACCCCCAAAAATAAAAATTATACTTCAAAAGTCGTAAAATACGTATACATATATGTATACATAAATGAAAACAAAAAAAAAAGAAAAGAAAAATTGTCTGGTGGGAAAGGAACGATCATTAAAAGCTGATTCCTTAAAACCAGTTTTAGGTTTCCCTGCAACGAAGGTCTTATCTTTTCCTGAATTCTAATTAAATATTTATAGGACTGTAGAGTTCAACTGCAGAATCAAGTATATATCTGATATTGGATATATTTCCTAGCGGCATTTAAATTTTGTTTTTAATATTCAGAAAAAATGAGAGGAAAACAAATTTTTTCGCAATTGATAAATATTCTGCTGTGTGTATGTATGTATATAACTATATGTATACATACGCCGAGTGTTAGACGTAAATTGCTTACAAAATTAGTTGACCAGGTTCTGGCGTCGAGTTACACTACTTTCTCGCGATCGACAATGACGTATTGAAGTTATTTCACATGTCCATAACAGTAACGAGGCAACATTTATACGCAAACCTAACGAAGTACACCCTAAAGCTGACATTCGTTATTCTTAAACGACACTTTTATATTTTCCCTTCAATAAAATTCACTTTCGAACGCTCAACAATATTTATATCAATTATTTATTGTCCATTCTTCCAATTTAATGGGGAGTGGATTTATTTTTCAATTCATTTATTTTTTTTTCTTCTTTTGAGAAATCGTTTTCAAAACGTAGAAATTAGTATTTTCCAAAAATTTTTTACCTTTTTATTTAAATTTTTACCTTCTGAAATTTAATTATTTCTATGAAAATTGCTACTGTAACTTTTCAAGATTTAATTATTTTTTAGGATTTTCATTTTCAGGCCCGAAAAAAGGGCCTGAAAAACATTCTTTTATTTCATGGAAATTTTTAAAAATAATTTAATTGTCAAGAATTTTTATTAATTTTTGAAAATAATTGAATTCTTGAGAAGAATTGAATTATTGGCAAGAATTTTATTAAGTTTTTTGAGAATAATTGGAATTCTGAAAATAGTTCAATTGTTTTTAAGAATTTTGTTTAATTTTTGAAAATAATTGAATTCTTGAGAAGAGTTTAATTATTTTTAAAGAGAATTGAATTCTTGACAAAATTTTATAAAAATTTTTGAAGATAATTAAATTCTACTGAAAAAAATTACATTAAAATTTTTAAAAATAATTGAATTATTAACAATAGTTTTATTATATTTTTTTAAAAATAATTGAATTCTTGAGAAGAATTCAATTATTTTTTAAGATAATTGAATTGTTGGCAAGGATTTTTTTACAAATTTTTGAAAATAATTAAATTCTTTTGAAGATTTTTATGAAAATTTTTAAAAATTAATTGAAATTTTGCCAAGAATTTTATTTAAATTTTTGTAAATAATTGAATTCTTGAAAAGAATTGAATTATTTTTAAGATAATAGAATTAATGTCAAGAATTTCATGGAAATTTTTAAAAATAATTTAATTGTCAAGAATTTTTATTAATTTTTGAAAGTAATTGAATTCTTAAGAAGAATTGAATTATTTGTTAAGATAATTAAATTATTGTCAAGAATTTTATTAAGTTTTTTGAAAATAATTGGAATTCTGAAAATAGTTCAATTATTTTTAAGAATTTTGTTTAATTTTTGAAAATAATTGAATTCTTGAGAAGAGTTTAATATTATTTTTAAAGAGAATTGAATTCTTGACAAAATTTTATAAAAATTTTTGAAGATAATTAAATTATTAACAATAGTTTTATTATATTTTTTTAAAAATAATTGAATTCTTGAGAAGAATTTAATTATTATTTAAGATAATTGAATTGTTGGCAAGGATTTTTTTACAAATTTTTGAAAATAATTAAATTCTTTTGAAGATTTTTATGAAAATTTTTAAAAATTAATTGAAATTTTGCCAAGAATTTTATTTAAATTTTTGTAAATAATTGAATTCTTGAAAAGAATTGAATTATTTTTTAAGATAATTGAAATAATGACAAGAATTTTATTAAAATTTTTGAAAGAATTGAATTCCTGAGAAGAATTTAATTATTTTTAATGGTAAATCAATTGTTTTTAAGAATTTTGTTTAATTTTTGAAAATAATTGAATTCTTGAGAAGCATTTAAATTATTTTTAAAGATAATTTAATTCTTGACAAAATTTTATAAAAATTTTTGAAGATAATTAAATTCCTCTGAAAAAATTACATTAAAATTTTTTTAAATAATTGAATTATTAACAAGAGTTTTATTATATTTTTTTAAAAATAATTGAATTATTGAGAAGGATTTAATTATTATTTAAGATAATTGAATTGTTGGCAAGGATTTTTTTACAAATTTTTAAAAATTAATTAAAATTTTGCCAAGAATTTTATTTAAATTTTTGAGAAGAATTGAATTATTTTTCAAGATAATTGAATTATTCATGTCAAGAATTTCATGAAAATTGTTGACAAGAATTTTTTCACAATTTTTTGAATATTATGAAATTCTTTTAAAGATTTTTATGAAAATTTTTAAAAATTAATTGAAATTTTGCAAAGAATTTTATTTAAATTTTTGTAAATAATTCCATTCTTGAGAAGAATGGAATTATTTTTTAAGATAATTGAATTATTGTCAGGAATTTTATTAAAATTTTATTGAAAATAATTGAATTCTTGAAGAGAATTTTATAAAATTTTCCAAAAATAATTGAATTTTATGATAGGTTCTTCAAGAATTGAGTTGCTGAGTTAAAAAATAAATAAATTGTCAGAAATAGAAAATATTGAAGCTCTTGTATTAGAATTCGTGGTAATTTCATCCTTTATGAGGCGAATACAAAAGAGACACAAAAAAGTTCAAAATCTTTATATGAATTCTAACTGTTTAATTTTTTCCAGTCACCAAAATTCTCAGTTATTTTTTAATTCATCCAATTAAAAAAATTAAAAGTTTATCTTTAATTGAAAACTAATTAAAATCGTCTGAGCAGAAACACTAAAAATCAATCAATTTCACTGAAGGAATTTCACTGATTTACTTTTAGAGAGTAAAAATCAAGGTCGTTTACTGCAGAAATTGTAGTGATGAAAATTAATTAAGTTCCTTTGAGGATTATTAAAAACCGTAATTATGAAAATCAATCAACTACAATGAAGAACTGAAGAATTATTTTAAAAATTAATTGAGTAGAAAAATCAGAACAATATCGATCAAATATAAATTGGAAATATACACCACATACTTTTATGAATTTATTAAACCTATTAGTGGAATTCGCTTCAGGTAATAATGGACTTTATTGCGAATTAAAGGAATTTTTATGGAGAATAAATTGCAATCACTAACACATAAGACAATATTGTGTATGGGATACAAAATTATTATATGATGAAAACTATAACGAAATACGTATTTTATTTTTCGAAATAAATAAACAAAATGAAACTGAAACTTTAGAAAAAATGACCCCATAATCATAAATAATAATAGATAAAATGTAAAAATTATAATAATTATAATTCAATGGATACAATTTGAAAAAATCGTCAAACTTTAAAGAAAGATGATGATTATACTTTATATACTCGTCAATGAAATTCAAAAGTATATTATAAAGAAAACCGTCACGATCTAAAAAGATTCTAAAGGAATCGATTTTATAAATAAGTTTCCCAATAAGTATGGAAATTGATATCAGATGAGTATAAAATATTCAAAAGGTCTAGAAGGTTATGAGAAAGTTCAGAAGATTCTGACTGGAAAATTGTAGAGTACAAATATACTTTGCGAAATGAAATAGAATTTTCAAAGACCCTTATGTGCATCTCGGAATATATATTCTCATACATATATATACAATAAAAATGAAGTAACGACAAATATTTAACGTACATTCAATATTCAAACTTCATTAAAATTTAAATAACTATAATTTCTACCAGTAGTTTCTACCGTTACAATATCATTATAATTAACTATTAATTACTAATCAACAAATACGTCTAAAGTCTTAATTAGGCGTTTGGAAAAATAATTTTTAACGCACGACTTATTCTTATGCTAATTTCTAAATAATTAATTACAATTAGTCATTCACAGAAAAATTATAATATTTGTAAACAAATTTTCTAAACGAAAAATATTTTAATATTTATTAAAATTATTATGATATTAATACTTAAACGAAAAATAAATTTGAATTGATTTAGAGAAGAACTTTAGTAAAAATTCCAGAAAATAATTGAATTTTGGAGATTTGAAGAAGGGAAAGTATATCAGTTTTTAAAGATAATTAAATTTCTATCATAAAATTGAATTATTTAAACAAAATTTCATAAAATTCTTTACGAGAATTCAATTATTTTCAATAATTTTAATAAAATTCTTGGCAGTAATTTAATTATCTTCATAAATAAATTCTTCTTAAGAATTCAATTATTTTCAAATATTTAGATAAAATAATTCTTGGAAAAATTTCAATTATTTTTAAAAATTTTAATAAAATTCTTCTAAAGAAATCAATTATTTTCAATGATTTTAATAAAATTCTTGTCAGCAATTCAACTATCATTAAAAATAATTAAATACTTCTCTAGAATTCAATTATTTTCAATAATTATAATTTATAATAAAATTCTTGTCAATAATTCTATTATTTTTAAAAATTTTCATGAAATTCTTCAGAAAAATTTAATTATTTTCAAAAATTTTTATAAAATTTTGTCAAGAGTTAAATTATTTTCTCAAAAGATTTTTAAAAAATTCTTGACAATATTTCAATTATCTTAAAAAATAAATAAATTATTCTCATGAATTCAATTATTTTCAAAATTTGAATAAAATTCTTGACATCAATTCAATTATTTTTATAAAATTTTATGGATTCTTTTCAAAACTGAAATAAAATTCTTGACAACAGTTTAATTATTTTAAAAAAATTTCATGAAATTCTTTTTAAGAATTCATTTATTTTTAATGATTATGTTAATAAAATTCTTGACAATGATTCAATTATTTTAAAAAAATTTCCATGACATTCTTTAAAAGAATTTAATTACATATTTTCAAAAATTTGTATAAAATTCTTGCCAACAATGTGATTATCTTTATGAATAATTAAATCCTTCTCTAGAATATTCAATTATTTCGAAAATTTTTTAAAAATCTTTTTATAAGAAATCAATTATTTTCTAAAATTTTAATAAAGTTATTGTCAACAATTCAATCATCTTTATAAAAATAATAAAATTTGTCGTGGAAATTAAATAATTTTCAATAATTTTCATAACAATATTTATAGAAATTAAATTATTTTTTATACAATTTTAATTACTTTCCTCAAGAGAATTTATTTATTTTCAACTATTTTGTTATAATTCTTTACAGAAATTCAATGCATCTTCAAAAATTTTAATAAAATTCTCGCCAAAATTTCAATTATTTTTAAAAATTTCCCTCAATTCAATGATTTTCAATATTTACTATTTTAATAAAATTTACCAAAAGAATTAAATTATTTAAAACATTTTTAATAAAATTCTACGCAAACATTTAATTATTGTCATAAAATAATAAAAATTTCACGGGAATTCAATTATGTACTAATTTTTTATAAATTTCTTTTATAAATAATAATTCAATTATTTTCATAAATAATAAAATTTTTACAGGGATTCAATTATTTTCATATATAAATAAAACTCAAAGCTGAATTTCAATTATTTTTAATACAATTTTTACGAAATTCCTCGAAAAGTGTAATTATTATTAAAACTTTTATTAAAATTTGTTGAAAGAATTCAATTATTTAAAAATTTAACAATAAAATTCTTTATGAGAATTCAATTTTAACAAACATTCAATTATTCAATTAATTATTTATTTTTTAATTTAAATAATTGAATTCTTCCAGAATTTTCTAATAGAAATTGATTTGAATTGATTTAAAAATGAATTATCGAAAATCGATTTATTATTTATGAAAATAATTGAATTATTGCAACGAATTTTATAACATTTTTTTTTAAATAATTGAATTTTTTGAGAAATTTTACTCCTTGTAAAAATAATTGAATTCTAGTAGAATTTTCTAATAAAAATTGATTTAGAGACGAATTTCAGTTAAAATTTTAGATAATAATTATAAATATTACAATGAATATAGCGTGAATTTTTAGAAATAATTGTATTTTGAAAATAAGTTTAATTGAATTCTTTTTTATATTATTTGGATTTTATTAATTTCTTATATATATTTAATTGAAGAATTTACGAATAATTGAAATTTCGTAAAATTGAATATTGTACAAATGGATTTGAAAATTGTCAAAGAACTTTTTTTGGAAAATTATTAAAAATAATTGATTTAAAGAAGAAGTTTAGTTAAAAGTTCTTGAAATTAGTGAACGCTCCCGATTCAATTATGTTAAAAAATTTTTAAATTCGTCTTAGGGATTCAATTGTTTTCACAAATATAATAAAATTCATTGCAGAATTTCAATTATTTTTTTAATAGGAATAAAATAGAATTTATTTCTTGACGCTACAAATAATGTTTTACATCTCTGACAGCCTTAATTGTTTTTTTTTTTAAATATAATTTTACTCGAATTTCTCGAAAAATGTAATTATTCTCAAAAATTTTAATTTGTCGAAAGAATTGAATTATTTAAAAATTTGTTGATAAAATTCTTTTATTCTTTAATTGATAATGATTTTATCACTCGGTGATTATGAAAACATTTAAATTATAGTTTTAAGTTAGTTCTCTTATTTGACTCGGACTGGTTATATTTTTGTCAGAACGGTTCGTAAATGGTCCGTAATTTTTCATTTTTGGTCCGTAAAGTCCGTTTTTTTTTAAATACTTTCACTGGATTCGAGACCTGTGTATTCGAAACTTAGTTCTGTAAAATGTGTGTTAATATTGCAAAATAAACTTTAGAAATATTAGGTATTTATTCTACAACTTCTAAAGTTTATCCTGTATTATGAATTTATTTTATTTATTTTTTTGCACATTTTACAGAACTTCGTTTCGTGTACGTCTGTATTCGCTAATCCAGAACATTCTCTAATAATCGGTAATGAATTATTTTTTTCCCTGCAGTGTAAAAGTATTGCAAGCTTACAAAAAGATCCTTCTTCTCCTTCGAGTAAAATTTTCTCTCAAAAAAAAAGAGAATTTAAATTTAAAATCACTTAAGAATAAAATACTATACGTATATATAAAGATTTCTTTTATACATAAAGTGAAATTTCATCGACACAATTTCTCCATCTCACATATAGCATGACCTTCATCTAGATCAAGTTGAATCATATTCGGTGTATATTAAGCATATAATACAATATTAATATTTAATCATATTTTATATTATAGAAAGGGGACAAAAATTCGTTCATGAGTATAATCAATGCGAGAGCCAGGGCATTTCGAAACAAGTTCGGTTTTCGTCTGAAAAGTGAAAGGACATGACACAAGAAATTCATTTCTCTAGATGAAAAATATGTAAGGTGGTCCTAATTCCTGCGCCAATGTAAATATGACGATTAAAAACTACCGTTCCGACTTGAGTCAGATTCAAGTTTGTCCCATATGGACGATATGGACACTCGTTTCTTTCATATATAGTGTCAGGAGCGTATCTTTGTTCATGAGCTCCAGAGAGTTTCTGGTTCCTGGAGTCTTGAAAGTGAAAGGTACGTATGTCGCGGAGATAACGTGCAAGGACGTCTACTGCGACCGGCCGTGTCGGTTGCCGCCCTCGCCATTCGTTTTCATTCTTTTTCTTCTTATTTATTTATTTATACTTTTTTTTCCTCTCTTTCTTTTATATTGCCCCTCTCGACATACATACATTCCCCTCCCCCTCTCGCACCACTGACAACCTTTCATTTTTTATTATTTAACTGTTTTTAGCGTATCGCGCCACACGCCAATGTATAGAGGGTGTTTCTTCAATTATCAACATTCACACCTCTCTCACAATTAGTCTCTTCATTCATAATTTTCTTTTTTTTATTACTTTACGCAATGTGCGCTTTTAGATTTATCACGTCTACATTTTGCGCCTTTATAGTCATTTAATTGTATGTATTATTTTTGTTGAGGAAGAGTCATTCTTCATTATTTAATTTAATTGTGGATTTCAATTGATGTGTTTAATTAGTGATTGTATGTTTGTGATATAATTTATTGGAGAAAGACGTCTTTTTCTTCTCGACGTTTGATTAGAGTTTCGATTATAAAGATTAAAAAAAACTGCATTTTTTTTTTTTTTTTTTTTTTTTTTTTTTTTTAGTTAGCTTCAGTTTAGTATAGCTTCAATTATGAGGGTTGGCACTATCTTCTTGTGTGAGTTTGTAGTCTGAGTTTACAACTTCGTTTATTGTCGTAGTTTAATTGTCAATTCGGTTTAATTCGGAATTAATTTATAGTGGAACCTCGATTATCCGAAACTTTCTTGTCAGAATTCTCTCTGCTATTCGAACTGTGAGTCATTTTATCCGAAATTCCATTATCATGACTTTTTCCTCATCTTAAACCCAAACTATCACTTTTTTGCATTTATCGGTGTAAAAAATCTCATGAAACTAAAAAAATTTGATTGACTATTTTCTGATTTTAAATGTAAATTTTACCCCAAAAAAATGACAAATAATATTCAGGGCTGCCACAGGTCAGGGAAAAGTCAGGGATTTTTAGTAAAAGTACTGGAAAAAATTGAATTTTCAATAATTAATAACATTCTTCGCAGAAATTCAATTATTTTCAAAAAAAGTCTAAAAAAAAATTGTCGTCAACATTTCAATTATCTTTATAAATGAAAAGCGAAATTCTTCGACAAAATTAAGTTATTCTCAGGGATTTAAATAAAATTCATTGCAAAATTCAATTATTTTTATAAATAATAGTATTCATTATAAAAATTCAATTATTTTCCAACATTTTTGATAATAGATTTTCAATATTCTCTCGCTGATTCTACTATTTTAAATATTTTAATACAATTTCTTAAAAGAATTCAATTATTATTAAACAAAATTTTTGATAAAATTCTACACGCAAATTCAATTATTTCCGAGAAAAAATAAAAATTTCACAGGAATTCAATTATTTTGCATTTAAATTTTTTTTTAGAAAAAATCAAATATTTTTAAAATTTGACATTAAATTCTTCGCAGTAATTCAATTATTTTCATAAATAATAAAATCATTCGGAGGAAGTAAATTATTTCCATTTGCACAATTCCAATTATTTTCAAAAAAAATTTTTTGAATACAATAATTTGTATATATAAATTATTTAAAAAAAATTTCCTAAAGAAATTCAATTATTTAAAAACAATTTTGACAAAATTCTTACTAAAAGACTAATCACTCGATTTACAAATTAATTGTCAAACTTTTGACATGAAAATTTTTATAAATTAATTAACTTGAAAAGATTTCAATTCGCAAATTTAAAAAAATTTTAATTTTGAATGAATTTAATTAGAAATTTTAAAGAACATATACATAGATTTTTTTGAAAAATTTTAATAATTCAAATTCTTCTTTATAGAAGAATTTTAGTTTTAAAAACACTAAAAAGAAATTGAATTTTGGAGATGTTACAAATTATTGCAGGAATTTAATTATTTTCATTTTCAAAAGTAATAAATTTCTTCAATTATTTTCATATTATTAATTAAATACTAAAAATACTTTTATTAATTACTTTTATTAATTAAAAGTACTGGAAAAAAATAAATTTGTAGAATTTATGAGAAAACTCCGAAGTTTTATGTTTTTTTTTGTTTGCCTCGTAAACTATGAAATTACCACGAATTTTAATAATTTAAGAACTATCATAAAATTATTACTTAGAAATTATTTAATGAATAATTTTTACAATTTTCATAAATACTAGACTGATAGAAGAATTTTTGTTAAAAACACTAAAAAAAAATTGTATTTTAGAAAAGTTACAAATGATTCCAGAAATTCAATTATTTTCAAAATTTTTAATAATTTTCTTTGAAATAATTCAATTATTTTCATAAGTAATAAAACTTTCACAAAAATTCAATTATTTAAAAAGATTTTTATAAAATTCATCCCAAGAATTCAATTATTTAAAAAAATTTAACAAAGTTCTTTTCAAGAATTCAATTATTTAAAGAGATTTAACAAAGTCCTTTTCAAGAATTCAATTATTTTTATAAATAATAAAATATTTTCCACCGAAATTCAATTATTTTTATAAACTTGAATAAAATTCGTTGCAAGAATTCAATTATTTATATAAATAATAAAAGTGTTCACAGAAATTCAGTTATTTTTATAAACTTGAATAAAATTCGTTGGAAAAATTAAATTATTTTCAAAAGTAATAAAATTCTTCGCAGAAATTGAATTATATTCAAAAACTAAAAAGAAATTCTAGTCAAAATTCAATTATTTTAGAAAATTTTTTTATAAAATTCTTGGGAAAATTTGAATTATTTTCATAAATAATAAGACTCATCGCAGGATTGTAATTATTTTTGATACAATATTTTAATCAAATTCCTTGAAAAATGTAATTATTCTTAAAAATTTTATTAAATTTTTGGCAAAAGAATTCAATTGTTTACAAATTTGTTGATAAAATTCTTTATGAGAATTCAATTTTAACAAACTTTCAATTATTCAATAAATTATTTATTTTTTAATTTAAATAATTCAATTCTTCTAGAATTTTCTAATAGAAATTAATTTAAAAATGAATTACCGAAAAATCGATTTATTATTTATGAAAATAATTGAATTATTGCAACGAATTTTATAAATTTTTTTTTAAATAATTGAATTGTTTGAGAAATTTTACTATACTTGTAAAAATAATTGAATTCTTGTGAAGGATTTTATTATGATTTTTGTAAATAATTAATTTTTTTTTGAAAAATATTATCGTACTTTAAATTATTACAAAACATGAAGAAGGCTATTACTCCGAGTCGAAGACTCGGAGTGATCGTCTTCTTCATGTTTTGTTAACTGTTAATAACTAATAATTTATAATGCAAATAATTTAAGTTTCTATACCTAATATTAAAATTTAAAATAGAATTTTTTTTTAAATTAAAGTTTAAATTTAAAATAGAATTCTTTTTTAAATTAAAGTTTATAAATTTAAAATAGAATTTTTTTTAAAATTAAAGTTTAAATTTAAAATAGAATTTTTTTTTAAATTAAGGTTTAAATTTAAAATAGAATTTTTTTTAAATTAAAGTTTAAATTTAAAATAGAATTCTTTTTTAAATTAAAGTTTAAATTTAAAATAGAATTTTTTTAAATTATAGTTTAAATTTAAAATAAAATTTAGTTAGTAAATACTAACTAAATTTTAGTTTGAAATTTTGAATTTCTAGTGAGTACTTCTAATGCACTCAAAAATGCCCTCGACATTATAACAATGCAACATTCCGAACATTGCACTGCAATATTAAGACAATAATTGAGCAATACGTTATTTGTATACTATATACTTGAAATCTGTTTTCAAATCAAATATTTTCTCCTATATATCTGGCGATAAACTATATATGACTTTGTTAAAAAAAATATTTTATTGACGCATGTTAAACAAGCATATATCGGTGATTAAAAAGTGTATCACAAGAAGTACTTTAGAGAGGAATGTTTTCTCCATAGTGAATAAAGACAGCCACACCCAACAATGGTTTCCCATAGGAATGCTGGACATAGAAATTTGCAATATGTGAGAACCCAGAAAGAGTTTTTCTCCGCATTTAGAACCTGCCGCAAGTCATTGTTTTTGATGATCATATATATTTCTATGTTTCATCCAACTTAATCACAACTTTCATCTACTTTACTCAAATTAGACTACATCATTATGTAAAAAAAAGAAATTTTCTTTTGCTCAACAAATCAGTTCATTTAGATATAATAAAAAAAGGACAAATTATATTGATGTAGGCGAAAAATGTTTTGATTTCCCTTTTTCGACCCCGGAAGTAGGTAATGAATTAATAATTAATATTAAAAATTGAGTATATCTAATAATAATTATTATATACATTAAGATAATTAATTATATAGCTAATAATTATATATAATTAATTTATAATTCCTTCACTTTTAAAGTTAATTTTTAAATCTGAAAAATCTAAATATTTTTAAAAATTCTTGTCAAAAAGTCAATTACATATTTTCATAACTAATAACATTCTTCGTAAGAATTCAATTATTTTCAGTACAAATTTTAATGAACTTCTCGACAGAATTCAATTAATTTCAATTTAACAAAAATAAAATTTCACGAAATGATTCAATTGTTATTAAAAATTTTTAATAAAATGTATGAAAATTTTTTTAATAATTTTATAAAATTTTAAGAGAATTTTTCGAAAAAGATTCAATTATTTTCTAAAATTTTAATAAATTTTAATTTAATTATTCTGAAGAAATTTTTCTACTTATTTTCATAAACTGCGAATTTTTCGCCTTTCTTTAAAAAAATATTACATCAAAATACCATTTTTTTTTATACAAAATGCAACTTATTTCGATTTTTATGTAACAAAGAAATATCATAGAATCTTCGAAAAATAATTTTTTAACCATTTTTTTCAATTAAACTTTTGAAATAATAAAAAATGTTTCTAAATAATTGAAATATTGTAAAAAGACTATTGAAAAATTTGAAAATGATTGATTTTTGTTTAGATAAAAATTTTTAAAAATCATATTTTGAAGAATTTTCTTGGAATTTTAATGGTAAATTTTGAAAATTATTGAATTCTCAAAAGTTTTTTAAAGAAAAATTATCAAATAAAAATATTAAAAAATGAAAATAAACGAAAATTAGCTTTAAAATTTAAAAATATATTTAAAAAATATAAATTTTTAGATTTATTAATAAAATTTTTAAAAAATTATTCGCATTTATAAAATTTTTAATTTAAAATCTTCAAAAAATTCATTAGTTTTTTTTTAAATTTGTACAACAAATCATTTAAGAAATTCAATTATTTTCAAAAAATTACATTACAATATTTTTAAAAAAATAGTTCTTTAAAGTTTTTAAATTAGAATGTTTTAAATTTCAATTATTTTAAAAGCATGTAAATTGAAATTTAAAAAAAAATCCACTCTGATTAAAATTTTGGAGAAAAGAGTTAATTTCGAAATTTATAATTAAAATTCTTTATAAAATTTATTAGTTTTCTAAATTGTCAAAAATGATTCTTTGTAAGAAATTCAAATTATTTTCAAAAAATTCCATAAAATTTCAATTTGGAAATTTTTCCATTATGTTTATAATTGAAAAATTTATTTTCTTTCAAAAATTATTTTAAAATATTTTTAAAAAACTTTTTTAAAAAAACTTTTTTAAAAAACTTTTAAAAAAAAATATTGGTTAGAACTTTTTTAAATAATTTATTTATAATTACTTCACATTTAAAGTTAATTTTTGAATCTAAAAATTCTAAATATTTTTAAAAAATTCTTGGCAAAAATTCAATTACATATTTTCATATAACTATAATTACATTCTTCAGAAGAATTCAATTATTTTCAGTACAAATTTTAATTAACTTTTCGACAGAATTCAATTAATTTCAATAAAAATTTCAATAATATTTTACGAAATGATTCAATTGTTATTAAAATTTTTTAATAAAATGTACATGAAAAAATTTTCAATAACTTTATAAAATTTTAAGAGAATTTTTCGAAAAAGATTTAATTATTTTCTAAAATTTCAATAAAATTCTTCTAATTTTTCTTCTTCTATTTTTGCTTCAATTATTTTTATAAATAATAAAAATTTTCTCAGAAATTTAAGTATTTTCAATGAAATTTTAATAAAAATTTCTCGAAAAGATTCAATAATAAAATTCTTCGCATGAAGAATATATATATAAATAACTCCCCGAGTTATAATGACATGAAATTCAAATTCAATGAAAAAAATTTGCCAACTAGAAAAGATCTGATAAAGAAAAAATTAACAATTGATTGCAAAATATTTCAGTTGCATCCAAAGATAGTAAAAAAATACAAAAAATTCAAACTCTAGTTTTCGGTTTATAAAAATAGTAAAAAAAAAAATATTTTCTTTGAGACAAAATGAATGCAATAAATTTTGCCCTTATCATTGGAATGTTAAAAATCGCTCGCTGTAAACTTTTGTCAAAAAAAAAAAATTGTGCGCTTCGTATTTTTTTTTCAAACTGCGCTCTGATATGATAAAAGTGAAGTTTTGTATCACCTGGTATACTGGCAGACGTTTAAGTGACGATAATACTTTGGATTCTTCTTGGAGCGCCTGAAATTTCAAGCGCACTCGAATCTTTAATCTCCCGGGTTCATTAGAATAAAAGGTTTCTGACTCTTTTGTCTTATTTCTTTTCCTCCAACTTGTCTGTGGGCTAAGAGATGTTGCAGCTAATTTGTATAATTTTTAATCTTCACATTTGTATCTGTGTAAATTTCTTTTATTTTTTGATTTATTTTTATTTTTCATTTTTAGTATAAATTTATTATTTAAAAAAAAATACGAATAGTGGAAGAATAAAATAAATCTACTTAGTGTGTTAATCTTTAATATGAAAATTTATGTCTTTAAACTTGTTGCTATTTTTATTTTCTATTTTTTTATTTCCTTTTTTCTTTTCTTTTTCCTTTTTTTTATTTTGTTTTATTTTTCTTTTCTTTTTTCCTTTTCTTTTTTTTCTTTTCTTTTCTTTTTTTTTTTTAATTAAAAAATATGTCGAGTTTATAAATAATAGAATTTACAAATTGGTTTCATATTATGAGTTTCGAATTCTTGAAAATCATTATTGTGGATTTTTTTTTTCACTACGAGGGCATTTAAGTTTTAATTTCTGCTTCATTTAGAAAAAATGTTTCGAATGACGATTGTATTTACTCAATAAAAATTCTTACTCGTATAGCGGTTCCCCTGAGGCAGAAAAAAAAGTTACTGGATTCTGTTCCGAGTCAGATTTCTCTCCTCATTCCTGTTACTAATTTCGACACTTCTTCTGAAATAGTTACAATATTCGACAGTCGAGAGAGAGAGAGAGAGACTCAAGTTGATTTTTACAGGAAAATAAATCAAGTACTGATTACAGTAATTTTGTATCTTCACTTGAGAGTAAAGACGAAAGTATATGGGTAACAACTCAATATTATGTATACAATGTTCGTGAGCCTCAATTTTTGACTTTAACATAATAAATTCTAAAGGAAAATTTATTATGTTACCTTAATTATTATTATTGTTGAAACTACTGGAAGTATAAATTTTTTGTTTTTTTAATTTTTTGAAAATTGGGATTATAAATTATTATGAATGGAGATTGAGAATTTTTTGTGAACTATATTTCGAACAGGATTTTTTGAAATTTTTAACTGATCTGATGGGAAATTCGAACAAGAATTATTTGACATTTCAAATAAAATAGTTTATAATTTAAAAAATAATACTGTTTAAAATTTCAAATAAAAATCTTTTGGAATTTTAAATAAAAATTATTTGACTTTCAAAAAAGTTATTTAAAATTTTAATCTAATACTTTGTATTAAATTTAAAAAAACAAACATTTTGAAAATTTTAAAAGAAATTTCATTTTTTAAACAAAATTTTCAAAATTTTCAAAAAGGCCATTTTTCTACTTATTTTCATAAACTGAGAATTTTTACGTCTTTTTTTAAAAAAAATATTACATCAAAACATCATTTTTTTAATACAAAATGCAACTTATTTCGATTTTTATGTGATAAAGAAATATAATAAAATCTTAAAAAAATAATTTTTTAACAATTTTTTCCAATTAAACTTTTGAAATAATAAAAAAGTTTCTAAATAATTGAAATATTGTAATATTTTAAAAAGGCTATTGAAAAATTTGAATATGATTGATTTTTGTTTAAATAAAATTTTTTAAAATCATACTTTAAAGAATTTTAATGCTAAATTTTGAAAATTATTGAATGCTCAAAAGTTTTAATGAAAAATCTTCAAATAAAAATTTAAAAATGAAAATAATCGAAAATTAGCTTCAAAATTTAAAAATATATTTAAAAATTCTAAATTTTTAGATTTATTTGTTTTTTTTTAATTGTACAACAAATCATTTAAGAAATTCAATTATTGTCGAAAAATTACATAACAATATTCTTAAAAAAGTAAATTGAAATTTTTACAAAATCCACTCTGATTAAAATTTTGGAAAAAACAGTCAATTTCAAAATTTTTAATTAAAATTATTTATAAAATTTCTTAGTTTTCTAAATTGTCCAAAAATTCTTCTAAGTAATTCAATTATTTTCAAAAAAATTCAATTTGGAAATGTTTCCATTATGTTTATAATTGAAAAATTTACTTTCTTTCAAAAATTATTTTAAAATATTTTTAAAAATCTTTTTTAAAAACAATTTCGGTTAGAATTCTTTTTCAAATCAATTATTTTCAATATTTTTTGTTACATATTTTATAATTTTTTTATTTTTAATTTTTAGATTTATTGATAAATAATAATTCAACGACAAATCATTTAAGAAATTCAATTATTTTCGAAAAATTACATTACAATATTTTTTAAAAATAATTCTTTAAAGTTTTTAATTAGAATGTTTTAAATTTAAATTATTTAAAAAAAAGTAAATTGATATTTTAAAAAAATCTACTTTTTTAGAATTATTATTTAAATTTTAGGAAAAATAGTCAACTTGGAAAATTTTAATTAAAATTCTTTTAAAAAATTTAAATTGCTATCAAAAAATTACATATAACAATATTCTTAAAAAAGTAAATAGAAATTTTTAAAAAAATCCACTCTGATTAAAATTTTGAAAAAAAGGCAATTTCAAAATTTTGATTAAAATTCTTTATAAAATTTATTAGTTTTCTAAATTGTCCAAAATTATTCTTCAAAGAAATTCAATTATTTTCAAAAAATTCCATAAAATTACAATTTGGAAATTTTTCCATTATGTTTATAATTGAAAAATTTATTTTTTTTCAAAAATTATTTTAAAATATTTTTAAAAAAATTTCTTTTTGAATTTTTTTCAAAATCAATTTCAATTTTTTTGTTACATATTTTATAATTTTCTTTTTTCAAGTTATTAAGATACAAAAAAAGCAAAGAATTACAGTTACAATTATGTAAATATATTTTAATTAAATAATTAATAGTATATAAATAATTAATTTAGAGAAGAAGTTTATCTAAAAATTGTAGATAATAATTAAGTTTTTATAGGATTTACAGTCGTAATTTTTAGAAATAATTAAATTTTGAACGGTTTGAAATTAAAAGTTAAAAAATTTTAATTTCTGTAGAAAATTAAATTATAAGTATTTAAATATTTATATAATATTCAACAAAATTATCGAAGTGTTGAATAATTGAATTTAGAAATCAGTGAGAGGTGAGGAAAATTCAAAATGAAATTTTTGGGACAACATATCAAAGTAATCGACTTTTTCAACTTTTTTTTTCTATTTTTAATCGACTAAAGTGACTAAGCAACATTTTTTGCAACTTAAAGTCGATCCGTGGCCTGAAGAAATGTGTTTTAAATTTAAATGAGAAAATTTTTATTAAATTATAAATTTTTTGTTCTAGTTTTATTAAAAAATGTGTCGTAATTGCTTTAAACATTTTTGCCTATAGTACCAAAAATAATTTTTTTGTATATTAGTACCAAAAATTTCGTTCAGTGGGCTGAAAGAAAATTTTCGAAAAACACTCAATTTTGCCAAAGAAAAAGAAACAGAAATTGCCAAAGAGAGCAAAAGTATATGGAAGAAAGAGAAATTTAAAAATTCGTGACCACTCTCGTCAAGTTTGAAGAAAACTAAAAATTCTAAAGTGAAAGGCTCCAGAACGTGTTTTTAGCTGTCAAGTCATGGTCCCAAGGTAAAAGCTTAAACCGATTTGTGTGTATGTTTCTCTCTCTTTTTTCAAATTCCATCGCGAATTCGATGGTCACCCAAGAAACAAACAAATAAAAAAAAAGGGGTACGATGAATAAATTTTTTTTTGTTGGTTTTATCTCTTTTTTGTATGTCCTTTACCTAAGACCGTTCAACTTTGTTAAGGACAATGTCCTTAGCAGTTGTCGATCTGGCCTTTAAAGTTTCCTGTGAGGCCGTGTCATATATGAAATTCCTTTTGTGAAATGTTCCCCCGATGAATTCGCCTTTTTCTCTTAGCGGGTCATATAATTTACGATGCTGGCCATAAAACCTAGGCAAAGGTCCAGTATGTGTCTTATGTGTTGTGTGCATATATAGCGAAAGGTTCAAAGTTCATTGAACGATGAACGATTACTGTCTTCTCTTGGCACATAAAGTTCTCTTGACACAAAGCTCGCTATAATTAGGTTTAAACATTTTTTTTAACCCCTCGGGAACATGTATATATATGTATATATATAATACTGGTTAGTGCAAGTCAAGCAAATCCGGTTGGTTAAGTAAATAGGATCAGTGTTCCTTTTTCATTTCTTTCCGCGAGGTAACAAGCTTCCAGTAGGGCAAACATGATTTATCCTTTGGTGAATTGCTTAAGAGTTACTATAAAATTATTATACGACTTGGTAATTGACATTAACGAGCGGATATATTGAATTATAAGAGACGAAAAAAATTTTCGTTGCTTGATTTAAAATCGTCGTATACCGAATATATTGGTTTCATGTTTGTATTATATACTGGTTTTGTTTCTTTGTAATCAATTTTAGACTTCATTTATTGCAAACTTACATCAAGTTTCTAATAATAATAATAATAACTATTATTATTTATGGTTGTCACGTGACGGAAAAATTAGGAAACTAGGAAAATTATTTCATCAGAAGTATCCAAAAAAATATCAAAATAAAAATGTTAGAAAATTTTTTCAAATTTGTGAATTCTTCTTGATTGTTTTTTAACTTGAAAAATTTGAAATTACATCGAGTTTTAAAACAAAACATCATTGAATTTTTTTACTTCGGACAGAAATTGAATTTTAGACTAATTTTACTTGATATTTTTTAAATAATTCAATTTTTCATCAAAATTTTTCTACAAAATTTTGAAATCACAAGAATTTTTCAAAAATAAATTTTAGATTCCTTTATTTCTGACAGTAATTGAATTTTAAATGAATATTACCTAATAAATATTTTTTAAGTATAATTCAATTTTAATAAATAATTTAAATGACTCATTTTTCATCTAAAACATTTTGAAATCTTGAACATTTCTTTTATTTTCGACAGAAATTGAATTTTAGACGAATTTTAAATGATATTTTTCAAATAATTAAATTCTCGAAGAACTTTCTCAAAATTCTTATTTAACATAATTGATTTAGGAATCAGGAATTTAATTAAATTTAATTGAGGTTTTAAACTAAAAATTTTGACAATTTAAATTGCTATATAAAATTTATTCAATTATTAATTACTATCGTAAATGTTACTGTTCCATTTATTATTTTGCAAATTGAAAAATTTTATATTTTCTAATATAAACCTTAATTTTTGAATAATTTTAAATTCAAAATTTAAAAACTCACCAATTTACTACAATAATTAACTATTCTTGTTTATTATTTTCAAAAATGTTAATAACATTTTTTGCAAGAGTTAAATTATTTGGAAATACTTCTAATTGATAAGAATTAAGTTATTTTCAAAAATTTTATGAAAACATTATTTGGAAGAATTCGATTATTATTTTTATATACAGTAAAATTCATCGCAGGAATTCAATTATTTTAAAAAAAATTTTAATAAAATTTCACGAAAGATTAAATTATTTTAAAAGATTTTTAATAAAACTCTTGTTAAGAATTAAATTATTTTTAATTATTTTAATTACATTCTTTGAAAGAATTCTATTCTTTTTATAAATAATAATATTTTTTGCGAGAATTCAATATTATTTCTCATACAATTTTAATTAAATTTTCTCGAAAGAATTCAATTATTTAAAAAAAATTTAATAAAATTCTTTAAATAACTTTAATTATTTTCAATCTTTTGGATAAAAACTTTGCAAGAATTTAGTAATTTCAGTGCATTAATTTTAAAAATGTAAAACATTGAAAAAGAAAATTTATTAAAAGAGTTGAGAAGCATACAAAAACTAACTTCAAACTGCGAACAGATTCAAACACAACAACATTAATTTATTTTTTTTTAAATTGTTTGTGAAATTTAATTTTATTTATCATATTTTAGGAAAAGTTGTATTCAAAATCTAAAGAAATTTTTTTGAATAGTTTAAAGATCTTCTGAAGATAAATAAGAAAAGTTTGAACATTTGTCTTTTTAATCATCTGGCAGCACTGAATTAATTAAATTTATCCAAATTCCTATTAAAAATTACTTAATCACCGAAGAATTTTAGTTTAAAAATTCTAAAAATAATTGAATTTCAATAGGTTTAATTCTTTAGAAATATAATTGCATTTTTCGCATGTTTTGACACAAAAAAATGTTATTAAAAAAATTTTTAATTGCTAGTATAAAATAATTAATCATCTTAAAATAATACCGATTTATTTAAGAATTTTAGCTCAAAAATTCTAAAAAAATTTAATTAATTTTTAGAAATAATGAAATTTATTTAAGGATTTAAACTGCACTTTTTGAAAATTTGAATTTATATAGAAAATTCATTGCTCTAAAATTATTAAAGTTTTAAGTAAAAATTAACTTTAAAATTATTGAAGTTTTATAAATAAAAATTAATTGAATTCCTCAAAATTCTTTTTAAAAATAATTGATTTGCGGAAGGATTTTAATTAAAATTTTTTTTAAATAATTGACTTCTGATCATTTCAATTTTTTGTAATAACAATTTTTAGAAATCAGTGAATTTTTCAGGTTTTTAATTGAAATTTTAGAAAATTTGAATTGCTGTATAAAATTTATTAATCAATAATTATTTAAATCTTTAAATCAAAATTACATAAATTTCTCAAGGTTCTTATAAAAAAGAATTATATTTTTAATCAGAATTTTGAGAAAGTTCTTCGGGAATTGAATTATTTAAAAAATATCAATTAAAATTTGTCTAAAATTCAATTTTTGGCGGAAATAAAAAAATTTTCAATATTTCAAAATTTTTAAGATGAAAAATGAGTCATTTAAATTATTTATTGGAATTGATTGAATTTCGTTAATTTAAATTTTTTTAAATTTAATTAATCGTCTCAAATAATGTCGATTTACTTAAGAATTTTTTATCAAAAATTATTTTAAAAATTCTTCAATAATTGACTTAAAAAATACTTATTAATATTCATATTATATAAAATTCAATTACTGTCGGAAATAAAGGAATGTAAAATTTATTTTTGAAAAATCATTTTCACTTGAAAATAAATTTTGTAGATGAAAAATTGAATTGTTTAAAAAATTACCTAAATATTATTTAAATTTCTTATTCAAATTCAATTAAAGTCAAGAAAAAAAAAATTCAACATTTTCTTTTAAAACTCACTGTGATTACAAAATTTTTAAAATTGAAAAATTGGTTTATTTAAGTTATTGAATTATTATAATAATTATTAAATTTATTTAGTTTAATTTTTATCTAACTAATAGTTTTTCTAAACCAAAAATTAGTGAGGAAGAAGATAAAAAAAAACTATTTCTTATTGAGAGAGAACCATAACGTCCCATAAAAATTTGGCATTTAAAAAAATGTACTCATCTTCAACAGTAATTATCGAACAATAAATAAGATGCATCTAAAGTATATGCAAGTAATAGATATATATATAAAACATTGTAATGTACAATGTAAAAGTACATTGACAAAAGACCCTGACATTTATATCTAGCTTGAATCTTGTCACCGAAAGACTGTTAATAATACATATATAACGAGAGAGAATAATTTCAACATGCTAAGAGCGCATTATTATCTCGAAAACCTTTTCGATTAAAAATTTCTTTTCTATATATTCGAAAAATGTAATAATATATATAATTTATAATCAACGTAAAGAAATATGTCGATGAAAATAATAATTAAAAAAAAGAACAAATAGTTATTATATGAAGAACGAAATACCAGAATATGTGAGTCATAGATTCTGGAAGAAAAAAATTGGAAGTTCCAGGATGTGAGTCGATCCTTGCAAAATCGGAATTCGAATGACGTTTCCCTTTTTATGCAACCTTTTCTATATACCTCACCGCGCCCTTCACCACCCTTGTTCTAATTTCATAACTTTCCATTGACGTATTCACAATGCGCTCCTATAAGTCATGAGATGAAATTGCAAGGTCGTTTCTCTTTCTAGCTTCTCTCTCTCTCTCTCTTTTTCTCTCTTCTCTTTTACTTACTGTGTATTTATATATGTATTCAATGAAGAAAGCATTCTTGCATGTTTACATTCCGTCTATTGCCAATCGAATCAGGAAATAGAATTACATAAAGAATGACATTCGCACTTCCATATGAGGTAATTCACATACTAAATTGTTTCTTCTATTCTTATACAATTTCTTCTCTTAAGGGAAACATCAGTCATCGAAAGAATTTTTTTTAGAAGAATTTCTAGAAAAAGAGAAATGGAAAAAAATTTTCACCTGGGACAGTTTGAAGTTTCTCAGGAATAGCGAAAGTTTTAACTGGAACAACTAATAATTTCGATAATTTAGTGAAATTTGTATAGCTGTTCCAGGTAAAGTTATTTTTTTCCTGTAGATATTTTGATTTCGTCAAATTGATACCAAAGTGAATAAAATTTTCTTCCTGCAAATTCTTTGATTTTATTACAATACCAAAACGAATGAATATTTTTTCCCTCTATAGTTTCTTTTTGATTTTATCAAATTGATACCAAAGAACATGAAATTTTTTTTTATTTTATTAAATTCTAGGCTTTGCACTCATCTACTAATACCTATTATTTACTACTTTTTTTACGTAATGCTACTATTTGGGTACTTTTTTAGACTTCAGCCACTAAAAGTTAATATTTCTGTTTTTTTTTTGAGAATTTACACTACTTTAAATTCGCTAATACTAGAAATCAAAAAACTATTCGAAAAAATTATAATCAAATTCTTTAAAACGATTCAAATATTTTCAAAAAATATTCGAATTTGAATTATTTTCAATATCTTGTATTTTCATAAAATTTCGCAAAACAATTCAATTATTTAATTAGAAAAATTGATAAACTTCCCCCAAAATTCGATTATTTTCATAAATAATAAAATTCCCACAGGGATTCAATTAATTTAGAATAGCATTTTCAAAAAAATCAATTATTTAACAAAATTTGTATACAATTCTTAACAATAAATTAATTACTTTCACTAACAATATTTTCAATGGAAATTCAATTATTTAAAAAAATGTTTGATAAAATTCTAAGTAAGAATTCAATTATTTTCATAAATAAAAAAACTCATGGAAGAATTTCAATTATTTTTAAATAACTATTTTAAATTAATTAATCGAAAAATTCAATATTATTTTCTCAAATAAAATTTTCCACAAGAATTCAATTATTTAAAATAAAAATTTTCATAATATTTATTATATTTCCAAAAAATTAATTATTTAAAACAATGTTTATATATAATTCTTATGTATGAAGAATGCAATTATTTTCACGAAAATAACAAAATTTTTCACAAAAATTCAATTCTTTTTAAATATTGTAATAAAATTATTGTTCGCAATAATTCACTTATTTTTATAAATAATAAAATTCTTCTTAGGAATTCAATTATTTTTGAAAATTATAATAAAATTCTTAGCAACTATTTAATTATTTTCATAATTCATCGCAGGTTTTCAATTATTTTCCATATAATTTTACAGGAATTGCTCGAAAAATGTAATTATTCTTAAAAATTTAATTTCAGTTCCTCGGAAAAATCAATTATTTGAAAAATGTTTTTTTTTTAAATTCTTTGGAAGAATTCAATTATTTACAAAAATATTAGAATTTTTCACAGGAATTCAATTACTTTTAAATATTTTAATAAAATTGTTCGAAATAAATTAATTATTTAAAAATTTTAAATACAATTTTAATGAAATTGTTTTGAAATAATTCAACTATTTTTTTACATTTTAATAAAATTCTTCCTAAAAATTAAATTATTTACATAAATAATTCTTCAAAAGAATTCAATTATGTGGATAAATAACAAAATTATTTCCGAAAATTCAATTAGTTTGAGGCATTTTAATAAAATTTTTTGCAAAATTCAATTATTTTCATAAATAACAATATTCATCACAAGAATTCAATTATTTTTAAAAGAAATAAATTTCTTCTTGGAAATTCAATTATTTAAAAAAATTCTAATAAAATCGTTCGCAAAAATTCAATAATTTTCAGGAATAATAAAAAGCTTTTTAGAAATTCAAATATTTTCAAAAAAATTTAATTTAATTTAATTTAATTTTTAATTTAATTAATTTAATAAAAATTCAAGCAAAATTCAATTTTATTTAAAAAAATTTTTGTAAAAATTTTCGTTAGAATTCAATTATTTTCATGAATAATAAAAATTTCTCAGGAATTCAATTATTTAAATTCGAATTTGCATAAAATTAGTCGAAAAGAAATTAATTATTTAGAATTTTTTTAAAAATTCTTCGCAAGAATTATATTATTTTTATAAATATTTAAATTTTTTCATGGATAATAATAACATTCGTTGCAGGAATTTAATTTATTAGTAAGAAGGATAAAAAAGAAGTAAATATTTTTTGATGAAAATTAAGAAAAAGTCAGAAAAATAAAATATAGAATGAAATTTTTGTCCGCAAACTGAATGGAATTTTTTTCCTTGCAGTTTTTTTTTGGCTTTATTAAATTGATACTAAAGTGAATGAAATTGATAGAAAAAATTTGGATTAATTTATGATGAATGGTTGAAATTTTTATTTAATATTTACTAGAATGGTTGTTGAAATTTGATTCAAGTGTTCTAGGGAAATTTTTGAATTTCGCGCCAAAGAATTCATTAAATTACCGCCTAGAGGGCATGAAAATTCTCTCACAAACGAAATGAAGCAGATAGAGTAAATGAAGATGTACTTCACTACTATCGTGGATTATCGACAATTTTAACTTATAGTAATTATCATCAATTGTGATTTTAATTTTTGCTTGTAAAAACCAAACGTCAGCTTTAATCTACATGCATAAGAATGAATTTATTTCTATCTATTTCTTTTTCTTAATTAACAATCTTGAATCGACTGTTTGCAGAATTGACGAGAATTGATTATTTCTTCAAACCATGTTCGTTAGAATACTGCGGCAGTTTATGATAAAGGGGAATTCCATACATAATATGATTGTTTCAATTTCAATTCAAATATACGAGCAGAACTTCAGATGTTAATTATCAATAGAAATCACTGGCAACTTTTAATTTACAATACAGCTTGAAAAGTGCAATTGTATTTTACACTCGATCAATGTGTGTGTATATATAGAGGAGTTGGAAATAATATGTAATTGTTTATTGAAGGTAGCGAATGTCTTGCATAGTACATGCGCATGTTTAACAAGCGATATCGTATTAAGTTGACGAGTAAGGGTAATAAATAAATTAGAAAGATATAATAAGCGTTGTATCAAATATAATATGAAACATGAAACAGCTGGATGTCGAAATAAATTGAATTTCTATATAGGAGGCAGGGAGAATAACTTTTGTTGTAAGTATAATAAAGTGACTCTTTTTTTCCTCTCTGCTTCTTTTTTCTCTGTCTCTTTTTTCTCTCTGTCTTTTTCTTTCTCCCTTTTCTCTCTTTTTCTTCTTTTCGTTTTTTTTCCGATCAGGGTGTCTACTAACTATGAAATAGCCGAGAATTCAATTTGTCCGGGAAAAACCGGGAATAAACCAGGAATTTTATGCCAAACCGGGAATTTTTTTACCAAATTAAAAAAAGTTTTATAATTTTAATTTGTTTTTAAAAAATCGCTTTTTATTTCAATTTTTATAGATATATTTATACTGTTTTCTAAAATTTGAATTAGTTAAAAATAATTAATTTGATAGTAAAAGATCAGTCACTGATTCAAATATAGTTGTTTAGTTGTATATAAATAAATTTAAAAGAAATTATCGAATTAATAGAAATTTTGTGAAATTCAATAGAAAATAATTAAATTTGTTAAAGAATTTTATAAAAAACTTTTTAACAAATCGACTTTTCAAAGTATTTTAATTTAATAATTGATAAATAATTGAATTTTTTTCATAAATAATAAAATTTTTTAGAAGGATTCAATTATTTTCATAAATAGTAAAACTCATTGTAGAATTTCAATTATTTTTAATCTAATTTTAATTAAATTCCTTAAAAAATGTATTTATTCTTAAAAATTTTATTAAAATTCGTCGAAAGAATTCAATTATTATTTTTAGAAACTGTAAAAAAATTTCTTTTCCAAAATTCAATTATTTCCATAAATAGCAAAATTTTTTAGAAAATTATTTTTTAAAAAAATTTTTCACAAGAATTCAATTATTATTCTCATAAATTTCCATAAAATTCTAAAAAAAAATTCAATTATTTTTAAAAGTAATAAAATTCTTCGCTAAAATTCAATTATGTTTAAAAATTTTTTTAAATTCTCCTCAAAATTTCAATTATCTTTATAAATCATTAAATTGTTCTTCACAATTCAATTATTTTCAAAAATTTTTATAAAATTCTACGCAAATATTTAATTATTTTTATAAATAATAAATATGTTACAGAAAATTCAGTTTTTTACCAAATTTTTCTAAATTTCTGCGCTGTAATTCAATTCTTTTCATAAATAATAAATTTTTTACAAGGATTCAATTATTTTCATAAACTCATTGCGGAATTTCAATTATTTTTAATAAGAATTTTAATCAAATTCCTTGAAAAATGTAATTATTCTTAAAAATTTTATTAAAAGTCGTCGAAAGAATTGAAATATTTCTAGAAACTGTAAAAAAATTCTTTTCCAGAATAAATTCAATTATTTCCATAAATGGCAAAATTCTTTAGATTTACTAAATAATAATAAATGATAATAAATAATAACATTTTTCTCGAGAATTCAATTATTTAAAAAAATTTAAATAAAATTTTTCACAGGAAATTAATTATATTCGAAACTAAAAATATTTTTCTAAAGAATTCAATTATTTTCACAAATAAAATTCTTCACAGGAATTCAATTCTTTAAAGAAAATTCTAATAAAATTCGTTGCAAGAATTCAATTATTTGCATAAATAACAAAACTTATCGCAGAATTTCAATTATTTTTTGTACAATTTGAAATAAAATAATAGAAAATTGCATTTATTCTTAAAATGTTGTTTTTAATTCGCCGAAAGAATTCAATTATTTAAAAAACTTTTTTGATAAAATTCTTCATAAAAATTGAATTTTAAGAAATATTCAATTATTTAATAAATTATTTATTTTTGTATATTTAAGTAATTAAATTCTCGAATAATTTACTAATGAAAATTGATTAAAAAATGAATTCCACTTAAAATTAATTCTAAAAAACAATTCAATTATTTTCAAAAGTAATAAAATTCTTCGAAGAAATTCAATTATGTTCAAAAGTTTAAAAAAGTTCTCCTCAAAATTTCAATCATCTCTATAAATAATTAAATTCTTCTCCACAATTTAATTATTTTCAAAAATTTTAATAAAGTTCTACGCAAAATTCAATTATTTTCATAAATAATTACATTCTTTGAAAGGATTCAATTACTTTTATAAATAGTTCAATTCTTTGCAGAAATTCAATTAGTATCAAAAAATTTTAATCAAATTTTCAATTATAGTTATGAGCAGACAAGATTATTTTTAAAAATTGAAAAAATTCTATGTTAAATTCAATTATGTTCTAAATTTTTTATTAGAAAATTATTAAAGAAAATATTATTTTCAAAAAAATTAAAGAAACTCGTCAAAAGAATTTAATTATTCATAAAAACTCTCATGAAAATTTTTGAAGCCATTTTTAGATTTATTTATGTTCGAAATGAAATAATTTTTAAATTTGATGAGAAAAAAAAACCGGGAAAAAAATCGGGTATTTTGTTGAACGTAAATAGTAGATAGCCTGCGATTTCACGCCGTTTTTTCTGCACATATCAAATTGAGACAAAAAAAAGAAATTAAAAGTTTTCAACTTTTGATTTCTTTTTTTTTTGTCTCAATTTGATATGTGCAGAAAAAACGGGGAATTTTTCTCTTTTCGTTTTCCTTTTTTTTGAGTGAAGAGACATACGTCGAGATTGTGAGTTGTCCTTTTGTTTTGCGCGCTTTACAAGCGATTTGGACGAATGAAGAACCGTTTAAGAAGAGAAAATTGCGATAACGACGGATGTTAAGTGCCGTGAAAGAAGGACGACGAAGTAGGCGAGGCGCAGAGAGTGAAACAAGATTGCACAAAGGGAAGTATATACAGTGGTCACCCGGATTCCAGAACTCGATGTCGTGACTTGGCCATGAATTGGCATTCTTTTTTCTTTCATCTTTATACCCTTTAGCGTCTTATTCTTACAAACCACTCGCACTTTTTTTTCCCAATATAAAAAGCATCATGTTGTTGCTTTTTTTCACCCCTCCCACTATACTCTTTCACCTGTTTTTCAACTCTTTTTCTTTCAATTCCACCACAAAAAATAAAAAAGAAGAAGAAGAAGAAGAAAGAGCCACATAAAACCTCGACAGAACCTCGGAATCCACTTATATTTGGAAAATTAATGTCCCTTGTGCGCACAACTAATCCCTTTTTTATTGAGAGTATTTCTTGTTCTTTGATATCTGTTTGGTTCTTCTTTTTTGTTTTTTCTTTTCTTAATATATTATGTAGGCTAAGAGGAGGGCGGGGATTATTAACTTTAATAAATTAGCCGGTTAAAATTGCTCAAGGTAAAACTTGTATAATATGATAAAAGTATTTAAACGAGAAGGTCGTAAAAGGTGAGGGTCTTGGAAAAGGAACTCTCTTCTCTGCCTTAAAAATGTACTAATGTTTATTGAAATCTTTTTTTATTTCAGAATTCTTTTTAATTGAGACTGGAAATTTTTTTTTTTCAATTTATTTATTAATTAGAAGTGTTTCTCATTAAGGGGAGAAATGTCCTCGAAGGGACTTTATTTTCATTATCCTATATAAGGTTTTTAAAAATGTTCGAACGAAAAACTTGTCGCGGTATAAATATTTTCGAAATGAAACAATTTTATAGTATATTCGTTAGCATAATGTACTTTATTCGTTTCATTTCGTTTGTGAGAGAATTTTCATGCCCTCTAGGCGGCAATTTAATGAACTATTTGGCGCGAAATTCAAAAATGGAAAAATTATTCTGGTAATTATTAGTAAATAATGAAATGACTACATTTAACATTTATTTATTCCTAACACAGGTCAGGAAAATCAGAAGATTCAGGGAAAAGTCAGGGATGTTTATAGAAAGTACTGGGAAAAATTAAATGTTTAGAATTTATAAGAAAATTCTCAATTTTTTTTTGCCTTTTTGTTATTGCCTAATAAACTATGAAATTACCAGAAATTTTATTAATTTTTCAATATTCAGGAATTTTCGATGAAATTCATTGCAAAATTCAATTATTTTCAAAATTTAATTAATTAAATTTAATTTAATTTCGCAGAAATTAAATTATTTTCTAAAAATCTGAAAAAAATTGTCGTCAATATTTTAATTGTCTTTATTAAATGAATAGCAAAATTCTTCGACAAAATTCAATTATTTTCAAGGATTCTAATAAAATTCATTCAAAAATTCAATTATTTTGAAAACTAACAACATTATTCACAGAAATTCAATTATTTTCACAAAATCTAAAAAAAATTGTCAACATTTCAATTATCTTTATAAATGAATAAGAAAATTCTTCGAGAAAATTCAATTATTTTCAACGATTTTAATAAAATTCATTTCAAAATTCAATTATTTTCAAAATTAATTACATTCTTCACAGAAATTCAATTATTTTCAAAAATGTTAAAAAAAATTGTCAACATTTCAATTATCTTTATAAATGAATAAGAAAATTCTTCGACAAAATTCAATTATTTTTAGGGATTTTAATAAAATTCATTGCAAAATTCAATTATTTTTAAAATTAATAACATTCTTCACAGAAATTCAATTATTTTCAAAAATGTTAAAAAAAATTGTCAACATTTCAATTATCTTTATAAATGAATAAGAAAATTCTTCGACAAAATTCAATTATTTTTAGGGATTTTAATAAAATTCATTGCAAAATTCAATTATTTTTAAAATTAATAACATTCTTCGCAGAAATTCAATTATTTTCAAAAATAATAAAATCATTCGGAGGAAGTAAATTATTTCCATAAATAACAATATTCATCACAAGAATTCAATTATTTCCAAAAGTATAATAAATTTTAATTACTCTTAAATGATTTTAATAAAGTTCATTGCTAAATTTCAATTATTTTCAAAAATTTTTCTTAATTTAATAATTTCTATATCAATTATTTTAATAAAATTTCTTAAAGTTTAATTATTTAAAAACAATTTTGACACAATTCTACACGAATATTCAATTATTTTCTAAAATAATGGAAATTTCACAGGAATTTAATTATTAAAAATAGAATTTACATAAATTCAGTTATTTATTTCATAAATAATAAAATTTATTGTAAAATTTCAATTATTTTTAATATAATTTTAATCGAATTCCTCGAAAAATGGAATTATAACTCTACTTATGGATTTTTTTTTAATTTTAGAAAGAAAATTCATAGACCCTTTAAGATTTTGAATAATTTGTTATTTTTTTAAATACTTTGGAAAAAATTTCCTTACTTTCTTTACATAAATTACTAAAATTAAATTAAATTACTTAAACTACTAATTTACTTTACTAAATTTCTTTACTTAAAATTCTAAGCAAATTAATTTTACTAAAACACTAATCACTTAATTTACAAATTATAATAATTGTCAAAATTTTTGACATGACAATTTTAATAAATAAATGAACTTAAAAAGATTTCAATTCTTAAATTTAATAATATTTCAATTTTGAATGAATTTAATTAGAAATTTGAAAGAACTTAGATTTTTGAAAATTTTTAATAATTCAAATTCTTCTTTATAGAAGAATTTTAGTTTTAAAAACACTCAAAAAAATTGAATTTTGGAGATGTTACAAATTATTGCAGGAATTCAATTATTTTCAAAAGTAATAAATTTCTTCGCAAAAATCCAATAATTATGTTCAAAAACATTTTTTAAATTCTCGACAAAATGTCAATTATCTTTATAAACCCAATAAAATTCTTCTCTAAAATTCAATTATTTAAAAATTTTTAATAAAATTCTTGACAAAATTCCAATTATTTAAAAAAAATTTCCTCTTATTAAATGATTTTCAACATTTACTATTTTAAACAAATTTTGCGAATGAATTCAATTATTTTTAAAACACATTTTAATAAAATTTTACTTAAACATTCAATTATTGTCATAAATAATGTTTGTATTTGAATAATTGAATTCTCGTAAAATTTTCTAATGAAAATTTATTGAAAAATTAATTTCAGTTAAAAAGTTTTAGATAATAATTGAATTTTGGAGAAGTTAGTAATAATTGCAATTTTTTGTATAATTGAATTTTATAAAGGTTTCAAATTAAAATCTTTGAAAATCTGAATTCTTAGAATATAAAATTCTTGTAATATAAATTAATGATTTTATTACTCTGTCATCTTTAATTTTATTATAAAACATGAAGAAATCGATTTGGAGTGATCGTTTTCTTCATGTTTTATATTCTCCTCAGTTATTGAATTTCAAAAAGGTTTGACTTTGTATGTTTTGAAGCATTTTAATTCTTAAGGAAGAATAATAATGATTAAATATTTATTTAAAAAAGAAGTTATTGCCTTTTTTGAATAATTTTACAATTCAAGAAATTCGTAAATAAAAGTATTAGAACATTTTTCTCAGCATATCTAATAATTTTTAGAGTGAATCAGAATATTCTTTTTTGGTCAGGGAAAAAGTTAAAATTTTGTCTCCAAATCAGGGAAAAGTCTGGGAAAAACGAAATTAATTTTTTGTGGCAACCCTGACCTAATTATTTTCAGAGTGAATGAGAATATTCTTTAGGATCAGGGAAAAAGTAAAAATTTCATCTGGAAATCAGGGAAAAGTCAGGGAAAAATAAAATAAAATTTTTGTGGCAACCCTGAATAATAAATAAATAGTTAATGTAATTTACTTAACAATATGTAAATTATAAATAGTAATTTTCTATATTTATTTAATGATAAATAAATAGTAAATAAATTCGTCGAAATAAAAAAAAATGGAAATAAAAATATATCTTAATCTTTAATAAAGGAAATGAAAAGAATTTGAAGATTTATATTCGAGGAGTTGTTGAAAATATAAGGGAAATACAACATATAGCTAAAGGTTTGCAGTGGTTTTATTGATAGCGTCGATTTATTTGCCGGAGATTTCCGTCGTGCGATAGAAAATCGTTTCTTTTTCACATTGAACAACGAGAAGAGAATATTTGAATGGAATGATGTATATGACCGCATTTAATCAGATCTTTTGCTTCGACGATTCACTCACCCACTCTCTATTGCTCTCTGCCTACTCCTTTCTTTTATATTGTTAGAAAACAACTTATTTACAATACAACAATGTCACAGAAATTTCAGAATCTATTCTCTCATATATTATTAATGCGTATGGTATAGATGAGACATCTTCATTAGCCTATGCGACTTTTCATTTTGTATGATGAAAAAATTTAGCTATTTTGTAAAATTTTATTTAATTATACAAAAAAAAAAACTTTACTCAGGGAAAAATTTTGCTCTAGTTTTTCTAAGGATATTATAAATTGATGCGAAAAACGTACCAAAATTGATACATTTTTTGTCTCAATTCGAAAATAATTGAATTGATACATTTTATGTTTCAATTCGAAAATAATTGAATTGATACATTTTATATGTCTCAATTTGAAAGTAAATAATTAAATTGTTATAGAAATTTTTGAAAAGATTTATTCGTAGGAAAAGGAAAATTATTATTTTCTCACGACTTCCGATATTTAAACATGTAAACATTAATATGTAAATTTAGAAAACGGAATAATTGAATAGTGGTCGTTGTCGACGTCGTCATCATCATCATCATCATCATCCTGAGAGTAATTTTCTAACATAGGTGTGACCTCAATTTTATTGATTTCATAGTGAAGGAACGACACAAGGTGTGTTTTGAGTCTCCTCAAGATTAGTTAATTTCCCGTTCTTTATTTGCTTTTTTAATTTTTTATTTTTATGTTTGATATTTTTTTTATTCGTTCCGTGAAAGCATAATGATGTCGCGAAGAAGTAGATTAGAAATTCTTTTTTTCGCAATGTTTTTTTCTATGCTTATATAAAAAGGCCATTGCAGTAAGGAGATTATAATTGAACACGTCATTTACGAATCAATTGTCTAGGATTATCGATGTATTGCTCAAGACAATAATTTTTTCAATGATAATATAGTTTTTCGCTAATAACAAGATATGCGTCTGGAGATAAAAGCTCATTTGTTCTTGCACTTGAATAAATTCTGAGTTCAATTTCAAGGCATTTGAGAATTTTTTTTTAATTTCTCTTCCTATTTTTGTATAATCGATGTAGTGGTTTTTCTTTTTTTCATTATATTATTAATTTATTCTTTAGATGTGAAAGCATCGAAATTGTTTATTCAAGTTAGAGAAAATTTTTTACTAATTCGTAGAAATTATTTAATGAATAATTTTACTTAAATAGTTCAAAATTAATTGAATTTTAAAAGAGTTGAGTTTATAATTTTTATAAATAGATGAACTTCCAAAGGTTTTAATTTAAAATTTTAGAAAATTTCAATTTTGAATTAAATTTTATTAGAAATTTTAAAGAACTTAGGTTTCTGACAAATTTTAATAATTCAAATTCTTCTGAAATTAGTTAAATTGCTTAATATATGTTTAATTATTAAACTAATGGATCAAGAGAAGAATTTTAGCAGATTTTAGTTAAAAACTCTAAAAAACATTGAATTTTTGAGAAGTTACAAATAATTGTGGAAATTCAATTTTTTTCAAAAGTAATAAAATTCTTCTCAAGAATTCAATTATTTTTGAAAATTTTAATAACGTTCTTGACAATAATTCAATTATCATTATAAATAATAATACAAAACCTTTCCATTTTTTTTTCTATTTCTGATAAGAATGAATTTTTTAGTATTATTTAATTATTTCAAAAGTTTTAACGCAATTATTTTCATAAACTACAAAATTCTTCACTAAAATTCAATTATTTTTAGGAATTTTAAAAAAATTCTTTTTTAAAATTCAATTATTTTGATAAATATCAAAATTTATTACAAGAATTCGCAATTATTTTTAAAAGTAATAAAATTTTTCGTAGAAATTTAATTATTTTCAAAAATTTTAACGAATATCTCGACAAGAATTCAATTATTTTTATTAATAAGCAAACATTTTCACTAAAAATTTAATTATTTTTAAAAGTTATTCGCTATTTAATGATTTTCAATATTTATTATTTTCATAAAATTTATCAAAAAAATGTAGTCATTGAAAAAAAATTGTTAATACAATTCTACGAAAACATTCAGTTATTTTCATAAAAAATAATATTTCTTTTAGGAATTTAATTATTTTCATCACAGAATTTCAAATATGTTTAATACAATTTTAAATAAATTCCTCGAAAAATGCAATTATTCTTAAATATTTTGTAAAAATTCGTCGAAAGAATTCTATTTTTAAGAAACATTCAATTATTCAATAAAATAATAAAATTTGTTTCAATAATTCCATTATTTTCATAAATAATTTTTAATTTGTCGCAGAAAATCAATTATTTTCAAAAAATTTTAAGACATTGTGCAAAAAAATTCAATTATCTTGGCAAAAAACAAAATTCTTCCCATAAAATCAATTATTTTAAGGATTTTTAATTAAATTCTTTTCCAAAATTCAATTATTTTGATAAATATAAAAATCTATCACATAAGAATTCAATTCTTTTGAAAAGTAATAAAATACTTTGCAGAAGTTAAATTATTTTCAAAATTTTCTAAAAATTCTCGTCAAGAATTGAGTTATTTTTATAAATAGATAGATAAATTCTTTTCAAAAAGTCAATTATTTTCAAAAATTTGAATAAAATTTCCGGCAATATTTCAATTATTTCAACAAAATTTAATAAAATTTTTCGCATGAATGCAATTATTTTCATAAATTATTATTTAAATTCTTCTGATAAATTCAATTAATTTTAAAATTTTTTATAAAATTCTTCACAAGTTTTCAATTATTTTCAAAAATAATTGTAATGAAATTCTTTAATCCAATAAATTTCAGTACAATTTTAATTATATTCCTTAAAAGAAATTAATTATTTTCAAAAGTTATTTATCAAATCCTTCATAAAAATTCAATTTTAAGAAACATTCAACTATTAAATAAATTATTTATTTTTCTATAATATTTAAATTCAATTCTCGTAAAATTTTCTAATAAAAATATATTTCAAAATGGATTTCGGTTAAAGTTTTAGATACCTAATAATTGAATATTAAAAGCATTATAGAGTGAATTTTTAGAAATAATTAAATTTTTAAAAGGTTTGGAAATAAAATTTTTGAAAATTTGAATTTTTTATACTTTTAACTAAAATATCTGAAGAAATAATTTTTTTGGAAATGTTTAATTGAATTTTTTTAAAAAATTATTTCAAGTTTTTATTTTCTAATATATTTTGTATTGAAGAATTTCCGAATAATCAAATTTTCGTAAAAATGAATTGTGAACCGATAAATTTGAAAATTCTCAAAGAACTTTTTTAAAAATTATTTTAAAAAATGATAATTAAAAAATAAATATTTAATGAAGTTTAATTTATTTTACAATTTTCTAAAATTCTTTAGAAGAATTTAATTGTTTTCAAAAAACTTTTTATAAAATTTTGTCAAAAATTCAATTTTTTTCTCAAAAATTTAAAAAAAATACTTGACAATAATTCAATTATCTTAACAAATAATTAAATTCTTCTTAAGAATTCAAATTTTTTCAAAAACTTTGTTACAATTTTTTTAGAAGAATTCAATTACTTTTTAAAATTTTAATAAATTTATTGTCAACAATTCAATTATTTTTATAAAAATAATAAAATTCAATTATTTTCAATAATTTTCATAACAATTTTTAAAAAATTAAAATATTTTTATACAATTTTAATTACATATTCCTTGAAAGAATTTATTTATTTTCAAGTATTTTGTTATTATTCTTCACAGAAATTCAATTATTTAAAATAATTTTTAACATTATTCTACGGAAACATTTAATTATTTTCTTAAATAATAAAAGTTTCACAGGAATTCAATTACTTATTTACAAATTTTTTTCTAAATTTCTTTTCAATAATGCAAGTATTTATTGATATAATTCTTTACGAGAATTAAATTTTAAGAAACATTCAATTATTGAATAAAATATTTATTTTTGTATTTGAATAATTGAATTCTCGTAGAATTTCCTAATAGAAGTTGATTTAAAAATGAATTTTATTTAAAATTTTAGATAATTTAAAAGATCTTTTTTTTAACTTTTCTTTTCTCTTATTGTTGTTAAAATTGCACCTTACTTTTCTTTTATAACAAAATATATATGTTTGTGATTATGGACAAATTTTGTTATATGGGTATTATTTATGAAAATGATGAGTTTCCTATATTTTAACAATTTCTTTTTTCTCTACATACTCCAAACTGCATAACATGAAATGTTAATGCATAATAAGCGAGTCTGATTTTTTTTCGTTTCCCTGAAATAATTGACGCTATACTTTCTAATTCAGTAGTAGCTGCGCATGGTCAGACATCGCGTCCCATATTCAAGTAGTATAGAGCAATAAAGTCCGACTAAATCCGGCAAGAAATTTTTTTTTTATTCTTTAATCTAAAAAGAAGTATACGATCACATAAATAAACGGTTTTACATATCGATTTTATTTCACTGAAATATATTTATGAATACACTCGACGCGAAGAATTCGACTCGTTAATTAAGAATTGAATTATTAATATTATAAAATTCCGAGTCTATTTCTTTAAAAAAAAAAAAGTAAGTTCTATTTACGATATGGGAAAATTGTAATTTATTATTACATGGATAGTAAAATTAAAGGTATTACGACTTTCAAGAATTTAAATCAATTTTGAAAATTATTAAAGCATTGAAATGTATTCTTAAGTTAACTAAATGAATATTTCATTGAATTAATTTATAATTAATTAATAATTAATATTTCATTTAATTAATTTATAATTAATTAATAATTAATAATTAATTTATAAATTTATTCATTTAACTTAATTAATATTTAATTAATTTTCGAATTTATTCTTTTCTGTATAAAAAAGAAGAAGGAAGAAAAAAAGAAAAACAGCTTGAAATTATTATTGATGAAAGGTGTGGTTATAATTTGTCTTTTATGAATAATAAAAGTTTCCTAAATGTCATTTTCATTGTTTGAGTGCTCGCGTTATTCTTTAAACTCGCACGTAAATGCGCGTCTTATGTTAAAAGGTATCGGGTGAACTTGTGAAAGTTGCCGCCGTCGAGGTCGTTTATTTTCTTCGCCTAGGGACAATGAAAACAATTTAAAACTTCTCTCGCAGAATTTTGCAACTCCACTGAGTTGAGCCATTTCGGAAACTAAAAACTGTACTAAAGCATTTCGAAAGTTCTCATTTCACTGTACTATCGAACAAAACAAAGATAATCATAACAAAACAATGATAATAATCGTTTCCTTCTATATAAAAAATCGACACTATTTTTCGCCTTTATTTATAATTATTATAGAGGCTATTAATTTTTTTTTTTTTAATTACACTGCGTGTATTTTTAAAATTATAAATTACAGTTGTAATTAACGTATTGATTGTAATTATTAACGGGGGAATAATACAAATATTGCTAAATGAGCTGCAAAAATCAGCTGCTATTATATAAGTATACTAATTATGGTTAATTATTTATTGTCGACTGAAAAAGAAAGGGGAAATTTAATCATTATTTGTAGCTTCATTTAAAGACAGTTGGGAAATATTCTCTTATCACAACAATGAACTTTTGTTTTTCTCTGACTTTTCCCCGATTTCGAGACCTGAATTCTTGCTAAGAATTTTTTTTTATTTTTAAATATTTAAACATAATTGAATTCATTCGAAAACATTTATTATTTTCGGAAGTGAAAAATTAATTTTTTTAAATAATTCATTAATTCCGAAAAATTTTGTAAAAAATAGTATTGGAAAAAATTGAATTCTTTAAGAAAATTTAGATATTTATTTAGGAAAATAAAATTGAATTCTGGTGAAGAATTTTTTTTTAATTTTCAAAAATAATTGAATTCTTATAAAGAAATTTATAAAAATTTTCGGAAATAATTGAATTTCTAGTAAGAATTGTATATAAATTTTTCTAAAAAATTGAATTTCTTTGAGAAATTTTATTAATTTAGAAAATAATTCAATTATTTCGAAAAGTTTTCTAAGACATTTTATTGAAAATAATTGAATTCTGGTGAAGAATTTTTTTTTTTTGAATTTTTAAAAATAATTGAATTCTTATAAAGAAATTTATAAGAATTTTCGGAAATAATTGAATTCCTGGTAAGAATTATAAATTATTGTAAAAAATTGAATTCCTTCGAGAAATTTGATTAATTTGAAAAATAATTCAATTACTACGTGAAGTTTTGTAAAAAATTGTATTAAAAATAATTGAATTCTTTAGGAAAATTTTGTTATTTATTTAAGAAAATAATTGAATTTGGGCGAAGAATTTTTTTTTAATTTTTAAAAATAATTGAATTCTTATAAAGAAATTTATAAAAATTTTCGGAAATAATTGAATTCCTGGTAAGAATTGCACATAAATTATTGCAAAAAATTGAATTTTTTCGAGAAATTTTATTAATTTGGAAAATAATTCAATTATTTCGAAAAGTTTAAGAAAATTTAGATATTTATTTAGGAAAATAAAATTGAATTCTGGTGAAGAATTTTTTTTAATTTTCAAAAATAATTGAATTCTTATAAAGAAATTTATAAAAATTTTCGGAAATAATTGAATTTCTAGTAAGAATTGTATATAAATTTTTCTAAAAAATTGAATTTCTTTGAGAAATTTTATTAATTTAGAAAATAATTCAATTATTTCGAAAAGTTTTCTAAGAAATTTTATTGAAAATAATTGAATTCTGGTGAAGAATTTTTTTTTTTTGAATTTTTAAAAATAATTGAATTCTTATAAAGAAATTTATAAGAATTTTCGGAAATAATTGAATTCCTGGTAAGAATTATAAATTATTGTAAAAAATTGAATTCCTTCGAGAAATTTGATTAATTTGAAAAATAATTCAATTACTACGAGAAGTTTTGTAAAAAATTGTATTGAAAATAATTGAATTCTATTGAAGATTTTTTTTTAATTTTTAAAAATAATAGAATTCTTATAAAAAAATTTCGGAAATAATTGAATTCCTGCACTAGAAACTTTATAATTATAAAGAAGAATTGAATTCCTTTGAAAAATTTTATTATTTTGAAAAATAAATGAATTTTTTTTTAAATTTATGAAAATTTTTCAAAAGAATTGAATTCCAGCGTTGAATGTTGTTAATATTTTAAAATCATTCAATTACTTCAAGAAGTTTCGAAAAAAAATTTAATTCTTGGAAAGTATTTTAAAAAATTTTTGTAAATAATTTCACTTAAAACTTAATTTATTCAATAAATAATTTAACCAAAATTATTGAAAAAAATTAATTTTCATTAAAATTGCATTGGAAATAATTGAATTATTTCTTAAAATTTTATTATTTCTGAAAATATAATTGCATTCTTTTAAAAATTATATAAAAATTTTTGAAAATAATTGAATTCTTTCATAAAATTTTATTATCTCTGAAACATTTATTTATTATTGAATATAATTGAATTCTTTAGAAATTTTTTATTTTTTTCGAAAATAATTGATTTTTTTTGTAAGAAATATGAATAAATTTTTGAAAAAAATTGAATTTCTGAGACAAATGTTATTAATTTTTTAAAAAATTAAATTATTTCGAGAAGTTTTGTAAAAAATTGAATTTCTGAGAAAAATGTTATTAATTTTTTAAAAAAATTTAATTATATCGATAATTTTTATAAAAAAAATTGTTATTTATAAAAAAATAATTGAATTCTTTTTAAAAAATTTATTATTTAAGGAAATAATTGAATTTTTATAAAGAATTTTACATGATCTTTTGTATTAATTGAATCTTTTAAATAATTTAATTAAAATTGTTTAGAAAATAATTCAATTCTTTTGTGAAATTTTATTAAAATTCTATTGCGAATATAATTGAATTCCATCGTAGAATTTTATTATTCATGAAAATATAATTGAATTCTATTAAGAATTTTGTTAACATTTTTTTTGAAAATAGTACAGAATTGTAATTAATTAGTTAATTATTTAAAAAGAATTTTTTTAAATTTTGAATCTATGACATTATTGAAGAACTCAAATTAATAAAATGAAAATAAAAAATATAATTTTTTAATAGTAGGTAATAAATTAAAAGTTACGTTTAATGCGATAGCGTGCGTAACATTTTGCTATTTAATAAATAAAAAATAACTGTACACCCGTGTAGAAAATATAAGAATTTAAAGGATTTTCTAATTTTACTTGAATTCTGAATGTAAATTAAAATTCTACTGCCGCACTATTCATATTGAAATCAATTCCAATGAATGAAAAAGGAAAAAAAAATCCATGATTTGTTGACATATATATAAATATCGAAATAAAAAGAAATCCGAGTCAAAAAAAAAAAAATAATATAATATATATAAAAGTGAAAGGTATCATACTTTTATTATTATTTTTTTATTGAGAATATTATCCTAACAATAGCAGCGTCTAATGAACAACTATGCCAGGAATTTGTTACACAATAAAGCAAATACATTCCAGTTTAAAAAGTCGTTATTATGTGTGTGCTATGATTTTAATTTTTACAGGAGAGCAACTAGCAGTGCTTTATTTATTGGGTAACTTCATATTCTCCACCCTCGCAAGTAGGAGGATCGTTTTCTAGTCACATGAAATATATATATTCACTTGATTGTTACTATGAGCGGGAAAGAAAATAATGTAGACAAAATCGTTTCTGTATATAATTTATGTGCGTATTCGTAATAATATTTTGCATTATTAGCATATAGTTTAAGGCAGCAGCATCAGCAGCATCAGCAGTAGGGAAAGAAGACAAAAGTTGGTATGTGGTTTAAGTGAGGAGAAAAAGAGGAAAAATAGAAAAATAAAAAAAATAGTTGTTGTCGAGGATGGTACATAATAAGAAACTATGGAGAATAATTATTATTCTGAGGAACGTAGGTGTAACGATTGTGGCTATTCTATTTTGTTTAAAACCAAAAACCATTAATGTAAGAAGACCATAAATGGGTTGGGCTTGAATATTTTATGGTTTGTGCAATGTTGTTAATTTGTGAGAATCCTGGTAGGTCTTGAAGTTACTTTGAATTTTTATTCCCTTCAAGGGCAACACTTTTCCTTGAAAGTCTGAAAAATTGCTATACTTTGCGGTTCCAATATTTTATACTATATATAGAGAAAGGCCTGAGAAAATTTACTCGTCATGTTTGTCTTCTTCTTATTTTTTTTTTTTAATTTTGCTTCGAAAAATTTAAGAAATGCTTGTTACAAAATTTATTTCTACACTAATTGCACGTTTGGAGAAAGAAGTCCATAAATTTAAAGTTTACACCTCAATTTATCGGAGAATAAAATAAAATTAATAATTTAAATACAGGAACCTATTATTATTAATTTAATAATGATAATATTCGAGGTTTTCTTTTTTTCATAAATAACAATTTTCTAAGGAATTCAATTATTTTCAATAGAATTTTGAAGAATAAATTTTTTCGAAGATTTAAATTATCTTCTTTTTTTAAGCCAATAATATATTAATAAAAGGATGGTAAATTTTCAATAGAATTTTAATTAAATTTCTAAAAATAATTAAATTATTTTTCAAAATTGTTATTCTTTGTAGAAATTTCATTATTCATAATAAAATTCTTCGCATTCTTATCTTTGAAAAATTTTATAAAAAATCTTCCCAAGAATTCAGAATTTTAATTAAATTAGAATTAGAATTAAAATTTTAATTAAATTTCTCAAAAGAATTAAATTATTTTTGACAATTGTTATAAAATTCTCTGTAGGAATTTTATTATTCATAATACAATTCTCAAAATTTTATGATAAAATTCTTCGCATTCTTATCTTTGAAAAATTTTTATAAAAATTCTTCCCACAAATTCAATTATTTTCTTAAATAATACAATTTTTTACAGTATTTTAATTATTTTTAGTACAATTTTATTTAAATAATTTGTAAGAATTCAATTATTTTCAAAAATTTGGATAAAATTCTTGATAGAAATTCAATTATTCAATTATTATTAATACAATTTTAATAAAATTACTCGAAATAACTGAATTATATTTCAAAATAAAAAAGTTATTCCTAAAAATTCAATTATTTAAAAAATTTATTAAAAAATTCTTTCCAAGAGTTAAAAAATTATTTTCAATGCAATTTTAATGAAAATCCTCTATAAAATTAAATTATTTTAAATAATTTTCCTAAAATTCTTTATGAGAATTCAATTATATATTAAAAAATAATAAAATTTCTCGAAGGAATTCAATTATTTTTCAAAATAATAAAGTTCTTAACAATTATTGAATTTTTTTATACAATATTAATAAAAATTTTTGAAATAATTGAATTATTTTAAAAAGTTGTATTAAAATTCTTTACAGAAATTCAATTATTTTAAATAAATAATACATTTCTTTGCAGGAATTCAATTATTTTAATAAATAATCAAATTTCTTCGCAGGAATTCTCGAAGGGATTCAATTATTTTTCAAGTTAATATTATTCCTCGCAAGAATTCATTTATTTTCAGAAATTCTTTATAAGAATTCAATTAGTTTCAGAAATTATTTATAAGAATTCAATTTAGTGTTTTACAAAATAATAAAGTTCTTAACAATTGTTAAATTTTTTTATACAATATTAATAAAAATTTTTGAAATAATTGGATTATTTTAGAAAGTTGTATTAAAATTTTTTGCCGGAATTCAATTATTTTAATTTTTAAATAAATAATAAATTTCTTCGCAGTAATTCAATTATTTTAATAAATAATAAATTTTTTCCCAGGAATTTAATTATTTTCATAAATAATAAAATTTCACGACATAATTATATTATTTTCAATGCAATTTTAATGAAAATTCTCGATAAAATTCAATTATTTTAAATAATTTTGTTAAAATTCTATATAAGAATTCAATTATAATAAAAAATTAAAAAATAATAAAATTTCTCAAAGGGATTCAATTATCTTTCAAAATAATAATATTCCTTATCTCAAGAATTCAATTATTTTCTAAAATTCTTTATAAGAATTATTCAATTATTATATTCAAAACTAATAAAATTTCTGGAAAGAATTTATTTATTATTTTAAATTTAAAAAAAAATATAATAATTAAAGTGTTCAATTATATTTTCAATGCAAAATTATAAATGTTACAAAAGTTTTGACATTTTTTAACAAAAATGTTTTCTTTTGAAATTTAAAACATTATAATAGTAATAATATATTTATACTGTAAATAATTAAATAAACAAATAAATAAATATAAATAGTAAGAATTGTTATAATAATAATATTAATACATAATAATAATAATAATAATAATAATAATAATTATTATTATTATTATTATTATTATTATTATTATTATTATTATTATTATTATTATTATTATTATTATTATTATTATTATTATTATATAATAAGAAGAAATAGAAGAAAAATTACTAAAATAGTAATTTCAATCATTATAGGTATATTAGCTTCAATTGATGATAATTATCATCGATTACAAATTCAATTTACTGTAATTGAGGACCAATTGTTATCTTCAATTCGTAGGAATAAATTGATCACAGTTGAAATCGACTGTTGTTTTTAGTTAATAGCTTTAATTATCAATTTACTGTCAGTGGAAGTATATAAATTTAATTCAATAATTTCAATCGATAATATATCTTCAATTATATCATCCCAGTGAAAATTGACTCTTATTCTACTTTATAGCTTCAATTTTGTTTCAGTAAAAGTAAAAAATTTCTTTTTTATCATTTTAATCAATATAATTTCAATTACTTTAATAACGACAGTATTTCTACTTTCAAAAACAAAGTCGATAATTTCAAATGTTATTTTTGAATACGTCTATATTTAGTGAAAGTTTTCAATAAATTAATTTAAAAAATTTTTTATTATTATTTATTTATATTTTTATAATTTATACAGAGTTTTTTTTTCAAATAATGATTCAAAAAGAATTTTGTTTTCTATTCAAGAATAAATTTTTAGAAAAATATTTAAACAATAAAATGGTAACTTATTGCGGGTAATTTAATCATTATGTAATTGTTACAAATAAAGATAAAGGTTGAGAAAATATGGAAACAATGAAAATGATGAAGACAACAACGCGGTAGCTTCAATTAATGGAATTAATTATAGGTAGTTAATGTAGTTAATGTAATTAATAGACATGGGTCGTATTCTTCATTAATAGATAGTACAAGTCGATAGTAATTTATTCATGGGAGAAACAGTCAATGGTAGAATCAGCTAATGTCAGTCTAATTAAGATAGCTTCAATTAATGATCTCAGGTTGAAAGTTTTAGAAAATTTTTTTATATCTTCTCGTGCGCTAGACGTTAATTAACATGAAGTAAATAATAATAAAAATAATAATTGTGTGCACAAAAAAAGGTAATAATAATTGTAATTAAAACGATTATTACATAATTATTATAATTATATATACGATAATAATTATTATATAATTATAATTATAATATATCATTATGTATATCATTATATTATATATATATATATTATTATACATATCATAATGTATTATTATAATTACAAGTATGTAATTTTTATCTATAATATTAAAACAAATTAATTACTTTCTATTAAAATAATAAAATCATCAAATACTGAAATTTTTTGTTCAAATACAATTTATTTGACTTAAATAAAAATCGAAATTCAATTATGTTCAAAAATTTTTTTAAATTCTCGTCAAAATTTCAATATTATCCTTATAAATAATAAAATTCTTCTCCGAATTTCAATTATTTAAAAAAAAATTAAATAAATAATTAAATTCTTTGTAAAATTTTAATTATTTTCTTAAATAATAAAATTGTTACAGGGATTCAATTATTTTCATAAAAAAATACAATTTTTTTACAGGAATTCAATTATTTTCAGAGATTTTAATCAAATTCATTGCAAAATTCAATTATTTTCATAAATAGCAATATTCATCACAAGAATTAAATTATTTTTAAAATTAATAAAATTCTTCGCAGAAATTCAATTATTTTCAAAAAAAAGTCTAAAAAAAATTTTCGTCAATATTTCAATTATCTTTATAAATGAATAGCGAAATTCTTCGATAAAATTTAATTATTTTCAGGGATTTTAATAAAATTCTTTGCAAAATTCACTTTTTTTTATAAATAATAGTATTCATTACAAAAATTCAATTATTTTCCAACTTTTTTCATAAATTCAATGATTTACAATATTCTACTATTTTAATAAAATTTCTCAAAACACTTCAATTATTAAACAAAAATTTTGATAAAATTCTACACGCAAATTCAATTATTTCCGAAAAAAATAACAATTTCACAGAAATTTAATTATTTTGCATAAGTTTGCATAAATTTTTTCGAAAAAATAAAATATTTTAAAAATTTGGCATCACATTTTTCGCAGGAATTCAATTATTTTCATAAATAATAAAATCATTCGGAGGAAGTAAATTATTTCCATAAATAACAATATTTTCGTCACAAGAGTTCAATTATTTCCAAATATATTTCAATTACTTTTCATAAATTTAAAAAAAAAATTCATTTCAAAATTTCAATTATTTTCAAAAATTTTTCTTAATTCAATAATTTGTATATCAATTATTTTAATAAATTTTCCTAAAGAAAGTCAATTATTTAGAAATAATTTTGACAAAATTCTACACGAATATTCAATTTTTTTCTAAAATAATGAAAATTTCACAGGAATTCAATTATTAAAAATAGAATTTTCATAAATTTTTTTTGTTGAAAAAAGTCAATGGTTTGAAACTTGTTTTTACAAGACTCTTTCAAATAATTCAATTATTTTTATAAATAATAAAATATTTCGAAAGAATTCAATTATATTTCAAAATCAACGAGTTTTTGGCAAGAATTCAATTGTCTCCAAAAATTTTTATATAATTTTCAAAAGAATTCAATGCAATTTCAATGAAAATTCTCAACAGTATTCAATTTTTTTCAATAATTTTGGTTAAATTATTTATTGAATTTATTAAATATAAAATAAATTTATTTTCAAAAAATTTTCATAAAGTTCTTTATAAGAATAAAATTATTTTTCAAAATAATAAAATTTCGCGAAGGAATTTAAATATTCTTTAAAATTATAAAATTCCTCGCGTTAAAATTCAATTATTTACAAATTTTTTTTATAAATTTCTTTAGAAGAATTCAATTATTTTTAAAAATTCAAAAAAAAAGTTCTTCGCCAAAATTCAATTATCTTTCTAAATGAATAACAAAATTTTCCTGAAGAATTCAATTATTTTGAATATAATTTTTTACAAAACTTCTCGAAATAATTGAATTATTTTAAAGAAGTAATTAAATCTTTCGCAGAAGTTCAACTTTTTACAAAAATTTATATACAATTATTCATACTAAGAATTCAATTATTTCCGAAAATTTTTATAAATTTCTTTAGAAGAATTCAATTATTTTTAAAAATTAATAAAAAATTCTTCGCCAAAATTCAATTATTTTTTTTAAATGAATAACAAAATTTTCCTAAAGAATTCAATTATTTTCAATACAATTGTTTACAAAACTTCTCGTAGTAATTGAATTATTTTTCAAATTAATAAAATTTCTCGCAGGAATTCAATAATTATTTTCAAACATTTCTTCATAAGAATTCAATTATTTAAAAATTTGTTGATAAAATTCTTTATGATAATTCAATTTTAAGAAAAATTCAATTATTTATTTTTGTATTTAAATATTTGAATTTTAAATTATTGAAGTTGTTAATTTTCACAAAGGTTTGAGTTTTTAATTTTTGAATATCTTAATTTTAAAAATAATGGAAAATAATGATTCAATATTTTTGTAACAAAAAAAGAAATTATTGATGTTTTGGTTTTTGGAATAACTTTACAATCAAAGAAAATTGTAAAATTTTGTCTGAAAATCAAAAGAAAAGTCGGGGAAAATTAAAATTAAATTTTTGTGGGAACAAAAATAAATATAATTTATAATTGTAGTTATAATTATTTTTATGATTACAATTATAATTATAGTTACTTTTATGATTACAGTTAATAATTATATAATTATCAATTAAAATTAGAATTATGTAATTATAATCAGAATAATATATATAATTTTTCCATTAAAAACAATGTTCGGCTTGTGCAAAAATTTTTTCGATGTAGTTTTTAGTTTGTACATAGAAGTTTTGTTAAACAATTTGTAAAGTGCGCATACATATAAAAAAAGAGATTTGCAAGAAAGAAAACAGTTCTTTTGTTATGGCACAAGATTGAATAATCGAAAGTTTTTATTCCGATGGGACGAACCAGGTGAAAGTCTACGGCTTTGAGCTTGACTTTAGTAGACTGTGTGTGCCTTCAATTGAAGTAATTTCCATAAATACTCGAATACGGAAGAAGCAATACGATTTGGTTAAAGAATTGGTGCAAAATGTTTAAGGAAAGTTTTTTTTATAATATGCACTATATATATATAAATAGTTTCATCTCATTTTGAATTGAAGTTTATATTGCGTTACGCAGGAAGAACACGACGTACCTTTTTATAATCCATTTAGCCAATGTTACAACATTTATTATATATATACACAGAAAAAGAGAAATTCAGTTATTTCATTAAACAATTAACACTTTATATTGTTCGCTAAATAATTGCTTTTCGTTATCAATTCTTTTTTCCGTATTTAAAATTTGTTTTCTCTTTTTTTAAAAGATTATTTATAGGTACGTTTTTTCAATTTTTACTTTCTTCCACACTTTAGCTAATTAATAATTAATTAATTTTGTTAAATATTATGTTTTGTTAAATTGAAATTATGCAGATTTTTGTTCTTTACTTCTAAGGAAAATTGGAATATTGTTAAACAACTGTGATTAAGAAATAGAAAATTTATTTATTTTGCATTATCTTTGTTTATGAATCACAATTTTTTTTAACAAAATTATTTTGTTTTAGAAAAAGAAGGAAAATATTTGCACAATTTCTATTTTTAATCTTATTTTTGGAACAGGATTTTCCACAGGAATTAAGACATTCTAAAATTTCTTTTTTAAATTAAACAACTTATAAAAATATTCGTTATTATATTTTTGTTAAACAAAAAAAAAATTATAATCATTTAAATTATTTTGAAAATTTTAAATTTTCAAAATAATTTAAATGATTATAATTTTTTTTGTTTAACAAAATTTAAATTCTTCTAATTTGTATACATATTAGAAATTTCTTTCTTCTATTCTTCCGCATTCAAGAGACCAAAAATCATTTCGATAAAAAAGAGAAAAAAAAATTTTTTTCCCAAACATTTGTACACGCAGTCAAAGCATAACATACGAGCAGTAAAAGTGTGATCAATTTGTTCTGCTGTAAAATTTCTATAGACACGGACATTTTGAAGGAAGAAAAAAAAAAAAGATTTGAATACCAGAACAGATTATGTATATATATATTTGTAAATTTGTAGCTGAGCTTCTTTTTTTCTTCTTCTTTATATATATATTATTCAAAAGAAAGGTGTTTGAGAATGTTTAAGAGTCAATAAATTTCGAAGGAACATGTTACATTGTTTGAATAAACATTATGTTCTCTATCTGTCTTAGTCAATGGGACAAGTATAAACATTACAGGAAGTTCAACGATCATTTCTTGTGCGACATTCACTTCCTTGCCTTGTGTACATACATATATATGCATATACATACATAAAAGATAAAACTAGATCCTTTCTTTCACTTAAATACAAAAGATTTTAAACTCGCAATAAGAGGCAATTATTGCATTAACTCACTGTAATATACAATTAGAGCTCTTGAATTAGGTCAAACATTAGTATTTATTTTCTTGTAAAAATTTCTTGTGTACAAGAAAATTCTATATTAGGAGTACGTATGTATTTTTATAATATAGACAAATTATATAATTTACTATTACGAGAAAATTTATGAATTGTATTAAATTAGATTATTTTTTTTTGGCAAAAAATTTCTACGAAGTTTATTTTTAGAAAAATTATTAGAATTTTGTTTTTCAATTTTTTTTTTAAGTATATTCAGTATTATTTATTTACATTTATTTACATTTATTATTATTATTATTATTATTATTATTATTATTATTATTATTATTATTATTATTATTATTATTATTATTATTATTATTATTATTATTATTATTATTATTATTATTATTATTATTATTATTATTATTATTATTATTATTATTATTATTATTATTATTATTATTATTATTATAAAATTTTCCCCTGGATTTCAATTATTTTCATAAAAAATTTTAATTTTCGCAAGAATTCAATTACTTTTAATACAATTTTAATTAAATTCTTAGAAAGAATTTGTTTTTAAAATTTCTTTAAAATTCTTTCTATAAGAATTTGATTACTTTCAAAAAATTTTGTCAAATTCTTCTCAAGAATTCAATTACTTGTAATACAATTATTTAATTAAATTTCTCGAAAGAAAATATTTTTAAAATTTTCTTTTATTCTTCAAACATTTTATTTTTTAAAATCTTTTATCTAATTCTTCGAAATTAAATTAAATTTATTATTCTTCCATTCAATTATTTTTAACACAATTTTATTAAAATTCCCAAAATAAATTCAATTCACTTCAATTGACTAATACAATTTTTTGCAAAATTTCAATTATTTTCATAAAAAAATAGAATTTTTGGCAAGAATTCAATTATTTTTCTAAATAATAAAATTTTCTGATGGATTTCAATTATTTTCATAAAAAAATTTTTATTTTCACAAGAATTCAATTACTTTCAATATAATTTTAATTAAATTCTAATAGGAAGAATTTGTTATTAAGACTTTAATAAAATTCTTTCTAAGAATTTAATTATTTACAATTATAAAATTATTCTCAAGAATTTAATTACTTTTTAATACAATTTCAATAAAATTTCTCGAAAGAATTTAATTATTATCAAAAATTTTGATAAAACTCTTCTAATGAATTCAATTACTTTCAATATTATTTCCGAAAAGTTACTTTAAAGAATTCTATTATTTTCATAAATAATACAATGTTTAGCAAGATTTCAATTATTTTTATAAAAAAAAATAAAATGTTTGTCAAGAATTTAATTATTTTTATAAATAATATGTCAAATTTTCTGTTGGACTTTGATTATATTCATACAAAAATAAAATTTTTGTCAAGAATTCAATTATTTTTATAAATAAAAAAAGTGAATTCAATTATTTTCATAAATAATAAAATTTTAATACAAATCTTTCTAAGAATTCAATTATTTTTGTAAATAATAAAAATTTTTTTATTTATAATAATTGAATTCTTGACAAAAATTTTATTTTTTTTTATGGAAATAATTGAAATCCTGCAAAAAATTTTATTATTTATGAAAGTAATTGAATTCACTTTTTTTATTTATAAAAATAATTGAATTCTTACAAAAATTTTATTTTTTCATAAAAATAATTGAAATCCTGCAAAAAATGTTATTATTTACGAAAATAATTGAATTCTTGACAAAAATTTTATTTTTTTTACGAAAATAATTGAAATCCTCCAAAAAATTTTATTATTTATGAAAATAATTGAATTCACTTTTTTTATTTATAAAAATAATTGAATTCTTGACAAAAATTTTATTTTTTTATGAAAATAATTAAAATCCTGCAAAAAATTTTATTATTTATGAAAATAATTATTGAATTTTATTATTATTTTTAATGTAATTTTAACAATTTTCTTGTAAAGAATTTAATTATTTTCAAATTTGTAATGGAATTTTTTGAAACAATTTAATTAGATATTATACTTTCAAAAAGTCTAAATTTATTTTAAGTTCAAGAAAATTTCTTGAATCTTATCTTAAATGTGCCTTTTATTTTGAACATTCAAATGAACGACGATATTTTTCTCATCTTTTTAGCATAATTTTTGTTTTATTAAAAAAATTGCAAGAAAACTATTGAGAAATTACTTAAGAATTCTCCTGCAATTTATTTTTACAGTTAGAAGTATTTTTTTTTTAATTTCTACAGTTATATTCTTATAAAATAAGAAACATTTTCCAAACTAAAAAATAATTTTTAAGGGTAAAAGAAAAAATTTTTAATTTAAAGAAAAAAAGGAAAGTAAAGTTAACGTTCTGATTTAAGAATATTTTTTTTTTAATTCGGTTTTTATTCTTATGCTTGTCGGATTAAGGACTGAAATTTAACTTGTAAATAAATAAAATATATAAAAAATTGATAATAATAAATTATTTAATATAATATTATTTAATATAATAATAAATGGATAAATTACAAAAATCTTATTGCAATAAATGAAGGGCCCTTTTGTTTATAAATAGAAACCAATTTCTATTCTCAAGTTAATATAATTTAGTAAGTGATATAACTCGAATAATAAAACAAAACGGTTTTATTTTTATTTATTCTTAAAATAAGAGTCGAAATATATTTTTATATTTTATTTTTATACTTTCTTAATGCGCCCATAGAATATTTATTATATTTATTCAAACAAGGAAATAAATATCGAATCAAATGGAAAATATAGAAAATCTCAAATTTCTCGGAAACGAATAAAAGAAATTGTAATTATCATAAAAAGAAATTATTTTTACGAGCGTAATAACGAAACTATTTTTTTTTCTTTTTTAAATGTAAAATTTATTTATTGAATTCATTTTTGAATTGGTTGTCTCGTCGTGTGTGTATGCCTCAGGGTGAAAGAAGCTTGTTTATTGGAAAATTGAGAATTCTAGAAAAAATATTGCAGCTACAAAACGCCTACGTAATAATAGTATGTCACGTTCGAAGAGAGTTACGGCTATTCGTCAGTAAAAGGGTAATATATACGAGACTCCGATAATGGTTATAACTGAACTTATGGGGGAGGAGAAAATTTTTCACACTTAAAACGCGAGAAACCGAGAAACGAAGAAGTGTCCGACAATAAATGACAAAAAAAAAGAACTGCGTGAAATGAAAGAGAGAACATCAGCGGAAACGTATAAAAAGTGGTCCAGAAGGAATCACGTACAACGCACATACGCGAGAGAGAATGAAAGGCAAAAAGAGAATTGCGAGAGAGAAATGTTCGCCAAAAACCTTTTTAGTAAATTACAAATGTAAACTTTACAAATAACAAATATCTCTGCTTCCACATTTGGTAAAGTGCAAAAAAAAAGGCTTTCGTTGAATTTTTTTGTGACAAAAGTGTACACAATATAGAAAATGGCAAATATTAACGTTTAGCAGCAAAAAAGTGTATGGGAAATGAGATATTGTTGACGTTCGTGAAATTCACGTTTATGATCGACGATTAAGTAAAAAAAAATTATCGATACTTTTTTTTTGCACAAAAAGAGGTTTTTACAAAATTGTGTAGATTATTTTTTTATTGAGTTGACAGAAAATAGTTAGCAATTTTTTTTAAAAGTATTTTCACAATTTAGGAATAATGGGACAAAAAGGAAAATTTCCACAGAAATTATTTTGATGTAAATAAAAATTTTTGTTCTTAACAAATTTTTCCTAAGTTAAAAAAATATTTTTATAAAATTCCATAATTATTTTCTCTCAAGGCATAAAGGAGAATTGGTATATAAACAACAAATTTTATTGTTTTCTAGGTGCAAAAATTTTTTTTTCATTCATTGATCATAAATATTGTGAAGTTCAACGACGCAATATTGCATAATAAGTGTATTATTTGAAAGGGATATAAAAGTATAAAATACTTTAAAGAAAAAGAATAAAGAATAGAAATATAGAGAGTAGAAAATATAGTAGTAAATATATTAGAAAAAAATTAGAAAATTAGTAGAAAATTAGTAGAAAATATAGTAGAAAATATAGTAGAAAATATAGTAGAAAAATAAATAGTAGAAAAACAAGTAGGAGAAAAATCGCAAGTAAAAAAATAAAAAGTGTAAAAACAAAACAAATATAAAAACAGAAAAAATAGAAATGGAAAATGAAAAGAAAAATCACAAGTAAAAAAAGGAGATTTAAAAGAATAGGAAGGCGTTAATGAAAAAAGATCTTGATTCATCTTCACGTGAACCTAGATCTTCTCGGATCTTGCGTAAGGGCTCCTACTTTCTGGTATCCTATGATCATCACATAATCCGGTGTGCCGCAATCAATTGGTGGGGTGACGAATAAAGAATTCAAATAAATACTCTCATGTGTACACATCTTCTTCATTTATTTAAATGCTATTCAGTATTCACCGATGATCAGAAATTTGCTCTTCTTTTTAACATTTATTTATTTGGAAAATATTTCCATTTTTTTCCCTATTATTTGCTATTCGAAATTTGAAAAATATTTACTGGCGTCTAATTAATATGTCAAAAATATGAAAATAGATTAAAATTTTTTTGGTACAACAATCGAATAAAATTTATTTCGTACCACAATCGAATAAAATTCATTTGGTACCACAATCGAATAAAAGTTATTTGGTACCACAATCGAATAAAAATTTCTTGGTACCACAGTCGAATAAAATTTATTTAGTACCACAATCGAATAAAATTCATTTGGTACCACAGTCGAATGAAATTCATTTGGTACCACAATCAAATAAAATTCATTTTGTACCACAATCGAATAAAAGTTATTTGGTACCACAGTCGAATAAAATTCATTTGGTACCACCATGAAAATAAAATGTATTTGACATTATATTCGAATAAAATTTATTTGGTACCACAATCGAATAAAAATTTCTTGGTACCACAATCGAATAAAATTTATTTGGTACCACAATCGAATAAAATTCATTTGGTACCACAGTCGAATGAAATTCATTTGGTACCACAATCAAATAAAATTCATTTTGTACCACAATCGAATAAAAGTTATTTGGTACCACAGTCGAATAAAATTCATTTGGTACCACCATGAAAATAAAATGTATTTGACATTATATTCGAATAAAATTTATTTGGTAACACAATCGAATAAAATTTTTTTGGTATCACAGTCGAATAAAATTCATTTGGTACTACAATCAAATAAAATTCATTTGGTACCACAGTCGAATAAAATTCATTTGGTACCACAATCATATAAAATTTATTTGGTACCACAATCGAATAAAAATTTCTTGGTACCACAATCGAATATAATTTATTTGGTATCACAATCGAATAAAATTCATTTGGTACCACAATCAAATAAAATTTATTTGGTACCACAATCGAATAAAAATTTTTTGGTACCACAATCGAATAAAATTTATTTGGTACCACAATCAAATAAAATTTATTTGGTACCACCATGAAAATAAAATTTATTTGACATTATAATCGAATAAAATTTATTTGTTACCACAATCTAATAAAAATTTTTTGGTATCACAGTAGAATATGATTTGTTTAGTACCACAATAAAATAAAATTCATTTGACAATATAATCGAATAAAATTTTGTTGGTACAACAATTTATTGAATAAAATTTTTCTGGTACTACAATTAAATAAAAGTTATTTGGTACCACTATAAAAAATATATTTGATACAACAATCAAATAAGTTATTTGGTACCACAGTGGTACCACAATCAAATAAGTCATTTGGTACCACAGTGGTACCACAAAATATTATAATTTATTTGGTTCCACATTAAGTAAAAGTTATTTGATACCACAATCGAATAAGATTTATCTGGTACCACAATCGAATAAAAGTTATTTGGTACCAGACTGGAATAAGGGCTCTTTGGTACTACAAAATAATATAATTTATTTGGTACCCAGAATAGAATAAAATTTATTCTTCACCGCATTAAATCTAGTTTATTTGGTGCCACAATATAATAAAATAAAAATTTTATTCTGGTACCAAATAAACATTATTACCAAATAAACATTATTTCACTATAGAACCAAATAAAAGTAGTTAAATGTGGTACCTAATAAATTTTATTCTACCGTGGATCAATCATTCAAAAGAACTATGTTTTAATTTAAAAATTTCTTTGTACTGTTAAGTATACTTTGTTTTTGAAATTCAGATACAAATTCAAATATAGATAGTTAAAGTTAAAATTTATTCAGGCTTCCAATAATGAGTACATTAAAATAGAAACTTAAATTGATTGGAATTTTAAATATTGGCAATGGCAATAATCGATAGTATGAATAGCTTTCATTAAGTGAAAATAGTTGCAATTAATTATAACCTCGAATAATATTACTTTCAATAATAGCTTTTAATAATAGCTCTAAATAATGATAATTTTACTATAATAATAAATTTTATTATAAGTATAAGAGAATAAAAAGGAAAGTATTGAATAATAACGATTGAAAACGATAGTAGCTTCCATTATTATAACTATACAGTTTTAACTAATTGATTAATATAATTAATTGAATTAAAAAATTTGCAATTAAATAAAAATCAAATTGGTTTAATTTATTATTTTAAATAAAATAGAAATTAAATTCTTAATTTATTATTTTTTACATTTCATAAAAAGGGTACGAAAGGGCTTGCCCGTTTATAAATAAATAAAAATTAATAAAAATTTTATTAGTAATTTACTAACTTAAATCGAATGATTAAAAAATTAATTTTTATTAAATTTTTATTTAAAAAATAAGTAAAATTGTTGTTTACGTTTGGATATAGCGTTACATTAACAGGTGGCATCAATACTTCCTCATCTGTCAAACTAGTATTCGTTTATATGGAAAAGCAAGATTCCTAAAAATTGAGAAGTATCTGAACAAGTTTTTAACTTTCATCTATTATACGCGCCTTGATAATTTAAATCTTCGGCACGCTGTAAAAATTTCCATATTAATAAGCTACAGTATTCAATTTTTTTGAAAACCGATATTTTAATGTTCAAAAGTTGTCAAACTGGTATTTAAACAATTTTTTAAAATTATTTCCTGCATATTTACTGTTTTTTCCAAACAATATCTGTATATGATACAAATTTAAAAAAAAAATTCCAATTTTTTTTCAATTCCTGGGAAATTTTGTTAAAAAATCGGTAATTTTAAATACCAATGAGTTCAATGAATTTTCTGAGGTTCTAAAACTTTCTAAAATCAACATCTAAAGTTACTGTGTGTGTGGTGTCAACGTCAACTTCTCATTTGACATTCAAAAAGTTCAAGGAAATTATCAAATTACTGCAATAAATATGTGGAGAATATTATGAATAGCAATTGATGAAAGTAATTAAATAATATGTAGTTGATATACCGGTATCAAATTCTTAATTTCCTCCTTGGAAAATCTATATTCGAGTTTGACTCTATAATATGTAATGGAAACTCTTACTCTTATAATTCCAGGCATTCTTTTTTCATGTTGAAAATTGAATTTATAATTATCATCGCACATGTAGATCAAAGAGTTCACTGTAGATCTAGATCTACTCAAGGAAGAATGGAAACTCACTTGAAGGAATTTAGAGAGTAAAATAGCGGAGTTCACTTCAATAAAAAGAAACTTTCAATATTCATAGACTTTTTATTTTTAAATTACCAAAATATGGTACTAAATATGTGTAATTTAATGTGGTAGACAATTAAATTTATTCTATTGTGTCACGAAATAAATTTAACTTCTTCTGGTACCAAAAAATTATATTCGCAATTGTGGAACCAAGAAAATTTTATGCTAATGTGGTACCAAATGAAGTTTATTTAATCAGGTACCAAATAAACAATATTCGATGTGGTAGCCTATAAATTAATTTCTATTTTGTTAATAAACATTTTTTATACTATTAGAAATAAATATTCTATTGTGCAACAAAGTAACTTGTACTACATTGTGGTACGAAATAAATTTCAGTTCATTGTGGTACGAAATAAATTTTACTTTATTGCTGTAACAAATAAATGCAATCCAATGTGTTCTTAAAAAAATTATTCTGTACTTTGGAACCAAAAAAATTTTATTATAATAATTTTATTCGGCACCGTATTAACTTAAATTTATTTGTTTTCACATTAAATAAAAGTTATTTGATACAAAAAATAGAATAAAATTTATTTGGTACCACATTAAACAAAATTATTTGATACCACAATCGAATAAAGATTATTTGGTACCATAATCGCATAAAATTTATTTGGTACCACAATCGAATAAAAGTTATTTGGTATCACAATGGAATAAGATTTATTTGGATCGATAACTAAATACAATTTATTTTGTACCACAATCGAATGAAATTTATTTGGTACCACAGTGGAGTAAAATTTATTTTGTACCACAATGAAATAAAATTTATTTGGTTCCACAATGGAATATAATTTATTTGGTACCACAATGAAATAAAAATAATTTTGTTACACATTCGAATAAAAATAATTTGGTACCACAGTAGAATATGATTTGTTTAGTACCACAATATAATATTACTTATTTGCTACTACAAAATACATTAAATTTATTTGTTTCCACAATAACATAAAATTGATTGGGTATCACAATGAAATAAAATTTATTTGATTACACAGTGGAGTAAACATTATTTGGTAACAAAATTGCATAAAATTTATTTGGTACCACAATGTAATAAAATTAATTTGGAACGACAACCAAATACAATTCATTTGGGAGTTATTTATTATATTATGGTACCAAATAATTTTTCTTTAATGCGGTGCCAAAGAAAGTTAATTTAATGTTGTAAAAAATAATTTTTTTTCTATTCTGTTACCAAATAAATTCCATTCTATTCTGGTTCCGAATAAATTAATTTTATTGTTGTACTAAATAAATTTTATTCTATTATGGTATAAAATAAATTGCATTGTGGTACCCACTAAATTTATTTCTTTTGTGCTACCAAATAAATTTTATTCAATTGTAGAACCAGATAAATGCAATCCAATGTGTTCTTAAAAAAATTTTATTTTTCTTTGGAATCAAATAAAATTTATTCTACTGTGGAACCAAAAAAATTTTATTGTAATGTGGTACCAAACGAATTATATTTTGCTATGGAACCATATTTATTTGGCAACACATTAAATCAAATTTATTTGGTTCCACATTAAATAAAAGTTATTTGGTACCACAATCCAATAAAACATATTTGGTATCACAATGAAATAAAATTTATTTGGTACCACAATAATATATAATATTAATTATTTGGTACCAAAAGATACATTAAGTTCATTTGTTTTCACAATAGTATAAAACTTTTTGGGTACCACATTTAATTACATTTATTTGGTTCCATAATGAAATAAGATTGATTACCAGAAGATAATAGAAGTTTATTGTATTATGGTGACTAATAATTTTTCTTTATGTGGTACCAAAGAAATTTAATTTAATGTGGTGAAAAATAAATTTTATTCGATTCTGGTACTAAACAAATTAATTTTATTGTGGTACCAAGTATATTTCATTCTATGCTTGTACTAAACAAATTAATTTTATTGTGGTACTAAGTATATTTCATTCTATGCTGGTACCAAACAAATTAATTTTATTGTGGTACCAAGTAAATTTTATTCTATGCTGATAACAAACAAATTAATTTTATTGTGGTACCCTTTACATTTTATTCTATGCTGGTACCAAATAAATGCTATTCTATTTTGGTAATAAATACATTTCAATGTGGTACCCACTAAATTTATTTCTCTTTTGATACCAAATAAATTTTATTTCGCCAGCAAGTAAATGTTATTCTATTGTGGCACGGAATAAATATAATTTACAGTGGCATCAAATGGATTTAATGAATGTGGTACCTATACAATTTTTAGGTGGACCTAATAATGTTAAAAGCATTAAACATAGCTCAACCACAAATATACCAAAGTTTTTTTATTTTTTCTTTCAAATTGATATAGAGGCTTAGAAGTCGTACCAGAAACTACAATATGGTACCACTTTTATTACTAACAAACCGTTTTTACTAGTGCCACCACTTATTACCGAATAAATTCCGCGACACTTTAGTCTCTGAACCAGAACCATACAACTTTCTAATTTTCAACAAAAAGTTTCAAAAATCCATCAAAGAATTTTTACAGAGCTACTTTGTTTCCATCATAACTTTAAAATTACTTCAACAATTCTACTAAATACCGCAAAGAAACTTACTAAGTGGTACTAAATTTGGTTTCATCTTTGGTTGAAATACCAAAGTGACATATACCATTATAGTGACAATGGGTATTAAAGTGATACCCATTAAGTGATTTTAATTTTTTGAATACAAAAAATTAAAATTGAAAATCAAAATTTTAAATATGCTATCAACTTTCTGCTACATTCCAGAAGTGGTAGCAAAGAATTAAAAACTGTGCTACCATTTCCCCACCAACTAAATGAATAATCTATTAGACCGCAAAAATATTCTGCAATTAAAAAGTGCAAAATAGTAATTAGAAGAAGAAAAATGATAATCGCAAGTGAAACACCAAGAGCTAACAACCCATAGAAATTAATATTCAAGACTGTCAATATCCTGGACTTCCTTGAAATTGTCCTCCCCCATATTTCCGTTAAATCGGTGTTAATGAGAGGCATCACGTGTGAGGCATCGCGCCTAACGGTGAAATCGATGATCGGATGTCTTGCTTCGATAGCAAAGGGTTTCACGACTTTCTCTCTCATCAACTTGAAGAATAGGACTCACCAGCTGTTGGCTCCGTTGTTATTGTCTCTCTGCACTTTCTATCCTTGCGCCTTCCTGGACCAAGAAATCACTGATTCACTCGCGATATTTCATGGGATGATCATCATCATCAACATCATCATCATCATCGAACTTTTGATTGTCACTCGTCCACCGAGGGATGATCCCATGAATAAAAAAAAAAAGTTAAAATAATCAAGTGAAATGAAACGAGGGTAACTGTTTACCGAGGTAACTGAAAAAGGGGGTCGGGACTAAACAGCTGGTGGAGTTGTGCTGTCAAAGGTTCTCTCTTTCTCTCTAATGCATGGGACGATCGGTACAGTGCTTGGTATCAGTGTATATCGGCTAGGTGAAAGCCGAGAAGAGCGACTGGCCAAGCCAGCCATCCAGCCGATCCGAGGGACCGTCAGAAGGAAACCGGCGACAAGGTAGGAGCGAATCCGTCCCCTCTCTGTTGAATTTCCACAAGTTACTTTCACAAGAGAGTCAAACAGTGCCGGTGGACGGGCAGAATGGGCAGAATCGAGTCGAGCAGCGAGGCGACTTGTACTACAAGACTCAGCGCTCAGCGGTGCAAGTACCGTTTCTTTCAGATATATACACTGACCATTTCATGCTCATAAGTACCGAAAAAACAGTTGTCTTTTGGGGGAGATTTTTTATTCTAACCGCCACCATGTATTGTAATTAAGGAAACACTTTGGAATTTGAATGGAGGCTTTCTTGAACTCGAGGAATTTGCGCCTTTCATGTATGATTGATCAATCTTGGATAATGTTCATTTTGCTTTTTCTGTTTCCTTATTTTTATGGAATCCTCTTGAGAGTCTTCACCGTGATTCTCTTCTTCACAGTTTCCATTATTTAAAAATTGTCGGAAATTCTTGTTAAGAAATAATTGATTGTTGGAGTGGATTAGAATAATTTTTGACAGATAAAAATCATTTAGTAACAAAATTTAGATATTTTTAATGCTTTGAATTTTATTAGGTCAGGCTAAAAAAAGGAATTGGTACCACATTACAAAACATTTGGTACCACAATAAATTAAATTTCTTTTGTACTACAAGAGAATAAAATTTATTTGGTAGCAAAATAAAATTTGTTTTGTACCACAAAAGAAATTTATTTAATGGGTACCATATTCAAATGTATTTATTACTATAATATAATTTGGTATCACAATCAAATAAAAATTATTTGGTACTGCAGTAGAATCAAAATTTGTTTGGTACCAAAATATATTTATTTTTTTTTATTTATTTTATTTAAATTTACACCAACAAAAACGAGAACAACATAATAAAAGTTACTGTGGTAAAAAACCAAGTTTCATTCATTGTGGAAACAACAAAATTTTACTCTAACAATTTTATTTGGCACCACATTAAATTTATTTCGATCCAAATTAAGCAAAACTTATTTGGTACCACAATGAAATAAAATTTATTTGGTTCCACAATGGAATAGAATTTATTTGGTACCAAAATTGTATAAATTTATTTGGTACCACAATGGAATAAAATTTATTTGGAACGACAACCAAGTACTATACGTTTGGTCCCACAGTAGAGTAAACTTTATTTCGGTCCACAAAAAATTCAAATTATTTAGTACCAGATTCAATCAAATTTACTTTGTTCCATATTAAGTAAAAGTTATTTGGTACCACAATAAAATTAATGTATTTGGTACTCTCTAAACTTGAATTAGTAAAAATTTTTACTAATTTGAATTAGTGACTGACTTTTTGCTTTTGAATTAGTAAACTTCACTGATAAATAGTAATTTTTACTAATTTATTAGTAAAATTTACTAATTCAAAAGCAAAAAGTCAGTCACTAATTCGAATTAGTAAACATTTTTACTAATTCAAATTTAGAGAGTACCAGAATAGTATAAAATTTATTTTTCACCACATTAAATTAAATTTCTTTGGTACCACACTGAGAGAACGATTTATTTGATTCAAACAAATTTTGTTTGTTTATTTAAGGAAATATTATATTTAATTCAAACATAAGTTATGGTTGATTTTAAATTATTTATAATCATCTTTTAAGTTTGAATTAAACATAAAATTTGTAAACCTACTTTTTGTTTAAATCGAAACAGAAAATATGTTTGAATTAAACATAATTATTCAAACAAATAATATTTGTTAATCAAAACAGTAGATATTTTTTGTATATTTGGATTAAGCTTACAAACTAATTTCAACTAAACAAAATCACTTAAAATTATATTTCTATTTGAATTAGGTATAATGTTTTCTCAGTGCAGATTAATGAAAAATTATTTGGCACCATAATATAATAAACTTATATTATCTTATGAAACCAAATAAATGGAATTAAATGTGGTACCCAAAAAATGATATGCTATTGTAGAAAATAAATAAATTTAATATATTTTGTGGTACCAAATAAGTAATATTATATTGTGTTACCAAACATATATTACATTGTGGTACCAAATAACATTTACTTAATGTGGAACCAAATAAATTTTATTTTAATCTGGTACTAAATAAACTGAATTAAGTTGTGGAACAAAACAATATTTACTCTACTGTGGTACCAAACGATTGAATTTGGTTGTTGTTCCAAATAAATTTTATTTTATTGTGATTTCAAATAAATGTTATTCTACTGTGGTACCAAATAATTTTTATTCAATTGTGTAATCAAATAAATTATTTTTATTGTGGTACCAAATAAATATTATGAGATTGTGGTACTAAATAAATTTAATGCGATTGTGGTACCAAATAATCTGTATTCGATTGTGTAACCAAATAAATTGTACACCACTGTGGTAGCAAACAAATTTCATTCGATTGTGGTACCAAATAATCTTTATTCGATTGTGTAACCAAATAAATTGTACACCACTGTGGTAGCAAACAAATTTCATTCGATTGTGGTATCAAATGAAATGTATTTGGTTCCAATTGTGGTACCAAATAATTTATATTCGATTGTGTGATCAAATAAATTTTATTTTATAGTGGTACCAAATAAAGTTTATTCGACTGTGGTACCAAATAAATTTAATTCGATTGTGGTACCAAATAATCTTTATTCAATTGTGTAACCAAAAAAATTTTATTCCACTGTGGTAACAAACAAATTCCATTCGATTGTGGTATCAAATTAATTGTATTTGGTTGTCATTCCAAATAAATTTTGTTCCACTGGCGTATCAAAGAAATCTGATGCCAATGTGGTACCAAGTAATTTTTATTCGATTGTGTAACCAAATAAATTTTATTTCATTTTCGTACCAAATATGTTTTATTGGATTGTGGTACAAAATAACATTTATTCAATGTGGTACCAAATTAACTTTATTCCATTTTGGTACCAAATAACTTTTTTCCGATTGTTTTACCAAATAGCTAAATATTCATTTAGAACTCTAATAGTATGAAATTTCTTTATTAGCTCAATAGAAATTAATTTATTGGGTACCACATTGAATATTTTTTATTTGGCTCCAGATTAAATAGACTTCAGTTGGTACAACATTAGAATAAAATTGATTTTTGTACCAGAATAAAATTAATGTATTTGGTACCAAAATAGAATAAAATTTATGTGTGGTACCCAAAAAATTTTATGCTGTTGTAGAAAACAAATAAATTTAATATATTTTGTGGTTCCAAATAAGTAATATTATATTGTGGTACCAAAAAAAACTTATTCCACTGTGGTACCAAATAAATTTTATTCGATTGTGTATTCAAATAAATTTTATTTTATTGTGGTTCCAAATAAATTTTATTCCACTGTGGTACCAAATAAATTTTATTCGATTGCGATACCAAATAACTTTTTTTTCGATTGTTGCACCAAACAGCTAAATATTCATTTACAACTCGAATAGTATAAAATTTGTTTATTACCACAATTGTAACTAGTTTATTGGGTACCACATTGAATATTATTTATTTGGTTCCAGATTAAATAAACTTCAGTTGGTACCACATTAGAATAAAATTGATTCCCCATTAAATGTTATTCTATTGTAGAACAAAATATATTTCATGCAATGTGGTAGCAGATAAATCAATTACTAATGTGGTAGCAAACAAATTGTATATGGTTATAGAAACAAAAAAAATTTTAATAATGTGGTTCCAAAAAAATTCTTTTCTAGTAATTCAATCTGGTCCCTAAGAAATTTTATTCCTTTAGTGTACCATATAAATTTCAATTTCTTGTCGTACCAAATAAATTTTATTAAATTTCAAAATAAAAAAATAAATCTAAAATTAAAAAATATATATTTGGATAAAAATCACGAAAATTGAAGAAAATAAATTATTTACGCAGATAAACACTAAAATTGATGTAAAGTATCCAAATGCTAAATAGACATAAATATAGTAGGAATCCTATGAATCTAAGGTCATGATTCTCCCTATAAGTTGCGTACACATATAAGTGTCATAATTTATTTCCCACTTGATACTTCATGTGCCGTGTGTCTCCACGGCGAGAAGACAGATGAAAAATCGCTTTTAATGGAGAAGTAAAAGTAAAAAAAAGAGCAAAAAAAGTGCGTCTTTTTCAAATTCAACATAAAAATTGATATAAAACAGCAAATTTATATATGTACGCAGGTATTGATGTTCCGTTACTATATATATGAAGGCAGGCTTCGGTCTCGTTTGATGATTCTTATTTTTTTATGGATGCTGGTGGATGATAGGGTGCATTGCTAAAAGTATAAAGGTTCTCTCGTGAGAAGGATTTGATTTATGATATTATAAGATGTGCTTGAATGTTTCTTGTGTACGGGGGAATCAGTCCGGGTGGTAAGATATTGTATATCGTGGGTGTTGTGTGTGCTTTCATCGCGAGTTCGAATATCTTATTCGAAAAGAAAAAATTGAATTGATGGCGAAAATTTTGCGATCACAGAAATATTGTTCTGATATTTTTCTTTGTCTTTATATAAAAGGGATGGCAATATATGTTTTAGTAGTTCAATGTTAATGTATAGTGGAATTTGGTTTTATTTAAATTCACACCAACAAAAACGAGAACAACATAATAAAAGTTGATGTGGTACAAAACCAATTTTAATCGATTGTGGAAACAAGAAAATTTTACTCTAACAATTTCATTTAGCACCACATTATATTTATTTCGTTCCACATTAAGCAAAAGTTACTTGGTACCACAATGGAATAAAAATTATTTGGTACCGCAATCGAATAAAAGTTATTTGGTACCAAAGTGAAATAAAATTTATTTGTTACCACAATCAAATAAAACTTATTTCGTATCACAATTAAATAAAATTTATTTGCTACCACAATCAAATAAAATTTATTTGGTACCATCATGAAAATAAAATTTATTTGACACCACAATCGACTAAAATCCATTTGGTAACACAATCGAATAAAAGTTATTTGGTAGTACAATAAACTAAAATTTATTTGGTACCACAATCAAATAAAATTTATTTGGTATCACCATGAAAATAATATTTAATTGACACCATAATCAAATAAAATTTTTTGGTACCACAATCGAATAAAAGTTATTTGGTAACACAATCGAATAAAAGTTATATGGTACTAAAATCAAATAAAATTTATTTGGTACCACCATGAAAATAAAATTTATTTAACACCATAATCGAATAAAATTTCTTTGGTACCACAATCGAATAAAATCCATTTGGTACCACCATAAAAAAATATATTTGATACAACAATCGAATTAAATTTATCTGGTACCACAATCGAATAAAATTCATTTGGTAACAATCGAATAAAAGTTATTTGGTACTACAATCAAATAAAATTTATTTGGTACCACAATCAAATAAAATTTATTTGGTACCACCATGAAAATAATATTTCATTGACACCATAATCAAATAAAATTTTTTGGTACCACAATCGAATAAAAGTTATTTGGTAGCACAATCGAATAAAAGTTATATGGTACTAAAATCAAATAAAATTTATTTGGTACCACCATGAAAATAAAATTTATTTAACACCATAATCGAATAAAATTTCTTTGGTACCACAATCGAATGAAATTTATCTGGTACCACAATCGAATAAAATCCATTTGGTAACACAATCGAATAAAAGTTATTTGGTAACACAATCGAATAAAATTAATGTTGCACCACAATCAAATAAAATTTATTTGGTACCACCATAAAAAAATATATTTGACACAACAATCGAATTAAATTTATCTGGAACCACAATCGAATTAAATTTATTTGGTACCACAATCAAATAAATGTTATTTGGTACCACAGTGGTACCACAAAAATTCTTTGGTACCACAATATAATATAATTTATTTGGTTTTACATTAAGTAAAAGTTATTTGATACCACAATCGAATAAGATTTATCTGGTACCGCGATCGAATAAAATTTATCTGGTACCATAATCGAATAAAAGTTATTTGGTACCACTGTAGAAACAGATTTGTTTGGTACTAAAATATATTAACTATTTGGTGACACAATAAAACTAAAGTAAATTTATTTGCTTCCACAATTACTTAAAATTTATTGGGTACCATATTTAATTACAATTATTTGGTTCCATAATAAAATAAAATTGATTTGGTACCAGAAGATAATATAAGGTTATTAAATTATGGTGCCAAATAATTTTACTTTAATTTGCTACCAAAGAAATTTAATTTAATGTTGTGAAAAATAAATTTTATTCTATTCTGGTAGCAAATAAATTTTATTCTATTGTGGTAGCAAATAAATTTTTTTTATTGTGGTAGCAAATAAATTGTATTCTATTATGGTAATAATTAAATTTTCATGTGGTACCAAGTAAATAAAATTTTCTTGTGGTACGAAATAAATTTTATTCTATTGTGGTACCAAGTAATTATAATTTAATGTGTCACGAAATAAATTTTATTCAATTATGGTTCTTAAATAATTTTGATTACATAAGGGTACCAAAACAATTTAATTATAAGTTGGAACCAAATAAGTTATTTTCTATTGTTATACCAAATAAATTTAATATTAATTTTTTTATTTATTTTTTATATTGAATATTACATCATTCATTATTACATTATCATAATATAATAATAATTATTATTATAGTGTTATAAAATATTATAATTATCGTAAATAAATTATTATTTAATTGTAAAATAATTTATTTCAATTCAAGATTAGTTTGAAAATTTGTTCAACTTACCTACTATTACAAAAAGTGTAAATAGTTAAAGAAAATATTTAATTTGTTGTCTTATTTTACATAATTATTATTGAATGTGCGCTGAGCACATATTACAGATATGTATGCACAAGGTTCATATATTTGTTCCCAGTGCTACTGAACTATTTACCTACTTCTTCTCTTTTCTGTTTCCTTCTTCTTTAAATATTGAGAAAAAACAAAAAACACTGCCACACTTATAAATTCCGTTGATTTATTTTGAAACTAACTGAACAAATATATTACATGTTTGTTTCTTATAAAGAAATATTTATCCATTAAAACATTTTTTTAATTGAAATTTTTTTCACTCAAATTAAAAAAATGTTCAATTCAAATCTTTTTAATTGAAAGTTTTTCTATAAGTATAGAATATTTTTTTAATTAAAATTTTTATTGGAATTTTTTTATTGAAATTTTGTCTAATCGCAATTATTTTCAATTGAAATTTTTTTAATTGAAATTTTTATAATTGAAATTTTTTGTAATTAAAATTTTTTAATTTAAACTTTTTTAAATTATTTATTTAAACTTTTTTAATTGAAATTTTGTCTAATGGAAATTATTTTCAATTTAAATTTTTTTTAATTAAAATTCTTTTCTAATTGAAATATTTTTTAAATGAAATATTTTTTCAATTGAAAGTTTTCAAATATTAAACATTGTTTTATAAATTAAATTTTGTTTAACTTAAAAGAAAAATTCTTTTAAGCTTAATTTTTAAATTTAATTTGCCTTCGATTCTCACTATGATTTATAAAAAAAAAATTTGTAATTCCTTTACGTAAATCAGTGTATAAAATGAAATTTGAAACTAAAGAAATGAAATTTGTTTTTATGGCTCACCGCAGTGCGAGAAAAAAAACGTCAGAGCAAAGTAATTTATGCTAATTATATATATTTGAGATGATGATAAATAATAATTCTATAAAATAAAACATTTGACATTTTCATTTTCTACTTAATTATAACGTACAGGTGGTGATTATTGGCATTGATTGGATGTTATCTTTCACGTTTTTTCTAATTCTCACACTGAATAATTAACAAAACAATCAATATGGTGTGTTTACTACTTTGTTGTATAAATTATATATCTTAAAACATCATCATATGAAGGATTTATTTCAAAAGAAAATTTTTAATTCTCCCTTTCTTCTCTCGCATTGACCTTTAAAACTTTAATTAAAAAGCAATAATAAAATTCTCTTAATTAAAATTAAGGTGCAATCAAATTACAATTAAAAAATTGCAAATGAAAGTTGGATGAATTAAAAAAATTTAATTTTAATTTCCTTTGTAAAATTTTATACTTTTTTTATATAGTTATATACAAACTTTATAATTAGACTTTTTACAAAGTTTGTAATTAAACTTTCTAAAAGCTTTAGTTAAACTTTCTAACAACTTTAATTAACATTTTCTTTTTAGTTTTAATTGAATTTTTTTCAATTTAATCGAAATTTTAGTTTATAAAAATTAAAGGTATTTTTTCTTTTTTAATGAACACTATAAATTTTTTGAACTAAATTATTTAGTTACGTGTAAGTTGGTCAATTTTATGAAATTAAATTAGAAACTAACAGTTAATGAGGGGAAGGAATGAAAAAAACAGACAATTTTAGGAACCTTATCAGCTCTTTAGTTTATTAATATAAAAATTTTCCGTTTCAATTACGCTTTAAAACAAACGTAACACAGTTGAAATATTTTATCTGCCACGGAAATTTAGTGACAAATGTCAAAATTATTTGCAGAACATTAATAACACATGTATACCAGATAATCGTCGATAATAAAAATTTATTTAATTAATTTAATAATTAATGAACATTAAATTAATTTCAATTAAATTAATTAGTCATAAAATTTACCGAATAAATTAATTAATTTCGAGTTGAGGGAGTGTCAGTATAAATTAAATTCTAATCTCAAGTAGATTAGAATTATCAGATTATTCTGTACTTTGATGAGTTACACACTTCAAAAAAATTTTTTTCAACATTCGCAAATCGTTATTTATTTTCTTTTTCATTCCTTTTGTTATTTTTTTTCATGTCTTTATTTATTTTCTTTTTTATTATTATTTTTACTTCTTTACTTATTTTTTTCAGAGTTGTACTTTATTTTTTAAAAAAAGTTGAGAAAAAATTGGAGAAAAAACTTCCAAGACATTTTCAAAAAAAAAAAATTTATAACTACAATCGAATATTTTAGGCACACAAAATATTAAAGAGATTTTTTAGTTTTTTCAATGGTGCGAAAATTTTGAGTGTTAAAATGGACGAAATTTTTTGTCAAATTGTTAGTTTCGAAAATTACTGACTGGAATAAAATCAAAAACTTACGTTTTTGATTTTATTCCAGTCAGTAATTTTCGAAACTAATAATTTGAAACTTTATGTTTCTTTTTCAATATCTACAGGAAGCAAAATTATTACAGCTAGAAAAAAATATTTCAGTCAGAGTCAACTAAATTATTTATTTGTTTAAAAAAAATGTTGTTGTTTCCAATAAATTCAATTTGGTTCAAATTAAAAATTTTATTCGTTTCAAATAAATTTTATTTGGTTCAAATTCAGTTTATTCGATTCAAATTTCTTTTGGTTCAAATTTATTTTATTCGTTTCAAATAATTTTTTTTGGTTCCAATAAATTTTTTTCACATCAAATAAACTTTATTTGGTTCAAATTGATTTTATTCGTTTCAAATTTATTTTATTTGGTTCAAATAAAAATTTTATTCGTTTCAAATAAATTTTATTTAATTCAAATTCAGTTTATTTGATTCAAATTTATTTTATTCGTTTCAAATAAATTTTTTTTTGTTTAAATAAATTTTTTTCACTTCAAATAAATTTTATTTGGTTCAAATTTATTTTATATGTTTCAAATTTATTTTATTTGGTCCAAATTAATTTTATTTTGTTCAAATTCAGTTTATTCGATTCAAATCTTATTTGGTTCGAATAAAAATTTTATTCGCTTCAAATAAATTTTATTTGATTCAAATTCAGTTTATTCGATTCAAATTTCTTTTGGTTCAAATTTATTTTATTCGTTTCAAATAACTTTTTTTTTGGTTCAAATAAATTTTTTTCACATCAAATAAACTTTATTTGGTTCAAATTGATTTTATTCGTTTCAAATTTATTTTATTTGGTTCAAATAAAAATTTTATTCGTTTCAAATTAATTTTATTTAATTCAAATTCAGTTTATTTGATTCAAATTTATTTTATTCGTTTCAAATAAATTTTTTTTTTGTTTAAATAAATTTTTTTTTTGTTTAAATAAATTTTTTTCACTTCAAATAAATTTTATTTGGTTCAAATTTATTTTATATGTTTCAAATTTATTTTATTTGGTCCAAATTAATTTTATTTTGTTCAAATTCAGTTTATTCGATTCAAATCTTATTTGGTTCGAATAAAAATTTTATTCGTTTCAAATAAATTTTGTTTGATTCAAATTCAGTTTATTTGATTCAAATTTCGTTTGGTTCAAATTTATTTTATTCGTTTTAAATAAATTTTTTTTCGTTCAAATATATTTTATTTGATTCAAATTTATTTTATTCGTTTCAAATTTATTTTATTTGGTCCAAATTAATTATATTTGGTTTAAATAAAAATGTTATTCGCTTCAAATAAATTTTATTTGATTCAAATTTATTTTATTCGTTTCAAATTTATTTTTTTTGGTCCATATTAATTTTATTTGGTTCATATAACAATTTTATTCGTTTCAAATAAATTTTATTTGATTCAATTTAATTTTATTCTGTTCAAATTAAATTTACTTGATGCAAATAAAAATTTTATTCGTTTCAAATAAGTTTTGTTCGTTCCAAATAAATTTTGTTTAGTTTAAATTAATCTTATTTGCTTCAAATACAAAAGTTGTTCCAAATAAATGTTGCATATTTAAAACAAATAAAGAATTGTAAAAGGCTCTGAGACAAATATTCTTTTGTTTAAGTCAAATAAAATAATTATATTTGCGATTTAAATAAAATTTTGCCGATTTTATAATAACATTTGAATTTGAAATTGAAATAAATATTTCGTTCATTTAATCGTTCAAAATTTTTGGGAAAACATTTTTCACTTGAGTGATGTTCAAAACATTTATGATCAACGATTGGAAGAACATTTTTTTTGTTTTTAAACAAAATTTTTGGTTTAAGAATTTTTATTTTCTAAATTCTTGGTCAAGAAATAGCTTTTTTTAAACAAAAATTTGAAGGGAAAAAATTTTTCCTTCTAAATTGTTGATTATAAACTTTATGAACTTCATCAACGTGTTATTTTTTCTAATTTGTAACAATACGTGGCAAAATTATCTATTCTAAAATCGAGAATAGAAAACACTACTTATCAAATAAGTATAAGAACTTAAAATAACGAACCTACTAAAATTAATTAAAAATAATTAAATAATTAAATCAAATTAAAAACATTTCAAATAAATTTTTGAACAAAAATAATACTTAGTGTTTCTAATGAGAAATTAGATTTTACCCGGAAGTTGTCATCGACATCCAGCGTTGAAAATTATTTGTATTTGGAATTTTTAAAATGTCACTATTTTCCCTATACTGAAAAAAAAAATTTATTTGATTCAAATAACCGATTACTTGACTATTATCAATTAAATATTCATTTGAATCAAATAATTTTTATTAAAATAATTTTTATTTGAGTCAATTAAACGGTATTTGAAATTTTGAATTTGAACCAATAATTTCAGTATTTGAAGCAAATATGAATTGAACCTATTAATTGACTAGAATAAAAATTATTTAATTCAACTGATTTGATTGATTTTGATTTAATTGATAATACTCAAGTAATTGATTAAATTCTTTTGCAGTGTAGGAAGTTAAAAATATTTTTCAGATTTCTTTTTCGAAAAAATTGTTTTATTCTTTTCGGTTTCGTGAAGAGAATATTTTTCGACGTCACTCAATGTCGACGCCAACTTCAAGATCGTGAGAAATTTCGATTTTGAGTAACGACTTTGTCTGACAAATTATAATGCAGAAAAAAATGAATGAATGATTTTCTAAACACATAATAACTATTGGTTTTTCGTAAAAACAATATGACGTTATTGTATTTAAAAATAAAAAAAAATGTATTTAAAAATAAAAAAATGTATTTAAAAATAAAAAAAATGTATTTAAAAATAAAAAAAAAAGTATTTAAAATTTACTCCAGCAAATAAAAGTCAAAGATCAACGGTCCATCGAAAGATTCAAAGTATCCACAGAATCCGAATGATGTTTCTTAGTACTCATATCCAGTGTTGCGCTAAAATCACTTTTCACATTTGACATCGCCAAATCCTCTATTAATTTATAATTCGAAGTCTCGCCCATTTCCTTCTTTCTCTCACCGCCGAAATCCTCAATTAAATTTCTCACCGGTTCCTGCAATGTTGGCGACGAGGAAATTTTATAGGGACTCGGTATCATGTCCGCCGTTGGAAAATCACTCGATCTTCTCTCATTGATTTCAGGAATTTCCGGTGCCTTGCCAAGTGGTCCAAAGAGGCTGGCAATATTTCGCATATACGACGACGAGGCCTTTGTAAAGTCATTCAATGAGAAACCGGAAATTTTCGCCAATTCACTGGGCGAGAAATTTGTTAATTTCGAGAGATCTGGATATTTGGTCATTTGTTGCGTGAGACAATCGGTTAGGGGATAATCGGATGTTCTCGATTTTCCAGGATCGAGACCTGGAAGATTTAGTGTTTTCGTGAAATCCGGTGGTGTGTATTCGTATTCATTTTTTGTATTTTTCAGTGACACGGTCAATTCACCGGCTCTGAAAGTGGGAATTGAATCGGTTTGAAGAAGATGTGATTGTTGTTTGAGAAGATCTGATTTCAGTAGACCAGTGTCTTGGGAATCTTTTCCTTGATGATGATGCGAGCCGAATTGTTTTGTTATAGAGGCAATGGAATTTGAATTGTCCGGTTTGAAATTCAATGGTGTGAGGAAAACATTTCCCGTCGCGTTCATTGCATTTGGTTTTAATAATTGCTCGGGAACTAAGGGGAATTTCATTATAAACGGATCCATTTGATTTAGTGAATTTGAAAAAGGTCCCTCCATACCGGGACATATCATTTCTCGAATTGCGTCCCAATACGATCCGTTCGTTCGATTTCGGCCGGGTAATTTTGACTGCAAAGAACTCTGGAAAAAAATATCAATAATTAATTGCTACTTGCGCTTACATCAGACTTCGTACTCATCTACTAAAATCTACTATTTACTATTTTTTCTAAGTTATGTTACTATTTGGGTACTTTTTCTAGATTTCAGCCACTAAAAGCTACTATTTCTGGTTTTTTTTTTTTTTTTGAAAATTTACACTACTTTAAATTCGCTAATACTAGAAATCAAAAAACTATTCTCAAGAATTATAATCAAATTCTTTAAAACTATTCAATTATTTTCAAAAAATATTCGAAATTCAATTATTTTCAATATTTATAGTATTTTCATAAAATTTCGCAAAAGAATTCAATTATTTAAAAACGAAATTGATAAAATTCATTTAAAATTCAATTATGTTCATAAATAATAAAATTTTCAATTTAGAATAGCATTTTTTTAAAAATTTCGAAAAAATCAATTATTTAACAAAATTTTTATACATTCTTCACAATAATTCAATTACTTTCACTAATAATAACATTTTTCATGGAAACTCAATTTAAAAAAAAATGTTGATAAAATTCTAAGCAAGAATTCAATTATTTTCATAAATAAATGAAACTCATCGAAGAATTTCAATTATTTTTAACTACATTAAATTAATTAATCAAAAAATTCAATTATTTTCACAAATAAAGTTTTTCACAAGAATTCAATTATTTAAAATAAAATTTTTATAATAATTATTATAATTCGAAAAAATTAATTATTTAAAGCAATGTTTATGAAATTCTTATAAAGAATTTTATTTTCACGAAAATAACAAAATTTTTCACAAAAATTCAATTCTTTTTAAATATTTTAATAAAATTTATCGCAATAATTCAATTATGTTTATAAATAATAAAATTCTTCTCAAGAATTAAATTATTTTTTAAAATTATAATAAAATTCTTAGCAACTATTCAATTATTTTCATAATTCATCGCAGGTTTTCAATTATTTTTAACAGAATTTTACAAAAATTTTTCGAAAAATGTAATTATTCTTAAAAATTAAATTTCAGTTAATTATTTAAAATAATGTTTATAAAATTCTTATGAAGAATTCAATTATTTTCACGAAAATAACAAAATTTTTCACAAAACCCAATTCTTTTTAAACATTTTAATAACATTTTTCGCAATAATTCAATTATTTTCATAAATAATAAAATTCATCCCAGGATTTTAATTATTTTTAATACAATTTTACAGGAATTGCTCAAAACTTGTAATTATTCTTAAAAATTTAATTTCAATTCCTCGGAAAAATGAATTATTTACAAAAATATTAGAATTTTTTACAGGAATTCAATTATTATTAAATATTATAATAAAATTATTCGAATGAAATCAATTATTTTAAATACAATTTTAATTAATTTTTTTTATAAATAATTCAATTATTCTTTTAGATTTTAACAAAATTCTTCCCAAGAATTCAAGTATATTAAATAATTCTTCGAAAGAATTCAATTATATAGATAAATAAAAAAATTATTCTAAACAATTCAATAATTTTGAGGCGTTTTAATAAAATTCTTTGCAAAATGCAATTATTTTCATAAATAACAATATTCATCAAAAGAATGCAATTATTTTTAAAAGTATTAAATTTTTTCTTGGAAATTCAATTATTTTAAAAAATTCTACAAAAATCGTTTGCAAGAATTCAATTATTTTTATAAATAATAAAAAGCTTTTGAAAAATTCAATTATTTTCAAAAAAATTTAATAAAATGCTTTTTTATTCTAAAAAAATTTAATAGAATTCTTTGTAAAATTTAGTTATTTTTAAAAACTTTTCGCAATTCAATGATTTTTAATATCTACTATTTTCATAAAATTTCCAAAGAGAATTCAATTATTTAAAAATATTTTTGTAAAAATCTTCGTAAGAATTCAATTATTTCATGAATAATAAAATTCGTTATTCTGTTCGCAAATTGAAGTTAGATGTTGTTTGCTTTTTTTATTTCCCAACTTTTTAAATAATTTTTCTGTTCAAATATAATTTTTAAATTAATGTATTGAAAATCATTGAATTCTTATAAAGAATTTTATCAAAAAATTCGAAAATGATTGAAGTCTTTTGAAAAATTTCTTTGAATTTTTTTAATTAATTGAGTTTTTTTTAATAATATGAATTGAAAATTTTGAAAGTAATTGAATTTTGCATTGAAAATAATTTGATTTTTTAGACAAATTTTATTAGTTTTTGAAAGTAGGTAACTGAATTCCTGTGAAAAATATTGCATTAATTTTTGAAAATAATTCAATTATTTTTAGACTTTTTATAAAAATTGTATTGAAAATAATTGAACTTTGATAAAGAATTTTATTAAAATTTCTAAAAAATAATTTAATTGTTTAAGAATTTACTAATTCAATATTTTCGGAAATTATTTTGATGAAATTTTAATTAAAACTTTATAGAAATTGAATTTTTCCTGAATTTCTAAATTAAATTATTCAATTCTTCAGTAATTTTGTTATATTATTTTTAAATACTTATATTGTTATTTATTTTTCTACAAGAAATAAATTCTTAAAAAATTGGAAATTCAAATCTTTTCAAGTTTAATTATTTCTAAAAATAAAAATTACAACTGCAATTCTTCAAAATTCAATTATTTTCTAGAATTTTAAATAAAATTTTTCATTAAATCAATTATTTAAAAAATTTGAAAGTTTATTTAAAATATGTCTAAAATTCAATTTTTTTTTACGTTTTAACTTAGTTTCTGTCGATAAGAGATTCAAAAAAAAAAAAAAAAATATGGACTGTCTTTGTACAAAATAGGATGTACTTTTTGTGTATTTTATTTTTTTTTCTTTCTAAATGAGGGAATCCTGTAAATGAATGGCATTTTTGTTGCAATTAATGCGATGGACTTTTTTTGTGATTAGTTATCTGCAGTACATTTAGCGATAAGAGTTGTAAGTGACAATATCCCGAGAAGTTAATTATTTATTGTCAAGTTCAAGAACTACAAGCACTGTCAAGGACGTTTTGCGCATTTTTTTCTTTTATCAATTTTAATCTCACTTACCCTCAACCTTTCGAGATAAGTCGTATTGCCATTGAATATGGTTTTGAAATCGATCCCACCTTCCAATTTGTAATAGTCGATACATTTTTTCTGCAAATTATAAATCAAGTGATTACTAAAATTGTAAAATTACAAAAAATTTCTAACAAATTTTTTCAAAACTTGCATGTTCGTAAATTTCTAAACATTCAATCGAACAAAATTAATTTTATTTCTTTTCGAAATTCGAATTTTATTCGGAATAATTTTATAACGTCACATAATAAAATATAATTCACAAGGTTGCTACAAAAATTTGATTTTATTTTTCCCTGATTTTCAGATAGAATTTTTACTTTTTCCCTGAGCCTAAGAAATATTTTTTTATATTAAGATTACAAATATTTAAATATTTTTAATCTTAAAGTATAAAAAATATTTTCACATTGTTTTAAAAAATTGGTTTATAAATTTGTGGTGAACAGAAATATAACAAAAAAAAATCAAGGTTTTGTATTAGAATTCGTGGTAATTTCAAAATTTATAATTTCAATAATTGAAATTCAATAATCAATAAATTTAATTTATTTATGAAAATTGTAAGCGTGACTCATCAAAAATTTAATTACTTTTTGTATCAAAAGTTTTGCGTTTTTTAAATTTTGATTCATAATTTTTTCTCAAATGTATTGAAAATTCGAAATTTCGAATTGCAAATTCGTGAAAAAGAAAAATAGAAAATTATTAAAAGAAAGTAGATGTTGAAGATTAGAAAGAAATAATAAAAAATTTTTTAAAAAAAGGATTATCGAAAATTTACGTAAGAAAAAATAAAAAATTGTAGGTATTTTAAGCAACAGAAAAAAAAGAGAAAATTATTTGAAATTTAAAAAATTTGCACTTACAATCTCTTCTAAAGCGTCTTGTGAGAGAAATTGCTCCTGAGACAAAGTGTAACTCAAAAGCATTGGTCGTGGATATTCATGGGGTCTATTTTCCGGCGGTGGAAGAGACCAAAAAATGTTGAAATTAGATTCGTAGCAATTGCCATCAGTATTATAGGGAGCTGTAAAAAAAAATTGTTTACTCATTACATTAATTTCCATTATTTCACATGTTAGAAAAATATTTTTATTTTGTTTTATATTTTTTAGAAAAATATTTAAATAGGAAAAAAGAATAATTTCTGTCCATTGGAATGTTTAAAAATTTAGAAAAAAAATTTTAATTAAAATTTTCCTGGAAAAAAATACTCACAACATACGAGACCGACACAAGGTGTGTAAACTATTATCACTGAGGCCTTTCATTTTAATTTGATAATCGAGCTGAGAATCCACATCTCTGAGTGATGGTGATGCATGTGTCCGGGGATGAGAATGATACCAACCGACCAAAATCATTCTTTTCCATTCCATAGCCCTCGCTATTTCCGCTTCAACAACAGCTGCTGCTGTTTTATCTTTGCCCGCGTATCGACACGGAAATGCTCCCAATATCGAAAGGGCTGAAAGAATTTTTTAAATTTATTTTCAGAAAATAAAAAAGTAGACAAGAAAATTGAATTTGGATAATAAATATATTAAACTTTGCTAAAAATATTTTCGACACTATATTCACCCAGAGAGAAAATTAATATTTGTTTCACAGCCAAATAAAAATTTGTTTCTTACAAATAAATTTTATTTGGTCCTAATAAAACTTTATTTGTTACCAATGAATTTTACTTGATTCAAATAAAAATTTATTTCTTACCAATGAATTTTATTTGGTTTAAATAAAAATTTCTTAATTATCAAAGAATTGTATTTTGTTCAAATAAAAATTTATTTGTTGCCAATAATTTTTTTTTGGTTCAAATAAAAATTAATTTGTTTACTAATGAATGATTTACTAATGATTCATTTATTTGGTTCAAATAAAAATTTATTTCTTATCAATGAATTTTATTTGGTTTAAATAAAAAATTTATTTATCATCAACAATTTGTATTTTGTTCAAATAAAAATTGATTTGTTACCAATAAATTTTTTTTTCTTCAAATAAAAATTTATTTGTTTACCAATGAATTAAAATCCATTTATTTGGTTCAAATAAAAATTTTATTTCCGTAAAAAAAATTTTAAATAATTGAATTCTGCTTGTAAATTTTATAAAAATAGTAGATATTAAAAATCATTGAATTGCAAAAAGTTTTTAAAAATAATTAAATTTTACAAAAAAATTATATTAAAATGTTTTAGGATAATTGAATGTCTGTGTGGTATTTTATTAAATTTTTTTGAAAGTAATTGAATTCTTGCGGACGATTTTATTAGAATTTTTTAAAATAATTGAATTTCCAAGAAAAAATTTATTACTTTTAAAAATAATTTTAATTCCTGTGATGAATATTGTTATTTATAAAAATAATTGAATTTTGCAAAAAATTTTATTAAAATGCCTCAAATTTTCGAAGAAATTTATGTAAAGAATTGAATTTTTATGATGATTTTGATATTTATCGAAATAATTGAATTTTGGGGAAAAAAATTTATTAAAATTCCTTAAAATAATTGATTTTATGTGGAAAACTTTGTTATTTATCAAGAATTTAAATTCTTTTGCAGAATTACTTTAAAATTTTTTGAAAATAATTGAATTTTTGCCACGAATTTTATTATTTTATTGAATAATGGAATGTTTCTTAAATTTGAATTTATTTAAATCTTAAATTTTTTAAAAATTGCATTAAAAAATATTGGAAATCATGCGATGAAAATAATTGAATTCCTAAATTAAATTTTATCATTCATAAAAATAATTGAATGTTTACGTACAATAATTGTATGAAAAATTTTTTTCAGTAATTAAATTATTTGATAAATTTTATGAAAATAGTAAATATTGAAAATCTTTGAATTGCGAAAAACTTTTGAAGTAATTAAATAATATTAAAAAAATTCATTCTGGTCAGAATTAAAAAGAAAATTTTTGAAGCTTTTTTTTATTAGAATTCTTGGTAGTTTCATAATTTATGAGGCAAACAAAAAAGAACAAAAGACACAAAAAATTTCAGAGTTTTCTTATGAATTCTACAAATTAAATTTTTTCCAGTACTTTTAATAAAAATCCCTGACTTTTCCCTGACCATTTCTTCTTTGATTTGAATCAAATAAATTTCTTTCCCAGAACAAATGAAATATTTCTCTGATCGCTTTTAGACGACCCCCTAGTATTAATTAATTAATTAAAAAACATTACTGTGAGAATTGATGTCCCAGTGTCCTCCTAAGTAACCACAGACTTCTTTATCAGTTAAGTGACAATGTAGGTCAACAAGAAGTGCCGCAGTTGCGGAAATTGTCACTAAAAAAGGTTGAATTTTTCCTAAAGTACTGAAGGATGTTAGTTCCACCATTGTGCTCATGTCCCTGAAATTATTTTGCGACAATTGTCATTTTTTTTTTGTTGAAAAACATTGACTCTAAAATATTTTCCCTGTTTTCTGTATTTTTTTTTTTTTTTTTTTTTTTGAATCAACGTTAGATATAAAAATACAGAAAACACTGAAGATATTCAAGATCGATTTCAAAACAATGAAACCGGAAGATAGAGGACAAAAAGAGATAAGGAACTTCATTTTTAACTTATAGTCTTGAAACAATTCTTTCAGAAAAAATATTTTTTTTTATACTTACATTGCATGACTTCGAATTCCGAGATTTGTGTGTTTTACTGGCACCCTGACAATAGGGGGCGGGGGAAGAGGTGGTGGTGGAGGTTTTTCTTGATTATCTTCTATTGTTTCATTACTAATATCCATTACTTCTTTCTCCATTTTTAAGTTTCTGAAAATAAAAAGCAGAAAATGTAAAATTCGTTTCTAATTAAATTCACCAATTTGTAACCGTATTAAAAATCTATTACAATTTAGTTAATTATTAACAAAGTATAAATTTTTTTGATTTATTATTTTATTAAAAAAAAACTATTATTTCGTTGTGCAAAATTTAAAAGAAAGAAAATGTATTTTTAAAGCCAACTAAACTTTTTACTTGTTTCAATTTTCAAATAAATTTCAGTTGGTTCAAATAAATATTTTTATCTTAATTCAAAAATAAAGCCAACTAAACTTTTTAATTGTTTCAATTTTCAAATAAATTTTAGATGGTTCAAATAAATATTTTTTCTTAATTCCAAAATAAAAATTTTATTTGTAGAAAATAAATATTTATTGGGAATTTATTATTTATTTGTTATTAATTTATTTGTATAGAAAATAAATATTAAAAATTCTATTCAATATACAAAATACAATTTTTATAATTGTTCCCAATATTTAAAACAAATAAATAATTTAGTAGGCTCTGATAAAAATTTTTTCTATAATTTAATAACCGAAAAGAGAAGATATACTAAATAAAAAAAAATCTTATTTGAAAATTAAGAAAAATCGTCCATTTAGTTTCAAATTTAAAAGAATTTTATTAACAAACCCATTGTTAAAAATATTAAACATTAAAATTGAAATAAAGAAAATTAATAAAAGTTTATAAAAATGGTTAATGAATAAATGTGTCATATTAAACAGTATTAAAAATTAAAAAAATAAATTAAAATAAAAAGAAAATTATGTTAAAAATAAAAAAATTATCTACAAAATGAATTTTTAATTCTAAAGCAAAAAATTTCCCGCCAATGTTTGGTTTTGAAAAATCTGTTAATTTGACAGTTTTTAAGCGCATTAATATTTACATATTGAAAATGAACAAATTATTTTTGTTGTACATAAAAACTAGATGCATTCTTAAGAGAAGATACATTAATAAAAAGGGAATAAAACACTGCAACTGTACTAGAGAATAAAATCAATAACTTACGTGTTTTCAAATTGAAGCAATTATTTAATAAAATTGTTTTGTAAATAACTACAAATTCGAGGATAAATAAAATGCTTTCATTATTTCTGGGACTTTTTTCTAAACAACAACTGCTTACAATCAGTTTTATTCTGTCATGGAGAATAAAAATTATTAGAGGAGGGAAAGTTTACTCAGTAAATTAGGGTTCTGCTTTTACTGACTTCTAACAAGTTCTGACTGAACTAAAATGTTCTGCGCGGAAAAATTTAAAATTTCTTAATTCTTCAAAATTCTTTTATTTTATAAAGTCAAAAAATTTTTATTTGCAAATTTTTTTTTAATTTGATTGAAAGCAATTTTATCTTCAGATTTTTTTCTCATTACGCAGAGTTATTAAAATTTACTAAAAAAATGGAGTATTGTTTATTTTAACTGTTTGGGCTAGAAAATAAATATAAACGCAAATAAATATTTATTTTAACAATGAAAAATAATAATAATATGATAAAAATGATTTTTGAGTCAAATAAAGTTTTGTTGAGTGAAAAAATGTTTTATGAGTCAAATAATGTTTTACTTGATTGGACAAAAGTCCTAGTTAATTAAATGACCGTTTTGAGTCAAATAAACTTTTATTATTTGGTCAAGAAAACTTTTATTGAGTCAAAAGAACTTCCATTGAATGAAATAAGAAAGGATAATGAATAATATTAAACAATAATATTATTAAGTTATAATGAGTCAAATAAAGTTTTCCTGAGTCAAATAAAGTTCCAGTGAATCAAATAAAGTTTTAGAGACTCAAATATATTTATTTCAATGAAATAAAGTTCTATTATAGATAAAAAAAAATTAAAGAGAATCAAATAAAACTCGTTTCGACCAAATAAAATTCTATTAGGACAAGTAAAGCTCAATTAGTGAGTCATACAAATAGTTTTTAGTCAAATAAATTTTCACTGAGTTTTTTATTAAATCAAAGACAGTTTTATTGAGTCAAATTATGTTCTAGAGATTCAAATAACGTTCAATTTAGAAAAAAGAGTTCTAGTGGATCAAATAAAACTTGAAACAAACAAATATGGTTCTATTGACTCAAATAAAGCTCAATTTAATCAGCTAAATTTATTTTTGATAAAATAAAGCTCACATTTGCCAAATAAAATTATTTTTAATTAAAGAAAACACAATGTGACAAAATACAGTCCTATCGAATTAAATATAAAGATTTATTGAAACAAACATTGTTAAAATGAGTCAAAAAAATTTGTTTGAGTTAAATAAAGCTCAATTTAGCCAAAAAAAAGTTCTGTTCAAATAAATAAAGGTTAAATTAAGTAAATAACGTTCTATTAAGTCAAATAAAGCTCAAGCTAACACAATACACTTATATTAAACCAAATAAAGCTCAAGTTAGTTAAATAAAGTCCTTTTCAGTCAAATTTTCAACCAAATAAAGCTCAAATTAGTCAAATAAAGTTCTATTTGATATAAATAAAGCACAATTTAGCCAAATAAATTACTATTCGATTAAAAAAAACTCAATTTAACAAAATAAAGTTTTCTTTAAGTGAAATAAAGCTCAATTTAACTAAATGAAGTTATTTTTAAATCAAATAAAGCTCAATTTAGCCAAATAAATTCTATTCTATAATAAATTTTATTCAATCAAATAAATTAGAACTAATATTGTTCGAATGGGTCAAATGAAGCTTTTTTGAATCAGATAAAGCCAAAGTTAGCTAAATAAATTTCTATTGGGTAAAATAGAATATTATTAATTCGAATAATATTCAAATAGGTCGAATAACGTTCTATTGAGTCAAATAAACTTTAAGTTTGCTAAATAAAGTTCTTTTCAATCAAATAAAGCTTAAATTCTCCTGATAAATTTTTTTTCAAACAAATAAAGCTCTTGTTAGATCGATAAAGTTCTTTTTGTATCAAATAAAGCTCTAGTTATCTCTATGAAGTTCTATTTGAGTCAAATAAAGCTCAATTTAGCCAAATAAAATTCTAAAGAAATTAATAAAGCTCATGTAAGCTAAATAATGTTCTATTGTATGAATGAAAGCTCCAGTTAGCTAAATAACATTTTATTGAATTCAATATAAAGCTTAAGCTAGCAAAATACAGTTCTTTCAATCAAACAAAGATTTATTTATCCAAACAAAGATCTATTGAGTCAAAAAAGCTCAAATTATCCTGTAAAGTTTCTTTTTAGATCAAATAAAGCTCAAGTTAGCTAAATAAAGTTCTTTTCAATAAAATAAAGCTCAAATTATCCTGATAGTTCTTTTTTAATCAAATAAAGCTCTAGTTAGTTCGACAATGTTCTATTTTAGTCATATAAAGCTCAATTTAGCCAAATAGAGTTATAAAGAAATTAATAAAGCTCAAGTAAGTTAAATAACGTTCTATTGTATGAAAAAAACTCCAGTTAGCTAAAAACAGTTTATTGTTAGAAATGAAGCTTTAATTAGCTACATAATCTTCAATTTGAGTCAAATAAAGCTCTATTTTTCCTGATAGTCATTTTTGAATCAAATAAAGCTCAAGTTAGCTAAATAAAGTTCTATTTGAGGCAAATAAAGCTCAATTTATCCAAATAAAGTTTAATTTAAGCAAATAAAGTTTAATTTATCCAAATAAAGTTCGAAAAAATAAATAAAGCTCAAGTTAAATAACGGTCTATTATATGAAAGAAAGCTCAAATTATCCTGATAGTTCTTTTTAATCAAATAAAGCTCTAGTTAGTTCGACAATGTTCTATTTTAGTCATATAAAGCTCAATTTAGCCAAATAGAGTTATAAAGAAATTAATAAAGCTCAAGTAAGTTAAATAACGTTCTATTGTATGAAAAAAGCTCCAGTTAGCTAAAAACAGTTTATTGTTAGAAATGAAGCTTTAATTAGCTACATAATCTTCAATTTGAGTCAAATAAAGCTCTATTTTTCCTGATAGTCATTTTTGAATCAAATAAAGCTCAAGTTAGCTAAATAAAGTTCTATTTGAGGCAAATAAAGCTCAATTTATCCAAATAAAGTTAAATTTATCCAAATAAAGTTTAATTTATCCAAATAAAGTTCGAAAAAATAAATAAAGCTCAAGTTAAATAACGGTCTATTATATGAAAGAAAGCTCAAATTATCCTGATAAAGTTCTTTTTGGATCAAATAAAGCTCAAGTTAGCTAAATAAAGTTCTTTTTAATTGAAATAAATCTCAAATTATCTTGATAAAGTCTTTTTCGAATCAAATAAAGCTTAAGTTAGCGAAATAAAATTCTATTTGAGTCAAATAAAGCTCAATTTATCCAAATAAAGTTCGAAAAAAAATAAATAAAGCTCAAGTTAAAAAACGGTCTATTATATGAAAGAAAGCTCAAATTATCCTGATAAAGTTCTTTTTGGATCAAATAAAGCTCAAGTTAGCTAAATAAAGTTCTTTTTAATTGAAATAAATCTCAAATTATCTTGATAAAGTCTTTTTCGAATCAAATAAAGCTTAAGTTAGCTAAATAAAATTCTATTTGAGTCAAATAAAGCTCAATTTATCCAAATAAAGTTCTAAAGAAATTAATAAAGCTCAAGTAAGTTAAATAACGTTCTATTATAAGAAAGAAAGATCCATTTAGCCAAAAAACATTTTATTGTTGTAAATAAAGCTCTAATTAGCTAAATAATATTCTATTTGAGTCAAGTGAAGCTTAAGTTAACCAAATAAATTCCTATTCGATCAAATGAAGTTCTATTAAATCAAATCTTGTTCGAATGGTTCAAATGAAGTTGGTTTGATTAAAATAAATCTTAATTTAACCTAATAATTTTTTTTAACTTAAAAATCTCCTTATTCACTTCTAGATAAATTTAAATATAATAAAGAGGATAAATCGAAAAATTATCCTTGATATAAATAATATCTTTAAATAGTTAATAAAAAAAACGAAAATTGAAAATTTTTTCAACTCAAATAAATTTAATTTTTTTTTTTTGTTCAATTTTGCAAAAAAAAAAAAATGTCCTTTCAAATCGAGCGCCAAATGCAGTTTTAGGTCGTGATCGTCGGCGTTTTTTTTCAGCCACAGTACTCCCTTATTTTCATCCAAGTATCACCATGGTAACGTCCAATCATCTTCCCCCGCTTATACAAAGTCCGAGTCCCTTTCTGACTCAGACGCACTAGTTCGGCTCCGACAGTCAAACGAGTAGGTTTGTGGTTTCTTTCGTTCGGATTTATTCTCTCCCAACATAAATTTTGTGTCAAATTTTCCCCGGGGGTGTTAAATTCGGACTCGTAAAAGAAAAAGTGAGTGCCCGCGGGCTCTCGTTACTTGTTTCAATAGATAATTAAAAAAGAAGAAAATAAAATAGAGAAAATTCAAAAAATTACTAAAGACTGTAAATTTTTCTCTTATTATTTGAATAGTTGAGTTTTGCCAGGGGGCTTGACCTATTCGATAATGAGGGACATGGCGGGCAAAATTGCCGAATTAAAATTCGAGGCACCCCTGGCACGATTCGAAGAGGAGGACACGGCCAGTATCAAGAATATGAACCTGCTGACAGGTGCGAAATTCTTTTTTTTTTTTTTGTATTAATTTTTTTGTCTCTCTTCCTTTTTTTTTAATATACAAGTGTGTGTATATATATATAGTTGTCGCTTCAATAAAATACTCTGCTTATTTAAAACTGTGTCACGGCTTCGGTCATTCCATAATCGGATATACGGTCAAGCTAGAAAACATACATAATTTACAGATTCCAGACATCATCTCTTCTCTCATTACGCAAAATCGTTATTTTGCTTCTGCTCCGTTGTTGATGAATGATTGTTTTCTTTGGAGTTTCTGTTCTAAATAAGTTGTTGATTTTGTAAACAGTCAAATTTCTAAATTGTAGAGAGGAAAATTTACAAAATTAGATTTTTGTTTTAAAAAATTGTCATAAATAGAAATTAGTTTGCAGTTAGAAATTTTTAAAATTCAGATGATAGAAGGAAATTTTTGTTTTTAGATACTTTCGAAAAAATTACTGTCATTGAAAAAAAATATTTATTTGAATCAATTTAACGATTGCTTGCCTGTTATCAAATAAATATTAACAAATCAAGTATTAATTAATCAAATAAATATTAAGTAGAATCTAATTTTATTTAAATCAATTATTTACGGCAAACGTCAAGTACTGAAATATTTGGTTCAATTACAATTTATTGATCCGCAAGTTTTGAACGTTCAAATGAATAAAGTATATTTTTTATTAAAAATAGTTCCATGAATTATTATTATTATTATCCCATCAATTATTGATTGTAATAAAAATTAAAAGCTATGCATAAATTTTACAGGAAGAGAAAATAAATATTAAATTTTATGAAAATATTTTATTTCGGGAGAAAATGCGACAAAGCGAAATTTTAATAGAAAAAATAATGAAGTTTATAAACAAACCCGAGTAAAATTTATTATAATTATTTGAAATATTATAAATTAATTAATTAAAAAATGATTAAAAAGTACAAATTAATTTTTTACTGTCCTTCAAAATTTTAATTACTAAATTTCAATGATCCACAAATGTACAAAATACTTTTTATTAAACATATTTTCAGAAATTACTGATTGTAAAAAATAAAAATAAAATAAAAATTAGAAACTTGAATTTTGTATTTAAAAACCTCAGGATTATTTTTATCATAGTCATTCAAAATTATTATTAAAGAAATTTTAATTTAAAGAACTGAATCAATTTCATTCATTTGAACATAAATTTCATTTTATTTTCTTCAAAATTTTTGAATTTTGTGTATAAAAATTTCACTTTGTCGTTTTTTTTCTCTTCGAATTGTAAAACACTTTCAAAAAATTTTATATCTATTTCCCTTCTTCGTATTTTTGAAAACTATCCACATAATTAAATTTTCTGATAGTTTAATCATAATTTTTATATTGCAAAATTATTGCAATAAAAAATTAATTTTGAAAAAGAAATAAATAAATTTTGTTCATTTATGAACGTTCGGAACTTTATGATCCTAAAAAATTTATTTGAATTATGAAATAAAAATTATCTTGGGCAAAGAAATATTTATCTGGTTCAAGAAAACATTTATTTGATTCCAGTAAAGAATTATTTGATTCAAGTAAATAATTCCATGATAATAGACCATTAATCAGTTATTCTATGAAATCAATTTTTTTTCAGTGTGTTTATTAAAAAAATTAACTCTAAAAATTAAAAATAGTAACAAAAATTATTTAAATTTAACAAAAATTTATTAAAAAAAATTAATTCTAAAAATTAAAAATAGTAACAAAAATTATTTAAATTTAACAAAAATTTATTAAAAAAATTAATTCTAAAAATTAAAAATAGTAACAAAAATATCCACGTTATCTTGAATGTTTTAAACTTTGGGGATATTTACAAAATTTTTTTCGTTTTTGCATTATTTTAGATTTAATATTGAATTTTGAATATTAATTTTTTTTTATTAGTTTCAATTTAAATTTAAATTTAAAAAACGGTATATTAATAAATAAACTGTACAATATTTAAGTGTTTGAAATTTGAAAATAAAACCCCAAAAAAAAGATGAGTTATTTAAAAAAAAAAAATTAAGTATTTAAAATTAGGCTGATTAAAAATAGATTTTCTGATAAACCGAGGAATAACAATGTAAGGAATAAATAATTATGTTGAACGAAATACTTTTTGTGTTTCAATACTTTTTAGAAAAATGACGAAACTGCAATGAAAAATATTTTAAATTAACATTCATTGAACTAGAAAAAATTAATTTTCCAAACTATAAAAAAAACAAAATTTTTCTCAAAAAATTAATAATTAAAAAATAATAAAAATGCTCATTTTAATATTTGAATTGAAATAAACATTTTTTTTTGCAACAAACGAGCCTTTCAATGTTTATTTTAAAGTAAATAAAAATCAATTATTTTAATATTAAAAATTTTAATTTATAACAATTTATTCTAAATTTCGAATTAGTTACAATTGTAAATTATTAATTACAAAATTGTATTCTAATTAAAATTTATTCTAAATTTTGAATTAGTTTAAAAATTAAAATTGTAAATTGTAAATTATTAATTATTAATTATTAATCATTAATTATTAATTATTAAATATTAATTATTAATTATAAAATTGTATTCTAATTACAATTTATTCTAAATTTTAAATAAGTTTATTTTAATAAGTTTAATAATTGTAAATTATTAATGTAAATTTATTTATTCAAAATTATTAATTATTAAATTGTATATAAATTAACTGCAGTTGTAATTAGTTGAAAAGTATAAAAATAAGTATAACATGTATGTACATAAATTTGCAATCTGAAATTACGAAATGTAGTTCAAAAAATATAAATTGACGAATTATTCAGACATATATTTTTTTTTAATTTTCGTGCGTGATAATAGCTACAAAAATAATGAAGTGAAATTCTTAACGTTGTATCATTGAAGCTATATATTACACTGTGAGGAAAATGATTAAGAGAAAATAATTAGGCGTAGAAAGCAATTGCAAGTTTCGTGAGAGACAAGAAATAATTAATTATTGTAAATCGTAACGGACTAAATACATCAATCCCATTGAACTACATTTATCAATTTTCAGTTTCGTGCAGAAAGCAACGCGCGCAGTTAAAGCAAAAATATTACAGATACTGCAATAATAAATTCAAATCATTATTACAAATCGTTTTTAACCGAAAATATAAATTTATAACTGAATTTAATTAATTTAATTAATTTTATCAATTTAATTACTTTAATTAATTTAATTAATTTAACAAATTTAAACAAAGTGAATAAACAAACAAAAAAAAGTAAAAATGGAAAATTTTTAAGTCGTTTCTTTTATATTTACTTTTCTGTATTCTTCCAATATTTTCAAGTTCCTAAAATTCTCAACTATAAAATAAACGAAATTTATTTATTTCCTCTTCAAATTAAAAATTACAGTAAATATTCCTTCAAGTATTAAAAATAAATTACAAAGTTTCAAAAAGTTTACTTAAATAAACTTTTTAGTATAGTCAGTAATTTTTATCAAAATATTTTTGGAATGAAAAAATATTTCTTTTATTTGAATGTTCAGAATTTTTTAATTATATGATTTTTAATAAAAAAAAAAAAAATGAAAATACAATAAATTCTTAAAAATTTTTAGAGTAAGAAATATTTCATTTATTTCAACGTTGAGAAATTTTGAAATATATTATTTTTAATAAAGAATAAAAAGAGTGAAAAAAATGTCAATAACGTTCAGAAATTTTGAAAGTATAATTTTTAATAAAAAATAAATTAATAAAAATATTTAGAGTGAAGAAATGTTTCGTTTATTTGAACGGTGAGAAATTTTAAAATATACCTACAATTTTTAAAAAAGAATTTTTTAATAAAAAATAAAAATAAAATTTAAAATTAAGACATGAAAATATAATTTGTCCTGAAATAATATGGATTGATTATACACGAGTTTGTCGCGCACTTTCTTAATTTTTGAGTGGTACTTTTCCAATTTATGAATCTCTCCGGCTCTGCTATATTTGGAACGCAAAAATAAAATAAAAAAAATATGTCAAGACAGATGTGAAACTTGAAGGAAGAATTCTAAACATAGTTTGTAATAATATTTTATATATATGTCAACTGGGAAAATTTCGAGTTTGTAAATGTCTGTTTTTTAGAGGGAAATTTGAATTTTGTGGATATTTGTAACTGTATAATAATTGAGATCTCACGGAAATTTTATGCGATGCTGCGGTGTGATATAGCGTGAAATGCAGCAGTATAGTATAGTAGATCTGGAATTCACTCGGGAATTTATACACTACAAGATTAAAAGCATTCCACTTATAGAATGAAAATAGACAAGTGTCACTCTTTATATAATTTCTTGCAATTCATTTGTTTGCTTTTTTTACTATAAGAGAAAAAGTAAATTTTACTTACGTGTAAATACATTTTACTTATTTTAATGAATTTTGGTGGTAAAATTAAATTTTACTAGTATCATAATAAATTTTGGCTGGTAGAAATAATTTCATCGGTAAAATAGTAATTTTAGTAGTGGAAATAAATTTCAGCAGCAAAAAAGTAATTTTAGTAGTAGAAATAAATTTTAACAATAAAAAAGTAATTTTACTAGTAGAAATAAATTTCAACTGTAAAAAAAGTAATTTTACTAGTAGATATAAATTTCAGCTGTAAAAAAGTAATTTACTAGTAGAAATAAATTTTAGCTTTAAAAAAAGTAATTTTACTAGTAGAAATAAATTCCAGTTGTAAAAAAAATAATTTATTTTACTAGTAAAAATACATTTTTCTAGTGAAAATAAGTTTCAGTAGTAATAATCAATTTTGCTAATAAAAATAAAGTTTACTAGTAAAAATAAATTTCAGCTATAAAAAAAATAATTTTACTAGTAAAAATACATTTTTCTAGTAGCAAATGATTTTGCTAGTGAAAATATAGATTTTTCTAGTGAAAATAAGTTTCAGTGGTAATAATCAATTTTGCTAATAAAAATAAAGTTTAGTAGTAGAAATAAATTTCAGCTATAAAGAAAAGTAATCTTACTAGTAGAAATACATTTTTCTAGTAAAAAAAAATGTTGCTAGTGAATATATAGATTTTTCTAGCGAAAATAAGTTTCAGTAGTAATAAAAAATTTTGCTAATAAAAATAAATTTCTCTAGTAAAAAAAATTCTTTTTATAATACAAAATTTTGCTGGTAAAAATACATTTTTCTAGTAACAATAAATATTAGTGGTAAAAATAAATTCGTAAAAAGTAATTTCAGTAATGAAAATAAATTCGTAAAGAGTAATTTCAGTAATGAAAATAAATTTTGCTAGTAAAAATATACTCTTTTAGTAACAAAAAATTCTGCTAGTAAAAATTAAATTTCGTTAGTCAAAATAGATTCTTCTTGGTAAAAATAAATGCTGATAGTAAAAAAATTGTTTTAGTGACAAAAAAATGTTGCTGGTAAAAATAGATTTTTCTAGTAAAAATTAAATTTTGTTAGTCAAAATATATTTTTTTCTTTTATAAAAATAAACGCTGATAGTAAAAATAAATTTTTCTAGTAACAAAATATTTTGATAGTAAAAAAACGTTAATCTATAGTAAGAAAAAACTTTCTCAGTAATAATAAAAAATTTTGCTAGTAAAAATAGATATTTAGTAAAAATTAAATTTCAGTGGTAAAATTTAGTACAGTGGTAAAAATAAAGTCAAAAATTTTCTGGTAAAAATAGATTTTTCTAGTAAAAATAAATTTCAGTGGTAAAAATAAATTTGTAAAAAGAAATTTCAGTAGTGAAAATAAAGTTTACTAGTAAAAATAAACTCTTTTAGTAATAAAAAATTCTGCTAGTAAAAATTAAATTTTGTTAGTCAAAATAGATTTTTTTTTGATAAAAATAAATGCTGATAGTAAAAATAAATTTTTCTAGTAATAAAATATTTTGGTAGTAAAAATACGTTTTTCTAGTAAGAAAAAATGTATTAGTAATAATAAAAAATTTTCCCAGTAAAAATAGATTTTCCATAGTAAAATTAAATTTCAGTGGTAAAATTTAGTTCAGTGGTAAGTCAAAAATTTCCTGGTAAAAATAGATTTTTCTAGTAAAAATAAATTTCAGTGGTAAAAATAAATTCGTAAAAAGTAATTTCAGTAGTGAAAATAAATTTTGCTAGTAAAAATAAACTCTTTTAGTAACAAAAAATTCTGCTAGTAAATATCAAAATAGATTTTTTTTTGATAAAAATAAATGCTGATAGTAAAAATAAATTTTTCTTGTAACAAAAAATGTTGATAGTAGTAATATGTTTTTCTAGTAAGAAAAAACTTTATTATAGTAATAATAAAAAATTTTGCTAGTAAAAATAGATTTTTCTGTAGTAAAATTAAATTTCAATGGTAAAATTAAGTTCAGTAGTAAAAATATACAAAAGTAATACTAAATTTTTTTGGTAAAAATAAATTTTTTTAGTACCAAAAATGTTTGCTAGTAAAAATATATTTCTGTAGTAAAAATAAATTTTGCTAGAAAAATAGATTTTTCTGGTAAAAATAAATTTTTTTTGTAACAAAAAATTTTGCTATAAATTAATTTCAATAGTTAAAAAGTTTAAATAAATTTTATTGGTAAAAATAAATTTCAGTACTAAAAATAAAGTCTTCTATTAAAAATAGAGTTTACATTAAATATTAAATCTCGCTAATAAAAATTGATAAATATTTCTTCTTTAAATTTATAACTGTATTGTATACTTCTTGTGTATATTTTATTATATACTTTGCACACATTTTGTATACCGTTATATATAATACGTTATATACTATATAGTAAATCTTATTTTTTCCACAAAATTTATAGTATACAGTTTACTTGTACATGACATAAAGAATTTTTTTTTAAATTACTAAACTTATTTTGCACTTTAAAAAAAAGAGACACTTTCGATTTTTCTTTGACTAAATTTAAAAAGTTGTGCGAAAATTCCGATGGGCTTTATTGCTGTTGAGCAATATTGACACATTTTTTATTGGAGATTTAATTAACTCCAAGGACATTTTGTCATTTGGCGCCATTTATTTCCTAATGAGAGAGTTTCTTAATTGAAGAACAAAAATGTTTGCAGGGTATTTAAAAAAAAAGGAAATTTAGTTTTTAAATCACAAAAAATAATTTTGTTCTATTAATTTTAAGTAAATTTAATTTTCATTTTAATTATATTAGAATAATCGTATATCATAGAAGTATGATAATTGTTATTAAACTAATGCGTGATTTTAGTAAACTTTGGAATTTTTTTTTTTTAATTGTGCAACTGTACGTTTTTCTTTTTAATTTTTCGAAAAAATTTGCCAAATGAAATTAATCTTGAAAGAATGTTGCAAAATAAATATTGACCTCCTGTAACGCAAGTTTAATTATAATTATTTTGTTATCATACAAACGACAAAGTGTGTGCATGCTAACAAACTTTTTTTATCATTTATGTAAGAGATAAGCCTCATTATAGTGGACTACAAATAGAAACAAAAATATTTTTAACTTGAAAATGCTAGTTCGCTTGTTTAAATTGTTAAGAAAACGCACTTTCTTTTCTTTTAAATTTTATTGTAAGAAAAATAAAGGAAAGGATAAAAATAACACATTAGAATAAAAAAGTGACTTTAAAAACACGGTGTTATTTTTTAAAATAATATTTAATTTTCCGGAAAAATTCAAAACAATTCAATTATTCTTACAATTTCTGAAAAATTGCATTGCTTGATATATTTTGTCAAATTTTGTTTATGAACTTGAATTTAAAGTAATTAAACGTTATTTAATAATTAAAAGGTAAACTAGTAAATTACAGATTACAGTAACAATTGAATTGATAGGAGAGAACATTGAACCTTAAAGATGGACATTTAAGGGAGGAAGTCTTTCTTAGGTCGGCTGATACAGTCATAACCGGTTTGTGCCAAAAACGGCACACTCGACTCTATAAAGGGTTCAGAGTATCGACCAACTCAAGTTTTATGTACACCTTCTATAAGAAAACAAGTGGTCAAGAAACGTTTCAATATCGCAAATTTCCACAGTGACCGTATTTTTTTTTCTCTTTATTTTCCTCCTTCATATTACACAATGATGCCAATCATTCGAATTCGAGCAAATTATGGTAATTTTTACAAAACAATCATTCATCAATGGAAATTATTCGTGAAACGAATTTTTTGTCTCACAATTTCTATAATTTAAAATTTTTCGAAATTGAAATTTTTGAAATGTAGTTAAAATTTTAATAATCCAATCAAATGAATATTTACTTGATTCATGTCAATTTTTTTTTATTTGATTCAATTAGAGTCAAATAAATATTTACTTGAATCGAATAAATATTGCTGCATCATATAAATATTTTACTTAAATTAAATAAATAGTAATTGAATCAAATAAATATTTACTTGAATCAAATGAATATTTAATTGAATTGAATAAATATTGTTGAATCATATAAATATTTACTTAAATCAAATAAATTGTAATTGAATTAAATAAACATTATATCTTCTTGAAATCTAATTTCACTTAAATATTTCAAAATAAATTCAATTTTTAAAGAATTGCGCTTACAATTTTCATAAGTAGATGAACTTCAAAAGATTTTGATTTAAAATTTTGTAAAATTTCAATTTTAAATGAATTGAATTAGAAATATAAGGAAACTTAGATTTAAAAAGAAAATTTTAAAGTAAAATTCTTCTGAAATTAGTTCAATTTTTTAATATATATATTTAACTAGTTTTATTAACAAAAATGATTGTAGAAATTAAATTATTTTCAAAAGTATAGTAAAATTCTTCTCAGAAATTCAATTATTTTCAAAAAATTTTTTTTAAATTCTTGGCAAAATTTTAATTATATTTAAAAAACTTTTCTCAATTCAATGATTTTTAATATCTATTACTTTAATAAAAATTTCTAAAAGAATTCAATTAGTTAAAAAATATTTTAATAAAATTCTACGCAAACATTTCATTATTTTCGTAAATAAGAAACATTTCACGCAGGAATTTAATTATTTACAAATTATTTTCATAAATAATAACCTTTTTTACAGGGATTCAATTATTTTCATAAATAATAAAACTCAATGCTGAATTTCAATTATTTTTAATACAAAATTTTAATAGAATTCCTCGAAAAAAGTTATTATTCTTAAAAAAATTTTTTTTTTTAATTTATCAAAGAAATTTTATTATTTTAATAACCTTTGCTACAATTTATTTATTAGAATTTAAGTATTATTTTCAATACATTTTTAATTAAATTTCTTTAAAAAATAAAATCATTTCCAAAAATTTTAATGAAATTCTTTGCGTAACAATTCAATTTTTTCAAAATAATTTTAATAAAATAAATTTTTCGCAGAAATCCAATTATGTTTAGAAATCCATAAAAATTCTCGTCAAAAATTCAATTATCTTTATAAATAATATTATTTTTCTAAGAAATTCAATTATTTTCAAAACTTTTAATAAAATTCTTTGCAGAATTTCAATTATTTTTAATACAATTTTCATTAAATTTCAGAAATTTAATTATTTTCAAAATTCTTATCAGAAAATTCAATTATGTTCAAAATTTACAAAAAAAATCTCGACAAAATCCCAATTAATTATCTTTATAAATAAAAAAATTCTTCTCCAAAATTCAATTATTTAAAAATTAAAAACAATTTTAATAAAATTGTACGCAAACATTTAATTATTGTCACAAATAATAAAAATTTCACAAGAATTCAAATATTTACAAATTTTTATAAGTTTCTTCTCAATAATTCAATTATTTAAAAATTTATTGATAAAATTCTTTATGAAAATTCAATTTTAAGAAACATTCAATTGTTTAATAAAATATTTATTTTTATAGTTAAGTAATTTAATTCTCGTAGAATTTTCTAATAAATAGGATTGATTTAAAATTGAATTTCAATTTAAAATCTTTGAAAATTTGAACTTTTCATACTTTTAATTAAGAATTGTATAGAATTTTTCTCAATATAAGTTTAATTGAATTTTTTTTAATTATTTGAAGTTTTCAATTTCTAATATATTTAATTGATTGAAGAATATCAGAATAATCGAAATTTCGTAAAATTAAATTGTAAACAAAAGAATTTCAAAATTCACAAAGAACTCTTTCAAAAATTATTTTTTAAAAATTGACTTAAAGAAGAATTTTATTTGAAAATTCTAGAAAAAAATGAATAATCGTAATGATGAAAATAATTTTTAAAAAAGTTACAGTAACAAAGTAGCAAGTTTTAATATTATTAAATAAAACATGAAGAAAGCGATTGATATCTTCATGTTTTTAATAATATTCTTATTTTATTGAATTTAAAATTTTTGATAATATTAATTTAATATTTTATCAAAATATGATAAGTTATTGATGTTTTGGAATAATTTTCGTTTTAAAAACCTGGTAAAATTCCGTTTTTTAACCTGGAAAATCGGGAAAAGTCAGGAAATTTGAAAAGAGCAAAAGTGTGGCATCCTGTTACTTGAATCAAGTAAATATTTATCTACATTAAATACATTGTAATTGAATTAAATAAATATTTACTTGAATCCAATGAATATTGATGATTCGAATAAATATATTTACTTGAATCAAGTAAATATTTACCTAAATGAAATAAATTGTAATTGAATTAAATAAATATTTACTTAAATCGAATAAATATTGATGATTCGAATAAATATTTACTTGAATCAAGTAAATATGTACTTGAATCGAATAAATATTTACCTAAATCAAATAAATTCTAATTGAACAAAAAATTTCACTCTTTGAGTCAAATACAATTTAATTGACTTAAATAAAACTTATTGCTTGCAAATAAAATTTTTATTTGTGCCGCAAATAATAATAATAATAATAATAATAATAATAATTTATTTGAATCAATAATTTTTCTTTTTATTCTACATATTTAAAATAGAAGTATTTTATATCTTTAAATTTAGCACTCATGTGTTTTTCGATTCAAAAGAGTGTGGAAATGACCTAGTTTTGTTTTTTGTTCACATTTTTTTCCAGAACAATTGTTGGATGCAAACCTCGAGGCTAGTTTCGGTGAAAATTGCAATGCAAACGAGCCAGTGACGACACACGAAAATGGAACGGATATTCTTCAGGAGGGAACTTTTAGTCCCTTCAGTGGAAGTTTAGAGGACTTAGTGAATACCTTCGACGAGAAAATCACTTCCTGTTTCCGCGATTATGGAACCGATGTCGAGTCCCTGGCGCCAGTACAAGTTCGAACACAAGAAGAAATTATGAACGAATGCCAGTAAGTTTTTATTTCAATTTTCTTCTATATATTAATTACTGGGACGAAATAATTTATTTTTCGTATAAATTTCATTTATTTTTATGTAAATATAAAAAAATCATTTTTCATACAAATGCAAACTTTTGTTTTTTATACAAATTTATTTTTACACAGAGGAAAAATTTATTTTTCATAACGCGGTGCAAAAAAGGGCACTTTTTTGCACCTTGTTATGAAAAATATCGTTCGTAACTAGTGCTAGCAGTTGCCAATTTTTGAACGAGCACTTTTTTTTGAACAAACTGTAGGCGAAGCTTCGCTTCGCCTACAGTTTGTTCAAAAAAAAGTGCTCCTTCAAAAATTGACAACTTCTCGCACTCGTTACGAAATATACTATTTTCATACAATTGAAACATATTTTTTTGGTTCATATTTAAAGAAATAATTTGATATACTTATTCAAGAAAACTATAATTGAGTGTAACGATATTTATAAAATTATCCTTAGAAAATCTAATGAAGTTTATGTGTCAAATTGACCCAGAGTGGCAATGGCGTGACAAAAAATAATTGTGTCATCGAAATAGATTGAATAAAATTGAAATTCAGAGCTAGGCGAAAAACAAAATTTATTATGGGAAAGGAGAAATTGTTTACGCTCTAGTCGATAGTGATAAAATGTGATGGAAATAAAATCCCATTAGGTACAACAGCGATCATTTTAATCGTTTAATGATTTAAGAGGTTGTCGTTGGTGTCATCGATTTTCTACTTTCTACCCCCTTTGTTAATGTCGGACAACTGGAAAACAAGTGATTCACTGAGCTTTCAAGTGTGTATATAGCTGTCCCTATTTACTCGTTTCTTATACTTATCCTCATCGTCAATCCAATCCCGTTTTGTGTATTATCTTCTTCAAAAGTGTGTCACGTTAATTTCATTTTTCATCTTTGCTTTTCATTTCAAATTATACATTTCACTCTTTTCGTTATAGTCTTGTCAATTATTTCATTATTATTGACACGTCTTATTTTCGAAAAATGAAAATGTAAAAGTAGTATAGAAAGAAAAAAAATCTCTCTACTTTTGCAGATGTAATTTTTATATTTCAAAATATGAGAGGTAAAATTCCATGCATTTACTCTCTAAATCTAAATTATTGAAAAGACGTCCACTAATTTCTGGGGAAAAAATTAATCAGGGTTGCAACAAAAATTTAATTTTGTTTTTCTCTAATTTGATAGAGAAAAGACGAAAAGTTCGTAAATTGTATGATATAATTTGGAGAATTTTAGAGAATAATTACAAATGATTGCGCAGAAATTCAATTATTTTCAAAAGTAATAAAATTCTCCGAAATTCAATTATTTTCAAAAATTTTAATAAAATTCTTGCCAAAATTTCAATTATTTTTAAAAATTTAATAAAATTGTCTAAAAGAATTCAATTATTTAAAACAAATTTAATAAAATTCTACGCAAACCTTTAATTATTGTCATAAATAATTTTTACATGGATTTAATTATTTTCGTAAATAATAAAATTCTTTTTATAAATTCAATTATTTCTTTATGAGACTTTTATAAACATTTTTTGAAAAATAATTGAATTCTTTCCATAATTTTATTACAATTTTCGAAAATAATTGAATTCTTTGGAGAAATTTTATACAAAATCCTACTGAAAATAATTGAATTGTTTGGAAAAATTTATTTGAATTTTTCGAAAACAATGAAGTTTTTTGATAATTTTTATTTATAAAGTTTTGAAAGGAATTGAATTTTATGAAGAATTTTTTTTAAGTTTTTAAAAAAATCTTGTCCATTAATAATTGTAATTAATAATTATATAATATAATTATTATTAAAATTTAAAATTAAAATTAAAATTAAAAAATAAAATTTAATAATATTATTATTAAATTTTATTAAAATTATTGATTGAGAATAAAAATTCTTTTAAACAATTTTTTTTTGTTTTTGCAAATAATTAAATTTTTTTGAAGAATTTCGTTAAATTTCTTGAAAATAATAGTTTTTTAAAAAATTTTACTTGAAAAATTTTGAAAATAATTGAAATTTACAAAGAATTTTATTAAAACTTTTGAGAATAATTGAGTTTTTCCGAAAAAATGTATTATAATTATTTTTAAAAATAGGTAATTTTACGAGTTCGATAAATTCTATTAAAATTTTATTGAAAATAATTGAATTCCTCAGAAGAATTTTATTATTTATAAAAATAATTGAATTCTTGAGAAAAATTTTATAAAACTTTTATGTAATAATTGAATTTCTTCTTAAAATGTTATAAAAAAAATTTAAATGTATGTAATTATTTTTTCAAAATTTTATCAAAATTCGACAAGAGAATTCAATTATATTTAAAAACTTGTTGATAAAATTCTTTAGAAGAACTAAATTTTAAGAAACATTCAATAAATTATTTATTTTTGCATTTAAACAATTGAATTCTCGTAGAATTTTCTGATAAATATTAATTTAAAAATAAATTTCAGTTAAAATTTCAGATTATAAAATTGAATATTAAAAACATTATACCTATGTAATGAGAATTTTTTAAAATAAATGAATTTTAAAAAGGTTTCAAATTAAAATCTTTAAAAATCTGTATTTTTCATACTTTTAACTAACAATTCTGTGGAATTAATTTTTTGAGAAAATTTAACTGAATTTTTTTGAAATTATTTGAACTTTTTATTTTCTAATATATATTTAATTGAAGAATTTTCATAAATCATAAACATTTCCCAGAAATACAATTATTTACAAATTTTTTATAAATTTCTTCGCAATAATTTAATTACTTTCATAAATAATAAAACTCATCGCAGAATTTCAATTATTTTTAATACAATTCTTAAAAATTTTATTAAAATTCGTCAAAGGAATTCAATTATTAAAAAATTGTTGTTAAAATTCTTTATGAGAATTTAATTTTAAGAAAGATTAAATTCTTGAATAAATTATTGTATAATTTTAATTTAATTTAGTTTAATTTAATTTAATTTTATTTAATTTTATTTAATAATTGAATATTAAAATTATTATATAGGAATTTTGGAAAATAATTGAATTTTGAAAAAGTTTGGAATTAAAATTTTTCAAAATCTGATTTTTTTCATACTTTTAACTAATATTTTTGTTGAATTAATTGTTTTGAAAAAGTGTAATTGGATTTTTTTAAAAAATTATTTGAAGTTTTTTTATTTTCTAATAATTACGAATTTAATTATTGAAGTATTTTCGAATAATTGAAATTTCGTAAAATTGAATTGTAAACAAATGGATTTGAAAATTCTCTATATGAACTTTTTTTACAAATGAATATAAATAATTGATGTAAAGAAGAATTCTAGTTAAAAATTCTATAATATAATAATTGAATTGAAATAATGAAAATAATTCTTTAGGTTCAGGAAAAAAGGGAAATTTTTTTTTTCTGGAAATCAGGAAAAAGTCAGGGAAAAACAAAACTAAATTTTTGTGGCAACTCTGACCTAACTTGACAGAATATCTGTCGATTATAATTTTATAATTACTTGAAAATTGCTTGAAAATTACTTGAATATTTTTCAGCTGCAAAAATAATTTTTGAGAGCACATGAAATTTTATACTCCGAGTACCTATATAGGAAATATATCCGGAGAAATGGTTGTGTGAAAATCTTTGTCTTCATTCTATGAAAAGACAACTTTCTCCAATTTCCGTTTTTTTTTTTCTTCAAGAATAGGGGCGTATTGTGTGTGTATATACCTTGACATGATTGAGGGTTAGTATGACTTCTCTTCTACCTGAGGGAGTCAATGGCTCGCAAAGAAAGTGAGAAAAAAGGAAGGGAGGGTGCGTCTTCGTTACGAGGGATTCTCTCAAGTTCATCGTGTTCCTTTTGAAAATCTAAAGTGTCGAAGATGATGTAATGGGCTTTCGTTTGACAATTGATCAATTTCATGCATGGATCATCCCTTTTGTATATAGAGAATACACAAAAGCAAACTTACATATATATATGTCCATAACTTATATTATGTATACCTACATGGTGCCGATGCACTTGAGCTGTTGTGCTCATAAAAACACACACCTCGGGCTAGATTACTGGTTATTAGCCGTAAAGTGCTCCACACGTATTACATAATCTTATCGTTCGCACTTCCTTTTCAAGAGCTTGAGTCCATTTTATATTGAGAGAAAGCTACAAACATCGCAAAAACACATATATTTATATCGGAAGAGTAGCCTACTGAAAACAGCGAGAGCGACACACTTTTTTTCAGATCTCTCGCGCATACTTTTTTCTTTTAATTTTCATGCTTATTAAAATTCGGCAGAAATTATTTTTTTCATTCTGTTCTCTAAATTTGAATTAGTTAAAAATAATTAATTTGATAGTGAAAAATCAGTCACTGATTCAAATATAGTATGTAAATAAATTTAAAAAATGAGAATGTAAAAATGGTAAAGAATTTAAAGCAAAATAGTAAAATAAAAAGCATAAGATGCCAAATTTCAACTACAAAGTAAAATGACATGTTTGCCTGAATAGAAGAAGATGACAAAAAATATATATGAAAAGTACTTTAGGCATTTTATTTCTGTCTGAGATTTCGAGTTTTTGGCAAAAGGCCGCTGGACATTGAGCGAGGCATCTTTAAACTTTAAAGTGTACAGAGAGAGAGAGGGAGATGACGTTTGAGTCAGTTGCTGACATTCTGAAGACATTTTCAAATCTAGGCCTTAGATCGTTGACAAAATGTCATCAATCTTCTAAAATTAGAGATTATTTATAACATTTTTTGTCAATTTTTATGAAACTGAAATTAGCGACTTTTACGTCAATGCATTCTTGCGACACAAAAATATAAGAAGATTTTTATTTGCTTTAACAAAAATTATTGTAAACTAATACAATAATAGGTAAAATGATTTATTATTAATTTAATTGAATACGTTAAACAAATCTTTTCCGTTGATTGATCAACATTGTGCTTTGTGCACAGAAAGAAAAAAATTGTTATAATACAGAACTAACATGTTTATTTGCTTGTTACAAAATTTGTTGTCCCTTGAAAAGATTTATTGTCAATAGAAAAAATCTGATGAAATAAGGAGTTGGATATAAATTTATTAGTTCTGTATTAACAATTTTTGGTTTTTTTTTTGTTTCTTGAAAATATGTATTTTGTTAATAAATCTGTATTGTTGGGAGCATAGAAAATAAATTTGTTAGATATTAACAATTTTATTGACAGAAGATCAAAAGTAGCTATGCTTTAATTTTTCTCCGTGAGAACTTCAATATCGTATTAACTATTAAATATTCGTTAAAAGCATTGTTCCACCAAAAGTATAAAGAAATTTTGGAGAAAATTTATTTTTCCCATACATGCGCTTTCTTTGTAATCTCTTGATTTATGAAAATTTTTGATATCTGTTTTAAAATACTACACACATATTTAATATATGATAATAAAAAGTAGTGGGCACTGAATTGCGAAAAGTAATGTTAAATCCATTTATCAAGATTAGGGTCACATGTTTTGGATACAAATGTCTCTGGGGCTTTAGGGATTTGAATACATTCACATTCCTTATTGTAACAATCTGACAATTCACAAAATATGTTTCGAAAATAAAAAATAGTATCCGTTAAATTGTCATTTGATAGTCTCGAGCAAAAAATCAATCCCATGATTATCTGAACAAAATAATTTTTAATTTCAACCAACAAAATTTTATTTAAACCATCAGAATCAGTAATTTTTATGTTTGAAGCAAATATATGAGTAGAAATAAAGAATATTTTTTTACTCCATATTTATTGCGGAGAATAAAAGTAATCGATTTTATTGCAAATCGGATAAATTTTCATTTCAGTGAGTTTGGTATTTTGACGGTACAGTCAAAATTTATTAAGAGCAATGTAAATTAATTTGATTTATGGTTGGCAATATAAAATCATAAAGTAAACGGGAGAGAATGATTGATAATCGAGACTTAAAGAACTTGGTAATTATATAGTATGGAAAGCCATAGAGAATTACGCGTCAAAACACAGGAAGAGTAGATGTAATGTAGGCTGAATCAAGGATGCACCATGAAATTAACGCTTGACTGAGAAATCACTCAACGAGACTTTGAAATGATATACGTATGTATGTACATACTTTGAACGTTAATGTATGTTATTAATATTGTGCATTTACTAATAATAAATGCGCAAAAGAAATATTTATTTATTCATTTTTTGCCGAAATGTTCACTTCTTTTTTTTCTGCTTCTTCTTCCATTTCTTCTTTTTTCCTCTTGTTTTTTCTTTGACCGAATATTTTTTTATCGGAAATCTGTATTTTAATTAATATTTTCTTCCTATTAATATTTTAAATTTTAATTAAAGTATACTTTTTCCTTCGTTTGCAATTTTCAGTTATCACTGTCAAGACACAATTTTTTTTTTAAATGAAGAAGAAGAAAAATGACCGATTTTGCATAAAAATATTATTGTTAATAAAATTTGAATTTGAGAAAGAAATATATAAATTTTGATCATATTTGAATGTTCAGAAATTTAGGAAGATTTAAAATTCGCAATCCTAAAATCAAAGTAATGAGGAAAATAAGAAAAGTATCATTTTTGAAATTTAAAATTTATCGAACGGTTTATAATAAACGAAGATAAAATTAAAAAAATAATAATTTAAAAATTGAAGAATAATACAGAAAAGAATCATTTTCGAGATTTAAAAATTGGGGTAATGGTAAATAAGGAATGAAAAGAAATTGAAAAATTGAAGTAATATATAGAAGAGAATCATTTTCGAAATTCAAAAAAAAAGACCTGATGGTAAATAATGAATGAAGGGTAAAAAATTGAAGAAAAGATAAGAAAGAAAAAACAGAAAAGATAATTATTTTCAAAATCTAAAATTGAGCCAAGGGTCTCAAATAATAAAAGGAAAATAAATTTAAAAATTCTTTAAATTGAAGAAATGCGAAAAATAAGAAAATTCTCATTTTCGAAATTCGCAAAAATCAAAATTTATATCTAATGGCATAAATAATGAAAGAAGAGAAATTAAAAATTTCACTGCGCTTTAAAATTGTGACTTATGGACAGGTGAAGTGATCATTAAACCGTGAAATTATAACTTTTGTATTCAGTGTGCATCTGCACACAATGCAATTATTATAGCTCTCGACAGTCAAATTTCAATCTTGTTAAGCACTCCTACACACTGGAAAGAAAGTGGTTTTTAATAAGAATCTCCCTCTTTATTTTTCACAATTTTTCCCTCCTCGCCTGTAATTTCTTTTCTTTACTCTTCGAGAATTTTTAAACGAAAACCCTCGTTCTGAAATAATAATTGATTTCATTTTAATCAAGTGGAACGAATCTGCAATCGAATCAATTGATAGACTTGTGTAATTTTTTTCAATCACAAGGCACAGGGAAGTTAGGTTCTTTTTATAACTTTTTTTTATATTAGATGAAAATTGGAGAATTATAATTATAGAATAAAAAGTCAAATAAGAGCAGATTCGTTTAGTAATTAAATAATAAGGATTGTTTCAATTTTTTGTAAAAAAAATTCATTTAATTTTTTTGGTGAAAAGAAATTGAAATGGTAACTTAGAATAATAATTCAAAATAACAATTTTCCAATTTTAATTAAATTTAATTAAATTTCCTATAAAATAAGCAGTTTTTCACAATTTTAATTAATTTTACTATCTGCTGTCCAATTAGTAGTTTTCTACTATTTAAACAATTTAGATTCGATTTCAAATAAAATAGTAAAGTATTTTATTAATTTTCAATAGAAAACTATTAATTTTACACCAAAAAGAAATTAAAATAGTAAAATTAAAATAATATTATGAAATATTAGTTTTACAATTTTTCTTCTAAGAAATTCAATTATTTTGAAAAATTTTAATAAAATTCTTGGCACAATTTCAAATATTTTAAAAAATTTCTCTAAATTCAAGGATTTTCGATATTTACTATTTTTTATAAAATTTTCCAAAAGAATTCAATTATTTAAAAAAAAATTTATAAAATTCTACACAAACATTTAATTGTTTTCATAAAATAATACAAATTTAACAGGAATTCAATTATTTACAAATTTTTTTCTAAATTTCTTCACAACAATTCAATTATTCTTTTTAGGAATTTAATTATTTTCATAAATAATAGAACTCATTGCTGAATTTCAATTATTTTTAACATAATTTTAAGCGAATTCCTAGAAAAAAGTAATTATTCTTAAAATTCTTTTTCAAATTCGTCAAGTGAATTTAATTATTTAAAAATGTTGTTAATAAAATTCTTTATGATAATTGAATTTTAAGAAAGATTCAATTATTCATTAATTTTTAGAAATAATTGAATTTTAAAAATGTTTCAAATTAAAATCTTTGAAAATCTGAATTTTTCATATATTTAACTAACAATTCTATGGAAATAATTTTTTTGTGAAAGTATAATTGAAGATTTTTTTTTAAAGTATTTCAAGTTTTTTTTTGTAATACATATTTAATTCAAGAATTTTTTGAATAATTGAAATTTTGTTAATTTGAATTGTAAACAAATGAATTTAAAAATTCTCAAAGAACTTTTACAAAAATTATTAAAAACAATGCTTATAGAGAAGAATTTTATTTTAAAACACGAAAAAAAATTTTATTTTGAAAAAATTACATAAATTATTGCAAAAATTCAATTATTTTCAAGAGAAATAATATTCTTCGCAAAAATTAAATATTATTCAAGAATAATAAAATTCTTGTTCGGGATTTAATTATTTTCACAAATAATAAAATTCATCGCAGATTTTCAATTATTTTTAATACAATTTTAATCAAATTTCTAGAAAAATGTAATTACTCTAAAAAATTTTATTAAAATTGGTCGAAAGAATTCAATTATTTCTAGAAACTGTAAAAAAATTCTTCTCACAAATTCAATTATTTCCATAAATAGCAAAATTCTTCAGATTTACTTAATTCTTTTGAATATTATTATTAAAAAAAATTCTTCACAAGAATTCAATTATTTTCATTAATTTCTATAAAATTCTTCGCAGAAATTCAATTATGTTTAAAAATATTTTGAAATTCTCCTCAAAATTTCAATTATCTTTATAAATAATTAAATTTTTTTCCACAATTCAATTATTTAAAAATATTTTTGATAAAATTCTTTATGATAATTGAATTTTAAGAAACATTCAATTATTCAGTAAATTATTTCTTTTGGTATTAAAGTAAATGAATTTTTGTAGAATTTTTTATTAAAAATTGATTTAAAAATGTTAATTTTTTATTAATAGAGAATAAAAATTCTTTTAAACAATTTTTTTAGTTTTTATAAAATAATTAAATTTTTTTAAAGAATTTCGTTAAGTTTCTTGAAAATAATGTAGTTTTTCTTTAATTGAAAAATTTTGAAAATAATTGAATTCCTCAGAAGAATTTTATTATTTATAAAAATAATTGAATTCTTGAGAAAATTTTTATCAAAATTATGGAAAAGTTACAAATAATTGCAAAAATTCAATTATTTTCAAGTGTAATAATTTTTTTCGCAAAAATTAAATATTGTTCAATAGTAATAAAATTCTTCTTCAGGATTTAATTATTTTCACAAACAATAAAACTCATCAGAGAATTTCAATTATTTTTAATACAATTTTAATCGAATTTCTCGAAAAATATTATTACTCTATAAAAAATTTTATTAAAATTGGTTGAAAGAATTCAATTATTTGAAAATTTGTTGATAACATTCTTTGTGGGAATTGAATTTTAAGAAACATTCAATTATTCAATAAATTATTTGCTTTTGTATTTAAATAATTGAATTCTAGTAGAATTTTTTATTAAAAATTGATTTAAAAGTGAATTTCAGTTAAAATTTTAAATAATGATTGTATTTTAAAAGCAATATAGCTTGAATTTTTAGAAATAATTGAATTTTGAAATTATTTTTTTTTTTTTTTGAGAAAGTTTAATTGAGAATTTTTTTTTTTAAATTATTTCAAATTTTTATTTTCTTATAAATATTTGAAAAATTTACGATTAATTAAAAATTTTATAAAATTGAATTGTAAACAAATGAATTTGAAAATTCTCAAAGAACTTTTTCAAAAATTATTAAAAATAATGGATTTATAGAAGAATTTTAGTTATACAAATTCTTGTAAATAATAATTGAATTGTAAATGATTTTATCACTCGGTCATCTTTAATAAATTTATAAAACATGAAGAAATCGATTACTTAGTTATCGATATCTTCATGTTTTGTAGTTATGAAAATTTTAATTAATTAATTAAATTATTTGATACAAAATAAATTCTTTTTTCAGTGTAGAGTGTAGTAAAATCTTTACTATTTATTTGTTAAAGAAAACAAATGTAAACATAAAAAATAAATGTACAAAAATTTGAAAACTGTTAAAATTTAAAATTTAAAATTTTTAATTTTAAATTTAAAAAAAAAATTTTTTTAAATTAAAATTTTAAATTTTTTAATTTAAACTGTTTTTATTAATTGTTGTTTCATATTATTATATGAAGAGAATACATTAATATTCATAAATACAATATTATAAATTCGTAAAGGGAAAAAAAAAATCTTTTGATACATCGCGCGTTTGAAACAGCTGTGTGAAGTATGTCTTTATTCTTTCGCAATGAAAAATATTTCTCCCTCTCAAATCGGCGTTACAAATGTCAATTCACGATTGTCGGGGGACTTTAGGTCAAAATTCGTTAAGGAGGTATTTTAATGCATTATATTATGCTTTTACGCGTGCACGTACGTGCTTTTCACTATAGAAGCGATAATCGCTATTTCCCCTCGTGTACAGAAGTTTGGTCTCTATGCGATATAAAATCAATGGACTTTTATGGTTCTTCCTCTCCCCAATAGAACTTGACACTATGTAAGGATAAAAATCCAAATGAACCTTTATAATTTATTTATTATCGTATTACATGTCATCGTTAAATTTTCACAATAAAATTTGTACGCGAATGCTAATATTTTATCCACTTCAAGGAGTTTCAATATCAAATATATATGTCTTTGGTACAAATTTTATATTTTTTCCTGTATTTTATTTGTAAATATTCTTATATATTTTTTCCACTCCACGGACTGTCAATCAAATATTTTTATGGTACATCTTATATTTTATGCACTTCAAGGACTTGCAATCAAATATTTTTATTGAATATCTTATATATTTAAGCTTTAAGGGGATTTTTGACTGCGATGGCATTGAAAGCATATGGTGTTTCTTTTGTATCTCAAGAGGAAGATTGTTCATTGTGAGGAGAAGTAATTTCATTTTCTGTATTAAAATAATTTTCAATTATTTAAATTTTTTTGGTAAATTGAACGTTTTTTCAAAAATTAAAATACTTTTTAGTTAAGAAGCATTAAAATAGTTGTTAATATATAGTAAAGAAAGAAATTGATATTTATTGTAATTGTACTTGAAATAATAATAATAAAAAAATCGAAATTATAAATAATTGGTCGGTAATAATTCAAACAACCAAATCATTCAATGACAATTGACAACAAATTGAAGCTGTAGTTGATAATTTTTATCAAATATAATTTTAGCTATAGTTGGCAATTTACAGCGAATAATTGAAGCTACACAACATATTATATCGAAACCATGACAGTATTGTGATTAAAAAGACCGCAATGTACTGAACCTACATGGAAGTAACCGAATCTAAATCACATATTACAATACCACATATACTGAAGTGATTAAAATTCGAAGAGATTAAAAATCTCCAATAAATCTAAAAATAACAAAAAAAATTAATAAAATTAAAAACAAAAAATAATTTTCTTGAAAGGCTGTAAATTTTCTCGCGTTAGATCAAAACTTATATTCCGCAGTGAACATGTTTTATCTGCCATCTTACAATTGCATATATTCTTTAAGATGTATACATATGCCAAAAGATATACATTGTATATCTACACAAACATAACAAAGCTCATATAAAAGAAGAAAAATGAAAAATAAAAAAATGACAATATTGTACCCAAAGGAAAAGAAGTTTCGTTTTCCAGAACAAATTTACGAGCATACGTGACATTTGAGTACCTATGTTTTTGTTTAAAAAAAAAAAGAGGAAGAAGCAACGGTAAAAAAATATGGTTGAAAATTTTTCTACTATATACAAATATACAATTTATACATGTGTGTATATATCCTTTCGAGACCTTGAAAGTGTTGTGTCTCGTCCCTTGTAAGGAGACTTACCTGGACGACCTGACCTTCTCCCTGAGGGGCCGCAGGTATACACAAGAAACCTATACATATTGTAGGTGGATGAACCTATAGCGTTAACACACGTTATATCCTTTTGCGTTTTCTACAATAATTGCGGAAATCGCAAAATGATTATTATTAATATTATTGTTATTATACAAATTTTAACTTCTAATGGGATTATATAAAAGTCGCACCTAAAGAAGGAAGAACCTAAAGCTAAAGCTAAACCTGAAGCTAAACCTAAAGCTTGAGAAAAAGGACTAAAATTGTGAACCAAGAGGGAAAAGAAGACTTTTATTTGTTAATAATTATAAAGTAATATTTTCAAGTTTATTAAAATTGTATTGAAAATAATTGAATTCCTGAAAAGAATTTTATTGTTTATAAACAATATTTAATTCCTAAAAAGAATTTTATTATTTATGAAAAATAATTTAATTCTTGCGATGAATTTTATTATTTAAAGAAAATTGAATTGTTTCGAAGGATATATTAAAATAATTTTAATAAATCCTTTGAAACAATAATTGAATTCTTTCGCGAAATTTTATTAAAATTTTGTTCCAAATAATTGAATTTTTGCAAAAAAATGTTACTGTTTATAAAAATAATTGAATTCTTCCGAAGAATATTAAGAATTATAATAAAATTTTTGAAAATATAAATAATAATTAACCATGTAATTAATAAGTGGATTCTTTAAATTTTGATTATGAAATTATTCAAAAATTAATGTTTGTTAAAATAAAATAAATGTTTGTTTAAATTGAAAAAATGTTTATTTGATTTAAATAAATATTTGGATCAATTTAATTTTTTTTTAGTTTGAAAAAGGAATTTAGTCACATGAAGCAAAATTTTAATCAAACAAAACAAATGTTTGATAGCAATCCATTCATTTGGATTAAATCAGATCATTTGATCTGATTTAATCAAAACTTGGATGTTTCAAAAAAATTTCTTTCTGAGTATTGACCTAGGAAAATAATATATTTTGAATTTTTTTTTTAAATATTGCAGTTTTATTTAATAATTTTAATCGAACATTTTTAAACTAATTGAATTTTATAAAGAATTTCTTCCAAATTTTCCAAATAATCGTGTTTCTTAATAATTGAAATAAAACATTTAATTTTTTAATTTTATTAAAATTTTTAGAAAATAATTTAATTCGTTCAAGGAATTTTATTAAAATACAGAAATTAATTAAATTCTTTCAAAGAATACAGATACTATTAAAGGTTTTGATTATAATTGAATTCTTTCAAAAAATATCTTTTGTTTTTATTTTTCGAATATAATCAATTTTGTTAAATTATTGTAATGAATAATTTTACTATTAAAATTTTATTAAAATTAGTGATTAAAAATTAAACTCTTTCAGACATTTTTAATAAAGTATTTCTAAATAATTAAATTCTTTAGAAGAATTTCTTTAATACTTTTTTTAAATATAGTTTTTTGAATAATTTTAATTAAAAATTTTGAAAATAATTGAATTAAACAAAGAATTTAAAAGGATCGTGTCTATTAATAATTATAATTAAATATTTGATTTTTCAAGTTTATTAAAATTGTATTGAAGATAATTGAATTCCTGAAAAGAATTTTATTATTTATAGCAAATAATTTAATTCTTTGTGATGAATTTTATTATTTAAAAAAAATTTAATTGTTTCGAAGGAATTATTAAAAGTTTAGAAAATAATTGAATTATTTCGCGAAATTTTATTAAAATTTTGTTGAAAATAATTCAATTTTTGCAAAAAATACAGTTTGTTTAAATTAAATAAATGTTTGTTATAATTAAAATTTTTATTTAAATTGAATAAATGTTTATTTGACTTCAATAAATATTTGGTTAAGTTTAATATTTTTTGCGTTTGAAAAAGGAATTTAGTCACATGAAGCAAATTTTTATTTGGACCAAACAAATGTTTGATAGAAATCCATTTATTTGGTGGATTTAATCAAAATTTGGTTGTTTCAAACAAATTTCTTTCTGATTACCTAGAAAAAATAATACATTTAACTCTATTCTTGGTTCAAATAAATTTTTATTTGCTTAAATAAATTTTCTTTTGGTTCAAATAAAAGTTTTATTTAAGTCGAATAAAATTTTTATATTAAACATATAAATTTAATATTTTTATTTAACTAAAATAAATAAAAATTGTCTATAGGTGTTTTTTTTTTCCTTTTCTACGTACTTTTTTCTATTAAATTGAAGTTAATCCAAATTCCACTGAATTGAAATCAATTCAATTGAATATGTAAAATCAATGCATTTGTATATTTATTTATTTATTTGATAGAAAATCGAAGTTCAATTTATTTCAATTTATACTGATGTAAAAGGTGTCGAGAGAAGAATCATCGAAAATCAATTTTCAATAATATACCTAATTTTAGAGTCACTGATACTTTTTTCTTCTGAATAAAAATACAAACCTTTCAAAGTATTTAGAGCTTAAACAGTTTTTTCTTTAAATTCCAACTATTTTTGGATTAGAAATATAAATAAATCATTTTTAGGTATTTAAATTAAATTCTAAATTTGGAATTAAGCTAAAATTTAAACGAATGTTCAAATAAAATATAATAAAAGTATTTATTATAATTATTTAATATATTATAAAAAAATTTAAATAATAAGTTATTCTATAGTCTAAACGAAATTAGAAATTTTTTATTGTGAACAGAAGTTATTTGATTTATTATATATTTTAATGAAGGTATGAATTTTTATCTTCGAATACCAGTTCTTTTAAATTTTTTTAAAGGAAAAATATTAAAAAAATTTTATTACTTACAAAGTAAAATATGAAATGTCTGGAGTTTTTTGTTTCTTGCTTTGCAACATTAAATATTTTTGGATCAATAAATTTTACTACGTTCAAAGTATATAGATCTTACTGATTTTTACCAAAATGTATTCATAATTCAATAATATTATAATTATTTTTTTTAATAATACTCCCACAATTTTCTCCCTTAAAAAGCAAAAGTCAATAATATCGTGTGAAATATAATAATATACGTGTGTATAATTTTAGTAATAAAATAATAAACGATCGAAAGTTGCGCAGATGTAAAATAGAAAAAAATAGGTCACGTAAACACGCGCAGAAGGAGAAAAAAATATTCATAATTGAAAATCGAATTTCAATAAAAAGAAAAAAAAGAGGTTTTTCCAACTAGAAGTGTACATATATGTATAAGAAATATTCGTGTAATATCATTTAAATGCAATAACATCCTAATATGTGTATATAAGGTCATTCGCTTCTTTTGATATAAAATATGAAACTATAGATAATGGGGCGAATGTAACTGCACATATAGGTATTATTGAGCGAAGTTTCCGGGAACTCCATGAGACTGATTTATTTTTCATGTGTCTGGACATATCACCGTCGCGAGTCTCACTCACGCGCGTGTGGCAGCCGATGGTAATTGGAGTGGCATCAAGATTATATGGCGGAGAGTAATTGCAAATGACGTGTGATATGGTACTTTCATTGGTTTCTTATATTATAATTCTATCGATTTTTCTTTTTTCACTCTCCTTCATATGAATATTGTCAACTCAAAATATAAAAATGCTATATTAAAAATTTTCACCTTTATTTTTATGATCAGCGAAATTTGAAGCTGCTATGAATAAAATTAATCTTTTCGCTCTAGGTTCACAATTATTTTACTCCTTCTTCTTTAGCTCCAAAAAGGCGCAACTTTGATATATACACTGTAAAAAATTTAGGGAGTTGACGGTCACTGGAGTTGGGAGTGAAATTTTTCGAGTTAAAAATCAACTCCAAAAGAGAGTTAATTATTAAAATAACTCCTTTTTGGAGTTGATTCTTATTTTTTCTATGTAAATTTTAACTCCCAAATGGGTGCGACTTTTATAGAATTCCCTGGGGAGTTAAAAATTCACTCCCTTCTTTTTTACAGTGTAATCCCATTAAAAGTTGTCGGAATTTAAAAAAAGGTGTTTAAACTTTAAAAGATTTGTTTTTTTATTCAGAAAAAAAGTATCAGTTTCTCTAAAACTATAAGGTATATTGTTGAAAATTGATTTTCGATGATTCTTCTCTCGACACCTTTTATACATCAGTATAAATTGAAACAAAATTGAACTTCGATTTTCTATCAAATAAATAAATAAATATAAAAATCCATTGATTTTAAATATTCAATTAAATTGATTTCAATTTAGTGGAATTTGGATTAACTAATTTTGAAATTAATTTTAATTAATTTTAATTAATTTTTTTAAATTAACTAATTTGGATTTAATAGAAAAAAGAACGTAGAAAAGAAAAAAACACCTACAGAAAATTTTTATTTATTGTAATTAAATAAAAATATTAAATTTATATATTTAATGTACAAATTTTATTCGACTTAAATAAAACTTTTATTGGAACCAATAGAAATTTTATTTAAGCAAATAAAAATTTTTTTGAACCAAGAAAAATTTTATTTAAACCAAATAACATTTATTTGAAACAAATAAAAAGTTTAGTTGCGGCTTTGTGTTAAATTTATTATTTTTTAAGATAAATACTCAGAAAGAAATTTTGTTTGGAACAACCAAATTTTGATTAAATCAACCAAATAAATGAATTTTTATCAAACATTTGTTTGGTCCAAATAAAAATTTGCTTCATGTGACTAAATTCCTTTTTCAAACGCAAAAAATATTAAACTTAACCAAATATTTATATTTAAGTCAAATAAACATTTATTCAATTTAAATAAAAATTTTAATTATAACAAATATTTATTTAATTTAAACAAACTGTATTGTTTGCACAAATTGAATTATTTTCAACAAAATTTTAATAAAATTTCGCGAAAGAATTCAATTATTTTCTAAACTTTTAATGAATCCTTCGAAACAATTCAATTTTTTTTAAATAATAAAATTCATCACAAGGAATTAAATTATTTGTTATAAATAATAAAATTCTTTTCAGGAATTTAATTACTTTCAGTACAATTTTAATAAACTTGAAAAATCAAACATTTAATTATAATTATCAATAGACACGATTATTTTTAATTCTTTGTTTAATTCAATTATTTTCAAAATTTTTAATTAAAATTATTCAAAAAACTACATTTTTAAAAAAAAGTATTAAAGAAATTCTTCTAAAGAATTTAATTATTTAGAAATACTTTATTAAAAATGTCTGAAAGAGTTTAATTTTTAATCACTAATTTTAATAAAATTTTAATAGTAAAATTATTCATTACAATAATTAACAAAATTGATTATATTCGAAAAATAAAAATTAAAGATATTTTTTAAAAGAATTCAATTATAGTCAAAACCTTTAATAGTATCTATATTTTGCGAAAGAATTTAATTATTTTCTATATTATGTTAATAAAATTCTGAAAAGAATTTAATTATTTTCTAAAAATTTTAATAAAATTGAATAATGAAGTATTTAATTTCAATTATCAGGAAACAAGATTATTTGGAAAATTTTGAAGAAATTCTTTATAAAATTCAAATAGTTTGAAAATTTTCGATTATAATTATTAAATAAAACTGCAAAATATTAAAAAAAAATTCAAAGAAATTCTTCATATATAATTCAATTACTTTAAACATTTTCGATTAAAATTATTTAAAAAAAAAACTGAAACATGTAAATTATTTTCTAAAATGTAAATAAATCCTTCAAATAATTCAATTATTTTTATATATAGTACAATTTTTTGCAGGAATTCAATTATTTATTTATTTTCAAAACAATTTCAATTGAATTTCTCGGAAGAATACAAATATTTTTTAATATTTCTCTAAAATTCAATTATTTCCTAAAATTTTAATAAATTCTTTACAGGAATTAAATTATTTTTAATTCAATTTAAATAAAATTACACGAAAGAATCTTATTCAAAAAAATTTCCATAAAATTCAATTTCAACAAGAATTTTAAAATTCTCTAAAAATATTTCAATTATTCTCACAATATTTTTAAAAAATTCTATATGAAAATTTAACTAATTCCAATGCAATTTTTAAATATATTCGTCAAAAAATTGAAAGAATTCAATTATTTTCAAAAAATAAATTTCGTTACAAAAAATTCAATTATTTTCGAAATAACTTTAATTTTGAATTTCTCAAAGGAATTTAATTATTTTCAAATACCTATTTCTATAAAATTTTTCAAAACAATTCAATTATTTCCTAAAATTTCAATAAATCCTTCGAAACATTTCAATTATTTTTATAAATAGTAAAATTCTTCGCAGGAATTAAATTATTTTTATAAATATAATAAAATTCTTTTTGAATTTTGAAAGCAATTAAAATTATTAAAAAAACTCTATTATTTAAAAAAATATTCAAAGTCTGTTCAAAGAAATTTTTCAAAAGAATTAAATTACGATTTTTGAAAATTTTAATAAAATGCTTCGCGAGAATTTAATTATTTTTATAAATAATAAAATTCTTCGAAGTAATTCAATTATTACCAAATTTTTTGATAAAATTCTTTGCAAGAATTCAATGGTTTTCAACACGGAGAAAAATATAAAGTAACTTTTACTACTTTTATAGTGAAAAATTCCAGGTAAAGTATTTCTGTCAATTTTTACTACTTTTGAAGTAAATTTTGCTACGTTCGAAGTAAATATTTGTAAAAATTAGTAAAATTTACTTTGAACGTAGCAAAATTTACTCCAAAAGTAGTAAAAATTACCAGAAATGCTTTACCGGAAATTTTTTACTATAAAAGTAGTAAAAGTTACTTTATATTTTATTTAGTAAGTACAATGATTATTAAATATAGAAGATAGAAGATTAAATGGTATTTTGAACAAATAAATTCTGTATTTGAACAAAAAATAGCATTTATAATTGATTCAAATAAAAATTATTTCATTACAGTAAATATTATTTTGCTTGAAATAAATAATTATTTGATAATAAACAAGTAATTTATTTATTTAAGTAGTCAAATAGATTTTCTCTTCACTGCAAGATAAAATTTAAAAATAGAAAACAAAATATATTAAATTTCCTCTAAGGCGGACAGAAATAATTTCTCATTTCTTCGCAAAGTGTATAATAACATTACAAAAAAAAAAGAAACAAGAACTAAGAGTAATGAAAAAGTAGGGAATAATTTCTGTTTATTTTTTTCCCTTCGAGAAAGAATAAGAAGGGAATTGAATCCTCTTTTGGGGATTAAAACTGGAAACAGAGGTTTTTTTTTTAAAGACACCCCTCTTGACAGGAAGTACTTGACATATACGCGTCTATATATATGGATACTCTCTCTTTCGCAACCCCCTATGAAATTTTGATCAAGCATTAAATTCTCTATCTTTCTTTCACATATTTCTTTGGCAATCTTCTTTCATTACATTCATCTCTGTTTTGTTCTTACCTTTTCTATATATCGAACCAAACCACGAACTCGTTCTCGCGTCAATATAGACGCGCTTGCGCTCGACCAACGCTAAACCACCCTCACAAGCTTCACACTGTAAATATTGAGACTCCCTTTTTTTTATTTTTATTATTTATTCCAACCTCTTTCATTTCACATTTTTGGCTTTCCAAACTCTGTGTTGCTCTGTGTGTGTGTGGATCTTAAGACTAGATTTTCACTTTGGTCTATAAGAGATGACACCTGCTTCTTTTTTTTTTAACTCTGATGCGCAACTATATCGTGCACACCTTTTCAAAAGATTCATATCTTTTGGGGCGTCACACACCTCTTTCGTGTGCTATATTGCTTTTCCAGAAAAGTGACGCATTGCGAAATTCTACCCAAAAAAATAAAAAATAAATAAAAGTGTGTTTTTGTTTTTAGAGATGAATTAGAGTTGTTATAGATAAGATATGCGGTTGATTTAATTAGGGGACGTTTTTTTTCTAATTACGAACAGGAAGAAATTTAAAAATTGCACAATTCCAGAGTCTTAAAATACTTTGGATAGTATTTGATTAAAAATAATAGCTATAGTTTTATTAATTAACATCAAACTTCGCACTCGATAATTAATTTTTGAAAAGTAGCTAAAAGTTGGTTTCAAACTAAAAAAAAGTAGTAAAAAAGTAACTATCGAAAAATTAAAATTGACGACCAAAAAAACTCGTTTTTAGACACTTCACAAAACTGACGTGAATTTCATTCTATATTTTATATTCCTGACTTTTTCCTAATTTTCATCAAAAATATTTACTTCTTTCTTATCCTGCTAATAAATTCAATTCCTACAATGAATTTTATTATTCATGAAAGAATTCAAATATTTATAAAAATAATTTAATTCTTGCGAAGAATTTTATAAAAATTTTTAAATAATTGATTTCTTTCGACTTATTTTTGTGCAAATTCTAATTTAAATAATTGAATTCCTGAAAAATGTTTATTATTCATGAAAAAATTGAATTCTTACGAAGATTAAAAAAAAAATTTTTTTCAATAATTGAATTCTGTTTTGAAATTTTATGAAAATAGTAGATATTGAAAATCATTGAATTGCGAAAAGTTTTTAAAAATAATTAAATTTTACAAATAATTCTATTAAAATTTTCCAGAATAATTCAATGTCTGATGTGTGGCATTTTATTCAATTATTTATGAAAATAATTGAATTCCTAAAAAGCATTTTATTATTTATGAAAATAATTGAATTCTTCCGAACGATTTTATTATAATTTTTTAAAATAATTGAATTTCCAAGTAAAAATTTATTACTTTTAAAAATAATTGAATTCTTGTGATGAATATTGTTATTTATGAAAATAATTGGATTTTGCGAAGAATTTTATTAAAATGTCTAAAAATAATTGAATTTTCGGGAATAATTTTGCTATTTATCGACATAATTGAACTCGATCAAAAAATTATTTATGTAAATAATTGAATTCTTGGGAAGAATTTTACTAACATCTAAAAGAACTTTTTTAAAATAATTCAATTATATAATTGAATTGTTTCAAAAAAAATTTAATTAAAATTTTATTTAAAATAATTGATTGTCCCTTCGAATAATTGTAGTAATATATTTAAAAATAATTGAAATCCTTTGAAAAATTCTAATGTTTTTGTAAATAATTGAATTCTTTCAAAGAATTTAAAAAAAAATTTTGTTAAATAATTGATTTTTCCGAGGAATTGAAATTATATTTTTAAGAATAATTACATTTTTTGTGCAATTCCTGTAAAATTGTATTAAAAATAATTGAAATCCTGCGTTACAATTTTTTATTTATAAAAATAATTGAATTCTTGCTAATGATGTTATTAGAAATTTTTTAAATAATTGAATTTCCAAGAAAAAATTTATTACTTTTAAAAATAATTGAATTCTTGTGATGAATATTGTTATTTATGAAAATAATTGAATTTTGCAAAGAATTTTATTAAAATGTCTCAAAATAATTGAATTTTCAGGAATAATTTTATTATTTATCGACATAATTGAATTCTTTCAAAGAACTATTTATGTAAATAATTGAATTCTTGGAAAGAATTTTATTAAAATCTGAAAAAATTTTTTTTTTGAAATAATTCAATTATATAATTGAATTGTTTCAAAAAAATTTAACTAAAATTGTATTTAAAATAATTAATTGTTCCTTCGAACAATTATATTAAAATATTCGAAAATAATTGAAATCCTTTGAATTATCCTACAATTTTTGTAAATAATTGAATTCTTCCAAAAAATTTTTAAAATATATTTTTTTAAATAATTGATTTTTCTGAGAAATTGAAATTAGATTTTTAAGATAATTACATTTTTTGGGAAATTCCTGTAGAATTGTATTAAAAATAATTGAATTCCTGCGTTAAATGTTATTATTTATGAAAATAATTGAATTCTTGCGAACGATTTTATTAGAATTTTTTTAAATAATTGAATTTTCAAGAAAAAATTGATTATGCTTCTAAAAGTAATTGAATTTTCAAGACAAAATTTGTTATTTTTAAAAATAATTGAATTCTCGTGCGATGAATATTGTTATTTATGAAAATAATTGAATTTTGCAAAGAATTTTATTAAAATGTCTCAAAATAATTGAATTTTCAGGAATAATTTTATTATTTATCGACATAATTGAATTCTTTCGAAGAATTATTTATTGTCCCTTTGAACAATTTTATTAAAATATTTGAAAATAATTGAATTCCTGTGAATAATCCTAATATTTTTGTAAATAATTGAATTCTTCCAAAGAATTTTTAAAAAAAACATTTTTTTAAATAATTGATTTTTCCGAGGAATTGAAATTAGATTTTTAAGAAGAATTACATTTTTTGAGCAATTCCTGTAAAATTTTATTGAAAATAATTGAAATCGTGCGTTGAATTTTATTATATTTATGAAAATAATTAAATACTTGCTAAATATTTTATTAACATTTTCAAAAATAATTGAATTCCTGAGAAGAATTTTATTATTTAGGGAAATAATTGAATTATTGCCCAAAAATTTTTCTAAAATGTTTAAAAAGAATAAATAATTAATTTTTTGGAAATATAATAAATATTATGAAAATTTTATTTCGAATAATTCAATTCTTGTGGAAAATTTTATTTGAGAAAATAATATTGAATTTTTCGATTAATTAATTTAAAATAGTATTTAAAAATGATTGAAATTCTTCCATGAGTTTTATTATTTATGAAAATAATTGAATTCTTGTTAAGAATTTTATCAAACATTTTTTTTTTAAATTGAATTTCCATTAAAAATGTTATTATTAGTGAAAGTAATTGAATTATTGTGAAGAATTGTATTTTTGAAAATGCTATTCTAAATTAATTGAATTCCTGTTGGAATTTTATTATTTTTGAAAATAATTGAATTTTGGATGAATTTTATAATTTTTTTTAAATAATATTGAATTCTTTTGCGAAATTTTATGAAAAGACTATAGATATTGAAAATAATTGAATTTTGAATATTTTTTGAAAATAATCGAATCGTTTTAAAGAATTTGATTATAATTTTTGAGAATAATTTTTTGATTTTCAGTATTAGCGACTTTAAAGTAGTATAAATTTCCAAAAAAAAGCAGAAATAGTAGCTTTTAGTGGCTTAAATCTGAAAAAATACCCAAATAGTAGAATAACGTAAAAAAAAGTAAAAAAAAAGAAAACACATTTTTTTATGAATTTCATTTAGTTTAATTTGGATTTCGTGCTGGGGAGAAAAATATTTTTGTAATAAAAAATCGATTGCAGATTATATTGTATAAGAATAAGAGAAGCAATGAGTCATTGTGATAAATCTGACGAGTGGGTGGTGTTTTTCACTAAATGAAATTGCAAACGTTCATTTACTTAACAGTTATTAATTGTACCAATTTTTGTTTATTACAAAAGCTAGTGACCTAGTTTTATAAAACATCGACTGACAATTTTTCAAAAAAGACATTCTTAAATTAAATTTATTTAATTAAATTTTTTTTTATTTAAATTAAATTAATTTTTTTAATTTTTAGTTTTTAATTAATTTTTAATTAAATTTTTTAATTAAATTTTGATTATAAACCGGGACTTTTAGAATAGATGTGAATAATTTTTTATTTGCAAGAAAGAAATGACGAAAATAGATGAAGAAAAAGGAAGAAAGCATTTAGGAGAATTATGTCCCTAAATATTTATTTATTTAAATCACAGTCCTTAATATTGAAAAATATAATAGTTTAAAATTTAAATAAAATTATATTATAAAAATATATAATAGTGTTTGTATATATAAAATTTTATAATTTGTTTTTCTTTCACTGTAGAATGATTAAACAAATTTGCTTTTATTTTTAAAGTACCATATTGTATATACAATAGAATGATGTAGTTTAAAGTGCTCCCAAATGGATTTCCAAAGAAAAATTCTTTTGTTCTTCTCTCTCACATTAAGTTTATAATATATAAATTGAGACTAAGAGAGATGATTCAATTTTAATACACTAATAGATCTCAAGGGGAGGTTTATAAACTATATGTTCATATTTGTACACGTCATTGTAGTCGACATCTGTGAAATTTATCCAATGAAGTCATATCCCTCGTATGTACCTATTTAACATTAACGAGCAACTCAAGTGGTCAGAATTGACCTCGATAAACGCCCGAGATGCTCAATATTATATATATGAACAAATGCATAATTCGCCTAAATGCTTTCTTCCTTTTACTTTTTCTTCTTCTATTTTCGTCATTTCTTTCTTTGCAAATAAACAATTTTTCACCTACTCATTTTAAATTTGAATCATGAATGTATAATTTTACAGGGTTGACAAATAAAAATTAATTTTGTTTTTCCCTGATTTCCAGAAAAAAATTTCACTTTTTCCCTGACCCTAAAGAATATTCTGATTCACTCTAAAAATTATTAAATACTCAAAAAAATGTTCTAATACTTTCATTTGCAAATTTCTTTAAAAGTAAAATTATTCGAAAACATCAATAACCTCTTTTTTAAATAAATATTCAGTCTTTATTATTTTTCCGTAAGAATTAAAATTCTTCAAAACATTCAAATTCAAACCTTTTTGAAATTTAACAAACTTAAGAGAATATTATTATAAAACATGAAGATATCAATCTCTTCGAGTCTTCGGCGAAAATTTTATTAGAAAATTAAAATACTATACGAGAATTCAGTTATTTAAATACAAAAAAGACAATTTATTGAATAATTGAATGTTTCTACAAATTTCATTCTCATAAAGAATTTTATCAACAAGTTTTTAAATAATTGAATTCTTTTGACGAATTTTAATAAAATTTGCAAAAATAATTATATTTTTCGAGGAATTCGATTAAAATTGTATTAAAAATAATTGAAATTCGGCAATGAATTTTATTATTTATGAAAATAATTGAATTCCTAAAAAGAATTTTTTTATTTAAGAATTTAATTCAATCCATGTAAAAACTTTTATTATTTATTAAAATAATTGAATTATTGCGAAGAAATTTATAAAAAAAATTTAAGATAATTGCGAGTTCCTATGAAATTTTTATTATTCATGAAAATAATTAAATCTGTGTAGAATTTTATCAAAAATTTTTGGAAATAATTGAATTCTTTGGGACAACTTTCTTAAAATTTTAGAAAATAATTGAATTTTGAGAAGAATTTTGACAACAATTTTTAAAAGTTTTTGAATTAATTGAATTTCTGCGACGAATTTTGTTGCTTTTGAAAATAATTGAATTTTTCGGAAATTCTTTAATTAAATGTATATTAATTATTAACAAATAAAAATTACAAATAATTTTTAAACAAATTTAATTAAAATCTTCAACAAAAAGTGAATTGTACACAATTGTTAGTTGAAAATTTGAAAAATTCAAATTTCCAAAGATTTTAATTTGAAACCTATATTCAAAATTCAATTATTTCTAAAAATTCCCTCCACAATGATTTTAATATTTAATTATTTAAAATTTTAACTAAAATTAATTTTTAAATTAATTCCTGTAACATTTTTATTATTTATGAAAATAATTAAATGTTTACAGAATATAGAATTTTCTTAAAATTTTTCTTAAATAATTGAATTCTTTTGACGAATTTTTATTAAAATTAGATATTAAAAACCAGTGCGTGAATTGAGGAAAATTTGTGAAAGTAATTAAAATTTTGACAAGAATTATATTAAAAGTTTTGAAAATAATTGAATTACAAAAAGAATTTTTTTTAATTATAAAAATAATTGAAATTTTGACGAAAATTTTTTTTTTTAAATTTTTTGAACATAATTGAATTTTTGCAAAGAAATTTATTACTTTTGGAAATAATTGAATTTTTGCAATCATTTGTAACTTCTCTAAAATTAAATTTTTTTCTTTAGTTTGATGTATTTTAAGAAATTTGGTTTTTCAAATTTTTGATAATTTTTGATAATTTTAAATTTTTTACCAAAGGGTGAAGACTATTAAATAAGTAAAGTGTTTATGAAGAGCCCAAAAATAATGAAGCTAATTCCCATAAAATAGAAGAAAAAATGTTGAATTTTAAGAAATTCGGTTTTTTGAATTTTTGATAATTTTTTGATAATTTTAAATTTTTTGCTAAAGGTTGGAGACTATTAAATAAGTAAAGTGTTTTTGAAGAGCACAAAAATATTCAAGCTAGATGCCATAAAAAAGAAGAAAAAATATTGAATTTTAAGAAATTCGGTTTTTCAAATTTTTGATAATTTTTGATAATTTTAAATTTTTTACCAAAGGGTGAAGACTATTAAATAAGTAAAGTGTTTATGAAGAGCCCAAAAATAATGAAGCTAATTCCCATAAAATAGAAGAAAAAATGTTGAATTTTAAGAAATTCGGTTTTTTGAATTTTTGATAATTTTTTGATAATTTTAAATTTTTTGCTAAAGGTTGGAGACTATTAAATAAGTAAAGTTTTATTGAAGAGCCCAAAAATAATGAAGCTAAATGCCATAAAAAAGAAGAAAAAATATTGAATATTAAATTCGGTTTTTTGAATTTTTGATAATTTTTTGATAATTTTAAATTTTTTGCTAAAGGTTGGAGACTATTAAATAAGTAAAGTGTTTTTGAAGAGCACAAAAATATTCAAGCTAAATGTCATAAAATAGAACAAAAAATGTTGAATTTTAAGAAATTCGGTTTTTCGATTTTTTAATAATTTTTAATAAATTTAAATTTTTAAGTTCCTATACAGAATCTGGAAATCGTGAAAAGGCCTGGAATTTTTAAAAGTTTCTAAATTTTTCTTTTTTTTTCATTTTTTCTCTTCAATAGAAATTCAATTAGAAATTTTAAGATATAATATATATATATATTATACGACGTGGAAATTAATTTTAAAATTCCACTGGAATTTCCTAAAAATTTGACCTGGAAATCATGGAGAAGGTATGAAATTTTAAGTTCGGATTTCTTTATGAACTCTGTTGGTGTTTTTAACTGAAATTTTTTTTTATTTAAATCAAAATAATATTTACATGAACCAAATACAAATTCTAGTTGGCTCTGAGTCAAAAATATCTTTTTTCTTGATGCATATGGATTTTCTTTGATGAATCATTATTTTTCCACTGATCAGGATTCAGTGGAATTTTGTTAATTAGTGAAAATCGTTGATTTATTAGAGAAAAAAAAACTTGTTTACTAAATTCAAAATCAGTGAAATTTTTAATGATTCAGGTTTTGAGTGCGATTATAAGAAGAAAAAGAATTTGATAAAAAATAATTTTTTTAGATTTAAAGAAATTGTTTTTAAATTAAATATTTTGCATAGGCAAAAAAATTTGCTTTTTCTAATTTTCAGTTAAATCAGAATTTCGTATATAAAATCGTAGGATAAGTTTTGAAACAAAAAACAAAACAAAAATATTAAAAATGCATCAAAGCCAAAATAGGATTATTAGAAAGCGATCATGCATTATTGATTTGAAATATAAAAGAAGAAGAAGAATAAGAAAAAAATTTATGCAAGTGTGAAAAATTTGCATTTATCATGAGGTAAAATCTCAAAGGCGGTATTGTATGCACAGCAGGAGTCTTGAGATTTTGACGGGCCTTTTAAATTCGTATCTCATTTTGTCGATTAACTAAGCGTGATGTAGGTGTTTCGAACATAGGATATAATATATATCGTGAAAGATCTGATCCCCAATAAGAGAGAACAAGTGCCTAACAGTCTACTGTTTAATTACTTCCTCTCGTAATATATCTTCATTTAGTATTTAAAAAAACGTCACACTAATTATCTTTTAATTGAAAGACACTTCAATTTAATTAACAGCAAAAAAATTACAAAATAATTTTTTATTAAATTATTAAATTTTATTTATTTGTTCTATTAAATTTTTATTTTCACAACTAAAATGTACTGCAAAAAAAAAAAAATTACTATTTCACTCAGAAAAAAAAATTATGTTTCAATCAAATACTCTATTTTGTTATTTAACATATTTTCACTCACAATTTTTTTTGCAGTTATCAAATTGAGACAAAAAATGAATGAAAATTGTTGCGACGCAACAATTTTGATTCGTTTTTTGTCTCAATTTGATAACTGCAAAAAAAAAGCTGTGCTGATAAAAAATTTATTTGATTCAAATAATCGATTATTTGTCTATTGTCAAAATATAAATATTTACTTGAATTAAATAATTTTTATTCAAGTCAAAATTAAATGGTTCAATTCTTATTTGCTTCAAATACTAAAATTATTGATTTAAATACAATTTATTTGATTCAAGTAAATATTTATTTGAGTCAAGTAAAGATTTATTTGGTTCAAGTAAATATTTATTTGATTCAAGTAAATATTTATTTGAGTCAAGTAAAGATTTATTTGGTTCAAGTAAATATTTATTTGATTCAAGTAAATATTTATTTGATTCAAGTAAATATTTATTTGAGTCAAGTAAAGATTTATTTGGTTCAAGTAAATATTTATTTGATTCAAGTAAATATTTATTTGAGTCAAGTAAAGATTTATTTTTATTCGAGTAAATATTTATTTGAGTCAAGTAAATATTTATTTGAGTCAAGTAAAGATTTATTTGGTTCAAGTAAATATTTATTTGATTCAAGTAAATATTTATTTGATTCAAGTAAATATTTATTTTTATTCAAGTAAATATTTATTTTTATTCAAGTAAATATTTATTTGATTCAAGTAAATATTTATTTTTATTCAAGTAAATATTTATTTGATTCAAGTAAAGATTTATTTGATAAAAAATAATAAATCGTTTGTTCGAATCAAATAAATTTGCTTTTAAGGAAATTTTTATTTTTCCTTTTTTTTAAACCATATAATTATTTCGAGCCAAAATAGACAGTTACAACCGCTATTTAACGAGTCTCTCTAAACTCCTATCAGGTACTCTTTATCTGAATCGATGGATTTTATTTTTACACTATACATTTTATCGATGGGTGTTACAGTTTTTTTTCTCATTTAAACTTTTTTTTTCCCTCATTTTGATTGAAATCTATATTCTCAGGGCAATTTTAAAAATTCAATTTATGTGAGAACTTAATTGTATATAAATAATATCGCAAAAGGGGGGGGGGGCATTTTTTTTTTTTTTATAAATGGGACTTGTGTGAATCACTTTTCACGTAGGTGTTTCCTCCGCGTTACGCGTTTACAGATAAATGACATCGTTTAATCTTTGGAAACAAACGAGTCATTGTTGTAACAATGAGCTCTTCTGCAAACTATTATCCCATCAATTCTTGGCAAATTATAACAGAAAACGGTCGCTTCTCTTTTTTTTCTTCGATCATTCGTCGAGTGCTAAAAACAATGTTTTACAACTTTTTCAAGATAATAAATTATTTATATTATTGAAAATCGTTCAACTGTTTTACAATTTCAGGGGAAGGAAAAATTTATTGTCTCATCCGTTTTGGAAAATGTAGTGAATTTTGTACTGGAATGGAAATAATTATAAAATTTTACGAGTTATTTTTTTTTTGTAATTATTTTTTTTTATGATTATGAATATTTTTTTGTGATTGTAAATTTTTATTTTATTCCAACCTATTACTTGTCTATTATTAAATAAATATTTATTTCAGAAGCAAAGAATTTTTAATTAAATCAATTAAAAATTTTTTCAAATTCTGAATTTATTGATTCAAATACTATTTTTTTATTCTTGTGGATTTTTTTTTAATAAAATGGAAGTTCATGAATTTTTTCGAAAATTTTTATTGATTCCCAATAAAAATTAGTTGATTCAAGAAAATATTTATGTGAGGCAATGAATTTTTATATTTAAATCAATTATAAATTTACTTCAAATACTAAATTTCTTGATTCAATTACAATTTTTTTATTCTTGTGGATTTTTTGATAATAAATGGAAGTTTTTAAATTTTTTAAAATTTTATAATTGATTCCCAATAAAAATTATTGATTCAAGTAAATACTTAATTGAAGCAAAGAATTTTTATTCAAATCAATTACAAATTTACTTCAAATACTGAATTTCTTGATTCAAATACAATTTTTATATTATTGTGGATTTTTTTATAACAAAAGGGAAGTTCATGAATTTTTTCCAAAATTTTTATTGATTCCCAATAAAAATTAGTTGATTTAGGAAAATATTTATTTGAGGCAAAGAATTTTTATTTAAATCAATTAAGAATTTACTTCAAATACTAAATTTTTTTGATTCAAATACAATTTTTTTATTCTTGTGGATTTTTTTATAATAATTTTATTTAAATCTAAAAAAAAATTTCTAAATATTAGTAAATTATTCTGAACTTCATTGGAACGTGTCTTCAGTTTCATCCAATCTTTAAAATATTTTGAATTTAATAAAAAAAAATTTTTTAATTTAAATTTTAAATGTAGAAAAAAATGTTGCCTATTAGTGTATTTTAATATTTCTACAATATATTTCACACCCACACTCACAAAAGAAAGATTCTATTGAAGCAATAAAATCTCATTTCTCAGGATTTCATTAGTTTGATCTGAAGATTTACTTTTTTGATAAAGCTTTTTTTTATAAATATTCAAGTTAGTTGAAAATATAACTAATTCAGTTATTTTTCTACGAAAAATTTAATTTTTTTTTATTTTATTCAATTTGAACAAAAATTTTTATTTTACAAAAAGGAAAAAATTATTTTATTCAGAAGAATTTTTAGTGTTTACATTTTATTTTATTCATTTAAATAATTGAAACCATAAATAAACATTTGTACTTCAAAAATAATGGAATACTTTTTATTTATAAATAAAATATCTAAATAATTTTTTTAATTTAAAAAATACAGTAAAAATAACAGATTTTTCTATTTGAATCAACAAAAGATTATTTCTTCAACCAAGAAAAAATTTGTTCTATTACAAAAAAATTATTTTTCAGTATTTTTATTTGATTCTAATTTTTATTGTAATTATTGTCATTTAAAAAAATTGTAATTTCTAGAATTTATTCTAATATTTCATTCTATTTTCGTAAAACTTTTTTTTCATTGATAATTTTTTACGAGAAAAATTTTTTTTAAAGAAGGTTTTTAATTATTTTTGTGTAACATTATTGTAATGAAGATTCAATTATTAGAAGAGAATATTCTAATAATTTTTTTTACTAGAAATTTGTTATATCACTTTTTGTAAAATTTTCAAAAATTATTTTAGGTCCACAATATTTTTATAGATAATAATATTTGAAGAGCAATTTTTGAACACTTTTTGCAATAATTGTATAATAATTATATATAATTTATTTACAACATAGGATCTTAAAGTTTTAAATTAATTAATTAATAATATTTATAATTTAATTAATTAAATAAATTAATTAATGACTTATAATTTATTTCAAAATAATTAAATTTAATTAATTTTTTTTTAGTTTAATTAAAATTAAAAAAATATTCTAAATCTGGAATATTTTTTTCAGCACTTTTTTTTTACACACAACAATGTTGTAAAATTTATATTGTTCGAGGAGAAAAATAGACCAAGTAACATTGAAGTATCCTTGAATAAAAGTTGAATTATATGCTTTTGTCACTGAAAACAATGAGACTTGGAAAAAAAAATGACAAAAGGAAATTTTTAATTTATATTTAGATATTTTAAGTCGAATAGCACGTAATATGCAAAATTATCTAATATTGATAAACCGTTACATAATTTACTTTGCATTCCAATTGTGTTGTTGGTGTTGTAATATATATTTGAAAAGAAGAAACAAAAATTTTCTTTGAAAAGGTTTCAAATGTGATTTATATGTACAATATGCACTTTTTTTTTGTCGGAAAAATAAGAAATGTGTGAAGTGAAGTAATTAACGTTGAAGAAAAGTGTTGTTGACGATATAACGATACACTTGACATTTTCTTTTTTCTTCAAGTGCAAGAGGGGGATATATATTTTTTTTTACGTATATAATAATTTTAGTTTCGAAAAAAACCTTTTCTTTAAAAAAAAATCTCTTTTAATTTCTGAATAATAAAAGAAAACAATTTTTTTAAACACAATTTTTCGAATTTTTACAATTTTTTTAAACATATTTTTACTTCACTGAAAATATTTTTTTTAATCATTTTTTTTGATATTATAATTTATTGAGTATAATAATTTCAATATGTTTTTTGAATATTATAATTTTAATTCTATTATAATTTTTCTTTCTTTTCAAATATTATAATTTTTGTTAATTAGCAAAGAAAATTAGTGTTCTCCGTATAAAATTGAATATTTCATTTTTAGAAATGATGAAAACGATGGAAAATATGTCATTAAAAGTTATTAGAATTTTTTTTTAATAGAGAATTATTTATTAAACAATTGAAAGTCTTTCATTATTAAAAATTCTTTTCTAAATGTGAAAATGCATTTTACCCAACCACGTGAGATAGGAAAATGAAGAAATTCTCGAGTCAGGCATTAATTTCTATGAATGTGTAGCAACAGAGTTTGAAATTTCACTCCCTCAGTTTTTTAATCTTTTCTCCTTGTGGCTTCCCACCCACAAATAAACTTCAAAGAAAATTATACAATATTCTTAATTAGCATTCAGAAGCCACTTTCAGCGATTCATATTTTATATGTGCATAATTAGCTGTAAATTATTGCATAATTCACCAAATCAATCGATTAAGTTAAACAATTTCATCAAAATTAATTTTATTAATTAATTAATTTATTGGTTTAGTTATTAATTTTTTTATTCAATTACCTCAAATTAATTTCTTATCAATAATAATACAATTTTAAAATTAGAAAATTTTATCAAAATTAATTTAAGTAATTAATTAATTTAATTATTTATTTATTTATTTATTACCTATAATTAAGTAATTAACTAAATATAACCCTATATTAAAATTTCAGTTTAAATAATAAATTAGTGAGTGAAAATGTAAAAATATTAATAATATAAAATTATTTAATTAATTAGAAATTAATAATATAAAATTAATTAATTAATTAGAATTTAATAATATAAAATTAATTAATTAATTAGAATTTATTAATATAAAATTAATTCATTAATTAGAAATTAAAAATATAGAAGATGTTGACTATTTTTGAATGGAATCGATATTGGAAAATCAATCACGTGCCATTTTCACTTATTTTGCATTTGATTTTAGTCTGATGAAAATTATATTATATAACACTTTGCGACGCTGATTTAATAATAATGATTTAACACGGCTGCAAAACACGTGCTCTAACGGAAGTCCCTTTTGAAAGAAAATGTGTGAACACTGAAGAGCAAAAATAAGAAATATAAAATGTATATTTATAATGAAATGCCGACACATTAACTCGCCTCCTTTTAATGGAAAAAAATTTATCTCAGCAGAAATCTCCTTTCTTATATTGCATTCATAAAAGTGTGTAATCTGCATTTTAATCTCGATTACTCGCTTTTACCCATGATTTAATTCGAAAATTTATTTGCTAATTAAATGACGATTATCTTTATTTGGATTGCAAATAGACACATTTTTTAATTTAATTGAAATTTTTTTTTTTGGGGGATTTATTTTTGAGAATTTTTTATTTTTTGCAATTTTTATTTTGAAATTACAAATTTTGAATTTTGGAAAATTTATTTATTAATTTATTCGGCAATGAAATTGGTGAAAATTAATTTATTAATTAATATTCATAATTTCCACTTTTAATTCTGCAATTTTTGAATTTTTGAAAAATTTATTTGTTAATAAAATTAGTAAAACTTAATTTTTTACTTATTGACAATTAATATCTTTTTTGTATTAGTATTTATGCTTTTTATTTTGAAATTTTTGAATTTTAAATATTGAAAAATTTTTTTTAAAACGATTTGTTCATGAAATGAATAAATAAACGCAATTAATTTTTTCTTTTTTTTTAAAGTTTATATTTACTTATTATTTAATTTTGCAATTTACAATTTTTAATTTCAAAGAATTTATTTGTTAATTAACAGCGTTCAATTTCTTTTTTGGTTTATAATTTATGTTTATTTTTTACTTTTCATTTTGCAATTTAAAATTTTTAATTTTGAAAATTTTATTTGTTAATTAGTAGCGTTTAATTTCTTTTATGGTTTAGAATTTATTTTATTGTTTATTTTGACACTCAATTTGAATTTTATTGATTTTATTGTTATTATATTATTATTTATTTATACATACATATAGGTAATAATTTATAATTATCATCATTATTATGATAATAATTATTATTCATTATAAATTTGTTATAAATTTGTAAATGTGTTATAAATTGTTATAAAGTTGGTGAAATTAGATTTAATGTACTAATGAAAAATAAATTTATTTTCTGTTACAGAATGTGGTGGACAATTACTGGGACTTTTGGAAATATTTTGCCAATTGATTGGAGTAAATCTTTTGCGAGAAAAATGCACATGCCAGCCTTGAATCTGAACGAGGCTGCCATAAACTTAGATAGGTAATTTAATACATTTTCTGTCTCGAAGAAAATTATAAAAATCGTCCTTCTCTCTATTTACAAGAAAAAAAACCTTGACCTCTTCTTTATTCCAAACAAAACAAAACAAGGAATTGTATTTTTTTAAATTTGCTTTCTCTCAAAACTGTTCTTTCTAATTATTTTTGTACTTTTTACTATAAAAAATAACGTATTTTAAAAAATGGAAAAAAAATTATTTACGTAATTACAGTTTAGTTTAATTAATTTGATTAAGGTTCTGAGAGGTTTCGAATAATTTATTGTTAAACGTGTTAATTAACACCTCGTTGGTATTAGAAGTCCATAATTAGTACAATATCGAAAATTTTTGTAAAAGAAGAAAATTTTGCAAAGACTTTTTGTTTTTTGTTAAAATTTTTTGTTTAAAAGCAAGGAAAATAATTTTTTTAAATATAAAAATTACCTTTAATTATTATTCTCATTATGATCTATTTTCAGGCCAGAACTCGAGGACTTAAGCAGTGAAGATGAAGCTGTTGCGACTGATTTGGATATGCATGCGTTAATATTGTCCAGCAGTACTGACTCACACAGTCCTGAAGAACCTCTCAAAACTGCAGAAGAAGTTCTTCGTGAAATCGACGATATTATGCAGGTACAGATGGAATTTAATTTCATTCAAAAATTTTCCATTTTATTTGATTTTCATTCTTCGACTGTCAATAAAATTTTATTCTACAAACTGACAAAAAAGAAATTTGAAATAAAATTCTAGCACAAAATGTATTTGAATTTAATTCTGTAAAAAATCATTTCCATACCAAAAACTACATTTGAGTTTAATTCTGTAAAGAATTTCTGTTAATTGACGCATAGAATTTAATTTCTTCCAAAAGTTTAATTTAATTCATTTTTCGATTGTTAAGAAAATTCTAATTTACAGTCGAAGAAAAAATGTATTTACCTTTTTTAATGAATTTGATCAAATTTCATTCAAACCTAATTAATTTCAATTTCGAAACTAACGAACCAAAAAGGAGGCGAAACATTTTCTAGAAATTTCTAAATTATTTTTTCCTTTTAGGAAAGTCCATCAATGGAAAGATCTCCCGATTCCGAAGACTCTCTTCTGGACACTGACGAAGCTTTAGAAAGAAGCAGAGAAGTTTTGGGTTCACCGCTTAACGACAAAAGTATGAAAAAAAGAAATATTTTTTTTCCCCAAGTGAAATATAATAAGGAGAAAATAGATTGAATAATTTTCTTTCATTTAAATTTCATTGTTTGATAATTGATGATTATTAATTAAGAATACGTTTTTTTTTTTTTTTTTGGTTCAATTATAGAATTGCGACAGCTCACATCCGGCCAATTGACTGAACTCCTAAGCGAAATGGAGTCATTAGTGGGAGCACTAAGTGAAACACTTATTGCCGAACTTGCACTTCGCGATGAATTGCAAATCGAAAAAGATCTGAAGAACACATTTATCTCGTTAGTATTAGCCATACAAAATCGTCGAAGAGCTCATCATGTCACAAAAAAGAGGAACCAAAATATACAAAAATTGATATTGAATGGTACAAGTCCATTGCCACAACATAGATCCTTCCAAGAGTCGAAGGTAGATTAAAAAATTATTTTTAAACGATTTTTTAAATTGAAATAAAATTATTGCTTTTAATACCAATCTTGAAAATTTTTAAATTAAAAAGAAAATAAATCGATTATTTTTGTTTGACATTTTTTTTATTTTGCTTCGTAGGTGAAGTTCATGTTTGTCATCAACGATTGCATAAAAAAAAATTTCTACTCAAAAAGCAATATTTTACAAATTTAAAAAAGTTTTTCTTTTTTAAGTTGTTGATCGAGAAATATTGAAAATCTTACGTCTGTAAAGTTCACAACAAAATCAACGGATTGAAAAAAAGATCGAGGTTCAGTTTTTCAGAAAAGTATTTTCTAATTTTTTAATACTGTTTATTATTTTTTTTTATTAATTTAAAACTTTTTTCCAATTAAGGTGATTTTCTAAAATTTTTTTTTCTAATAAATGTAATTTTTGACCTTTTTTTCTTCTAACAATAAATACAATCTTCAATTTCTAGTATTTAATTTTTCTAATCAAGATCGATTTCTACTAATAAATATAATTACATATTTATATGCGAGTAATAAATGTAATTTATTTATTTATTCAATTATACGGATAATTAATGCAATTTAAATGATCCAATTTGAATTTCGAGAAATTGTTTTTTATTATTCGCACATTTCAAAAGTCAAAACTTGTCAGAAACTGGAAAATAAATTTTAGAAATCAAAACTATTTGGAAAAATTTTTTTTAGAAATCAGAACTTGTTAGAAAATTTTTTTTTAGAAAACTGATTTTATTAAAAATTGCTTTTTTAATTAAAAAAAAAAAGAATTTGCAAACAAAAAATTGTAGTTTTTAGGTAAAAATTACCTTTTTTCTATCGTTGCTCTTAATTGTTGTAAGAATTTTCTTGAGATAAAACTTTGAAAAGTAAAACTTTTTTTTAAAACATTTTAGCAGAAAATTTCTCGAAAATCGTTAATTATTAACGTTGTCACTAAACCAATGTCTTTTATTTTAATTAACAATTTTCTAATTTCCTCGTTTTTTATTTTTCAGTACTTAACAACAGTCATTCCATACCATACAGATAGTGGACCACCAAATAATCAGGCACTTCAGGTTCTCATAAAAAGTAAGTTTGTAAAATAAAGAAAAATGTATAAAGTTAAATAAAAATTAAAATAAACCAAATAGAGAGAAGATTTAAATAAATAATAAGAAGAAATAAAAAATAGAATAATTAAAATTTTTTTATGAAAATAAGTACTATATTGTTGACTTTATTTTCAGTATTGAAAGCAATCGACGAGGATAGTCCAACTGTACCCACGTTACTCACAGACTATATATTGAAAGGTAAATATTTGTATATCCGTTGTTAAATAATTTCAAGGAGGAATTTTACCAAGCCTTGTTCTCTATTCTGTCATAATTATTCTCTATTACTAATTCTTCTTCAATTTTCTAACATTCACAAGAAACGGAAGAATCTATTTTTGAAATGGGAAAAAATGAATTGAAAGTAAAATGACTTTTAGATTATTGAATTTGCAAGAAAAAGTAACTTCTTTAATTTGTTAAATCATTAATTTTATTTAGAAATTGTACAAAAAATTTAATTTTATAAGAGTTACATTTACAATTTTCATAAATAATTGAATTTCAAAAGGTTTTGAAGAAGAATTTACAGAAAAATTGAATTTTAAATAATTGAAATTCAAAATTCTGGAGAAGTTGGTTTTTGAAAAATTTTTATTTAAGAATTATTTTCTGAATAATTTTATTTAATAATTGAAAATTCTGAAAAATTTAGTTTTTAAAAATTTGTATTTAAATTTTTTTTTGAAATTTGTTGAATTCTTAAATATACTTCTTTGAATAATTAAATTCTCAAAGAAAAAAATAACAAATGTTACGCGCGCCATGGCGCGGAACGTGATATTCAATTTATTATTATTATGCAAATTATTACAAAATTTTTTATTTTAAAATATGAATTTTTAAATAATTTCAGATTCAAACATTTAAAAAATTCAATTATTAACTAATTTACTAATTAAATATTCTTGATTATTAATTTTTAAAATTTTAATAAAATTCTTCGCCAATATTCAATTATTTTTGTAAATAATAAGATTCTTCCTAAGAATTCAATTATTTTTATAAATAGTAAAATATTTGCAAAAATTCAATTATTTTTAAACAAAATTTTAATAAAATTTCACTAACGAAAACAATTATTTTCTAAAATTTTAATAAATCCTTCGAAATAATTTAATTTTTTTTTAAATCTTTGCAAAAATTTAATTATTGTCAAAAAATTTTTCACGAAAGAATTCAATTTTTTTTCTTAATTCGTTAAAACAAAATTACAATAGAATTAAAATTATTTTCTAAAATAATTATAAATCCTTCGAAACAATTCAATTATATTTATAAATAGTAAAATAGTTGCAAAAATTAAATTATTTTCAATAAATTTCACGAAAGAATTCAATTTTTTTTCTTAATTCGTTATAAAATATTTCGAAAAAATTAAATTATTTTCAAAAAATTTAATAAATCCTTCGAAACAATTTAATTATATTTATAAATAGTAAAATTCATTGCAAAAATTCAATTATTTTGAATACAATTTTAATAAAATTTCATGAAAGAATTCAATTTAAAAAAAAATTTTTAATAATATTTTTCTAAAAAATTCAATTATTTTTAAAAATTCTAATAAATCCTTCGAAACAATTCAATTATATTTATAAATAGTAAAATTCATTGTAAAAAATCAATTATATTCAATAAGTACAATTTCACGAAAGAATTCAATTTTTTTCTTAATTCGTTATAAAATTTTTCAGAAGAATTCAATTATTTTCTAAAATTTTAACAAAATTCTATAATTAAATATTCAATTTTAATTCTTAACAAACACGATTTTTTTAAAATTTGAAAGAAATTGTTCATAAAATTTAATTGTTTTCAAAATTTCTAATTAAAGTTATTTAAGAAACTCTATTATTTAAAAAAAATTCAAAGAAGTTCTTCAAAAAGAATTCAATTAAAATAATTAAAAAATCGAAATGAAATTGTAATGGCAAACTTGAATAATGTTTTATATTTACAAATTTTTCTATCTCAAATTAATAATCAAGAAACACCAAAAATTATTTTAAAAAGTAGAAAAATATTTTCTTTCTAAATTGTTGAATATAAACTTAATTAACTTCATCGACGTAAAATTTTAGGAATAATTTTAATGCAACAAATAATAAAATTTAAATTTTTGTTTCAGTTTTATGTCCGACTTAGTGAGACTGCACGATATCCCTTTATTGTTACAAGACGAAGATAAAAAACAAGTTAAACATCATGATTCGTAAAGATTAATACGAAAAATGAAATCATCTCTCTTCTTCTTGCCAATGCGCTTTCAAACGTTGTTGTGTCGCATGTTTAAAAAAAAAAAATTTTTAAGCCATCGATCTTGCTTCTAAGCTATACGTTTACATTAAAATCTATCGCCTCTGTATAGAAGTAAGACGAAAAGCTCCCTCTGATACTCTCTTCTAGTCTTAATTTCAATCACTGATGTAGTTTGTACAATTTTTTTATAAGACTTGATTATTTCATAAAATAATGTGTATTATCATTTTCCTCACGCTCATAAAAAAAGGAAAATGAAAATTCAAAATCTCATTGCAATCGTATATATTTAAAAAAAAAATTCTAATTTTATTCTGTTATTTTAAGTGAATATTTTTTCATAAAATAATTATTGAGTTTTTATAAGTTTTTGTACATAAAATGTACCGGATAAATTATATATAGGTATATATTTCGCAAAAAAGGAAAAAAAAATAATGAAAAGTGATAAATGTAAATTTTATCTCCTTATGGCTTTAGGGATGTAATCATTTATGATTGATTATTGATAGAATATTATTTCCATACAGGAAATACATAAATTATTAAATAGTGTAAATTGTTGTAAGCCAGTGTATTTAGGAATAATTTATTGAAAACTGACGTCATGTGCAAAAATAAATAAAGCCGATGATAATTGTATTATGTTTTTTGTAGTGTTTTCCTTTTTCCTTGTTTTCCAAATTTTCACCTTTTTAAGTTTATTTATTCATAATTTATGTTCCTATTGTTTTATAATTAATACTTAATACTAATGTCACGAAAAAAAATAAATAAATATTCGTTCACAAAAAAGTCCGTTTATATTTATTTAAACTTTCGCGCCGAAGAATTTCGCGTTTGCGCATAAACCTCTTTCAAAAAAAAGTATAATTATTATATTTATTTTCTTATTCCTCTGGAATTTTTCATTTGTCAAACTATTTTTAATACTAATCTTCTTCAAAATTTGTCAATAATTCTGAAATAAAGCCAAAAATATTAAAAATAATTGTTATTTTACTTTCAAAGTTTTATGCGCGCCATATTTTTACCAATAAGAATTGAGAAAAATACCTTTAAAGAGAGCCAATGATGGACGACTTTGATTTTTCAACCAATCAGAAGAGGGGTTGTAGGAGAAACGGTATAAAGAGAAAAAAGTGATGGGATTCATGGGAAGAGAAGACGCAGTGTAAAAATTGTTGACGCGATTCACCGGATTTTTTAAAGAAAAAAGGACAGAAAAAAAGCCGCTGGAAGTGTTTGATAAAGACGTGTTTTATAACTTAGATTAGTTTTAAAATATTTCCGACGAAACAATGGAAACGACGGAGGAAAATGAGCATGGTCATCTTAACGAAATATTAACCACCGATGAATTGTCGCAAATTCCCAACTCTTCCCTCAAAAAGTTACAATCATATTTCAACGATAAATTTGAGGAATATCTAACAGCCAAAGCAATTTTTGAAACAAGTCGTCAAAATCTTGGTGAGATTTTCATATTATTTTTTTATATTTAAACAAAATATTTTCCTAACCTTCAAGCCCTTCAAGCTCATGCAATTTCACATAACCTAACTTTTTTGAAAATAAAATGAAAAAACTCGTTATATGATCTGCAAAGAAACTTTTTGCTATAAATTTAAATTAATGCTTAATAAATGCTTCTTTAATAATAGATTCATTAATAACAAAATCTATAGTGACAATAATTGTCCCCTCGAAATATTTTTTTACAAATAAATTTTTTCGGTTGTAGTTAATTTTCTTTGTTCATTCCGGCTTCATACATTGGAAAAATTCGACCTCTCAAAAGGTCAAGTTTACTTTCTGGAAGAAAATAAATAGACTAATATTAATGTCAAAGAAAAATATGCAACCAAATGCTTATTTTTACGTGTTTAGAAATAAAACGTTTGAAATGAAATAAAACGACACCATTTTATTCATTTTATTCATACTTCGACATTTTAACAATTGAATACAAAATCCTCAATATTTTATTAATAATTAATTAATCGGGGTGGTTGCTGGACCGGAAAACCGGAAAATGACCGTGAATTTTGATCTTGATCGGGATTCTGGAAATTTTTTTTTAAAAAACTCATTTCGTGAGAAAAAATAGAAATTTGAAAATATTTGAACTAATTAGAAGAAAAGTGATACGAAATTTATAAAAATTAATTTTTAAATAATAAATAAAGTAAATAGAAAATAAATATAAATAAAATTTCTTTTCTTAGAAAATAAATTTTTAAACAACGGTATTTTGCATTAATATCAATTCGTTTTTTTAAATTATTCATATGCAACTATTTCTACATTTTAAAATGTTAAATTAATATTAATATTTGCTTTTTTGTTTCTTAACTTTTTTATGATTTTTCTTTTCAAATATGAATTTTATGGAAATTTTTGAAACTAATTAAATTCTTTTGTGCAATTTTATTTAAATTGGATTAAAAATTATTTAATTCCTGCAAAGAATTTTAATATTTATAAAAATAGTTGAATTTTACTATTTATAAAAATAATTGAATTGTTTATAAGGATTTATTAAAATTTTAGAAAATAATTGAATTCTTTCGTGAAATTTTATTAAAATTAGAGTAAACTAAAATGTTTTTAGGGTTTGGGAAAAAGTCAAAGTTTTGTCTCAAAATCAGGGAATTCTTCCAATCTTTCATAAAATAATTTATTTTTAGTTATTTTTTATGACTGGGAAAAATAATTCATGACCCGGAAATTAGCGAGAATTTTTTTTATGAAAAAAGTGGACACCCTGTTAATTAACGAAAATAAAAAAAGTAATTTAATTATAATCAATAAAATATAATTTTATAAAAATAAAACATAATTCAAATTTTTTTTCAAATACAGAAAAAAATTTAGATACTGTACAAAAGGAACATGAAGATCAGAAGTTGGATCTCGAAGAATGTAAGGGAAAATTATGTTTAGCTGAAGAGTATGCTAATGAATTAAAAACAAATTTAGATGAAACTAAAGCGGAAATTCACAAACTTCAAGAATCTGTCAAAAGGTAATTATTACTTTCTTTCAACTCTGTAGCAATTTAGCAATTTTCGACTGTGTTTGCAAATTACTAAAGAATATTTAATTAACAGGTTAGAGAAGGAGAATTTCGAACTTAGAAAACAAAGAGATTCAGCTTGCGATGAAAGAGATGGATTACAAATGCAAGTTGAGCGTCGCGACAGCGATTTGGAACGATTGCGAATTGAAGTCAATTCCCTTGGCTCCCAATTGCAAGCTGCAGTTACTGCCAAGTGTCAAGCACTTTCGCAAATGGAGGAAATTCGCAGTCTTGAAATGACTCTAGATTTCAAGTTCGTATATTTTATTTTACATTCAATATATTTAAACAATTAAAGAAATTCTCAAAGAATTTTTTCAAAAATTATTCAAGATAATTTAGTTAAAAATTCTAGAAAATCTAAAAAACATTTTTATTTATTATAAAATATGAAGAAAACGATCACTTCGAGTCGAAGACTCGGAGTGATCGATTTCTTCATATTTTATAATATTCTTACATTGTATTTAAATATTTTAGCCTCTTTAAGCAAACGAAGTAGGATTTTTCAAATTCTTTTATAATAATGTTTCTTTTTAATTTTACAGAGAAAAACGTATAGAACAAGAGCGAACGCTACTCAGTCAACAAATGGCCGGTTTAGAAGAAGAATTATCGAAGAGAACTGCTGAATTACAGACTACAAGATCTGAAGCTTCATCGCGATCGCTATTAATTGATACACGCTTGAGTCAACGCGAGGAAGAATTGAGTCTTGCTATAAAAAGTACAAATCAACTTCGCGAGGCTCAGTCTACACTTCAAGCTCGTTGCGACGAATTAGCTCAAAAATTGGAAGAACAACGAAATCACGAATTGTCGATGCACTCTTCATATCGCGAGGAAGTTGCCGCCCAGACCCGATTAACCGAACTCTACAAATCAATGGCCGACGATACGAATGCGAAAGCTGAAGAATACACCAATGCCGTGAAAGAATTGCAAGAATTGATTGAAAATGCCACTGAACAATACGGAACACTCGAATCGAAACACAATCAACTATTACAGGAACGCGAGGAGGAGAATGCAGAGAAGGACAAAAGAATCGTGGATCTTAAGACCGAATTGGCACACGCTAACGAATTGCTCACAAGTCTAAGACAAGAAAGATTGGATCAAGCTGTCGAACAGTTGGCTCCCACTGCAGCAATTACCAGCAGAGTTCTCAGAAAAGGTTTGAGTTTGACTCAAATTTACACCCAATTAGTTGAAGTGACCAACGAATTGGCGACGGCACGCGAAGAAAACGAGAGAATGAAAATTCACATGGACGATATTCTTCACGAGATCGAAGAGAAAACACCAATTCTACAACAACAACGGGAAGATTACGAATCGGCGCTCGATAATGTTAATACACTTTCGTCCCGTCTCGAAGAATTACTCCACGAGAATAACAGATTACAAGAGCAAACCGAAGAAGCGAATAAAATCGCCAACATTCACACGAGAGAGAATCAAACACTAAAAACTCAAATGTCAGATCTCGCCCGACAAGTGTGCTTCCTTTTGAAGGAAATTCAAGAACTTCGCACCGGACACGTGATGCATTCAAACGACATCTCCATGGATAGTGACGATCTCACGTCCTCACAAATAATCAGCAAGAAACTTGTCACATTCCGTGATATTGAGGAACTTCAACAGAATAATCAGAAACTTTTAACAATCGTCAAAACCTTATCGGCCCGACAAGAGGAATTCGAACGTGTCGCGAGTGAATCCACCTGCGAGGAAATGAAGGAGAAACTTGACAAGTACATTGAGCAATTTGAGGAAATGAAAGCCTCACAAGATAGACAAGCGAAAATGTTCGACGGTTTAGTTAAACAACGCGATATGTACAAAAATATGTATCAACAGGGTCTTATGCAAGCGGCCTCGCGAGGCTACACCAACTCGAATAATCAGGACAAAGAGAATGAAACAACAAATGAGAAACCTGTCGAAACAAAAACCGATGAGAATTCTCAAACACAGAAGGACGAGGAGAAGGAGAAGGAGTGGGAGAGAAAATTATCCGACGCCGAGACACGATTGAAGCAAATAACTGACGATTTCGAAACATACAAAAAGGAGAAAGCCGCACACGAAAAAATGCTGGGCGAGGAAATTGACAGACTGAGAAAAGAATCCGAAAGCAGTTCAACAAAGTGCTGTCGTCTAAAAGCACAACTCGACTCGTCAAACGAACGTTTCCATCTTCTACAGGCGAATGTAGTCTCCTATAAGGAGCAAATCAAGATTCTTGAGGAGAAATGCAACACCTATAATACAACAATCGGAAAACACGAGCAGAGCATTATGATCCTGAAGGACGAGACTTTGTCCGCCCAGTCGAAACTCTCCAGAGCGGAGGTACAATTGGAAAATTTGCGACAGGAGAGACAGATTTTGAAGGATTCGGAAAATCGATTACTGAAAGAACGTGAGGTTCTCCACCGTGAGAGACAGACCCAAGCTCTACTGAAGGCGGACGTCGAGTCGATAAAAGCAAGTCTCGAACGTTCACAAGTCGAAGGTCAACTTCGTGCCGAGCAGAGATTAGACGATGTCACCAGGGAATGCGCAGCTCTTCGTAGACGTCTCCAGGAGGAACAGGACCGATTCAGAGAACTCACGTCCCATCTCGAGAAGAGGGTCAACAATGCCGAGGATCGTCTCGCCGAGGAACGAAACCTGGCCGAAAGAGTGAAATCCGAATTGGATCAGGCACGAATCACAGAGAGTGACAATTTGAAGCGTATCGATGAATTAACCGACAAAGCTCGACAACTCGCCGTTGATTCACTCTCGAAACCAATTTCCGGTCACGACAATATGAACAAGAGAATCAAGGAATTGGAATCCCAACTCACCAGCAGTCAAGCCGAGACGAAATCACTCACGGAGCAATTAAAATCTTCTCGCAATCAAAGTCAACAATATTGCGATATTGCTGAGAGTTCAGAAACGCAACTTCGTGAAATTACTGCTCAACATGATCGCGAGAAGGAAGAATTGGAAAATTTGTTGAAGGAGTCAAGAAACGAATTGAGTAATCTCGAGAATAGATTACGTGTCCTGCAGGAGGAATTATCGAAAATTTCGACCGGTAGTCAGGAAACTGATTTTGATTTAAGGGAGAAACTCGCTGCTGCTGAGAAGAAATTAGAGGAACTCGACGAGGTGAAGGGAGAACTCGAACTCGTGAAATCCGATCTACAAAGTGCAACAGTTGCTGCTAAAGAAGCTGAAGAGAAATACGTTCGAGAAATGTGCTTACACTCGGCAGATTTACAGTGCTTGGCGAAATTGAAGGAAGAATCGCAGGATGTTACGGGAAGAATGGCCACACTCACCCAGGAGAGAAATTCAGCAATCGAGGCATTGGAATTGGAAAAATCCACCTGGAAGGAGAGGGAACAGAGAGTTATCGACGAAATGAAACAAGTTCAGAAACAAGTCGAGGATCTTAATTCACAGAATGCTATTTTACATAGTCAAATCCAGGAGTTGAGTGATCGAGCAGCGGTGATGCAGAGCCAACAGACGAAATTCGGCGGAAATGAAAGCGCTGACACGAGTTTGGATTTGAACCGCAGTTTCGGAAATATTGAGGAAGATTCGAAATCTCATGAACAATTGATCCAGTTGATTAAATTGATGCAGAAGGAAAAAGCACTAAATGCGGCGAGATACGACGTTTTGAAAGCAGAGACTATAACTCTTAAGTCTCAGGCTGAAGTGGCAGAGAGAAGATTGAAGGAAACTGAGGCTCTGCTCAATTCGGAGCGAGAGAAATTGGAAATCGACGTTGTGACAGCCACGAAGCATGCCAATTTGTTGAGAAAGGTCGAGACGCTAAATGCGATCACGGATTCGAATCGAGTATTGAGGGAGGAAAGAGATATTTTAAGTACGAAAGTCACGGAACTTACGGTTCAAGTCACGGCCCTTTCGGAAGAAGTCGTGCCATTGAGAGAAAAGGCTCGTGACTTGGAAGGAAAGACCGAAAATCTCCTGCAAGAAAACGTGAGTCTCAAGGGAGAAGCGACCCGCTGGAGGCAGAGAGCCAACACTTTGGTCGAGAGAGCAAACAAAGCAAGTCCCGAGGACTGGCGTCGACTCCAAACCGAACGCGAAAATCTCAGCAAACTATTGACCTCCGAACGAGAAATTCACGCCAAGATGTCTGACGAATTTACCGCTCTTAAGTTGAAAAAATCCAAACTCGACGAACAGATCGAACTACTACAAAAGCAGGTTCAACTCCAAGGCGAACAACTCACCAAGACCACCGAAGACGTACGCAGACTGAGCCAACAATTGACAGAAACAATCACAGAATCCTCCAACAGAGAAAAGGAATTAGTCACCCTCAGAAAAGAACTCGCCGACAAGGAGGCCGCATTGAACGAACTCAGAAACAAGGAATTACAGATTCGCAAACTCGCCCGAAAATACAAGGCGCAATACGAAGAATTACTCAAGACAAATCAAGAAGAAAAGGCCAAAGCCGAAGAGCAACGAATCGCAAGTACCAACGCCGCCAACGAGGAGATGCAAGTCCGCGAACGGGACAATCAACTAATTCAAGAACAACGAGAACGCATCGATCAGCTAACATCCCAGATCGAAGAATTGACCCGTCAGTCCACGGCCTATCAGAGCGAATCCGAAAATCTAAAGAAAGAAATCGACGTCATCAATCGCAGCGTCTCCGAGAAGGAAGAACGCGCCAAATTGGTCCTCAAGAACGCAAGAACAAAAATCATGCAACTTTCCGAATTCAAAAAGAACTATGAGAAGGAAATCGGCGAACTCAAGTCCCGAGTCGATTCCGTATCGAACGACAATAACACCGCCGCCGAACTTGACGCTCGGCTAAATACAATGCGCCTCCAGCACGAATCAAGAATATCCCGCTTGGAGCACGAGAAATCGGAGATTATCGCCGAAAAAGAAGCCCTGGAGAAGAAGATTACTCTCCTCCAGAGACAATTGACGAGCGGAGTGAGTGGAGCGAGTGCGACGACAGAACCACCCACCGCGAACATCAAACCAATGTCGGCAAGAGCGGAGACTCCCTTCGCGAGTATTCGCCCCATGAGTGTTGTGGTCCAGTCCCGAACTGCCGCCGTTCTGCCAACAACTGCCTCGGCGCCCGTTCTCGTCGCACCCCAACAACAGCAGCAACAGCCCCAACAGCAAGCTGTCCACACGACCGAGACAAGTTCACCGACCAGCAGCCACACGGACTATCAACCGGCGAGCACCAGCTCGTCATCACAATCGGCTCCGAGCAGTCTGAGGCAGCTCGCCGTTCAGCCCCAGTTGAGTGGTTCGGCCGAATCGACACAAAGGGAGGAGCCAGAGAGTCTCGAGATCATGACAGTTCAGCAGCAGCAGTGTCAACAGCAGCAGCAGCAACAACAACAGCAAACTGTCGCTCTCGTCAGTCCTAGAGTCGAGCAACAGCAGATCACAGTCACCATTGAGCAGCAACAGTCGGTCGCGAGCAGTTCCACCCAATCAGTGAGCACCTCTCAAGGTTCGACCGGTCACAAGAGACCGAGAAATTTAGATTCGTCTGCATCGGGTTCGGGTGTTGTCGAGGGTGTTTCGGATCATCGTCAGGAGCAGAATTCAAGTCCAAAGGCGAAGAGAAGTCGACAGCAGGAGGTGACGCCTTCGGGTACTGCCAGTGCTTCTGAAATTGAATATCAAGTGCCTACATCAAGCCAGAGGGATCAAGATGAGGAAGGCGAGGACGGATGTGTCGTCGTTGTGGATTGCGACGAAGGTGAGGGAGCTGGAAATCATCAGGCGCAGGAGGAGGAGGAATTTGAGAATGATCCTTATGAGGAAATGGAGGAGGAGGAGGAATTGCCGTACGGCGTTGAGGTTGAGGGAGAGGGTGATAATAATGAAGTGGAGATTATAATGGAGGAGGATGCAGCTGGTGTGGAAGTTCCCAGACAAGTGCAACCAACAATTGCTGCTAGTCAACAGCAACAGCAGTCGGAAGCCATTAGTTCGGCTGGTCCCTCCGGTGAACCGCCTTCATTTGCCCGTTCGGCGAGGGGCATTGCTCCGATGCCGAGACAACAGCAACAGCAGCATCTTCTTCTTCCTCAACAGGGTTACGAGGATGGGGGTGATGATTGCATTGTTCCGAGTACACCGACACTGTTTGTTCCACGAAGAGGCGATGGCTTCGGTGAAGCTGTCAGTTCACCGCAAGTTCCCCAGGGACGATTCACGTTCGGTGATCCTTCAGCTCCAGCGACAGCTTCTTCAACGCCATCGTTGACGACGTCCTCTGGCACTGCTGCCCGAACGATTTTTGGTTCATCTGCTCCTGGTGTAGCGCAAGTTGTTCAAGAGGGTATGGATGACACGAGAATGGATCTTACTCAATTGGAAGATGGCGGAACTGGAAGAAGTGTTCCTACTACGCCACTGCAGGTTTCTCCGGCTGCTGATATGCCTCCTTCGGTAAGTATTTACTTCATTTTCTTTATTCATTTATTTCTATATTATTAATATAATTACATGCCTCACGCGACTGTTTTACTACTTTTTTCAACGGATGCAATTCTTTAGCTAGTACTTTGATAGAAATTTCTCCTTCAAAGTATTAACTAAACGTTGTGATTTCCATAAAATAATATTTCATAATAACAACATAATTGTCTATTCAACTTTTATGGAATTTACAACGTTTAGTTTAAACAGAAATGGTTATTTGATGTTGGTTTTTGAGACTAAAAAGTTTTGTAAATAACTTTTATTCATTTTTATTTTCATTATATTTGCAGACGAGTAGTGAACCATCAGAAGAGCAAGAAACACCCATGTCGATGATTTTGGAAAGAACACCAGCGGCTGTCGATAGCAACGAAGATTCTACAATTCCAAGTATTCGTCTAGTTACCGAAGAACAAGATCGTACTCAACCGGAAATAGTTGCAGATTCTGACAATGTGGCACCAATGGAAAGTGAGTGTCTTCACAAGAATTCAATTATTTTCATAAAATTTCTCCAAAGAATTCAATTATTTTGAGTCTAATTTTAATTAAATTATTCAAAACAATTCTATTGTTTTCAATACAATTTTATTAAAATTCCCAAAAAGAATTCAATTATTTTTAAAAATGTTAATAAAATTGTTTGCATTCAATTATTTTTATGAATAATACAAATTTTTTGCAGGATTTGAAATATTTTCTTAAAAAAGTAAAATTTTTGTCAAGAATTCAATCTATTATTTTTATAAATAATAGAATTTTCCTCTGGATTCAAATTATCTTCATAAAAAATTTTAATCTTTGCAATAATTCAATTATTTTTGAAAATTTTGATAAAATTCTTTGCATTCAATTATTTTTATGAATTTAAAAATTTTCTGCAGGATTTGAAATATTTTGTTAAAAAAATATAATTTTTGTCAAGAATTCAATCTATTATTTTTATAAATAATAAAATTTTCCGATAGATTTCCATTATCTTCATAAAAAAATTTTAATTTTCACAATAATTCAATTATTTTCAATACAATTTTAATTACATTCATAAAAAGAATTTTTTAAAAATATTTTCATAAAATTCTTTCTAAGAATTTAATTATTTTCAGAAATTTTTATAAAATTCTTCTTAAAAATTCAATTACTTTTAATACGATTTCAGTAAAATTTCTCGAAAGAATTTAATTATTATTCCAAGTTTAATATTTAATTTCAATTATTTATAAACACGATTATTTTAAAAAGTTGAAAGAAAATTAGGTAAATTTAATTAAATTCTTATAAACAAATTATTAACAATTTTTGAAATAATTGAAATTTCATAAAACTATTCAATATAATTTTATTTTATTAAAGAATTTTGTAGAATTTAGTTAAAAATAATCGAGAGACATTAAAGTTTCGAAAAGTTTTATTGAAAAATAAAAAAAAATTGGATTTTTTAAATATTTTAATTTCATTTTTTTAAAAAAATTGAATTATAATAATTTTTGAAATTTCCTAAAATTCTATTCATTGTAATTAAATTTTTTTATTACGAACTTTTTAAAAAAAATTTGACAATAATCGTCGAAAATATTAAAGTTTCGAAAAATTTTATTTAAAATTATGAAAAATTAGGATTTTGAAATATTTCAATTCCAATTTTTAAAGATAATTGAAATTTCCAGAAATTCTATTAAAAATAATTAAATGTTTTGAAAATCAAGAGAAATATTAAAATTTAAATATTATTAAATATTAAACATTTAAATTTAATTATTATGATTATTTCGAAAAGTTTTATTTAAAATTGTGAAAAATTAGGAGTTTTAAAATATTTCATGTCTATTTTGAAAAAATAATTTAAATTTCCAGAAATTCTTTTAAAAATAATTTTTTTAAAAGAATTTTATTTTGAAACTTTTTAAAAATAATGGAGAAAAATATAAAAATTCCGAAAAGTTTTATTCAAAAATCTAAAAAATTAGATTTCTAAAATATTTCAATTCTATTGTTTAAAGGTAATTGAATTTTTATAAACGAATAATTAAAGATTTTTGAAATAATTAAAATTCCCTGAAATTATGTTAAACATAATTGAATTTTTTTAAAAAAATTGTATTACAAGTTTTGAATTTGAAAATAATTGAAGAAAATTTGCCACTGTAATTAATGTTATTTCTGAAGTAGAGTTTTGTATCCAATTTTTTCTTTTAATAATTATCTTTTTTTTTTAATTGAACATCGCCTTGAGTATTTTTTTAGGGGTCAGGAGAAAAAATTAAAATTTTTTTTGTGAAACGGAAAAAATTTTAAATAACTGAAATATCCAAGAATTCTATTAAAAATAAGTGATTATTAAAAAACTTAAATTTTGATAATAATTTAAGGAAGTTCGCCACAGTTTAATTTTATTTTTAAATTAGGTAGACACTCTTAAAGTTCTAAACTAAATTTTCGCTTCTACATATTTTTATGTATTTAAACTCTTCTCTTTTTATTAGGAGCAGGAAAAATTTTAAATTCCGTCTGAAAATCGAAGTCAAATTTTTGTGTCAACCTTAAATAATAAGAATAATGATTTCATCATTTTGATGATAAATAAATTTTCTTTTGAAAAATCTGAAAAGAATAATGTTTTCTTAAAAATTGTAAGAATTTCTAAAATTATATTTTATATTTACATTATTTTTTTTTTCTATAAGATGTCGGCTCCGAAGCTGAGAAACAAAGTGAAGAAGCCGGCGCCTCTGGCTCTGGAGTTGGCGATGATGATAATGTAGATACAGGAGTTGACGCTTCAGAAGAATCTGGATTAGAAATAGTTGAAGACGATTCGAAAGAAGAAAATCGTGAAGCTGAAGCATCACCTTCGGTGAACACTCGACAAAGAGCGTTGGCAGCAGCCACAGCATTAGCTGCAGCAGCTTTACCCTCAAGAGGAGGAGGCACTGCAAGAAGAGCGGCAAGAACGCCATTCCGAGCGAATCGTGGCTCAAGACCAACTCCCATCGTCTGGGACAACAGTCAGTCGAACAGGGGTGAGAGTTCCGACCCATAAAAAGCTTACACAGATTCATTTATAAAGCGTTTCGAGAAGCTTTTATTTTTATATTACTAGATTATTATTATTAAAGCTGCGGAGAATTTCTAAGTTTTCTATTGAAAAACAAAAAAAGAAAGAGATGCAAAGCTTGTAAATTTTATCATGTAAAGCTTGCTTACTTTCTTAGCTTACGGGTAACAACAACTCGTTATCACCAAAAGAAGAAGAATTTGCTCATTCTCTCCATAGCTTTCTTTTCATTCCTGGTGATTTGTTTTCTAAAAATTATTTATTATTTTACAATGAACAATATTAATTTGTTCATTTTTTGTTTATCTTTTTTTTTTGTTTTCTCTCTTTCATACAAATGCATGAAAAAATTTACAAAAGAAATTCTATTTTTTAGGAGGAAATATTTTATTTTGTTCTTGCGCTATTTCTTTGTAAAATGCTTTTATATAATTTACAATGAGGATTTTAAGAAGTAAACAAGCGAGCGAATTTAAAATGTAATTCCTCTTTTCATGGGTGAATTGTTTGAAGATTATTTCATAGGATTATTAAAAAGTGATCAGTTTTTTACAGCTGTATAAAAACGTATTAGGAGTTTAGTTTACATGCTCAGGGAAACAAAATATAGTCATTAGAATTTATCTCGTTATTTTGTTAGAATTTTCATTCTATAAAGAAAATTGAAACCAAAAATTTAATTGTAGATGGCATTAAAAAAATGTGTCTAGTTTTAAGGGTAGAATAAAACTCAATGATTCGAGTATTTATTAAATTTGGGGAGAGAAAAGTGATATTTTTAACTATAACAAGAAAATATTTCAAATATTTCCTAACTTTTTTTTGTAATTTTTTCCGAGGAATTCAAGGGCAATAAAATGGATCAGAAAATATTGTGACACTCGATTTTTTTTTAAAATTGATAGATTTTCGAATCCATGCGTAATTTTGTAGACAATATTTTTTATCCACAAAAAAATTGCCGAACGAAAAAATTAATTCTTAATATTTTTGAAGAATTTAAAGAAAATTTGTTCTCAAGCTGAAAATTCTAAAAAATACTATAATTTTATTTTATTCTTTCATTTAAAAATTCATTTGTTTTTATTTTTCTAACTAACAGATCATAATTTATTAATACTCTTTTTTCGTATTTAAAAAAAATTATGATTTGAATTAATATTTAAATGTTTATTATTTTTAATTAATATTTATTATTAGTAATTATTAATCAAAATAATAAATTAATTAATATTAATTCTTATTTTTTAATTTTTATATGAAAAAATATGATTTAAAATTACCTAAAAAATTGAACAAACGAATTTTCAAATAAAATTGAATAACTAGTATTTTTTTAGAATTTTCAGCTTGAGAACAATTTCGAAAAAAAACAAAATGCTTCGAAAATGGTAAAAGTGAAATTTTTCATTTAGCAATTTTTTTGTGGATACAAAAAATATTTTCCACAAAATTACGCATGACTTTCAAAATCTACAAATTAAAAAAAATCAAAAGGGGTAAAAATATTTTATAACTCATTTTATTTTAATATCCTTGAGTTTTTCACAAAAAATTACAAAGAAATATAATTTTATGAAATATTTAGAATATATTCTTGAGATATTCAAAAATATCGATGAAGATTTGGAAATTTTTTCCTATATTAAAAATACTAGAGACTTAAGAGTTTAGTTTACCCTTAAAAATTAGAATTGTCTTTTAAAGCATGTATTAAAATACTTAAATGCCATTTTGTAAAATATTGATATTAGTAAATTAAAATCAAAGTTCAACTTAATATTTAAGTCTATACGTTAATAATATTTCAAGTTCCTTAGAACGAAGTCGTTAATTATTTGTTTTCTTTGTTCAATTAAGATACTTGATATGCAACAGCCTCTTACAAAAGTTAATACTAAAATGACGAATTAGTAAATGGTTTGAAAAGATAAAAAATTTGTTAAAGAACAATACCTGAGGGAAGATTTATTTCTTACAAAGAATTTTCAAAATAAAAATTAATTCCATAGCAAATTTTTTTGATTTTTGTTCTTTCACTCTTTCTGTTTTTTTTCTATATCTTTCTTTATTTTTCCTTCATTTTTTATTTAATAATTTTTTAATTTTAAAAGTATGATTTATTCTCAAATATTTCGACATTATTTTAGAAGAATTAGAAAACTTTTTATTAATAAAAATCGGGAATTCTCTTTCGAAATGTTTCGACAGAAAAAGACGATCACTTTTTGAGTTTTCATTTGACGATTTACTTTATAAGTGAATTTTGTTGTATAAAAATGGAATTATTGACATTGATTTGAAAGAGAATTAAATGTGTTTTCTATTTATTTTTTTATTTTTCATAATTTCTCTCAATTTCGAAGAGAAATTTCTGTTTGAAATGTAAAACACTGTTAATATCTCAAGATATTATTTTTAAAAATAATATCTCTTCCCCTTTCAATTTTTTTGAAACTTTTGTGAAAAGAAAGTTTATTTTTTTCTAGTTTTCAGTTCCTTACGTTTAATTATGGATATTTTAGTAAAGTTTAGAACCTTTATAATCGACGATTCAGAAGAAAAAAATATTTTTCTACGCAAAATTTTTTAGACATATTCATTTAGAAAATTTGGAAAATATTTTTCTAATCGAGTATTTTAGGCAAAAAAATTTGTAAAGAAGAGAATTTTCTTATTTTCTGTGCAAAATATTTTTTTTACCTTCAATCGTTTACTATAAACGTTGTAAAATTTGTCGATCTGGTCTAAGAGAGAGTTTACCAATATTTTTAACTATATAACAAGAAAATAATTTAAATATTCCATAAAATTGTTTTTATAGTAATTTTTTTTAGAGAAATTCAATGGACAGAAAATATTTTTACCCTTTTTGAATTTTAATTTTTCTTAAAAATTGGTCGATTTGAAAGTCATACGAAATTTTTGTAGCAAATATGTTTTTGTATTCATAAAAAAATTGGCGAATGAAAAAATTGATTTTTACTATTTTTGCAGCACTTTTTTTTAGAAAAAGAACATTGTTTGTAGGTTGAAAATGATAAAAAAATACCATTGTTATTCTATTTTTTAAATTGAAAATTCATTTGTTTGTTTTTTTACTTTTTTATTTTATTTTTTTCCATTTTTTCATAATTTGTTTATATAAAAAATAAAAAATATAAAAAAAATTATGATAGAATTAAAAAAGTCAATTAAAAGTAGGTAATTAATTTAATTATTTCAATTTTTTTAATGAATGAATTAATTAAAATTATGATTTGAAATTAGAAAAATAAACGAATGAATTTTAAAATGAAAGAATTGATTAACAATTGTATCTTTTTAGTATTTTCAGCCTAAAAACAATTTGAAAAAAAGAAAATACTTTAAATAATAATAAAAATCAATTTTTTGCAGAAATTTTTTGAAAATAGGTACAAAAACATATTTTCTACAAAAATTTCGCGTGGATTTCAAAAAGCACCAATTTGTATGAAAAATGAAAATTCAAAAAGGGTTAAAGTATTTTCTGACCATTGAATTCCTTACAAAAAATGCCAAAAAATGAAATATTTAAAATATTTTCCCGTTATAGTTAAAAATGTGTGTTATCGAAAAATTTAACAAATTAAAGTGAAAATCAAGTTTTTCGTAAAACTTGTATACTTTGTGTCAAATTTTTCAAAAACACATTATTTTTATTTTTGAATCCTTTGAAATGTTCATAATAAAACTTATGGGACTGAAAACTAGAAAACGTGAGCTTTTTTTATTAGATAACTTTCAATCAAATTGAAGAGAGAAAGGGTTTTTTGAGATTTTAACAACTTTGTATTTCAAATAGAAATTTTTTTACAAATTGAAAGAGTTTTGCAAAATAAAAAGAAAAGAAATTTAATTTAATTTTTAAATTGGTGTACAACTGGTTATTATTAATAATAATTCCTTTTTTATGCGATAAAATTTACTTAAAAAGTACATTCCTTGCGATTGTCGTTTTTTTTAAAACGATTCAAAATAAAATGCCCCGTATAATTTTCAAAATTTATCTCAAATAAAAAAAATGTAAGCATTTTGAAAAATTTACGATTTTCAAGCATTAACTTTTGATAGACTGTCGTAAATCGACTACCTTAAACGTTGTTTCAGTAAAAGAAAAAATTTCTCTTGATGAGAAAAAAGTGTTAAAATAGTATTTTTTTTCATCTAATCACGTTCTTCTTTTTCCATAAAAATTGCACTCTTAATCATCATGCTTTTCATAAATTTGAATACAAAAACACACTTATCACGAGTTTTTTTTTTTTTTTTAATTGCAAAACGCTCTGTCGAGGTCTTAAATATGCATTTTATTTAAGGACAAAATTCAGGGCCAGGCATGATGCGTGGTCACTTACCACGAGGCGCCAGCGACGGAACTACAGTAAGAGGAAGAGGAGCTAGGGGAAGGCGTATGCGTGCAAAATATCCTTATAGTTACAGTTAAAGAAAAATCACGAGAGAAATAAAGAATTCTCAATTGTCAAATATTGAAGTACGAAATACTTTTCATGTAAACCATTAAATGTTATAAAATTTCATATAAGCTTCCAAAAAATATTTCAACAAATCATTTTAAAAAAAAAATATTCCCATCGAATATGATCATAATTATTCCTTTCGGATTTTTGTGAAACGAAAAGAAGGACTAAAAAAGTATAATATTGTATCTCGCGCGTTATGTGTCAAAATAACAATTCGGTATTTATAATAAATTTCTACGACATTCCGAAAAAATACCGTTGATTTTGCTTTAAATTGTAATTTTAATTTTTTCGGTATGAGTCTTTTATGAAAACGATTTTTTCTGTAAATTAGTTTAAGTTTCTAAATGTCAATATTTTTTTGCACTGTAATATATTCGTCAATATATTTTGAAATGTTCAGTAAATTTTTTTGCGATGAAAAATTTTACTCGAGATTTTTTTTTTGTTATTCAATTGAAGTGAAAATGAGAGAGATAGTTTCTTTGTAGTAGTTGAATTTTATTTGGATTTCATTCATTAGAATAATTTTTTTGTAACTGAAAGTATGTAATAAAATAAAATATTTAAAATTAGTCCTTGGGCGTATTTATTGGGTGATGATCAACCCAGGAGGAGGTAAATCACTTATCACTTGGGGATTTATAAACAAGACGGAGGAGACTAAATTCTAAATTGTAAAAATATTTTTTTGTGAGTACAATAATTTTGTATTGAGAATATGAATTATGAAGGAGAATTTAATATAAATATTGTGGAGAAATACTGCTTTTGTCTTAAGCTAAATGTGTTATCACAAATATTGTTAATGTTTCTTTCATTTCAGATATTTCATTCTTCACGTAGAGCAATTGAGAAATGCAGCACAATTGATAATGAGAAAATGTTCTGTAAAATGAATCTTGATGATTCGATTTACTGACGCCGCAAAGAGTTTCACTTGGCATGGGGCCAAATATTTTCCTCGAATATACACATTTAAACAGTCTAAGCCCAATCTTTTTCAAAAAGCAATTTCACGTCAAGAACGTCTGGACTCTGGATTTGTGAGAGATGGCTTGATTTAATGTCAACGATTCTCAACGCGCTCAAAATTTCCGCAACACACCAAAGTTTCTGGTTGGTATTTTGGAATTATTTCTAACACATTTTTTCTAATAATCCAATCACTGAATACTTTTTTATTTTTTGCAGATCGCCGACGAAATTATTTTCAAAATAAAGGTTTTACCCGAAGGTAATCATCGCACTCTAAATCACTACTTTTATATCCTCAATATTCACCGAGTTATTAAATCACTTTTTTCACACTCTTTTTTATTCTCTTTCAGATTCCCGAAGAGGAGAATTGAAGAAAATTTCTTAAGGAGATCGAAGAAAAATTCTAAGGAGATCGAAGGTCAGAGAAAGACAATAAGAGGTCTTTGGTTCTCCTGACAGATTCTGTCGTTGACACTGGTCACTTTACATTCGCATTTCCCGTGATGTTCAACTCTGATCCACGTTTTCTTATTATTCCTCGTGCCGACACTGCCGATTTTAATTTCAACTTCCTCGGTGTAATTGGAACTGGTGACTGGTGAACAACTCAAATCAGAACTGGGACAACATCCTGTGTGGACATCGCATCTTTTCAAAATTATATAAACAGGATAACTTGGACTCTCGGCTAGATTTAAATGTACACCTTCCATTAAATCTTGAAGATTATAGGCCCTGGGTTGGGGTTCACTGCAGGCGAATACTCGCGAGTAATTGATACCTTGATTGAAGGAAATCTTTCGGGGCAAATGATCAATATTCTTCACTGTGGTACTGGAAAAATCTTGATCGGCAAACGTGGGAAGAATGAGGACCAAAAGAAGATATGAATTCTCCCAGAAAGAGATTCTCATCTTTTTTACGTAAGGTGAGAAACTGTTTTATTTTTTTCACTTTTTCCGGTTTTTTTCCAAAAAAAAACTGCGATTGAATGAATATGACGAGTTAAAATGTAGTTTTTCGAAACACAAACTGTATTCTTAGTGAATCGTGAGACGAGTGGCTGAATCTTTCCTCCTCTCAGAGTATTTATACTTTGAGAAGTGTAGTATCCACTTTAGCATTTACTTGAATCTGAAATCACGCATGATCGACGCTAGATTTTCTTTTCGATTAATATTTAGATTGAGCGTTTGTACTTTTTATATTCAGAGCAGTAAGGAAAGAATTCTCGAGTCTGTAACTCTGACTGTGTAATTGATTTTTTCCAACCACGGATTGTACGACTTTTTGGACTCTTTTCGATTGTTTTAAAAAAAGCTACTTTTTTCGACTCATTTTCAAAAAAATTGGACTTTTTCGACTTCTTCTCCAAATATTGCATTAGAATAACATTTTCTTTGTTATAAAATGAAACTTTATTTCGATTCTTATAGTGTGAAAAATGAGTATAGTCAATTCATTCAAAACTTATTTTTTCATAACTTTTTTAAGATACTTAAATTTTCTAACTATATTATTAAAAAGTCATTAAATAATTGTTTGTTATATTTTATTGCAAATAACTGATTTGTTTAAATATTTCAATAAAAGTTTTGAAAATCAAATTTTGAAGAATTGTAATAGTAAATTTTTAAAATAGTTAAAATTTCAATATTTATATTAATAATCGTTATATTCCGGAATTCTATCGAAAAATTTTATTAAAATTTCTAAAAATCCTAATTAAATTCTTTTGAAGAATTTCTTTGCATTTTTTTTTTTAAATAATGGAGTTTCTATAATAATTTTAATTGAAAATTTTTAAAGCAATTGAATTTTATGAAGAAGAATTTTATTAAAATTATATTGAAAATAATTGAATTCCTGAGCAGAATTTTACTATTTATAAAAGTAATTGAATTATTGCGAAGAATTTTACTATATTTATAAAAAGTAATTGAAATGTTTCAAAAAATTGATTAAAACTTTAGAAAATAATTGAATTGTTTTGAAGAATATTATAGAATATTTATAAAAAAAAATAAATTCTTTCGAGAAATAGAATTCAAGTTGTTATTTTGGAAAATAATTAAATTTTTTCAATTTTTTGACAAATATATTTAAAAATTGCATTGAAAGTAATTTAATTTTTATATAGAATTTTTTAAAAATATTTTGAAAATAATTAAATCATTTTTGGAGAATTTTTAAATTCTTGTTGAAATGGAATTTTATGGAAATTTTTAAAAATAATCATTTCTATCGTGCAATTATATTTAAATTGAATTAAAAATAATTGAATTGTATCGAGGAATTTATTAAAATTTTTAAAAAATTGAATTTCATGGAAATATTTTTAAATATTTGAATTCTTCCGAGGAATTCAATTAAAATTGTTGTGAAAATAATTGAATTCCTGCAAAGAATTTTACTAATTATGAAAATAATTGAAATCTTGTAAAGAATTCTACTATATAAAAAAATAATTGAATTGTTTCGAAGGATTTAATAAATTTTTAGAAAATAATTGAATTCTTTCGGGAAATTTTATTAAAATTTTGTCAAAAATAATTGAATTTTTAAAAAAAATTTACTATTCATAAAAATAATTGAATTCTTGCGAAGAATTATATTAAAATTTTTAAAAATATAAACAAGAATAATTAATTTTTTACTTAACAAGTGAACTTTTTAAATTTTGATAATTAAATTATTTAAAAAATAATTACATTAAAATGTTTTAAAGATTTTAATTTTTTAGAATTATTAAAATTTTCGAGAAATCGATCTTTTTCAAAATTTGTAATTGAAATTCTTCAAAAAATTAATTTTTTAATATTTTGCAAAAATTCCTTTAAAAAATTCAATTATTCTCAAAAAATTTTACTAAAATTCAATTATTTGCAAATTTATCAATTAAGTATTTAAAAAATTTATTATATTGCAAAAATTGTTTAAACATATTGTTAATAAACAATTTTTAATGAATTGTAAGCATTTTTTTATTCAAATTTTTAAAAATCAATTAAAATTTTTTCCGATTACGTATTTTCAATAATTTACCTAAATGAATTTAAAAAAAATGAAAGATTACAGTTATAATTATTTTTTATAAAAAATTGAATTTTTCTTTTTAAATAATTGAATTCTCGATGATTTTTCGGAAAATTATTAAAAATAGTTGATTTAAAGAAGAAGTTTAATTAAAAATTCTGGAAACCAATTGAATTTTCATAGAAATACAGTTGCAATTTTTAAAAATAATTAAATTTCAAAGAATTTGAAAGTGAAATTTAAAATAAAAAATTTTAATTCTTGTCGAAAAATAAAATATACCTAATAAGTACCTATTTAAATATTTATTGAACGAAATAATCGAATTTTTGAGTAATTAAGTTTAGACATCAATTTTGTATCAATCAATTTTGTACCTTTAATTGACTTAAGTAACTTTTCTAGGACTGTTTTTTGAGAGAAATTTCTCAAACTTTTTTTCAGAAATTTTCTAAATCGAAAAGAGAATAAATAAATAAGAATTTAAATTTAAATTACATTTAAGAAAAAAATAAGAATTTGAAAATGTAAATCGTAATCTGGAAATTTAATTGAGTTAAATATTTGTATATTTTAATTATTCTAAATAGAATAATAATTTATATTTTTTTTTCATCTAATTCAATAATAATTATTCCAAAATAGAATTTCGCAAAAAAAAAAAACAGTTCTCAATTTGATTTCAAATGAGAAAATTTCAGTTGGCAATTGTAAATATTTGGAGCCAACAAACCCTACAATTATTGAAGTGAATGAACTACCGAAACTCGACGAAAATTGCCCACGATTGATGTTCGTGAAGCGAATATAAATGTAATTCTCCAAAATCATTATTTGCCGATGAAGATTCACGGAAATATTATAATTGTAATTGTAACTGAATTTTTTAATGAGAAAATTCAAGTACATAATGTAAATTATGATTAAATTAATTAGAAAAGAAATAGAAATATAAATAAAATTTACAAGTATACTAGTATAAATTTGCAAAAATTAAAGTTAAATTTACAATGTTTACAGTTTGTAAATAAATTTTTTATAAATCTTAATTTTTTTAAGACATAATAATTAGGAGCAAAAAAACACTGAAACTATTTCTAGTCACTCGATGTTTCTAACCACCAAGGAAATTGCTTGAAGAAATTGTAGACTCAAATTTTATGTTTCATATAATGATTACTGGCATTATGCTTCATACTAAGAAAACTACTACAAAATATAAAAACTAATTTCTTTTTTATGAAAATAGAATAAAAGTTAATGAAACCAAAACAATCAATTTTTTTCATATTTTTTTTGAGAATGTAGGAAAATTTTTATTGAGTAAAATATTAAAAGAAATCTCGTCTTCCTTTTAAATAATTATTTACATTTAGTAAATTATAAATAAACTTACAAAGAAAAAAAAAGATATTTCAATTATCATAATAAAAATATCAGTATTCATTTTTATTTTAAAATTTTCTTATTCTTAAAAATAAAAAAAAAATATCAGAGAAAATATTTCTGAATCAATTTTAATTCTAAAATTCGTAATTAATACGTCCACGAAATAATACTTGAAAATATCTTTCTTGGCAATGAATTTACTTTGTATACTTTACTTCTTATCAGTACCGCGAAAGATGCGGCAGTCATTGCACTTACGAACAATCAAAATTGAATCGCAGTTCTGAATTTAATTTTCCTCGTGATAAATTATTAATTAAATTTATAATAAAAAACAAATAGTAAATTTTACAAAAAATATTCTTACATTAAATATTTTGAAAAAAGAGGCAAAAAAATCAAGGAAACGTATCTAAACGTTAATTTTGTCTTTGAGTTTTAATTCATTCACTACATTGAAAGATAAAATCAATTTTGGGATTCCCCATTGCGAAAGATTGGTTTAGATTTTTAAAAAATTCCATTTCACAAAATAACTTGGATTTTAATTAATTCCTGATCAATTCGTCCTTAAAATACTTAAATTCGTATTTTCTGTATTAATTAAAAACTAATTTTTTTTTCTTTTAACATAAAATAAATTTTTCTGCAATTAATTTTTACCATAACATTATGACATTTGTTTTTTAATTTCAGGTTCATCGTAGAAAAAGTCATTAATCATCAAGTGAGTGATGTGGCAAAACGTAAGTCCAGAAGTCGTCACACTCAGACGAAAATTTAGACAAGTCACGTAGGCCTCTCACCTTCAAAAATTTCACGTAAGGACTCTCTCCCGGATCGAGGGTGTGTAATTCGACCTCAAAGAATGTCTAAGACGAGCGAGATGAAAAATTCACGAATGCATTGTCCCCAGGAGCGGATTTAGAAGCAAAAAAGTTACTTCAGTTCAATATTTATCTATTCTGTAATTATAATTTTCCGAACTAAAAGATTTCCCACTTGAAATTGAATTAGAAATTCTAATTTTCAATTTTTCAAATTTCTTCACAAAATTTGAGAATTTTATTGAAATTTGCAAAAATCAGACTTTTTGTAATTTTGAAAGAATTTATTAGAGAAAATTTGTTAGAGAACTTTTTGTTAAATATCTAAGGGCAAATAAGTAAAAATAACACCAAATTGTTTAAAATCATAAATTAATTTTCTTTCTCAAATTAAAAAAATTCCTCAAGTAGAGTTACAGTTTCAATTTTTAGAAATAATCAATTATTATATCACTTATTTTTGTATTTAAATGATTGAATTCTCGTACAATTTTTTTTATAAGAATTGATTTAATAAAAAATAATTTCAGTTTAAATTTTAGAAAATACTTCAAAAATTATAAGAATTGCAACTCTAATTTTTAGAAATAATTAAATTTTAAACGATTTTACATTAAAAGTATTTTGAAATTTTAATTCCCGCTGGACTAATAAATTTCATAAATATCAAAAATTTCTCAGGAATTCAATTATTTACAAATTGTTTATAAATTTCTTCGCAACAATTCAATTATTTTCATAAATAATGAAACTCATAGCAGAATTTCAATTATTTTTAGTACAATTTTAATCGAATTTCTCAAAAAATGTAATTATTCTTAAAATTTTTATATTTCAAAAATTGGAAGAATTGTAATTCTAATTTTTAAAAATAATTAAATTTCAAAAGGTTTTACATTATAAAAGTATTTTTAAATTTTCATTCCCGCTGAGACAAATAAAATAACAAAAAGTTATTAAATTTGAAAAATTTTATTTAAAAATTCTAAATAAATGTGAAAATTAGTAATTAAACTTTTTTGAAAATATAGTTGAATTTCTGAAACAATTTTAAAAAATTAAAAAATATGAAATTTTCTCAAATTTCATTAAAATAAATTTTATATTTCAAAAAATTTTATTCTAAAAAAATTATGTTTTTGAAAAATTGTAATTAACATTTTTTATTAAGATAATTAATAATCTAAAGGCGAATAATTAGAAAAAATTGTAATTGAACTGAAAAATATTTAAATTCTAATACTTTTTGCATTTCTTTCAGGAAAGTGTAGCCGACCCTGGTAGGTAACCAGACATGGCATAGACAAGAGGTTGTAATGATATGAATCACCCAACATCGACCTGTCGCATCGCTTAGATATTCAACCTGTGCTCCTTTAGAAATTTAATTCGTTTCGTTCGCCGACAATCAATCAAAACCCCTTCATTTTTTCATCAATCTTCCACCGGAATCTTTCGAAGGCATTTAATTTGAACCCTTTCAAATTTTTCCCCCAAAGACCGTTGCGAAATTCCCCTCTTCAAAAATAATTTCAATCGCACAATAATTAAATTCCTTTTACTAAAAAAGTAACTTACAAGGAAAATCAAATCAAAATTTTTCCAAGTTTATTATAATTTATTATTATTAACTAGCAAACAATTATTTTCTAAAATTTTAATAAATCTTTCGAAACAATTGAATTATTTTTTAAATAGTAAAATCTTTGCGGAAATTCAATTATTTTCCAAAAAAATTTCACGAAAAAATTCAATTTTTTTTCTAAAATTTTAATAAATTATATTATATTATATTATATTATTATATTATATAAATTATATATATATATATATATATATATATATATATATATATATATATATATATATATATATATATATATATATATATAATATTATATATATATATAATATTATATTATATTTAATAAATTATATTCAAAACAATTTCAATATAATTCAATTATTGTTCATTCAATTTTAATAACATTTCATGAAAAGATTCAATCTTTAAAAAAATTTTTAATAATATTTTTCAAAAAAAAAATCAATTTTTTCTAAAATTTTAATAAGTCCTTCGAAACATTTTATTTATAAATAGTAAAATTCATTGCAAACATTCAACTATTTTCAAAAATATTTCACGAAAGAATTCAATTTTTTTCTTAACTCGTTATAAAATTTGTTAAAAGAATTCAATTATTTTTTAAAAATTTTAATAAAATTCAACTGCGAATAGATTACCGAAATACAACGATTATTAATATAGAAAAAGATAGAGTTTTGATTGTTAAATAAATAGTTCTCATCAATTCCTTGTAGAAAATTGTAAACATTTGTTTGTAAGATAATTTTTCACACTTCATATTTTTGAATTTATTTTCTATTCATTTTATTTTTATTTGATTTTGTTTCTTTTTACAGTTTTCTCATTATTTTTGTCGAATTTCTCCCTTTCGGATACAAAGGACGAAGGGAAAGAGAAAGAGAGAGAGCTTCTGTTGACAAACTTATAAGAAAGACGACAAATGAGAAGAATGAAGGTGCGATCCAAAGTCACGAGACGTAACGCAATTTCTCGAATGGGAGGCAGGACCAGAAGTTGTAATTATACTTATCTTAGTGATATTCTTGGAACGGTTTGTTCGACCCCTCCTTGAGTTTACTGAGAACCAAGTGAGAGGAGGACGGATTGATTTCTTGGTGCTTGAGAATGGAAAAAGAAAGACGGATAAGAGAGGTAGACTGCAAGGAGCAGAAAAAGAGGAAAAGAGAAACGACGACGACGACGAAGACGAAGACGATGATGATGATAGAAATCTGAGGTGGGGACACAACTCTCTGAGGATGAAAGTTACATATATACATACAGAGAGAGGATTCTGATCGCAGAAGACAAAAGTCACGAGTCCTCCTTGCTCCTTGACAAGCGCGAGCTTTGAAAATTTAATGTCATAAAGTAATTCATTACATTTTGTCTCTTGGTTTTGAAATCGTCTTTTTTCAAAGAGGGAAAATAACAATATGAAGAGAATTATTATTTTATTCATCGTTCTTGGATTTATTTCACTTGCCGTTAGCAAGCATCTCAAGTAAGATTTTTTACTAATTTTTTAATAATTTTTCAAAATTGAATTAATTTAAAAAAAATTGTTTATTTTTTAATAATTTTGGTGTGTTGATTTTACTTTTTCTGAAAAAGAAAAACTTGATTAATTTTATTCGATTTAGTGACAAAAATTTAGTATTTTTTCATAAAAGTTAATCACGAAATTTTGTAGTTTTTTTCTTTTTACCAAAACTTGAATTTTGTTTATTTAAACAATGTTTAAATCTACGATCTACAATTCAATTATTTTCAAAAATAATCAAATTCCTCGTAAGAATTCAATTATTTTCAAAAATCATCAAATTTTTCTCAGAAATTCAATTTTTAATGCGATTTTAATAAAATTTCTCGGAAGAAAACAATTATTTTTAAAAAATTGGAATAAAATTTCGTTATCTGCAAGTTTTGAGCAATCTGAACAAAATATTTTTCACAAAAAATATTTTTCTAAATTATTGACTGTAGTAAAAATTACAAACTTGAATTCAACACTTAAAAACTTGATAATTAATTTTTTCGTTAAGTGACTCAAACGTTTTGTAATAAAATTTGAATTTGAAAAAGAAATAAATACATTTCGTTCATTTGAATGATTTAAACATTGAGAACTTTAGAAACATAAAATTTTTCTATAGAAGTCAATTATTTTTGGAAATTTCGATAAAATTCTTTAAAAGAATTCAATTATTTTCAAAGAATCCAATTACTTTAAAAAATTTTTAATTAAATTTTTTAAAACAATTTAAATAGTCGTTAAATTTTATAGTTTTTATAGTCGAAATCTTTCCTAATTAAAATTCTTAATCAGCAAATAATTACCTACATTAATTTAAATAGAATTTAAATAGATACTTTTAAAAATATTTATTAAATTCTTTGAAACAATTCAAATACATTTAAAAATTGTAATAAAATTGTTCGCAATAATTCAATTATTTTCATAAATAATAAAATTTCCCACAAGAATTCAATTATTTTCATTAAAATTATAATAAAATTTCTTTTAAAAATTCAATTATTTTTAGAAAAGTTTTATAAAATTCATCGAAGCAATTTAATTATTACGAAAATTTTAATAAAATTCTTCGCAAAAATTCAATTTTTTCAAAAAGTAATCAAATTCTTCGTAGGAACTGAATTATTTTCAATACAATTTTAATAAAATTTATAGAAAAAATTGAATTGTTCTTAAAAAATTTTAATTAAATTTCTCTAAAGTATTCAATTCTTATTGAAAATCGCAATAAAAATATCTTTATAAGAATTCGATTCTTTCCAATATAATATGTTTCATTAAATTCCTTAAAAATATTCAATTTTAAAGATTTTTATAAAAATCATTCAAGAAATAATTCAATTATCTTCAAAAATGTTAATAAAATTCTTCACAAGAATTTTATTATTTTTTTTAGAAATAATATAATAAATAATAAAATTTCTCCAAAGAATTAAATTATTTTTAGTCTAATTTTAATTAAATTATTCGAAACAATTCAATTATTTTCATTAACAATAAATTAAATATTGTATGCAACTGTTTTTATGTTTTAGAATGTTAAATTAATTTTCCAAATTAATTATGGCTTTTATTTTAAAAAATATTTATTAATTAATTTCTGTAATTATTCAAATTTCAAAATTAAATATATTAAATTAGAATTTAATTAATTGTAAAATTCAAAACATTTAAAAAGAAAATTTGTCAAAAAAAAGTAGGAAACTATAAATATATTTAATTAATTATTAAAAATAATGTATTTATAGAAGAATTTTAGTTAAAAACACTATAAAAAATTGAATTTTAGAGAAGTTAGAAATAATTACAGAAATTCAATTCCGGGTAATCTGTTCGCAGTTTGAAGTTAGTTGTTGTTTGCTTTTTGTTTCGTAGTTTTTTTAATAATAGCATTTCTTCGAAGAATATTTTTTATTTATGTTAAAATTAATTAATTAAATTTAATTATGTTAAAATTTTTGATAATTCTAATTAAATTCTTTTTGAAGAATTTCTTTGAATTTTTTTTAAATAATGGAATTTCTTCAAACATTTTTAAAATAATTGAATTTTATGAACAATTACTTTCAAGTTTTTAAAATAATCGTGTTTCTTAATAATTGATATTAAACATTTAATTGTTGAATTTTATTAAAATTTTTAGAAAATAATTGAATTCTTTTAAAAAAATTTATAACGAGTTAAGAAAAAAATTGAATTCTTTCGTGAAATTTTTTTTGAAAATAATTGAATTTTTGCAATGAATTTTACTATTATTAATATAATTGAATTGTTTTGAAGGATTTATTAAAATTTTAGAAAATAATTGAATTCTTTCAAGAAATGTTATTAAAATTGAATTAACAATAATTGAATTTTTGTAAAGAATTTTACTATTTATTAATAAAATATTTCGAAGGATTTATTAGAATTTTAGAAAATAATTGAATTCTTTTGAAATTTTTTAGTAGAACGAATTAAAAAAATATTGAATTCTTTCGTGGAATTTTTTTGAAAATAATTGAATTGTTGCAAAGAATTTTACCTTTTTTGAATAATTTTACAATTAAAGGAATTCGTAGATAAATATAATAGAACATTTTTTTGATTATCTAATTATGTTTAGAGTGAATCAGAATTTTTTTTTGTGGTCATGGAAAAAATCAAAATTTTGTCTGAAAATCAGGGACAAAAAATATTATATTTTTGTGATAATTCTGAAGATGAAAATTAATGTCTTTCTTTTTTATCTTTATATTACTTCTTCTCATTAATAGAGTGGAGAAAAAAAAATTTTTTGATCAACTCTTTTTTCTCTTGATTTTACAGGGACAGCAGTTATTTGAATCACGTGCAATTGGTTCATGAATTTAGATGCTCCTTTCCTCAACCGCGTGCTGTTTCAGTGGAGGAATTGCTGACAGTTGGACCAAGTGCTGATGAAATTTTTTATCCGCCCTCGACAGTATTGGCTCGATGTGGAGGTTCCGGATGTTGTCCGATTAATCAAATTTGCGCTCCAGCTGAATCGAGAAATGTCAGTCTTGTTTTCATGGTAAAGCATGCAATTGATCGTCAAAGGGATCGACATCACGAGATCATACATGCCTTGGAACACACAAGATGCGAATGTGTGGATGAGAAACTTGTCGTTTCTTTGTAATTATTATTGCCTTAAAAATTTTCATTGCGCAAGAATAGATTTTATTCGCGAAAGCTGCTACTTTCTTCATCCAAAAGTAGAACGAGAATTTATTCGATTAAACAATTTAAAACTTTATCCGTCAGGAATTAAATATTTATTTCTAAAGTTTTAAACTTCTGACAAATATTTATAAACTCTACATTTTTTTAGTTTGTTTTTCTCTTTGTATTAATTTTTATTTGAATAACTTCATTTTTTTCGCTTTATTTAATTTATCATCAAAATTACAAAAATTCAAGTTTCATCTGTTTACTAACGTAAATAATCAACATTTTTTCAAATCTTTTTTTGTTTAGTGAATTTCAAAAAAATTTGAAATCACAAAAGAATGTAACGAACGAATTAATTAGAATTTACTTTTAAATAATCGGTTTTTCTGTATTATGAAACTTTGTAATTTTTCTCTTAGTATTTGCATATTATTATCATTTTTTTTCAATGAAAATAGTCGCTTGGGAATTACCTGACGGATAATTTCTGACGTAATTAAGTTCCTGAATTAATGTACTAGAATAATTAACCAAAGAATATTAAAATGTTTCTACTATATAAAAACAGATATTATTTATAATTATTTTCTGAAATCTTTATTTTCTTTTCATTTCTTTTACAAATTTTACAATTTTTACAATTTTAATACAATTGTAATAAATTTATTCACGATTTTAATATAATTATTTATTCACGATTTTAATAAATTTACATTCGATAAACACTAAATAAATAAATTTAACTAACTAATTAAATATTCTAGTGAAAAAATAAATTACTCATTAGATTTTCAGAAAAGAAAAGTTTTAAATTGTTTTCAAGAATGAAAAAACCCGTTTGAAAATTGGATTATGAAAGAAAATATATTGTGTAATATTGTAAGTTTATAATGATATATAAGGGAATGAAAATTCTATAAAAACAAAAGAAGAAAAACCATTTGGTAAAATTGCCTGTGATATTATTTAACTTTTTTTTCACTTACATTGTGTATATGGAAGTAAAAAAAGAAGAATAAAATAAATTTTTGTTATTTAACTTACTCATCACTTGTCTTCTTCTGCGAGTCTCGAATGACTTGCTTTTGCTTTGCTTTGTCAAGGGTCACAGAGCAAGGAAATTGAGCGTAAATTCTAGGGAAGAGTTTCTAATTCTCAAGCTTGAAACATTTTTTTGCGGCTACTAAATCGAGTTTAATGCTCTCGTTGTCCGGAGCTAGTTTCAAAGCGGCTTCCAATTCAGGAATACCATGTTGAGGAACTGATAATTTGCAGAGAGCTGCGCCTCTTCGTGCATGGCATCTGGCTCTTGATTCTCGATTGCCCTCACATTTTGGAATCATTAATTCCAAGCCCTGTAATTTTTTTTGTTATGTTAAATTTTAATTTTATTATATTTAATTTAATTTAACTATTAAATTTAATTTCATTTAAATTCATTACTTAATTTAGTTTATTTTATTATCATTATTTTATTTTATTATATTATATTCCATGAACATTTTTTACTTGTAATTAAATTTCCTATTTTTGAGACTCTTCTTACTTTTTTAAACGAAAATAATTCAAATTTTTACATTCTTTTCTTTTATTTAACGATTTAATTTGAGATTTTTCTAATTTTTTCCAAAGCAAAAGTAACTCAGGTTTTTAAATACTTTTTCGTAATTTAACGATTTACATTACCGTTGAGCAATCTTCGGCACATTTGTGAAAATTCCCCAAAGCATAATGAGCCGCTGATCTATTAACATAAAGTGATGACATTTTTTCGCTCAATTTTATTCCATGCGAATATGCGCTAATGGCTCCAAGATAATTTTTTGCCTTGAAGAATTCACTGAAAAAAATTGGATACAATAAAAAATTTATAAATGTAAATCATAAATAAAAAAAATAATAAATTTAACTAGTTATCAAGAATATTAATATTAAAATTAATTAAAACAGGATTGTCACAAATCAGACAATTTTAAGAAAAGTTCTGGAAAAATATTAAATTTTTAGAATTCATAAGAATTCTTGAAGAACGATAATAAAATTATTAATTAAGAATTACTTGACGAATAATTTGATTTTTAATTACAAAAAATAATTAAATTTTACAACAGTTGCATTTACAATTTATATCAATATAATTGAATTTCAAAAGATTGAAATTAAATTGAAATTTTAGAACATTTCAATAGTTTTAATTGAAAACTCTGGAAAAGTTAATTTTTAAAAAATTGTTATTTAGATTTTTTTAAATTTGTTGAATTTTTGAATATATACTTAGAAATATATTTAAAAGAAATTTTAAGTAAACTTTCCTTTCAATTTTTTTGAATAATTCAATTCTCAAAGAACTTTCTGAAAATTATTAAAAATAATTAAATTTAGAGAAGAATTTGGAATAAAAATTTATGGAAATAATTTAAAATCGTATCTTATGAGAAATAATTAAATTTCAAAAGTTTTCAAATTTGAAATTTTTTAAAATTGAAATTTTTAATAACTTTAGTTAAAAATTTTTAAAATCTTCGTTTTTTGAAAAATTTGGATTCAAATTTTATAAATAATTCAACTCTCGAAGAATTTTCTAAAATTTAGTCAAAATAATTGATTTAGAGAAGAATTTTAGTTAAACATTCCAGAAAATAATTGAGTTTTAGAAGAAGTTACAATTGCAAATTTTTGGAAATAATTAAATATCATAAGGTTTGTAATTCAAAAATTTTTGGAACAATCGAAAATTTGTAAAATTGAATTGTGAACAAGAGATTTTCAGAATAATTTTTGTTGAACTTTATTTATTTTACTTTGAAAATTTTTTAAAGAAAAATAAATAAAATTCAACAAAAATAATTCTGAAAATCCTTTGAGAATTCAATTGAATTCTCAAAGGATTTTCTCGAAAATTAATAAAAATAATTGATTTAGAATAGAATTTTAATTAAAAATCCTAGAAAATAATTGAAATCTTTTGAAAATTATTCAAAATAATTTATTTAGAGAAGAATTTAAATAAAATACAGTAAAAAATTACAGTTACAGTAGAAATTTTTAGAAATATATTAAATTTCAAAAGGATCAAATTTAAAATTTTTAAAAATTAATATTTTCAATAACTTTTATTAAAAATTTGTAAAAACTTGGTTTTTTGAAAAACGTTGGTTCAAATTTTTTAAATAATTTAACTCTCGAAGAATTTTCTAAAATTTAGTAAAAAATTTAGTAAAAATTTAGTAAAAAATAATTGATTTAGAGAAGAATTTTATTTAAAAATTCCAGAAAATAATTAAGTTTTAGAAGAACTTACAATAGCAATTTTAGGAAATCATTCATATGGTTTGGAATTAGATATTTAGGATTTAAATTTTCTTGAATTCGAGTAGAAAATAATAAATGAATAAACAATGAAAAAGTGTTTAAATTAAATTTAAAAAATACGAAAATTATTATATAAGATAACTTACTCTCCTTTATCTTTCAGCCATTGCGGATTTTGTTCCTCGGGGCGAAGATCTTCGGAAACAAATCCAGTTTGTCGTCTTGCCTTTGCCTGTTTTTCTAGCCACTAAAAAGAAATTTTTTTCATTTTTAATATTTTTATAATGATTTGATTTCTCTTATTAAATTTATTTTATTTCTTTATTCTTTTATTGAATTGAAAGAATATACTTCTTGCTCCTCAAGATGAGAGCTCTCCCTTGCAGGTGTTGGGAACGCTCGTTCGGTAAATGAAACTTTAATTGTCCCGCATTTTCTTGGAAGTGGAATAGATTTATTCGGATCATTGAAAATGTCATTTGTCTTCACGGATCTTCTGTCAATGAATCTTTGAATTAGTACACGTTTCCTATCTCTCTCCTTCTGCAGTTCAATTTCTTCTTTCCTTTTGGAAAATTTTTTCAAATCCTTCTCACTCATCTCTTTTATTAAACAACTTTTCGAATCATTAAAATGATTTTTATCCTCGAAATCTGAATCTGAATCCTCGGTGTCTTCTTTTTTGTTGTTGTCAAGTTCTTTATTATTATTCTTAGTAAGAGAATCGTCTGTATTTTTCACTTCCTCTTTCTGCTTCATTCCATCTTTTACTATTTTAGTTATTTTCCCATCGACTGATTCTTCAATTTCCACTTCTTTCCTTGGATTCTGTGGTTTTCTATTTGCATCAGTTGGTTCTTTATTGCAGGATTTCTCATTAGGAGGTTCGTCGAACCACTTTAATGGAGATCTTAAAATGTACAAAGAATTTAAAACAATTAAAATTTAGTTTATTAGTTTTTACTTTTATTTATTAAATAAAAAAGTATAGAAATATAATTTAAAATGTAATTCTTTTTCTCTTTCGTTATTCTATTGTTAAATCAATTTCTACTATAAAAATTAAAAAAATAAATAAGTACACACTGAAAAAAATAATAGGCAGAATGTGCTTTTTACTAAGGCAATTTTTGCCTAAGTACAAAAGCAATTCACGAAAAGCAATTTTTCCTTTAAAAAAAAGGCAATTTTTGCCTTAGTTAATAAAGTAACAAATTCTTGTCATTTATCAAGTAAATTGTTTACATATGTCAAATCGAATTTTATAATTAATTAAAATAATGGGTACTAAAGGAAGAAATTTATTACTGAAATGAAATCGAGAAAATTTTCTTATTTTATTGAAATATTTAAAGGTACTAATTTCATTTGTTTAATAAAATTGTTTACGCATAAAACTAGACCAATTTGGTTATAAAGATTGAAATTGATAAAGTAGTTCTATTATTTTCAATATTTAATTAAAGTAAAATATTATTTGTATAATAATAAAAATAAATGTTCCTTTTCACTCATATTGTAAATATAATTAATAAAAAGGTAAAACATAATTATTTCATATCGTATTTTCTAAATATTCAAATAAAAATTTGTCTTGTGATTTTAACCTTATAAACTAAGGCAAAAATTGCCTTTTTTTTAAAGGAAAAATTGCTTTTCGTGAATTGCTTTTGTACTTAGGCAAAAATTGCCTTAGTAAAAAGCACATTCTGCCTATTATTTTTTTCAGTGCAAGTGAAACATAAAGAAAAATTACGAATTTAGAAAAATATTGCAATTTAATTGACAGAATTAGCTATACTTTTGTATTTTATTTTTAAAGTACTTTTTCGGATTTTGAAAGTTCTGAAATTAATTGTGTATTTAATGTATTGACACCTGTATTCTTTTCGATTTTCCTGCTTTATGCCAGTAATGCCTTCGAAGATGGGTTTTTCATGTTTTAATCTCCATTCTTCAAGTTCTCTCATAGCTTCTTTTCTGTGAGAATCACGAATTCTTTCTATTTTGTTTAAATCCAAAGTGTCGAGATCGATTTGATGTTTTACTGCTTGCCTCTGAATATGCTGTCGTTTCTCTGTAAAATATTTTTTCTTTTAAAGAAAAGTATCTTTATTAATTAAATTATTAATATTACAACTACTTTTTTCTTATATTTTTGATATAAATAAAATTAATTCTGATATAAATACAAGTTTGATATTTATAAATAAAAAACAAACCACTTTTAGCTTTTGCTTTCTGTTCGGCAGCTAATTGAGAATATTCATGAGCAATTTTTCTGCATTCGCGTTTCACTTCTTTGCTGAGATTTTCCAATTCAAGTTTTGGCCATTGAAGATCCGCCTCGTTTTTCCTTAAAGTAATGATCATTTCTTTTTGAGTATAAGTGCACTCGCTTTCTTTCTCATTAACAACTTCCCAAAGAAACAATTCGAAAATATAAGGTGGATAACTTGCCTGCAAAAAAAATACAAAAGAATTAATTCGAAAAATTAATTTTTTCAACAATTTCCATTAATTACCAATTCTTTTAATTGTGATTAAAAATTACCTTTACATATTTGTTGGTTGTGAAGAAATCGATTTTTCCTAGATTACCAAAAAGCTCCACATTGATAATAATATTCGTATCTGTTTGACGCCATTCGTAATTTTTTATAACTATCGACGGCATTTTCTTTCCTTCAATTTATTCTTTCATCTACATTTATTTGTTTCACTTCAACAATTATTTTTACTTCTTTGTTTATAGAAGATTTCGAAATATTGATTAAACTTCAAGTTATCACCATAGCAACGCCCTAAATAATTTGAAAGAATATTTCAGAATATTTTCTTAAATTTATAGAAGATAAAATTGAGAAACACTTTTTAATTTCTAAACTTTGGAGAAATGAGGACAGAGGCAGAAATAAAAATCAGATTTAACGTATGAATTGTTTATAATTAAAATGTTCAAGAGTATTTGTAGTGACAATACTTTTTTGTAAATATTATTGTTAAAAAGCTGCCAAGTAACCGCGCATCTTAACTTCGTTGAAACAATCATCTGTTTTAACGTTACTCAATAAATGCTTGACAATATTAAAAACAAAAAAAAAATAGTGCAAAAAAAACAACATTTCGCAGTATCGAAATTTTAACAAACGTGTCTCCCTATTAAAAAAAAACAACATTTAAAAAACAGAAGTTTTACAATTAAAACAAAAATTTAAATAAACATAAGATCATTCCATCTCAATAAAACACAATTTTAATATTACATTCTCTAAAACTTCAATAAAAAAATGACAACAAACGTGCATTGGAAAATGTTAATTTATAGTTTCTATCATCAATTCTTCAATTGAAATTCTCAAGAGTTGATCCATGTTTAAATATGACATTTACACATCTAAAATCTTCGTTGAAAAATCGACTATAAAACTTATTACATTAAAATCAGTCAGTTTTTATCAATTGCCTTCTCACTTTAAATCAATCGGACAAATGCAACGCGAATCGTAATTCTATTCAATTTGATAAAAACGTCACTTGTCGAAAAGAGAACCACAATTTTCATTTTGCGGCTTTTCCTTCTTCCTGGCAACAAATAAAAAAAGTATCAAGTACTTAGTTTTTTTTCTTTTTTCTTTTTTTGAAGAAATCATATTTTATACCATTCTCATTAGAAAAATGGAGGACTTTGTCAACATTTTGAATTATCTGGCTAAATACAATACGAAGTAAATATGACACTACCGTTTACAGGTTCTTTCAGTTTTTTTTTTCTTTTTTTTTTCTTCTTTTAAAGTGATAATTGTAGTATTATCAACATGCACTGTACGAACTTATGTACAAAGTGTTTTTTCTTTTTACTTTACTATAAATTTTTTTTTTTTTATGTTTTTGAGATTATTTCTTACGTACTATAGATTTCTTTGAAATCGATTGATTTAAACACTTTGCAACGTCGAGAAATTATTTTGGATACAAATATATGTACGCATTCTAAATTCTCAACTATTTTTTTTTCTTACTTCATATTTCTTATACTTTGACAATTTTTTTTCGTACTTTCTCTTAATTAAATGAAAAATTGTACACAACAAATTTTTGCATATCCCACACACACACACACTAAGTTTCTATACTAGAAAATATTTTTGCAAATATTCTTTTCTACTAGATTAATCTCTTAATCGACGATGTAATCCAATAGACTTGAGGATTTTAGAGAAACTTTGAAAAATTACAACTATTAAATTCATGTTTTATTAAATTCGACAATTACAGGCTTCGCACTCGATAATTAATTTTTAAAAAAGTAGCTTCAAGCCTGAAAAAAGTAGTAAAAAAGTAGTTATTGAAAAATTAAGTTTGACGACAAAAAAACTCGTTCTAAACGATTCACGAAAATTAAAAAAATTTGATTCTGCATTTTTTTCTAATTTCCATCAAAATAATTTCAAACTTAAATTTTTCAGAATTTAATAATTTTACAAATTTTAATTCAAAATTCTTTAAAAGTACGATTATATTTAAAGAATAATTTCTAAAAGTAGAAAAAATTTATTAAAATATATAATTTATTTTAATTGAATTTTCAAAAATTTCCAAATAATTGGAAATATAATTTAATCATTTTTAAATTATTTACGAGAATTTATTCATCTTCAAACAAATTAATTACAATTTTTCAAAACAATGTTTCATAATTTCCAAATTAAATTACACTCTAAACTTGAATATTTTTTGTTAAATAAATATTTGAATATTTATATATATTTTCCACAAGAATTTAAATATTTAAAATAATTAATGTTCTTTTTGAAATTTAACAATTTCTAAAAATTACAAGTGTAATTCTTCAAAAAATTCAATAATTTTTGTTGTTGAAATTTTCAAATAAAATTATTCAAAACTTTAATCATTTCGTAAGAAAATAATAATTAATAATTTATTTAAAAATAAAAAATTTAATATTATTACAGTTTTACAACAATTAAAATTTTCAAAGATTTAAATTCAAAAAAATCTTTTGAAATTCAATTATTTCTAAAAATTCACGCTATAATGCTTTTAATATTCAATTATTACCTAAAATTTTAACTGAAATTAATTTTTAAATCAATTCTAATTAGAAAATTCAAGGAGAATCCAATTATTTATATGTAAAAATAAATAATTTAATTGACTGTTTCTTAAAATTGAATTCTTATGAAGAAGTTTATAAAAAATTTTTTAAATAATTGAATTCTCTCGAAGAATGATTTTTTAAATTGTATTAAAAATAATTAAAATTCTGCGATAATAATTCATGAAAATAATTAAATTCTTGGTAAAAATTTTACAAAAATTTGTTGGAATAATTGATTTTGATCGCAAAATTGTACAAAAATTGTATTTTAAATTCTAATAGAATTCCTGAGAAATTTTTTATTTATGAAAATATAATTGAATTTCTGCGAAGAATTTTACAAAATTTTTTTAAACAATTCGTTTTTATTCGAAAAAATTTAATGAAAATTGTATTTTAAATAAATGAATTTCTGTAAAAAATTTATTAATTGAATGTTTTCGAAGAATTTTTATTAAAATTCTTTTAAATAGTTAATTTTTTGGGGGAAATTTTATTAAAATAGTAGATGTTGAAAGTAATTGAATTCCAAAAAATATTTTGAAAATAATTAAATTGTTTCTTAGAATTTCATAGAAATTCTTGAGAATAATTTTTTTATTTCAACTTTAACGAATTTAAAGTTGTGCAAATTCTCAAATATTAAAAAAAAAGCCTTTAGTGTCACAAATCTAAAAACAAAGTATCCAAATATTAACAAATCGTAAAAAAGTAACAAATAGTTGGTTGTAGTAACAGAGTCTAAAATCTGTAATTATTAAAAATCTCTTTTAAATTTTAATTAATTGTTCTAATTGTTTGAATTAATTAAATTAATTAGTAAATTAATTTACTTTATTAGTAAATAAAATTTATTTGATTAAGTTTTGCAATTAAATTTTCCTTAGAATCTCAAGTCTACAGGGTGACAATTGAATTGACGATTAAAGAGTATACAATGATTACATACACGCCTGAAAAATTGTTCCAGTCCTAGTGGAATGTCTGAAACTAATTAACGTTAATCGACTATTTAATTAATGCGTGTGGGGGGGAAAATGCGATTTGTGGAAAAAGTTAGATACGACATTTCTGGGTCTAAAAATTCATAGGCTCGACCCAGTGCTAAAATTCATTTTCAGCCGGTCGTTGATATGAAATGTAAGATTGAGCAAAATTTAAAAATAAAAAGAAACACAGCCGATAAAAAATGCTCGGTTATGCCTATATTTTGTTTTTTCATTTTTCGAATTAAAAAATTCATAATGTTACGAATTAGGAAAAAAATGACAGCCATTCGTAACCGGCGGCGATTCCATGAAAGGCACGCCCGCAAATTTACATTATTTCTATATTAATATGTAGAATTACAATTACACAAAGAAACCGACCTTTTTTGGGGGTCGGTTGATAATTCAAAAAAATAAATAAACGATGTTTTCTTATGATTTTTTTTTAAACAATTTTTTTTGTTTTTTGTCTCAGTCTCAAAACACGAACACACGTGCCACGAGAGTATTATATTGTAAAAAAAAAATCATACCTTAATTACAATTTTTATATTTTTATATAGGTATATATGGCTACAACTTTAAAATATACACATCTTCGTATGTAAAGACCTATACACACACATACGTTTATCATACACGTATTCAAGCGAATTCAATCGCTAAAACCAATATTATGTACTCGTCACATTATATTTTCATTATTATTTGCATTTATTTTCATCTATTATAAATGCACTGGCATCCATGAATTAATATAAAATTATGAAAATAACCATCTTTCAAAAACCCCGATTTTTGCTTGGAATTCCAAACAATAAAACTAGAAAGAGATAATTGTTTTTTTTTTCTTTAAAAAAAAATAAGAAAGAGAACGTAATCAATTAAAGTATGTTTGATACGTTGGCAAAAAAAATAGTCTTCTTCTTTAAATTAAACGAACACTATACAAAGATTTAAAAAAGTAATCTGCATTCAACAAGAATAATTGTCTGCATTCAATTAAAATAATCAACAATATAAAAAAATTGTTTGTATAAATAACAAAGGATCATAGCAAAACTTGTACAAAGCTTGGGGTGGACTAAAATGCAAACTCGTTTTAATTTCGCTTCAAGAGTAAAACGAGTCTGACTTGACATTCTCGTGGGGCTATTTTTTCCGAGCCGCTTTTTCTGCTTTTCGTCGCATACGCTCCTTTTCCTTACGCTCTTTACGCTCGCGGTCCGCTTGTGCTCGCAGGTCTTTTAATTTACGTTTTAAATGATCTTTTACCTCACGTGAAACGCCAAGTGCTTTCAAATCGCGGGACTCCAATCGTAGAAGAGTACTGCCACAAACTCCAGCCTCAATGAAACGGGACGCGTACCTTTCAAGACCAATTCCGGTCAGCCATTGGCACACCTGAAATAATTCAATTCTTTATTAAAAAAAATATTCTATACAAAAATTAATATTTTTTATAAAATTCATATCATCAAGAGCTTACAATTTTACTATAGAAAATTTATAATTTAAAAACAGACATTTGGAAAAGAATGTCCTTGTTTTTCTTTCCTTATTCAGGGTTGTCACAGAAATTTGATTTTGTTTTTCGCTGAGTTTTCAATAATTTCCAGATAGAATTTTTCCTTTTTCCTTTACACTAAAGAAAATTCTGATTTACTCTAAGAATGATTAAATAGACAAAAAAAATTTCCAATACATTTATTTATTTATTATTATAGGAATTATTTAGTTATTTTTCTATAGGACTTAAAATTTTCAAAAATTTCATATTTCAAACCTTTTAAAATTTAATAATTTATGAGAACTATTACTGTAACTTCTCCAAGATTATTTTCAAAATTTCAGTTCAATTATTTTTTTTAGTTATTTTTAACTAAAATTCCTTTCTAAATCAATTATTTTTAATAATTTTGGAGAAAGTTCTTTGAGAATTCAATTTAATTTAAAGAAAAAAATAATTCTGATAATCACTACAATTTATTTTTACAAAATTTCGATTATTCGAAAAATTTTCAATTAAATATCAATTCAAAAAATGCAAAAAACTACTAATAAATGACTAATTTCAAAAAAATTGAAATTAAAAATTTTATAAATCTAAGTTGTTCAGTATTTTCTAAATTGCAAGTATTCAAAAATTTTACTACAATTCTTCCAATTTTCAATAATTTTCTTTAATTTTTAATTCAAATTCTTCTTACACTGTAAATAACACTGTAAATAACAATTTTTCAAAAACTAACTTTTTCAGAATCTCTAATTAAAGTTATTTACATTCAAATTTTCTAAAATTTCAATTTGAAACCTTTTGAAATTCAAATATTTATAAAAATTTATAAAAAAGTTTAATTTTTGTCAGAAACAAAAAAATTTAAGGCTTTGTATATTAAAAATTCCTGGTGATTTCAAAGTTTATAAGGCAAAAAAAAAATTACAGAAGAAATTTCTTATGAATTCTAAAAATTTAATTTTCTTTCCAGTTCTTATGATAAAATTCTCTGACTTTTCCCTAATTTTCTTCACCTGTGACAACCCTGTTATTACTAAACTAATCGGATGTTAAAAATTTAAAAAAAATTTGATTTGATTCTATTATTATAGTTTCCAATTTTATAAAAAATAAATTCAGTAATATTTATTTAATTATACTGACTTGTTCTTTCGACCAGTCGGTTATTGGTGCACTTTGCCAAAAATGAGAACTTTTATCACCCAAACCAAATTCGTGAGGTGGTAACCAAACTTCGCTTGAATCTAAGAGGAATCAAATAAAACAATTCTGTCAAAAATTCAAGGAATTGAAGAAAAAGAAGAAGATAAATTTTATTACTTTAATAGAAAATATCAATTTTTAAGAAGTTGGTGTTAGATTTTTGCAATGAAATATATTTTTTTTAAAATACTGAAGTTAGTTTTGTTAATAAAATTTTTCAATTTTTAAAAAAAAAGCTATTTTTATAGTTAAAAAGTGAAATTACCTGCACTATCGCTTTTTGAAGGACTTGGATCAACAGCTGTTGGACTAATAGATCCACCAGATGACAAACTAGACGGCGATCCGCTTGGATGATGCCAGGGAGTATGTCCGGCACCCATTAAAGTTTGTGAAGGTATCGGCACTTTTTTTGCTTAAAAAAATGGTCAAAAATTCATAAATAATTTTTAAGGGAAATATAGTTTTGTTTATAATACAATGAATATTTATTTACCCCAAAATAAGGGTCATAAGTCCATAAATATATGTTATGTTATATTTAATTGTTAAATATTGTAATTAAAAAAATTATTCATAGCTTTCTATTAGAAAATAATTTCTATTTTTCTACGAGTAAAAATGGTTATAAAAGAATAAAATTACTATTGTAAAATGTAAATTAATAAAATGATTAAAAATAGATTAAAATTCTACTTAATATAAATGTTTTTGTTGAGTAAATACCTTTTTGTTGCGTACCTCTTTGATTAGCTTCGCTCACGGCTTGTCTAATTTCCTCAACTAAATTATGAGTGACTAGGATTGGGTCATTAGAATGCGGATTGTTTAAATCGCTAAAGTCCCCGGAGCTTTCTCTCGAAGAAGACATGTCGTTACCTCCAGTAAGTCGTCTTTCTCGTTCGGCCAAAACCTGCTTCAGTTGTTCAGCCAAAGACGCAGGTGGTCCAGTCAATCCGGCTTCGGAAACAAAATTTCATTTTAAGATTTTCAACTTAAATTCATTTTCTTTTAATAAATTAGAAAAGTAAAATAGTTTTTAGAAGAGATAAAAAACCTTTTTGTGATGTTTGCCAACTTTGCTCGGTCATGGCACGAACTTGAGAACTAATTGTGCTGTGTTGTCGTATTGCCGCCGAATGTATCGAGTCCATGCTTTTATTTTTTTGCGAATACGAAAACGAGTAGGAACTTGAATTCGATTGCTTCGATATTACCGAATCATTTGGTGATCGGCTACTACTACTGTCCTGTGACACTGCATGCTTCGAAGACGAATCATCATCTGTATTGTCACCCGATTCATCCAATCCATAATCCTGCGAAGAAAAATATTCTTTTAACGAGAAGAATTTGTTTATAATGGAAAAGAAAAATAAATTTTATCGTTTTTTTTAATTCTCTCAGCACGACAACCGGCCTCAGGCACCAATTGAAGTGGCCACTATTATCGTCACAAAACAATTTGCGAGCAAGGATAAGACATCATTGAGAAGGAGATAAATTTATATTTTTACAAAAAGAATTCTACAGAGTTGACACAAAAATTTAATTTTGTTTTTCCCTGATTTCCAGATAAAATTTTCACTTTTTTCCTGATCCTAAAGAATATTCTGATTCACTCCAAAAATTGGTAGATACTAAAAAAAATGTTTTATTACATTTATTAATGAATTTCTATAATAATAAAATTATTCGAAAACATTAATAACTTCTTTTTTAAATAAATATTTAATCATTATTATTTTTTTATAGGAATTAAAATTTTCAAATTCAAACTTTCTGAAATTCAATAACTTACGAGAATTATTTATTATAAAACATGAAGAAATCGATCACTCCAAGTCTTCGACTCGGAGCAATCGATTTCTTAATGTTTTATAATAAAATTTAAGATAACAGAGTGATAAAATAATTATTTTATATCATAAGAATATTGTAACTATAAATTCAAATTTTCAAACATTTTAATTTAAACTCTTTTCAAAATTCAATTAGTTCTAAAAAATTCACGCTATAATGCTTTTAATATTCAATTGTAATTTAAAATTTTAAGTGAAATTCATTTTTTAATCAATTTTTATTAGAAAATTTTTCGAGAATTCAAATTATTTAAATACAACAATTTTCACAGAATTTATTGAATAATTGAAAGTTTCTTAAAATTTAATTTTTATGAAGAATCTTATCAAATTTTTTAAAAATAATTGAATTGCTTCGAAGATTTTTACAAAAATTTTTGACAATAATTGTATTTCAAGGAAGAATGTTACATTTTATGAATATAATTATATTCTATGATCAATTTTATATTTATAATTTTTCAAATTTATAAAGCATGTTATCACAATTTTTTAAAATAATTGAATTTTCGAAAAAAAAATTATTATTTATAAAAATAATTTATTTCTTAAGAAGAATTGTATTGAAAATAATTGAATTGCAAAGGAAAATTGTATTAAAATTTCAATTTTATTAACTAAATCTTGTAAAGAATTTTGTCAAAATTTTTTTTAATAGGTAATAGAATTTTTAAATGAATTTTATTTAAATTTTTTGAAATAATTGAATTTCTCAAAACTATTTTTTTCCATTCTCTGAATATATTAGAATTCTTTCGAGAAACTTCATAAAAAATTAAAAATAATTGAATTGTTTCGAAGTTATTTATAAAAAATTGGTAAGTAATTGAATTCCTGTGAAATTTTTATTAAAATTTTGTTTAAATAATTGAATTCTATGGAAAATTATATAATAGTAGTAGATATTAAAAATAATTGAAATGATGAAAATACATTATAATAATCGTAAGTTTCCTTTCCGTTAGCAAATTATCTGCATTCATTTGTTTGTTTTGAAAATTTAATTTTGTGGTTTAAGTATTGGCATTTTTTATATATTTTTTAATGTCAAACTTTTAAATGTGGAAAATACTTTACTTATTAAATTGTCTCGACTCTTTGGTAAAAAATCTAAAATTATCGAAAATTATCAAAAATTCAAAAATCCGAATTTCTTAAAATTTAACATTCTTTCCTCTCTTTTATGGGATTTAACTTCATTATTTTTGTGCTTTTGGAAAATACTTTACTTTTTAAATTGTCTCGACTCTTTGGTAAAAAATCTAAAATTATCAAAAATTCGAAAAATTTCAAAAATCCGTTTTTCTTAAAATTTAACATTTTTTTCTCTCCTGAATGGGATTTAGCTTCATTATTTTTGTGCTTTTAGAAAATACTTTACTTATTTAATAGTCTCGACGCTTTGGTAAAAAATCTAAAATTATCGAAAATTATCAAAAATTAAAAAATCCGAATTTCTTAAAATTCAACATTTTTTCTTCTCTTTTATGGGATTTAGCTTTATTATTTTTGTGCTTTTGGAAAATACTTTACTTATTAAATTGTCTGGACTCGTTGGTAAAAAATCTAAAATTAATGAAAATTATCAAAAATTCAAAAATCTGAATTTCTTAAAATTTAACATTTTTTCCTCTCTTTTATAGAATTTAGCTTCATTATTTTTGTGCTTTTGGAAAATACTTTACTTATTTAATAGTCTCGACACTTTGGTAAAAAATCTAAAATTATCAAAAATTCGAAAAAATTCAAAAATCCAATTATCTTAAAATTCAACATTTTTTTTTCTCTTTTATGGGATTTAGCTTCATTATTTTTGTGCTTTTGGAAAATACTTTACTTTTTAAATTGTCTCGACTCTTTGGTAAAAAATCTAAAATTATCAAAAATTCGAAAAATTTCAAAAATCCGTTTTTCTTAAAATTTAACATTTTTTTCTCTCCTTAATAGGATTTAGCTTCATTATTTTTGTGCTTTTAGAAAATACTTTACTTATTTAATAGTCTCGACGCTTTGGTAAAAAATCTAAAATTATCGAAAATTATCAAAAATTCAAAAATCCGAATTTCTTAAAATTCAACATTTTTTCTTCTCTTTTATGGGATTTAGCTTTATTATTTTTGTGCTTTTGGAAAATACTTTTCTTATTTAATAGTCTCGACTCTTTGGTAAAAAATCTAAAATTATCAAAAATTCGAAAAAATTCAAAAATCAGTTTTTCTTAAAATTCAAAATTTTTTCCTCTCTTTTATGGGATTTAGCTTTATTATTTTTGTGCTTTTGGAAAATACTTTACTTATTTAATACTCTCGACTCTCTGGTAAAAAATCTAAAATTATCAAAAATTCGAAAAAATTTAAAAATCCGTTTTTCTTAAAATTCAACATTTTTTCCTCTATCTTATAGGATTTAGCTTCACTATTTTTGTGCTTTTGGAAAATACTTTACTTATTTAATAGTCTCGACTCTTTGGTAAAAAATCTAAAATTATCGAAAATTATCAAAAATTCAAAAATCCGAATTTCTTAAAATTCAACATTTTTTCTTCTCTTTTATGGGATTTAGCTTTATTATTTTTGTGCTTTTGGAAAATACTTTTCTTATTTAATAGTCTCGACTCTTTGGTAAAAAATCTAAAATTATCAAAAATTCGAAAAAATTCAAAAATCAGTTTTTCTTAAAATTCAAAATTTTTTCCTCTCTTTTCTGGGATTTAGCTTTATTATTTTTGTGCTTTTGGAAAATACTTTACTTATTAAATTGTCTCGACTCTTTGGTAAAAAATCTAAAATTATCAAAAATTCGAAAAATTTCAAAAATCCGTTTTTCTTAAAATTTAACATTTTTTTCTCTCCTTAATGGGATTTAGCTTCATTATTTTTGTGCTTTTAGAAAATACTTTACTTATTTAATAGTCTCGACGCTTTGGTAAAAAATCTAAAATTATCGAAAATTATCAAAAATTCAAAAATCCGAATTTCTTAAAATTCAACATTTTTTCTTCTCTTTTATGGGATTTAGCTCTATTATTTTTGTGCTTTTGGAAAAAACTTTACTTATTTAATACCCTCGACACTTTGGTAAAAAATCTAAAATTATCAAAAATTCGAAAAAATTCAAAAATCCGATTATCTTAAAATTCAACATTTTTTTTCTCTTTTATGGGATTTAGCTTCATTATTTTTGTGCTTTTGGAAAATACTTTACTTTTTAAATTGTCTCGACTCTTTGGTAAAAAATCTAAAATTATCAAAAATTCGAAAAATTTCAAAAATCCGTTTTTCTTAAAATTTAACATTTTTTTCTCTCCTTAATAGGATTTAGCTTCATTATTTTTGTGCTTTTAAAAAATACTTTACTTATTTAATAGTCTCGACGCTTTGGTAAAAAATCTAAAATTATCGAAAATTATCAAAAATTCAAAAATCCGAATTTCTTAAAATTCAACATTTTTTCTTCTCTTTTATGGGATTTAGCTTTATTATTTTTGTGCTTTTGGAAAATACTTTACTTATTAAATTGTCTGGACTCGTTGGTAAAAAATCTAAAATTAATGAAAATTATCAAAAATTCAAAAATCTGAATTTCTTAAAATTCAACATTTTTTCCTCTCTTTTATAGAATTTAGCTTCATTATTTTTGTGCTTTTGGAAAATACTTTACTTATTAAATTGTCTCGACTCTTTGGTAAAAAATCTAAAATTATCGAAAATTATAAAAAAATCCAAAAATCCGAATTTCTTAAAATTCAACATTTTTTCCTCTCTTTTATGGGATTTACCTTCATTTTTTTTGTGCTTTTGGAAAATACTTTACTTATTTAATAGTCTCGACTCTTTGGTAAAAAATCTAAAATTATCAAAAATTCGAAAAATTTCAAAAATCCGAATTTCTTAAAATTCAACATTTTTTCTTCTCTTTTATGGGATTTAGCTTTATTATTTTTGTGCTTTTGGAAAATACTTTTCTTATTTAATAGTCTCGACTCTTTGGTAAAAAATCTAAAATTATCAAAAATTCGAAAAAATTCAAAAATCAGTTTTTCTTAAAATTCAAAATTTTTTCCTCTCTTTTATGGGATTTAGCTTTATTATTTTTGTGCTTTTGGAAAATACTTTACTTATTTAATACTCTCGACTCTTTGGTAAAAAATCTAAAATTATCAAAAATTCGAAAAAATTTAAAAATCCGTTTTTCTTAAAATTCAACATTTTTTCCTCTCTCTTATAGGATTTAGCTTCACTATTTTTGTGCTTTTGGAAAATACTTTACTTATTTAATAGTCTCGACTCTTTGGTAAAAAATCTAAAATTATCGAAAATTATCAAAAATTCAAAAATCCGAATTTCTTAAAATTTAACATTTTTTCCTCTCTTTTATGGGATTTACCTTCATTATTTTTGTGCTTTTGGAAAATACTTTACTTATTAAATTGTCTCGACTCTTTGGTAAAAAATCTAAAATTATCAAAAATTCGAAAAATTTCAAAAATCCGTTTTTCTTAAAATTTAACATTTTTTTCTTTCCTTAATGGGATTTAGCTTCATTATTTTTGTGCTTTTAGAAAATACTTTACTTATTTAATAGTCTCGACGCTTTGGTAAAAAATCTAAAATTATCGAAAATTATCAAAAATTCAAAAATCCGAATTTCTTAAAATTCAACATTTTTTTTTCTCTTTTATGGGATTTAGCTTTTTTATTTTTGTGCTTTTGGAAAATACTTTACTTATTAAGTTGTCTGGACTCGTTGGTAAAAAATCTAAAATTAATGAAAATTATCAAAAATTCAAAAATCTGAATTTCTTAAAATTCAACATTTTTTCCTCTCTTTTATAGAATTTAGCTTCATTATTTTTGTGCTTTTGGAAAATACTTTTCTTATTTAATAGTCTCGACTCTTTGGTAAAAAATCTAAAATTATCAAAAATTCGAAAAAATTCAAAAATCCGTTTTTCTTAAAATTCAAAATTTTTTCCTCTCTTTTATGGGATTTAGCTTTATTATTTTTGTGCTTTTGGAAAATACTTTACTTATTTAATACTCTCTACTCTTTGGTAAAAAATCTAAAATTATCAAAAATTCGAAAAAATTTTAAAATCCGTTTTTCTTAAAATTCAACATTTTTTTCTCTCTCTTATAGGATTTAGCTTCACTATTTTTGTGCTTTTGGAAAATACTTTACTTATTTAATAGTCTCGACTCTTTGGTAAAAAATCTAAAATTATCGAAAATTATCAAAAATTCAAAAATCCGAATTTCTTAAAATTCAACATTTTTTCCTCTCTTTTATGGGATTTACCTTCATTATTTTTGTGCTTTTGGAAAATACTTTACTTATTTAATAGTCTCGACTCTTTGGTAAAAAATCTAAAATTATCGAAAATTATCAAAAATTCAAAAATCCGAATTTCTTAAAATTCAACATTTTTTCCTCTCTTTTATGGGATTTACCTTCATTATTTTTGTGCTTTTGGAAAATACTTTACATATTTAATAGTCTCGACTCTTTGGTAAAAAATCTAAAATTATCAAAAATTCGAAAAATTTCAAAAATCCGTATTTCTTAAAATTTAACATTTTTTCCTCTCTTTTATGGGATTTACCTTCATTATTTTTGTGCTTTAGGAAAATACTTTACTTATTAAATTGTCTCGACTCTTTGGTAAAAAATCTAAAATTATCAAAAATTCAAAAAATTTCAAAAATCCGTTTTTCTTAAAATTTAACATTTTTTCTCTCCTTAATGGGATTTAGCTTCATTATTTTTGTGCTTTTAGAAAATACTTTACTTATTTAATAGTCTCGACGCTTTGGTAAAAAATCTAAAATTATCGAAAATTATCAAAAATTCAAAAATCCGTATTTCTTAAAATTCAACATTTTTTCCTCTCTTTTATGGGATTTACCTTCATTATTTTTGTGCTTTTGGAAAATACTTTACTTATTAAATTGTCTCGACTCTTTGGTAAAAAATCTAAAATTATCAAAAATTCAAAAAATTTCAAAAATCCGTTTTTCTTAAAATTTAACATTTTTTCTCTCCTTAATGGGATTTAGCTTCATTATTTTTGTGCTTTTAGAAAATACTTTTCTTATTTAATAGTCTCGACTCTTTGGTAAAAAATCTAAAATTATCAAAAATTCGAAAAAATTCAAAAATCCGTTTTTCTTAAAATTCAAAATTTTTTCCTCTCTTTTATGGGATTTAGCTTTATTATTTTTGTGCTTTTGGAAAATACTTTACTTATTTAATACTCTCGACTCTTTGGTAAAAAATCTAAAATTATCAAAAATTCGAAAAATTTCAAAAATCCGTATTTCTTAAAATTCAACATTTTTTCCTCTCTTTTATGGGATTTACCTTCATTATTTTTGTGCTTTTGGAAAATACTTTTCTTATTTAATAGTCTCGACTCTTTGGTAAAAAATCTAAAATTATCAAAAATTCGAAAAAATTCAAAAATCCGTTTTTCTTAAAATTCAAAATTTTTTCCTCTCTTTTATGGGATTTAGCTTTATTATTTTTGTGCTTTTGGAAAATACTTTACTTATTTAATACTCTCAACTCTTTGGTAAAAAATCTAAAATTATCAAAAATTCGAAAAATTTCAAAAATCCGTATTTCTTAAAATTCAACATTTTTTCCTCTCTTTTATGGGATTTACCTTCATTATTTTTGTGCTTTTGGAAAATACTTTACTTATTAAATTGTCTCGACTCTTTGGTAAAAAATCTAAAATTATCAAAAATTCGAAAAATTTCAAAAATCCGATTTTCTTAAAATTTAACATTTTTTCTTCTATTTTATGGGATTTAGCTTCATGATTTTTGTGCTTTTGGAAAATACTTTACTTATTTAATAGTCTCGACTCTTTGGTAAAAAATCTAAAATTATCAAAAATTCGAAAAATTTCAAAAATCCGTTTTTCTTTAAATTCAACATTTTTTCCTCTCTCTTACAGGATTTAGCTTCACTATTTTTGTGCTTTTGGAAAATACTTTACTTATTTAATAGTCTCGACTCTTTTGTAAAAAATCTAAAATTATCGAAAATTATCAAAAATTCAAAAATCCGAATTTCTTAAAATTCAACATTTTTTCCTCTCTTTTATGGGATTTACCTTCATTATTTTTGTGCTTTTGGAAAATACTTTACTTATTTAATAGTCTCGACTCTTTGGTAAAAAATCTATAATTATCAAAAATTCGAAAAATTTCAAAAATCCGTATTTCTTAAAATTCAACATTTTTTCCTCTCTTTTATGGGATTTACCTTCATTATTTTTGTGCTTTTGGAAAATACTTTACTTATTAAATTGTCTCGACTCTTTGGTAAAAAATCTAAAATTATCAAAAATTCGAAAAATTTCAAAAATCCGATTTTCTTAAAATTCAACATTTTTTCTTCTCTTTTATGGGATTAAGCTTTATTATTTTTGTGCTTTTGGAAAATACTTTACTTATTTAATAGTCTCGACTCTTTGGTAAAAAATCTAAAATTATCAAAAATTCGAAAAATTTCAAAAATCCGATTTTCTTAAAATTTAACATTTTTTCTTCTATTTTATGGGATTTAGCTTCATTATTTTTGTGCTTTTGGAAAATACTTTACTTATTAAATTGTCTCGACTTTTTGGTAAAAAATCAAAAATTATTAAAAAATATCAAAAATCCGAAAAATCGAATTTCTTAAAATTCAACATTTTTTTTCTCTTTTATACCATTTAGCTTTATTATTATTTGAATTTTTATTCAAGAAAAAAAATGGAAAACTGAAAAAATTTAGAAGCTTTTAATAATTTCAGGCCTTTTCCATGATTTTCCTGATTTCCAGAAGCCTTTTAAAAATTCCATACCATTTCCATGATTTCCATGATTTCCAGATTCTGTAGGAACCCTGCTTTTGTCTGACTTTCTTCTAAATTATCGAATTCAGTGATTTCTGGGGTGAATTTGGTTAAGTTGTAAAATGATTAATTTCTATTTGAATTCGTTTTTTTTTTAATGTAGAAAATCTGATGTTAATTTAATTCTTTTTTCGTTATGCACGGCAAAAAATATTTAGCTGGATGAACTACAGATTTCACTTTAGTAGCGAAATTATTCAGTGCTTCAATTAATACTTTCGTTATTCTAGAGAAACTTATCGCTATTTCAAGTATAAAACTTTTTTCAGTGTGTAATAATTATTATTTCTTTAAAAAGTATTTAATTTAAAATGGCTTTATAAAATAAGCAATGCAAAAGATGACCCAGATACTAATTGTAATTGTTCTAGCCATAGTTTAAGTCTAGTAATGTAAATTCTATTTAAATTGAGACCATTGAGTGAAATTATTTGAATTTTAGTTAGTTAAATCTCTTTGTTAGGTTATAATAATTATTTCTTAAAAATTTTTTAAATTGTTTAAAATAAGCAGCCCCATACAATATTCCCGCGCGCTTGCGCGCGGATAGTTTGGCTAGTTTTTGAAAATAATTTGAAATTTTGCCAAGAGTTTTATTAAATTTTTTTAAAATAATTGAATTTCGTCGAAGAAATTCTTTGCATTTTTTTTAAATAATGGAGTTTGATGAGAATTTTTAAAAAAATTTTGAACAAAATTGAATTTATGCGAAGAAGTTTATCACTTTTGAAAATAATTAAACTTCTGTAATCAGTTGTTTTAAAATAATTTTTCTTACCAAATATTTTCAATTTTAAAATGAATGTTTTGAAGGTCGTTGAATTCTTTCAAAGAATTTTATTTAAAAATTTGAGTTAATTGAATTTTTTCGAAGAAATTCTTTGCATTTTTTTAAAATAATGGAGTTTTTTTTAATAATTTTAATTGAAAATTTTGAGAGTAATTGAATTTTTTGTAGCATTTCTTTCAATTTTTTTTTAAATTATAGTGTTTCTTAATAATTGAAATTAAACATTTCATTATTTAATTTTATTAAAATTTGAAAAAATGTAATTCTTCTCAGAATTCTATTGCAATTTTTTAAAATAATTTAATTAATTTAAGGAATTTTACTAAAATATAGAAAATAATTGAATTTTTTCGAAAAATGTAATTACAAACTTTTAAAAATTGAATTCTTTCATGAAATTTTATTAAAATTGTATTATAAATAATTGAATTTTTGCAAAGAATTTTACTATATTTATAAAAATAATTGATTTGTTTCGAAGGATTTATTAAAATTTTAGAAAATAATTGATTTCTTTTGTAAAATTTTATACTGAATTAAAAAAAATTGAATTAATTCGTGAGATATGATTGAAAATAATTGAATTTTTGCAAAGATTTTACTATTTAACAAAATAATTGAATTATTTCGAAGGATTTATTTATATTTTTTAAAATAATTAAATTCTTTCGTAAAATTTTATTTAAATTTGGTTGAAAATTATTGAATTTTTGCAAAAAATTTTACTATTTATAAAATTAATTGAATTGTTTTGAAGAATGTTATTATTTTTTATGAAAATAATTAAATTGTTGCCAAGATTTATATATTAATATTTTTGAAAATATAAACAATAATAATTAATTATGTAATTATTTAAAAATTTTATATTTAAAAATAAAATTTTTTATAATTTTCATAATAACAAGAAATTGAACATCTCGATCCGCGCGTAACATTTGCTAGTTCATTAAATAATTTGTTAGTAATAATTTTGTGACAGTTCTTCAAGAATTAAGTTTAACAAGAAATTACTGTCAGAAATAAAAAAAATTGAAAGTTTCGTATTAGAATTCTTGGTAATTTCATAGTTTATGAGTCAAACAAAAAAGACACAAAGATTCAGAATTTTCTTATAAATTCTAAAAATTTAATTACAGATACGTACCGAACTACTGTTACTAAGTCCTCCAGATCTTTTGGGCAATTGTCGATTGGCAAGTCCTCCCCTGCTTGCCAATTCAGCTTTGCTTTTCCCAGCAGAATTATCGAGTAGTCGATGAGCAGGAACAGCTCTGTCAAGTTCCTCCTTGACAGGAATCGGTAGTGGAAGTTTTCTTTCTACAGTTGCCGTCTTATCCCCATCATCAGGACTGCTGAGATCCGAAGTCTCAGTGTCCGAAAGCTGACAACTCGATGAAGAAGGAGGCGGCGGTAATTGACGTCTCGTTAATTGTGGCGTAACAATTTTCGATGTTGCCCCATCGTAAGGCAATCTCACTGGCAAACCAAACCTTCTTTGGGTTTCCGTTAATTCAACCTCCAACGTAATGACTCTGTCTTTTAAACTTTTAACAAGTGCATTATATTCCGTATCCTTTTCCTGCAATAATTGCTCATAGAATTCATCGCGTGCAGTAATATCGGCACGAAATTCACGAGCAAGTCTTTTGGCACGTGCATATTTCTGCTGCAACATTGAACCCTGAGCCGTCGCTTGATTCAACATTTCGCGTGCTGTTAATAAATCCTGTCGAGCATTTCCCAAAGTTCTTTCAGATTCACGAAGTCGGAGTCCAGATTCACGTAATTTTGCCGCATACTCCTCACTGCCAGCTCCATTATTCTCCAGTTCCATTAACTAAAAAAATTAAAGTTCAACATTAAAGTACCTTCTATTTATTTCTGCTTCTTTCTATTTTAAAGTGCAACTATTTTTTTTTTAAATTTATCCTATAGTATAGCAATGACAGTTTATATATAAAGAACCTTCAAACTATCGTTAAAGCTTCACTGGAAGTTCAAGGACAAATTTATACTTTACAAACTTACACATGAAATTAAAAATATTATTTTGACAATCAATTACAAAAATTCTAATTTTAACAATTTACACAGAAAACAACGTTCAATAATTACCTTTGTCTTAAGTTTTTCTACCTCTTCATCCGCTAAAGTAAGTTTATACTGACTCTGCAAGCAATCAACGACACACACAATGCATAAGCAAAATCTACACTAAATTAAATAATTGTGGAATTAATAATAAAAGAAAAGAACAGGCATGACGTGTTTGTAAATAAACACTAATAACAATAAAACACAAATATATAGATCAACATTTTAAAAATAGAATTAAAATGAATAAAACGATTAAAAAACTACATTCTACAGGTACAATAAAAAAAGTGGGACAAGATTACAAACAAGTATAATCAGCCATTGGAAGAAATAAATTTTCTTTTTACTCAGAAAATAGTATTTTTTGTTTACAAATTTCTATTTTTTATGTTCCTAGGTCTCGAATCGATTTAAAATTCCCCAAAAAAAGATCGAAAACGTCAATAAACTTATTACATTAATACAGTTTTAAAAATTTCAAATATAATTCCTTCTAAAATTCAATTATTTTCAAAAATTTTGAAATAAAATTACTAGAAATTTTAATAATTTTTCAAATGCATATTTAAATATAATTAAATTTCTATTCTAAATTTTATATTAAATTATAAATTAAATTTGAAATTAAATTTGAAATTTTCAACAATTTTTAAGTTAAATCCTTCAATTATTTTCAGAAATCATAAATTTCAATTATTTTAATAAAAAATAAAATTCTTCCCTCCAAAAAATTTGAATCATCTTCGAATTAATTAAATTGTTTTCAAAAATTTGAATACAATTCTTTGCAAGAATTCAATTATTTTCATGAATAATAAGATTTTTCGGAGGAATTCAATTATTTTCAGAAATCGTAAATTTCTTTGTAGGATTTCAATTATTTTAATAAAAAATAAAATTCTTCCTAGAAATTCAATTATTATTAAAAAATTTAATAATATTATTCGAAGAAATTCAATTGTCTTCGAAACAATTAAATTACTTTCAAATATTTCAATAAAATTCTGTGTAAGAATGAAATCATTTCAGATAAAAAATTAAAAAGGATATTTTTATAATTTAAAATTATTAACTATTTTGTTATTATTATTTATTATTTTCAACGACTTTAATAAACTTTTTCAAAACAATTCTGAAACATTCTGACATTTCATTGTTTCTAAAAATTGCTACAGGGATTTCTCCAAAATTCAATTATTTTCTACAATTTCACACTAAAATTCTTTTCAAAATCTATTATTTTTAATAATAATAATTCAATTATTTTAAATTCAATTTTCCAAGATGACGATTGTTTAAAAAATTTTCAATGTATCGTGTATTCAAAAATTCAAGTACCTAATTTAAAAAAAAATATAATTAAAATTTCAATGTCCAGTATTTTTAATTAGAATTTCTTTCTGAAACAATTATTATTTTGAATAATATACAGAAAGTGTTTCGAGAACTTAATTTTACTATTTATGAAAATAATTGCATTCTTGGGAAGAATTTTATTAAAATTTTTGAAAATCTTAATTAAATTCGTTTATAGAAATTCTTTGAATTTCTTTTAATATTGCAAAATAATCGCGTTCCTTAATCATTGAAATTGATCATTTAATTACTGAAATATATTAAAAATTATTGATAGAAAATTATACTCTTTTAAACAATTTTATTAGAGGTTTTGTAAATAATTAAATTCTTTAGAAGAATTTCTTTGTTTTTTTTTAATAATGTAGTTTTTTGATTAATTTTAATTGTAAATTTTGAAAATAATTGAATTAGACAAAGAAGTTTTTGTTGAACATTTAATTACTGAATTATATTAAAAATTATTGATAGAAAATAAAACTCTTTTAAACAATTTTATTAGAGGTTTTGTAAATAATTAAATTCTTTAGAAGAATTTGTTTGATTTTTTTTAATAATGTAGTTTTTTGATTAACTTTAATTGGAAATTTTGAAAATAATTGAATTAGACAAAGAATTTTTTTTAATCTTGTGATGAATTTTACTACTTAAGTATATAAAAATTGAATTCTTTAGAAGGATTTATTAAAATTTTAGAAAATAATTGAATTTTTAAAAACATTTTATAACGAATTAAGAAAAGAATTGAATTCTTTCGTGAAATTTGATTGAAAATAATTGAATTTTTGCATAGACTTTACTATTGAAAAATAAATTTAAAACTATGAAGAAATGAGGTACTTTTTAAAATTATAGATAATAATTGATCGTGAAATTTATCAAAATTTAGTTGAAAATAATTTAGAATTTTTGGAAAAAATTTTACTATTTATAAAAATTATTGAATTCTTCAGTAGAATGTTATAATTTATGAAAATAATTAAATTCTTGCGAAGAATTATATTAAAATTTTTGAAAACATAAAGAATAACAATTAATTATGTACTTAATAAGTGAATTTGAAAATAAAAAATTTTGTAATTTGCATAATAATAATTGCTATGCTAAACATTTGCTAATTGAATAATATTTTGAGTGAAAAAATACTTTTTCTTTCGAATCGTTGATTATAAACATTATAAACTTCACCATCGTAATAAGACAATAATAAACTTTAAAAACAGGAGAATATTTATGTACAAAAACACACAGAAATTTAAAAAAAAAATTAAAAACACTTATCCATACCTCTTGTAGAAGCATTCTGAGACTGTCGACGTCACTCTGTGATGAACCGGGATTCAACGGTGGTTGAGAAGAACTAATAATTGGCGATCTACTACGATCACCAAGCGAAATATAATTCTCAATTGGACTATGAGGCGGATCTCCTTCGGAACATGAGGACAAAGCCGGCGATCCAGGTATTCCTCCTGTTCCTAATGAAACGTCATCTTCACCTCGACGATCATCAGGCGACATGTCCGAGAAATTCAGTCTCCTAAATCAATATTCACAATTTTAAAAATTGTCATCTTATTTCCTTTTCTTTTTCTTTGATCAAAAAATGTTTGTTTTTTGTGGAGATAAATATTCCCTCAGTACTCCAGTAAACCTCGGGTTTCAACTGGAGGAGCCACTGTTGTCGTCACAGAATTTATGCGAGCAAGGATAAACCATCATCGGGAATAAAATCTCATCCGGAATGTGTTTTCTCTTAGAATGGAAGAACCAACACTGATCGCTTTGTCTTAACTAAAATTGCGTACTATCGTTTTCTGTTACAAACTAAATATAGAATCCTTGCACCTCAAGGCTTTATTGATTTTGATATGCGAACCTTTGAGTTAAATTTACACATTGTACTGGTATATTAAGATACTTTATCCATTTTTTGTCCTTTTCAAATTAATCGATCTTGAATTATGTCAGGTTCTAATCATTCGACTCATTCGTATTGCAAAAAGTTAATATCTTGTCATTGAATATAAATTGTTAGAAAATTATAACGAAAAAAAAATTAAAAAGAAAGAAAAAATATCCTTTTTATTTTAAAAATTAAAATTACCTATTAGCGCACATATTTGCTTCGCGTTCCTTATCATCTTGTAAACTCTGTCGAATAAGCATGGCGACTTCGGAATTTTTCGGATCTTTCTCTCTGCCAATGACAAATCTCACGAGTCCTGATGTATTGCGAAGAACACTGGCGGCATATGCCTGTGTAACACCCACTAAAGATTTACCATCGACCTCGACAATTTGATCGTTTACTTGAATTCTTCCCTCACGGGAAGCGGCACCCTTCTCCGTAATTGTCTTCACGAAAATTCCCAATTTTTCGAGACCTGCATCAGCACCGACGCCCATTCCGATTATACTCAAACCAAGACCGTCGGGACCTTTCATCAATTCCACTGGGAATACCTGAAAAAATACATAATTTTATATTATAAAAAATATTGTTATACTCTAACTTTTTAAAAATTATTTTCAGCATTTCAATTCAATCATTATTTTCTAGAATTTTTAACTAAAATTCTTCTTTAAATCAATTACTTTTAAAATGTTTTGAAAAAGTTCTTTCTTCTTTGACAATTTTTAAATCCATTTATTTAAAATTCCATTTTACGAAATTTCGATTATTCGGAAATTCTTCAATTAAACGCGTATATTAGAAAATAAAAAATTCAAATACATAATTTCAAAATAAATTCAATTTAATTTTAAACCTTTTCAAAATTCAATTACTTCTAAAAAATCATGATATAACACTTTTAATATTCAATTATTGTCTAAAATTTTGACTAAAATTCATTTTTAAATAAATTTTTATTAGAAAATTCTACGAAAATTCAATTATTGAAATACCAAAATAAATAATTTATTAAATAATTAATTGTTTCTTAAAATTGAATTCCTATTTAGAATTTAATCGACAAATTTTTAAATAATTGAATTTTTTCTGCGAAATTTAATTAAAATTGTATTAAAAATAATTCTATTTTAAATAATTAAATTACTATTGAATTTTTATTATTTTTGAAAATAATTTAATTTCTACGAAGAATTTTATTATTTTTGAAAATAATGGAATTCCTATGGTAAATATTGTTATTTATGAAAATAATAAAATTGTGCAGGCAATTTTATTAAAATTCCTATAAATAATTGAAATTCCTGATAAGAATTTTGATATTTATCAAGATAATTGAATTCTTTTCTAGAATTGCGTTAAAATTTTTGAATTTTTATTATATATATATATATTAAAGAATTGAACTAATTTCAAAAGAATAGAAATTAAATTATTTTTAAAATATTAGTTCTACAGTATTATTAATTAAAAGTATGAAAAAATCAGATCTTCCAAAGATTTTAATGTGAAACCTTTTCAAAATACAATTATTAGAAAAAAGTTTGAACTGAAATTCATGTTTAAATCAATTTTTATAAGAAAATTCTACGAGAATTAAAATATTTAAATAAAAAAATAAATATTTATTGAATAATTGAATTTTATTATTTACAACGACAATTTAAATTTTGACGATAATTTTTAAAAAATTTTTGAATATAATTGAATTTTTGCAATCATTTGTAACTTCTCCAAAATTCAATTTTTTAAAAATGTTTTTAACTAAAATTCTTCTACAAATCCATTATTTTTAATAATTAATTTCAAAAGAATTAAAAATATAAAAAATTTCCACAAATCTAAATTCTTTGAAATTTCTAATTAAATTTATTCAAAATTGAAATTTTCTAAAACTTATCCATTTTTCTTTCGAAGTTTATCCATTTATGAAAATTGTAAACGAAACTTTTTTAAAATTTAATTAAATTTTAAAGATTTAAGTAAAATTGTTCATTAAATAATTTGTTTAATTTGTTAGTAATAATTTTGTGATAGTCCTTGAAGAATTAAGTTATTTAAAAAGAAATTATTACAGAAAAATTTAGAATTTTCTTATGACTTTCTAAAAATTTAATTTTTTGCCATATTTTTAATAAAAATCCCTGATCACTGGAGGATAAAAGAAATATTTAGAAAATAAATTCTTACCTCCATTTTTGCGACGCGTTTCTCTAATTCATATTCGGCGCTTGCAGCGACAGGATCGACGTCCTCGTTTCGACGATCGTACTCGCTAACCGAATGTGTTGAATAAACCCGCATTGGTCCAGTATCAAAGGTAATTTTTGAAGATTTCTTCACTGGTATCGGTTCCGGTAGCTCTTCGTCTTCGTCTTCTGATTCTCGAAGTCCCGCAACTTCCATCCAGAAGTGGCCATCTTCAAAGTAATGCACTCCATTTTCCACGAAGATCTATATCAATAAAATATTAACTATGATTTTCATTTATTTAAAATCTTTTTTCTTTTAAAAAAAGATTATACTATATATATATATACAGAAATCAATCATTTTCTATAGTTAAATTTTAAGAACCGTTGCTAAAACAAAACTTAATTGAAAATTTACGTTCAATTTACTTTCGTGTCAATTTACTTTCTAAATTAATTAAAAAAGAAATTAATTTCGTATCGACTCGAATCTAAAGCTTGAAAAACTTAAATCTTCAGTGTCAGTCCCAAAATCATTTCTACTTTATTATTTGAGTTTCTCAGACATTTATTTTCAATTTACACTGAAAGAAATTCAGTTTTTCATTTTTATATTAAGTTTTGTTTTCAATTTAGTTATCAGGAAAATTAAATTTTCGGTCGGCAAGAAACTAAATTAATTTTTTCCACACGAAGCTAAACTCAGTGTATTAATTTAGTTTTGCATCCACTCAGAAACCAAAACAAAACTAAACTTTCGTGACGGTTCCTGTTAAATTTTTTTTATCAGTAAAAATGAAAACTTACAATTTTGCCAGGAACAGGAGTGTAATCATCCTGTTGTTCCGTTTCAGTATCCTCATTAGTTCCATGAGTGTCATTTAAACTGCTAACCGATCCTAATAATCCACTTTCGCTGCCGGTCACCGATCCGATCTGACTCTCTGTCAATGAGTCAATCGTTAAATCACTGCGCGATCTGTGAGACAAACTGTAAAGAAACAACATTAGTAATTTAATTTTCCAATCTTATTTTTATATAATTTTCCAATTTTATTTTAAAATACAATTATTATATATTATTATTAGATAATATTATAATACATCACAATGAAGAAATAGACTGTAATAAAACATGTTGATAAAATATTCAACAATATGAAAATTTGATATCGAATACGAAAATTGATATTATACTCAAGAAATAGAAAACCTGGACTCCATCCTTTTTGAGAGATTTTTCGTAATTAAAAAAAAGGAGCATAAGAAGCGACAATACAACACATCATGCAAATATCGATTGAAATTAAAATGTTTAATAAACTACAACAATTCACCTATAATCTTGAGTGGTGCTATTGACGACACTGGAATCTTGAACTGACAAAACATCCGAGAGCCAATCCGGAGCATTGTCGTCCTCTTTATCTTTGATATCGTCTCCTTGTTCATCAGGCTTCTCTTCAGAGGCTATTCCATTAGCATTTGTAGGCAACAATAACCTAGCAATTTCCTGTGCCTCCTCATCCGACAGCAACGCCGAGCCTTGTCTATTTCATTATTTACAATTTTTTTTTTGTTTTCATTCATTCCAATTTCTATCACTTACCATCGATTTGAAGTTTACATTTTTCCTTAATACTTAAAGTTATAAACATTCGTGTTTCATTATACTTTTTGTAGCGTTTTTATTTTTTTCATATTATTTCCAAATTTAATAATTGGATTCATTTCAATAATGAAAATTACTTTTGAGACATTGATAAATAGTTATTGTGATCTAAGTAGATATTCTTAGATCGAATATTAAAAAAATGTACACGAATGGTTAGAACTTTGGAAATGTTAAAATTGCTACATGATTGCAAATTTGTTTTTCTTTGTATAAAAATTAGAATTAAATTTTTTTTTTGTTTCATTTAATTACTTAATGTATTTTATTCAACGTTGCCATAAAAAATTTGATTTCGTTTTTCCCTGATTTCTAGACAGAATTTTAATTTTCTCCCTGATCCCTATAAAATAATATTTAAAAATTAAACTGAAATACCAATTTTACGAATATTTTACAAACAAAGTATTTTTCCGAGTTTGAAAAAAAAATTTTAATTTCATTTTTTAGCTAAAAAAAATTTTAATTTAAATCTCTTTAAACTTGACAAATTAATAAAACATTTTATTGCAACTCTTTCGAAATTAAGTAATTTTAAATGCAATTTAGACCCTTTTATGCTAATTTTTTTTAATCACAATTATTTTCAACAATTTCAGTAAATTTATTGAAAAATCCAATTATTTTGAATCGAATTCTTGAAAATTTTATTAATGCTAATTTTCTTTAATCACAATTATTTTCAACAATTTCAGTAAATTTATTGAAAAATCCAATTATTTTGAATCGAATTCTTGAAAATTTTATTATTTTAAAAATTTTCAATTACTCGCTTATAAAAATTCAATAATCTTTAAAAAATTGAACTATGTAAATATTTTACAAACGTAATTTATTAGAATTTAAAATAAAATTTTGCAAAATTACAATTTTTTGAAAAAAATTTTAATTTAAATCATTTTAAAATTATCAAATTAATTAAAAATTATTCTTGCAACTCTTTTAAAATTAAATTATTTTAAATGTGATTTAGACCATTTTATGTTAATTTTTTTTAATCACAATTATTTTCAAAAATTTCAGTAAAATTATTGAAAAATACAATTAATTTGAATCCAATTCTTGTAAATTTCAATTATTTTGACTCGAATTCTTGAAAATTTGAATTATTTTAAAAATTTTCAATTACTTGTTTATAAAAATTCAATAATCTTTAAAAAATTGAACTAAATACCTATTTTACAAACGCAATTTATTAGAATTTTATTTAAAAAAAAAATATTTTTTTAAAAATGCAATTATTTTGAATCGAATTCTAGAAAATTTCAATATTATTTTTAGAATTATCAATAATTATACTTGTTTATAATAATAATTCAATAATCTTAAAAAAATAGAACCCTGATTATTCAGAAATTTAAATAAAATTTTTAAAAATTGTAAATTTTAGAAACAAATTTTTAAATTTTATTCTTTGTGAATTGTAATCGTAACTTTTTCGAAATTAAATTATTTTATTTGCAATCAATATTCTTTGATGCTGTTTTCTAAATTTCAATATTCTTTTGGAAAATATTTCAAAAACCTAATTTCTTAGAATTTCAAATAAATCTTTTCGAAAATTTAATTCGAAGCAATGAATTTGAATTTAATTTAGACTCTTTTATGTTGATTTTTAAACATTTTTAACTAATTCAATTATTTTCAATTAAATTTTACAAAATTTTTATCAGTTTGATAATTTTTAAATAATTTTAGATTTAAATCCCTTCAAAATATTGAATTCAATTTTTTGAGAACTTTTTTTTTAGAATTATAGATCAAATTATTTGATAATATTTTATTTAAAAACTTAAATAATTCTTTAAATAAATATTTAATTAATTTAAATTTTTTCACTGGAATTGAAATTTTACAAAATTTTAATTCAAAACTTTCTGAAATTCAATTATTTTTTAATTATGAAGTTTTTATTTATATTCTCCTTTGAGTTAATTATAAATAATAACTTTAAAAAAGTTATTTTAGAATTTAATTATTTTAAATAAATTTAATTTAATTTCAAATAATTTTAATCGTTTGAAGTAAATTAAATTACTTAAAATAAATTTAATTATTTTAAATAAATTAAATTCTTGAAAATAAATTAAATTCTTGAAAATAAATTTAATTATTTACAAAAAAAAAAATCAAAATATTATTTTTAAATTTTCTGTTATTCAAAAGTTGAAGAAAAATTGAAGAATTATTCAAGGTTTTTAAGTCTTTTAAAAATAGTTTTGAACTCGAAAAATCTACATTTTTGTAGCAATTCAAGAAATTTGATATTTTTCCAGTACTTTTGAAGAAATTTTCTGACATTTTCCTGATCTCTCTGAATTATGTAGCAACTTTAAATTTCATGTTTGAGTAAAATACAACAAAGCTCTCACCTGATATTTTTCTCCAATATTCTGCAATATTCAACCCAAAGCATCGTAGATTGCAGGTACATATATAATTAAATGCAAAAGAAATTCTGATGTAATAAACGAAAATATGATTTAATGAATCATAAATTGAAAAAAGAATATTTAGAAAGAAATAGTAGTATGAAGAAAAATACTTTGACGAAAAATAATCTAAAGGAAAATACTTTGACGAAAAATAATTTAAAGAAAAATACTTTGACGAAAAACATTACAGAAAAGTATTACAATAAAAGATATTTGATAAAAGAAAATGAAATAATCGAGAATATTTACTATTGAAACATAGTAATGAACAATAATTATGAAATTATGTAAGTAATATAAGTGAAACAATTACGAAATACAAGAAATGGAAAAGAAAACTATTCTCCGATGAATGATTAAATTTATCTTGTAAAGCAGGACATGCTACTTCTTTTTTAACGAATAGACACAAAGATATATAACTTGAGAAGGAGTAAACAAAAAGAATTTATTACCGAGAACTCAGAAGATTTTCAGCTTCATCAGGTGTCATAGTATCTGGAGTAACGGGCACGGCTTTCACAGAAGTCTCCACAGGTCCATTGAAACTCGGTACTTCCAATGAAGGTAGACTCTCAATATTAGTTATAGTTTTAGCATCACTGGAATCACTATCTTCAATTAAACTATTATCAGATAATTTATGCTCCTCAACTAAATCCTTTTTTAAAGGCGAAGCTATTCCACTTTGTGTTTTTTCATTCAAATGCTGCATTGCTGTTAAATTATTCTCCGATTGTCTTAATTTTTGATCTGCTTTCTGTTTCTCCTGTTCCCATGTTGTTTGAATTGATTCCTCAACAACATCTTTATCAATTATTGTTGAATTGACTTTTGGCATAATCTGTTCAGTCATTTCAATTTCAGTATTATTTTTCGACAATTGATCAAACGTCGAATTTTTATCAGTCATATTATTCTCATCATTTATGCATTCCTTAAATAAATTATTGCTCTGATTACTTGAATACTGATTTGTACTTGCATTAGATTTATCTACATAATCCGTTTTATTTTCAAGATCGGTGAAACTTGCACGTTTACCAGAAACTTCCTCTTTATTTTTGGCGATTTTCTCGCGTACCGATACTTTTATTTGATCATTCTTTGCATTGGCGACTGTCTTTTGACATTGATGATCAACGTTTTGTTTGTCCTTAACAATTTCTTTGTTTTCTCCTGGAAAACTTGATTTTTCCATTGTCACTGTATTAGTCACTGTTGCCTGTTGAAACCTATAAATACCATCTTGGGGAAGTTTTGAACTGAGATTTTGCGTGTTTTGCTCCTTGACAGATGACTTGGCGTCCACACTTGTCTTGACATCATTTTTAGTGCAAGTTTTATTTTTTCCTTGTTCCTGTGTTATTTGTTGCACACGTTTCACGTAAGGTGATGGCACGGGAATTTCTTTATGCTCCAGGGGCGGAATTTCCTGATCGGAACTTATCGTGGATGCTGGTCGTTGGCCTAGTCCAGCAGAAGTTGTCTCGACACGAATATGTGATCGTCTGATGACTGTTGCTGTATCAGTTTCACAAAATTCATATTCCTTTTCTCCATTCTCATCTTTATCCAAAATCTTCTCGGTGTAGGTTGTGGATTTTTCTGTCTCCTCTGTTTCCAAGTCATAACTGCTTCGTCCTTTAAAGCAAAAATATAATTATTAGCAAAAAATTAATAAATATAGAAAAAATATAAAAACATAAATTTCAAAAAAAAAAGAAAAGAAAGTTTCGGTACAGAAACAGAAAGTACCTCGACAATCGATGCAAAGAAGACGGAGGCACATAGCACTAGACAACTAATTAATACTAATCTTCGAAAAAAAATAATCCTACAGCTACGTAAACTTTGAACAAAAATTCGATATCACAGTAAGAATATTAGAAAAAAATAAAAATTCTTATTCATCTTCTCTCTACACTTCACTGTAAAAATAAATTTAAAGAAGCCTATTAGAGCAATCCTCCCGTCAAAACTTATTTATATCTCAAAAATCAACATGAAAAATACCCAAATCAAAATTTATTTAATTTATCCAAATTTTATTTTTTCTTGACACTGTTCAAATGTTTTTAACAATTATGAAAATATTAATTGAAATGTTTTTTTTAATTAATTATTTATTAATTTTTTTTTTTTTGACTCTCAGCGGAACACGAGTGATTTTAGGTACAAGCAGACAGATGCCAAATGGAGTTCATACTGATTTCTATAAATAATTTCGTCGTGCTATGGGTAAGAGGAAAAGGCCTGAAATCAGAAAGAAGAGAGGTGGCCCGAAGGAAGAGATTGAGGAGGGGCTTGAACACTTTACTTTTACATTTTGCTATTTTGGCAGACTTCCACTTTCTGATATCCACTACCAATGACTAACAATGAGGTGAAAAGCCCTCCGCTTTAATTAACACCAAGTGTATTATTATTTTCATACAATCGTGTGGGAGTCATTCATAAAGGTCTTGCTGGTGAAAAACTTTCATTAACCCTTTTAAGTCACGATTTTTTTCTTCTTTATTTATAATAATAAAAGGACAATTGTGTTAATTAATATTTCTCCGTTTATTGAATTCAAGAGCTTTTTATTATTTTTACGAATTTAAAATTAAAATAAAAGCAGTTAATTTTCTACGTACAACAAAAAGACTTATTTAAATTAATTTTATTCAATCAATAAAAATTTTCTTTTTAAATAAATTTAGTTTCCTATTTATAAAGTTCGATTATTGTCAGAAAATAAAAAAATTATAGATTTTGTAGTAAAATTCGTGGTGATTTCAAATTTCATGAATTCTTATTTTTTGTAAAATTCAATTATTTTCAAAATTTTCATAAATTATTATTTTAATTATTATTTTTAATTTATTCATATTTTTCTTCAAGAATACAATTATTTTTAAAAAATTGCAATAAAATTCGTCAAAATATGAAATTTATTTAATAAAATTTGATAAAATTTACAATTATTTGAGAATTATTCTACTAATTACTAATTACAATTTACTTCTGAAATTTAATTGTTTTTAAAAATAGCAACTTTAACTGCTCAAAAATTCAATTATTTTCTAGAATTGTCGTTAATAATTTTGAGAAAGTTATATGAGAATTCAATGATTCAAAAAAAAAGAAAGTTTATTTAAAATACGTCTAAAATTCAATTATTTTCAATCCAATTTTACAAAACTTCGATTATTCAAAAAATTTTCAATTAATTATATATTAAAAAATTGAACTAATTTTTAAAAATTTCTATTACAATTTTTCAAATAACTAAGTTGTTTAGACTTTTTAATTAAAATTATTCAATATTCAAAACTTCAATTCCAACTTTTTAATTTTTAAATAACTAAGTTGTTTAGAATTTTCCTTTAAAATTATTCAAAATACAAATTTTCAAAATTTCTAATTTTAAATATTTTGAAATTATTCTTTTGCAAATAAAAAAATTTTTTTTAAATTCTTTCTAAACTTTTACAATATTCAATCATTTTCTAGAGTTTTTAACCAAAATTGTTTTCTAAATAAATAGTTTTTTTTGATTTTTGAATAATTTCGAGTTTTCGACAATTTTTTTGAATTATTTTATATTCAATAATTCAACTAATTTAAAAAAAATTAAATTCCAATTTTTTTAATAACTAAGTTATTTAGAATTTTCCATTAAAATTATTCAAAATACAAATTTTTCAAAATTTCTAATTTTAAACATTTTGAAATTATTCTTTTGCAAATAAAAAAATTGAATTATTTCTCAAAATCTTTCCAAACTTTTACAATATTCAATTATTTTTTAGAGTTTTAAACTAAAATTGTTTTCTAAATCAACGATTTTTTAATAATTTCGAGTATTCGACAATTTTTGCAAATTCTTTTATATTAAAAAATCCATCTAATTTAAAAAAATTCAATTTAAATTTTTCTAAGAACTGAATTTCTTAGAATTTAAAAATTTAATTATTTCTATAAATTTCTACTACAATAACTCTTTTAAAATCCAATTATTATTTAGAATTTTTAATTAAATTTTTTTTCTAAATTTTTTGAAAAAATTCATTTATATAAATAAAAAAGTTTAATATTTTACAAAAATTGCAATTGTAACTCTTTGTGTTATTTTTTCAAACTTTTAAGGTAAAATTTTTCGAAAATAAATGAATTTCTGAAGAAATTTTTAAAATTTTAATAATAATTCTAACAAAATTAGATTTTTTTAGACAATTTTAATGTAATTATTTTCTGTAGATATTAAATTTTCCAGTAATATGTATTTAAAAATATTAAAAATAATTGCATTTTAAAAAACTGTATTACAAAATTTAATATTTTATAAAAATTGCAATTGTAACTCTTTGTGTTATTTTTTCAAACATTCAAGGTAAAATTTTTCGATAATAAATGAATTTCTGAAGAAATTTTTGGAAAATTTAAAAAACTAATCTATTTTTTAAAGAATTGTAATTAAAAATTTTTAGTAATATATATTTAAAAATATTAAAAATAATTGAATTTTAAAAAGCTGTATTAAAAAATCAAAAAAATTATTGTCTTAAAAGAATTTCTTAATATACTTTTGTTAAAGTTAATTTTCATTTTGTTTTTTCATTAAATTTTTTTATATTTTTAAAAATTTGCTTTTCATAAATTTTAATGAAATACTAAAAAAAAATCAATTATTTTCAATGTAAAATTTTCAAAATTGCAATTATTTAAAAAAAATTCAATTATATATTCCGAAAATTTAATTACCTTTCTTTAAAAAATTATTCGAAAATAAATTTTGATATATTTTTCTACAGTGACTTTTTAAAATAGAAAAATTGAAGAAATTGGGATTTTGTAGCATTTCTTTGCAATATTATTTGAAAGAAAAGGTGAAAAAGTCGTATTTTTCGAAAATATGTAATAAAAAGTAGCCTTTTCTAAAAATAGTGTGAAAAAAGTCTAAACATCCGCCATTAGCCGCCTTGTAATTAAAGAGAAAAAAAAGAAAACTCACCAGTTTGTATTTTTTCAGACACTTCCTTCTCGGCCTTTTCCTCCTTACTGTCTTTTGACGGCGAACTGGGAGAACTCATACTCGAGGAAGCACTATCTGTATTTCTTGAAGGAGGTCTCAATTCACTATCTGGTGATCGAACTCGTTCTTTTTTCGCCTCGATTGCATTTTCCTTTCTTTTAATAGTATCAATACAAGGCTTGGCCCAATCAGGCCTTGAATCTGTTCTAATAACTTCATTATTAAATTCTTCTTGAGCAAGAACTTCACTCGATAAAGTTAAATCTGTGACACTTTTGAGAATCTCATCATTCTTGGCAATCCATTCATTCTTCCATTCAGAAGTTTTAGGCGGTGATATTGCTGTATCACATGGATAATTTGAATATTCAGGAATGTCCAAATAGTCATCTTTCATCGTTGCTTTACATACATCAGGTCCACTTGAAATCACATTATCCAAGGAAGCGCTTCGGGTTGGACTCGAATTCATGATTCTCTCATTTGGCGATGCAAACGATTTTTTTCCAATCACAATATCCGAGCCAGTGGCACATTTATTATTTTTCAAAGTCTCATTATCTTTTTGACATTTTTCCGATTGTGAATTGACATTATTTTTATTTGAATTTTTCGCCGCATTTTTCGTGACATTCTTCTGTACTACGGCATATTCTGGCATACCGTCGTCATTTGATGATCGTGACTGAAATTCTTTGTCGATTGATTCTTGATTTTTTTTCTTGTCGGTGATGTTTTTTTGTACCTCGGCATATTCAGGAATTGTGGGCGAGGAATCGGTGAATTTATTAATTGTTGCGTATTCTGGACTCTCGTAATCGGGACTCGACGAGGCAGAGCCTATACTGACTGGTCTTTCCTTTTTTGAATTACTAGTGGAAGAGTTCCTGGTCGGTGGAAGAGGCGGTGGCGGAGAAGTCGATGGTGTTCGTCTAACAGAGCAAAAACTAGCGGAGCGCGTTGCTAAAATAGAAACACCATCGTTCGATCTTTTTGAATCTTTACCTTGATTGCTTGTCTTTTGAATCAGCGAATCGTCGCTTTTATTTGAATTTTGATTCAAGGACGTTTGAACGACAGATCGATTTGGATCGGAATTATATCTACTGGGTCGTGCCTTTGAAAAATGACTCGTCCAATTCTTTTGCTTTTCAATGAGCTCTTTTGAATTTAATCGCCTCTCGGGCTTCTCGGGTTTCTCTGGACGATCGTCTAATCGATTCTCCTTGCCACTGTGCTTTTCAAACTTGTTAAAACCCACGCGAGGTCTTAGTCTATCTGTAATACTGTCGGCGGCGTTTGAATGTCCATTTTCGAAATGTCGCTCGGCATTTAGTGCTGGTACACTGGCACTCCAATTGCTCAAGTGATCCCTTGTACCCGGGGGCGAAGGTGACAGAGGACGGGGCGATCGAGTTGGCGATGTACAGCCTGACCCGGAATTCGCCGAACTTGATCTTGAACGTAACCCATGCAAATTTGTTGGCTTCGAGACACGCTCCGCTCTTTAACATAAATGAAATTCATTAGTCTGTTTATTCTTGAAACGAAAAATATTACAATAAATCAAGTGAAACATGATAATTCTCGATTTAAATTGTTTAGTAAAATCAGGCTTCGTACTCTATAATTTAATTTTTAAAAAAGTATTAAAAAGTAGCTCTTTAGGGCTTAAAAAAAAGAAGTAAAAAATGTATCCAAAAATTAAATTACATTCAAAAATAGAATAATTTTTTTAAAATAAATATTTAAATACCTATTCTGGGTGAGAATTTTAAATAAAAATTTGGAAATAAAAAGCAATTTTTTAAAAACAAATTAAAATACTAAATTTTTTTTTAATTTGGTGAAAAAATTCCCGGTTTATCACAGGAATTAAAATATTTTAAATGATTTAAATGGAAATTTAACTATTTCTAAAAATTACAATTGTATTGTAATTCAATTCAATCATTTTTATGTTGAAATTTGTGAATAAAATTATTCAAAACTTTAATCAATTTATTTCAAAATAAAAATTTAAATATTATAATAGTTTCACAACAGTTAAAAATTTCAAAGATTTTAATTCAAAAAATCTTTTGAAATTTAATTATTTCTAAAAATTTACACTATAAAGCTTCTAATATTGAATTATCTAAAGTTTTAACTGCATTTCAATTTTAACTTCATTTCTTATTAGAAGGTTCTACGAGAATTCAATTATTTAAATACAAAACTAAATAATTTATTGACTAATTGAATATTTCTTAAAATTGAATTCTTATAAAGAACTTTATCAAAATTTTTGAATTCATTATAAGAATTTTAATAAATTTTCAAGAATAATTGCATTTTTTGAAGAATTTATTTAAAATTGTATTAAAAATAATTGAAATTTATTTAAATTAAAATAATTAACAATTGAATTTCTGTGATAATTTTATTATTTATGAAAAAAATAGATAAAAATAATAAAATTTGTGAAAATCCAAATTCAATTGTTTCGAAGAAAATTTAAGATCGTACGAGGAATTTAATTAAAATTGTACTGAAAATAATTGAATTTTCGCAACGAATTTCATTAAATTTTTTAAAAATATTTGATTTTCTGAAGAGAATTTTATTATTTATAAAAATTATTGAATTCTTGCTAAGAACTTTATTAAACTTTTTTTTTTAATGTCTAATTGTATTCTTGCAATTAATTTCATTTTCAATAATTGTTTTTTTTTCGAAAAATTTTATGAAAATCCTGTTCTAATTAATTAAATCCCTGTGAAAATTTTATTATTTATGAAAATATTCGAATTTCTTTCGGGAATTTTATTAGAGTTTGCAAAAATAATGAAATTTTTTCGAAGAGTTTCTTTAAATTTTTTTGGAAATAATATATTTTTTTGAATAATGTTAATTAATAGTTTTGAAAATAATTGGTTTTTACGAAGTATTTTTTTAAAGATTTAAAAATAATCGTATTTGTTAATAATTGTAATTAAAAATTTAACTAATAAATTATGTTAAAATTTATTTTGCAAAAAATTGAATTCTTCCCATTATTTTATTTAAATTTTTGAAAATTTCAATTTTTTAGAAAAATTGTACTAAAAATAATTGAATTCTTGCATAGAATTTTATTATAGTTTTTATAATTGAATTCATCGAAAAACTTTATTAAAATTATTAAAAATAATTGAATCTTTTCCACAAAATTCATTATAATTGTATTGAAAATAATTAAATTCGAGCAAAGAAATTTTTATTATATAAAAAAACTGAATTCTTGCGAAGAATTTTATTGAAAATAATTAAATTCCTGCGAAGAAGTTTATTATGTATTTTTAAAAAATAATTGAATTTCTGCGAAGAATTTTATTATTTATATAAAAGTAATTGAATTCTTCCAAAGAATTTAATTCAATTTTTTAAAAATAATTGAATTCTTTTAAAAAACTTTTGTAATAAAAAAATGTAGTTTTATTAAAATTGTATTAAAAATAATTGAATTCAAGCAAAGAATTTTATTATCAAGAAAAAATACTTGAATTCATGCGAAGAATTTTATAAAAATTGTGTTGAAAATAATTGAATTTCTGCGAAGAATTTTATTAAAATTTTTAATTTTTATGAATAACTGAATTCTTTAAAGAAAACTTATAAAATTTATAAAAATAATTGAATCTTTGAATTATTAGATAAAAATATTAATCTAAAATTATTAGATATTGAAAATAATAGAATTTCGAAATTTTTTTGAAAATAATTAAATCGTTTGAAAGAATTGTATTAACATTTTTTTTTTTTAATGTTTAGTATTATTAAAATTTTTGAGAATAATTTTTTTATTCCAACTGTATTAGCGAATTTAAAGTAATTCAAATTCTCAAGCACAGAAAAATATGTCTTTTAGTGTCACTAATCTAAAATAGTGTATTCAAGCAGTAACAAATTTAAAAAAAAAAGTAATAAATAGTAGGTTTTAGTAGATGAGTACGAAGCCTGCAAAATTGAAAACAAAATTAAATAAATATTTTCGTTTTAAATACAATAAATGAAAGAAAAAATAAAACAAATGTTAACATTATTTGTTTAAATGTAAAATTTCAGTGTGAAAAAATACTCACGGTCGATTAGATTTGTTTTCCTCGCCCAGTTTCTCGAAGAGAGCTCGAGCATTATTAAATCGAGCGACATGGCTTTCTGTTCTTACAACAGTAACTTGAGTTGGTGACTCCTTAAGGGGAGCAGGTGGTTCCTTGAAACCATCAGAAAGAATTGCGTTTGATCTATAATTGAAATTTTCCGATTGTGGCTTTGATTGGAAGATATTTGCGATAGCGGACACTTTTGTTCCACCCACACGTTTTTTCTCCTCCACTGTAGCCATCTTCAACTTCCCCAGGATATCACTGTAATTACAGTAATTACACACTTAATTTGAGGACAAGCTTCGTCGTGCAATTAGCTCAAGAAAGTCTAACTCTCAACACCATCTCAAATTAACTGGAAAACGTATTTTATTTTACCAAATATAATTATAATATTCTGATTTTTTTCAATAATTTATTTTTAAAAATATTATTTTTCTGACTTAATATTTTTTTAACAAATATAATTCTTCTGACTCAATATTTTCTTTTAACAAATATAATTTTTATCGATTATTAATAAAAGATTTTTAATGTCGATTGTATTAATAAAATATAAATTATTCAAAAAATTTTTTTTAAAATCTTGCGAAAGGGAAATATTTGAATGTAGTTTTATTATTTTATATAAAAATGTAAATTCTTATGAAAAAATAACGTTTTTGGTTGGATATGATTATTTTTAGAAATTTCGAATATTTTCCAGTTTCATACGACTTTGAAATTTACTAAATGAATTGCTTTTTAAAAGATGGAAATTTTTTATTTTCGTGTATTTGTGACACTCCTTTTGAAATATTATAAAAACTGACTTAAATCACGCGAATGTAAATTTATTTCGTTACGTGACATTCTTATACGTAACGCTTTTAGCATAAAAAATACAATAGATTTTGTCTATGTATATACAGAATATTATTTAGGTATTATGTTTTTTATTTCATTTTTCAAAGTACGTAGCGCAAAAATGGCCTTTAAAATATTTAATAACTAAAAACGAAATAATTCGTTAAATTTCTATAGTTGGCTTTTTGTTTCTATTATTATTGAATTTAATTATCAAATAAAAATCCATTTTTAACGATCTACAAGTTTCGAACGTTCAAATGAATTTTTTTTTACAAATTTCTTGAATATTTAAATATAAAATAATTTTTGTGTATAAAATAACTTTCCAAAATTACTGATTGCAATGAAAATTAAAAACCTAAATTTAACATTTAGAAACTATATTTTTTTACACATGTTGCAAAAATTAAATAATAAAATTTTACCTACCCTGGGTAACTTCCTAAATAGTCGATTAATAATTTCTTCCTTAAAATTTAATATTTCAGCCCATTGTCATACGCGTCGATTTCCCTCTGCTCAGTCATTTAAAAAAGAAACCTGCGAACAAAAAAATGAAAACACTGTTAAAAATTAATTCCCATATATTGAGAATATCTAGATCGTATAAGATCCTTGAATTTTAAACTGAGTTCAAAGAGTCTTTATAATAAGATTTTTCTGGTCAACGAGCTTCACCATAGTCCAATGAATTTGTTGACCTTAGAAATATTTTTATCACGTTGAAAGAAAAACCACATTTCTTCTACTATTTAAAAAAAAACATTTTATCACCCTTTGAAAGTAAATACACCACTTTTTTTTGTTTACTTTTAGTTTCGATCGTTTATGTAAAATGTCTCTAAACAATTTTTTTCAATTTTTCATGAATATCATAAAAAAAAATTGTTTTACGAAAAAGAGGAAAAATCTTGTAATTCCTTTTTGCTGAAAATAACAAATTGAATTATTAAAAAAAAATTCCTCGCATGAGTGTTCAGAAGTTTTATATAAAAAGTATCATAAAGATTATTAATTATGATAAAGCTGATTCATTGGTTTTTTTTTTGTTTGCTTTTTTTACTTTGACCCCTAATAGAATGTATTTTTAATCCTGTTGCTCAAGTGCTACTCCTCTTCAAGAGGATGTACGAGAAGGATAAATATTTTTTTCCAACGATATTGGATATAAATTTTACAATTCTTGAATTGAAAAATTTTTTTTTTTGTAAATTATTGAAATTCTACTTTCTTGGGCAAAAATAAAAGTGAAAAATTAAAAAAAAAAGGAACAGAAATCGAGAAGGAGCCAAGTGGAAGACGGAGTGTGTCGAGGTAGTTCTTGTCTGGGGATAACCCTCCACCCATGTGCCAGAGTACAGTAGACTCCTGCAATCAATACTTGAATCCTATCCTGTGGCAGCAGTTCAGACACGAAAAGAGTGTACCCATCCACCTATATGCCGAAAATTTGCATTTTTCTCTTCATCTCAATATACAAGAGGGCTTTATTGAAATTATTTCCTCACTCTCCATTTTTTCCCTCCCCGACACATTTATTTTTTTCCATAGAAAATAAAACGAAAAACCTAAAATTCAAAAAACGGAAAAATTAAAATTACTCCACTTTTTTCAACATTATAAACGAACAAATAAACAAATAAATAAATAAGTAAATAAATAATAAGTAAGTAAATAAATAATAAATAATGTTCACTACTTTAATGAATCACTGGAATTAAATGAAGTTGCAATAAACAAGGGTTTAATGAGCCAATCGATCATTTCAAAGAAAGTAGTACATCACTATTGAGGGAAAGAATTAGTGCATGAATAAATCGAAACAATACCTTTAAGTCTCTCTATGAAAAAAACCTATAACAATGTTGTATTAATAGTCGATAAATTAATAAAACGACAAAATAAAGTATTCAGTGAAAAAAAAATCAAGGAAAATCGAGTGAAAAAAACAAAAGGTAGAAGATAGCAAAATTAACGAGTTGATTAAATAACAAAATTCACTTTCTAAAATCGTTTAAAAGATCTTTAATAACGATCAATAATTCAGTAATTTTCCAAATCTAGATTGATTACTTTTTTTACGAAATACCTTAAATGGTATTTTATTTAAAAAAAAAGAAAAAAAAAGAAAAGTAACTTTGGAAAAAAAGAATAATTGAGCGGAAGGAAAATAAGTACTTGTAGAACAATGGATGCTATATGTTGACATTGAAAATTGAAATTACCTATTTGTTAAACAGAAATTGTGCACTATCTTGTTACTTTAATAGTACCTTATCAATGTTTTTTTCTTTCGTTCGAAATAGATAAAAAGGAGCATGACTTTAATGCTTTAAAAAAGTAAAAAAAAAAATAAAAAAAAAATTCATTAAAATGTAAATTAAAATAAAAGACAAATATTGGGAAATGACTCTTGACTCTTTAAAAAATAAAGAGGTTTATAAAAATTGTTTTAAGATCAAAGATAATGGAAAAGCAGGAAGTGATTGCAAAACATTATTGTTGAAAGCTAGAGAACTAAGTCAGGTAAGCTGATTGCTTGTTAAAAAAATCAACAGGAAATTAATATTACTTAATTAGTATACATTAGAATTGTGTAACAAACAATAGAGTCTAATATTAATAAAATTGCAAGAGTTATTTAATTTACAAAAAAAAATGTATCAACAGTCAATAAGTAATTGTCGAAAGTATTTAGTTACTAAATGAAAGAATTATAGCCTGTATTTAATTTATAAAATTATTACATGAAAGTATTAAATTATTAAAATGAGAAAATACGCACAATTTTCTTTCGATTAATTACAACAATAATTAATGATAATTATTCTTAGGCAATGCATAAAATTTTTTTATTTCAAATATCTTCAATCTTTAAATAATTTTAGATTCAAAATTTAATTAAATTAAATCAAGTTAAATTAAAAAGAAAAATTAAAAATGGAAAATATAAAAAAAGGAAACAAAAAGCAAATAGGAACAATTAACTTCAAATTAATTAAATTAAATCAATTACATTTTCTTTAATTTAAAGAAATTCTTCAGAAGAATTTAAAGAATTTTAAGAAATTCAATTCATTTTTATAAGTCACTTATTAACTAATTATTTATTATTTTTTTTAAATTTTAATAGAATTCTTTGTAAGAATTTTATTATTTTTTAAAAATTTTAATACAATCCTTTGCAAGAATTTTATTATTTTTTTCTTTATAATAAAATTCTTTGCAGCAATTGAATTATTCTCAATACAATTTTAATAAAATAGAATTTTTTTTTTTTTATTACAAAAAATTTTCAAAAGAATTCAATTATTTTTTTGAAAAAATTGAAATGAATTCTTTGAAACAATTCAATTATTTTTAAAAATTGAATAAAATTCTTCGCAGAATTCAATTATTTTTACATTTAAATAATGAAATTCACAGAAGTTCAATTATTTTTTATTAAAATAATAAAAACTTCATAAGAATTCTATTACTTTCAATGCAATTATAATAAATTTTGTCGAAAAGATTAAATTATTTTTTTATAAATAATAAAATTCACAGAAATTCAATTATTTTCAATACAAATATAATAAATTTTGTGGAAAAGATTGAATTATTTTTAAAAATTTTAATGTTTTTCTTAAGAATTCAATTATAAAAATTTAAATCAAATTCTATGCAAGAATTCAATATTCTTTGCAAAGAATTTTAATATAATTAAATTATTTTTTTTTTATTTTTTTTTTCAATTATTTTCAAAGTTTTTAATCAACATTATGAAAAAAAATATATTATTTTCAAAAAATTTACAGAAATTCTTTAAAAGAATTTAATGACTTTCAAAAACTCTAATAAACTTCTTCGCAAGAATTCGCTTATTTTTAATACAATTTTAATAAAATTTCTCGAAAGAATTGAATTATTTTCAAAATTGTTTTAGTTAATAGTTATTATTGTTAATTATTTCTAAATATATTATTAATTACTTATAGTTGACACTTATTAATTATAATTTTAATTATTAATACTATGTTAATTATATCATTAGTAAATGGAATTTAAGTATAAAAAAATAATTACAATTTATTTATCTTATCTTGAATCTTTTTGATGTTTTAGTCAAAATTTCAGCACTTGACTTATTCGAATTAAAGTGCAAAGCATACTGAAACAATGTAAGCCTTATTAGGCTCATAACAGGTAGTATGATACACAAATGGACAGGTGACATGAAACTAGGACACCTGAGGACTGCAAGTACATAAAAGTACACTACCTTAATGATAAAAATTCTAAATTGCAAATTCTTACTTTTGTTACAACTAATTTTAATATTTTAGAAACAGACGAGATAAAAATAAACTTCAAATCAAATTTAAATCAAAATGACTAATGAAAATTAAGACAAAAAAGAACGTGAAATAAAATAAATAAAATAAAACAATAAAAACAATAATAAAAAATAAAACAAAGTATAAAAATTTAAATTGGAAATTCTGACTTTTGTTACAACTAATTTAAATATTTTAGAAACAGAAAAGATTAAAATAAACTTCAAATAGAATTTAAATAAAAAAAAGACTGTAAAAGAAAATAAAATAAAAAAAGGTTTAAAAAAATTAAACTAAATATCAGAAGAAAAAATATTGGTGACTAGACATATAAAATAGTAATTAAAGAAACTAATAATTAAATATCAAAATGAACTTTCAATTATGAAAGTTAAATTAAGTTTCATGTCATTTAACAATTAAGACTGCTGGTGAAAATTAGTATGAGTACACATGGATATGTGGACAGTTTTCACCAGGAACAAGTCAATAAGTCGATTAGCGTTAACCTGATTAAAGTCGTCGAACTTTAAATTCTAAAAAAGGTTCGATTTTTCTTTCAAGTGCGTCAAACTAGAATTTTATGTGCATTAATTAGTCTATTCAATATTGAATTCAATTTAAACTATCTACTGAAATATTTAATTCATTTGTGAATATTATTTCAATTAATAAATTTCTTACTAATTACACTTTAGTTCATAAGCTTTATAGTACGAACTTTTTAGAGTAAAAAATTAAAACAATTTAACAATTTTCCAATTAGGTAAGCGCGAAACTCATTTCCTGTTTGACTTATTCGTGAAAGAACAATAAATTGATAAAATTTTGTAAATCAATATTGATTCATTTTGGTTAAAACTAAGACTTTTTTCAAGGAAAAATTAACAGAACCTAGAATTTTTTTTGTAATTCATTAATATGACGAAGGAGGGTAACCCTTTTTTTAAATTAAATCCCAAAAAAGGAGAAAACAAGACAAGTTCATCAAACTTTAAATTTGTCAAACGCGGTAATGACATTTAATCGAAATGCAAAGTGTATTCGGCTCGCCAATGGAGGCCATTGACCGTTGAATTCAAGGACCTAGTAAATTAAGTAAATTTGGCAAAAGTTTAACACCACGATCGATTGCACACAGGATATGAGGAGCTTTACTTTATAATGTACAATTCTTGACCTTGAATCGTAACTTCTTTCACTGGCAAAATTCCCATAGAAAATTGTTTATAAGACTCGTTTAAAATTCACTTTAAGGGTGTCACCATGTGCACAAAAACATTAACACAAAAGACATTTTGCAAATTATTCTCTTGTTTCTTTTAATTTATAAGGCGTGTCACGTAAACTTTAATAACTTACTCTTGAAAAATTCACAAGATCTATTAAACCAGATGAAAGTATCTTCCTCGGTTGCCTCTGATATAGAGACGCTCCTTTAACACGAATTTTTTCACGAACTGCGATATTTATTAAATCGTGTCACATTACTTTCTGTTAAACTGATATCGTTGCTAACTTGTGAATTTGTTACTGTGCCTTAATTAATATTCATATAATAATTGCAAACCGATTTTTGATGAACAAAACACTTTCACAACCGGCTGGGGAGCTCCCCGTGTCAACAACCCGTGAAAAATGATCCAAGATGGTTGCTGGTCTTTTTTAAAGATGGCAACAGAAAATTAAATCTAGGGAATTTTGGTAATTTCACAAGAAAACAAAAGTAATTACTTTAATTACTTTTTGACGATTTTTAGATTTTACAATAAGAGAATTATTGTTTGTTTTGGTATTAATTTTATAATTCGAGTACATTTAGTATGTTTATTTTTTAGTGAAATAAATAAAAATGTCCCTAGACGGAACATTGTTTTGTGCGCATGATCAAGTACTTACTTCGTGTTTATTTAAAATTGAAATTTAGTAAAACGAACTTAACTTTAGGTCTAACTTTTTTATTCCTAATTATCGAGATTAATTCAAGTAATTCTATTTACCTTGTTTTATTGATTTAAATGATTTAAATAAATAAACTGATCGGAAATTTGAATTTCGTGCTCAAAGGAGGACCAATCAGATTGTTCGATTTCATGCGCACCTTGACAGTTCAGCCAGTTTGGCAGAAAGTGAGGTTATCTCTAGGGTTTTTTTTTTCTCTCCTGCAGTATCGATCGACGGTCACGTCACATGATGGACGCTTCGGTCACTTGTTTTCCGACTGCTCTTTAATGTTTACTCTGGCTTTTATTTAAATAAATTGCATTATATTCTGTGATTGTTATGTTTATAAACTGAAAATAAAGATTTATTATTTATAAGTTTCTCAACTTGTCGTGCTTTGGTGAGGTTCAAAGTGAAGTTTAAAGTGTGGAAAATACGAGTGTGCACGTAAGTGACTACAGGCCATGGTTTTTGGGCTTGTTGTAACATCCAAGGACTAAATAAATTGCAAACAAACTTTTCTCTAGAAAAATGATGACAATGCTGTCGACGAATTTCAAGCATGTTTTTAAGTGTTATGGGGGCGTAATTAAATCCCCCTTTGAGGACGAACTTTTTTAGTTTTATGCACGAGTTTTCAAAAAAAAGGACTCAGTTTAGTTGTTTCGAAACAGGTTTTATAGAACTCGTGTATATTCTTGTTGTTTCATCAGGACTGTTTGTCTCTTTTAACAAAAGTCCAAAATAAATTAGGGTTTATTTGTAAACAAAAGAGAAAAAAAAATTTCCAAAGCAAATTGAAAGAAAAGTTATTCATTCACGGTTAATCTTATCAATCGACAAATAGAGAAAAAAAATACAGAAGAAAGGACTTCTTTTATATTTGAAGTGCACAAATTTTTTTCACAAGATTTACTTTCCTCTTTAGATATATAGAATATGGACGATTTTTAATCTTTTCAAAAAAAAAATGTTAATTGGTTTTTGAAAAAAATTTTAATTCAAACATCTTATCAGCATATGATATAGCTATTCGAAGATAACAATGGACTTGACAAAAACTTCGTTTCAAATGTTCCACAAAAGTTTTATTCCTGAGAAACTAAAATCCAGTAATATTTTGTGTCTGGACTTATTGATCGGGAGAGAAACTATTAAGTTTGAATATAGTGTTTTCAATTCGAATGTAGTATCAACTCTTAACTTGATGGATATGTATAGAACATTAGAAAATAATTCGCGACTTCATAAATGTTGTAAGATGTACGAGTTTCAATTTAATGTATTATCCACTACCTAGTGATGGGCATCAATTTATTTGTCTCGATGGCATTGATATTGAAAATTAAATTTGTTGAAAACAAAAAAAAAGCAATTTCCGTTCCATTGAAAAAATATTTTTTTAATAAAACAAAGTGGCCTGTTAGTAATTTTATTACTAATGGTGTTTATAATTTTTCCACTTATTTTTAGGTAATTGAAATATTTTAAGACATTTTTTTATTTATTTAAATTTTCATTAATTACGTATTTAAAAATATGTAAGGGAAACTTTATCTAAATCTTTCGCTGTTTATAATAATTTTTTGTCTGAACGAAAATGAGGACAATAATTATTTTAAGGTTTGAAGATTCGTTTTTAGGTTTTATGAAAGTATTTTTTTTTTTTTTGTTTAGTTACCTCAAAGGGTGAATCCCATCACTATTTGCTGGCATTGGGCACAAATCGCCGCATTTAAAACACAAGTTTAATATTATTTTTTCAATTTGTATTTCAGGAGAAATTTAAAACATTGGCTGTTGACAAAAGAACCTGATTAATTTAGAGAAAACGAGGAACAAAGCGGATGACATCAATGAAATAATTGTTTCTGAATTTTTCAAAGTACCTGAGAATTTCAAATTTCATAAAATGGATAGTACAGAAAATGATAATCAAAATTTAAGCGGTGGAGAAAATGATATGGGTGATGAATTGAAAATTGCTGCCGATGAAACATACGATACACGCAGCGAAGTTTCTTCAAGTAGTTCAGATTCGGATTCTAGTCAACCTAGTATCAGTTCTGTATCGACAAAATCGTCAAGAGGTGATAATAAACGAAATAGAAAGAGTAAGGGAAAACGTGCGAGATCGAGAGATTTAAAATCCTCGAGTCCCGAAGCGAAACGCGCCAGATCCAAAGAGAGCAAGAGTGGATCGACGAAAAATTACGATTATTCGACAAAATTAAATTATCTCTTTAGAGACACGAGGTTTGGATATTATAATTATTTATAATTTCGTGTTGGGTGCTTTAATAATTTTTTTTTGTTAATTTTCCAACTGTGAGAAATTGTTTGAATACTTTCGCAATTCTTAAGCCCAACACAATTTGAATGATTAATAGAAAAATGTTACATTTGGAAGTATTTTTTTTTTGTTTGGCAGATTTTTTATCATCAAATCCAATAATGCAGAGAATATAACGCTTTCAAAAGCGAAGGGCGTTTGGAGCACGTTACCACAAAATGAAGCGAACTTAAATCAAGCTTATAGAGAATCTCGGAATGTAATTCTTATTTTTTCGGTTAAGGAATCGGGAAAATTTGCTGGTTTCGCAAGATTGAGCACTGAATCCAAAAGAGATGGGGCTCCAATATCTTGGGTAATAAAAATAAATACGAAAATATATTTTATAGAAATATTTACAATTTTGAAAATTTATTTTTGTTTTACTTGAATTTTTTTTCTAAATATATTTTATCGAATTATTGATTAGCTTAATGTGAGTTATTTTTAATCTATTTTCCAGGTTCTCCCTCCAGGATTGTCGGCAAAAGCACTGGGTGGCGTGTTTAAAGTTGATTGGATATGCAGAAAAGAATTGCCGTTTACTTCCACTTTGCACCTCTACAATCCTTGGAATGATGGTAAACAGGTGAAAATTGGAAGAGATGGTCAGGAAATTGAGCCTCGAGTTGCCGAGGAATTATGCAGATTATTTCCCGAAGATGATGGTAATTTTTTTTAATTAATTAATATTAATAATTCCAGGCTTTTGATAATATGACTTCTTCGACTGTTTTCAAAAAATAATTTTTAATTTCAGAATATTTCAACAAATTTCATTTCAAATGTTTCGAAGATAATTGAATATTCCTGACGTTAATTGATCGAAAAATTATCAAACAATTGTAAATTTATTCCAATTAAGAATATGAAAAAATGTTTATTTTATAAATTTTATAAAATTTAGAGAAATTTAAGTTAAAATTATTTTTCATGAAAAAATTTTTAAATATAATAGTCTGTATAAAATTTGAAATGTATTTATCGCAGGAATTGAAATGACGCCGATTTTAAGAAAATCCAAGGAGGCGGGAAAACATGTTTCAAAATCCTCGAGAAGTTATCGAGACAGAATTGGAAATGGCGGCGGTGGTGGTGGTGGTGGTTCTAGATTTCTACGATCTCGTGGAAGAGGTCGTCGATTGTTTCTCACGTCTAGATCGAGATTGGCGTCACTCGCACGAGCTGGACATTTGCCTGATCACAGAAGTTCCAGGGATCATCATCGTTATCAATCGTGGTTCGGAAGGAGTGATTCTCCTTATTCAAAGTAATTTACATTCTACTCTTTGACAAATTTATTCTCGAACAAATTCTAAATGGATTTATTCAGGGTTGCCACAAAAAATTAATTTTATTGTTCCCTGGTTTCCAGAAAAAATTTTGACTTTTTCCCTGACCCACTCTAACAATTATTAGATACTAAAAAAACAACAACTTTTTATTACATTTTCTTACGAATTTTTTAAATTGTAAAATTATTCGCAAACATTAATAACTAAATTTTTAAATACGTATTTAATTATTATTTTTCCGTGGGAATTAAAATTCTTCAAAACATTCAAATTCAAATATTTTTAAAATTCAACAACTTATAAGAATATTATTATAAAACATGAAGATATCAATTACTCCGAGTCAATTATTTAAAAAAAAATTGATAAAATTCGTTATAAGAATTCCATTATTTTTTTAAATTATAAAATTTTTCTGAGGATTTCAATTATTTATAATACAATTTAAAGTCAATTACTAGAAAAATGGAATTATTTTCTTAAATTTTTTCCAAGAATTTAATTGCATTTCACGAATATAATAAATTCTTTGTTGAAATTCAAATATTTTCAAAATCGACTACTTTAATAAAAGTTCTTAAAAGAATTCAATTATTTAAAAAAAAAATGTAATAAAATTTCGTTGCAGGAATTCAATTATTTTCATAAATAATAAGATTCTTTACATTATTTCAATTATTTAAAAAAAATTTGAAAAAATCCATTGCAAGAATTCAATGACTTTTATAAATTAGTAAAATTCTTCACGGGATTTCAATTATTTTTATTACAATTTTAAGTAAATTCTTCGAAAAATGTAATTATTTTCAAAAATTTTATTAAAATTCGTCGAAAGAATTCAATTATCAATTATTTTTAAAAATTCATGCTATAATGCTTTTAACATTCAATTGTTATCTAAAATTTTAACTGATATTCATTTTTAAATCAATTTTTATTAGAAAATTATACGAGAATTCAATTATTTAGATACAAAAATAATTAATCGAAATTGAATTTTTTGGAGGAATTTCAATAAAATTTTCAAGAATAATTAAATTTTTCGAGGAATTCAATTAAAATTGTATTAAAAATAATTGAAAATCTATGATGAGTTTTATTATTCATGAAAATAATTGAATTTTCGTAAAAAAAAGTTATTATTTGTGAAAATAACTAAATTATTGTGAAATATTGATAAAAAATTTGTGAATAGTTGAATTCCTGTGAAATTTTTATTATTAATGGAAATAATTTAATGTTTGCTTAGAATTTTATAAACATTTTTTTTAAATAATTGAATTCTTTTGAAAAATTTTATAAAAATAGTAGATATTGTAAATCATTGAATTGAGGAAAATTTTTTGAAAATACTTGAAATTCGGAGAAGAATTTTATTGTTTTTAAAGATAATTGAATTTTGACGAGATTTTTTTTTAAATTTTTGAACAAAATTAAATTTTTGCGAAGAATTTTATTACTTTTGAAAATAATTGAATTTCTGCAATCATTTGTAAATTTTCAAAAATTCAATTTTTTCCAGTACTTTAATAAAAATCCCTGATTTCCCTGACTTTTCCCTGATTTCCCTGACCTGTGGCAACCCTGTTATTTTAATGCGTTATTAATTTAATTTGAATTTATATTATTAATTAATTGAATTAGAATTTATTTAAAATTCATTGAATTGAATTTATTTATAATTAATTTAATTCGAATTAATTTAAAATTCATTGAATTGAATTTATTTAAAATTTATTGAATTGAATTTATTTAAAATTCATTGAATTGAATTTAAATTTTTTTCAGAATGTATGGATCAGCCGGAATGGGAGTTGCAGCGGCTGCCGAAGCATATGTAGCAGATTATATGCGAACAATGCAGCATCAATTGCCACCACTTCCGCCGTATGTTACACCTCATCCTTACGATTCACTTCCTCCACCACCGCCTCCTCCACGTTACTACGATGGTCTTCCATTACCACCGGACTATACAGCGGCAAGTTCAGCTTTAGAAAAAAGAAGCTACGAGCGGAGTGTCGATGAATTTTTGTGGCGAACAACAGGACGTCACAGTCGACACAGTGATCATCGTTCATCGCGTGATCATCATCATCGTTATCGTGACAGAAGATAAAGGTTATTCACATAATAATTGTGTTTCACTTTTTTTCAGTACTATTTACTGTGTCCACCGCGCAATCTGTGAGAATATTATCAATTTCGATAAAAAGAAAAAACGACTTTTATACGTGATAGACAAAGGAATCTGTAATCTTGTAATTGTTGATAGAAATTTTCATTTTTCTAATATTAGTATATCCGATCTCGTGATTTTATGGGTTGAAAATTCCATAAAGCAACTCTCAGCACTTTAATAATAAAAAAAGAAATACATGCGTAAGTTTAGTAATATTAAAAAGAAAATAATGAAAAAAAAAGAAACTTTATACTGCTTTTGTTTGCAGATATGTTTATTGTAAGAAAATGAAAATTTTTCAATGTGATGTCGTGTTAAAGACGAAAGATCACTCATACTGTATTAACATTTTCTATTTTGCAACTCGGATTTTTTTTTGCACTAAAGTATGAATTTTTTTTTATAAATTGTTTATAAATTTAATTAAATTATGTATAAGAATAATTTAAAAGGAACATGAAATTCATCTGTATCTTAAAATTTGGAAAATGTATACCTACGTTAGGGATCTTTTATCTCTACATGAATTAGTAATTGTTGTACTAATAAATTATTTGAAAAGGAAATATTTTGATGTTTTCACTTATACTTAAGAGACTACCCGAATTCGTTTATAAGTTTTGATTAGTAATCAATTTGACAGTCAGACGAATTTTTCTATCGCAAAGAAGATAAATTTTTATCTCTTTGAAGCTTCTCCGCCTACAAAGTTCTGTCTTCCAACCGGAAATTCATTTAGAAATGATCTTTTGTGAATAGCAGTGCTCAAATAATGGTTTCCGACGTGTGTTTAAAAAATTATGTATTATTATTGTTCTCGGGAATTACAATTGTCTTCATTTATTTAAAACAACAGAATGACAGTAACAATCTTTCGTTTGATTTGGAGGTGACAAATATTGAAAATTCAAGACAAAATGCAATGCAATATTCACCAAAATTAAATGAATTTAAAAGTTTAGATTCGAGAAATCTGATAAATATTAATTTTCAGGTAAGTAATTTTTATTCTTCATTAGAGAAATTTTTGCATGTTTATTAAATTTTTTTAAAAGTACTAACGTTTATCTTTAATTCAGAAAATTTGTGCAAAGTACAAGGTAACTACTTTTCTGGAAAGAAAACATTTTTTGTTCAGTACCAAAAATGATGTACTTTATTGTTGGATACGAAAAATAGCTTCAACAAGTTTCACGAAAATTTTCTCTTCCATCGAAAATAAATGCGTTACGAACGAATTTTACAGGTAACTCAAAAGAAAAAAACTTTCTACTGATACTTTTCCAAAAATTAAATTATTTTCTAGAATTTCTAATTAAAATTCTTTTCTAAATCAATTAGTTTTTAAAATTTGAAGAAAGTTTATTAAGAATTCAATAATTATTCAAAAAAAAAGTTTATTTAACATACAAGTCAAATTCAATTATTTTTAAATCAATTTTACGAAATTTCGATTATTTGTACATTTTTCAATCGAAAATTTGTACAAAAATTCCGAATAACTGCTAATAAATAACTCATTTCAAAAAAATTGAATTGAAAATTCAAAAGAACTAATTTGTCTAAAAATGTTTAATTATTTAAAATTTTAAATACAAAAATTCAATTTTTTATAATAATTGGAACTGCAATTCTTCAGTGTTTTTAAAATTTCTAATTATTTACCTAAGTAAATTTTAACCAAAAGTTGATTCAAAAACCTCATTTTTTCAAAATTTTTAAATTAAATTAATTCAAAGCTTCAATTTTGTTTAAAAAAATATTAAAATATTTATTATTATTTAATTTCCTATAGAAATTAAATTTTTGTTAATTTACTCAACTATTTCCCTAGAATTTTGAACTAAAATTAAATATCTCATATTTTTTATTAAAATAAATATTCTATTATTAAAAAACTTCAACGATAGCATTTTTTTTTGTGGAGAATAATTTAAGATTTGATATGAAATTAAATAATTAATAATTTAATAATAAAAACTATTTTTTAGAGAAGTGGAATTTTTGTCTCCTACGACAGAATTATTGAATTCTGTAAATCAAAATAATAATACATTCAAATTTTTAATTGTACGACATCCTTTTGAAAGATTGGTTTCTTCTTACAGGTAATACTTGCTTACAATAATAATAATAATAATTTTTTCTTCAGAAAAATCAGGGAAAATATCATCGAATTTTCTAAAAAATACTGGAAAAATATTAAAATTCTAGAATTACAACAAAAATTCTAATTTTTGGTATTCAAAAATATTTTTATTATTAATTATAAAATTAAATTAGAAAGAATTTTAATTAAAAACAGTTGAAATTTTCAATTTCAGGAGGTTTTAAACAATCATTTTTGAAAATTTTAATTGCTACCAAAAAATTAATAATAAATTAAAGATTTATTTCAAAAATTATTTATGTATTCAATTTTTTTCTTAATTCGTTGCAAAAAAAAATTTCAATATATTACAATTATATTTATAAATAGTAAAATTCTTTACAAAAATTCAATTATTATTTTTAATACAATTTTTATAAAACTTTTCAAAATAATTCAATTAATTTCTAAAATTTTAATAAAATTCAATAATTAAATGTTTAATTTCAATAATAAACAAACACGATTATTTTAAAAACTTGATAAAATTGTTCATAAAATTCAATTACTATCGAAATTTTTAATTAAAATTATTAAAGAAACTCCATTATTTAAAAAAAATTCTTCAAAAAGAATTTAATTTAAATTTTCAAAAATTTTAACAAAATTCTTCATGAGAATTCAATTATTTTCCTAAATAATCAAATACTTCTAAGGAATTCTATTATCATCAAATTTTTTCATAAAATTCTTTGCAACAATTCGATGATTGAACAATAATTTTAAAATTGAAAAAGATATTTAAAAGAAAAATTATTAAAAGTGGTAAACAAAAAAGCAAACATTAATTGAAATTTTCAGGGAAAAAATAAAAATTTTTTCTAGAAAGTAGGGAAAAGTCAGTAAGAAAGAAATTGAAATTTTTGCGGAAACCCTGTAATAAGTTTTGAAAATAATTATCAAAAACTGTATTTAATTTGAAATAAATTTAATGAAATCTAACTATCAACTTTTAGAGATCGTATAGAAGACAACACAAAATTTACCGCCCAAGCGTGGATATATGTTTCGAAAATATTTTACTTAACAAGACCAAAATTATTCCACTCCAACTCAACAACAGGTGGTACTTTGGAGAAAATTTTCTACAACGATAGAAGGTTTGCTAATTTAAAATTTTAATTCAAAACGGAAAATAATTGAAAAATTGTAGTAACTTTAATTTTAGATTAAAACTGGTGCCAACTTTTCAAGAATTCGTAACTTATTTAATACAAGAATCATCAGATAATTACGATCATCACTGGAATCAATACTACAAACATTGTTCTCTATGTGAAATAAATTATAATTTCATTTTAAAATTAGACAATAATTCACCAAAGGAAATTGAATACATATCATCAAAATTAAATTTACCAAAAGAAACTTTAATAAATCATCAAGCGACCACTGATTTCCACAGGACATGTAAATATTTCAAAAAATTATCCTGCGAAACAATTTTGCAATTATACGAAAAATATAAAATTGACTTTGAAATGTTCGACTACAAAGTGAAAAATTATTTACAGTGTTGCAATAAAAAGAGGAAAATACACAAAAACATTGTTTTGTAAAAAATGAAACGATTTATTTATTGTTCATTTTATAATTATAATTAGAAAATTTGTTTGTAAATATTTTTGTATAGGAAAACGCGCAATGTGATAAATATTACTGAACTTGTAATTAATCATTCAAATAATAAAGTTTTACACTATTTTTATCGTTTTGTCTAGTAAAAGAGGACAACATTAGAGACGGACAAATATGAAAAAAAAGAAAACTTTCTTTATGTCTATCGAACAAAAACTATCAAACAAAATTTGTTTTTTAATATTCATTTGAATGACTCAGGAAGAAAAAAAAACTGTAGTTTGCCTAGAACAGGAGCAATTAATTATTCTAATTTGAAATGTAATTTACTGAAACGATTAGTTAACGTGTAATTAAATTAATCATTTCTAATATTCACATCGCTGCAAAAAAGTATATACACTCGCGCTTTCAAAATTTGGCTATTTTGCTGTATAAGCAAGAGGCCATAATAGAAAGAAAGTACACTCCAGCTGTTGAACATTTTTTTTTTTTTTTTGGAAATTATTTCAATAATATGCGACTGTTGCATAATTACCTCAGAGTTGACGTTATTGAGTACGACAGGATAAATATTATTACCTCAAAAAAATCCAAAATTTCATTGATTTTTAATTAGCGGTCTTAGCTTTCTTAGGACTTGACATATTATTTGTGTCGTCATAAATAATTGAACATTCATCATCACTCGAAGTTTTGTGCTTTTTAGAAATGACTTTTTCCATTGTTACATCATTTTGTGGCTCGTCATCGGAATCGCCACTATCAATTGTGTATACATCCTTCTCACCGTGACCATTATTGACATCAACTTTTCGTTTTTTCGCCATTAATTCATTTTCAATGGATTCGGTCTTTCGTTTCTTGGCCTCGACTTCTACGATCATTTCCGTTTCCACAATTTCGACTGCATCGTCGTCAACTGTCTCGAGCTGTGTAAAAATAAAAAGTCAGAAATTTAATTTCTTTTTTTCATAGAAAATAATGATAATAAGAAAATAATTTAACATAATTGTAAACGATTTAATCTCAGGGTTGACACGCTTTTGCTTATTTCAAATACCCTGACTTTTCCAGGTTAAAAAACGGAATTTTTCCAGGTTTTTAAAACTACATTTATATTTTACAAAATTAAATAATTAGTCATTATAATTTTTCCATAAGATTTTCAAAACATTCAAATTAAAATATTTTTAAAATTCACCAACTTATAAGAATATTATTATAAAACATGAAGAAATCGATCACTCCGAGTCTTCGACTCGGAGCAATCAATATCTTTATGTTTTATAATAATTAAAAATTACCGACTTTAAATAAATTATTTTTAATAAATTTTAATATTAAATTATTTAAATAATGAGATGTTATAGATGTTAAAAGCAAAAAGTCAGTCACTAATTCAAATTAGAAAATTTTTTCTAACTCAAATTTAGAGAGTTTAATATTCAATTATTATCTAAAATTGTAACTGAAATTCATATTTAAATCAATTTTTATTAGAAAATTCTACGAGAATTCCATTATTAATATAAAAAAAATTTTTTTGAATAATTGAATGTTTTTTAAAATTCAACTCTCATAAAGAATTTTATCAAAAAATTTTAAAAATGGTATTTAAAATTCATTGGACGAATTTTAATAACATTTTTAAGAATAATTCCATTTTTCGAAAAATTAGATTCAAATTGTATTAAAAATAATTGAATTTCTGTAAAAAAATTTTATTGAATTGAAAAAAGTTTTTTAAAATAATTGAAATTTTGCCAAAAATTTTATTAACATTTTTGAAAATAATTGAATTTTGGAGAAAAATTTTATTATTTATAAAGAAAAATGAAATTTTGAAGAGAATTTTTTTTTTAAACTTTCAATCGTAATTGAATTTCTGCAAAGAATTTTATTGCTTTGGAAAATAATTGAATTTCATTGATGAATTTTAATAAAACCTTTTCAAATTTCAATTATTTATAAAAATACCGGCTTTTAATATTCAATTGTTTTCTACAATTTTAACTGAAATTAATTTTTAAATCAATTTCTAATAGGAAATTCTACGAGAATTCAATTATTTAAATACAAAAATAAATAATTTATTGAATAATTGATTAAATAATTCTCATAAAGAATTTTATCAACAATTTTTTAAATATTAGAATTATTTCGACGAATTTTAATAACATTTTTAAGAATAATTAAATTTTTCGAACAATTCGATTAGAATTATTTGAAATTTTGCGATGAGTTTCATTGTTTATAAAAATAATTGAATTATTGAATTGAATTCTTTCAAAGAATTTTATTAAATTTTTTGAAAGTAATTTAATTTTTGCACAAAATTCTGTTATTTTGAATATAATTGAATTCTTAATAAGAATTTTGTTATAACTGTTGCAAATAATTGAATTCTTGGAGTCATTAAATTAAAATTTCTAAGAAGAATTGATTTATTTTACAGAATTTTTTTTAGGACTTTAAAAAATAATTTATTTAAAATTGTATTATAAAATGATTGAATTCTCGAAAAGAATTTTATTAAATTTTTTGAAAATAATTGAATTTCTGGAAAGAATTTTGTGATTTCTGAGATAATTGAATTCTTGATAACAATTTTGTTACAACTTTTGCAAATAATTGAATTCTTGGAATAATTTTATTAAAATTTTTAAGAAGAATTGATTTGTTTTGAAGACTTTTATTAAGAACTTTTAAAAATAATTAAATTACTTCAAAAAATGTAATTAAAATTGTATTGAAAATAATTACATTCTTGAGAAGATTTTTAACAACAAATTCTTAAATAATTGAATTCCTTTGACGAATTTAAATGAAAGTTTTAAGAATAATTGCATTTTTCGAAGAATTCGATTAAAATTGTATTAAAAATAATTGAAATTCAGAGATGAGTATTATTAATTATAAAAATAATTGAATCTCTTTAAAAAATTTGATTATTTATGAAAATAATTGAATTATATTAAAATCGAATTAATTTTGAAATATTTAAGAAAAATTAGATTTCAAGAGTAGGCATAATAACTTTAAAAAATAATAATTTTCTAGGATTCCGTTCAAAATTCCCTAACTTTTCCAGGTTTTTTCAAGGTTTCTAAAATTCCCTGACATTTCCAGGTTGCGTGGCAACCCTGAATCTTTACGTAGATTTAGTAAATTAATTAGGAAAAAAAAAATTGAATGTTACCTGGCCATTTGAAGTGGAGGGTTTCTCTTCGGTCTCTTCCTTGGGTTTGAGACTTTCATCGTCAGCAACAATGAGAAATTCTGGACTTTCGCTTTTTGCGGTTGGCTTTTCTCTTTGAACGACTGTCACAGTGAGAGAATAGTTTTGATTGAAGTCATCAACTTTGAGAATTGTACCATCAACAATTCCAATGTCTTTCAAAAGTTTATCATTGTTTTCCTCAGTCTCTCCTTCCTCGCTGCTGATAACTACCACACCCTTACCGTCAATCATAACGTCCGGTGCAATCATATTCATTCTACCCTTGAGTACCGACTCCTCTAATTCTTTGACAGTCATTTTGGTCGTGTCCGCTGCGAGTGTTGCTTGTGGCATTGGCGCACAAACGTAGCACTTTGGATTTGGAGGATTTACAAACTTTTCAGCGACAAGAAGTTGATTTCGATGATTCATCTTTAGTCGCAAATAAACTGATCTGCATTCTTTTAAATTGTCCTCGAGAATTCGGAAAGCGTGAAGTACTACAACTCCAGCGATTATAGCGTTTGTCGTTGCGATCGCCGGTATTATATTTCCAGCCATTGCTGTTGAAAAATTTGAAATTAAATTATAATCAAATTTTATAAATTAAAAACGAACAAAACAATATCTTTATATATATTAAAAGTCTTGCAAAAATTTCGATTTATTCTAATTTTAATAGATTTTACTTACATTTAATGTCGAATTTTGTTTTTTGTGGAATTCCGAAAATATGGGCACGAATGTTAGCACAGGAAGCTACAAAATCCATTGCGCTCGGTTCGTCTTTATCCCAAACGAGATGATCGGTGGGAGATACTTCTTGTTTCTTTGCCAAATCTTTACTTAAATTCTTGATCGATTCAGCGAAAATTGAACCGCATCTTGCGATACTCCATCGCTGTTGATCTTTTAATCCTGGATCGCTTACATCTTTACTAGATCCAGCAACTGAAGAGAAAATATTAAATATTGTCAGATTAAATAATAAAAACTGAAATAAATTAAATAAATAAAAAAAATTCAAATTTATATTTTAATATAAATAAACAGACCTCCGTCGGGGAGATTGGACCATTCAAGTGGCGCGGGTGGTCTTCGCTTTTTCCACAAATTATCCATACTTAATAAATACTTAATGTCATCGTGAAATAGTTTTGTGAACAATTTTTCGGGATCGTAACCACATGATTGCGCCCAGGATCGTGTTGATGTTCTTTCGACATTTCCTTTTTCGTTGGATTCTGTTTCTAGTGCACCTTCTCCTGCAGTGGCTAAAAAAATGAAATATAATAAAGGGTGAATAGGTGACAAACTATGATTTCTGATAAAGAATAAATAAATAATTACCAGCCGCTTCTGGATCTGCTGTATCGGGTGAAACGTCTTGATCTGGATCTTCTTCTCCAAATAATTGGCTAAATAAAGTATAAACTTTATTTATTTATCGTAAGATCGACAAATTATTTTCTTAACAAACGTTCAAAATTTCAATTAGAAAAATAAATAAAATATTTCAATAAAAACAGTACCAAAAAAAAGTAATAACTGTTTTCATTTACTGTCAAAACTTGAATTCCATTCCTAACAATTGTCACTTCTTTTTTGCATAAAAAAAATTCTGAATTTATCAAAAATGTAAAAACTTATTTCCATCTTGTGTACAAAAAAAATTCATTTGTCGGAAATGGAAAAAGATGTAAAAAAAAATTCTAAATTTATCAGAAATGGAAAAACTCACTTGAAGAGGTGTTTTGCCCAGACAATGCAGTGAATAGGTTCACTTGGAGTATTACGAATTGTACAACCGGGAAATGTTTTCTGTGCAGCTTTTGGCGTACATTCGTAGCACTGGCTAAGGCCTTTCTTTATTAATTCAACCTGACCCTCATAACCAGCTGTGCCTGATTCAATTAATGGAACATCAGCAGCCAAACACATACGATTTACATGATTTCTGGCGGCTCTATTATCTAAAGCATTCATTACCATTGTGAACTTTTTGAAGAATGATAATCCATAATCAGCCCTGTGAAATAGTTTATTATTTATAAAAAAAGTTGATTGATTTAAATAAAAGAAATAACAAATAAATAATAGTCTTTACTTACGACGTAATATTATCATGATAATGGACTATTTTGACATCCGGATTAAATGTTAATGCAGTTTCTCGTGCCACTGCAGCTTTTGATTTTCCTACATGTTGTTTTTGAAATAGAAACTGTCTATTCAAATTACTAACATCAATAGTGTCTAAATCAATCTAAAATAAATAAAGAATGTCAATGTGTAGAATTAAGATTTTATTTAGTGTTAAATTTCATTGTTCAAGCTTAGACGCTTCTTGAAATACATTTTTTTATTCTTATAATACAATATCTTTAATTAGAATATTGTATTTTTATTAAAAATCTGAAATAATACATGAAATTTCGAACAAGCGTCGGAACTTTGCGGAAAAATTGAGGTTATGTTGAGTGTAGCGTCACGCTTACGTTCATTTCTCGTACAATCTACTTACAATTTCAATATCCATGAATCCAGACATAACGAGATTTTTAAGGATTTCACATCCAATTCCACCGGCACCCACAACAAGAATTTTGCTTTTAAGAATTGCATTTTGCAAATTTTCATTAAAAACACCATCGATAGAAGCCGCCATCTTTAACACAAGGATATGGCGAAATGTCGGAAGCGGAAGTGCGTCTCACGCCATGTGTACCATTCTCGAAATCTCGCTTTTAAAAAGTAAAACTAAAAAATTAAATATTAGAAACAAATTAAATTTAAAAAGATAGTAATTATTAATTCTTAATTAAAATTTAAGTTAGTTACTTATTGTGTACTATTGTTAAATTTTTAAATACCTTTTTATTATTATTAGTTTTTGTACTTCCCCCCTCGATCTGACAATGTTACCAATCGTTACCAGTTAAACAGAAAGTAAATAAAGAATTTTGACAGTTTAACAATAGTTTCAGTAATAATATTATTAAAATTAAAACTAAATATTATTTAAACATTTTCTAAATATGTTGACGAAATTTACCTTTTTTCTAAAAGAGGTTAAATTGAATTCCTATTAAATTTGAAAAACAATCGTTAAAAATTTTTAATTTGGTATAGAAGAATTAAAAATTAGTAATTATATTTTTTATACAATTTTTTATTAGTCGTGATTTATAATTAAAATTTTGTAGAATAAAATAATTTTAAAAAAGAATAAATTAAAATTTTCACTACGTAATTCAATACATATTTATTTTATATTTATATGCGCCGTAAAGTGTGTAAATTTTCATTTTCGAATAATAAACATTACTAGAAATGTAGGATATGAACAATGATTATATTTTTTAAAAAAACTTGAAATTTTTAATAATAAATTAGTTCTTTTGAAAAATAAATGCGCACGCAGAAATCAATGTGATATTTTTAAAGCATGCGCTTCATATTCTGTTTAGAAGGAAATTACACTCCTGGTCCCCTGTAATTTGCTCGATCGGAAGAAATAAATTCGTGTGATTTAAAATAGTGAATAATAAAAATTGTATCTGGTAAAAGAAAAGAAAAACCAGATAATGTTGTGAGTGGTAATTAAGAAAAAAAGCAACAAAAAAACGTGCAAACAAAAAGCTCTTGTAAAAATTTATTTTCATTTTCAATAATGAAATAATAATTATTTTTTTGAAAAATAATTGACTTGGAAAAATATTGTGAACCTCCGAGGGACATTATACAGTGTCAACATGGATGAAAATTTGAGTCGAGGATATGTGCAATTAGGAAAGGCCAGAGGAATAAATGAATTGAAACTCAATGATGGATTTAGTCATCTTTCACCGCCAGTTGATAAATGCAATTTTATTTACTTTGCACTTGTGCTTGCCGGTGTTGGTTTTCTCATGCCCTACAATAGGTGATTCCCTTGATCCATTATTGTGATCTTTTATTATTATTTTCAAACCTTTTTGTTTTGTAAGTTATTTAAATCATTATTATAAGTTTTATTTTTATTTTTTCCCGATGGAAAAAACATTTAATTATTTTTTTGACAGGTACAATATTTAATTTTACTTATTTTATCAAGAATTAATTTTGTCAAACAATAATAAATTTTGTTGTAAATGTTGTAAACATACTGCGTAAATGGGAATATTAATTTTCTTGTAAATTTAGAATCATCAAATAATTATTAACATTTAATATTTTATTAATAAATTTTTCGTTATTTTTAAAGTCAAAATTTTTAAGGTTACTATTTTTTTAATTTGTCTTCAAGAGTTTTTTATTCTGATAAATTGTTTAAAAAAAGACTTGCAAATTTGAAGGTTATATTTTTTTAAGGATTTAATAAGTTTTTCATATAATAATACCTAATTTGTGATTTTTGTTTTTTTTACGAAATAATACCTAATAATGACGATAAAAGTAAAAAATAATAATAACAGTACAAATAAAAATAGGAGTAACAATAGAAATGATTATAATAATCAATAGTAATGAGGACTTTGGTTTTTCAGTTTTGTCATCGCAGTGGATTATTTTCAAGCGAGGTATCCAGGAACAACGGTAATATTTGACATGTCTGTTGTCTATATTACAATGGCATTCTTTGCAGTCTTTGCAAATAATATTCTCGTAGAGACCTTGTCCCTTAATACGAGGATAACATTCGGTGAGATTAAATTTTATTATCCTTTTAATGATAAATTTCAATAGAAATTTAAATAATTATGTTTTCACTATTACTTCAATATTTTATTTATAATTATAAAGAGTACTTAGTACTAATTAATAGTAATTTATATTGTAATTTTATAATTTTTTATAATTTTTAAAAATCCTAATTAAAATTTTATTGAAAATAATTGAATTCCTGAGAAGAATTTTATTATTTATAAAAATAATTTAATTCTTGCGAAAAATTTTACATTTTATAAAAATAATTGAATTTTTCTGAAGAAATTATTAAAATTTTAGAAAATAAATTTATTTTATGTAAATATTTGAAAATAATTAAATTCTTTTAAAGAATTCTATTAAAATTGTTTTGAAAATAATTGAATTTCTGCAAAGAATTTTACTGTTCATAAAAAAAATACAAATGATCGAAGAATTTATTAAAATTTTAGGAAAAATTGAATTGTTTTGAAGAATTTTATAGAAATATTTGAAAATAATTTAATTATTTCAATTTTTTTGATGAATATATTTAAAAATTGGATTGAGAGTAATTTAATTTTCATATAGAATTTTTTAAATATATTTTGAGAATAATTGAATTATTTTTAGCGAATTTTAAATTCTTGTTGAAAATTGAATTTTGTGAAAATTTTCAAAAATAATTAAATTCTTTCGTGTAATTTTATTTAAATTGGATTTAAAATAATTTAATTTCTGCAGAAAATTTTAGTATTTATAAAAAAAGTTGAATTGTATTATTTGCTAGTTTATAATATATAAAAAAATAATTAAAGTAACTGTAGTAATATTTATAAAAATAATATTGTCGTTTGAGAAAAGTATTTGTAAAATATAAAAATATGTAGTAAAAAAATATTTTTATGAAGTGTTATTTTATTAATTTGAAATTTATTTTTACGTTTGCAAATTGCAGGATATTTAGTTTCCTTCGTGACACTGAATTTTGTCGTTATCTGTGAAATATGGTGGGAACTTTTTGGAGTGGCAACGTCTTATACTATCAATTTAATAGCTGTTGCAGTTGTTTCACTTGGATGTACAGGTAAAAAATTTTAATTTCCAAAAATATTAGTAACGATGTTTTTGAATATTTATTAATTATTATATTAGTAAATTTTTATATTTGTAAATTTCTATATTTCTAAATTTTTGTATTTACTAATGTTTATATTTATTAATGTTTATATTTATTATTTCTTCTATTTATTATCTTATACATTTATTAATTTTTACATCCATTTGTTTTCATAAATAAAGTACAACAATCGAGCTTCTATGGATACACTTCGATGCTTCCCAGTCGATACACTCAAGCTGTTATGGCAGGAGAAAGTAAAAAAATTTAAATTAATTTTCAAAATTAAAATCAAAATGTTTTCAACTATTTTTTTTGTATATCGCGTTTCTTTTCAAAGGTGCTGCTGGTTTTTGGGTATCTGTCAATCGAATACTAACGAAATCAATGGTGGATGATGAACGTGGCAATACATCAATGTTCTTTGTTCTTTCAATTTTAACCATTGTTATGTGCTTCGTTCTCCATCAGGTTGTGCGGAAAACTGAATTTGTCCAATTTTACATTACACTTTGCCAAGAGCGGAATCGAATTACTTTGGAGCCAACTGAAGACGTAGGATTGGTAGAATTTTTTTAATAGATATTGCAATAATTTTTTTTATCGCAAATATTTATATTTTTAATACTTTAATAATTTTTCCAAAGTTTAGATGGTAATTTAAATTAAATTACAAATTAAATTAAAAAATGGAAAAAAATATAATATTTTATATTATAAAATATTTAATCTAAATACATTTAGTAGTACTGTATAAATCGTAAATATTTGTTTTTGTAATAATAGAATTTTTTTTCGAAATTTAGATGGATCCCCTGGATCAAGTTGGTGACCCAATAAAAGGACAGTACGGAGTTTTGAAATTGCAAACGAGCCCTTTGGGAAATGATTCAGCGAGTGGAAGTGGTGATTTAGCAAATGGTACGGAAAAAAATGTTTTTTTATTTTCTATTTTAATCCAACGATACAAATTTAATTCGCCTACAAATAAATATTTTATAAAATTATGAAGAAAATAACGTTTTCTCTTTTTTTTACGCTCAGGACAATATTCGGCGTTTTCGTTCAGTAATCCAGTTTACGAGCCGAGTGGTCCATCAGGAAATCCTCCAGGCAGCGCGGGACCAACTTATAAAGTTGAAGACGTTGTCGTGATGCGAGGAACTTACAGCAGTAGTCAAAGTAGTAAACCTTGGTCCGGCATCAAGAGTAAGATATAAAATATTTTAATAATTTCGTCTAAAAGGCAAAGAAATAAAAAAATAAAAAAAAATGAAATTGATTACAGGAGGAATGCTCGCAAGATTGGAAGTCGCAAAATTAATATTTCCCTATATGGCCAGCATTGGAGTGGCTTATTTTGTAACGTTATGTCTGTATCCAGGAATAGTGTCTGAAATAATTTCCTGTAAATTTGAATCTTGGATGCCAGTTATTTTAATGGCTGCTTTTAACGCTGCGGATCTATTAGGCAAAGTAAGTTTAAAAACATTTTTCTTTTTAAGCAATAAAAAAGAATTTTTGGGAAAAATTTAAAAAAAGAAAACCGTATTTAATTAACATTGTGAATAATAATAATAATGAATTTATTTTACAGATGCTAGCCTCAATTTCTTACGAATGGACACGAACTCAACTGTTATATTTTTCAGTTGCAAGGGCAATTTTTATTCCCCTTTTTCTATTGTGCGCAATTCCTCGAAAGTCACCAATTTTATCAGGAGAAGGTTATCCGCTGTTATTCTCCTTATTACTTGGTCTCACAAATGGCATCGTTGGCAGTGTTCCCATGATTCAAGCTCCCAGCAAAGTTCCCGAAGAGCATCGCGAACTGACAGGTAGTCAAACTTCTTCTTTATTAATAAAAATCATTAAATTCTTGTATAGTATTTTTTTTAAAAATTTGGAAATTATTTAATTCATTTCAATAATTTGATCAACATTTTTTTCATAATTGAATTCTTTCAAAAAAATTGTATTGAAAATAATTCAATTCTTGACAAGATTTTTATTAAAATTCTTTAAAATAATTGAATTGTTTTGAAGAATTTATTTCAATATTCTTGAAAATAGTGAAATATTTTTAAATAATTTTTACTGAAAATTTTGAAAGTAATTGAATTTTATCAAGAATTCAATTATTTTTAAAAATCCTGTAAAAATTCTCCGAAAAAATTCAATTATTTTAAAAAATAATTAAATTTTTCACTGGAGTTCAATTATTTTAAAAAATTTTAATAAAATTAAATTATTTTTATATAAATAATCAAATTCTTATCAGGATTTCACTTATTCTCAATATAATTTCAATTCATTTCTTTGAAAATTTCAATTATTTTTAAACATCCTGTAAAAATTCTCCGAGAAAATTCAATTATTTAAAAAAGTTTTAACAAAATTCAATTCAAGAATTCAATTATTTTAAATACAATTTTAATTGATTTCCAGGGAAAATTAAATTATTTTTTAATTATTTTTCTTTATATATAAATAATAAAATTCTTATCAGGATTTTACTTATTTTCAATACAATTTCAATCCATTTCTTCGAAACTTTTAATTATTTTTAAAAATCCTGTAAAGATTCTCCGAGAAAATTCAATTATTTTAAAAAATAATTAAATTTGTCACTATAGTTTAATTATTTAAAAAAAATTTTAACAAAATTCAATTCAAGAATTCAATTATTTTAAATACAATTTTAATAAAATTCTTCCTCTATGTACTAAAAATCATTGAATTCTTGTAAAGTATTTATAAAAAAATTTTGAAAATAATTGAATTAATTTCAAGAATTTTATCAACATTTTCTTCAATAATTTAATTCTTTTGAGAAAATGTAATTAAAAGTGTATTGAAAATAATTTAATTCTTGGCAAGATTTTTATTAAAATTGTTTACAATAATTGAATTGTTTTAAAGAATTTATTTTGTTTTTGTTGAAAACAATTAAGTTTTTTTTAATAATTTTTAGATACTGAAAATTATAAAAATAATTGAATTTTAAGCATTTATTTTTTTGAAGTAATTTTAATTGAAAATTTTGAAAATAATTGAACTTTACAAAGAATTTTATTAAAAAACTTTTAAGAACAATTGAATTTGTTTAGAAAAATTTTAATACAATTTTTAAAAATAATAATTGAACCTGTTAGAGAAATTTTATTAAAATTATCTGGAATATAATTGAATTTTTTCCTGGAAATTTAATTAAAATTGTATTGAAAATAATTTAATTTTTCAGAAGAATTTTATTATTTATGAAAATAATTGAATTCTTGCGGAGGATTTTACAATTCACAAAAATAATTGAATTATTTCGAAGAATTTAATCTGAACTTTTGAGAATAATTGAATTTTTGAAAGAATTTTTTTAATACATACATTTTGAAAATATGTAATGATTTTTTAAAAAGATTTTCGTTAAAGTTGTTGATGATAATTCAATTTATATTAAACTTCTTGAAAATAATCGAATTTAATTAATATTTTTAAAAATAATTGTATTCTTTGGAGGAATTTTATTAAAAATATATTGAAAATAATTGAATTGCTCTAAAGAATTTTATTATTTATGAGAATAATGAGATTCTTCTTTAAAATTTCACAAAAATTTATGATTAATAATAAGAAGAATATTTAATATTATCTAGATACTGAATAAGTGAATTCTTTAAATTTAAAATCTGTAATAATTCAAAAATTGATGTTTATTCTTGAAAATATAAAATTTTTTAATTTACAAAATAATAATAAATGAAAAACCACGTTCCGCACGCTGGTGTGCGTATCATTTGCTACTTAAATAAATAATTACAAAAATAATTAGTAGATGGTTCCTTTTTCTAAATATTATTTTCTAATTATTTGTTTCCAAACCAATTTTTTTGTTATTAAATAATTACGAAAATAATTTTAATTAAGAAAATTTGCCGAGAGCGGAATCGAATTCTCAATTAAGAAGATTATTTATTAAAAATAAGAAATAAAATTACAAAATAATGAAAAAAATTAAACAAAAGTTGAAAATTTATTGATAAAAATATTGAAAAGAATTTTTTTTCCACAGGTAATATTATGACTCTCTCATATACAACTGGACTGACAGTGGGCTCTCTCTTGGCATATATGTTGGACGCATGTTTGGGTCCCTCGATGTCGGCGAAAAAAATTTGTCCCAAGCCAAGAAGGCCAATTATTGCCACCGCTGGCAATGTGACTATGAATATATTCACGAATGCCATTTCATCGACCTTCCCGAGTGTTGAAAGAATCACGAGGCTTCCAAAGGTAAAAAGTACTGCTGCTACCTTAACAACTCTATTGACAACATCAATGGTCCTTAATAATACCAATATTTTAAATAACAGTCTCACAAATCTAACGACAACAGCGTTGCCAAAAATTTTAGAAAACGCCACTGCTACCATTAGTAATACCATTCTTCATTAATTTACATATTCAATATTAGATTTCGTCTCTTTATTATTATATCAAAATTTATTATTTTGTTAGTGAAAATTTCTATCAAACTCTATATTAATATTGAGGACAATATTTTATTTTTTATTTTATATTTATTATTTATTGTATATTTATTTTTCATTGTATATTTATTATATACATAGATTTATTATTTATTATATATTTACTATATAATTGAATTTTCAGTTATTAATTAGAATTTTCCCGGAATTATTCACAATATTTGTTATTTTTGTAATTTTCATTTTTTATTTAAAACGTTAAAAATTGCATAAAATATTTATTTTTTATTAATTAAATTAATTAAATAAAAAATTGAATCACGAAAGTAAAATAAAATTAATTAAATAGTTTGAAAATTATAAGTGATCATAAGCGATTAAAAATTGATTAGGTAAATTTTATCAATTTATTAAACGTTTGTCAAATTTTGTAAAAAAGATTTACAATTTAATATAAATTTTAATTTTAAATCAATACGATGATTATTTTAAATTTAAATTATATAATCTGAAATCGATAATTTTATAGTTTATGTTCCTTTTATATATAGTTTATTTATTAATTTTATTAATTCCTCATTTCCGTAGATTTTGCATAAATTTGGAATTGATTTATTTTTATCCAAAATCCCCCCGAAAAAAAATGTCACCATCATTCAAGTCAATTACTTGTTTTCCTCTAAATACTCATATAAATGTAAAACACTTGCTCACAAACTTATAACGAAAGTGAAGATAGTTTAGAAATTTTAATTAATATTTTTAAAAAATTTAGAAACGAAGAATTTAAAAAAAAAATGGTAATTTCAATTTTTTTCTTTTTTGATAATTTTATCGCCTATAAGAATACTCATGTAGATTATAAGTTTATTAAATGGTGTTAAAGAAGTGAAAAATAAATAATAATAATTGGAATAATATAAAAATATCACCATCATCAGCTTTAATAGAATACTTTATGAATTCAAAGTTGAATGTTGGATTTGAAAAAACTGTCGCTGTCTTCATTCGTGTGGGTGTGTTTTTATGTTATGTATGAGAAAAGTGAATTAATAAATTGTTATCATTGATTATAGAAAGAAAAAAAAATCATGAATATAATATAAATTGAAAAATATTTTCCTGTTTGTATAAAATATTATACTTTAGTTTAATATATTAAAAGTTTGTAATTTAAAAATAAATCTCTTCAAGTTTATATCAACAATAATTGAATATTATTATTGTTAAGTATAATAAATAAACGGTAACAATAAAGTACCAGTAAAATATTTTTTAAATTCATTTTTTACTGAAAAAATTTGAAATTAATTAATTTTGTAATTAATTCTGTAAATTACTCTGCAATTAGTTTTGCAATTAATTTTGTAATGAGTTATGTAATTAATTATGAAATTAATTCTGTAATTAATTCTATAATTAATTAACTAATTATGAAATCAATTCTGTAATTAGTTCTGTAACTAATTTTGTAACTAATTCTGTAACTAATTTTGTAACTAATTCTGTAACTAATTTTGTGATTAATTTTGTAACTAATTTTGTAATTAATTCTGTAACTAGTTCTGTAATTAAATAATGCAGGATTAATTTTGTTGATAATTAATGACGTAATTGACTCATTAAAAAATGAAATTGTTGAAATAGACTTAAAAGTTTATTTTTAAATTTTATTTTTCAAAAATATTTTCGAGTAGATAGCGTAAAGTGTTATTATTTTTGCGTGTTAGAAAGAAAACATATCTCATGTAGAAAAGACATAATCAAATTTTTTATCAGCGCATATATAAATATGACTATAAAAGCGGCTTCTAGAAAAACAGAAAAAGCACTAAAGTCACATTTTTCCGAAAAAAAAAAAATAAATAAATTGTATCTTCCTACTTCTATATACATACTTTCTCTTTCTATAAACATTCTCACTGTATAGTCTCGTACCGAAAATTTACAATAAGTTTAAAATTTGAAAATTTTTTTAATTCATTATTTTTAATTTATTTAATAATAAAATGAAATTATGAATTATTAATAATTGATAATTAATAATTTTTTACAATTATATTTTTTATAATAATTACTGATAATTAATATTATTTTCTCTTTAATTTGAAAATAAAGGAAAAATATTTTTTTTCATTCTACACATTACATATAAGTATAGAAATGATAAAATTTATATTGCAATCAGAATGAGAAATCTCGAAAAGTCTGATAATTATATATAAAAACTGCGTAGTTTGAAAACAAATTATTGAATTTTTTTTGTCTCCTCTTGTCATCATCTAAGCTAATTATTCTAATGCTCATTTAAAAGTAAAAGAAAAATGAAATATTTAATTTTTTTCCATTACTTCTTCAACCTAAAAGAAAATATTTCCCAAATAAGAAAATTAATTTTCGGTATTTTTGCAAAAAAAATTTTTTTTTACTGTTCGAAAATAAATTTTGAATTAAAATATTTTTTCAATAAAAAAATTTATAGTTTCATTTATTAATGTTCTTTATTTTTTATTTCGTCAGTAAGTTCGCAAAATGTTTGTTCTTTTCCAGAAAAGAATTTACTCTTAAAATTTGAATTAGTGCAAAAAATTGTCCACTAATTTAAATTAGTAAAAATTTTCCCACAATAAATTATAAATAATTTTTCATTAAAATTTGAATTTCAGAAAAGATTTGAAACTTTAAAATAAAAAAATAAAATTCTATTAAAAATTAGTAGAAATTTTACTGAATTCAAATTCGTAAAATATTTTAATAATTCTTAGTAACTTTTACTAAAATTTGAGTAAAGAATTTGAAACTACACTCTCGAAATTTAAATGAGTAAAAATGTTTATTAATTTGAATTATTAACTGACTTTTAGCTTTTGAATTAGTAAATTTTACTAATAAATTAGAAGAAATTACTATTTAATAGTAAGATTTACTATGTAATTCAAAAACAAAAATTCGGTCACTAATTTTAATTAGTAAATATTTTTATTAATTCAAGAGAGCAAAAAAAAAAAAATAGTAAAATTTTCCAATAATTCTTTTTTTACTAAACATAGTGGACGACTTTTCACTAATTCAAATTTAGAGAATAATTTCTTTTATATATTCTAAAAAAACAATTTGTTGTTATTCATCATTTATTATTATTTGGAAAAATTTCCACAAAAACAAAATTTTACTGCAAAATATCAAAAAATAGGTAAAAAAAACTGTATATCCCGCATTGGAAACCTTTCCTATAATATAAAAATTTACTAAAATAAGAACCAAATGTTTTGTCATCGAAACTTTATTTTTATTTCTACTCTTCAAATCTGTATAGTTCATTAAAAATAAAAATAAAAATAAAAAAATAAGTAGAAAATACCCAAAATCGGAAAATTGTATAAAAAAAAGACTGAGATATACGCAAAGCAGGTATGAAAATGTAAGAATGACTTAATTTTTTGACAAATAAGATTTTATTTTTCAGTAATAAATAATATTAATTTTAAATAAATAAAAAACAAAAAATTCCTAACACGGCTATAAAATTTGAAAATCTTGTACAATTATAAATAAAGTTGTATTTATTGTTATAGTAAATCATGTTTATTTGTTTTCGCATCGGATTTTTTTTTCTCTTCATGTGATAAAAATTTTTTATAATAAAATTAGTACTAATAATAATATTAATAATAATAATAATATTAATATTAATATTAATAATATTAATGTTAATAGTAATAATAAAAATCATAATAATAATACTTAATATTAATAATATTTCACAGAAAAAAAATTTGACTGAAATAACCAATTGCTTTTTTATTACAAAAATAAATATTTTTATTTGAATCAAATAATTTTTATTTAAATAAAATAAATTGTATTTGTATCAATAAACTCGGTATTTGAAGCAAATAACATTTAATTGTTTTGAAGTAAAAAAAATATTTTATTCAAGTAAATATTTATTTGATAATAAATAAGTAATCAGTTCTTTCAAATCAAATAAATTTTTTTTCAATGTAATAATAATAATAATAATAATAATAATAATAATAATAATAATAATTTTAAGATATCATGAAATATTAAACACTAAGGGGAGATTATATATAATAATGAAGAAAGAGAGGGGGTAGTAAATTAAAAATAATCGAGCTATTGAAACCCAATTTAAGGACAAATAATAATTAAAATAATATAACTGTATAAGTATAAAATTAAATATACTAAAAAAAGAAATTAATAAATTGAAGACTCAACTTCAAATGTAAAGACGAAGAATATGCTTTCTCGAGGTTGTGCTTAGATGAAAAAAAGGGATAAAACGATGGAAAAAAAATTTTTTTTTTCTTTTTTTGCTGTACATTATATATTTTTCATCGTAGATTTCCCCTATAAACTTCCGAACATTATATTATAATTATTGCGATACGAGTTTTTTTTTAAAGAAAAGAGAGAAATAGAGAGAGAGAGAGAGGTCCGAAATATTGTAAGAAAGTGTTTTATTATCGGATTTCTCTATTATTGTATAATATATAAATTTATTATTAATTTAACAATTACAACGATCTCTCTCTCGTATCGCATTATCGATATGTACAAATATTAATAAATACGTATATATATATATTATTTTATTATTCTTACTTATTATAAATGCGACTATTTTTGTACCCTATTCCGAATACGGTTTAATATTATCGAAAAGAAAATTTTTCCCTAACGAAATATTTTTTTCCATAAAAAAAAAAATATTTACCCCAAAGAGAAAATTTTCCTTAAAGAGAATATATTTCCCTAACGAAATATTTTTTTTCCATAAAAAAAAGAAATATTTACCTCAAAAAGAAATTTTTTTTCAAAGAGAATATTTCCCCTAAAGAAAATTTTCCTCAAAAGAATATTTCCCCTAAAAAAATATTATTTCCCCTAGGAGAATATTTTTTTTTAAATAATATTGTTTCCAATAAGAAAATATTTTCTCCAATGAGAAAATTTTCCCCAATGTAACTTTTTTTCAAAGAGAATATTTTTTTTTCGTCAAAAAAGAATATTTCCCAAAAAAAAATATTTTTCCCAAGGAGAAATTTTTCCTAAAGAGAATATTTTCCTCTAAAGAATATTTTCTCCAGAGAGAGAATATTTTTCCTAAAGAGATAATTTTCCCCAAAGAGAAATTTCCCCTAAAGGAAAATTTTTTTTAATCAAAAAAGAATATTTTCCCTCAAAAAAAAATATTTTTCCCAAAGAGAATATTTTCCTCTAAAAAATATTTTCTCCAAAGAGAAAATATTTCCTCTAAAGAGAATATTTTCCTCTAAAAAATATTTTCTCCAAAGAGAAAATATTTCCTCTAAAGAGAAAATTTTCTCCAAAGAAAAATTTCCCTCAAGGAAAATTTCTTTTCGTCGAAAAAGAACATTTTCTCACAAAAAAAATATTTTTCCCAAAGAGAAATTTTTTCTAAAGAGAATATTTTCTCCAAAGAGAATATTTTCCATAAAGAGAAAATTTCCCCTAAATGGAAATTTCTCCCAAAGAAAATATTTTCCCTCTAAAAAGATAATATTTTTCCCGAAAAAATAAAGTTAATTAATTAATCGCATAATTACAATAATATAATTGTTATAAATAATATTTTCCTTATTATAATAATATAATATACATGAACGAACAATATTCTTTATATTACAGTTTTTTTTAACTCGTCTTAGAAAAAGTTTATTTTTCATAAATATATTTTTCATTTCAAATTCAACTAGACGTAGTCTATGAATAAAAATTTTTCAATAGTCATCAAATAATACGTTTTTCAAATCGAATTCGATTTTATTTTCTCTAATTCTTTCATTTTGATATATATTATGATATTCTTATTATCAAGACTGGTCCAAATTGACTTATAATAAAAATATAATTCTTACTCTTATATTAAGGCGGAAATTATATATTATTTCCAATAATAATTAATATTAACCCAGAAGAAAATTTTTCTTGATTTAAAAAAATTATTAGCATTGACATTGCTTTTTCAAATTAAAATTAATTTTTCTTTGAATCAAAGAAAGTTTATTCTATTCAAAGAAAATTTATTTTATTCAAAAAAGAATAATTCGATTAAAAAAAAAAATTATTTGATTAAAAAAAAAAAATTTATTTGATTCAAAAAATAAATTTATCTGATTTAAAAAATAAATTTATTTGATTCAAAGAAAATTTACTTGATTAAAAAGAAATTTATTTGATTCAAAGAAAATTTACTTGATTAAAAAGAAATTTATTTAATTCAAAGAAAAATAATTTGATTCAAAGAAAATTTATTTGATTCAAAGAAAAATAATTTGATTCAAAAACAATTTATTTGATTCAAAGAAAATTTATACTTGATTAAAAAAAATATTTGATTCAAAAATAATTTATATTTCAATCAAAAAAAATTTATTTGATTCAAAGAAAATTTATTTGATTCAAACGGAACAGTTTTTCTAAGGATATGAAATTGAGACAAAAAACGAATTTATTTGTTTCAAAGAAATTTTCCTTCTTAAATTAAAGAATAATTTCTTGATAACAATGAGAAAATTTCTTTGATTTAAAAAAAAATTTCTTGGCTACAAAGAAAATTGGTTTGAGTTAAAGAAAATATGTTTAAATCAAAGAAATTTTCTTTGAATCAAAAACATTCTTTTTGTTTGAAGGAAAATTTATTTTGAGTAAAACAAAACGAGTCTAAGAAAATGATTTCTTTAAATTAACAAAAACTTTTTTCTGGGTGTTTCCTAAAAATTAATTGTAATAATAATAATATAAAAAATTTTAATAATAACAATTTTTAATAATCAATTATTTTAATTCATCAATTTACAATCAGGATAAAATTAATTCTAAAACGTATCGTTATAATTAGAAATTAGGACATTTTAACAAAATTCTTACAATATAATATTTTTGGACAAGTCGTGAATACCCTCTAAAGTGGTTCTTAAAAAAAAAGTTGAAATTTTTTTCTTTCAAAGAATCACTTTTTTTCTCTCATAACTTTGACACTTTTTTTTTAGTTCCTCTATAGAAGTTGATGATTCTTATATGAATACTGTTTCAATAATTATATTATATATTTATATGCAATTTCTACAGATTTCTGAAATTTATTTTCAGAAACATTTTTTTTTTTTTCATTTCTCTAAATTTTCGAAGCACTTTGGTGAATTTATCAGCCATTTGACTCACGTTGGACGACTTGATTACTTGAATATTCAGGTTCTTATAATAAATAATTAATTATATTGAAAATAAAAATAAAAAGAAGAAGAAAATGATGAGGATGAAAAAGGAGGAGGAGGAGGAGAAAAAAAATTAAATCAGTGTCTTATCACACCTTTATCACAGTTGGACATTTTATGTCCTTAATCGATGCACTGATTTTTTTTTTTTTTTTGGTAATTTTTTTCTACATAGTGTATCATTTGAGATACTTGGCTGCCCAATCAGTTCGTCCATGAAGACCTCCACTTGGTCTTGCACTAAGTAAACCGCCGAATAAATTCGACTGAAGCGTACCTTTGCTCACTGGCTCTAAAAATTTAAATTTTTACAATTAATTTACGTATAATATGTAAAATAATAAAAACAAATAAAAATAAATAAAAATTTAAAAATTAATCAAATTTATAAAAAAAAAACAAAAAAAGAATTTCATCAAACACAAAAATAAATTTATATTTACACCAGCTTAAAATCTACACTGAAAAAAAAAATTTATTTGATTCAAATAACCGATTAATTGACTATTATCAATTAAATATTTATTTGAATCAAATAATATTTATTGGAGTCAATTAAATGGTTCAATTCATATTTGCTTCAAATACTGAAATTATTGGTTCAAATACCATTTAATTGATTCCTATAAATATTATTTAATTAAAATAAATATTTAATTGATAATAGTCAATTAATCGATTATTGGAATCAAATAAATTTTTTTTAGTGTACTAAAACTACTACTACTGAAAACTCTACTTTAAAGTACGGAAGAAATGATTTTTTTAAAAATTATTCCTCTAAAGACTAATTTTAATTTCTTTTTATTTTTTATTTCATTTTTTTTATTTTCATATTATAGTATATAAACATTTTTAATAAAAAAGTATAAAATTACAATGAATTAGTATTTTTAACTTTGTTATTTACAAAGAAATCAGTTTCTTTGACTAGTTTCGTTTCCTGAAAAATAAATTTTCGTTTAAAATAAAAAGAGAATTTTTGATTCAAAAAAAATTTTTTTGTTCAAAGAAAAGTTTTTTAATTTGAACGTAAATTTTCTTTGATTCAAGCAAATTTTATTTGAATCCAAAAAATTTGTCTCTTTAATAAAGAGACACTTTTTATTGAAAAGACATTTTTTATTAAAGAGACATTTTTTATTAAATTATTAAAGATACATTTTTTTGAATCAAATAAATTTTCTTTGAATCAGACAAAAATTAATTTTCAATCAAAGGAACAAGTGAAAGCGAATGGTAGCTTTAAATAAACAAAAAAATTTACTGCTTCTAAAAATAGTATAAAATTATTAAATTATTTATAGTATTTTTAACTTGTCATTTTATGAAGTGCGACACAGCAAGAAAATTACCAAACAAATAAGTAACGAGTGCAATAGACTTCTATAATACATCAATGCACAAAATTTCAATCACATTAGATAAAAAGAAAATAAAGTATTTACGTATTGTTTGCTTGGGTGTATTTATACAGTACCTAGATTTTTACAAAATTAGAAAATTCTATATAAATATTCTAATAATATAATTAAACAGAAAAAAATTAAGATTTAAATATTTTAAATATTTTAAATCGAGGTTAATGAGATAATAAAAAGTTAAATAAAATTAATTCCGAATTTCGTAATATATTTGCTTTTTTTTTCTTAAAAACGATTTTTGATTATTTTTTAATAAAACCTTTCTTTAGGCATTTTTACTACAAAATAATATTTTCATAATATTATTTATAAATTAAGATTCAATATTATGTAAATTATATATGCAAATTTTGAACAAATTTGCATTAATTTTCTTGAATTGAAATTAAAATTAAGTAACTAATTATTTAAGTTAATTAATAAATAAGTATAAATAAATAAAATAAAATTAGAATTCCAATGAAATTCAAATTCCAAAGAAAGTAATTTATAAATAGTTTTATAGATGCGATTGTCTCCCTAATTTTTCAAATAAAAAAAAAAATTTTTTTTATGTAGAAAAAAATTAAAATCAAGAAGATAATAATTATTTAATTAATAATTTTAGAATTTTATAAATAGATAATTTAGTCAATAATTGTTCGAAAATATTTGTAAAATTTGCTGCTTATGATAAATAGAAAGAGTAAATTCCTTCGATATTCATACGTCATAGACAACGAAAATATTTAAACATCAGAGTAAATATTAATCCAAATCAATAAAATGTAAATTATGCCTTATGAGGTCTAACTTTATTTGCATAATTATTTAAAACAATTATACAGTCAATTAGAAGGTTTAATTAAGTTTTATAAATGGTCGAAAAATTATAGACTTAAAAAATAAAATAAAAGAAGGAAAAAGAGAATAAAATAAGTAAAATAAGAAAAATAATAAAATAATACATTTTATAATAGTATATGTGATAAATAAATATAATATAAATGGAAATATTATAAAAATTGTATTTTTTATGTTAAATATTAATCAACCTATAAATGAGTGTATATACTTAATAGAAGTACAGTATAAGTAGTCATACACTGTATTAGTCAGACATATTAATAATCTTGATTATCTATATTAATAAATAATTCATAATCGTATATATAATAATAATTATTTTATGTAAATTTAGGGAAAATTTCATTTTTATAATTTCAGTAGTTATATCGGATATTAGTCAGCCAAAAAGTACATTTAGATTGGAAAAAAAGTAAACAGATATTTTTTATGAATTAATAAATAGAAATATTTTTTGTTTTTGTTAAAATTACAGCGTGTGCTTATAAGTGATGTACTAGATTGCGTCGATATATTATTTAGAAAACAAGTAGATATAGTCAATGTAGGTCATTCTCATTAATGTCAGTAATTTATTGTCGCTGTAATGCAATATCAAAGAATATAATCATTTTCTAACTCCTTTTGAATGAAAAGAAAAAAATGTTAACGGGGATTTTCATGAAAAATTAAGGAAATTAAATTTTGAATATACATTATAATAATCGTAAGTTTCCTTTCCGTTAGCAAATTATCTGCATTCATTTGTTTGTTTTGAATATTAATTTTTGTGGGTTATTTTTATTTTTTTTAATGTCAAAAAAAAAAAAACGAAAAAAACTCGTTTTATTCACTTCACAAAATTGACAAAAATTCCATTCCATATTTTTTATTTTCCTGATTTTTTCCTAATTTTCATCAAAAATATTTACTTTTTTCTTATCCTGCTTATAAATTGAATTTCTGCTAAGAATTTTATTATTCATGAAATTTAAAATAATTTAATTCTTGCGAAGAATTTTATAAAAATTTTTAAATAAGTCATTTCTTTCAAATAATTTTATGCAAATTCTAATTTAAATAATTGAATTGATGAAAATTGTTTAAAGATAATTAAATTTTACAAAGAATTCTATTAAAAAATTTGTCAATAATTGAATGTCTGTGGGAAATTTTATTAAATTTTTTTAACTTAGAATGTTTTCAGGACCTTAAAAATTTTCAATGTTTTCAGGACAAATTTATTTGATTAAATTTTGTTGAAAATAATTAAATTCCTAAAAAAAACATTTTATTATTTATGAAAATAATTGAATTCTTGCAAACGATTTACTAGAACTTTTTAAAATAATGGAATTTTCAAGAAGAAATTTATTATTTTTAAAAATAATTGAATTATTGTGATGAATAGTATTGTTCTTTGTGAAAATAGATGAATTTTGAAAAAAATTTTATTAAAATACCTCAAAATAATTGAATTTTCAAAGGTAATTTTTTTATTTATCTTTAATAATTGAATTCTTTCGAAAAATTATGTGTGGTAAATAATTGAATTCTTAGAAAAAATGTTATTAAAATTTTAAAAAATTGAATTATTTCAAAAAAATTTAATTAAAATTGTATTTAAAACAATTAATTTCATTCGAACGATTTTATTAAATTTTTGAAAATAATTATTCAATTCTTCCATAGAATTTAAAAAAAAACATTTTTTTAAATAATTTATTTTTGTCGAGGAATTGAAATTAAGTTTTTAAGAATAATTAAATTTTTGAGCAATTCAATTGTATTAAAAATAATTGAAATCCTGCTATAAATTTTATTATTTATGAAAATAATTGAATAGTTTTTAATTTGAATAGAATTTTATTATAATTCTCAAAAATAATTGAATTACAGAGAAGAATTTTATTATTTTTGAAAATAATTGAATTATTGCGGAAAAGCTTATTAAAATATTTAAAATGTATTGAATTTCTGTAAAAAATTTTATTATTTTTGAAAGTAAGTGAATTCTTCATTAGAATTTTATGAACATTGTTTTAAATAATTATTTTTTTTCGAAATATAATAAATATTATGAAAATTTTATTATTTAAAATAATTGAATTCTTGTGTAAAAACTTTATTTGTGAAAATAACTGAATTTTTCGATTATTAATTTAAAATAGTAATGAAAATAATTGAAATTCTTCGATGAGTTTTATTATTTATGAAAATAATTAAATTCTTGCTTAGAATTTATTAAAAACTTTTTTTTTAAATTGATTTTTAATGAAAAATTATATTATTAGTGAAAGTAATTGAATTATTGTGAAAAATAAATTGCATAAAATTTTGTTAAATAATTGATTTTTTCGAAATTTTTTTGAAAATTTGGCGAATTTAAAATAGTGGAAATTCTCTAAAAAAAATATAATTTATATTCTTTGTTCAGAAAGTTGAAGATTATTTTTAATGCAGGTATCAAATATCAATTTTTGCGAAATTCAATTTACTTCGTACAAGAAAGTTTAATTATTTTTAATTTTGAAAATCTGATGTAAAATTTGAAATTAGTATTAAAATTTGTTAAAGTTTTTTTATGTACTTTGAAGTTTAAAAATATAATATAATTTGAAAATTTAATTCTAATTAGTATTTATATTTATAATACCAATTTATTGAAAATTATGGCGAAAGTATCTTTTAAGTTCCTGAAATTTTGTCATCAGTAGTAAAAGAAATTTTTGTCTCATTAACAATAATTATAATGATTAATTAGTCAAATTAATTAATAATTGTCATAAAAGACAATTTTAGGCGGAAAGTTCGTAATAAGTAGTAAAAGACAATTTTAGTCAGACTGTAATATTATGGTTAACATTAAGTAGTATAAATCTTCGTATTTCATTCTTTCATTCTCTGTCTGTCCACACTTTGAAGTTATAGTTTTTGTGTATGCTTTTGTTTTTTTTTAAAATATTGTTTGACAGATCGAAAAAATACAATTATTTTTTCATGATCTATAATAAAACAATATTTGAAATTAGAAAATATAAAAAAATTATGATTAACAAATAAATTTTGTTGATTATATGCTTTTTTCTATATAACAAACTTCGCTTGACTGATTGATCTAAATTCTGCAAATGTTTCTTCTTTTTATTTATAAAAAATAGAAAATTATTAATTGTTAAAAAATTATAATTAAGAATATAATAATTAAATATACCCATTTTTTTTTAAATTGTAAAAAAGTGTTACGATATTAAAGTACGACCTCCAAGTGATAAAAGACATTTTTGTTCAGACTAAAAGTTTAGGAATTTACTGAAATTTCTTTTAAGTAGTATAAGACCATTTTAGTCAGACAAAATGTTTAGAAATCTTTAGAAATGTTTTACAAGTAATAAATGTCAATTTTAGTCAGACTTAAAGATTTAGAATTTACTCAAATTCTTTTTATGTGAAAAAAAAACCATTTTATTCACATACTGAATGTTTAGTAATAATTAAAAATTACTTTTAAGTAGTACACGGTCATTTTAGTCAGACTAAACATTTATTGTTAATAATTAAAATTTTTTTTTAAAGTCTGACTAAAAGTTAAGGATTTATTGAAAATTTCTTCTAAGTAATAGAAGACAAAAATGATAAAAATTTAGTCGTACTGAAAGTTTAGAAATTAATAAAAAATTCTCTTTAAGTGGTAAAATACAGTCTTAGTCAGACTGGAAGTTTCAGAATTTTTATCCATCTTTTTAACAGTTCAAGTAATTTAAATATCAAAAATAGTTTAATAAACGTATTTTTGCTTTAAAACATGCAAAATTATTTGATTTTTCTATAAAATTAATTCACTTATTAAATATAGAAACTTTTTTTACCATAATAACAAAATTAAATTTCTGTATATTCAATTATATATAAGATGAAAATATAGAGATGAGAAAATAATATTTGTTTTGCGTGCAATATGTGAAATCGAAAGCAAAAGCCACACGAACAAACTCACTCATATTTTGAGTACCGTAGACACTAGCGTATGGCAATTTTGTCGTTTGTTCAGCAATATAACGATTTCTCGCGATAAAATGTTGCCTCGTTTGATTTTCCAAATTCTCCCTCGGCGTCCAAAATGATTCCTGGAAATCCTTAATTTTATCCAATGTTGGCGTGTGCGCCAAGCCACCGTTCATCATTAATCTCGAACGATTCATATCACTCTCGCCATTTCTGTAAAAATCCCATAGAGAAAAAAATTTTCAATTAGAAAAAAAATCATAATTCACAAAAAATGAATCAAAAAATTTATTCTGCACTTTTTATTCCAAAATTGTAAATACAAGACCATGTATTTTGTTGTTGTTGTTGTTGTTGTTCGGAATTTGAGAAAATGTTCAAGAAATGGTACACAAAACAGCACTGATGAGACTGTTTTTAGAAAATGGAAATTTTTAACTCAAATAATAAAATAATTTTTGTTTCGTCTTATTAGTAGTAAAAGACAATTTTGGTCAGACTATTATAGGAATTTGAGAATTGATACTTTTTCTAAGTAGTAAAAGAGAATTATAGTCAGACCTGGGAAATTGAGGATTAACACTACACCTAAGTAGTAAAAAGTAGTTTATGTCAGCCCCAGTTAATTACATAACTAAAAGCTTTTGTTATTAAAAAGTTTTAAAGAGACTATATAATTTTAATTCGAATTAGTAATATTCTACTAACAAATAATAAAATTTCAGTAATTGCTAGCAATTTTAATGGATGATATTTCCTTTTTGTAACTAGTCGGACTGAATGTTTACAAATCAATTAAAATTATTTATAAGTAGTAAAAAGTAATTTTAGTCAGACTGAAAGTTTAGGAATTATTAGAAATTTCTTCCAAGTGATAAAAGAGAGTTTTAGTCAAACTAAACATTTGTCTCTTAGTGGATAGAATAAAAACGTTTTAGTCAAGCTTTTAGTGAATTATTTAGAAGTCAATGAAAATCATTATTATAAGTAGTAAAAAATAATTTCAGTCAGACTGAAAGTTCAAGAATTATTAGTTGTTTCTTCTAAGTGATAAAAGACAGTTTTAGTCAGACTGAATTTAATTTAATTTAAGAATTTTTTCTCGAAAAGCTTAAAATTATTCTGAAAATTTTTAAAATAAAATTCGTCGAAACTATTGAATTACATATTATCACAAATTTTTATAAAATTCCTCGAAAGAATTCAATTATTTTCATAAATAAATGAATATGATATTATTTGAATAGAATTGCCAACAAGAATTTAGTTATTTTCCTGAATATAATGAATTTTCTCAAAAAAATTCAATTCTTTATCAAGATTTTGTTTAAAATTCTTTATAAGAATTCCATTATTAAAAAAAAATTTGAATAAAATTCTACGCAAACATTCAATTATTTTCATAAATAATAAAAATTTTTACAGAAATTCAATTATTTACAAATTTTTTTATAAATTTCTTCGCAATAATTCAATTATTTTCATGAATAATAACATTTTTACAGGGATTCAATTATTTTTATAAATAATAAAATTCTTTTAGGAATTCAATTATTTTCATAAGTAATAAAACTCATTGCATAATTTCAATTATTTTTAATGCAATTTTAATCAAATTCCTCGAAAAATGTAATTATTCTTCAAAATTTTATTAAAATTCATCGAAAGAATTTAATGATTTAAAAAACTTGTTAATAACATTTTTATGAGAATTTAATTTCAAAAAGCATGAAATTAATAAATTATTTATTTTTGTATTTAAATAATTGAATTCTCGTAGAATTTACTAATAAAAATGGTTTTAATAATGAATTTTAGTTAAAATTTTAGATTATAATTAAATATTACAAGCATTATATAACGTGGATTTTTAGAAATAATTAAATTTTGAAAAAGTTTAAAATTAAAATCATTGAAATTCTTGATTTTTCATATTTTTCACAAAAAATTCTGTAGAATTAATTCTTTTTAAAAGTTTTTTTTAGGATTTTTATTGAAATTATTTTAAGTTTTTATTTTTCAATAAATATTTAATTGCAGAATTTCCGAATAATTGAAATTTTGTAAAATTGAATTATATACGAATGAATTTGAAAATTTTCAAAAAAATTATTTAAATTTTTTAAAAATAATGGATTTATTAAAGAATTTTAATTAAAAACACTAGAAAAAAATTTAATTTAAGAGAAGTTACAAATTATTTCAGAAATTCAATTATTTTCAAGAGTAATAAAATTCTTCTCAAGGATTCAATTATTTTTACTAATAATAAAACACATCGTAAAGTTTTTTCAATTACAATTGAATTCCTTGAAAAAAGTAATTATGTTTATGCAAGTTTTAATAAAATTCGACAAAAGAATTCAATTATTTAAAAATTTGTTAATTAAATTCTTTATGAGAATTGAATTTTGAGAAACATTCAATTATTCAATAAATTATTTACTTTTGCATTTAAATAATTAAATTCTTGTCGAATTTTTTAATAAAAATTTATTTTCATTTCATAAAAATGAATTTCAGTTAAAATTTTAGATTAAAATTGAATATTAAAAGCAATATAGCGTGGATTTTTAGAAATAATTGAATTTTGAAATTAATTTTTTTGAAAAAATTTAATTGAATTTTTTAAATATTATTTAAAGTTTTTATTTTCTAATATCCATTTAATTAAAGAATTTAGGAATAATTGAAATTTCGTGAAATTGAACATTGTAAACAAATGGATTTGAAAATTGCCAAAGAACTTTTTCGAAAATTATTAAAAATAATTGATATAAAGTAAAATTGTAGTTAAAAATTTTTGAAAATAATAATTGAATTGAAATAATGAAAATAATGTTGAAGAAGTTAAAGTAACAATATTCTTATAATAAAAAATAATAATTTTATCACTCGGTCATTTTTAATTATTATAAAATATGAAGAAATCGATGACTCCGAGTCGAAGACTCGGAGTTATCGATATCTTCATATTTTGTAGTTATAAAAAATTTAATTAACTAAAATTTCATTTATTGTAAGAAATAACACCAAAATTGATTATTTTAATCTTTTTTGGTGTTAATTTAATCTGCAACACTTTTTAATACCTCACGATTTACTGTGACCAAAAATTATTTTTAAATTAGACATAATAATTTTGATTCAATAAATAATAAGTTTGATTCAATTATAAAATATTTTGTCAAGGAATTTTATCAAAAGTAGTATAAAAATATTCAGTTTCTAGAATTTATATATGAAAATTATGAATTTTGTTGTCCAACGTAACAGACTCAAAAAAGGAAAATATAATTTTAAATTTTTTCTATTTCTACCAATAAATAATTAAACAAAATTATAATTTCAATTAAAATTCGTCAAAAAAATTTGAAAGTGAAAAATTATTAAATACATTAGATATATTAAATAATATATTTAAAAATAATAATTGTATTCTTTCGAGAAATTTTATTAATAAATTGTATTTGAAAATAATTTAATTCTTCCAAAACATTTTATTATTTATGAAAATATTTTAATACTTGCGAAGAATTTTCTTATTTATGAAAATAATTAAATTCTTGTGGAGGATTTTATAATTCAAAAAAAAATAATTGAATTGTTTCCAAAAATTTCATTTGAATTTTTGACAATAATTGAATTTTTTGAAGGAATTTTATTAACAATCAGGAAAATCATTTTCAATAATTTTGATGAAATTTTCTTAAGAGAATTTCATCAAAATTGTTGAAAATAATTGAATTTATATTAAAATTCTTGAAAATACTCGAATTTAATTAGTATTAAAAAAAATAATTGTATTCTTTCGAGAAATAGTGAAAAATAAATTCAATTTATATTTTTTTTTGCAATAATATTATAACAAAACAAATTTGAATTAGTAAAAATGGTAAAAATTTGAACTAATTAGAGCAAAAGTGATACGAAATTTAAAAAATTAATTTCTAAGTAGGTAAGTAAAATTTCTTTTCCTAGAAAATAAATTTTTAAAAAATCGTATTTTGTATTAATATTAATTCTTTTTTTTACAATTATTACAATTAGAAATATTTAAGTTTAAATCTCGAGAATATAATTGAATTGAAATTTTGAAAATAATTTTTTAAAGTTACAATAGCAATTCTTAAAAATTATTCGTTTTTTTAAAATCTTAATACCTATGTATAATGGAAAAATAATGGATAATAATTAAATATTTATTGCAAAAAATCTAGATTTAAGTTCCAAATGATTTTATAATTAAAGATATTAAAAAAAATGTATTATAAACATATTTCGGAGTTTCAATTATTTTTAGAGTAACCTAAAATATTTTTATTTTTTTAATCAAAGTTTTGTCTAAAAATCAGGGAATTCTTTCAATCTTTCATGGAATAATTTATTTTCAGAGTTATTTTTTACGACCAGGAATTTTTTTTTTATGAAAACGAGTGGCCACTTTGAATAATTAGTAGAAACCAGTTTTAGTCAGACCAACAGTTTTAGATATTAGCGAAAATTTCTTTAAAAGCTGGTAACCGACATTTTTATTCACTCTAAAGTCTAAAATTAAGAAAAATATCAGAAAATTTATGAAATTAGAAATATTTTAATCAGACTGTAATTTTAGCTGCGCAGTGGTACAAAAACTTGAGTTTTTGAGAGACTTCAAGTTTAAAATATAATATCTTCCAAGTGCATATAAAAGACATTTCCATCTTAGACTCAAAATCCGAAAAATTATATACTAAAAAATTTTGAAAATGGAATTTTCGAGAATTTTACTTCTCAAATACGATGAGACAATTGCAAAATACAACAAAAAGTAGTACAGATGCAGTGACTCTAATAACTGGTGAATTCTCCCACCTCCAAAATGCCGATAAGAACAATTCAAATATCAGCGGTGACCATTTAATCATAAACTGAAGTACCACTTTACTCCAATCGAGGAAATTCTCTAAATACCAATTAATACCATCACTCCAAGAATTTTTCTCCATCTCGACAAAATATTTTTCACAAATTTCAGAAAATCCCCATTTCCTTCCCAACGACGATAATGACGATTGACAAGGGTACCTGATAAGAATTCTCGTCACTTGAATCCTCACATTCGGATCGGTGAGAATTTCGTAAATGTACTTCAATACCAAAAAGGAATATTGTAAAATTCGCTCGAAAAGAATCAGGAAAATTTGACAGAGAATCACAAATTGAAAGATGGCAACCGACCAGAGAATAGTGAAAATTTCCAGGAGAATCACAAGGAGGTAATTCAAACACAAGAGGGCGAAGGGAAAAAGATTATTCCAAATGTGCTCGATGTCGTCGATTTTTAAATTGAAAATTTGTAGAAAGTCACGAAGGAGGAGATCGAGATTTTTGAAGTGTTTGAAAATGGGGAGTAATCTTTCATTGTAGGTTGTGGAGAGAGTTTTAAAATTGAAAAAAAGTTGGAAATAACTTTTTGAAGAGAGAATCTGTTGGACGAAGGAAGGTTTCTTGAGGTGGGTGAAAATGAGTAAATCGTCGATGTGAGTGAGAATTTCTTCGTGGGCGAGGAAGCAGCGAACGACGAGGTAACCGAGGAGGAGTGTCAGGTGGCCGATGAGAATTCGCTTGAGAAGAGTGGGAAAGGGTCGGTACCTGGAAGGCAAATTCGTGCTCTGGCCAGCGACGTACCGAGCGACGCTGAGGTAATGTTGCTTGGCCGAAAGTTTCCTCGCACTACTTTTCATGTTGTTGCTCTGGCTCTGCTGATTCTGATGCTGAAGTTGATTCTGCTGCTGAAACTGATTCTGCTGCTGAAACTGATTTTGATGTTGATACTGATTCTGCTGCTGATTCTGAAGTTGATGCTGATTCTGCTGATGATTATTCCAATTATTCGGCTCTTGCGGTTCGTCCCATGCAGGCAACGACCAGTTGTTGGCATTGGCCAGCTTTGGATTCTCGATGGAGTAATTGCTGCTCCAATTGGCACGATTTTCCTTGTAGACACGGTCGGGTACAAGTTTCGTGTTGGAATTGTCCGGGATGATCTTGCTCCTGATGCGTGAGAACAACAACGGAATACTGAACATCGTAAGATCGAGCTTAAACTGATGATTGGTAGGAGTTATCAGATTTTTTTTTTTTTTTTATTTTTTTTATTTTGAAGAATTAAAGTTAAGGTGTAACGCACCCAAGTAGATCGGCGAAATCATCGTCGTCGTCGTCGTCCCATTTTGGAATACTCTCACGTTTACGACTATTGTGATTCAAAAGAGGTAAAACTGGCTGCTGCAATTGCTGCTGGGCATTGTGGTTCTGGGGTAACTTCTCCTGTACTCTGAAATAATGATTTTCTTATTATTAATTGTCAGAGAAGTTTTAATTTGTGTAACGCCTCTTTCGAAGGTTGACAACTATAATATTTTCACCGCACTGAGAAAATTATTCTCTTGAAATTTTTGTTTTCAAAGTTTTTCTGCGGATATCAAATTGAGACAAAAAATGTATGAAAATTGGGATACCCGAAAATTGTTGCGATGCAACAATTCTCATACGTTTTTTTGACGCAATTTGATATCCGTAGAAAAACTGTGTTAAATTTGAATTAGTAAAACATTTTACTAATTTAAATTGTGATTAAATTTTTGCTATCAGAGTTGTCCTGCGTGGATATCAAATTGAGAGAAAAAAATTTATCAAAATTGTTGCGACGCAATAACTTTCATACGTTGTTTGTCTCAATTTGATATCCGCAGAAAAATTGTTTTTTAATTAGAGTAAATTTTACTAATAAATTAAAATAAATGACTATTTATTAGTAAAATTTACTAATTCAAAAGCAAAAAGTCAGTCTCACTAATGGAAATTATTTAATACTAGCAAATCTTCGCAAATTCTTCGCAAGAATTCAATTATTTTTATAAAAATAATAACATTCTTTGAAAGAATTCAATTATTCTTATAAATAGTAACATTTTTTTTCTGGCAAAAATTCAATTATTTTTAACAATATTTTAATAAAACTTCACAAACGAATACAATTAATTTTTAAAGCTTTAATAAATCCTTCGAAACAATTCAATTATTTTTTTTAAAAAGTAAAATCTTTGCAAAAATTCAATTATTTTCAAAACAATTTTAATTGGATTTCTCTGGAGAATTCAAATATTTTCAAATATATCCATAAAATTCAATTATTTCCTTAAATTTTAATAAATTCTACGAAACAATTCAACTATTTTCATAAATACAATAAAATTCTTTGCCGGAATTAAATTATTTTTAATGCAATTTAAATAAAATTACCTGAAGGAATTTAATTATTTTCAAAAATTTCCATAAAATTCAATTTCAGCAAGAATTTAAATTTCTCTAAAAATAATTAAATTATTCTCAATGCAATTTTTAAATACATTCGTCAAAAAAATGAAAGAATTCAATTATTTTCAAAAAAAAAAAAAAATTCTTCTAATGCGAATACAATTATTTTGAATATGCTTAATTTCAAAAAATCCTTTACAGAAATTCAATTATTTTCGAAACAACTTTAATTCAATTTCTCGAAAGAATTTAATTATTTTCAAATGTTTCTATAAAATTATTTAAAACAATTCAATTTTTCCTAAAATTTTAATAAATTCTTCCATCGTTTCAATTATTTTTATAAACAGTAAAATTCTTCGTAAGAATTAAATTATTTTTATAAACAGTAAAATTCTTCGTAAGAATTAAATTATTTTTATAAATAATAATATTCTTCTCAGGAATTCAATTATTTCCAATAAAATTTTAATAAAATTCTTATCAGGAATTCAATATTATTATTTTCAACTAAATTTTAATAAAATTCTTCTTCATAAAATTTAATTGCTTTCAAAATTTCTAATTAAAATTATTAAAGAAACTCTATTATTTTAAAGAAATTCAAAGAAATTTTTCAAAAGTATTTAATTAAGATTTTTAAAATTTTTAATAAAATTCATAGCGAGAATTTAATTATTTTTATAAATAAAAAAATTCTTCGAAGGAATTCAATTATTATTCTCTTGAAATTTTTTGATAAGATTTTTTGCAAGAAAAAAATGTGAATAAAATTTTTCGAAATGAGATTCTTTGCAAGAATTAAATTACTTTCATAGATAATAATATCCTTTGGAGGTATTTAATTATTTTTAATAGATACAATTTTAACAAATTTTATGAAAGATTTAAAAAGATTTACATATAAAGATTCCAAACCATTATAAATAATTTAATTATTTTATTTAGAAATATAAGTAATTAAAATTCTTGAAAAAATTCAATTATTTTTAAAAAAAATATTTTTATTTTAATACAATTTCGATTAAATTACTCGAAATTATTTAATAATTTTTAGAAATTTTTATAAAATTTTTAGAAAGAATTCAATTATTTTTAAAAACAATTATTTTCATAAATTAGTAAAATCTTTTGTAGGTATTGAATTATAGTTTTATTAAATTTACAAACAAATTTTTCAAAAAAATTCAATTATTTTTAGAAATTTTGATAAAATTCTTTTTGAAAATTTAATTAATTTCAAAATTAATTGAATGCAAATTTAAATATCTCAAATGTACTCAATTATCAGAAATTTCAATAAAATTCTTTACAAGAATTGATTTATTTTCATAAATAATTGAGGCCTTGGATCCAATAACTCGCCCGACGCTCGAAGGCACGCGCTAATACCAGTCGGGTAGCAGTGAGTGGCCCAGAGGCGCTCACTGCTCACTGACTGGCAGTTGCGCGTTCCTCCGAGCGTCGGGCGAGTTATTGGATCCAAGGCCTCAATTAAATTACTGACAGGTACACAATTATTTTTTATAAAAAATTGAACTCATTTTTTGAAAGGATTTAATTAGTTTAAAAATTTTAATAAAATTCTTGGAAAAAGTTAAATTATTTTCAAACAGTTTTATAAAATTTTATAGAAGAATTAATTTACTTGGAATTCAAAATTATCAAATTTACAAAAATGATATATATTGAGATATTAAACTTATATATAAATTGACTTTAATTAAACAAGACCATTTAAAACTATTTAAACATTTTTAATTTAGTATTATATTTTCTCAGTGCGAATGTAAAATAGCCCTTTTTGAAGGTGTTACACAAAAATGTTTCCTAATAAGAAACCAATGAAATTTTTCTGATGAAATTAAAAATTCTCTGATGCGATAAAAAATTAAAAGAGCAAAACTATTTTCCACTATTTAGAGAGATGTTAAATTACATTATAGAAAAATGAAGTGAGCTAATAGGAGGATTTCAAAATCTATAAAAATTGCAGAATAGAAAAAAACTCTACATTATATGTGATTCTACAATAAAGGAAATTATTATTTTTCTTCAAATATAGAAAATTTTTAAGAAAGAGCTCTAATTTTATAAAACAAGAAGTGATTTTCAATATCATACTCTAGTGCGAATTAAAAATTTAAGGCTTTCAAACAGCATGCAGATGTAAAAAATAAAATTTAGAAGTTTACAAAAGAAAAGACTGAAATTTAGAAAACTGTACTTATCTAGAGAATTACATCTGCAACAATGTTACACATTTTTTGCAAAAGAAAAAACCGAAATAGTTTTAAAAAAAATTTTTATACAGAAAGAAAATAATTTTTGAAATATTTACGCTTTAAAAATAACAAATCATTTATAAAATAAAAATATAATTTTTCGTGTTAGAAAAAATTAAAGTTTCTCTCATTTACTTTTCATTTACCTAGAATTCAAATAATGAATTCTTTTCATAACTAAATAAATATAAAATTGTAAACAAATGAATATAAATAAACATAAAATTTATAAAATTTATAAAATCCTAAATATAAATTAATAAATAAAAAAATAAAACAGAATTTTTTTTCTTTATTTTTGATTAAATTTAGAAAAATATAATTCTGAGAAAGAAATAATTGCTGGAAAGAATTAATATTGTTATAAATGTGAAATATGAATGTTTAAATGAATAATTAATTACCTGCTAAGATTTATGCTACTTCCATCCTGGGAATTATAATTATGAATCGTTGGCGGTAAATTAACTTTATTCATTACAAGTTCCCTTTGGGATCCTACACCTATTTTTTTACTACTAATTACTCTGGGTCCACGAACTTGAAAGTATGGATACCTAAAAAGGTGTTTTTCAAACAAAAGATTACAATAACACTAAAAAAGTTGGAAATTAAATAAATTAATTAAAATAAATATAATTATATAGTAACGTAGAATTAATATACAAAATATAATAAATTAAATTATATAAAATATATAGTAAATAAAAATATACAAAAGATAGTAAATAAAAATACAAAAGATAGTGAGTAAAAATACAAAAGATAGTAAATAAAAATAAACAAAAAAAAATAGTAAACATACGAATAAGTAAAATAATTTTTTTTTAAATGTGATAGAATCGTTAATAAACAAAAAACCTAAAAGGTTCAAAATTTAATAAACAATTAACATACATAACAAATCATATAAGAATTTTAGTAAATACTGAAAAATTACTAGGATTATTAAAAAATATTTTCATATTAAAATTGAAAAAAAATCACTTTTAGAAATCGGTAAGTTTTTGTTTATAGTTAACAGAATACTTTTGATATTTTTATTAAACTATTCCTAAATAAAAAATACTGAATATTTTTTTCTATAAAAAATACTGAATATTTTTTTCTATAAAAAACACTAAATATTTTTTTCCATATAAAAAATACTAAATATTTTTTTTCTATAAAAAACACTGAATATTTTTTTCCATATAAAAAATACTGAATATTTTTTTTCTATAAAAAATACTGGATATTTTTTTCCATAAAAAATACTGAATATTTTTTTATATAAGAAATACTGAATATTTTTTTTATATAAAAAATACTGAATATTTTTTTTATATAAGAAATACCGAATATTTTTATATATAAAAATACTGAATATTTTTTTCTATAAAAAATACCGAATATTTTTATATATAAAAATACTGAATATTTTTTTCTATAAAAAACACTGAATATTTTTTTATATAAGAAATACTGAATATTTTTTTTATATAAAAAATACTGAATATTTTTTTATATAAGAAATACTGAATATTTTTTTTATATAAAAAATACCGAATATTTTTATATATAAAAATACTGAATATTTTTTTATATAAGAAATACCGAATATTTTTATATATAAAAATACTGAATATTTTTTTCTATAAAAAATACCGAATATTTTTATATATAAAAATACTGAATATTTTTTTCTATAAAAAACACTGAATATTTTTTTATATAAGAAATACTGAATATTTTTTTTATATAAAAAATACTGAATATTTTTTTTATATAAAAAATACTGAATATATTTTTATATAAGAAATACTGAATATTTTTTTATATAAGAAATACTGAATATTTTTTTTATTTAAAAAATACTAAATATTTTTTTCTATAAAAAATACCGAATATTTTTATATATAAAAATACTGAATATTTTTTTCTATAAAAAACACTGAATATTTTTTTATATAAGAAATACTGAATATTTTTTTTATATAAAAAATACTGAATATTTTTTTATATAAGAAATACTGAATATTTTTTTTATATAAAAAATACCGAATATTTTTATATATAAAAATACTGAATATTTTTTTATATAAGAAATACCGAATATTTTTATATATAAAAATACTAAATATTTTTTTCTATAAAAAATACCGAATATTTTTATATATAAAAATACTGAATATTTTTTTCTATAAAAAACACTGAATATTTTTTTATATAAGAAATACTGAATATTTTTTTATATAAGAAATACTGAATATTTTTTTTATTTAAAAAATACTAAATATTTTTTTCTATAAAAAATACCGAATATTTTTATATATAAAAATACTGAATATTTTTTTCTATAAAAAATACCGAATATTTTTATATATAAAAATACTGAATATTTTTTTTATATAAAAAATACTGAATATTTTTTTATATAAGAAATACTGAATATTTTTTTATATAAGAAATACTGAATATTTTTTTTATTTAAAAAATACTAAATATTTTTTTCTATAAAAAATACCGAATATTTTTATATATAAAAATACTGAATATTTTTTTATATAAGAAATACCGAATATTTTTATATATAAAAATACTAAATATTTTTTTCTATAAAAAATACCGAATATTTTTATATATAAAAATACTGAATATTTTTTTCTATAAAAAACACTGAATATTTTTTTATATAAGAAATACTGAATATTTTTTTATATAAGAAATACTGAATATTTTTTTTATTTAAAAAATACTAAATATTTTTTTCTATAAAAAATACCGAATATTTTTATATATAAAAATACTGAATATTTTTTTCTATAAAAAATACCGAATATTTTTATATATAAAAATACTGAATATTTTTTTTATATAAAAAATACTGAATATTTTTTTATATAAGAAATACTGAATATTTTTTTATATAAGAAATACTGAATATTTTTTTTATTTAAAAAATACTAAATATTTTTTTCTATAAAAAATACCGAATATTTTTATATATAAAAATACTGAATATTTTTTTTTATAAAAAACACTAAATATTTTTTTCCATATAAAAAATACTGAATATTTTTTTCTATAAAAAATACTGGATATTTTTTCCATAAAAAATACTGAATATTTTTTTATATAAAAATACTGAATATTTTTTTATATAAAAATACTGAATATTTTTTTTATGTAAAAATACTAAATATTTTTTTTATATAAGAAATACTGAATATTTTTTTATATAAAAAATACTGAATATTTTTTTCTATAAAAAATACCGAATATTTTTTTCTATAAAAAATACCGATTATTTTTAATATGTAAAAAATATTGGATTTTTTTATATGTTAAAAAAATGTAGTAATATAATTTAATTAGCATTTTGATGAAAAATTGTTTTTATACCTAAGAGACTGTTGTGCAGTGGGCCTCTTGATAGGATTCCACTGTAGCATATCTTCCATAAGAATCACAGCAGGTTCACTAGCATTAGGAATGAGTACACTAAGAGAAGTTCGATTAAAATTCGGAAACTTAAAATTCATCGCCGACGCCAATTGATAGCCCTCTTGCCAATCGTTTTTATCCGGTGTGCCAATTACCGAGCAAATCTTGAATATCTCGTCGATTTCACTTTTCCCCGGGAACAATGGCCTAAATGTGTAAAGTTCTGCCATTATACAGCCAACTGCCCAAATATCGATAGGACTGTTGTACGTTGTTGAATGCAGTAGAACTTCCGGTGCTCTGTACCTGAACGAATGATAAATTTTTATTTCGTTACTTATTATTTATAAAAATATTTAAATATATCCTAGTAATTATTTACTTATTGTTTATTTACAATATTAAATATTAAAATATATTAAAACATTAAATATATATTAAAATTATTTAGGTATTTATTATTTAAATACCGAAATTAATTTATTAATTAATATATTAATTTATTTTTTAAATATTTTTTGAAAAATATTCATTTAGGGACTGTCTATATAAAATTAATATTTTATAATATTATTATTTTATATTTTTATTTTATTTTCATACTATTTTTTATAATTCGCCCCCCCCCCTCCTCTCCTTGGAAGTGTGACGATAAATATGAACAACCCTTAATTAAATATATTTATTTACAAACAATAATTCGTTAAATATTTATTTACAAATTATTTAATAATAAATAATACATTTTTAAACAAATTTATTTCTGGGGTACAAAAGACTATAAGGAAGAAAATAAACGTTTCTAGAAATGAATTTTTCTGAATTGATTTTGATCTGAGTAGTCGAAGACTATTTTAGTCAGACGGAAAGTTTTTAACTTTTTATTATTCTAGAATTCAGTAGTATAATGTACAATTTTAAAGTGATTAGTCAAAACCGAAACTGAAAAAAAAACTATATTGAAAATATTTCCTAAGTAGTACAAGGTAATGTTTAGTCAGACAACAATTTTAATAGTTTTAATTTTAATACCATTTTAGTGAGGATAATATTTTAATTTTCTACAAATTCAGAATCAGTAGAAGAAGACAAATTTAGTCAGACGTATAGAATCAGAATTGTCACGTCTTCTTAGTAGTAAAAGAAAATTTTAGTCAGACCATACAGGGAAATAAGAATATTGAAGCTTCTACTAAGAAGTATACAAGAGAATTTTAGTCAGACTAGAGAATTGAGAATTAACTCTTCATTAAGGTAGTAGAAAGCAATTTTAATCCGTCCAAGTTGAGAAAATTACTAGAAACTTTTGTTATTAAAAAGTTTTAAAGAGACTGTATTTTTAACTACAGTAGAAAAAGACAGTTCTAGTCAGCCAGAATGTAAAAAATTATTTAAAACTTTCTAAATCAAACTATTACTCGCTCACAAAAGTATGGTACTAGTCAATTATAATCCTATTAAAAGCTTAAAAATTTACGGAAGTGTATTCTAAGTGGTAAAAAGCTAGTGGAAATTATTTATAAGTATAGTAAAAAATAATTTTAGTCAGACTGAAAGTTGAGGAATTATTGGAAATTTCATTTTTTAAATTGAAGTGAAATTTAAGTAAAAAAAACAGTTTTCGTCAGACTAAAACACTTAAAATTATGGAAGTTAAAAGTTTTAAGTAGTATAAGGAAATTTAAATCAGACAATAATTCCAGTATCAGTAGTAGAAGACAGTTTTAGTCCGACTAAAAGTTTAGGAATTTTTGATATTTTTTCTAAGTGATAAAAGACAGTTTTAGTCAGACTAAAAATCATTTAAAATAATTTTAAGTAGTAGAAGGCAGTATTAGTCAAAGTAAAAGATTAAGAATTTAAGGAAATTTTTGTCTGACTGAAAATATTGTGATTTGTGACTAATACAAATCAAATCACAAATTTTTTGTGAAAAATACAGTTTTAGTCAGATTGAATGCTAAAAAATTATTGGAAATTTCTTCTAAGTGATAAAAGATACTTTTAGTTAGACTAAAACATTTGAATTTATTGAAAAAATTCTTAAGTAGTAGCAAGACTTTTTTTAAGTTAATCACAGTAAATTTTTTTTCAAAAATTTTTAACTGCAATTTTACTTTATATCAATTATTTTTAATAATTTTCGAAAAAGTTCTTTGGCAATTTTCAAATCCATTTGTTTACAATGTTCAATTTCACGAAATTTCAATTATTCCTAAATTCTTTAATTAAATGCATATTAGAAAATCAAAACTTCAAATACTATAAAAGAAAATTCAATTAAACTTTTTCAAAAAAATTAATTTCCAAATTCAATTATTTTTAAAAATTCACGCTATATTGCTTTTAATATTCAATTATAATCTAAAGTTTTAACTGAAAATTCTACAAGATTGAAATTATTTAAATGTAAAAGTAAATAATTTTTTGAATAATTGAATATTTCTCAAAATTCAATTCTCATAAAGAATTTTATTAACAAATTTTTAAATAAATGAATTCTTTTGTCGAATTTTATTAAAACTTGCATGAAAATAATTATTTTTTTCAAGGAATTCAAAATTATAATTGTATGAAAAATAATTGAAACGCTGCGATGAGTTTTATTATTAGTAAAAATAATTGAATCCTTAAGAAGAATTTTATTACTTTTGAAAATAAATAAATTTTTGCAATCATTTGTAACTTTTTTCAAAATTCAATTTTTTTTAGTGTTTTTAACTAAAATTCTTTAATAAATCCATTATTTTTAATAATTTTTAAAAAAGCACCTACTTTGAGAATTTTCAAATTCATTCGTTTACAATTCAATTTTACAAAATTTCAATTATTCGGAAATTCTGCAATTAAATATATATTGAAAAATAAGAACTTGAAATAATTTCAATAAAAATCCTAAAAAAAACTTTTAAAAAGAATTAATTCTACAGAATTGTTTGTCAAAAATATGAAAAATTAAGAATTTCAATGATTTTAATTTGAAACTTTTTCAAAATTTAATTATTTCTAAAAATTCACGTTATAATGGTTTAATATTTAATTATAATCTAAAATTTTAACTGAAATTCATTTTTAAAACCATTTTTATTTGTAAATTCTACGAGAGAATTCAATTATTTCAATAAAAAAATAAATAATTTATTAATATCATGTTTCTTGAAATTAAATTCTCATAAAAAATGTTATCAACAAATTTTTTTAATCATTAAATTCTTTGGACGAATTTTAATAAAATTTTTCAGAATAATTATATTTTTCGAGGAATTTGATTAAAATTGCATTAAAAATAATTGAAATTCTGCAATGAGTTTTATTATCTATGAAAATAATTGAATTCCTAAAAGAATTTTATTATTAACGAAAATAATTGAATCCCTGTAAAAATGTTATTATATTTATAAAACAATTGAATTATTTCGAAGAAATTTATAAAAAGAAATTTGTAATTATTGAATTCCTGTAAAAAAATTTTATTATTTATGAAAATAATTGAATGTTTGCGTAAAATTTTCTTCAAATTTTTTTTAATAATGGAATTCTTTTGGAAAATTTTATTGAAATAGTAAATATTGAAAATTTTTGAATTTTAGAAAACTTTTGAAAATAATTGAAATTTTGACAAGAATTTGATTAAAATTTTGTAAAATAATTGAATATCAGAGAAGAATTTTATTATTTATAAAGAGAATTGAAATTTTGATGAAATTTTTTTTAAATTTTTAAACACAATTGAATTTAGTAACTGATACTAAATAAGTTATTAAGTTAGTAATTAAGTTAGTCGCACTAACTTACTATTTTCCCTGGAGAAGCTAAATTCGTTGAACTTTGTGTTTTATTTAAAGTAAAATTTCATTCATAGTTAATAAATAATAACACCAAAATAGATTATTTTAATCCTTTCTGGTGTTTTTTAACACCTCACGTTTTACTGTTATAGTGAGTCACTAATTCAAATCAGTTAAAATTTTTACTAATTCAAATATAGAGATTAATTTGAAAAGACAATGAATCTAGAATCAGTAGTTGATTACATTTTTAGTCAGACTAAAAATTATGAATTTACAGAGATTTCTGCGAAGTGAAAAAAATGTTATAATCAAATTTAATGTTTAAATTACCAGAAAATTAATTCTAAGTAGTAAAGGTCAATTTCTGTCTGACTTAAAATTTTCTGATTTCTTTGAAAATTCTTCTCAATTTTAAGACAGTTTCAATCAAACTGAAACAATTAATATTTCTTAAAAAAAAATTTGTGTGTAGTATAAAAAAGTTTTTAGTCAGACTAAAAGTTTACAATAAATTTATAAAAATTTTGTTTTGAGTAGTAAAAAACCATTCTATACTGAAACTAAAAGTTTAGAAATCAGTAGAATTCCATTTATTTCTGAAAATTATTTATAAGTAGTAAAAAGTAATTTTAGTCAGACTGAAAGTTTAGGAAGTATTGGAAATTACTTCTAAGTGAAAAAAACTGTTTTCGTCAGACTAAAACAGTTAAAATTATGAAAATGAAGAGTTTTAAGTAGTATAAGGAAGTATAAATCAGACAATAATTCTAGCATCAGTAGTAGAAGACAGTTTTAGTCAGACTAAAAGTTTAGGAATTTATTGAAATCTTGTTCTAAGTAGTAAAAGACCCTTTTAAGCAAACGAAATGGTCAGAAATTATTACAAACGATTTGTAAGTAGAAAAAGGCAGTTTTAGTCAGACAGAAGCTTTATGACATTTTTTGAAAATTCTTCTAAAGTGTAAATACACTTTTAACCAGACTTAAACATTTTAAATTAACAATAAAAATTTCTAAGTAGTAGAAGATAGTTTGAATCAGACTATAATTTTAGTAGAAGTAATAGAAGACAGTTTTAGTCAGACTGAAAGTTAAGAACGTGTGAAAATTCCTTCTAAGTAGTAATAATAATTTTAGTCTTGGCAGACAAATTTAAAAAAAAAGTTTTTTTTAATTTACCCTTTTTTCTTTAATTAATTGTCGCAAAGAGTATAATAAAAAGGAAAGGACAAGTTTACGAGTCACTATTCTATATATACGTTCATACATTATACTATATGCGTTCATACACTATATATACACACATCCCTAACATTGCTGTGAAAAACGAGAAAGTGGAACTATAAATTCAATACGTATAGCTATATTTATATGCCCGTCTATATGCAAATAAGTTCATTTAAGTTGATGTCAAAGCCCTCGAGAGTGGCTATAAGAGAACTTCCTTCGAAGAGCACCAGTTTGTATTTAACAGTCGACATAAAAGATGAATCTGGGTCGCTCTATTTGCATAACAATGTGTATTCTTGTAACCATATACAATGATACCAAAATGTGGATCAAATGATAATAATAATAATAATCAATTCTCACCATCTTGTCGACACATAATCCGTGTAGGGTGGTCGAGATCGAATTTCCCTCGCAAGTCCAAAATCGGCAATTTTCACCAGTTCCGGTCCCATGCAGAGGAGATTTTCCGGTTTCATGTCCCGATGAAAGAAACCGTGTTTGTGCATAAATGCCAGGCCCTGAAGTACTTGAAATACCATGTTTCTTATCACTGGCTCCGGGAAGAGTTTATCTCTGGATGGAAACAAATATTTCATTATTAATATATTAATTATTACTCACTCATTCTTTTAAATATAATTAGCAAATTTTAAAAATAGTAGAATGTAAAAATTTTTAATTCGAATTTTTTTATTAAAATAAAATATTAATTAAAATATATAGTTTTAATATTATTATAATTATAATATTATTATAATATTTATATAATATTATTATAATATTATTATAATTCAGGAAAAAGTCAGGACTTTTTATTAGAAGTAATGAAAAAAATTAAATTTTTAGAATTCATAAGAAAATTCTGAATTTTTGGGTCTTTTTTGTTTGAGTCATAAACTATAAAATTACCACGAATTCTAATACAAAACCTTTTTTTTTAATTTCTGACAAAAATTTCTATTTAAATAACTTAAATCTTGAACAACTATCATAAAATAAATAAAATATTTAATGAATAATTTTACTTAAATATTTCAAAATTAATTCAATTTCAAAAGAGTTGCGTTTTAATTTGAAATTTTATAAAATTTCAATGTTGAATGAATTAAATTAGAAACTTTAATGAACTAAGGTTTTTGAAATATTTTAATAATTCAAAAACTTCTAAAATTAGTTAAATTTGACAATATATATATATATTTAATTAATTATTTAAAATAATGGATTTACAGAAGAATTTTAGTTAAAAGCACTAAAAAAATTGAATTTTGAAAAAAGTTACAAATGATTGCAAAAATTTAATTATTTTCAAAAAGTAATAAAATTCTTATCACAAAATTCAATTATGTTCAAAATTTACAAGAAAATCTCGACAAAATCCCAATTATTCTCTTTATAGATAAAAAAAATTCTTCTTCAAAATTCAATTAATATAAAAAACTTTTAATAAAACTCTTGTCAAAATTTCAATTATTTTCAAAAAATTTCCTCAATTCACTGATTTTCAATATTTACTATTTTAATAAAATTACCGAAAAGAATTCAATTTTTTAAAAACAATTTTAATAAAATTGTACGCAAAGATTTAATTATTTTTATAAATAATAAAAATTTCACAGGAATTAAAATAAAAATATTTATGAATAAATAAATAAATAAATAAAATATTTACAAATTTTTTATAACTTTCTTCTTAATAATTCAATTATTTTCGGAAATAATAAAACTCATCGCAGAATTTCAATTATTTTTAATACAATTTTAATTGAATTCCTCGAAAAATTTAATTAATTCTTGATAATTTTATTAAAATTCTTAGAAAAAATTCAATTTTGTTGATAAAATTCTTTATGATAATTAAATTTCAAGAAATTAAAAATTAAATTAAAAAATAAATTAAAATTCTTCGAAAAACTTCAATTTTGTTGATAATATTCTTTATCATAATTAAATTTCAAGAAATATTCATTTCTTTAAGAAATTATTTATTTTTGTATTTAAATAATTATTGAATTCTCGTAGAATTTTCCAATAAAAATTGATTTAAAAATGAATATCAGTTAAAATTTTAGATAATAATTGAATATTAGAAGCATTATAGAATGAATTTTTGAAAAATAATTGATAATTGAATTCTTTTGAAGAATTTTAATAAAATTTTTTGAAAATAAATTACATTTTTCGAAGAATTTACTTAGAATTGTATTAAAAATAATTGAAATCCTGTGAAGAATTTTACTAATTTATAAAAGTCATTGAATTCTTGCAATACATTTTTCCAAATTTTTCTTCAAATAATTGAAATAAGAATTTCGCTATCTATTTATAAAGGTAATTTAATTTTTAACGGGAATTTTAAAAAAATTTCAAAAATAATTTAATTTTTGCAAAGTATTTTTTTAGTTTTCAAAAGCATTAAATTCTTATGATGAATTTTGATATTTATCGAAATAATTGAATTTTTGAAAAGAATTTTATTAAAATTCTTTAAAGTAATTGATTTTAGGGGGAAAAATTTGTTGTTTATCAAGATAATTTGAATTATTTTGCAAAAATTATTTAAAAAGTTTTGAAAATAATTAATTTCCTCAGACGTATAAAAAGTTATTTATAAAAATAATTAAATTATTGCAACGAATTTTATTATTCTATTGAATAATGGAATGTTTCTTAAAATTGAATTCTTTTGTCAAGTTTAAATAAAATTTTTAAGAATAATTTCATTTTTCGAGGAATTTATTTAAAATTGTATTAAAAATAATGGAAATTCCGCGATGAAAATAATTGAATTCCTAAATGAAATTTTATCATTTATGATAATAATTGAATGTTTGCGTAGAATTGTATAAAAAATTATTTAATAAATAATTTGATAAATTTTATGAAAATAGTAAATATTGAAAATCATTTAATTGCGAAAAACTTTTAAAAATAATTGAAATTTTGCAAAGAATTTTATTTAAATTTTTGAAAATAATTGAATTCTTTCGAGAACTTTTATTAAAATTGTCGATTTTGAAAATATTTGAATTTGTTGATTAATTACTTATTCAACTAATTAATTAATTTAAAAAGTATAGAGTTTGTTAATTTTTTCCTAATTTTATTTTTTTATTATACATTAAATATTTATTAGCTAATTTTTTAATTAGTCAATAACTGAATAATTCTTTTTAGTTAATAAATAATTAATAGTTACTAAATTAATAATTAATAAATTAAATAGTTTTCCCTTTAAATGTGGAATGAAAATGAAAAATTATTCACCTGTCTTTCATTAATTGATACAAATTCTCCTTCATGTACTCGAAGACAAAGTATAAAACGTCATTTTCTCTTATGACTTCCTTCAACTTCACGACGTTGGCATGGCTCAGTTTCTTCAAAGACTGCAAGAAAAAAGAATTTTTCTTGTCAAAACTATGCTTAATTATTATTACTATACAATTAATATAGTTTTAATTAATAATTATTACTTTTCAATACAAATATTTTTCATTCGTAATAACAAATTAAATGTAGAAATTAAAATCGTCCATTAAATTTACAATAAAATGTTTATTTAAATATTTAATAAATATTTCGTTCCTAAGATGAGAAAAAATTGAGAAGAGAAAGAGAAAAAAATTGAAGTGAAAAAAAGAGAAGAAAGAGATGATTAAAAAAATGGAGAAAAAATTGAGAAGAGAAAGAGAAAAAAATTGAAGTGAAAAAAAAAAAGAAAGAGATGATTAAAAAAATGAAGAAAAAATTGAGAAGAGAAAGAGAAAAAAATTGAAGTGAAAGAAAAGAAGAAAGAGATGATTATAAAAATGGAGAAAAAATTGAAGTGAGAAAGAAGAAGAAAGAGATGAACATTAAAAAAAATTGAAATATAAAGTTTTAAAAAAAAAAAATTTTTTTTTACGTTTCTGTAGAAATTATTTGTAAAAAATGAAAAAACCTTGACTTCTCGAAGATTCATAGCCTCCTCCCAGGAATAATATTTCCGCTTCATCCTCTTGATTGCAACTTTCTCGCCGGTGTCGATTCTTTCGCCGAGAACAACTGAGCCAAATGTTCCATCGCCCAGTTGGTTCAAGGTGATATATCGATTCATCTTCATTTGATCTTCATTCCAAAATTCCAACCCTCTTTGATGTAAGTCATTCACTTTTTAATTAATTTTTATTACGTAAATGCCGAATTTACATTCGGCGAAGCCTTGGAAAACATTGCTTCCTTACATTTACTTCTGTAAATTAAAAAAAAATTTTCACATTAAAAATTTCAAATATTTTTTATCTTCTCAATTTTGACAAAAATTTCAATAAAATTTCGTAAACAGGGTTACCGCACAAAAATTTAATTTCGTTTTATTCCCTGATTCATTATTATATTTTTTCAGAGGAGTTAAAATTGTCGAAAATTTCAAATTAAAATCTTTTGAAATTCAATAACATATAAGAATATTATTATAAAACATGAAGAAATCGATCACTCCGAGTCTTCGACTCGGAGTAATCAACTCGCAGAATTGTTAGTTAAAAGTTCAAAAAATTCTAATTTTCAAAGATTTGAATTCGAAACCTTTTCAAAATTCAATTATTTCTAAATATTCCCCACTAATGCTTTTAATATTTAATTATTATCTAAAATTTTAACTCAAATTATTCATTTTTAAATCAATTTTTATTAGAAAATTCTACGAGAATCCAATTATTTACATACAAAAATAAATAATTTATTCAATAATTGAATGTTTCTTAGAATTTAATTTCTACAAAGATAATTTTATTAACAACTTTTGAAAATAATTGATTTCTTTTAAGGAATTTAATTAAAATTTTACTGAAATTTATTATAATATTAAAAAATTTTATAACAGTTTTTGAAAATAATTGAAAACTTTTTGACGAATTTTATTAAAATCTTTTTAAATAATTGAATTCCTGGGAAGAATTTAAATAATAATTTATGAAAATAATTGAATTCATGCGAAGAATTTTGATTAAATTTAGTTTAAATAATTGAAATTTTGACAAGAATATTATTAAAATTTTTGACAATAATTTAATTCTTTAGAAGAATTTCGCTATCTATTTATAAAGGTAATTTAATTCTCAACGGGAATTTTTAAAGAATGTCAAAAATAATTTAAATTTCGCAAAGTATTTTATTAAATTTCAAAAGAATTGAATTCTTATGATGAATTTTGATATTTATCGAAATAATTGAATTTTCGAAAAAAGTTTTATTAAAATTCTTTAAAGTAATTGATTTTAGGGGGAAAAATTTGTTGTTTATCAAGATAATTGAATTCTCTTGCAAAAATTATTTAAAAAGTTTTGAAAATAATTAATTTCCTCAGACGAATAAAAAGTTATTTATAAAAATAATTAAATTATTCCAACGAATTTTATTATTCTATTGAATACTGGAATGTTTCTTAAAATTCAATTCTTTCGTCAAGTTTAAATAAAATTTTTGAGAATAATTTCATTTTTCGAGGAATTTATTTAAAATTGTGTATTAAAAATAATGGAAATTCTGCGATGGAAATAATTGAATTCCTAAATGAAATTTTATCATTTATAAAAATAATTGAATGTTTACGTAGAATTGCATAAAAAATTATTTAATAAATTTTATGAAAATAGTAAATATTGAAAATCATTGAATTGCAAAAAAGTTTTGAAAATAATTGAAATTTTGCAAAGAATTTTATTTAAATTTTTGACGAAAAATTTTGACATTTTTTAAAGATAATTGAATTCTTGACGAGATATTCGTTAACATTTTCAAAAATAATTGAATTTCTTCGAAGAATTTCATTACTTTTGAAAATTATTGAATTCTTGTGATGAATATTGTTATTTATGCGAAAATAATTGAATTTTGCAAAAAAAAAATTTTTTATTCCTAAAAATAATTGAATTTTTGTAAAGAATTTTCTTATTTATCAAGATAATTGTGTTAAAACTTTTGAAATAATTTATTTATTTATTTATTTAAGAAGTTGACGGGTAAAACCCTTTCGTACAGAGTACTAAAATAACTAAAGACTGTTCTTAAATTAATAACTAAAATAATTAAATAATATTAAAAAATTTATTCTGTTCAGAATTAGAAAAAATTTTGAATGTTTTATATTGGAATTCATAGTAGTTTCATAGTTTATAAGTCAAACAAAAAAGGCACGAAAAATTCAGAGTTTTCTTATGAATTCTAAAAATTTAATTTCTTCCAGTACTTTTAATAAAAACCTTTGACTTTCCCCTGATTTTTAAAATTTGTTTTAAAATTATTTTATTTTATTCAAATAAAAACTATTTGCTTCAAGTTTCTTTAAAATAGGAATCAATTAAAATGTTTTTTAAGTAGTAAAAGGCCGTTTTAGTCAGATCATAGTCTGACTAAAACGGCCTTTTAAAAAAAAAATGTTATAAAATTAGTATAAGGCAGTAGAAGTAGTAGAAGAAATTTTTAGTCAGACAAAAATGAAAAGAATAAAAAATATTTAATGATAAAAATTTAATAATATGTTTTAAAATTATTTTATTTGATTCAAACAAAAAATGTTTTCTTCAAGTTTATTCAAAGTATTTATTATTTAAAAAAAATACTTCAAGTCATGGCATTTATTTAAGAAATATTATCAGACTAAATTTCTTCATTTGAAAATAAAATACACTGATTTAAAAAATATTTATTTAAAAAAATATCTATTTTTAATATTTTTTTTATTATAGAAAAAGAAATTTTAATTAGGAAAACAATTATTTTATTTGATGCAAATGAAAATAATTTACCTCTTCAAGTAAATATTTATTTAAAAAAAATTATTCGCACTAATTTCTGTACTTGGAAACAAATACCATTATTTAGTTAAAATAATATTAATAAAAAAAAATAAATAGATATTTAATTTTCTGATTTTTATTATAAGTAACAAAAGTAGTTTTTTCAATCATTTAGAATTATTGAATAAAAAAATCAATAGAATTAAAAATAAAAAAAGTAGTGTTAGTAGTATTAAAACTAAAAGAAGTAGTATTTAGTAGTATTAAAACTAAAAAAAGTAGTATTAGTAGTAGTGAATCTAAAAAAGTAATATTATTAGTATTAAAACTAAAAAAGTAGTATTATTAGTATTAAAACTAAAAACTAGTATTAGTAGTAGTAAAACTAAAAAAGTAGTATTAGCACTATTAAAAATAAAAAAAATAACATTAGTAGGTGCATAGAAAGTAGTTTTCTAATCATTATAAAAATGAAATTTACAATTCTAAATACGCAATGCAAGGGAATAAAAAAAGAGACTTTAAAAACCAGTAAGCGGAAATTTGCTCTAAAACAAAGAAAGAAAAATTCTTCTAACAGTCATTAATATTGAATAGGTGGGCAATAGAAATAAATTTCTTTTTTTTTTATAGATCAAAATACCGAGTAACAGGGGGAAATTTCAAATGAGAAGATAATTCGAATTCCAAGAATATTTCTTATTCGAAGATTTATATTTCAGTTTGAACAGGTCAGGGTAAAAGTGAATTGTGTTGAACTTGTTTTACAGTTATTCTTTATTGATTTATGTTTATGTCAAACTTTATTTACTGTGCGTAGAAAAATTTATGACAAGTGTCACACAAACACATTAATGCACGCACGCTCTAGACACAATTTTCTTAATTTAAATTTCACTACTATTACTGTACGTGAAGAAATGTGGAACACACAGAAATATTATTTTCTTGTTTTATTTTATTTTATTATTTTTTTATTAGTTTCTTATTACTTTCTTATTACTTTTCTATATTATTTTTCTACTATTTCGAATTATTTTTTTTTCTTTCATTTTTTTATTATTGTTGAATAATTTTCCTTTTATTCTTCTATTATTTTTCTATCATTTTACTATTATTTATTTACTTGTTTATTTTTTATTATTCTCCTACAATAATTAACTCAGACGTTAAAATTTGCTTCGCAATTGTATTCAACTGTATTCAATTTTTTACTTATTATTATTATTATTATTATTATTATTATTATTATTATTATTATTATTATTATTATTATTATTATTATTATTATTATTATTATTTTTATTATTATTATTATTATTATTATTATTTTTATTATTATTATTATTTTGCAAGTAGCAGCAAAAGATATAATTATTAAAAATCCACTTTAATTTATAAATAATTTCAGATTATATAAATTAATTAAAATTAGAAACTTAGAAAAATATATTCTATTCTTAAAATTACAGAATGTTACGAAAATTGTTACAATTTTTTCACAAAAATTTTATCTTTTAAAATTCAAAAAATAATAATGGAAAATAAAATAATAAAATTTTTCTGCTAAAATAACACAACAAAATTTATTCTCTAAATTTGAATTTGTAAAAACTAACAATTTTAACTAATTAAACTTATAAAGAATTTTTCTTTAAATAATTAAAATTTACTATATAAGGTAATAGATTTATTTTTTCAATTATTAGTAAAATTTAAATAATTAAGAATTAAAATAAGTTCTTTGAATTTATAAGTAAAATTTACATAATTCAGAAGCAAAAAGTAATTATAGTAATTATTTCTATCAATTCAAATTTAGAGAGTGAATTAAAAAATAAAAAGCTAGTTAATTATTTAGAAATGAAATTAAAATTAAAATTAAATTAAAATTTAGAAAAAAATTTAATTTTTTCACTCTATTGTTTATATTAACTTATTAATAAATTAAAAATGATTTTCATAATGAATTATAAAAATTTTTTATATTTTTTTTCTAGATCTAAATTAAGTTTTTTCAAAGAAAAAATATTATTGAAAATTTTAACAATATTGATACGAAATTTCGTGAAATTAATTTTTTTTTTAATCTTATTCTTAAGTATACTTGGAACAAGAAATAAAAATAAATAAAAATACTTTCGCTCTAAATTTATAAATAACAATATAATTATTATATGATTAATTGTTACTCTCAAGATCAATCGATTTTTTATATGATTCAATTTTTTTTTTAAGTGTGTGGAAATTTTTCTTTTTATATTTTCAATTATATTCTAAACTGTATAATATAAGTTTATAGCCTTCATACTAAAAACTCGCTGTGTATTAAAATGTTTGAAAAATTGATTTACACATTGATAAAATATTCTGATATGCATAATGGCTTTATTACTATTTTTCTCATAAATATATATGCAAAAAAAAAAAATATTTCTTCTTTTATATATCACGACAGGTAGTGCATTGTCATTTTGAAAAATTCAATTACCGTAACGAAAATGAAAAAAAGAAATTGTAAGAATATGACCTTTCATGAACGTCCAAGGAACTGCGGAACTTTGTTATGATGTATCGATCTTAAGGAGGAACTTTATGAGATATTTACGAGTCTCATATATATTGTCTATAGCCTTTGATAAGGTCTTCAACAATATATCTTTCTCTGAATCCGGCATTTCTCATCATTGAATTGAAAAAATTTATTATTAATACTAATTATACTTATTGGAAAAGTTCATTATACAGAATAAAAGTACAAAGAAAAGGAAAAAAAATTATTTTCTTTCTTGAAATTTATTTTTGATATTTTATAAAAATAATTTATGAATTTTATGAATTTTTTGCAACATGAAAAATTGATTTGATTCAAATAACCGATTTCTTGTTTATTAGTAAATAAATATTTATTCTTGAATCAAATGATGTTTATCTCGATTTTTATTTAAGTCTCGAAGAAATTTTATTTGAAGCAACAATTTTAGTATTTGAATCAATTAAATTAAATATTATTCAATTAAATATTTACTTGAATCAAATAATTTTTATCTCGATTTTTATTTCTGTCGAAGAAATTTTATTTGAAGCAATTAAATTAAATATTCACTTGAATCCAATAATTTTTATCTTCATTTTTATTTCTGCCGAAGAAATTTTATTTGAAGCGACAATTTTAGTATTTGAAGCAAATAATACCATCTAATTTATTTAAATAAAAATTATTTGATTCAAGTGGAAATTTGACAATAGACAAGTAAACTATTCGGATCAAATACATTTTTTTCAGTGTATTTTTTGTATTTTTTATTATCTTATTCATTTATTATTTTTTTATTTTATTATTCATTTACTATTTTATTATCTTAATTTTATAAATAAATAAATAAATACTTTTAGTGACGATTTGCCCAAAAATAAAAATAGATTTGTACTTGAAAAAATCGAAAATAAATATTTAAATAAACGACAAAATTTGTTGTCAAAAAGAAATTTTTGATTCTAATTTATACTTTTTATTGATTATTTTATTTAATTATTACGTTTTTTCCTTTTTCTAAAAGTCTAAAGAAATTTTAGTAAAAATTTGGAAAATTCACTTGAATAGCAAAACTTTATCCGGAAATTGTATAGAAAAATAATTTCAAAAAGAAGAAATCCACATAGAAATTCCAGACATTTGAACTTACATTTTATTAAAATACTTAAAAAGCTACTCCACATTTTTTTCGAGTAAAAAAAGAAAATTTCCAAGGTTCTTTATAAATAAGTGTCCATAATTTGCTTATATATTAAAATATCGATTCTTTGGTTTCAAAATATATTACACAGTATAATATATAAACAATAAAGAGAAATTTCCCACAGGAAAAGAAAATTACTTCCACAATATCTAAATGAAGGAATTTAGTATACGCGGTAAATCGATACATTCACATATTTTTTCTCTTCTTTTTTTTGACATACAATATAAATAAAAATGGAGCATTTTGAAAATATTTCCAATTTATCGTCACGACATTTAAAAATAAAAACAAAGTAGAAAATTGCCAGATGTCGTGAACAAGACATTCTCTATCGATTTAACTATTTCTGTAGATACAATGAACTGGTTCCAAGATATCTCTCTAATATATATAAGAAAGTAAAAAAGGGGAAAACTTTTTCACAACTCATACAGTTTAGAAAAAAAATTATAAACTGTATATGTGACATGTGCTTAAAAATGATTCATGAACTTGATATGCCGTTTATTGTGTATACATATATTTTATGTTTGTAATCGAGCGCGCGCAATTACCAAGATTTCTATTAAAATTTATATAGTACTTACTACGTTTGGCGAAAAAAAAAGAAAATTAAAAAAAATTTGCTGTTGAAAACTTTGTTTCTTATAAACATATTTATTTTTTAATTAGTAAATTTTACTAAGACGGTTTTTCTGTAGATAACAAATTGAGACAAAAAAAAACGAATCAAAATGTTGTTTCGCAACACTTTTGATTCGTTTTTTTGTCTCAATTTGATATCCGCAGAAAAATTGTAAATAAATAGTAATTTCTACTAATTTAATAAGTATTTTCTAATTTACTAAATATTTAGTAATATTTACTAAACTTTTAGTAAAAATTTATTAAACATTTATTATTTACTAAAAGTTTAGTAAAAATTTATTAAACATTTATTATTTACTAAAAGTTTAGTAAAAATTTATTAAACATTTATTATTTACTAAAAGTTTAGTAAACATTTATTATTTATTAATTATATTAAAGTAATTTCTATATACTAACATAATAAATGAATTCTAATATAATTATTAAACTAGCAAATGATACGCGCGCCAGCGCGCTGAACTCGGTGTTCCATTTATTATTATTTTGTAAATTAAAAAATTTTATATTTTCAAGAATAAACATCAATTTTTAAATAATTACAGATTTAAAAACTTTTTAAATTCACTTATTAAGTACATAATATTAAATATTTTTAATTATTATTATTCAAAAATTAAAAAAAAAAATTCTCGCAAGAAATTCATTATTCTCATAAATAATAAAATATTCTTTAGAGCAATTCAATTATTTCCAATACAATTTTAATAAAATTTCTCGAAAGAATACAATTATTTTTAAAAATATTAATTACATTCGATTATTTTCAAGAATTTTAAATATAAATTCAATTATTTTCAACAATTTTGATAAAATTCTTTTTTAAAAAATCATTATATATTTTCAAAATTTTTAATAAAATTCCTTCAAAAAATTTAATTATTTTCAAAAATTCAGAAAAAAAAATTCTTCGTAACAATTCAATTATTTTTATGAATTGTAAAATCCTCCGCAAGAATTGAATTATTTTCATAAATATAAGAAAATTCTTCGCAAGAATATAAAATATTTTCATAAATAAGAAAATTCTTCACAACAATTAAAAAGATATTTTCATAAATAATAAAATTCTTCAAAGGAATTTAATTATTTTAAATTAAATTTCTCGAAAGAATACAATTTTATTTTTAAAAATATTATTTAAATTCAATTATATTTTCAAGAGTTTTAATAAAAATTTAATTATCTTCAACAATTCTTCGAAACAATTCAATTATTTTTATAAATTATAACATTCTTGGCAAGAGTTCAATTATTTTTGTAAATTATAAAATTCTTGGCAAAAATTCAATTATTTTTGTAAATTATAAAATTTTTGGCAAAGAATTCAATTATTTTTGTAAATAATAAAATTCTTATGAGAATTACAATTATTTTCAATCACAATTTTAATTAAATTTCTAGAAAAAATTTTCAATTATATATTCAAGATGATTTTAATTGCTCTCAAAAGTTGTTAATCATAATTCTTTGTAAATTTCAATTATTTTCAACATTTTCAATTAAAATTACTTTAAAAAATTATATTATTTTTACGAAATTTAATGAATTTCTTTAAAAAAAAATGTAATTATTTACAAATACTCGAATAAAATTGTTTAAAAGAATTAAATTTTCTATGAATAATTTTAATACCTATAATTTAACATGAAAATCGTTAATTACAAATTATTAATAAACACGATTATTTTAAAAACTTAAAAGAAATTCTTCTTAAAATTCAATTACTTACTTTCATAATTTTTAGTAAAAATTATTTTTAAAAAATTCACTATATCTTCAAGAATAGTGAAATAAATTCTTCAAAACAATTCAATATTATTTAAAAGAATTTAAATAAAAAATTTTCCAAGAATTAAATTATTTTCAATACAATTATTTTAATTACATTTTCTCGAAAGAATTCAATTTTTGGAAAAAATGTTGATAAAATTCTTTTAATGAATTCAATTATTTTCAAATTTTTTTTATAAATACTTTGCAAGAATGCAATACATTAATTTTAAAATTGAAAATATGTAAAAAGAAAAATTATTAGAAAAGTAATTTCTACTAATTTAATAAGTAAATTCTATTATCTTGTCTATTATCAAATAAATATTTACTTGAATCAAAGAATTTTTATTTAAATTAATTAAATTGTAATTGGTTGGTTGGTTGATTGATTAATTAATAATAGTTAATTAAATATTATTGTTTCAAATATGTTACTTATTCTAAACGTTCTCAAATTATATTGGTACAAAAATTCAAATAAATTTACTTTAATATAAAATTCAAATTTCAAGTAGAAATATTCATTTGATAATATAATGAACAAATAATATTTAAATCAAATACATTTTTTTTATTGTTAAATTAATAAAAATTTTTACAAAAAGTTAAATAATAATTTGTAGCATCAAGAAATTTTATTCTAAAAGGTAATAATACTATAATAATACTAATATAAAACTAAAAATACTAATAATACTAATAAATATTTCGTGAATAATTCAGGGAAAATTCAAAAATAATAATAATAATTATAATAATGACGTTCATGGAAAAATAGACATGTAGTAAAATTTTTTATTACTAATATATATTATTACATTAACAGTTAAAATTTTATTTTTAATTTTGTAAAATAACATTTATGGAAAATTACAGAAAAAACATATAATTACATAGGTGTACCTACATTATTATAGAAAAGAAAGCTTTTCCCATATTTTCTTTTAAAATTATAAATACACCTGTTTTTTCTTTTTGATTTAAAAGTAAATAAATAATAAAATAGTGGAAAACTGTCCAGATACATATATATAAGTTTTTATAAGACTAGAGTCATGTATAATGTTTAAATTATAGTTTCATTAAAGCGTGTATATAACTATTTACGAATCATTATAAATGTAGCGAATAAAATAGAGAAACTTTGTTATAATCGTACAATAATTCTAAATTTATGAAACTTTGTTCTAAATACCGAAAAAACGAATATTTGTATATATATATATTTTTTTTTTCTTTGCACACATATAAAGCAAACAACATTAAAAACTACTTAGGGTTTGTTATACTAATATAAATTTCCTGGCAATAAAACTTGTCCAATAATTTAGTTATCGACTTATTATTTTTTTATGTTCTTAAAATACATTACGCTAAATATTATAGGGGGATATTATACAGCATATAAAAAGCAATAATTTTAATTGAGTGAATAAAAAGAATTTTAATAAATTCTATTTTTAGTTTTTTCTACCTAAATATAAATTCATTTCTAATTTTCCTCTTGAATCTTTTTTTTAATAATTTTTTCTATATTTTAAATAATGTTTTCCATGTTTTAATTAATTTATTATCACTATTATATATTATCTTTATTAGTATTATTAGTATTATTAGTATTATTATTAGCAATTGGTATTTTTATTTTTATTAGCATCATTATTATAATAATCATTTCCATAATCATACAATGATATACAATCATTAATAAGTAAATTCGTTTATGCTGTAAATAAATAATTTAGAAATTATTTTATTTTCCATAATTTCAAGCTAATAAGTGAAATTTTTTTAATTCTGAGACGGATAATATTTTTGTTAAAAAAATGTTCTGAATTTTTAATGCTATTATCATTTTTAAATTTGAAATAATTTAATTTTTGCATAGAATTTAAAGAAAATTTTTGAAAATAGTTAAATTCCTGAAAATAATTTTATTAAATTATATTTAAAATTAATTGAATTAATTTAAAAAAATTTATTTTTTTTATAAATATAATTGAATTTCTACAAAGTAATTTACTAAAATTTTTGAAAATAATTGTTAATTTCTATTAAGAACTTTATATTATTTATGAAAATAATTGTTGTATTGTTGTGAAGAATTTAAAAATTTTTGAAAATAATTGAATTCTTTCGTGTAATTGAATAATTGAATTTCTGCAAAAAAATTGTTTCAAATAATTTACAAAAAAAAAATTTTGAAATAATTAAATTCTTGACAAAAATTTTATTAAAATTTTGTAAATAATTAAATTCTTGACAAAAATTTTATTAAAATTTTGTAAATAATTGAATTCTTGACAAAAATTTTATTAAAATTTTTGAAATTAATTTTTAATTGCGTGGTGAAATTTTATTAAAATTGTAGAAATAAAAATAATTGAAATCCTTTGAAGAATTTTCATTTTCATAAAAATAATTGAAATCCTTTGAAGAATTTTCATTTTCATAAAAATAATTGAATTCTTCTAAAAAATTCTACACAAATTTTAAATTTTTGAAAATAATCGAATTCCTCTGGAAAATTTTATTATATTTATGAAAATAATTGTATTGGTTTAAATAATTTTAAAAAATTTTGTAAATAATTGAATTCTTTCGTATAATTGAATAATTGAATTTCTTCAAGAAAATTGTTTGAAAATTATATTCAAAATAATTGAATTCATCTAAATAATTTTATTACATATTGATGAAAATAACTGAATTGTTTCAAATAATTTACAAAAAAAAAAAAATTTGAAATAGATGAATTTTTGACAAAAATTTTATTAAAATTTTTGAAATTAATTTAATTGCTTTTGATGAAATTTCATTAAAATTCTGAGATTGAAAATAATTGAATTCCTTGGAAGAATTTTAATATTCATAAAAATAATTAAATTCTTATAAAAAATTCTACACAAATTTTTGAAAATTGAATTCTTTAATGAAATTAAAAAATTGAATATAATTGAATTCCTGCATAAAAATTTTATGACATTTATTTACAAAATATAATTGAATTCTTCTAAAAAGAATTTTATCATTGATGAAAATAATTGAATTGTTTCGAAGAATTTAAAAAAAAATTGAAAATTATTTCATTCTTTCGTGGATTTAAATTTAATTAAAATGATTGAATTATTTCGAAATAATATAATAATAATAATTATTTCGAAGAGTTTTTTTTAAATTTTTGTAAATAATTAAATTATTTCGAGAAATTGTATTAAAAATTATAATGACAATAATTAAATTCCTGCAAAAGAATTTTAACGCACTTTTGCAAGTACATTTATAATAATAATTTATATTCATATTTATATTTATCACTATCATCATTATTATTATTATATTAACTTTTCTTTAAGTAAGTTTCCCCTAAATAAAAGTTAAAAAAAAATTTTTTTGTCACCTTTTTTTTCTATTTCCCTTTTCTTTTCTTTGTTGTTCAGTTCAGTCAACTTTTAATTAATTTTTTATGAACAACACAATGAAAGATAAATTCGTCGAGATAATCAGAAAAAATGATTATTCTTTATATACGTTTATGATGAAATTAGTCAAAAAGTGGGACACTGCGCGTATATTGAGCTAAGGGGACTCTCAAAAATTAGCATTTTCTTACGTTTGCATGTCTCTAATCTTATTCGGGCGAGACATGCGAGAATATAGATTTTCTCAAGTCATGGAATTTATTAAAGGAAAATGAGTCCTTGCGCTCCTTGTTCGAAATTTATATAAAATCATGTAAATTCATATGTGGCTGCATATAAAACAATAACACAACAATAATGTGCATATTAAACCCAAATTCATCAAAAATTGAAATTTTCCTCAAATTTTTGAATTTCAAAAAGAAAATTAAAATTTTTAACAGAGATTACTTGACAAGGAAATAAATAGAAATACAGAAATGTCACGACCTGACATTTCTCATTTTTTTTAAGAAAAAACTTGAAAACAAAAAGAAGTGAGTCATTTCTTGTTATTATTATCATTTCTTAGTTTTTTAAAAATTTTTTTTCGTATTTTTTTTGTACATATTGCAAGACTTGAGGTAAACTATTCATTATAAATTAAAAATCCATTAAACTGATTATTATTCATTAAATAAATATTAACAATAATCAAGAGTAGTGTATTTAATTTTTTTTTGTACTCGGGAAAAAAAAACTTTGCGGTTTGTGTATGTCCTTTAATAATTAAAAATTATTTGACTTTAAAATTAACGTAGTAAAACTTTAAAATCAATTAAATTAGTAAATAGCAATTATGACGTTAATTAATTAGATCGCAAAATTATGTAAAAAAAAATTCATTTATATTTTTTCTCCGAATAATTATTATTCAAATAATTGTAATTATTATAATTAATTCTATCTAATTAATAAGTACTTTAAATAATTATAATATATTTCTTATCAAAAATGCATTTATTGGAATTTACCTATCTGCCTTGAATTTTCCTTGTTTGGAAATATTTATTCAATTTTAACTAGAGGCAATATAATTTAATTGATCGTTTAAACTAAATAAATAAATAATTAACATAATATAGTATGTATCAATATAAATTACATTTAAATTAAAAAAATTATTTTTCCTTTTTTTGTGCATTATTTTCTTAAAATATAAAAAATGAAAAATAATTTTTTTTTACAAATATTTCAAGAATAGAATATTGAAAAAATTGTCAATAGATAAATTGGAAGTGTAAAATATTGAAAAAATGGTAAATATTATAAGAGTAAAATATTGAAAAAATGTTTAATATTCTAAGGATAAAATATAGAAAAAATTGTAAATAATTGTAAAAATAACTGTAATCTTTATACAGAAAAAATTCTAAGTATTTTAAAAATTAAATAAATTAAAATATAAATAAAAAAAAGTAAATTAAATAAATTAAATAAATTAAATAAATAAAAAATGTAAATAGAAAAATTATTTGTAAAGTTAATTTTTAAATAAACGAAATAAAGAAAAAAAAAATTTAATTGAAGCAATAATCAGTACGTCAAAATTTATTTTCTTTGGAAAAAAACTAATAATATTAATTATTAACAATAATAATTAAAATCAACTGGTAATTTTATCCAAAATGTATGAAATATTATACTCACGCAATTTTCTCAAGTAAATATTTGTTTTAGTTTTTATTTCTTCTTTGCATTTTTCTTTTACACGCCGATTTTATTTATTGAACTTTCTTCAATAACGTAATTAATTCACTGAAGCACTCAAAACTTGTTAAAATCAACAAACCAAATAGACATTAAAAAAATTCAATGCCGAAGTTATTTATATGAAGAAAATTGTTTATATTTTTATAACCGCAAAGTTTATTTTAAAAATAAAAATAGAATTTTTTTTTTAGAATTCAATTTTTTTAGAGGGAAATTTCACTTTTCGATGCGCAAAAAAATAATTTATGAAGAATGGAAAAAGAAAACTGTTATCAAAACAAGATATTTTACATACCAGTAGAAAATATGATTTCCGTTATGTTTTCTACCTTCTTGTGCAGCTGTCACTTGTGAACTAAAATGCTGGCAGCCATACTTTTAAGTATCCATGACAACACATCGACAAACTGTCGAAATTAAAACCAGGGGATCAAATAACATTCATTTTCACTCAATATTGACAAAATTTTATTCATCACTTATGTGCATTAAATTTAAAAAAAACTATTTTTCATTTTTTTATAATCGTTATTTATTAATTCAGTATGTAGAGTATTTTTTACGTAGAATCGAAATTTGTATCATTATTTTTTACATATAATCAAAATTTTATTTATTTTTCACAATTACAAGAGATTTTTTAAAATAATTTGTTCACCAAGGTAAAAAATAGTTTTTTTTTTTATTTTCAAAATGAGTGAAAAACACATTTTTTGCGGAAAAATCGATAATTCTGAATAAATCCGATTTATTACTGAATTTATTGATTATTAATTATTAATTATTAATAATTATTAATTTATAAATTTACATCACTATTTATATATTTCAAAATGTTTAGTATTTTTTTAGTTTACTTTAGTATTCTGTATTTTTAGTTTTAATTTAGTTTTTATTTTACATTTTTTTCTATATTTAATTTTCTGTTTCATTTTATTTTTTATATTTTATTCTCTATTTTATTTTATGTTTCATTCTACATTTTATTTTACATTTAATTTTACATTTCATTTTACATTTTATTTTTGTTTTATATTTTTTTATTTTATATTCAAGTTATTCAGTTCATTTTACTATTTTATTTTATTTTATTTATTTACTATTAATTTTAAAATTAATTTTAAAATTAATTTTACCTTCAACTGTAAAGTTTTTAAAATAACAAATTTCCGTTGGCGACTGGCGTTAAAAAAATTTTTAAATTTAAAAAATGATTTACCGCACATGCGCAGAGGGGAAAAATTGAGCGCGCGCAGTAATTTGAATTTTTAATGAGTCTTCATAAAAAATTTTGATGATTAGAGTTACATTTCAACAAGTGGAGAAATTTTATTATTTGAATTTATTTATCATTTGAATATTAAGACACGAAGTGTAATTAAATTTTTCAGAAAATTGACGAAATTTGGAGAAATGTAATTTCTAACCAAACAATTTTTTATACGTGTCATTCTAGCAGACGACGTGTGCGGTGTAGAGAAACGTCAAACGTAATAATATTTGGGTCAAACAAAATTTACACTTTACAGTATTTTCTATTCATGAATTTTAGTCACTTTTGACTGAAAAATGACACATGAACATAAAAAAGGAAAGCGAAAAGATGCACAAAAGGAGAAAGCTGTAGAGAAAAAGGAAAAGGAGAAAATAAAAACTGAGGAAAAGTCGACAAAGCCCGAGACTGAATATGTAAAACCGTGAGTTGTTTTATTTACAGTCTATTGTTAGAAATAGTTCTTTTATTTCTACAGTAAAATTTAGTTTACTTTATAATTCTTCTATTGTTTCAATTTTTTTATCCTGAATCTCCTGAATAGAACAAAAAAATATAATTTCTTTAGTGTTCGAAAATTTGAGGTTAGGAATGAAAAAAACATTCCTTAGGAGACTGAATATTTTCTTTCATCGAATTTTCGAACTTTTAGAACATTTTTTGTCTAACTGAGAATCGAACATTGATTTCTTATTCTTATTTTTATGTTTTTGTTAATTTTAATTGGTTGTAACTTCCTTGTATATTTATTATTTATTTTGCTCTATTTCTAGGATGTTTCACATCAATCTTCTTTGTATGGATTAATATGAAATCCTTAAACAAATAAATAAATTAAATATTTTTGTTCATTATATTTATTGACATTTTTTATGAATTTATCACTCGGTGAAACAATATAATTTTGAGACTATCTTTTCGAGTCATACAAATTCTTTCGTGAAATTTTATTAAAATATTGTTTAAAAATAATTGAATTTTTGTAAAAAAAAATTTACTATATTTATAAAAATTATTGAATTGATAGTTAATTAAATAAAATTTACCTATTTAAAATTCGTCATACGAATTATTATTATTATTATTTATTTTTGTGTTATCTATTTGTATTATTTTAGAAAATATGGATCAAGTCTGATGTTTCCATATCAAAAAGTATGGTCCAGAAGTATCGTAATTCTTGCCATTCTTTTCATTGTGTGGTACAATTCAAAAGATGGAAAAGAAATCTCATTGGCTTTGCAAAAAGACATATTAATAAGTCGTCAACAAAATGTTGATTGCTCGGACAGTTATAAGGGAGAAATGGACAAATTTCCCGGCTGCATGCCGGAAAAGTGTGCACGAATAGTCACGGATAAATTAGTCTCAGCCACGGAAACTGATGTTTTATTAAAATTAGCAATCAATGGAATGAATTTAGGAGGATCTGATGGAGGAGCCAGTATTCTTGATCTCCATTCCGGTGCTTTGAGTAAAGGCCCTGGATTTATGAATCTTTATGACATGAAAGAGGCGAAGGAGATTTTCAACAATGCAGATTTTGCTATTTACAAGTAAGTTATTAATCTTTTACAACTGTTATAGTTAAAGAACAATTTTTTTCTTGATATATTTACATAATTTGAATAAGGAAAAAATAAATTCCGTTAATTTCAACGTTCAGATCTTGAGGATCAAGAACAATTTTCTTTTTGTTCTGTTTTAATTTACCTTTTACTTCCATTAGGGTGGTAAAAACCAAAATACAACACGCAATAGCACATCATTTTGGAGTTGATTCGGATAAAATATATTTGACAAAGCCGACATTCTTTTCACGAATTACAAATCTTCCGGCGAAAACGATTCACGATGAATATTGGCATCCGCATGTGGATAAAGTCACTTACGAATCGTTTCACTACACATCGCTTTTGTACTTAAACGACTTTAACAAAGACTTCAAAGGAGGGCGATTTTTGTTCGTCAATAAACACAGCGCCAATGCAACAATTGAACCTAGGAAAGGTAAATAATTACAAAACAAAACCAAAATATTCTAATTTAGATTCCACAAATTCTGAACTTTCATGTAAAGGAAATTTTTGTTTTTATTTTTCCTAAATGTTGAATTTGAAGAAGAAAAAGTAAATTTCGTTCATTTGAACGTTGCATTCTAATTTCAATTAATAATAAAAATTTCATTTTCTAGGGCGAGTATCAATGTTCACGTCCGGTGCTGAAAATGTTCACATGGTGGAAAAAGTAACTTCCGGAACTCGTTACGCTTTAACGGTTTCCTTTACGTGTGATAAAAAATTCGCAATTTCAGATCCAAGACTACCTATAGATCCAAAGCAAACATAATTTATCTCTAGTTCAATTTGCGTCCATTCGTGTTGAGTGTTTGCTTACTATTTCTTACACTGAAAGAAAGTAGAAAACGATTTTTTTGTAATTATTACTACCATTGGTAATTTTTACCATTACTAATAATAAGGTAACAATTATTATATTACCAATACCAATAATTAAATTGTCAATAGATGGATCGAAAGTAAAATGCTACCTAATAATATTTTCCGTTTTGCTCGCAGTGTGTTTTTTTGATACATTAATAATAATTAACCAAAAAAAAAATTGCTTCGATCGAATTAAATTTATTTTCGATCCATCGTAAATTCTTAGGAATTTAGGAAAATTAAAAAATACTAGAATTTTAAGGAAGAGACTTTAGGGAAATATTTGAAAGTTTCTTATAAAGTATTTTAAACATTCTGAATTTGTTTCAAAGCATTTTTCTAAAGATAAGAATAAATATTAATTAGTAAGATAATTCTTTCAGTGTAGAACGACTACTGTGTGAGAATTTTTATTGTATTAAGATTTTATGTGACTGATTGAATCTGTACCTGTAAAAAGTATTGTAATAGCAACACAAGTCATTCCAGTATTAAATAAGATTTTAATTCTATATAAATTCTATTTAATGCCTTTAAGTCTTAAACTATTAAAAATAATTTAAAAATCTCAACAATGTGGAATATAATTAAAGCCCAAATTTTTCTTTTTTCTTTTTATATTTTAAAATACAATTTATTCTAATGGCAGGCCTCGGATCGACTTTACTTTACTTATTTTTCCACAGAAATTAATTTTTTTTAAATTAACTGAATTATTTTCAATAGAATTTTAAACTAAAACTTTTTAAAATATTTTATTACTATTAAACTTCTACAGCAATTAAAATTTTCAATACTTTTAATTTGAAACCTTTGAATATTTAATTATTACACAGAGTTTTCATTTAAGTCTTAGAAAATTGAATTGTCTTCTTCAATTTCTTACTAAATTTCTTGTCTAAATGAATTATTTTTAATAATTTATTGCAATTTCTTCGAGAATTTGAATTTGAATTTTTTGAAGAAATTGCTGAACAAATACAAAAAATAAAACTTTTTTTAATAATTGTAGTAGTTAATGAATTTTAGTTAACTCTCTTGAAAATAATTGAAATTTTTTCTAAAATACCTATTTTAAACATTTTATTTTATTAAAATTTTAATTTTTTTTAAGGAATTTAATTAAAATTACATTAAAATAATTTAATACTTATACATAATTGAATTTTATGAAAAATAATTTTCAAAAGTAATTAAATTCTTTCGAGAAATTTCATTAAAATATATTGAATTGAGATTATGGAAAATAATAGAATTTTAATTAAGAAATTATAATGAAAAAATTCTAAGCGAATTTCTTTTTTAGAAAATATTTTAATAATAATTTTTTTAAAGCTAAATAAACCATTAATTTTCATTTTAAAATTATCATTTAAAGATTTATCATTAAAATTTTTGTGAATTCAATTATTTTCCAAAATCTGCAATTGAAACCCTTCAAAATTTGATTTAAAAAAATTTTAATACTTAAAAAAAATTCAATTACTTTCAATAAACGTTTACGAAATTTCAAATTATTTAAAAACGTTTTAATTATTGTATTTAAAAAATTCAATTATATTTCAAAAGTTAATTTAAAAATAATTTTTGAAAAATTTGATTACTAGTTTTTACACTATAAGAATTGAAGTAATTTGCATTTTTTTTACCCAAAAAGAGTGGTATTTTGTTACAATATTTGAAAATAAGTCGCATTTTTTGAAAGTAAATTGAAAAAATGTCGTCTTTTTTGAAAATAGTCGAAAAAGTCATTCGATTGAGAAAAAATGTTCTTTTGACTGGGACTGATTATATTTTTTGTCAGTAATTTTTCATTTTTTGTCCGTAAAGACCTTATTTTTAAATACTTTCACTGGTTCGAGCTCTGGGCCTGGAGAAAAGTGTAATAAAAAAACAGAATTTGTTCAAATATCAATAAGCGGAAAAAACATACATGTTTCTATTCCTTTTATTGTTCAAATTATTTAATACAAGAGTATCATGCATACCCGGAAAGTAATAAATATCATAATGCAATTTAACATAAATCACGAGATATTTTCAAAATTTGAATAGATACGAACGTGATTCACGTTTATTTTTGTCATCATATACACTTTAAATGTCTATACTCATTTAATAAACAAAAATAAGAACCTTAAAAAAATATATTCTAACGTAATTTATCATGTACATTAACAGCCTCTATGTTCACTTCACATTCTCTCTTTTTTTTTTGTTATCTTACTTTTTCTCTACTATTTAAGAAATGTATTTAAATAATTCGTATCGGTTCTTACTGTTTGCTAATTTACATAAGTGGTAAATCACGACACGTGTTATTAAAACGTCACATATTTGTTTTTTTTTAGAGCTAGATTAAAATAAAAATTCGTATTTAATGACTTTTAAAAGTCCTCAGGGTACAATGTTTCCATATAACTTGAAAATGATTATCTGTCCACTGATAAATCATTCAAAAATCATATAGAAGCGATCAATAAATTTTTTTTTTGCTTTAAAAGAATTCGATTCATTCACTATCTTCGTTATACAATTGCGCGTTGTTATTGGAATTACTTAACAGTATATATATAATATAATATATTTCTTTATAATTAAATCTGTAATAATCTACTCATTATTCACAAATGACAAAACAATTATACTTTCCGCGACATTCATTCTTTCACAATGTGGAAATAAAAACTGCGACGAAGGGAAAAAAAAAGTTTCTATATATAATTATATTAAAGCCTCAAAAATGTCAGAATTGGAATGATGATAGATTCCTGGGAAGAGATTTTGTACAAAAGATGCTTCGGGCACGCTTGAATTCATCCGCGAATATTACTAAAAAAATTTGCATTGATTTTAAAGAGCAAATTTAAATAAAATACTCATTTATAATTTCAAGCGTTTCAGGAGAGTATTAACGTGAAAAAAAATTTGCATTCTATCATTTTGTGATGATGACTTATTCTAAGATAATTATTTGAATCCTAGAAGAAGTTTTCTTTATGTTTTCACAAGTGTTGCCATCTTTTTTACGCTCTCTCCTGAAAGGATACTCCTGTGATTTCCTGGTAACTCTTCAATCCTCACGGTTTGTCTGCACATCTGTTTTGACAAAAAAAAACATCACAATTTAATTATTTATTCATAAATTATTATTAAAAGGTTAGGAAATTTATTTTTAAGATTTGAGTAAATGAAAATAATTAAATTATTACGATTTTTATTAAATTTTTAACAATAATTGCAATTCTTGAGAAAAATTTTATTATTTACAAAAATAATTGAATTCTTATAAAGATTATACGTATTTAAATTTTTTTCTTAATTCAAATAAAATATAAATCATTTTCAAAAAAATTTAAGAACTCTATGTTTAGGAAATTATCTTAAATAATAGTATTAATTGTAATGTTTCTAAAGTTTTAAACGTTCAACTGAATGACGATGTTTTTTATTACTTTCTTAAATTTTTCTTTTGTTCAAAAATACCATTTTTTATATTAAAAAAATTAATTCTGCTTTAAATAAATGTTGCCCTTGCACTGTTTTTCAATTCAATATAGTAATTTTTAAAAATGTTTTTACAGAAAAAAATGTTATTCATTTAAACGTTCGAAAGTGAAATTGTAATTATATGAAAAAGACGAAATTTACCTCAGATAATCCGTAGTCATTATTTAAGGAAACAAAGTTGTCTTTGGCCTTGATCAGAGTAATAGGTCCGTCATATTTATTAGATGCTTTATACATATTCGCTGCCCGCAGCTTCTTATAGAACAAAATTCCAGCGATTTTTAAATCTTCTGACTTGAAGGGCGTATTTCCTATTAACTCTAACATTTTATTCAAAGTTTCATCCTCAGTTTTACTTCCCCTTAGAATTTCATATGCCTGAAAAAAATTTTGTTCAATTATGCTATTTTTTTTATCTTATACTTTATTTATTTTTTTTTTACTTTTTTATTTTTTGTATAAATAAAAATACAGTTAAAAATAGTAAATTTTCAAATATCTCCTTCGAGACAAATAATTTAGTTATGATTGAAAAATAAAAAAATACGAGTCAAGAATATTGAGAAATAGAGTCAAGAAATAGAAAAAAAATCTCACCTTTAGAAAACTAATGTCGGCATTAAGTTGCCTTGCAAAGAAAGCAATTGCTTTTTGGAAGCCGTCATTTGAGGCGAGGTCAGAACTAACTTGGTTGGTTTGTTTCCCAATAGTTTGACTGTGCAATTTGATAAAGTCAGGTGATCCATCAAGAAGTGTTAATTCCGACGATTCACCCGCCTTCTCCAACTGTAGAGCCATTTCAAAAGCAACACAGGCACCGAATGAATATCCTATTATACTGTATGGTCCCTGTTTTTTCACTGTCTTCATTTCCTGTATGTAGTATGTCGCCAGATTAGGTATTGACTCGAGTGGAGCATCTTTGGTACACTGCAGTCCCCAGACAGGTCGTTCAAGTTCACTGGCCAAACTCTTCATCGAAAGAACAAGACCTTCAATGGCGTGAATAACGAAAATTGGCTCGCCCTTGTCGGACATTGATTGAAGTTGAATTAGAGATTTTGGCGGTACAATTTCCGTACCGGAACACTGGAAGAGGAACTCATCTGGATCGGTTTCGGTCAATGAAGAATTAGCAGGACTTTGAGAAGCTACTTCGTTAGCTTCTGCTGATCCAGAAGATAATTCAAGTAACTTGCCAAAGGTAAGTGCTCGAATTTCTTGAGCGGACAGAACCAAATCATAGTTTCTCTCCAGAGTTTGTTTGATCTCAGTTCCCATGAGTGAATCCATTCCAAGATCAGCGAGACTGTTGTTCATGTTGACTGTTTTAACGTCCTTGATACCAAGAATATTACCCACGGCATCGAGGAGATTCACCTGACCCGATGAATCGCCAGCTTTTTGCCTCTCGGCAAGAACCATTGACGCAAGAACGGGATGTGGTTGTTGAAGGAATGAGTCCATTGTCATTAGACAGCTTGCCATTCGTTGAGGAAGAGTTCCGCCGACTTCAGTCTCGTTGTTGCCCATTGTTTCCAAAATAAGTCCCACGTCGCCAATGGCTCCCCATTGAATGGCGAGACCCGGTAAACCGACAGCTTGTCTCTGCTCCATTATTCTCTCCATCGCGGAGTTGGCGAGTCCGTAGTTTGTTTGCCCAACGTTTCCTCTTCCGCAAGACACCGACGAGAAGCAGACAAAGAAATCGAGTTCAGGACAGAATTTCTTCGAAGAAGCGTCCAAATTTCTCGTACCGCTTACTTTTGGCAAAGCGACGACCTTGAAGTGATCTTCGTCAAGGTTCTCCATCAGAGCGTCACGCAATACAGCGGCGAGATTGAATATTCCTCCAACGGGCGCGAGTTTATTTGCCTCTTTCAGAAGAGAGTCTGCTCCAGCTTCCGTTGTGACATCGCCAGTCGAGATTTGAATCGTAATTCCCATTTCCCTCCACCTTCGAATACAGAGTGCTTGATAACCGGTTCGAATTCCAGATCGTGACGTGAGAACGATATTCTTCGCTCCTCTCGTGATCATCCAGTTGGCGAGCTCCAGACCAAAACCTCCGAGACCTCCTACCAAGACGTACGATTTATCAGGATTCATGTACGTTCTTGGAATTGCCGCAACCGTCTTCATTGCTGGTCGTGTAACCTTCTGACCCTCCTCATCCCGAATCTTGAGCAGAACTTTACCAATATGCTTTCCGGCTGCCATGAATCTGAAACCTTGCTCTATTTGTTGCTCAGTGAAGACCGTCGCTGGCAGAGGACGAACAGCTCCATTTTTGATTCCTTCATAGACAAGTCTCACGACCTCCTTCTTCTCTGGTCCGTTCGTGTCAAACAGTGCGTCCAACAAAATTCCATGGAAAGATGTATTTTTCAAGAAGAACGACATTCCCAAAGCTGTATTATTCGAGAGGTCAAACTTTCCAATCTCCAAGAAGCGTCCGTCTTTCGCCAAGCATCGAACACTAGCTTGAAGTTTCTCCTCCGAGAGTGAATTCAACACAATGTCAACTCCTCTGCCTCCGGTTTCCGTGAGGACCAGTTGCTCGAAGCTCGTGTCACGGGAGTTTCCAATATGCTTGTCAGTCAATTGAGGGAATGTTTTCTTGAGGAAATCTCGCTTCTCCTTCGAACTGACTGTCGTGAAAACAGTGCAACCGGCGTGAAGAGCAATCGCAATACTAGCCTGACCAACACCACCGCTACCAGCATGAATCAACACAGATTCACCAGATCGTAGTCTTCCTCTCACCACCAGAGCGTAATAACTTGTTGCGTAAACCACTGGAATTGTCCCCGCTTCCTCTAGGGTCCACTTATCCGGCACCTCCCACATAAATCCAGGATCTGCCAAAACTGTCGTTGCCAATCCTCGTGCCGCTACCATTCCCATCACACGACGACCCGACGAGTCCCTTCCCGCAAACTCAAGACCAAGAATACAATCCTGACTCGCCAAATCACCGGGAAGTGCATCAGGTGGCAATTTTCCGGTCGCCAACATAATATCTCGGAAATTAAGCGGAGCATAATAGACATCGCAAAACTCCTGTCCAACAAACTTCTCCGGTTCGTAGTAGCATAGAGGTCCCTCGATCCATCGCAAACTGCTCAGATCACCACGAACGAGAGCATTGATGTACGCGTGTTCAACCTGAAGCGAAGGACTGTCACTCTGCTTGTCCAATCGCAAATGACGATACGATCCCCATTGTCCTCCCTTCAGCACATTAGCCATTAGTTGTTTATCGAATTGCTTCGCATAGAAAGCGTTGTCAAGGGAAAATGCAGCAGCGTTCACATCCTGGATAAAGAAGTATCGAACGTTCATTCCACCCGCCTCTTGTCGTAAACAAGTCATCAGTCCCACAAGTCCCAAAACCTCTTCACCTTGACTCACAACCAAAACCTTCTGTCCCTCAGTCTCCGCCTTCTTCATCGCAACTTTCAAATCTTCCACCCAGGCGAAATTCTTCTCGGTCACTTTAATAACCACCGGCGCATCCATTTCCTCTTTCTTCTTTAGGAGAATGTAACATTTGCCAGGAACCACTTGCTTTCCAACGACAATGAGACTAGATCCTTTCAAAATACTTTCGTCAATTTCTGTCGCCTCTTCGGAGAGAATAAAACCACCGGGTTTGAGGGAGTTTTCGAAATTTTTCACAGCCGCCAACATTTGATTGTTCATGACGTCAGCGGTGACTATCAGGTGCATATCTTGTCCGACAGGTGAAGTGTGAACGTCGACAACGGTACTCTTGATGTTACATTGTTCCATAACGGGGGTGTAATTGTCTGGTATGGTTGTTGCTAGTTTTAGATCAACAGAGAGCATGGGCTCGCTGAGGAGAATATCGAGAACAATTGGTGTTAGAAGAGCCTCTGGATTGCGTTCCATTGTTGTCTCGATGGCCTTTATTTTAATGCCACCGGCATTTTCTCTCACCACCTGAAGCAGAGAGGTGAGGGCGTGTAATTTCGATTTCTCTGGATCTTCGACGAGTGCCTGTGTATTCTCGTAGGGAATGAAGGAATATTTCTCCAATTTTGGATCGGCTTGGGTCTGTTGTCTTCTGGGGGCGATGGAAGACTTCATTCCACGTAATTCGACTCCGCCTGACTTGACAATACCAACGTTGCTATAGTGATGAACGGGGATATTCTCATTCTCTTGAAGTTTCTCCACGAGTTGCATATGACGCTCGGGATTAATTGCTGCGTACTGTAGACGTGTCGGTAGGAAGAGATCTCTGGTGTTTTTGCCCAAAATTGCGAATTGAAGCATTGTGTCCATGTAGGAGATCCAATCGTTATTCCAAGCGAGGTTACCGGTGATGGCTCGATTATCGGATGATTTGATACCTTGGAAAATTCCACCGTAATCATAGCCGCGGAGTCGGAGATCTTTATAGACGTCGTTTGTCTTCAGTTCGAGTAAATCTGATTCGTTGCTTGCAGCTGGAATTGGTAGGTTGAGTTGTTCCTTTTCGATATCTTCGGAGAAGCGAATCTTTCCACTCACTGCAGTGGCTCCACTTTCGGAGATTTCGAAAGCTCCTGTACCTTCGAAGATGTTGATGATGAATTTCACGGAACCTTCCTTTGGCATAATGGTCGCTCGTAGGAATTGTACATCCTCGAAGACGACTGGTGTTTTCTCGTACGATGAACCGCGTAGTTTTGCAAAGGTCTTCCAAACAATTGTCAAATAGCCGGTAGCGGGGAAAAGAATTCTTCCGTCGATACAATGACCAGCAATGTAAGAATCAGATTCCTTGGAGAGATCGAATTCCACGACGCTCTGTCCAGAGTGGCCGGATTTGCCGGAGAAGTCGGCGACACTCCACTGTACGGAGTGATCCCATTGAATCATTGAATTGAGCATTGGAGTTCCTCGTCCAACGGGATAGGTGACTGGTGGATAGAGTTTGGAGAGAACAGGTTGAGCTCCGGCGACATAAAGTTTGCCGATATTGGTCAAGAGGAATGCGAGATTATCGCTGTGATCACGTTTGTGGAGACCGATGTTCGTCACTGTTGATGGTAACGATCGACGAAGAATTGCTTGCAATAAACAGTGGGGAGCAATTTCGATGACGATCGCATTTTCCGGTACGTGAGCGAGCGCTTCTTGGAAAAGAACCGGAGAGAGGAGATTGTTGACATAATAGGCCGGTGAGCTGAGTTGTGCCAATGACGTATTCCAAGCAGTTTCTGGAATCGAACTCGAGATCCATCTCGAAGTTCTCTGCTTTGGATTGGGAATTATTTTCTCCAGCATTGTTCTTAGTCTAGGTCCAACTGAAGCGATATATTTACTGTGGAAAGCGCAGCCCGAACTGTGGACTTGTTTCGCGAAAATCTCCTGACTCTTCAAATCTTCCACGAATTTAGCTATTGGTTCCGGAGGACCGGAAATTGTCACCGAATCGGCGGCGTTGTGACAAGCTAAAACAATTTCCGGTGGGCATCTCTTTTGTGCTTCCTCCCAACTGAGGCCAACGGCAGCCATTGCGCCGAGTGGTAGATTAGCGTCTAAAATTGTTTTTCCTCTCCAGTAGGCAGCGAGGACAGTCTGTGCCGGTGTCATCGATCCGTCCGCATAACCGCAACCAAGTTCTCCAATCGAATGACCGATAATTCCATCAGGTTGAATGCCCATCAAACTCAAAACGTCGACTAATCCAACTTGAATGGCCGCAATCGACACAAAACTATTGACAACATTCTGGAAAGTTTCTTCCGTTCCATTGAGAATGAGATTGATCAGATCGATACCCTCTGGTTTTAAAGCTTCCGCACATCGTCTAATTGCCGCTTGGAAGGTGTCAATACAAAAGAGCGCTCGTCCCATTCCCGACCATTGTGATCCCATTCCCGAGAAAACGTACCAAATCGGTCTCTTCTCCGAACCAACCTGATCGACTTCCCGTACATTAACATCGCCGAGAATTTGGAATCCACGATATCCATGACCAGTGACGTTATTAGCGTGTAAATCCTGCACCATCGAAGTGAATTCATCGTCCTTCTCGTGTTCCTTGATTCGATCCAAGAATGAATTGATCGCCTCTTCCGTTCTTCCCGAGACGGGAACAATTTTCGGTACGTTCACATCCAAAACTGGGGCGATTTTTGGTTTTGGATTGCTTCTTAAAACAACGTGAGCGTTCGCACCGCCAAATCCGAACGAATTAATAGCCACTAGACCTCCATTCCAAGGCATAGATCGATCAACGACCTGTAATCTTCCATCGGACAATGCGGGAATATCTTTATTTGGTGTTTTAAAGTGTAAATTTCCGGGAATAACACCGGCCTCCATTGCTATTAGCATCTTTGCAATGGAACACAATCCACTCGCTGGTTCCGAGTGTCCCATATTTGATTTAATCGATCCAATCAGTAGAGGTTTATTTCTGTCTTTACAGAAGAGGTCTGCGATTGAATTAACTTCCTGTGGATCGCCAACTTTTGTTCCAGTTCCATGAGCCTCGACGTAAACCACATCAACTGGATCGACACCAACTTCCGCGTAGACCTCGCGCATTAATTTATTTTGCATGGCTCCGCTTGGAAATGTGATTCCCTCAACTTTGTTGCCGTCTGTATTTGTCTTGGAGTTAACAACTGTCGCGTACACTCTTTTAGAGTTACGGGCCTTTTGAAGGAAAATAACGACAGCAGCTTCGGATCTAACGTATCCATTTCCTGAGGCGTCAAAGGCTTTACATGCGCCGTCCATTGATAACATATTTAGCCTGTGAAATTGGAGGGAACTTGTGGGTTTTAGAACGAGGTTCACACCGCCAACAATTGCCGAATCACATTGACCAGTTCGCATTGCGGCTACTGCTTGATGCATTGCGTAGAGGGATGATGAACAGGCCGTGTCAACGGCAAAACTTGGTCCTGTGAAGTCGAAAGTGTAGGATATTCTGTTGGGGAACATTGCTCGACAACATCCTGTCAGACCATAACCTGAAAAATGGAGAAATGAATATAGATTTTTCAAAATTTTTATTTGATAAGAGTTGCCATAAAAATTTAATTATTTTTTTTCAAAATTTTGACTTTTTTTTCTAAATTTCTCTACATTTTTTCTCTAAACCTAAAGAATATTCTAATTCACTAATTAATGTTTTCAAAAATTACTAGAATAAAAAATAAAATAAATTCAAAATTTATAGAACAGAATTAATTTTGTAGATTAAGAAAAAAATATTACTGGACAAAGTTCGAATACAAAAAATCATCTTTTATTGGGAAATTAAGAAAATTATAATTGCATGGTTGCCACAAAAAATGAATTTTGTTTTCCCTGATTTTCAGACAAAAGTTTTACTATTTCCCTTGGCCTAAAGAATATTCTCTTTCACTCTAAAAAATTATTAGATACTCAAGAGAATATTCTATTTACAAAATTCTTTAATTGTAAAATTATTCGAAAACATCAATAACTTCTTTTTTAAATAAATATTTAATCATTAATATTATTCCATAGGGATAAAGATTTTCAAACAAATTTCAAATTCAAGCCTTTATGAAATTCAACAACTTATAAGAATATTATTATAAAACATAAAGATATCAATCACTTCAAGTCTTCGACTTGAAGTGATTGGTATCTTCATGTTTTATAATAATTTAAATTTTAATAAAATTTTTTCAAAAGAAAATTTAATTATTTACAAAAATTTTAATAAAATCCTTCGTAAGAATTCAATTATTTCTGCAAGTAATACCATTTTTTTTACGTGAATGGAATTATTTTCAAAAATGTATTAAATTCGTTGTATGAACTGAGTTATTTTCATAAATAATAAAATAAAATATATTTCATAACTAATAAAATTTTCCATAGAATTTCAATTATTTTTCATACAATTTTTGCAAGAATTCAATTATATTTCACAAAGAATGAAATTCTTCAAATTCAAATATTTTCAAAAATCTACTATTTTAATAAAATTTCTCAAAAGAATTCAATTATTTAAAAAAAAAATCATTGCAAGAATTCAATTATTGTCATAAATAATAAAATTCTTTTTGGAATTTCAATTATTTATAAAAAATTTAATCAAATTTGTTGATTAAATTAAAGAATTCAATTATTTTCATAAATAATAAAATTCTTCACAGGATTTTAATTATTTAAAAAAATATAATAAAAATTCGTTGCAAGAATCCAATTATTCTACTAAATAATAAAATTCCTCACAGGATTTCAATTATTTTTATTACAATTTGAAGTAAATTCTTCGAAAAATATAATTATTTTCAAAAATTTTATTAAAATTCTTTGAAAAAATTCAATTATAAATTATCTTTAATAATTTTTGCAAAAGTTTCTTGAGAATTTTCAAATCCATTCAATTATTATCTAAAATTGTAACTGATATTCACTTTTAAATTTGTTTTTATAAGAAAATTCCACGACAATTCAATTATTTAAATTAAAAAATAAATAATTAATTATAAGTTTGATTATTCATGAAAATAATATTAAATCTCTGTAAAATTTTTATTATTTATGAAAATAATTGAATTTCTAAAAAGAATTTTACTATATACGAGAATAATTGAATCTTGTAAAAATTTTATTATTTATGAAAATAATTGAATAATTGCGAAGAAATTTATAAAAAAAAATTTGCAAATAATTGAATTCCTGTGAAATTTTTATTATTTTATGAAAATAATAAAATGTTTGCGTAGAATTTTATTAGAATTTTTTTAAAATAATTTAATTCTTTTATTAAAATAGTAGATATTGAAAGTAATTGAATTGAGGAAAATTTTTGAAAATAATTGAATTTCGGAGAAGAATTATATTATTAATAAAGATAATTGAAATTTTGACGAGAAATTTTTTTTAAATAATTTAATTCTTTTATTAAAATAGTAGATATTGAAAGTAATTGAATTGAGGAAAATTTTTGAAAATAATTGAATTTCGGAGAAGAATTATATTATTAATAAAGATAATTGAAATTTTGACGAGAATTTTAAAAAAAATTTTAATATAATTGAATTTCTGCGAAGAATTTTATTACTTTTGAAAATAATTGAATTTCTGCAATCATCTGTAACTTCTCCAAAATTCAATTTTTTTCAGTACTTTAATAAAAATCCCTGACATTTCCTGATCTGTGGCCACCCTGTATTATTATTATTATTATTATTATTATACGTTCGAATCTTTAAAGACATGATAAATTAACTTGAAAAAAAATTCTTTTTTAATTTTTCATTTAAATAAAAACTTTCCCAAATTTCCTCATCTTATGGCAACTCTTTGAAAGAATTCTTTGAGACCAAAATTCATAGATAATTTTTCGTTTGAAAAAAAAAAATTCAATTGAAACTAACCATTGACCATGTCTGGGTCTGCGGTCCAGAATTCGTCAGATTCCGAATCGGAAACACCAATGAAAACTCCAGTTTTTGAACCTCTAATTTCGGACGGATTAATTCCAGCGTCTATGATAGCCTCGTGTGTTAATTCAAGGAGCATTCTGAGTTGTGGATCCATAACGTGTGCTTGCTTAGCGTGAACACCAAAGAAGGTAGCGTCAAATGATGCAAGATCTTTAAGTTTTCCGGTTCTTGTTGGTAGGCCATGAAGACCAGAGGGCCAACGGCGCTCATCGTCTGTTACTAAATCGATTCCATCGAAAAGTTTCTGTTTGAATTCCTCAATGTTCGATGACTCTGGCAGTCGACCTTAACAGGAAAATAAAGTCAATATTACGAGTTTCAATACAATTTCTATATTTCAATCGATTATTAATTAGTTGATTTATATTTATTTATTGGCAATGAATTCAAAAAAAAGGGAAAATAAATTTGAAACTAAAATTCGAAAAAATAAAAATAAATTCAAAAAAGAAAGAAAAAAATAAAATTCGTAAAAAATAAAAAAGTTAAAGTCCATATTATGAACTAAAAGTTTTTCTATGTTCACGAATATTATTTAATTACGCAACAATTGTCACTGAAAAAAAGTTTTGTTTACGTTTCAGTAAAAACTTTTTATTACTCAATCTTTTAGTAATATTTATATACATATTTATTATAAAAAAAAAAATATTTTCAACGAACCTCGTAGACTTTAACGTTGTTTTTTTCTTTTCTAATTTGAATTATTTAAAATACCCAAACAAATTGAAAACAAATTAAAATATTTTCGAGAAAATATTTTTTGAGAATATTTATAATTACCAGAAAATCCAGTGATGACAATATCATCATCAATGGAATATGTTGTGCCATTGGGAATGATTGAATCGCGAACGATCGGCGCATTAACACTTTCAAATCTTGCTGGCATGTTTTTTTTTCTTCTTTTAAAGATTATGTGTTGGTTAGACTTAAAACAAACTTCCCGTCAAATTAATCTGCGTGTAAGCCTTGTGGACAGTAGGCTGGAAAAAAAGAATGAATTTATGAATAAAATTGACATAATATTTCATTTTTATATATATTTCTAAAATAAAATTAAATTCACAACAAACAAAAAATATTTTTTTTCTTTCAATCGTTGATGGAAGAAAAAAGTTTTTTTACTCTGAAAATAATATTTTACGTTTACAAATTGTCATTATTTTAACTTGTTAATCAAGAAACATTGTTGTACATTTTTTTAAGACAAAAATTTGAATAGAAAATTATATCTTCTTATACACTGTTGATTATAAATGTTGTAAACTTCATCAATGTTTTAATTATTGTATGAAAAAAATAATTGCTTTCATTGGAAAAGATTAATTTTTTATTGCATTCCATGGAAATTAATATAATTAATCGATTATGAAATCTGCAATTATTTTTTAATATTTAATTTATAGAAAAAAAAAACAAACAGGTGAAATAAAGACTGAAGAAACTAGAAAAATACGTTTGCCACATTTATAGCATTTAATCAATATTCTTAGTAACAAAGCAGTTCATACATGTATTATTAAATATCCACTTGTAGAACGAGTTGTCAATGTTGTTCATAAAATTATTTATTATTATTATTTATTTCCCCTCAAAGGATTAATTTTTCTTCTCCACTTCCAAGAAATTAATTTAAATTCTTTTTTTCGGGAACAGTATTTAGAATTCGAATTTTCTTAAGTCGTAACCGGTTTTTAAATTTTACAACTGAATATTATGAGATAAAAGTATGTTGTAAAAAATTGTGAATTATTTAAGAATACGAATTATCTTTAGAACGATAAACGTAAAAGTAAACAAAACTGTTGCTGACTAGTGTGAAAAAAATGGAAAAGAAATTATTTTTCAAAAGAAAATCAAAAAAAGTAGATGCTAATTTTGAGAAAGAATCTTGAAAATCGAAAAAGTTTTGTATAGAATGTTAGTTATGGTAAAAAGTAATAATATTGTAGTCACGTTATAAGCAGCTTCGTATTATTAGAAAATTTTTTTCGAGTCGTTTTATCATATTTTAAAATATCAGAAATAATGGTTAGAGACGACTATTATTTTGTTAAATCGAATGTTTCAAGTGCAATAATTCATTGTCTGTATAATAAATTCAAAAACCAACGAATGGAAAAAAGATTTAAAAATTTAATACAAAAAATTATTGTTAATAAAGACTTTTTTAAAAGTGAATCTTAATTTCTGAATTTTCAATAATGAACGAAATCTTTTGTCGGTATAAAAAATTTCTGAGCGTAATAATAAATTAAAAAGCGAAAGAGTAAATTGAACATTTGGAAATTTTACAATTTTTTCATCTTTTACATAATATTATAATTGCGTGATAAAAAATTCAATGAATTTCAAATTTGAAGACGAAATAAAGTGTAAAAAAAATTGTAAAAATATAAATTAATTTTTATTTCTTCATTCAAATTTGTAGATATTTTCGCTTGGACAATTTTTAAAATATTTTTCTGTTGAATTATTTCGAACAGAAAAATTTGTAAACAGAAGAATTTTATTATTTTCTTGTATAGAAACTGTGTAAAATATTTTTCTTTCTTCAAGACGATTTTCCTAAAATTAACTTTCAAATGAACGAAATTTTTTTTTTCTACATATTTTTCAAATTTACTCATTTTTGAAAAAAAAATGATTAAAATCAAACATTTAACTAGTTAAGAATTAATTTTAGTATACAAAATAATGAACAATAAAAAATACAGTATACAAAATAAATTTTTTAAAATATAAATTAAGAGCAGTAAAAAAATATCGTCGTTCACTTGAACGTTCGGAACATTTTAAAAACAAAAAATAGAATTCTTTTGCATAAAAAAAAAGTTTAGGCCAACATGAATACATATTTTCTTTGTTTAATTTAAATTTTCAGTTTTTCATAAAAATATTTTTGAGGATTTTGGGGAATAAGAGCGTCAGAAAAAATTTGTTTTCTCAACCTACGATTCCTACGAACGATAAAAATTAATTTTTATGTCTTGCAAAGCCTTTCTCCTCCGACGATCATTTCGTTCCTTCACCTCAAGTGACAAACGAGTATAGATTAATTTCTGTAATATGTGACTTAACCGAGGCAGCGACAATTGCTTTGAATTGACACACAGTGACTTCCGACTCGGGGCCAGTACTTAATTGAGTAATTTCATTTGCATTCATAAAGGGTAAATCAATTTTATAACAATTGCTCATACTCGAGACGCAATTCTCTTCTTATTTCCCCACGCTAAAGAAAATCGCAACTTTTATGACGAAAATTTGAAAGAAAAAATTTTTTATTCGATATTTAATTTCCAAAAATTAAAGATGATGCAAAAATTTTTAATTGAAAACGTATAATGAACGAAATGCTTGTTTATAATAATAATAATATTTTAATTACTCAAAATGTTCAAATTTAAATTTATCTTTTCAACAAAACAGGTTGTAAAAAATTTAATTTATTTTTATATCTTAAAATACGAAATTATGGCACTGGATTAATTTTTCTTTTTTCGACTGTTCGTAAAGTTCTTTCTATTAAATTGTATGAGAAATTTTCGTTTTTAATTTTTTCACTGACAAAACTGAAAAAATGTTCAAATTTCGAAAAATGTTAAAATTTAATTTTTTTAAAGTATAGAAATTTTGTTAAGTGCTCACTTGAAGGTTTTGAAATAAAAAAAAATTGATAAACGAGAATTATGTGGTAAGAATGTTAAAATATATTTCCAACCAGATAAATACGGTCACGGAAAACAAAATCTTTTTAAAGCAAACAATATAATCACTATATATTATAATATTGCTTTTGAATTTCTCACTTATAATCGATTGCAAAAATGTTTTATCTTCGTTTTTTTTTGTTTCCTAATATCAAAAATTTTTTTTCCGATTAAAATACAAAAGTTCATTTAATTCTGTCGAAATATGATATTAATTAACAGTCGATGATAATTACTTAATAATCGATATAATTATCCGAAAAATTGATAATAATTTATTACCTAGGAGTATTTTTTTAATTACCGAACAAAATTTAAATATAAATTTTATTTATCAAATTAAAGAATTAAATTCACAAGTTCCTAAACTTCTGAACGAAATTTATTTATTGCTTCTTTGAAATAAAATTTTATTTTAATTATTTTCAGTAGCGAATTAAAGATAAATTATAAATCTCTAAATATTAAATAATCAAAATTTTTTATTCTTTCTGCACAGTATTTTTGAAAATACTTTGTTCATAAATTTTCAGAACTATTATGAATCACAATTCGAAATTAAAATTAAATTATATATTTTAAGTGCGAATATCAAAGATCAAGATAAAAATGTTATCTCTGGATTGATATTGGCAAATGAAATATAAGAGATGTTTTTATTAAAAAAATTTAAATATTAATACTTTGTTGATATTACGAAGTTGCTCAGCATTGGTCTTGAAAATGATATCAAAGTGCGTCATCGCGTGACCGTAACCGTGAAAAGAGCGTTATCAAAATGCTGTAAGCTTCGCGAAAGAAAGAGAGAAAGAAAGAGAGAGAGAGAGAGAGAGAGAGAGAGAAAAATATAGAGAGAAAGGAAGGAAGGGAACCTCGATTCACTAGGTGTTTATACGTCACATACATAAACTTATAGTAAATGTAAGTGCGCTGGCAAGTTACTTGCTCGCACAAGGGTCAAGTTGTGCATTCAAAGCAATATATACACATTTTTAACGTCATATATGTTAAAAAGAATTTTATCGTTAACATATTTCAACTCGAACTTTCAAGATAATCTTCAAACTAACGCGTATCAACAACCTTGACACTGATCCTCATTATCTTTATATATATGAGAGTCAAACATATTGTCACAGTTAGATAACACAATTTAAAATTGAAAAAAAAAACTCTCATACTATCTCCGGAGAAATTAATCGAAAAAAAAGTATCTTCACTATAATCTATATTATTTGAAAAAAATTATTAATTAATAATTATTGTTAATCTAATATGTCCCTAATGGCCCTAAAGTTACTAACGTTTAAATGAACGTATTTTAATAATTTATTTTGAATTTTTTATATAGAAATTTATTTTAATCTCTAAATTAGAATTTCAAAATGTTCACTAATTTGAATATTACTGACTGACTTTTTTCAGAAATTCAATATTATGTTCAACAAATTTTTTAAATTCTCGTCAAAATTTCAATTATCTTTATTAATAATAAAATTCTTCTCTGAAATTCAATTATTTTCAAAAATTTTAATACAATTCTTGGGAAAATTCAATTATTTTTAAAAATTTTACAAAAGAATTCAATTATTTAAAAAAAAATGTTGATAAAATTCTGCATCTACTCATTGTGCAAAATTTCAATTATTTTTAATACAATTTTAATAAAATTCCTCGAAAAATGTACTTTTCCTTAAAAATTTTATTAAAATTCGTCGAAACAATTCAAATATTTAAAAATTTCTTAATAAAATTCTTAATGAGAATTCAATTTTAAGAAACATTCAATTCTTGAATAAATTATTTATTTTTGTATTTAAATAATTGAATTCTAGCAGAATTTTTGAATAAAAATTTATTTAAAAATGCATTTTAGTTAAAAATACTAAAAAAAATTAAATTTTGAAAAAAAGTTACAAATAGTTGCAAAAATTAAAAATTTTAAAAAATGCTCTAAAAAATTTTAATTATTTTTCATCACAATTTAATTGTTTTCAAAAATTTCCTGTCAGAAATTCAATTACTTTCAAAAGTAATAAAATTCTTAAGCAGAAATTCAATTATGTAAAAAAATTTAAAAAAATTCTCTTCAAAATTTCAATTATCTTTATTAATAATAAATTTCTTCTTCGAAATTCAATCATAATCAATATCTACTCCTTTAATAAAATTTTCTCAAAGAATTCAATTATTTAAAAACAATTTTAATAAAATTGGACGCAAACATTTAATTATTTTTATAAAATAATAAAAATTTCACAGGCATTTAATTAATTGAATAATAAAATTTTTACAAAATTCAATTATTCTCGTAAAAAATAAATTTTTTTTTTAGAAATTTAATTATTTTCATAAGTAATAAAACTCATCGCAGAATTTCAATTATTTTAAATACAATTTTAATAAAATACCTCGAAAAATGTAATTATTCTTAAAAAATTTTATTAAAATTCGTCAAAAGAATTGAATTATTTAAAAATTTGTTGATAAAATTCTTTATGAGAATTAAATTTTAAGAAACATTCAATTATTAAATAAATAAAGGTTTCAAATTAAAATCCTTGAAAATCTGAATTTTTCAAATTTTTAATTAACAATTCTGTGGAATTAATTTTTTTGAATAAGTTCAATTGCGGATTATTTAAAAATTATTTGAAGTTTTTATTTTCTAATATAATTATAATTAATTGAAAAATTTTGTAAAATTGAATTATAAAGAAATAAATTTGAAAATTGTCAAAGAACTTTTTTAAAAATTATTAAAAATAATGGATTTGAAAATTGTCAAAGAATTTTTTTTGAAAATTATTAAAAAAAATCGATTTAAAGAAGCATTTTAGTTAAAAATTCTTGAAAATAAAAATTTGAATTGAATCGATATCTTCATGTTTTAAATTTAATAGGAATTTTAAATTTAATAAAATTCTTCAGAGAAATTCAATTATTTTTATAAATGATAAAATTATTTTCAATATACAATTTTTTAATTAAACTTCACGAATTAATTACATTATAGTTTTAAAAATGTTAAAAAAATTTATTTATTTAAATTTGTACTGACAAAAATGACCTTAACAAAAGAAACCTTATAATTTAAATTACGAAAGAAATGAATAACAATAAGAATTCAATTTTTTTTCGATACAATATTTTAATTGAATTTCTAGATTGAATTCCAATATTTTCATAAATATAATAAAATTTCTCGAAATAATTTAATTATTTAAAAAAAAAAATTAAATACAAAATGTTTCACAAGAATTCAATAATTATTTTCAAAAATTTGAATAAAAATCTTCAGAGATATTTAAATTGCGGATTTCTCGTTTATAATTAATTCTCTATAAGAATCAGTAAAAAATTAATTTCTTTTAAAAATGCCCCTAAAGTTTTGAAATATTCTAGAAATTTATTGATTCTTCTTTCAAGTTCAAGTTTTTTAATGGCAATATTGACTGACTTATTAAAAAAAAAATTGTTAATGTTTTGAAATATTTATTTACGTTATGGATTTTTTCTACAGTGAGTAATTTAAAAAAAATATCTATACTGAAAAAATATTTTGTTCACTTGAACGTTCAGAATTTTTGGAACATTTTTAATAAAATTTTTTATTTATTGAAACTTCAACCTAGATTTTTTATTGCAATTTGTAATTATTGATGAGACTGAAGTCCGAAACATTTTTAAAAACGAAAACGAAAAAGTAATGAGACGAATTATTTTATTTTTGCTTCAAATTCATGTTATTTTTGAGCAGTTGATTTTTAAGTAACAATTAGTTTCATAAAAATCTAGAGATAAATCTAATTTGCAAAAAATTTCTTTTTCTAATTTTTCGTCTTTAAAAAAGTTGCGGAGTTCAGCCTCATAATTTTTAAAAATTATTTACGTTCAAAAAATATTTATTTCCCCAAAATTTTTGGAGCATAAAAAAATACCTGAAGATGTATTATTATGACATAAGTTAGAGAAACATTTTCCATTAATTTTCTTTTTTAGAAACTTATTGTAACTAACATTAAAAAGAATATAAAAGGAAAATTTTCGAAATTTTTAAATACATTCGAGAGTTTATAAAGAAAAAAAAAGGTAAAACTTGAAAGTGAAGAATCTGACTGAATATCTATATTCCGTATAATATATTATACGTTTCTGTATTTCTTATCATCACGTTTAACGTAACTTGTATTATTGTCAGGAAGAACAGGTTGTCCGCTTATATATATGTGTAGACATTAACACGCGTCTCTTATGGCACGTGAATGATCTCATCACTGCTTTTATGAATTAAATTGGTTAAGTGTTCCTGAACCCCATAGAGATTCAATTTAAGAACCCCAATAATAGAAATCATCCACATAAATAAACATGTGCGATAATAAAAAATTTAAAATTAATAAATTACCCAAAGACCTTTATATAATTTAAGGTATAATTAAATAATAAAGAATATACTTATTGAAAATGATTAGATAATTAAAAATTAAAATAGCATAGAAAAACAAATTTTTCTTCAAAGAAGAATTGCAAAATTTATTTGCAAAATTCTATTTTCAATATTTTTTTTTTAAATTTTAATTTCTAGAAATTTTCATTACTTAATTTAATAAATTTTACTATTTTATGTTCCTAAAGTTTTGAACGTTTAAATGAACGAGTCAGTGTGAGTAAATTTAGAAAATATTTTTATTGAACAAATATTTCGTTCTTTTGAACTATCAAAAGTTTTAAAACATAAAAATATTTTATTAAATAAATTAATTTTTAAAGGTGTAATAACTTAATTTTTAATTTAACTATTAAAAGTTTGATTTCAATTTAGTATAATAATTATTATTGTAACAGAAGTGTCGCTAAGTTTTGAACGTTCTAATAAATGACAATATTTTTTGGTACTTTTTTCATTCGTATTTTGTTTAAAAAAAATATTATTTTTCGTTTAAAAAATTAATTCTGAAGTAATTAAATGATGAATTATCATTCATAATAATTTTTTGAAAAATATTTCAACAGAAAAAAAGTTCACTTATTTGAACGTTCAAAATTTTTGTGAAAAAAAATTCGTTCATTCGAACTTCAAAATTTTAGTCAAACTTTATTTTCATTTGTTTAAAACTTTTTTTTCGTTTTTACAATTAAGTTCGAATCTTTTTTTTAACACTTTATACACGTGCTGCTGACTATGGTAAAAAAATGTATTTTAGAACTCGGAGAATGACACACTTAGAATGTAGCGAGCCGTGTCATTAACTCCTTCTTTCTTTTTTTATATTTGTGACACATATTTCGTTAACCTGTCATTTTCAAATCTCACTATTTCAATAATATTATTATTTTCTATTATTCAGATTTTATTTAATTCTACACAAGTTTCAAAAAAAAAAAATATATATACCATAATCTAAAGAAATTTGTAAAAAAAAATCTTAACCTTGAACTTGATTCTATAATATCAATGATCGGAGCAAATCCGTTATCGGCATAATATCATTATTATATAAGTCTTTTGAATAGAATTAGAGTTATGTTGAATAATTTATAGATTTTATAGTTTAGTGCACTATTGAGTTGTATTCATAAAAAAAAAGTTATTCAATTTAAAAGAGAGAAAAAAGAACAGTTAATTTTTTCCCTAAAATCTGTTATAAATGTGCGTTTAAATTAATTATTTTGTGTACAAAAAAATTTTTTAAATGCTTACTACAAAATTTATTAACGCACTATCAATTAAATTGAGTCAGGTACTTAGATTTCATTGTATGTAGATTAATTGCTTGAAATCGTTCGATTTCCGAGTTCAATGAGGTCAATTATATACGTAATGTAAATGTTAATTTTTTTCAAAAAAAAAAGAAACCTGAAATTTATCTACTAATTATTCAATTAATTAACTAATTAACAATTTGGCGTAATTATGACAATTCAGTGTCAATTGAAAATTAAATATTGAACCCAGTGAATTAGAAAATAATCCTTTAGAATTTTAGACTCGTGTGATTTTGAGGGTCAGCTATGTTAGTAAACACACATCTAACTTACAAGCTGTTAGTTACTTTTAATTTAATTTGATCTCGACTTTTACAGTGGGACAAATACTTTCGATTGCAGAACAGAAATACGAATTTATTCTCCTAAAGTTTTGAACGAAATTTTTTTCCTACCTAAATATTTTTCAAAATTACTAAACAAAAGCAAAATCACTAAATAATATAATAATAATAATAATAAAAACATTAAAAATAATTAATAAATTAAATAAATAAATTAATAACTTGTTTTAATTTAATAAATTTTTTTCTATATCTAAATATTTTTCAAAATTACTATAAAAAAATTAAAACAATAGCGGTAATTATAATTAAATAATTAAAAATAATCAACTATTACTTCGTTACGAATTAATTTTTTTGTATAAAGCGTTTGGTAAAAAATTTGTTCTAAAATTTATAAAATATTTTATTGAAAAAATACAAATCAAAAGAAGTAAAAAAAATATTGTCGTTCATTGGAACGTTCAAAAATGTAGGAAGTTGTTAATTTTAATTATTTTTGATACAATAAAAATTCGAAAATTTAAGAAGCTGTTAATTTTAATTATTTTTGATTCAATAAAAATTCGAAAATGAATATTTTCAACTATATAACAATTGTTTAACTAAACACTAAAATGTAAAAATGTTTACTAATAGTTATTTAAATTTTCGAATATATATTTACAATATTTACAATTTATTTTCATTATTCTTTTTATTTATTTTTACTATTTTTATTGATATTTACCACTTTTTATTTATAAACACTGTTTTTGTTTATATTTACTGTTTTTTATTCATATTTGTCATTTTTTATTTAGATTGAAAGTAAATATTAAAAGGAATGAATTGTTTTTAATAAATTACTAATTATTATTATTTTTGAAAGAAAACAATTTTTAGAAAATTTAGTACGACAAAGTTTATTATTTTTTATTTATCTATTAATTAATTATAAATAATAACAGACTGTGTTAATTTTCTTTTTTAGAAAAAAGGAATATTTGGAATAAATAAAATATATTAATATTTATTAAATAATTATAAATAATAACAGATTGACTTTAATTTTTTTTGTAGAAAAAAAAAATGGAAACTTGAAACAGATAAAAAATATTTCTTTCCAGAGAAGATATTAAATTAAAATATTATTTGAATATTTATTAGGATGATATTCATTTAAATATTAATTTGAAAAAAATTTTATTAGCGCACTATTGAACTATTTTTTTTTTAATTTAATATAGGAAATCTGAAGAGAATATTCACTTTTGATTATATTATGACAAAAGCGTAGATAGATAATTGAATCGTAGTTAGGCGAAAGTATAATGTTTATTCACTTTTTTGCGAAAAAAAAATTAAAATTTCATGAATGAATGAGTATACTATGACTGAGGTGAAAATAAATTAAAAACTGAGGAAATTTGTAAATACACGTTTGTAAGACATGATATGAAAATTTTTGAAAAATTTTTTCAAATTTTAAGTTAATTTTTCAAATTACTTTTTCAAATTAATTACTCCGAAAACTGAGAAGTTTGAAATAATGACACGAATAAAATATTGAATCAGATCAGTGTCTGACTGAATGTTGAGTTTGCATCACTTGCAATTTAATTTGGAATTCAGCAAACTTTATGGTAGTGAAAGTATAAAAATCCAATTCGCAATAAAGATTTTTGGTTAAATCCAATTTTTCTTGACTCAAATTTTCTATTTTAATTTTTACATGGATTTTAATTTTAATTTTTCGTACTTTCCTTTGAATTATTAAAATATAAATTTAATCAATTGTTAATTAATTGTCAATTAATAAATTGATAAATTGTAAATTAATTAATTGTTAATTAATAAATTGTAAATTCGTTAATTGGTAATTAATAAATTAATTAGCTGGCAATTTTTTAATTGTAAATTAATTAATAAAGTAATAAATTGTTAATTAATTAATAAAGTAATAAATTGTAAATTAATTAATAAAATAATAAATTGTAAATTAATTAATAAAGTAATAAATTGTAGATTAATTAATAAAGTAATAAATTGTAAATTAGAAAATCGTGAATTAAAAAATTGGAAATTAAAAATTACGTTCTACTAAAAATAATTTTTCTTTTCGGGGGGAATTTTTTCTTTAGAATAATTATACATGTAAAATTTTTAGAATAGAATAATATCTTTAAATAAGTATTTGTTCCTTAGTCATAGATGTCAAAAGGTTTGGCAAACTTTACAGTGTGATTCAATCCTATTTATTTACCTATTCCTTATTGATTAGACGTTTATGAGAATCGTGAAAAATAGTTTTTAAAGAGGTAATTACGTCAATCCACGTTGTCTTTAATTATATTTTATTTTTCTCTCGAAATAAAAAAAAATCGATATTATACAAATTTTTTTCATCCAAAGACAGCTTGAAAAAAAATTGATTGAGAGAAAAATAAAAAATGATGAAAATTTACTTTTTGATTGCAAAGAATGATTAAAATGTTTGTAAGTATGCTGAATGAAATGAAAATTAATTTCTATGAAAAACCTTCTATACAACAGAAATATTGTCAATTGAAAGAGAACCTTTTTTTTTCTAAAAGATAAAACGTATTATTTCACTCCAGGGTTAAAGTAATAAACACTAAGATTGTAACAATCAGAAAGGTTTTAGCTCACAAAGCAAAAATTATACGGATTCCTCTTATATACATACAGTTTTCTGCAATTGTAAAGTAGACCGGTATTTACTCGTCACGGAAGAGGAAAGCGTACGACTTTTCGACGTGTTAAAATTGTTTTCGATGACAATCATTGTTTGCAATCAAAGCAAAACTTTCACAATAATACAAGCTATTCTATCCAGTAAATAAAGCACCAACAATCAAAATACTTTTCCAAGAAAATCTGACCTTTTAAAAATTCAAACAATTTAACCGTTAATTTTTCTTTGTTTCTATATTATTCATTTTTTCTATTATAACGAATAGTGAAAATAATTTTTCTTTTGTGGAATAATTGTTAATTATTTTTGTCTGTCACTATTATTATCATTCAAATTTTGGCAAATATCAAATATATTAACCGACATTTTTTATTGCCTGATACAGGTAATACTTACATTTTCTATTAATTTACAATTTAATAAAATTTATGCAAAATGATATTATTTCGCAAAATTACGACATTTCTGTGGTAAATCGATATTTTTTTCGGTTCGAAAAATAACACTATACTGTTAAAAAAAAGGGGGATAAAGAAATTAATTTTTCCACTGTGAAAATTCTTACCTGACTCGTTGATATAATCCTTGACAGGTTATATGATATAATACACGTTGAAAATTCTTTCTCTAGAATGAAAATTCGTCGCACTTGTACTGATTTATTGGTTTTTAATTAATGGTGAATTTAGAGAGGGAGGATTCGCGTGGTCACTAATAGACGCCGATACCCTTATACAAGTTTCACGGGCGCGTCGCTAATGTCTAGCTGGCGTCTTGCTACCGAGCATCTCGTTATTATTGAATTGGACCGGCCCCGTGGTCTGACATCAGACCATGTGGTACTAGCCAATGAGAAAATTCAATTTTGCGCATGCGTCATAACTGTAGTCCCTTTCTGTGGAGAATTTCGTCGAAGTTAAAATAATGACTCCCTTTTATAATACCTTTTGTCTGGAATTTTTAGGATATATACGGGTCCCCATATACTGAAATGGTTTCTAGGCAAGCTGAAAAGAATTTAGAAGAAGATAGATAGAGAGAGAGAGATAAATACTTGGGTAAGATAGCTGTATTTTTTTGTATTTCCTTTATACCAACGTATTTCTCTTTGGAGAATTTTCAGCATTTTTTTTTTAAAGCTGCTGACTAAAGCGTTCGATATACACGTGTGCCGTAGCGCATTATGTCAAATACATGTGGTTGTCACGTGTTGATTCCTTTTCTGGAATTTAATCAATTTTATGAATCATAAAATTAGACTGCCGAAAATATTTGAAAGGAGCGAATTTTTATTGTTGCATTTGATTGAAATGTACATCAGAATTCTGTTAGCATATTCGTGACAATTATATCGCGCGGCTTTTTCAATGTTAATGCTAATCAGTCAATTCTTTCAAGTTTTTGTCTAAGAGATAGTGAGAACAAGAGAGAATGCAACTTTTTTAAATACTATTTTTATCAATTCGGTTTCTGGCGTCCATTTTAATTCGAAATAGTCGAAAAAACAGATTCCTAACCTTACTTTTTTTAAAGGTATATATGCGCTTTTTTTCACGTGTTTATTTTTGATGTTTTATTGTCGTTTTACACGTTTTTCACTTTCATTTTTTTCCTCATTTACTATTATTTATGAGGTAATAATAACTGCAGTTAATAATTAAGAAGCTGTTAGAAAATAGAAAAAACATTAAAGTAAAAAATGGAATAAAATTTATACTTGTACGTTTGGTTTTTATGTTTGAATACTTAATTAATTGGAAGGCAAAGCAGGCAAAGTTTATAATATTGATTATGAAAAATTAATTCATTTAAATTGAATTATTAATTAGGTACAATTCTTTAAAAAAAATTCAATTTAGTTTTAATTAAAACTTTTTTTTGTGTAGTTTAGAATTATATGTGAATAAAAAAATAATTATTCAAAAGTTGTTTCTAGAATCTGGAAGTTATCAATAAGATTATATATTTTTTCATGATTGTAGCAAAGGTCTCAAGTAGGTTCACATAAAAATAAAATGTTTAATTTGAATAATGATAATGCTGCATTTGTGTAAATAGTAGAAATCTCTTTTATTTTTGAAATATTATTAAATGTGTTTCACCTAATTTCTATAAATAAATATGAAAATGATGATAAAAATCGTTTCTTATAATAAATGTGAGGGAACATAAATTAAAAATACGAAACAATATTTTCGATCAGTTTCCATTTTTTTCGAAAGAAGTTAGTCTACAAAGTAGAGAAAATTATTTTTTAATTATATCATAATACACTTAAAATGATAAAACAATTATATTCTAATTTTGCTTGTGGGTAAATAATTTCAAAAATTAGTTTTTTATAGATATATTTATTTTAAAAATATTAAGATAATGATTATTGACGTTAAATGATCTAAAAGTTTTGAAACAAGAAAAAAAAATTTTTATCAATGTACGTTTATCCATTTTTTTAAAGCAGATTTTCTTTAGATAAAATTTTTTTAAAAAAATTTCTTATATTTTGCAAACTTTACAATTTCTATATTAAATATTTTAATTTTAACAGTTTATCTCACATTCCTTACGTAATAATTTACGCAAATCGGAGTGCAGGATAATTTTTATTGTTCATATAATGTGTACGTACATAAATTTTTGTAAAAGTTATTTTGACTTGCTAATTATGAGTTCAATGTGAAACATTGTATTAAATAATTGTTAATACTTATTAAGTATTAAATGTTATACAAAAATTGTTTTACATTTTACAGAATTACTTTTTTTAAATGAATTTATTAAATGTATATTTAATATTAAATATTTATTTATTAAATAGTTTGTAGAGTAATTAAAAATTAATTTTCCTTAATTGTCACTTTGGAAGTAACATTTATTTTTGATTTTTACGCGTCAAAAAAAGTTTCTTAATTTAAGAAATTTTTTGTATTGATAAGTTTTCAATGTTTAAGATTAATTCATTTTTTTTTCTTTTTTGATACTGTTAATTAGTCTAGACGTATATTTATCAATTAAAATTATAATCTTCCATTGCTTTGTTCTTTGCGGGAGTGAAATTTTCCGTGTGTATAAAATCATTCCCATTCAGTGCAGAATTCAGTTTTGACACTGAATTGTATATTAGTTTAGTTTACATAAATTAGAATTGTTTTGCATATCTTAATGAAAAATACGTTAAGAATGATAGATGTGTATACGTATTTCGTGATATATATCGTTTTTTTTCGAATGATTGTTTTATTTCTTTTTTCCTTTTCTTTTTTTCTCATTCGCCTCTTCTAATTTTTCAAGTTCAAGTTCGATCATACGTTGTCTTTTTTTGCACGTTGGCGTTTTTGAAAACCAAGCTGCAATCGTAAATAATTCGGAATTAATATTCATTTTTACATTTAAGTAAATATTTTTGAAGTGATCAATAATATATATATTCTTGGATTTATATTTTTTCATCTATTTTTAAATTTATTACTTATTCTTATCTATTTTTGTAGAATTGTCGACTAATTTTATCTTTTATTCATATTCTGAATGAAATTTTTATTTTATACTTTATGAAGATTTTCTGCTTAAGAAACTGTCCAATAAAATGAACGATTTGCGACTACTTTGTTTAAAAAATTCTAAATTTTGTAATTAACGAAATAGTTTTGTTTTTTGTGGCATTAAACAAAATTTATATTATCATAAATTACTCCAAAAAAAAAATAAAAGTCAAAGATATAAATTAAATATTTTGAAACTTTATGCATTATTTTTTAATACACGTGAGCGAATATTTTTATAATAAAATTTGAATTTCAAAAAGAGATAAATAATTTTAAGCATTTGAAAGTTTAGAATTCAATAGAGTCGTTTGTAAATTTGATTAATACTTAGAAAAGCTTCTTCTTCCTCTCGATATACTGGATCTCTTGAACTAAGGGCATTTACCAGTTCACCATGAGTCAAGGGATGAACTCTCAGTTGTACCATTCGCTTTGTGGTCATTACCTATAATTAATAGAAAATTATTAAGATCAATTATTATTGAACGAAATGTTTTTAATTTAATATTTACAAAATTGACACAAAAGAATATAATTACTTATATTTGATTTCTAAAATTTACTGCATTGAATTTACTAAATTGAATATTTTAATATTTAAATATTTAAATATTATAAAAATATAGAAATATTACAGAAAACTAAATATTAACTACTTTTGAATCATTATTAAAATATGACAATTATTTTTTGATAATTTATTCTAAAAAATAAAAAAAATATTCTGCAAAAAATTGAAATTAATTAATTACCTCTTTTATTGATGAAAGCACGGTTCCAATTGTAAAACCATCGCATACTTTTGCCATTCCTGAAGTATCAAATTGCCTGCTAATCCCAGCGTACTGAAATTATTATTTTGATTATTAAATAACGAACAAATTATCAAAAAATCAAAATTATTCATTATTTTTATTGTCACAGAAAATTAGAGATAAAAAATAGAAAAAAAAATTTGAAAAGTAAAGCCCACCTTGTAAAGAAGTTCCTTCCAAATTAATGACATAGAGCCATAATCAGGTCTAGGGATAAAAATAACTTTATCGTACGTTTGGTACAAGAGTTTTTGATCTCCTTCCCATGGTGAACTGGAAGTACCAATTAAAATTACCCGATCTTCATTGGTTATATTTTTCACTAATTTCGATAAATCTTTCTTCAATCTTTTTGGATCGGTTTTATCTGATTTTGGTACTTTCTTCACAAAAGGCTTCTCTGCACCATCCATGAAAATGACAGAAGGTTGGAGTAGTTTCGAAACCTGTATAAAATTGAAATACGTTAGAAAATGGTATTTAATTCTCGATTAAATTAATTGTAGTTGATGTTAGTAATTATTTCTGCAGATGAATAATTAATTTTATTATATATGAATTTAATTAATTTATATTGTGATGGACAATTTTGTACGTCATGATAGATAATTTATATTATAAAGGATATAATTAAAATTAAAATGGATAATTAAATTCTATTATGAATTAAATATTTAAATAATTTTTTACTGTTTAATTTTTACTAGGAAATATTAATATTAATATTAATAATAATTAAAATATTAATTAGCAAATGTTACGCAGTTGCGCGATAAACGCATTCAGTCTATTATCATTACGCAAATTACAGAATTTTTTATTTTTATGTATGAACTTCAATATTTGAATAATTTTATATTCAAAATTTAAAAAATTTTACTTATTAACTACGCAATCAATAATTATTATTATTTATTATTATTTTCTAAAATTTTAATAAAATTCTTCGAAACAATTCAATTAAATATTTTCAAAGGTTTAATGAAATTCTCGGCAAGAATTCAATTACTTTCATAAATAATCAAATTTTTCGGTTAATAAATTGAAAATATTTTGAGAAAAAATTGATATTGAAAACTTTCCTTGGATAGTAAGTGAAGTAACATAATTAGGCCAGTTTTTCCTGGATATTTACCAGCAATATTAGCTGGTGTTATATCGAACAAAGTAGCTCCCAATTCGGTGCAAATTGCATTAACTATCATTTTTTTCCCACTTCCGTGTGGTCCTGCTATTAGGACAGATCTCACTAATGGCGTATGTTCCCTTACAATTTCATTTCCCAGTGGTAGAATGCAATATTCTATTAGCAATTGTCTTATATCTCCTGAAATTAATTATTTAAATATAATATAAAATTACTTATTAATTATTATTACATAATTAATATTAAACTAATTATTATTATTATTACTAGCAAATGATACGCGCGCAAAACGCGGTATTCCGTTTATTATTTTGTAAATTAAAAAATTTTATATTTTCAAGAATAAACATCAATTTTCTTCAAAGAAATTCAATTACTTTCATAAATAATAAAATGTTTCGGAGGAATTCAATTATTTTCAAGATTTTTAATAAAAATTCAATTATTTTTAACAATTCTGATAAAAAATTCTTCGAAACAATTTAGTTATTTTTATAAATTGTAAAACTCATCACAGGATTTCAATTATTTTCAATACAATTTTAATCAAATTTCTAGGAAAAAATTCAATTATATTCAAGATAATTTTAATCACATTTCTCTAACAGATTCAATAATTTAAAAAAATTTCTGAACAATTCAATTCTTTTTAAAAGTTTTTAATAAAATTCTTTGTAAATTTAAATTATTTTCAAAATTTTCAATTAAAATTACTTTAAAAAAATTCATTCTTTATATAGGAAATTTAATTAATATTCGTAAAAAAATGTAATTACATATTTACAAAAGCTGTAATAAAATTGTTTAAAAGAATTTAATTTTCTATGAATAATTTTAATATATTTTAATATTTCAATTTAATTTTCTTTTTTTATAAATACTTTGCAAAAATTCAATGATTTTCAGTACATCGATAATTTAATTAATTCTGAAAATAATTGAATTCTTGAATAAAATTTTATTAAAACTCTTTTAAATAATTGAATCCCTGCGAAAAAATTTATTATTTCTACAAATAATTTAATCTACAAATAATTGAATCCCTGCGAAAAAAATTTATTATTTCTACAAATAATTTATTTTTTGGAAAATTTAAAAAAATAAGTGAATTTTTTAAAAGAATTTTATTAAAATAATTGTATAAAAAATAATTGAATTCCTGTGAAAAATTTACTGTTTCTTGATATTATTGAATTCTTTCGAAGAATTTAAAAAAAAATGTTTAAAAATAATTTAATTTTCCCTGGAATTCAATTAAAATTGTATTTAAAATAATTGAATTCCATCCAAAATTTCATTATTTATGAAATTGTATTCTTGAATTGAATTTTATTAAAAGTTTTTTAAATAATTGAACTCATGTGAAAAATTCAATTTCTGAATTCTAATTTTCTTTTTGAAAATAATACAAAAAAAAAGAATTCAATTATTTTTTAGAATAATTGAATTTTCTGGGAGAATTTTTCTAAAATTTTTTAAAATAACTGAAATTTTTCGAAGAAGTTAATTAAAATTGTTTTGAAAATAAGTGAAAGCCTGATAAGAATTTTATAATTTATATAAAAATAATTGAATTTTTTACGAAGATTTTTATTATTTAAAAATTTACTTTTTGGAAAGAATAATTCTATTACAGTTATTGAAAATAATTGAATTCTTGATAAAATTCAATTACTTTCAACATTTTCAGTAAAAATTTTTAAAAAATACTCCACTATTTTCAAGAATATTGAAGTAAATTGTTAAAAACAATTCAATTATTTTGAAGAATTTCAATAAAAATCTTGCCAAGAATTAAATTATTTTCAATACAATTTTATTTAATTATGTTTAAATTTTTTTTATAAATACTATACAAGATGTTTCTCTATGTACAATTTTAATTAAATTCCTCGAAAGAATTCAATTATATATTCAAAAATTTAAAAAAAATAATTTTCTTGAAGGAATTTATAATTATTTTCAAAAGTTTCTGATCAATAATAATAATAGATAATAATAGATTAGTTGACTATAATATCAAATAAATATTTATTTGTGACAAATATATTTTTTGGAGTTAATATCAATCAAAGTAGATAATTATTTGATAATAGTTATGTAATCGATTCTTTGATACTAAATCTAGTAATCGATTATATGATAATTTGATAATATTTCTATTGCCGTTAACTTTTATCTTTTCAAAATTGACAAGCATTGTATAGTGGGTATGAAAAAAATTTGCCTCAAATATTATATACTTACCTAAAGTTGGCAAAGGATCCTTCTCCTTATCTCGAAGTTCATAATTAGAAAAAGATTTTTCCCCCTTGAAATTATCGAGTTTCACTTCTGGATAAAACTTAATGATACCATTAACTAATAATTCTTCAAAAAGCGATTCCAACGATCTATCGGGAGTGAGATCTTTTTCTTTCTTCTTTTTATTTTTCTTTCCACTTCGTCGAACTCGTTTTTGGGTCTTTTTTGATCGTCTTCCCTTAAAACCTCTGTCTCTGTCCAATGCTGCCTGCAATGCTTCTATATCGCCTGTGAAAAAATTAATTTTTAATTAATTTAATTTTATTTTATATTTTGATAAATATATTTTTTTTATTTTATATTTATATTGACATCAAATTGTAAAAAAAAATTTTTTTTTAAAGAAACTATGAAATTTTGTTTTTTGAACGTTCAGAATTTTAGGAACATTTTGTATTTATTTATATTTATAAATTTGTTTTTATTTATACTAAATATTTTTCTATTTTTGTTAAATAATAATTTAATTAATTAATTAATTAACACTGATTATAATTCGACCTCTGAGAGTATGGTCAACGACTAGTCTCACTTCATCTTCGACCTCCCTCGTTTTTTCCGCCTGGATCATATCAATATAAGGCCCCTGTGCCTGATTCATTGACTCGTCTTTATCTTTCCACGTTTCCAAATAAATCTCATTCGCCTGAACAAGTTGAGGGAGAAAATTCGATGGGAAATGTCTTATTCCCGATTCTGATTCGTCCTCAGAACGATCAGGTTCGTTTTCCTTTTTCGTCTTCGATTTCTTTGATCTTTTCGATTCTTTTGAAGAGCCCGCTGTTGATTTACTGATTGTGCTCTCTGTTCCCTGAAATTTCATTTTTCCTTCCATTATTTTTATTTAATTGACATCTTCATTTATTTTATTTTTTAACAATGTTTACTTAAATTCAGGGTTGACACAAAAATTAAAATTTTTTTTCTCTGACTTTTCCCTGTTTTCGAGAGAAAATTTTGACTTTTTCCCTGATTCTAAAAAATATTCTGATTCACTCTAAAAATTATTATAATATACTCAAAAAAATGTTCTAATGGATTCATTTAAGAATTTCTTTAAAAATGTTAAATTATTCGAAAACATCAATAACTTCTTTTTTAAATAAATATTCAATCATTATTATTTTTCCATAGGAATTAAAATTTTCAAAAACTACAAATTCAAACTTTTTGAAATTCAACAATTTATAAGAAGATTATTATAAAACATGAAGATATCGATCACTCCGAGTCTTCGACTCGGAGCAATCGAATTCTTCATGCTTTATAATAATTAAAGATGACGGAGTGATAAAATTATTATTTTTTATTATAAGAATATTGTTACTTTAACTTCTTCAAAATTATTTTTATTATTTATAATTGAATTATTATTTTCTACCATTTTTAACTAAAATTCTTCTTTAAATCAATTATTTTTAATAAGTTTTGAAAAAGTTCTTTCAGAATTTTCAAATCCATTTGTTTACAATATTCAATTTTACGAAATTTCAATTATTCGTAAATTCTTCAATGAAAATAAAAACTAAACTAATTAGAAAATAAAAACTTCAAATAAATTAAAAAAATAATTCTACAAAAATGTAAGTTAAAAGTATGAGAAATTCAAATTTTCAAACATTTTTATTTGAAACTCTAAAATTTTAATTAAAATTCGTTTTTAAATAAATTTTTATTAGAAAATTATACGAGAATTCAATTATTTAAATACAAAAATCAATAAATTATTGAATAATTGAATGTTTCTTGAAATTGAATTCTATTAACGAATTTTATCACCAAATTGTTAAATAAGTTTTGTTTTAACGAATTTTAACAACATTTTTAAGAATAATTAAATTTTTCGAGGAATTCGATTAAAATTGTAATAAAAATAATTTAAATTCAGCATTGAGTTTTACTATTTATGAAAAAAATTGAATTCCTAAAAAGAATGTTATTATTTATGAAAATAATTGAATAATTGCGAAGAAATTTATAAAAAATTTGCAAATAATTGAATTTCTGTGAAATTTTTATGAAAATAATAATTATATGCTTGCGTAGAATTTTATCAAAATTTCTGTTAAATAATTAAATTCTTTTGGAAAATTTTTGAAAATAATTGAATTTTGCAAAGATTTTTATTAAAATTTTTGAAAATAATTGAATTTTGGAGAAGAATTTTTTTATTTATAAAGATATTTGTCCCGTATATTTCTTAAATGGATAAATAAATAAATCATTTAAATTTTGACAACAATTTTATTAAAATTTGTAAAAATAATTGAATTTCGGAGTAGAATTTTTTTATTTATAAAAATAATTGAAATTTTGAAAAGAATTTTATTTAAATCTTTGAAAATAATTGAATTTCAGAGCAGAATTTTTTTATTTATAAAGATATTTGTCCCGAATATTTCTTAAATAAATAAATCATTGAAATTTTGCCAAGAATTTTATTAAAAATTTTAAAAATAATTGAATTTCGAAACAGAATTTTATATTTATAAAGATAATTGAAATTTTGAAGAGAATTTTATTAAAATTGTGGAAAATAATTGAATTTTGGTACAAAATTTTATATTTATAAAGATAATTGAAATTTTGAAGAGAATTTTATTTAAATTTTTGAAAATAATTGAATTTCGGAGTAGAATTTTTTTATTTGTAAAGATAATTGAAATTTTTAAGAGAATTTTTTGAAATTTTCCGAAAATAATTGAATAACAGAGCAAAATTTTTTTATTTATAAAGATAATTTAAATTTTCCCAAGAATTTTATTAAAAGTTGTTATTTAAAACGAAATTATTGTCAGAAATTGAAAAAATTAAAGGTTTTGTATTAGAATTTGTGGTAATTTAATAGTTTATGAAGTAAACTAAAAAGACAACAAAATTCAGAATTTTCTAATAAATTCTAAAAAATTTTCTTTTTTCTACTATATTTTTAATAAAAATCCCTGACTCTCTGAATTCCCTGACCTTTGTCAATCCTAAAATTAGAAAACAATTTTTATATTGAATAACAAATAATGAAATATCTTCTTTATATTACCTGTCTGCTGAAAATCATTCTGGAACCTCCACTCTCTGCTGACGGTAGTTCGGGAATTTTGCCTGTTTGCTGAAAATACGAATTCACCCAATTTCGAATTTCTTGGCGAATATTCTCCTCCATGAGAGCACTTCTTTCTTTTTGTATCGATTCCTTCCATTCCTTTGTGAGTATTTCGAATTGTTCTTTATATTCGTGTTGTTTTTCATATCTAAGACGAAAATTGTATAATTTTATTTATTGATAATAATTATTTGTGACACACTCTGAAGAAAGGTAAATTTTAGCAAAAAAATATAGATTATGCTGGTCGTTTGTATTTTTACTCCAAACTCTATTCCTGACAAATATGCTTTTAAGTTTTTTTTCAGAGCGTACCACATTTTTAAATAATAATAATAATAATGAATCTGTCGACATTTACCTGTATTGTACAATCTTTTCGGCTTGTCTGGCGTTATCGGTTATTTCTTGACAAGGTTGCACCATTCCTATTGTATAAAATGATACAAATATTAAAGGAGAACTGAAAATTATTTAAAATTAGGTTTCTTCTACTTATTGAAAATCATTGAATTGTTTCAAAGAATTTTATCAAAAAATTTGATAATAGAATTCCTTCGAAGAATTTTATTATTTAGGAAAATAATTCAATTCTCGTGAGGAATTTTGTTAACATTTTTGAAAATTCTAATTAAATTCTTTTTGAAGAATTTCTTTGATTCTTTTTAAATGGAGTTTTTTTTAATAATTTTAATTAAAATTTTTTAAAATAATTGAATTTTATGAACAATTTCTTTCGAGTTTTTAAAATAATCGTGTTTGTTATTAATTAAAAATAAACATTTAATTATTGAATTTTATTAAAACTTTAGAAAATAATTGAATTTTTTCGAAAAATATAACTAAAAATTAAAAAAAAATTGAATGGTTTCATGAAATGTTATTAAAATTATTAATTGATTATTAATTATTATTAATTAAATTATTAATTGTATTAAAAATAATTGAATTCTTGAGAAGAATTTTATTAAAATTTTTGAAATTAATAAATAATTGTTAATAATTAATTAGTAATTAATTAATAATTAATTAGTTAATTAGTTAATAGTTAAATTTGTTTAAAGTTTGAATCTGAAATTATTCAAAAATTTACATTTGAAAATTAAAAATTTTGTAATTTGCCTAATAATAATAAATTGAATATCACGTTCCACTAGTTTATTATAAATTTCAAAAATGTTTTGACCGGAAAAGTTTTATAGTTATCGTTTGGAGTTTTTAGAACAAGTGAATTATGTTCTCAGACAAACCTAAAAGCAACATTTCTTCAATTTTGCGTTTTCGAATTTGTCTCCTGGTTGTGTAGCCCCTCCAAATTTTTTGAATCCTCAAAGCTGCAGCCACATCACTTTCCTCTTTGGATACACCACTTTCCTGCTTTATTGTAGATCTGTCTTTCATTTCTCGAATTTCTTTCATAAATTGAAATCTCAATCGTCCCTGTCTCGCTCGTTCGTGTGACTAAAAGAATTACAATTATTTAAAAAACACCAAAAGAATTAAATTGTGTTATCTCGTCGCGAAGAAAGGGAAACTTACAGGTTATGTTTGTTACATTTCGAGTGAAAATGCATAAAGTGGGTTAACTCCGTATTCAAAATAATTGTTCAAATCTTCATTAGATTCAAAATACATTCAATAAAAATTGTCCTTCGTTTTAAAAAATCAAAAAAGAATCCTTTATTAATTAAAAACGATAATAAACATAACCTATAAAATTTTGTTTCTTACCTGAATTAGTCGTATCGCCTCAGCCTCGGTCATTCTCTTTGGATCAATTATTTCATCAAGAGCGCCAATATTTCTCAAGGTATCTTCTATAAATTTTCGTCTCTCCCAAATTTCATTTTCTCTCTCACGTCGAAAATATTTAGGCACTTGAATTTCCACCTCTTGTGTTGTTACTTTGCATTTTATTAAAATATCGTCAAAATAATTGTGTTCAGAAAGATCAATTTCCACTAGTTCGTGTTTTAATTCTAAAATTCTTCCCATTGTTAGATCGAGTGATTTTTTAACTAAAATTCTTTTTTGTGGTTGCACGAGTTGATCGTAACAAAGTTCCAATTTGTTGAAGACAACAATGTATCTGACGTATAATTCCGATGCAACATTGTGGGCTTTTTTACGATCTTTCGGTGGTTTCGCACTTTGTGTATTTGTGTCCAATTGTAGAACTTCATCGAGCAGAATTTGCGCTTCCTTCCAAATGTAATCGTAAGTTTCATTGGACATTGAGAAAATTGATAATTACAATTTCAGAAAATATTTAATTGTAAAGAGGAGTGAATTTCGTTTGATTTCGTTACTAGGAGACTGAAAAGACCCTCTTTTAACATTTCCGCTGGTTCGATAATTATTTTTCTACTCATACTATTTTTATTATTTTTAATTGTAACGTTAAATAACATTTTATTAATCTTTATGGACTGTCCAAAAGAGATTTAATTTTTTTTTGAGAAAGAAAACGGAAACGCAATCATAACAATGAGTTAGAGAAGGAAGAACTGTTTATCTGTCCTTTAATGTTTTTGTTTACGTTCTCTTGAAATAACTTTGAACGTTGATAAATTTGAATTTAATTATTAATTTTTTTTACAAAACAAAACTATCAAAAATATAGATTTGATTGCAAATTGAATTATTTACATGTTGATATCATGTGGCGAGTTTAATTTTTATTTTATCCTAAGCATTAATTTAATTTAAGGATTTTTTTAAAGAAATGTTTTATTGTTTATTTACAATAATTATTTTTGCATGTTTAAATTTTTGCGCCCAAGTTGGCAGCAGTGTTTAAAAAAAAACATGCGCAGTAATACTAACCTGAAAAGCATCGTCGGCTTTTGTGTGGATATTGTTCTGAAATAAACTTCAATAAAATCGAAGTTATTGCTGTTTGTGATGAGAAAAAAGTGTCAGTAACAATGTCAGGAGAAATAGGATTGGAAAAATTTGTACATGATATTAGAACGCTTTCGGCAGATGGTAAGAATGACTTTTTATAATGAATTTTAAGTTGAAAACATAACCTAAAAAGAGATCAAAATGACTCTAGAAAAAAGAATTAATATTTTCAGGATTATTTGTTATAAATCGTTTAAATTCTCGGCTAATTTAGAATAAAATTGTTTGATTGTTTACTTTTTTCTGTTTTTCTTTTCAAATTTTATGTTATTTATGAAATGCATTAAATGGAAAATTTTTGTAGTCTTTATTTATACAATTTATACGATATTTATACATTTTGTAGTTTTATAACATTTTACACAAAAAGAGCATAAGTACAATTAGATTTCTTACTTTTTAGAGCGATTGTAAGCATTATTTTTCTAGTTTTTATTATTTCTTGTAGTTTTTAGTTTGTATTAGTTATAATCAGAAAATAAGGTGTTTTTTTCTTTTAGGAAACTATACAGAAATAGCGGGTCGTATCAACAACTTTGTACATTCTCTCCTTGGAAATGGACGACATTTAGATATTGTTTTAGAAACATTTGGACTGCATCAACATTCATTAGGAATTTTAACTGTTATTTTAACAAAGTTAACTATCTTAAGTACAACTGAATCGCCCAGCATAGATGCATTTAAAATTGTATTGACACAACTTCAAGAATTCATCGATGGCTTCAATGAAGAACAAATACGATTTGCAATATCTTCATGTAATTTCTATTTTTATTACTATTTTTCTATTCTATTACTATTTTTCTAGAGTAAAAAAAGAATTCTCTTAAAGGTTTGAACGATTGAATGAACGGAATAATTTTTTGTTTAACTACTTTCAATATTGAAATTTAACATTTATAGGGATCGAACTAAGTCCGTAAATTTCACAAAGGTCCGTAAAAGTCAGTTTTTTGAAAAAAGGTCCGTAAAGTCTGTAATTTGATTAAAAAGGACGAAACGTTGATAAATTGTACGATATAATTTGGAGAATTTTGGAGAAGTTACATATGATTGCAAAAATTCAATTATTTTCAAAAATTTTAATACGATTCTTGGGATAATTCAATTATTTTCAAAAATTTTCCTCAATTCGATGATTTTCAATATCTACTATTTTAATAAAATTGTTCAAAAGAATTCAATTATTTAAAAAAAATTCTAATAAAATTCTACGCAAACATTTAATTATTTTCATAAAATAATAAAAATTTCACAGGAATTCAATTATTTGCAAATTTTTTATAAATTTCTTCGCAATCATTTAATTATTATTTTCATAAATAATAAGATTTTTACAAGATTCAATTATTCTCGTAAAAAGTAAAATTCTTTTTAGAAATCCTATTATTTTCATAAATAATAAAACTCATCGCAGAATTTCAATTATTTTTATATACTATTTTAATTGAATTCCTCGAAAAATGTAATTATTCTTAAAATTTTTTATTAAAATTCGTCAAAAGAAAATTCTTGAAAATAATAATTGAATTGAAATGATGGAAATAATTTTGAAGACATACAATATTTTTATAATATAAAATAATAATGGTTTTATCACTCGGTTATCTTAAATTATTATAAAACATGAAGATATCGATCGATTTCTTATAGTTATGAAAAATTTTAATTTGTAGTTTTATGTAAAATGTGTTTTTATTTGACTCGGATTGGTTATATTTTTGTCAGTACGGTCCGTAAATTTTTATTTTTGGTCCCTAGAATCCGTATTTTTAAATACTTTCACTGGTTGGAACCCTGCATTTATTTCTTTGATTATCTTTAATATAAAAGAGATATTTTGTAATAAAATTTCAAATTAAAAGAAGTAGAAAAAATTTCGTTTATTTGAACGTTCAAAACTTTCGAGACAAACAAGATTTACTTTAAACTGAATTGATAAATGAAATGATTGAGTTTAGTTATGAAAGTAATTACTTTTTTTCTTTTTAGATGACAAGCTTTTTCACATGCTAAAGAGTCTCCTGTTGGATTTTCAAATACCAATGTGTGGAATCGACATCTTCTGTCGAGCAATTCGCAAGATTCAAACGAGTAATAGTCAATTGACATCGATTCATGCGGACCTCTGTCAACTTTGCCTTGTATCAAAATGCTTTAAGCCAGCTCTCGAGTTTCTTGATGTTGACATTACTGCCATGAGTTCACAATCTGAAGAGTATACGAAGCATTTTTTACTTTACTTTTATTATGGTGGTATGATATACACGGCATTAAAAGATTACGACAGAGCTTTATATTTCTTCGAAGTTTGCTTGACAACGCCAGCAATGGCCGTGAGTCATATAATTCTCGAGGCTTACAAAAAGTATGTGCTTGTCTCGTTAATTTTGAATGGAAAAGTTGAATTTTTGCCGAGATTCACAAGTTCAGCGGCACGATTTTTGAAACGATTGAGTCAAGCTTATCAGGAATTAATTACTGCCTATGGAACTAATAATTGCGATGAAATTCAAGCAATTATCACTAAATATGAAGAGCCCTTCAATAGAGATCATAATCTTGGATTGGTGAAACAAGTGCTTGGTTCATTGTACAAGAAAAATATTCAGAGGCTCACAAATACTTTTCTTACGCTTAGTTTAAGTGATGTTGCAAGCAGAGTTAAATTAGCTGGACCCGCTGATGCTGAAAAACATATTTTAAATATGGTAATATTTTTTGAATTATTAAATTTTTTATCTACGTAATTCACAAAATTTTTTGCCAACATCAGGGAATCTTGAATTTTTCTTTAACTTTTTTTCCACCTTAAGGACTTTAAAATCACTCTAAATTTTAAAATAATACACTGTTTTTTTATTTCAGTAAATAATTAAATTGTAGAATAAATTTCAATTAGATATTATAATTAATTTAGAAAATAATTCACTTTGTAACAGTTGCAATTTCCAGAATTAATTCAATTTCAAAAGGTTTTAAATTCAAAAACTTTGAAAAATTCGATTGCTGAAAATAAATTGATAGTATTTACAGATTAATATTAAAAATTATTCAAATTCTAAATAATTTTGTATATAAAATCTTGAAAAAATTAGATTTTCGAAAAATTTTGATTCCATTTTTCAAAGATATTTGAATTTTCAAAAATATTTTATTAAAAAATTATGAAAGTAATTGAATTTTATAAAACTGAATTTGTTAAAAAATTCCATTAAAAATTTAAAATAAAATTAAGTTTTTAGAGAGTTTTAATTTAATAATTTGGTAAATAAGGGTCAAAATTGTATCTGAAATAGTTCAATTTTTAAACAGTTACAAATTCAATTTTTTATTAGTTTCGTAGTTAATTTTAAAACTATTAACAAAAATTTTAATTTTTTTTAAATTACAATTTCGAAAAGTTTTGTTTAAAATTCTGAAAAATTAGATTCTTAAAATATTTATTTTCTACTGTTAAAAGATAATTGATTTTTTATAAATAAGTAATTGAGAAATTTTTAAATATTTAAAATTCAATTATTTTCGAAATTTTAATAAAATTTTTCTTAAGAATTCGATTATTTTCAAAATTTTCTTAAAAATTCAATTATTTTCAAAATTGTAATAAAATTTTCCTTAAAAATTCAATTATTTTAAAATTTTAATAAAATTTTCCTTAAGAATTCAATTATTTTCGAAATTTTAATAAAATTTGTCTTAAGAATTCAATTATTTTCAAAATTTTGATAAAATTTTTATTAAAAATTCAATTATTTTTAAAATTTTAATAAATGTTTTCTTAAGAATTCAATTATTTTCAAAATAATTTCAATCTTCGCAAGAATTCCATTATTTATCAAAATTTTAATTTTTAATAAATTCAATTATATTAAATACAATTGAAATTAAATTCCTTGAAAGAATTTAATTATTTTCAAAAATATTTAATAAAATTTTTTGAAGCAATTAAATTATTTTTAAAACTTTTAATAAAAATCTTCCCAAGAATTTAATTATTTTTATAAATTATATAATTTTCCTCATGAATTTAGCAATTTTCAATTTTTTCCATTACTTTTTAATTGAAATTTCTCAAAACAATTCTATTATTTTTAAATATAATTTGAACTAAATTCCTGAGAAGAATTTTAATTTTCTTCCAAACAAGTAAATTATTTTAAAAAATTTTAATAAAATTCTTCTAAGAAATTCAATTAAATAAATTATTAATTAATTATTAATTCAATTTTTTCAAATGCAATTTTAATAAAATTCGTCAAAGGAATTTAATTATTTTCAAAAATTTTAGTAAAATTTGTCTCAAGAATTAAATTATTTTTATAAGTTACAAAATTCTTTGGAGGAATTTAATTTATTTTTAATATTTTAGTTAATAAAAACTAGGATACAATTTTTTTAACAAAAAAATTAATTTTTGATTATTTTTTTCTTAGATTGAAGACGGAGACATATTTGCAACAATCAACCAAAAAGACGGAATGGTTATCTTCCACGACGATCCTGAAAAGTACAATTCACCTAGAATGTTAGCAAAATTAGAAAAGGAAATGGCAACATGTGTAGAATTATGTAGAAAAGTTCTTGCTATGGAAGAGGAAGTGATAGTGACACCTCAATATGTTCGAAAAGCATGCGGACAAAATGATCAGGATGATCAGGCTGCTTGTGCTCCACCTATTAATGTCACAAAAGCACCAAGTCAACATAAACATAACACTTACTCTATGTAATTGCATAGATTTGGTCCTATTTACAAAGTCAAGAAAATCGTGATGTCAAAAACATGCTTTAGCAAAAAAAAAAAAAAAGAAAGCCTGTTTTAAATGGCTTTTTATATTAAAATCGTAATTTAAAATTCAATATTTTATTAACCGTATAAATTTTCCAAGATTTTAAGAAATATTAAATAAATTTATTGCTTTTTAATCTACTGCATTTTTTTCTCGTTCATTAAATAACATTTAAAATTTTGCTAACATTCAGATATAAATATGTTTTGTAAATATTTTTCAATTTCTTTAATATTTACAGTTTAATAAAAAAAAATATTCACAAGTTCTAAAAAAAAAATTAACAGTACTGAACAAAGCCTTTAACGTTAGAATTGTAATACTTAGTTTTAAGAAGAATGTTTTATTTGTAATTTCTTACAATACAATTTCAAAATCGTAAACAATGGCTCAATTTATCAAGTAAAAAAAAGGAAAGAAAAAGGAAACAAAAATAAACAAGTTTGTTTTTGCTTTTATTTAAAGAAAATCTACAGTTTAAAACGATTTTTGTAATAATACTTAAATAAAAATTGTGAAAGCATAAGAGTTGATTTTAATTCTTTAAATTTATTTTTATATCATTGAGAACTGTTTTATACACTTCTTCCTGACTGTTCGATCCATCGTAAAATTGAATAGACGCCAATTCCTTATTATTTATTATCGCTGTCTTATGATTCACATATTCTGGCCAAACAACCTTATCGAAATAACCTGGTCCATCTGGTGGATCATAGACGCGTAATTCACGACGTCTAAAGCATTCTTCTTTCTCCAATGTGAGAAAGTACTTAAGACTACACAAGTCCGATATTGGCTTGTAATCAAATATCAAAAATCCTTCAATAATGAAAATATTTTTTTCCGTTTCAGACGCGCCAACAACACTTTTCAAAGGCTTTTCATCGAGAATTCGACGAATGTCAGAATACATTTTCTTCATATCCAAACTGGAAAGAATGTCAAAATTTATGTGATTCAATTCCTTAACCCAAACATGTCTTGGATCGTCAATTGGCAGAAAGTAAGTGTCCTGTTCAAATAGTATCGAATTTTTAAAATCTTGATGAAGTTTTCTGGCCAACGTTGTTTTTCCGCTACACGTGACACCCGATATTCCAATCACTAACCATTCCATTTTGTCTATTCGAGATGAGAGAAAGAAATAATACTGCGGCTAATCTAATAAAAAAGTAAAGAGCTGTGGGCAAACGTTTAAAAAGAATATTTAGTTCAAGGTTGCCTTGATAATAAATCAAATTACATAATTTCTTACGCCTCGTATACAAGATGGTAAACTCGATATTAAATAAATTCGGTATTTAATATCAGCGCGGGAATTTTAAGAATAAAAAAGAAATTTTTTTTTTCTATGAAAATAGAAATCTAATTTTTTTCACTCTCTCTTAATTTTATTCAAATCAAATCACTATTTATTTTTATTTTCTGTGATTCTTCGATTATTAAGATAAGGCCTTATGTGGTACGCAGTAAAAAGCATTAATCCACCAATTAAACAAAATCCGGTAATTGCCGGTATCATTATAGCCGTGTTGTTGGAAAAAAATAAATATCTAAGGCGATTGTCATCGATAAATGGGAGGCCAATTACCCAAATGGTGTAATATAGGAAAATTGCAGAAGTTACTATTAAAATAGCTTTTCCCTTTTCGTGGTCACTATCTAACATAATTTACTGTGAATTGGAGAAATTTCTTTTCAATTATTCCTCGTTCAGGTATTCAAGTTGAAAGTTTTTATGATCCTCTTCGGTGAAAACAGAAGTTTCAGGTTTTTCAATTTTTTCTTTGGAAGTAGATTGATTCTTCACAACACGTTCGAGGAGCTAAATAAATAGTTTTAATAATTAATAATAATTTCATAATAATTAAATATTATTTAATAATTAAATTTATTAATATTATTAACAAGAGTTGACACAATTTTGAATTAATTTAATTAGAAATTTTAAAGAAATTAGATTTTTGAAAAATTGTAATATTTCAAATTCTTTTGAAATTAGATAAATTCTTTAATATATATATATATATCTAATTAAAAATAATGGATTTATAGAAAAATTTTAGTTAGAAACACTAAAAAAAATTTGCATTTTGGAGAAGTTACAAATAATTGCAAAAATTCAATTATGTTCAAAAATTTTAAAAAATTCTCGTCAAAATTTCAATTATCTTTATAAAAAAAAAATAAAATTCTTCTCCGAAATTCAATTATTTTCAAAAAATTTAATAAATTTCTTGGTAAAATTTCAATTGGATCATCCTTTCAATTATAAGCAAAAAATTTTCTCAATTCAATGATTTTCAATATCTACTATTTTAATAAAATTTTTCAAAAGAATTCAATTATTTAAAAAAAATTCTTATAAAATTCTACGCCAACATTTAATTATTTTCATAAAATAATAAAAATTTCACAGGAATTCAATTATTTGCAAATTTTTTATAAATTTCTTCGCAATCATTCAATTATTTTCATAAATAATAAACTTTCACAGGAATTCAATTACATATTTGCAAATTTTTTATAAATTTCTTCGCAATCATTCAATTATTTTCATAAATAATAAAATTTTTACAAGACTCAATTGTTCTCGTAAATAGTAAAATTCTTTTTAGAAATTCAATTATTTTCATAAATAATAGAACTCATCGCAGAATTTCAATTATCTTTAATACAATTTTAATAGAATTCGTCGAAAAATGTAATTATTCTTAAAATTTTTTATTAAAATTCGTCAAAAGAATTGAAATATTTAAAAATTTGTTGATAAAATGCTTTATGAGAATTAAATTTTAAAAAAACATTCAATTATTCAATAAATTGTCTTTTTTGTATTTAAATGCATAATTGAATTCTAGTAGAATTTTCTAATAAAAATTAATTTAAAAATTAATTTCAGTTAAAATGTTAGATTATAATTGAATATTAAAAGCAATATTTAAGAAACGTACGGAACAAATATCTTCATAAACAAAAAAAATTCTTCTCCAAAATTCAATTATTTTCAAAAATTTAAATAAAATTCTTGTCAAAATTTCAATTATTTTCAAAAAATTTCCAAAAGAATTGAATTGGTTAATAGAAATTCTGATAAAATTCTACGCAAGCATTTAATTATTATCATAAAAATTTCACAGAAATTCAATTATTTACATATTTTTTAGAAATTTCTTCGCAATAATTCAATTATTTTCATAAATAATAACATTCTTTTTAGAAATTTAATTATTATCATAAATAATAAAACTCATCGCAGGATTTCAATTATTTTTAATACAATTTAATAATTCAATTATTCGCAAAAATTTGAATCTGAATTTTTCATACTTTTAACTAAAAATTTTGGAGAATTAATTTTTTTGAAAAAGTTTAACTGAATTTTTAAAAAAATTATTTCATGTTTCTATTTTCTAATATATAATTAATTAATTAATTGAATAAACGAAAAAGAAAAAATTTTGTCTGGAAATCAGGGAAAAACAAAATTAAATTTTTGTAGCAACCCTGTTAAATAAATAATATAATTATTTAATATTTTGTTTGTATTACAAGATTATTACAGTAGAATCTGTTTGAATGCAACTCAATTTTTGCAATCTTTTTACAATTTTCAATATTGTCTAATTGCCTTGTCAGTTTGTAAAAATATAATAAAATTCATTTATGCAATAATTTTGCAAACATTGTCTACTGTAATAAAATAAAAAAAAATTGAGTTGCATTTCGACAGGTTCTACTGTATTAAATTTTAGTTTATTTAAATCGATGACAATTTACCTTTTCTTCTGTATTGGAATCAAAGGAAGTTCTGCTAAAGTAAAGAAGTGTTTTAATATTCTCTGCAATGGGGTCCGACTTTACTTCTAATTGCTTTTTAGCCTGATAAACAGTGACTCTTTTTGGTTTTTTCAATATATCTTTACCTGCAAATAAAATTTTGGGTTTTTAATTTTTGACAGTTGTTGTCGTCTCATTTCTAAATTTGTAGTTTAATAATTCTTTTACTGTAAAATATATTCATCAATATAACAATTAAAAATATACATAGTGAATTACTATTGATTTTGGTTAGAATTTGTAACAAATTATTATAGATATGCAAATTAGTAAAATTAAAATCCTTAAAAACATACGTGACTTGCTCCGCTTTGAGGTTAGTCTATGATTGACTGGAATTAAATCCAATACTCCCTTGTCTGCTTTTCTTATTTTTCCTACAAGAGTCAATAAAATTATTTATTCATTATTTTCATTAATTAATAATCGAATAGTTGTTTATTTATTGATTATTGTACTTAAAGAGAAATATTGATATTAACCTTGAAGGAAACTTACCTTGTTTAACTACTTTTTCGGAATCTAGTATATCCAAACTCTTTTGAACGAGAGAATTAGACATTTCTAAAATAAATTAATTTCTTTTTTTTGTCATAAAAAACAAAATTAAAAAACATAAAACACATGGGAGATACTTTTATATAAAGACAGAAAACACGTTACAGCACGGCAAGACACTAATGGTTAGAGAAGAAATCTACTTTATCAATACTCTATGTGTTTAATTCTTTGACGTAAATAATAAAAGTATAAGCAATTTCGATTATTTAATTTATTATTATAGAGGTGAGAATTATTTTCTGTAAAATGTATTGTTTACTTTGTTTAATCTAATATATTAGGTTTAATTACGAAAGATATTAAAAATCTGTTTTATTTTCATTTAAAATTAAAAATCAAACGGAAGTGGGTGGTAGTACGTAACAATATTGCCAACAAAAAATAATAACCTCTGAATTGTTAAGAATATTCTTAAAAAGTGTATTGTTTATTAACATAAAAATAAAAGTGATAAATAAATTACTTTCAAATTTTGTGAAGGATAAATAATATACAGAAAGGATAGTTTTTTTTAAAAAACTGTTGTTATTTATAATTTTTATTTTCTTGTAGTTGGTTACAATGTCAGTCTTCTAACTTCAAACTGCTTCAAACTTAACTTTGTAGAATTCTCTGTGTTTCACTGGTTTCATCGTACGTCTACTTTATTGTAAATAAATAAAGCATTTAATTCGTGTGTTCAAAACTATATTTTATAAAAACATTACAAATTTTAATATTCGTAAATGTGAATAGTCGTGAATTAATAGCAGAAATAATTAAAAGTAGTGAATGATTTTTAAAAGAAAGTTGATGGTGCATCGTCGTCGCTGTAGACAACGCGTGTTTTTTTGCAAGTAAATTTTCGTTTTATTTTCCGAGTTTTCTATTTACAGTTGTTTTACACATAAAATAAATAAAGTGCAGAAGAATGATGAGTATTACATATACCAAAATATTATAGTGCAGTAGTTTTTTTGGATGATTTTTAAAAAATTCTGAGGTGAACATAACCTTTAATTCCCAGCACGTGAGTGTGAGTATAGTTGTGATGTTTTGTTTAAATATATTAGATAATATTACTAATACTAATTTAATAATAATAAATTTGCAATTAAATGATTATAAATAAATTATTTCTTTTACCAATTATGTAAGTATATAGTCGTATAATATAGTAGATCTAAAGTAAATGAGAAAAATGTTTTTAATTTAACAAAATTTAAGCATTTAAACTTAAATTTTCGTTTATTATTATATTATCAAAGCTGATTTTGCTTTCGACAATAATTGAACTTTACAAAATATGAAATTGAGTTAATTTAAAGTAATTAAATTTTATCATAAAATTATTATTCATAAATTATTTAATGAATAATTTTGATTACAAATTCCAAAAATAATTTATTTTTATAAGAGTTGGAATTACAGTTCTTTTTAAATAATTGAATTTCGAAAATTTCAAATTGAAATTAAGAATTTTAAATAATTTTAATTTAATATTAATTGAAAATTATATAGAAAATAAATAAATGAATTAAAATTATGAAATATGAAAATAATTTTGGGAATTTACAGCAGTAATTTTTATAAATAATTGAATATCAAATGACAGGGAAATGGTAGGAAAATAAATTTTTTGTCAGGGGAATTAAGAAAATTGAGGCTTTTTTCGACTTATTTAAAAAAATTGCGACTTTCTCGAAAAATAACTGTAAACAAATTAATCTTTCACATTTATCTAATAATAAAAATCATTTTGAATAATTGAAATTTTGTAAAATTTAATTGAAAATAAGTAATTTTTTTCAAATATTTTGTTACAATTTTAAAAAATCAACTTTTGGAAGAATTTTAATTCCAAATTTTGAAAATAATTGAATTGTCAAAAATTTTAATGAAAAATCTTTAAATGAACATTTAAAAATAAAAATTAATGAAAATTAACTTCTAATTTTTTAAAATTCAATATTTTCAGTACTTTCAATTACATATATTTCCGAAAATTCAAAAACATACAAAAAATAATAACATTTTAGTACTATTTTTAATATTTTGGAGAAAAAAATCATGTTCAAAATTTTTAATTAAAATTCATTAAAAAATTAATTAGTTTTTGTGAATTATATAAAAATTCTTTTAAGAAATTCAATTATTTTCGAAAAATTACATTAAAATATTTTTAAATATTAAAAACTAATTGTTAGAATTGTTTTATCATAACTTTTTTAGATTCAATTATCTTTAAACAAAGTAAATAAAAATTTATGAAAAATTTCTTTTTTAGGCTTATTAAAATTTCTGAGAATTAGATTATTTTTATTTATATTTTTCAAAAATTTAATTATTTTTAAAATATTTTACCAAATTTGAATTGTTTGGAAATTTTTCAATTGAATAGGATAATTGAAAAACTAATAATTTTCCAGAAAATATTTAAAAACATTTTTAAAAAATTAATTTTAAATTTTCTTTATTATAGTTTTATGAAAATATAGACGAAGTTGAAGTCCACAACGTTTATCAACGAAATAAATTTATTTATTGCATTCAAGTATTATTTTTAATTTAATATTGAATTATAAAATAATTATTATCAAAATATAAATATCAATCTTTTATTTCTAAATATTTTTGTATTAATATTGCTGCGTCATTTTAAATTAATTTACTAAGAGAACAATTTTTTTTCGTTGATCAACGTTGTGGACTTCAACTTTTGGTAAGTATAGGTACATTAATAACTTATAAGAAAAAAAACTAAGACAGTTACAATTATTATAAAAAATTGAATTTTTGGGTTTAAATAATTGAATTCTCGAAGAACTTTCGGAGAATTATTTAAAATAATTTATTTAGAGATGAAGTTTAGTTGAAAAGAAAATAATTGAATTCAGGAAGGGTTATATTTATAACAATTTTTAGGATTTTTTAAATTTTAATAAATTTTACTCATTTTCCTGTAAATAGAATTTTGTCAGGGAAAATAATTTTAATGTCAGTAAATTGTTAGGAAAATTTCAGGGAAATTGATAAACTGAAACTTGTGACCACCCTGAATGATTTCAAATTAAAATTTACAATTGGTAAATAGGGTAAACGTACCAATTGTCGAGGATGGTTCCTGTTGTCGAGTAAACAAACTTTGAATTTTATTTAAACATTGTAGCACATTGTAAATGGAAAAAAGTGATAAATATTAATTTTCTTATGCGTTATAAATGTGAAAAAAATATATTAATATTATATCCACAAACAAATGAGACATTTTAGACAATATTTTTTGGTTATTACCATGGTAACATCGACAAATGGAACACCCTCGGCAATTGGTACACTTACCCTATTTTTAATTAAAAATTCTAAAGAAGTTAGTCCTTGAAAAATGTATACTTGAATTTTTTTTAAATTAGTTCAATTTTTGAATAAATATGTAATAAACAAATTTTTTAAATCATAATTTTTTTTTAAATCACTTAGAATTAATACTCTGTATTTCATTCATGATATTTTGGTACCATTTGATTTTATCATTATCATCGCTTACGTACCGAAGTTTTAAAATCAAACTATTTCCTAATCCTTTAATAAAAGTATCTGTATATTCTATAATTTCAAATTCACTTCCAGGTAAAAGAATTATTTCTTCTATCTCAGTTAAAAAATGTTTCAATATTTTTGCTCTTACGTAGTGATTAGAAAAATTAATTTCGTATAAAATGGTTTTAAATCCAGTTGCTGGTAATGGGACCAATTTCATGGCAATTTCTTTACTTACGAATGCAGTAGTAAATTTCTTGAAAATAATAGATTTACTAAATTTTATTGTTCTTTTAATAATTTCTAATGGTTTGGATTCAATTCTATATAAAATTTGATTAAATTCGTTGCTTGGATCGTCTGATTGTCTAATTGCTAATTTATATAAGGCCTTTTTCATCATTCTCGCTTCAATTGTATCTTCTGTTATTCTTGTATATCCTGTTGTCGCAAAGTTTCGTATAGCATAGTAATCTTCAAATTTTGCAACATAACGTGCTTGTTGATCATTAAAACTTTTAATTATACTTTGTACGTTAATTCCATTTTCAATGGGTTGTCTTTCTTTAAATGTGTAAATTATATCAAGTTTTAATTCACCATCAAAGTTTGATAAATTACTATCGTCAAGATGAAAATCGTTTCTTAATTTAGAGAGAAAAGGATAGTTTGTGATGATATATTTTTTACTCCATTCGGGAATTTTTAAATCTGTAGTATTTGTCCAATCCATTATAAATTGTTTAGCAATTCCCTTACTTGTTGGAAATAGATATTTTTCCAATATTTTTAATACTATGTCGCTTGTTAGATTCGCATTTCTTGATAAGGCTAATTTTAAACAACTATTTAGATCAATGTCCCTCTTACGGGAACGAGAAAATCGGCGACATCCATGTAGAGGTGCTGAATGTTGTAGGTATGATTGAATTTCACAGTTTTTATAGTTGAAAGCATGTACAGATAATCCAGAAAATAAAATTTTTGTGCTTATGGGTTTAAGATGATTATTGGTTTCGTACAGTAGAGAGGACAAATTATCATCTTTCCAATTTTCGGCATTAACGTATAGCTTTTCACTGACTGAATTATTGAATAGCGTTACGAATATTTGTTTTTTATCTTGATAATTAGTTCGTAATTGTGCAGTTTTATTGAAAGAGAAATGCTTATATCTGTAACCAAAACCAGTATCGCCATGGATATTTTCAGTATTTACGATCAAATTTTGACTTTGTTCTCCTACGTAGCTAATTGATTTAGAATCTCTAGTTTTCAACAGTAACATATTGTTGATAATATTTTTAACATACAAAAAGGAATCGTCAAGATTTTTTTTCAGAGTATTAAGGACTGTTAGTATCAATATTATGGCTTTCTCTTTTATGAATGTTAGTTCAAAACCAGGTTCTCCAAAGTGTAATACAAATTTATTTATAAGATCAATATCTGTTGGTTCTTTGATTGGTGAATATGTTTGATTAAGTATTGAAAAGATTTGTACACTTTTAAATGTTGTGTCTAGTGATTTTAAAAATTTTCGTGTATCTCCATCTGTTAATATTGCAGTCATATCCTCAGTCAATTTTTGTGAAAAATTAATTTCATCCATTAGGCAAATTTTTTCTTTAAGACTTTTTTCGTTTGTTGATACCAAACATGTATATAATGGTACCATAGTTAATCCAAATTCCTTCCACCATTCACCCAATGTTGATCTGCCACTTGAAAATATAAGATATGATTTTAGTCTTTGTTGTTTATAGGTTATAAAATTTTCCCAAAATGATTCCATTGTTTGTTCGGATGATTTTAAATTTATTCTATGAAAACGATGTTGCAGTAACATTTGAACATTGAGACCAGTTTTCTTTTGAAAACCTTCAGGATCATCTGACTCTTTAATTAATTTTGCAGCGTAATCTTCTCGCATTAATGCATAAAAATCGGCAGTTGAATTTTCAGGGTAATAAAAGACAAATAAATCGTATGGTATTCGTTTACTGCTATCAAAAATACCGCGTACTATCTTGTCATCTGGTGCCAGTAATTGTATAGTTACTTCATCGTATTTTAAATTTCTGAGAAAGGGTACTCCAAAAGAATGTTGCATTGCTTTTATATCATGTTTTTTATACGCTTCACTGACATTCCCTACATTATACATGAACAATTCTGTTAGATTGGGTAATAAATGTCCTCCATCACATTTAGTCATTTCGGGAAAATATAAATACTGCTGTATTTTTTTTAACTGCTCTAAACTATCATTAGGGAGATTGCATTGTTTTTTTAAAATGGACTTAGCTATTGTAACACGATTCTTAAAGTTTGATAACGAACTGTGTATTTGATATTTAGTATCATATTTTAATCTTTTCTCTATAGTGTTCAATATTTCATCTAGATAAGTCTGAAAATGTTCGTAAATTGATTTCCAGTATAATGGATCAAATACCACAGTTCTTATTTCTTCATCTCCAAGAAATACTGTAGTAACGTAATAAAAGAGAGCTGGCAGAGCAAAGGCTTTATAACTGATGAAACGTATGTTTTCGTTATTAAGAGAATTTTTTAAAATATGTCCTATTGTTACATATTCATCAAATGAAATATTTTGATTCGAAACAGTAGTTTTGTTATTCTTTAAATTTTTATAGTAGATAGTGTTTGGTGTGCCAGTTCGGAGAAAAATTAAACCAGCCTGTGCATACATATAATCAAGAGATAATATATCAACATTATTTTTAGTATTTGGAAAAAGTGGCAATATTAAGTCTGTAAATATTCTTTTTGCTGCTTCAACAGTGAGAATCGATTTTTCGCCATATTCATTTTGAAATTTTGCAGTTCTTAGAGTATTCAATATTTCGCTCTGCAAATCATTGACATTTTTACTTGAAGCTCTACTAACAACATCTGCTAAAAATCCATAAATATTTCCATATTTGTTAAATACAAGAGAACTGATAATGTACTCAAACATTGAGTTAACAAAAGTTTCATCTAAATTTTCATCTTCTTTTTCTCCGTATAAGTCACTGCCTTGTAATAATTTCCTAATGAGTTTTACTTTCATTTTTTGATTATCATGATTTTCTTCTAAAAATTTATAAAGGGCGTTAACAACTGGGATTTGTTTATATTGATCATCTGCTGTTAGATAATTTTCAATAAATAAATAATCACTGAGTGCGTTCAGGTAACTGAAAACTGATATCAATTGTACTGCATTCAGTTGATTTGTAGCTAGCATGTTATCCATTTTTGAAATTGTTGTTTTATTCTTTTGTCTTCTTATTGTGGGTATTTTTAGACATTAGAATGTATAAAATAGTCGAGTATAGTCTAGTAAATTGGAATATTTTTGTGAACCTGTGGAAAAATAAATTCGTTTTTATTATGCATTTGGTAATTAATTGCAAAATATTTAAATAATTTTTAAGATTTATTACAAATTTCTTTTTCTTGGTGAATTTTTATTAGGTTTCTGAAGTCGGCGTCGACGTTCAGTTTTTTGGTTTCACATAAAGAAAAATTTTTTTTGACGCTTATTTAGTGTCGACACTAATTTCAGAGAACTTTTTTATTTGAGAAAAACTGTATATATAAGTCTCGAATTTAAATATTAGACCAAAATTATAGAAATTTTTTTTTTTCCTGCTATTATTTTGCTTTCTTTTTGCTTTAAATTTAAATTTCACGCCAATGTATTTCATCAGTTATCGAAAGATGGCAAAGAAACTATTTTCTGATGATCGAGATGAAGTTGAAGGTATATTAATTAGTTAAAATTTTATTTGTATCATAAGTTCTAAACGTTTAATGAACGAAATCTTTTATTATTTTAATCTGTTTTTTATTTTTAATTTCTTTTTAATTTAATTTCAAAAGTGTTAATGAAGTATTTGGAGATTTTATAATTTATTCTTCGATGCTACTCAAAATTAGAAAAAGAAATAACGCAGAATGAAATTTATTTATTTCTTCTTAAAATTAAATTTTTATCACAATAATTTTGCGTCACTATATAAAAAATTAATTAAAATGCTTCTAAATGTTCAATTTAGGTTTTTAATTTTTATTACAATCAGTAATTTTTGAAAATATTTGTAATAAAAAATGTTTCGTTCATCTGAACGTTTAAAACTTGCGTGGATCGAATGTACAGAACTTTAGGAATATTTTTATTATGTTTAGTTTCAAATAAGAATTAAATTATTATCTTTATCATAATTATAGTAGTAATATAGTAAATAAATAATAATAAGAGTTAAATTAAATTAATAGGTATCTAATAAAAATAATAATTATTAGTTAATGTTACGTATTTTTTGAGCGGCCCCTCAATAAATATAGTGAAAATTTTCAAAAAAAAATTTCTGTCGATTTTGATTTTACTATGAATTTTGTAAAAGTTAATTCATTTGTTAAATTAAAAAAATTAATTAATTAATTAGTAATTTACAAATTAAATAAATAAATTTTACCTGACTTTTGATACGTGTCTTTAATTAGTAGAACTACTTTTATGAAATAATATTTTATTACTTTATCCAGAATTGTTGTCTATATATGAAGTGAGACCCATGACAATTGTGTAAATTTCTTCTATTGACATGAATAGTTTTTTTTGTTCATTCTATTGATACAATTTGTTTCATTGCAATAGTTACGAAATTTGTGTTCTTTATTATTGAGTAATTTATAAAAAAGAAAAAAATGATGAATATATTAAGAAATTTTGTCAAGGTCTTTACAATTATATAGTGCCTGGAATTTTTTTAATAATAATAATAATTTAATATCATTTTTATTTAATTGATATAATAAATATTTAGTTACTCTGAGATCTGCACATTTTGTAATAAGAAAATATTTTATTTTTCAGGACCTCGTTCAGGACTTCAATATTCAGAAACAGCAGCATTTCAAAATGGTGCAGCGATTTAAAAGAGTGAGTAACAAATATATTTTATTTTAGTATAAAAATTATAAAGAGTGAAAATTAAATTTTAAATTCTGAAAAAAAGGAATTATAAATATAATATTCTATTTATATGGAATGTACGATTTGCTCGTTTAGTGCGTGTTCATGAAGATCGTCATGCTTTTCATACATATATTTTCCCTTTAAGGGATATTAATAACTTTTTACTTTTAAAATAAATTAGTCGCGCACATACCAAATTTCGTTGCGTTGCATTCCCTTCGATGATAGGTTACCTTAACCGAAGAAGGTAATTGGTCCTGTTGGGAGATACGTCACTTGCCGATTTGCAATATCACGCGCGGCCCACAGTAACGTTCTCGGCTAAAGTTAACCTTTGATCCCTTTGCATCATGAATACCACTGACTATATGAATCGAGGATGTCATCCTGCGTTACTCTCAGCGTTTTAGTTAAATAATATATATAATATACAGCACACCTTAAATTAAGGTTTCAAATTTTCATTTAATCACATGTTATACAAGATTTTCTAATTTCGAGTTCATTATTTCGTATTTTTTATTTTTATCAAAAAATTACATAATATCAATATAAAATTATAAATGTTTAATTTAAAGAATTTTTTCTCTTCTTCATGAGAGGTTGCTGTCCCTTTTTTATTTTTGCATCTTTTTTTCGATTTTTTCACCCATTTTGTTAATTTTTACCTATTTTTTATTTATTGTTTTGAAAAGATCTGTAAAAGCCTGGAATTTTACATTTATAATTTTGTAGCAACTCTGTATTTTTCAATAAGTCGATAATAATAAATTATAAATAAAGAATAATTCAATTATCAATAATAACATTCAATAATAATAATTTAGTAAATTGAAATATATTATTGATGTACTCAAAATCAAAAATATACCGAAATAATGCGAAGGATTTACTGAAATTTGTTGTTAAAATCTTAATAAGCTCTTTGAATAAAACATTGCATTGGGATAACATATGATCGGATTCATAGACTACCTATAGGATATTAGTTACAAATTTTAATTTCCAATTGAGCATTCATAGTTGTAGTTTTATTAGTGTAGTCATTTGAAAGTCGAATAATATGCATTTGCTTAATATTCATCAGGAAATATCGATTAAATCCTCATTAAACTTCTAATGAAGTAATGAATCTGCATAATTATGAAAATCTATGCCTATAACAATAATTAATTACTAATATTATATATATTTATTCGCAATTAATTACACTATATGTCCAACGGTGATTTTCTCTCTCTGGGTTAATTATAAGATCACTTTCGAATATCATCGTGAAACAAGTAATTAACAATGACAGTTGTCAGATTTAAAAACATTTTGGGTTATTTTCAAATTAGGTTATGAATATTTAACTTTTTTGTTATATTCAATCTCGATATATGAAGAAATGTAATTTTGAGATAATTTCAAGTTGACGCTTATATAATGCGGTAAAAAATATTTTTTAAGATTTTTGGTGACAAAAGTCTGAATTAGTTAATAATTTAACTAATATTGTCACTAAAATCTTGGCAATATTATTGCAATAAAATTTTAATTTGAAGAAGAAACAAATAAATTTCGTTCATTTGATGGTTCATAACTTTAGGTACAAGAGGAGTGGAAATTCTATAGGAGTGAAAATTTTGAAAATATTTTTGTCATTGTTGTTTGCAATAAATGACTATAGTGTTTTTTTCTGTTTCTGTGCAAAGTAGCCAGTCATTGCTTATAAGATAACATATATAGTAGTAAGAAGAATATTTTAAGAGTTAAAGAACTTCCATCTGATTTGTGTAATTTATTGTTCCTCTCATTCAATTGGCATGCTGCTTGATGTCCACTAATGACTTCGTGACTCTTCAAGTTCCTCATTGAAGAGATTTCCTCTCCAACTTTGATTCCTCGTAAATTCTATTAAAGGAACATGAAATCGTCCTTCTTGTACATTGAATTAGAAGTGTCTTGATTCATTATGCATGATTTAAATTTCCGTAAAAGGAAATATAATTAATGATGTACGTGTATTTTTGGAATCACAATCAGAGATTACGAAAATGATTATATATGTCGAAGTTTTAATTCGGTGTATGTACTTTTTTTTGGGTATATTCTGCGAATACACACGATTTCTGATAAAATGGTATGTAATTGCAAATTTATAAGTTTAATTTAAATAAGAAAATTTTTTTTTACTTTCTAAATTAGGTCCCTGCAATTTAGCGTCGACGTTAAGGGTCAACAACTATTTTCTTTAGGCATAATTAACAAAATTAAACAATTTTCGAAACAAAAAAACTAAACAGCACTTTTAGTGTTAAGTAATGATATTTAAATTTTGAAGAAATTCAATTATTTTCAAAAGTAATAAAATTCTTCGCAAAAATTCAATTATGTTCAAAAATTTTTTAAAATTATCGTCAAAATTTCAATTTTCTTTATTAATATAATAAAATTCTTCCCTGAAATTCAATTATTTTCAAAAATTTTAATACAATTCTTGGGATAATTCAATTATTTTCAAACATTTTCCTCAATTCAATGATTTTCAATTTCTACTATTTTAATAAAATTTTTCAAAAGAATTCAATTATTTAAAAAAAATTCTAATAAAATTCTACACAAACATTTAATTATTTTTGTAAAATAATAAAAATTTCATAGGAATTCAATTATTTGTCAATTTTTTATAAATTTCTTTGCAATTATTCAATTATTTTCATAAATAATAAAATTCATCGCAGGATTTAAATTATTTTTAATATCATTTTACAGGAATTGCTCAAAAAATGTAATTATTCTTAAAAATTGAATTTCAATTCTTCGAAAGAACCAATTATTGAAAAAAATGTTTCTTTAAAATTCTTTGGAGAAATTCAATTATTCACAAAAATATTAGAATTTTTGACAGGAATTCAATTATTTTCAAATATTTTAATAAAATTGTTCGAAAGAAATCAATTATTTTAAATACAATTTTAATTAAATTTTTTTGAAATAATTTAATTATTCTTTTAGATTTTAAAAAAATTCTTTCCAAGAATTCAATTATTTACATAAATAATTCTTCGAAAGAATTCAATTATGTCGATAAATAACAAAATTATTCTCGAAAATTCAATTATTTTGAGGCATTTTAATAAAATTCTTTGCAAAATTTAATTATTTTTATAAATAACAATATTCATCACAAGAATTCAATTATTTTCAAAAATTGTAATTAAATCGTTCGCAAGAATTCAATTATTTTCATAACTAATAAAATGCTTTTTAGGAATTCAAATATTTAAAAAAAAAATTAATAGAATTCCACACAGACATTCAATTATTGTCAAAAATTTTAATAGAATTCCTTGCAAAATGTAATTATTCTTAAAAAATTTTATTAAAATTTGTCAAAAGAATTGAATTGTTTAAAAAGTTGTTAATAAAATTCTTTATGAGAATTAAATTTTAAGAAATATTCAATTATTCAATAAATTATTTATTTTTGTAATCAAGTAATTGAATTCTAGTAGAATTTTTGAATAAAAATTTATTTGAAAATGCATTTTAGTTAAAAACACTAAAAAAATTGAATTTTGAAAAAAAGTTACAAATGGTTGCAAAAATTAAATTTTTGGAAGAATAATAAAATTCTTCTGAAAAATCCAATTATGTACGAAATTCTCTAAAAAATTTCACTTATTTTCAAACGTAATAAAATTTTTCTTCAAAATTCAATTATTTAAAAAAAATTTTAATAAATTTCCTTTCAGAAATTCAATTATTTACAAATTTTTTCGCCATAATTCAATTATTTTCATGAATTCTTTTTAGAAAATTTTTTGGAAATGCAATTATTATCATAAATAATAAAACACATCGCAGAATTTCAATAATTTTTAATACAATTTAATAATTAAATTATTTGCAATAATTCAATTATTTGCAAAAATTCAATTATTTTCATAAATAGTAAAATTCTTTGTAGAAATTCAATTATTTTCATAAATAATAAAACTCATCGTAGAATTTCAATTATTTTTAATCCTTGAAAATTTGAATCTTTTAAATTTTTAGCTAAAAATTCTGTGGAATTAATTTTTTTTAAATAAAGTTAAAATGCGTAATTTTTCAAAATTATTTGAAGTTTTTATTTTCCAATATAATTATATTTAATTGAAGAATTTCCGAATAATTGAAATTTCGTAAAATTGAATTATAAAGTATGTAATAAATTTGAAAATTGCCAAAGAACTTTTTCGAAAATTATTAAAAAATAATCGATTTAAAGAAGCATTTTAATTAAAAATTCTTGAAAATAATAATTGAATTAAAATGATGGAAATAATTTTGAAGAAGTAAAATATTTTTATAATATAAAATGATAATGATTTTATCACTGGGCCATCTTTAATTATTATAAAACATGAAGCAATCGATCACTCCGAGTCGAAGACTCGGATTTATCAATATGTTCATGTTTTATAGTTATGAAACATTTTAATTTGAAGTTTTAAGAAAAATGTTCTCTTATTTGACTCGGAGTGATTATATTTTTTGTCAGTAATTGGTCCTTAATTTTTCATTTTTGGTCCGTATTTTTAAATACTTTCACTGGTTCAAGCCCTGTCCTTATTACATTCAAAATATTAAAAAAAATTTTTTTTGATTTAATAAAATTGAAAAAATTTCCACTAATAAAAGTAAAACGATCATTAAACATAATCTAGAAGTTTTTTAGGAGATAAATTCCATTTGCCCACCACAGAGCGTCACATATATATATATATATACAATGAGTTGCGGTTTTGGTTGAAATAAATGTTTCATGAACGTGTTTCCTATGCACAAACATGCGTATAAAGTTTATTTTGCGTACGGAAAGTGTTGTATTTTAAAAGGGAGAATAAAGACGGAAGTGATTTGTAATAATTATTTTTTTGTGAACGTTAATTGATGCTCTTCGCGGCGCTTCGAGTAAATTGCTTTGCCAGTGTTAAATGAACCGAGTCACGCCAAAACAAACGTTTGTGTTTCGATTGAACGAACGCGTTTCGTTTGAACGAAATCCCGAGTGTGTTCCTTCGTAATTGAGAGCTCGCCAAGCTTTTTACACCCACACCCCCCATATACCTTCTGTACTCGGAATCTCGCATTATATATGTTGTATGGAAATTCGTTATTTAATTACACTGCGCGAAGTTTCATATATGATGCGGTATATAAAGTTAACAACAATTAAATTCTTTTTTTTTATATATTTTTTTTTTTGCAGTATATTTATCAATGAAAAAGATTCAAAATTTAAAAATATTACTTTTAATTATATAAAGAATTTTTTATTTTTTGTTTGACAATTTTATTTTTTTAAATTGTTGTTTATTATTTGTATGACAATGAATGTATGGGTTGATAAAGTTATCATTAAGTTTATAATCAAATGGTTGGAAAAAAAAATTTATATTTTTCGTATGAATAAAAATAAAATTCTTTGTTTACACAGTTTTTCTAAGGTTATCAAATTGAGAAAAAAAAACGAATCAAAACGTTGCTTCGTAACATTTTTGATACGTTTTTTGTCTCAAATTGATAACCTTAGAAAAACTGTGTTTTAAATCGTAGAGATTAAGAATATAAATTATTTATTATAGTTATAAAATTATAAATTTGTTTATTATAAAAATTTTTTGACTTTCAAAATCAAAGTCAAAGTTAAAGTTAAAAAATCAAAAGTGAAAATGAAAAGCTATTAAAGTAAAAGTGAAAAAAATCTTTTAAAGTGAAAAAAAATAAAAAATAGAAATATAAAATTTAGAGTGAGAGTAGAAATAAAAATTCGGCAAAATAAAAGTGAAAATAAAAGCTATCAAAGTGTCAATCAGTTAAATTTTTTTTCGGAAAAAAAAAGAAAAGTAGAAGCTAATTTTCAATCGATGGATTAGTGTATAGAATAAAATGGGACTTGCTTTTGATATTATCTATAAAAGAACTGGACAAAGAAGAATAATAAAAAGAAGAGGATGTCGTCGAAGAAATAGTGGTGTCGTAGAAGAAACATAAGGAAAAAAGATATAGGGGAACATTCCTGACTGACTGTCTCGTTTACCATAATACAAGGCCTCTCAGACAGAATGAAAGTTGTTGCAGCGACTGAAACAGAAGCGATGGATCAGGACCGCGAAAATAGATTAAGAGAACCTTTAGCGAGACAAGTGAATCGAAATCGGGCTTTAGAATGCAAAGTACATCGTAATCGCTATATATATATATATATATATATATATATATATTTCTTCTTTTTACACATTTCTTCACATATTTCTTCTTTTCAATATTTTATATTTCTTCTTTTCGCTATTCAGGGCTCGAACTGAGTCCGTACATTCCGTGAAGGTCCGTAAACTTGCTTGAAGTCCGTAAAAATCACTTTTTTTGAAAAAAGGTCCGTAAAGTCAGTAATTTGATTGGAAAAGGACGAAAAGTTGATAAATTGTACGATATAATTTTGAGAATTTTTGAGAAGTTACAAATTATTGCAGAAATCCAATTATTTTCAAAAGTAATAAAATTCTTCGCAAAAATTCAATCATTTTAAAAAATTTTTTAAATTCTCGTCAAAATTTCAATTATTTTTAAAAATAATAAAATTCTTCTCCGATATTCAATTATTTTCAAAAATTTTAATACAATTCTTCGGAAAATTCAATTATTATAAAAAATTTTCCAAAAGAATTGAATTATTTAAAAAAAAAATGTTGATAAAATTCTGCACAAACTCATTGCAAAATTTCAATTATTTTTAATACAATTTTAATCAAATTCCTCGAAAAATGTACTTTTCCTTAAAAATTTTATTAAAATTCGTCGAAACAATTCAAATATTTAAAAATTTGTTGATAAAATTCTTAATGAGAATTCAATTTTGAGAAACATTCAATTCTTGAATAAAGTATTTATTTTTTTTATTTAAATAATTATTTTCAAACGTAATAAAATTTTTCTTCAAAATTCAATTATTTTCAAAAATTTTAATAAATTTCCGGGCAGAAATTCTAATAATTTTCAAAAGTAATAAAATTCTTAAGCAAAAATTCAATTAAGTTTAAAAATTTTTAAAAATTATTGTCAAAATTTCAATTATTTTTATTAATAATAAAATTCTTTCCCGAAATTCAATTATTTTCAAAAATTTAAATACAATTCTTAAGAAAATGCAATTATTTTCAAAAATTTTCCTCAATTCAATAATGATTTTCAATATCTATTTTAATAAAATTTTTTAAAAGAATTCAATTATTTAACTAAAATTATAAACATTTAATTATTTCCATAAAATAATAAAAATTTTACAGCAATTCAATTATTTGCAAATTTTTTATAAATTTCTTCGCAATTATTCAATTATTTCCATAAAATAATAAAAATTTTACAGGAATTCAATTATTTGCAAATTTTTTATAAATTTCTTCGCAATTATTCAATTATTTTCATAAATAATAAAACTCATCGCGGAATTTCAATTTTTTTTAATACAGTTTTTTTTTGTATTTAAATACATAATTGAATTCTAGTAGAATTTTCTAATAACAATTAATTTAAAAATGAATTTTAGTTAAAATGTTAAATTATAATTGAATATTTAAAGCATTATTTAAGAAATATACGGGACAAATATCTTTAAAAATAAAAAAAAATTATTCTCCAAAATTCAATTATTTTTAAAAATTTAAATTAAATTCTTGGCAAAATTTCAATTATTTTCAAAATTTTCCAAAAGAATTCAATTGATTAATAGAAATTTTGATAAAATTCTACGCAAGCATTTAATCATTTTCATAAAAATTTCACAGAAATTCAATTATTTCCAATTTTTTCTAGAAATTTCTTCGCAATAATTCAATTATTTTCATAAATAATAACATTCTTTTTAGGAATTCAATTATTTTCATAAATAATAACATTCTTTTTAGGAATTCAATTATTATCATAAATAATAAAACTCATCGCAGAATTTCAATTATTTTTAATTAAATTTAATATTTCAATTATTCGCAAAAATTCAATTATTCTCGTAAATAGAAAAATTCGTTTTAGAAATTCAATTATTTTTTTAAAAAATAAAACTCATCGCAGAATTTTAATTATTTTCAATACAATTTTAATTGAATTCCACTAAAAATGTAATTATTCTTCAAAAATGTTATAAAAATTCGTCAAAAGAATTGAATTATTTAAAAATTTGTTGATAAAATTCTTTATGAGAATTAAATTCTAAGAAACATTCAATTATTCAATAAATTGTTTTTTTTTATTTAAATACATAATTGAATTTTAGTAGAATTTTCTAATTAAAATTAATTTAAAAATGATTTTCAGTTAAAATGTTAGATTATAATTGAATATTATAAGCAATTTAGCATGATTTTTTTTTAGAAATAATTGAATTTTGAAAAGATTTTAAATTAAAATCCTTGAAAATCTGAATCTTTCAAATTTTTAACTAACAATTCTGTGGAATTAATTTTTTTACATAAGTTCAATTGCGAATTTTTTAAAAATTATTTGAAGTTTTTATTTTCTGATATAATTATATTTAATTGAAGAATTTACGAATAATTGAACTTTTGTAAAATTGAATTATAAAGAAATGAATTTGAAAATTATCAAAGAACTTTTTCAAAAATTATTAAAAATAATGGATTTGAAAATTGTCGTAGAACTTTTTCGAAAATTATTAAAAATAATCGATTTAAGGAAGAATTTTAGTTAAAAATTCTTGAAAATATTAATTGAATTAAAATGATGGAAATAATTTTAAAAAAGTGCAATATTCTTATAATATAAAATAATAATTTTATCAAATTGACATCTTTAATTATTACAAAACATAAAGAAACCGATGACTCCGAGTCGAAGACTCGGAGTTATCGATATGTTCATGTTTTATAGTTATGAAAAATTTTAATTTGTAGTTTTAAGTAAAATGTTTTCTTATTTGACTCGGATTGATTATATTTTTGTCAGTACGGTCCTTAAATTGTCCGTAATTTTTCGTTTTTGGTCCGTAAAGTCCGTATTTATAAATACGTTCACTGGTTCGAGCCCTGGCTATTTAATATTTCTTCTTTTTGATATTTCACATTTCTTCTTTTCGATATTTCATATTTTCTTTTCTTAATGTTTCATATTTCTCTCTCTCTCTCTTTTTTTATTTGACAAAACGAAGTTATATTTTCATATTTCTTTAGTCTTGTTAAAGAATTTTTTATTGTCCAACTTTGGAGTTTCATAATGAGCTTCATTACTTTTGTAAAATCAAGCTCTTAATCTCGAACCCAGATGGCGATCTACTAAGGTTACAAAGAATTTGTCAGTGTTACTTTTTTTGTGTGCGGTCACTGTCTTCCGGCTTCTTTCTCATTGCAAGCTCTCTTCTCTCCATATCTCTTCATCTCATCTCGTCGTTTTTTTTTCTCTTTCTCTCTTTCTCTTTCGTTCCTCCTACTCCTGCTTGCCTCCTACTCGACCTTCCTTTGGGCCTCTTGCCCCTGATCACTTCAAGTCTTCCTCTGACTGCGTTTTAACCTGGTCGGACAATCCACGCTCCACTTCTTCGGCAGTCTCCCAGATACCTTTTGTTGAATTAGATCATTGGTACCCTTCGACCTTAATTCCTCTTTTTCCTTATCAATCGCCTATTCCTTAGTGCTAATATTCCCGTTTATTTTTCTTTTTCTCCTTTTCGTCGTTTTTCCTTTTTTTCTATTTTCTCATTCTCTTCCTACCCCCACCTTCGGAATCCTCGTGGTCCTTTCGCCAAGTTCCACCGGAAGGAACTCTCGGAAGTACAACTTCAAGTTTTTCTCTCTCAATATTTTTTCACCTTTGGACAATTTTTGTTTATTCTCACCCTTTGAGAAAATTTAATTGTTTTTCTCTTTTCGGAAAAAATTTTTGAAATAAATTTTCAAAATTCAAGTGTTTCAAGACGGCAGTGTTTTATTAATAGAAAGTGAGTTTTTTTTTTAGAATAAGAAAGTGCTTTTTTGATGAGATTAAATTGAGTGGGGAGGAGGGGGATAATATTTGACTAGGATTTTGTTTTCCTTGGGAATTGTGATATGAAAGTGAGCATTTATTTCTGAAGGTGTCAACAACTGTGTGCAATTGTGTGTCGAATTCACTGACATTGTCGTCGATAGTGTAAGAGTGGAAAATTGAATTTAGTTGAGCGCCTTGGCACGTGCTTCTGACAGTAAAACGTCTACGGGATAGAGTACTATACGCAAGAGAAGGGAATATTTCATGAATGGAGAAATTTTTTTTCAACCCATAGTGCTTGTCGAATATTGAGAGGGAGCTTGTTAAAAAATGATGGTGAATTATTGCGCAATTGTGCCTTGTGTTTCGTGTGGAATTTATCGCTGAAGGATTTTCAAATTTTTGGTAATATTCTTCTTTCTGGAAATTTCATAAATTTTTTTTTTTTTGTAAGTGAATCTTTAGTATTTTTTTTTAAATTTACATCTTTAGTATATGAAGTTCCACTCTTATGAATAAGATTAAATTTTTCTTTTGGTAAATTTAAATTAAAAAAAAATTTTTTTAATCTAAATTTAAATTTTTTAATTTAAAAAATTTGGGCTTGGAACGTTCAAATAGACGAATTTTTTGTTGACAAAAATATTTTTAAAAATTATGGGTTGTATTACATAATCAAAAACGTGAATTGTACATTTTTGAACTTTTCAAATTAATATTTTACAAAAACTTTAAATATTCAAAATAAAAGAATATTGTTTCTTTTATTAAAATATTTTTAAAAATTTGCTATATTGAATTGAAAAGGAACGTTAATTCGTAATTTAATTCTTTCCGAATTAATTTTTTTTAATATGCAAAATAATATTTTTTTAACAAAATACGAATGAAAAAAAAATATTTTCATTTATTTGAATGTTCAAAACTTAAGCGACAGAAATTATTAATTTATAAAACTTATTAATATTAAAGAGTTTTCTATTATTTATTATAGTAATTATAAATAAAACTTATAAATTATAAAAAAAATCGTCAATAAATTATTAATTTTGGAAAATTCAAATTTAAAATTAATAGAATATAAATAAAATTAACTTGAAGCAATATTAATGTAATAAGATTAAAAACTTTAAGATGAAGTATGTAAATTTCGTTTTTTTAATGTTCAGAACTTTAGGCTAATCGAAATGGATTTTTTTATTGACAAAAAATGAATTTGAAAATACAAATTTTTATCAAATTCACATTTAAATTTAATAAAATTAAAATTGAAGATGAAATTTTTTAGTTATAAATAAATTAATTTTTTATAAATTTAAACCGTTTTTCAACATGAGATCTCTGAAATTTATTTATTTGGAATTAAAAAATGCAATTTTCAATTGAAATTTTATTAAATATAAATTTGATATTTTTCAATTTAAAAATCTATTAATTTCTAATTTTCATTGAATTCATTTTTCGTTAATAAAAATATCCACTTTCATAACTTTTAAATTTAAATCTCATCAAATTTATAATTATAATAAATAAAAAACAGTTCTTTTATTATTTACAAGTTTTAAAAATTATAATAATTGATAAAGTTCCAAAATGTTTCATTTCTGCTGTTTTTTAATCCAGTCAGAAATTTTTGAAAATATTTATATTGAAAAAGTATTTCGTTCATTTCAAATATACAGACAGTTTAAAATTAATTTTTAATATTAAAATAACAAAACCAACCAACCAATATTAAAATAAACATTTAATAAATTAAATTCATGAAAAATTTTAATTTTGGTTTAAATTAATCTAATATTTAAAAACGTTTAAAAATACTTAATACGATTTTATTATTTCATTAAATTGAAAAAATTATTATTATGGTTATTAATGTTAATAATTAAATTTTCCAAATTTTTTTCAGCATTCAATATTGAAATTGTTTATTAATATTCATAGGAGTTGAAAGCTTTTAAACGTCAATGTAAATCTTACATTTAGATAAATATTTAAAATTGAAAGGGACTTTAAAATTTTTATGGACATTTTTCCAATCTACTTTTAAATACAAAATTTGATTATTTATTTACGTCAATGAAGTGCACAATTTTTTTTTATAATCAATGATTGAAAAGAAATTTGTACCTAACTATTCATGAAGAAAATAATAAATTTTTGTATTTTTTTTCATTTTAACAAAAATTTATCTATGAATTGTTTATAATTTTCTTATTTAACAAATTTTTAGTTAAAAAATAGTTGAACGATGAAGCTGAAACTAGCACCCACTTAATTTTGGAAATTTAATTTTAAAGATAAAAAATTTTTTTTAAAGCCAACATAAAATTTTGAAAGAATAAGTGGGGGCAAAAAAGAATTATTTTTAATTATGAAATTGATTATCAACGTTGTGAACTTCACTAAAGGCATTATTTGTTGTTTATTGCTAAATAATTGAAGGCGTGTGGGAAATTTTATAATTTTTATATTCTCTCTTTCATTGTATTGAGAATTTAAGATTCGACGATAAATTCCACTATATAGTGTATTTAATTAAAACATTAATAATAATTTATTCGAGAATAATGACGTAAATAAAAAAACAATTATTCTCTTTATAATAAAAGAGCCGGAACTAAATTATCACTTTTTTTATGGTACTCTTTCAATTCTGAGTTCCGCCGTCGGTATTATACAAAAGGGAATTTAATCTTCTTCTATAGGTTTCACGACGATTAGTCGTAACTCCCCGTATGTGTAATATATTTGTATTATATATACGAAACGCATGTATATCAGTTATGTACATACAGTTGGAGGAATGATTCACATGGTGGGACAGAGGCTTGTTTGAATTTTTCTTTTTCTGCGTTTTTTACATGCTACTGTCGGTTGGTTCCAGGGCATAAAGAAACGATTACCTGTAATGAAGTTATGAGAAATGAAAGGGGTGATGAAATGTAAAAAGAGAAACAGAAAGAGAAAATGAAATTTTTAAAGTAAAGAAACAAGTGTTAGGAATGGACTTACTGTTATGTTGTAAAAAGACTAGGGATTTTTTTCTAAATTTTGGAACTATCTATTATAGTAAAATTTAAAAACCTTGAAATTAAAATTCTTTTTTAGTTGAATTTTATTCATTTTTTTTTTAAATACTGTACTGAATTTAAAATTTGAGTGAAAGAAATATTTTTTCCTGTTCTTATTTTTCGACAATTTTGTTGAACTTTAATGAAGTTGGCGAAAATGAAGTTTTCTGACACGTTTTCGATTCGATATTGTATGTTAAAGTGTAGAGCAATCTGCTTACGCTAATTCGAAAATTATACGTTTAATTGATGCCACCCATTGATACCTTTCACATCTAAATGGCTATATGTAAATATTCATTAAGTAGCCAACCATCTCATTTGCATATCAAATTCCGTGTCACATCATTGATGACATTTAGTTTTCAGACAATGAGAAATCAAACATAACATTATCATACCAGATTCGTAAATATTTTTCCAAAAATATTACTTCTGCGTTGTTTTTTATCATTAATTACGTCCAAACCTATATTATTTTTATAAGAGTTGAAATAAAGTCCCCGAAGTTAGCATAGACCACAGTTTTTCTAAGGATATCAAATTGAGCCAAAAAAACGAATCAAAAGTTTTTAACTTTTGGCATTTTTGTAGTTTTGTACAAAAGTAATTTTTCTAATTTTTGTAATTCGGCAAATGCCTGAATGATTTTAGAAAATATAAATGAAGGGTTATAGTTTAGTATTTTTTATACTAAAATTTCGCTTTGTCGCACTTTTTCTCCAATTTGTAAAATACTTTTACAAAATTTAATATATATTCTCTCTCCGTGTATAGAATTTATAAGAGAATTCTGAATTTCTGAAAAAACCTTAAATTTCTTCTATTCCTGGCAATAATTTATTTTAAATAACTTAATTCTATTGAAGAACTGACAAAGTTATTTTTCTTATAAATTATTTAATTTAAGATGAAGATTCGTAGCCGAAATTCAATTATATTCAGGAATTTTTATGAAATTCATTGTAAAATTCAATTATTTTCAAAATTAATAACATATTTCGCAGAAATTCAATTATTTTTAAGGAATTTTTATAAAATTCGTTGTAAAATTTAATTATTTTCATAAATAATAATATTTATCTCAAGAATTCAATTATTTTCAAAATTAATAACATTATTCGCAGAAATTCAATTATTTTCAAAAAAATAAAAAAAAAATGTCAACATTTCGATTATCTTTATTTAAATAAAAAGCAAAATTCTTCAACAAAATTCAATTATTTTCATAAATAATAATATTTATCTCAAGAATCCAATTATTTTCAAAATTAATAACATTCTTCGCAGAAATTTAATTATTTTTGAAAAATCTAAAAAAATTGTCGTCAACATTTCAATTATGTTTATAAATGAATAGCAAAATTCCTCGACAAAATTCAATTATATTCAGGAATTTTAATAAAATTCATTGAAAAATTCAATTATTTTTATAAATAATAGTATTCATGACAAGAATAATTTCAATTATTTTCAAAAATTTTAATAAAATTCGTGGCAAAATTTGAATTATTTTGAAAAATTTTTCTTAATTCAATAATATTCAATATTCTACTATTTTAATAAAATTTTCCAAAAGAATTCAATATTATTAAACAAAAATCTTGATAATATTCCAATTTTTTTAAAATTATTTATAAATTTCTTCGCAATAATTAAATTATTTTCGCATAAATAATAAAACTCGTTGCAAAATTTCAATTATTTTTAATACAATTTTAATCGAATTTCTCGAAAAATGTAATTATTTTTAAAAATGTTATTAAAATTTGTCGAAAGAATTCAATTATTGAAAAATTTGCTGATAAAATGCTGTATAAGAATTGAATTTTAAGAAACATTCAATTATTTAATAATTATCTATACTTGTATTTCAATAATTGAATTCTTGTAGAATTTTCTAATAAAAATTTATTTAAAAATTAATTTCAGTTAATGTTTTAGATAATAATTGAATTTTGGAAAATTTACTAATAATTGCAATTTTTAGAAATAATTGAATTTTGTAAAGGTTTCAAATTAAAATCTTTGAAAATCTGAATTTTTCATACTTTTAATTAAAAATTCTATGGAACTATAATTTTTTTTAAAAAGCTTAATTGAAATTTTTAAAAATTATTTCAAATTTTTATTTTCTAATGTATATTTAATTGAAAAATTTCTAAATAATCTATATTTTGTAAAATTGAATTGTAAACAAATGAATTTGAAAATTCTCAAAAGAACTTTATCAAATATTTTATCAAATTTTTTTTTAAAATTCAGTACAACAATTAAATTATCTCTATAAATAGATAGCGAAATTCTTCTCAAGAATTAAATAATTATTGGCAAAATTTTTTATAAAATTCTTGTCAACATTTCAATTATTTAAACAAAATTTAATAAAATTCTTCGCATGAATTCAATTATTTTCATAAATTATTATTTAAATTCTTCTCAGGAAATCAATTATTTTCAAAATTTTTAATAAAATTCTTCAGAAAGTTAACAATTATTATTAAAAACTTTAATAAAATTCTTCAAATAGTTTTCAATTATTTTTAAAAATTGATATAAAATTCTTTAATATAGTAAATTTTATTAAAATTTTAATTAAATTCCTTAAAAGAAATTAAATATTTTCAAAAGTTGTTAATACAATTTTTCGTAAAAATTAAATTTTAAGAAAAATTCAATTATTGAATAAATTATTTATTTTGTATTTAATAATAATTGAATTCTCGTAAAATTCAATTATTATTTTTCGTACTTTTAACTAACAATTCTGTAGAATTAATTTCTTTTTGAAAAAATTTAATTGAATAATAATATTGAAGTAGTTGATTTAAAGAAGAATTGCATTTGAAAATTGTAGAAAATAATAGTTGAATTGAAATGTCGGTCATCTGTAACTATTATAAAACATGAAGAAAGTGATTACTCCGAGTCGAAGACTCGGATTGATCAATATCTTCATGTTTTATTACAATATTCTTATCAATAATTCAAAATTTTTTTTGAGCGTCTAATGATTTTTACAATGAATCATAATATTCTTTAGGGTCAGGGAAACAGTCAAAATTTTTTCTGTAAATCAGGGAAAAGTCAGGGAAAAATAAAATTCAATTTTTGTGGTAATCCTGAAGATTCTAGAAGAGAATCGAATTATATTTCCAAACCAGTCTTGATTGATGACGATATTTAGAATTTCTAATCTTTGTCCGATTTTCAAGAAAAATTTCTTTTTCACTTTTAAATCTATTGTGAAATACACTTTTAGTGTTTTATTGGGCCTAGAACTGGTTCTACTGAAAGGCTACATAGGATACGTATTTTAAAGATATGCAATAATTAAGCAGTAAATCGGTTTTTAAATTGATACATAAGAAATTGATGATAAAGGAAAACCTTTTACGATTTTAGTATATAAAGATCGTGAATGGATTTTTTTTCAAAAACTTTATACAGAATGTATTTTTTTCCTCCCTTTGTTTTGGAGAATAGATTTTTTGTAATGAGAGAGATGAGTTGTCTGGAGTACTCTCGTTGGTTAGTGAAAAAAAAAAAAATTATTGAAGGTAAGAGTAAGTGCAATAATTAATTGGAGGTTGGCTCTCGAAGGTGCTCGATGCCAGTTAATTGAGCGTGAATCTCCCTTCCCCCTTCACTTCACTCACTCGTTTTTTTCCTCTTTGATTAATCGTTCAATCAGTCGTCCCGCACACGCCGAGTTCGAAGACCGTTTGTAGAAGTCGTAGGAGTGTCAAACCTAATTCGTACTTTATAATTCACACCTGGACCTTATTAAAAATTATATTTTCTTTTGTATCTATCAATAAAAGTTAATTTTGATACATGGGAAATTAATTTAAATTACTTCCTTATGATATAGGTGTTTTTTTTTATAATAACAAAATATAAAATTAACGGAATAATAGACGCATAAAAATTCGGAAATTTTGTATATTTAAGCGGAAAATAAACGGGAATTTTATTTCATGTCTGCGGTGGACACCATGTTTGTTTATTAATAATTTTTAAAAAATAAACTATTTATTGGTGCCAAACTAGTGCTGGAAAAATAAAAATTAATATCTGAGTCATCAAAATTAATTAAATTTTTATTAAATACCCAATAGCCACAGCCGGTGATAATCAAAAGATAAAAATTTATTTATTTATCGAACTTTATCTTTTCTTTATTGACAATTATTAATAAATAAATTATTTATTGGTCCTAAATTATTGTTAGAACAATAAAAATTAATATCTATGATCCCCAAGTTTTGAACGTTCAAATGAACGAAATAATTTTTATTGCAGATATTTCAATAAATTACTAATCACAAACAAATTTAAAAACTGAAATATTTACGTTTAGAAACTCAGTAATTAATTTTTTATATAGTAACGCAAAATAATTGCAATAAAAATTTAATTTGGAGATGAAATAAATAAATTTCGTTCATTTGAACGTTCAGAACTTTAGGTTCTTTAATATCTGGGTCATCGAAATTAATTTAATTCACAATTAATAAAAAGTATAACCACAGCCGATGATCATCAGAAGATGAAAATTTATATATATTTATTCTGTAAAATTTCAATTTTAAATGAATTTAATTAGAAATATAAATAAATTTAGATTTAAAAAAAAAATTAAAACTAAAACTCTTTTAAAATTTGTTGAATATTTAATAGATATTTAATTGATTATTAAAAATAATGGATTTATAGAAGAATTTTAGTTAAAAACACTAAAAAAATTGAATTTTGAAGCAATTACAAATAATTGTAAAAATTCAATTATTTTCAAGACTTTTAATAAAATTCTTTGGCAGAATTTCAATTATTTTTAATACAATTTTCATGAAATTTCTCGAAAAATGCAATTATTGTTAAAAAGTTTATTAAAATTTGTCAAGAGAATTCAATTATTTAAAAATTTGTTGATAAAATTCTTTATGAAAATTCAATTTTAAGAGGCATTCAATTGTTTAATAAAATATATATTTTTATAGTTGAATAATTGAATTCTCGTAGAATTTTCTAATAAATATTGATTTAAAAATTAATTTTATATTAAAATCTTTGAAAATTTGAACTTTCCATACTATTAATTAAGATTTATAGATGAATTTTAGTTAAAAACACGAAATAAATTGAATTTTGAAGAAGTTACAAAAGATTGCAGAAATTTAATTATTTTCAAAATTCTTGTCACAAAATTCAATTATGTTCAAAATTTACAAAAAAAATCTCGACAAAATCCCAATTTATTATCTTTATAAATAAAAAAATTCTTCAAAATTTAATTATTTTCAAAAATTTTTCTCACTTCAATGATTTTCAATATTTACTATTTTAATAAAATTACCCAAAAGAATTCAATTATTTAAGAAACAATTTGAATAAAATTTTACGCAAAAATTTCATTATTTTCATAAATAATACAAATTTCACAGCAATTTAAATATTTACAAATTTTTTATAAGTTTCTTCTCAATAATTCAATTATTTTCAGAAATAATAAAACTCATCGCAGAATTTCAATTATTTTTATTACAATTTTAATCAAATTCCTTGAAAAATGTAACTATTTCAAAAATTTTTATTAAAATTCGTCGAAAGAACTCAATTATTTACAAATTTGTTGATAAAATTCTTTATGGAAATTTAATTTTAAGAAACATTCAATTGTTTAATAAAATATTTATTTTTGTTGTTAAATAATTGAATTCTCGTAGAATTTTCTAATAAATATTGTTTTAAAAATGAATTTCAAATTAAAATCTTTGAATATTTGAACTTTTCATACTTTTAATTAAGAATTTTATAGAATTAATAATTTTTCTCAATAAGTTTATTGGATTTTCTTTTAATTTTTTGAAGTTTCCCGTGTGGAAAAAGCCACGTTCGAGCCCCTCAGCTCCGGGGCCCCCGTCGGGGGCCCTCGTGGAAGATCCATGAGGAGAAATCCACGAGGGCACCAGCAGGGGCCCCGTTCTTTGCCCTTACGGTTGCCCTGCTCAAAAATTTATCTAAGTTTTAAAAAAAAAATTTTTTTGTTGAAAAACTTTAGTTCAGAATGCATTAAATTACGTTTCAAAGCACCTGAAATAAACATTAAGTGACATTTTTCCAGAAATCCTATCACAAAGTTATGGAAATTTACGAGGGCACCAGCAGGGCCCCTGCTCTTAGCCATTATGAATGCCCTGCTCAACAATTTTTCTAAGTCCAAACGAAAATTTTTTTTACAACAAAAAATTATTGTTTACTATCAGTTTAAACAATGAAAAACACGTTTTTAACAAATCTTTAATGTTACTTTTTTTGAAAATATTGAACTTACCTAAGGGAAAATCCATGAGGGCCCACGCGAGGGCCCTCATGGATTGCCCACATCATTAACTAGAAAAAATTTCTAAGTCCAAAAAAAAATTTTTTTTTACATACAAAAATTAATGTTTATAATGATTTTAAACTATGAAAAACGCGTTTTTAACACAAATGTTTTGACATTTTTTTTTTTTTGAAATTATAAAAATATTAATTTATGAATATTTATGGTCTATTATTATATTATTGATATTGTTATTATTATTATTATTATTAAACTATTTAATTATTTGTCATGGTGTATTAGTGTTAATAAATAATTTATTGAATCATCAAAAGCAAGTCAGTAAGTCACCTACATTAAAGCAATAATTTTCAAGTAGGTCCCGTAGCATAGTGGTAAGAGTGTTGTCTGGTAGTCAGTAGGTCGTAGGCTCAATTCCCGCGTGCGTCAGATTTTTTTTTTTTTTTTGGTCACGATTTAATTAAAAAAAGTAAAAATTGTTAAATAAGAATGTTATTTATCAATAATTGGAGTAATTTGTTATTAATAAATAATTAATTTATTAATTTAATTGAAAATAAAGTTGAGGGCATTTTATGAAATCCACGAGGGCACCGCGTGGAAAATCCACATGGAATCCATGAGGATTTTCCTCGAGGGCACCCATGAGGGAAAGCATGTCACGCCTTCGAGGGCTCCGCGTGGATTGCCCCTGTGGGTTCCACATGGCAAGAGGGCAATCCACGAGGGCCCCGCCGGGGGCCCTCACCATTTTTCTGCACGGGTTTTAATTTCTAATATATTTAATTGAAGAATGTCAGAAAAATCGCAAAATTTCATTAAATTAAATATGTAAACAGAAGAATTTGATAATTCACAGAGAACTTTTTCAAAAATCATTAAAAAAAAATTAACTTAAAGAATTATTAATTATTATAAATTTATAAAACATGAAGAAAGCGATTACTTCGAGTCGAAGACTCGGAGTGATCGATATCTTCATGTTTTATAATAACATTTTTATTATTGAATTTTAAATTTTTGAATATCTTAATTTCTACCTTTAAAAAAAATAATGATTAAATATTTATTTAAAAATTAAAAATGAAGTTATTGATGTTTTCGAATAAATTTCGATTTAAAAACCTGGAAAAATTCCATTTTTTAACCAGGAAAAGTCAGGAAATTTTAAAAGAGCAAAAGCGTAGCAACCCTGATCTGATTCATCTAAAGAAATTCCTGATGTTTCCAATAGTTTTACAATACAAGATATTCAGATATCTTTATCAAATATTCGGATATTAAAGTTATAAAAATTTTCTTAGGTTTCAAATAATTTTTAAAGTTAATCAGAATATTCTTTAGATTCAGGGAAAAAGTCAAAATTAAGTCTGGAAATCAGGGAGAAAAAAAATTGAATTTTTCTGTCAACCTTAAAATTACAAAACTTTATTTTAACTTTATTTTTTATTTTTTTTTTGCTTAGAAAAGTATTTTTTCCACTATAATAAATCGTCGATCACAGAAGTTGTAAACGTCACTAAAGTTTATAATCTACAAAAAGCTTATTAACATATCTTATACACTAATTGCATAATATGCCTAGTAATAATTACAATTAGAGAAAATTGACGTTTTTCTTGCAATTAAACTGTCCAGCGGTTTATTGTTCTTATGGGGATTTTAAACATCAACAGCAACAAAAAAATGTCTTAAATTTAGTCTGCTTTTGAAGAGTAAAATAAACCGGCATGAAATGAAAGCGGGAGCAAAAAACTCACCGTGCGTCAGTTACGGTCCCATTCATATGTCGTGCGGAGCGTCTGTGATAAATATCCGTTTGAATTGTGATTTGTGTCGTTCTAGCAATTTTCTCTGCTGGGCTAAAATTTTTGACACCCATTAAACGTTATGTATATTCTGACATATACACACACAGACAGATATTTGTTAAAATATATATATTTATCAATAAGAAGAAGAAAAAGAAAAAAGATTTCACCTTAAAGCTTGACCATTTCTATGTATCGATGAATTTAAGTTTATTTATGCTAATTATATGTAAATGTGCGCGCAGCTCATATAACAAATTGAAGTCGATTATAAGCAATCTCTTATATATGTAGTACGTGAATCTTCCCTCAGACAAATATACTTGTCCTTTTACTAAATCGGTAGGTTCCGCTTTCAATGGATCAAAATGGATAAGATGAATGTACAGTTGATAAAGTGGAAATCTTGTTTGAGGGCACTTTACAATCCCTTTGCATAATTAATGATGAGAGATTCTGAATTATACATGAGATTATAAGTAATGACTTTTTAATGTTGTTTACTTCATTTAAATCAATATGTAATAACTTTATTATTTTTAATTCAATACATTGAAGTTTGCTTCTTTAAAAGGTTCTTCTTTTAAATATGAAAAAAAATCGTCGTTTTTTCGAATAGTTTCAACTTTTGTGTTATTCTTGATTTTTAATGTTGCTTTTTTTAAATATGGAAAAAAAATTCTTATCGTCGTTTTTTCGAATAGTTTCAACTTTCATGTTCTTGTTAATATTTTTAATGTTCTTGCTTTTTTTAAGTTTGGAAAAAATATTATTTATCGTCGTTTTTAGCAATAGTTTAATAATTTTATATGTTCTTGTTTATATTTTTAATTAGTAGAATTACAAGTTTGATATTTTAATTAGTACGAGAAGAGGCTTAATATATTTATGTTATGAAATGATCAAAGGAGTCAATTTGAGAAAAAAGGGTCTATTAATTTTTCCTATTTTAGATATGTCGTTGGTTATCAGATTAAGTCTTTTTTTATGTACAAAGTTTCTTTTCCTTCTTATATTATTTCGTTGAGTTTTTTTTTCATTCTTTTAATAGAATCGATTCTTAGTGATATCATGCTCACGTTCCTTGCTGATCCTCTAATCTTTGATCAACAATTCCTTTTATTTTCGATCTTTAAATGAAGCCAACTACTCAGGTCCAATTAAAGAGCATAAAAAAGCTGTGTTTATAAAAAAAAAATTGGAGTTTTATTTGATTTCTATTTTGATAAAAGTTTTGTCCCTAAAGTTCTCATCGTTCAAATTAACGAAGTTTACTATTTTTATGTTTAAATACTATTTTTATAATTTTAAGTTTTAAAATTAATTTTTATGGTTACTTTTATTTTTTAATGTTTTAAAAAATAAAAAATAAATTTTTTTTTATTTTTATAATTTTAAGTATTTTAAAATTAATTTTTATGGTTACTTTTATTTTTTAATGTTATAAAGTTTAATGGACAGGAGTGAAAACTTTCCAAAAAATTTGAAAAAATGAGGCCTATAAAAAAAGCAGGGTTACCACAGGTCAGGGAAATCAGGGAATTCAGGAAAAAGTCAGGGATTTTTATTAAAGTACTGGAAAAAATTGAATTTTGGAGAAGTTACAAATGATTGCAGGAATTCAATTATTTTTAAAAGTAATAAAATTCTTCGCAGAAATTCAATTGTGTTCAAAAATTAAAAAAAATTCTCGTCAAAATTCAATTATCTTTAAAAATAATAAAATTCTTCTCGAAATTTCAATCATTTTCAAAAATTTTAATACAATTTTTAAAAAAATTCAATTATTTTCAAAAAATTTCCTCAATTCAATGATTTTTAATATCTAAAATTTTACTAAAATTTTTCAAAAAGAATTCAATTATTTAAAACAAGTTTTGATAAAATTCTACGAAAACATTTAATTATTTTCATAAATAATAAAAATGGGACAAAAATTTAATTATTTACAAATTTTTTTATGAATTTCTTCGCAATAGTTCAGTTATTTTCATAAATAATAACATTTTTTACAAAAATTCAATTACTTTCATGAATAATAAACCTCATCATAGAATTTCAAGTATTTTTAATACAATTTTAATTAAATTCCTCGAAAAATGTAATTATTCTTGAAAATTTTATTAAAATTCCTCGAAAAAAATTCAATTATGTTGATAAAATTCTCTATGATAATTCAATTTAGAGAATCATTCATTTATTCAGTAAATTACTTATTTTTGTATTTAAAAATAATTGAATTCTCGTAGAATTTTCCAATAAAAATTGATTTAAAAATGAATATTAATGAATATATTATAAGCGTTATAGCATGAATTTTTAAAAATAATTGATAATTGCATTCTTTCGAAGAATTTACTTAAAATATATTTATTTATTTATTTATTTTAATTTTCAAAATTGTATTAAAAATAATTGAAATCCTGTGAAGAATTTTATTATTTAGGAAAATAATTCAAGTTTCTAAACGAATTTTTATTAAATTTTTTTAAAATAATGGAAATCCTGTCAAGAATATTATTATTTATGAAAATAATTGAATTCTTCTGAGAAATTTGTTTTTTAAAAAAGTGGATTTTGAATATATTTGAATTTCAACAAAGAATTTTATTATTTGTGAAATTAATTGAATTCTTGCAAACAATTTTTGAAAATATTTACATTTTTCGAGGAATTAAGTTAAAATTGTATTAAACATAATTGAAATCTCATGAAAAATTTTATTGTTTCTGAAAATAATTGATTTCTTACAATGAATTTTTATAAAAATTTTTTTTTAAATAATTGAAATCCTCTCAAGAATATTATTATTTATAAAAGAATTGAATTCTTGCAACGAATTTTATAACATTTCTTTTAAAATAATTGAATTCTTTTGAGAAATTTTATTAAAATAGTAGATTTTGAAAATATTTGAATTTCAGCAAAGAATTTTATTATTTGTGAAATTAATTGAATTCTTGCATACAATTTTTGAAAATAATTACATTTTTCGAAGAATTCATTTAAAATTGTATTAAAAATAATTTAAATCTCATGAAAAATGTTATTATTTATGAAAATAATTGAATTCTTAATATTATATTTTTTTAAAATAATTGAATTCTTTTGAGAACTTTCATTAAAATAGTAGATTTTAAAAATATTTGAATTTCAACGAAAAATTTCATTAAATTCGTGAAATGTAATTAAATTCTTGCAAAAAATTTAAGAAAATTATTCCATTTTTCTAGGATTTTATTTTAAATTGTATTAAAAATAATTGAAATCCTCAGAAAAATTTTATAATTATTTATGAAAATAATTGAATTCATGTGAAAAATTTTATTACTTGTATAAATAATTGAATTCTTGCTAAGAATTTTATTACATTTTATTTAAATAACTAAATTCTTTTGTAAATCTTTATTAAAATAGTAAATTTTGAAAGTTTTTGAATTTTAGCGAAGAATTTCATTATTTGTAAAATATACCTAATTTCATTCTTGCAAAAAATTGTTAAAGATAATTTCATTTTTCGAAAAATTTATTTAAAATTGTATTAAAAATAATTGCTACCTTGTGAAGAATTTTATTATTTATGAAAATAATTCAATTATTCTTGCAACGAATTTTATTATAACTTTTGTAAATAATTTAATTTTTTTTTTTTGAAAATTTTATGGAAATCTAAATTTTTATAAAACATGAAGATATGAATCACTCCGAGTCTTCGACTCGGAGTGATTTATATCTTCATGTTTTATAATAATATTCTTATAAGTTGTTGAATTTTAAAAATGTTCGAATTTGAATGTTTAGAATTTTAATTCCTATCGTAAAATAATAATTAAATACTTATTTAAAAATAAAGTTATTGATGTTTGCGAATAATTTTACAATTAATGAAATTCGTAAGTAAATGTACTAGAATTTTTTTTTGAGTATCTAATAATTTTTAGAGTGAATCAGAATATTCTTTAGGGTCAGGGAAAAAGTCAAAATTTTTTCTGGAAATCAGGAAAAAATAAAATTAATTTTTTGTGGCAACCCTGAAAAGGGAAACTTGAAATAAAAAAAAGAAGAACTAGAGCTTCTGTGTAAGATTATATATTGTGTATAATATTATATTCACTCATAAATTTTACAAAAAAAGAAAAACCCACCCTATTCTATGAGAGAAAGACTGAATTTCGTGAGTTTCCTTGTCATAAAATTTACGTTGAAGTGATAAAGGCAATTTTTTATTAGGAACCTTTTTATTATTTCGATATTTGAAATGCTTTTTATGAGACGAGTTGGCATACATAAAGAAACCTACAGAATTGCCAGGTTTTCTCGCATATGGATGCAAAAATGAGAATCAAATTTTTTTACGATTTTCAAGGAAGGGGTTTTTCTGTGTGAGAAATGTCGCACTTTAAGAGAAAAGAAAAATGCGAATAAGAAAGAGGACACACACACACTTACATTCAGAGAGTGAGGGAGAACATTAAGTGAATGAAAATTCACGGTTATTATTATAAAGAGTACCTAAAAAAAAATATCTAATGAACTTCCCACTTTTGGCTCGAGTCCTTCCCATAAATTTTTTTTTCTCAATCCTCTTCAATTTTCTCACACCTTTTTTATCTATATGAACGCTTTTGTCATAAGAACTTTTTAAGATTATCTTTTAGAAAGCTTACCGACCGGAACTATATACACACTGAAAATCCCTACTGTTAAAAGTGGCCAAGATTTTAGAAATATATTCAAATATTCTTGATCTCTTCTCTTTTCAATCTTGCACTTCGCGCTACGACGAATTATTTTTGTACAACTACCTCGAGTAGCCAAAACGATTTTTTTAATTTTTAAATTTCAAAAAAAAAGTAAAATACATCAAAGTTTTTTTTCAAAATATTTCCCTTATTTCCAGATAGAATTTTGACTTTTTCCCTGACTCTAAAGAATATTTTGATTCACTCTAAAAATTATACAAAAAATGTTTGTAATATATTTTTTTGATGAATATTTTATTCATTGTAAAATTCGAAATATAAAAAATTGTTTTTAGATAAAATATTTAATCATTATTATTATTTTTTCATTAGAAATTAAAATTTTCAAAAACTTCAAATTTCAAAGCTTTTGGAATTTGATAATCTATGAAAATTGCTGCTTCAACTTCACTAAAATTATTTTCAAGATTTCTATTAAATTATTTTCCAGAATTTTTAACTAAACTTCTTAAATAATTTTCCCGGGTTGACACAAGTCAGGGAATTCAGGGAAAAGTCAGGTATTTTTATTAAAAGTACTGGAAAAAATTAAATTAAAAAAAATTCTCGTCAAAATTTCAATTATCTTTATAAATAATAAAATTCTTCTTCGAAATTCAATTATTTTCAAAAAATTTCCTCATTTCAATTATTTTTATTATCTAGTATTTTTATTAAATTTTCAAAAAGAATTCGATTAAAAATTATAATAAAAATTTCACAGGAATTCAATTACTTACCAATTTTTTAATGAAGTTTCTCGAAAGAATTCAAATATATTGAGAGAATTGGAAAAAATAGTTCTGACAGATATGATTATTTCGAAAAATTAAAAAAAATTCTTTTAAAAAAATTTAGTTAATAAAATTGCAATTTTAATAAAATTTTCCTATACAATTCAATTATTTTTAATACATTTCTTCTTAAGAATTCAATTATTTTCACAAATAATACATTTTTTTATGGGAAATTAATTATTCAAAAAAATTTGAATAAAATTCTTCGCAAGAAATCAATTATTTTCGTAAATAATAAAATTTTTCTAAACAGTTCAATTATTTAAAAAAATGTTGATAAAATGCTTAAAAAATTTGAAAAATTATAATAAAATTGATCATAGAATACAATTTTTCTAGTATAAAATATAACATTCTTCCTAGAAATACAATTATTGTCAAAAATGTTTGTAAAAATCTTCGAAACAATTCAATTATTTTCGTAAAAAATAAAATTCTTCTTAACAGTTCAATTATTTAAGAAATTTTCATAAAATTCTTCCAAAGAATTCAATATTCTTTTCCAACATAAACATTTTGACAGAAATTTAATTATTTAAAAAAAAAATTAATAAAATTCTTCGTCAGATTTAAATTATTTTCATAATTAACAAAACTTATCACAGAATTTCAATTATTTTTTATACAATTTTAAATAAAATAATAGAAAATTAAAATATTTTTAAAAACTAATTATTTGCATTGTTTTATAATAATTTTTTAAGATTCAATTATCTTCGAACGATGTAAATAAAAATTTATGAAAATTTACTTTTTGGATTTATTAAAATTTTTGAGAAATCATGGTCTTGTAATGAAAATTCTTCAAAATTTTGATGATTTTTATTTAAATTTTTGAAAAATTCAATTATTTTTAAAAGATTTTAACAAATTTTAATTGTTTGGAAATTTTTAAACATTGAAAAACAATAATTATAAAAAATTTAGTTTTTGTATTTAAATAATTGAATTCTAGATGAACTTTTGGAAAATTATTTAAATTAATTGATTCAGAGATGAAGATTCGTTGAAAATTGTAGGAAATAATTGAATTCAGGAAGGATTATAATTGTAATATTTTGAAATTATTAAAATTCATAAAGTTTACTAAAATTTTCCGTAAACATTCATATTTTTCTGTAAAAAGAATTTTGTCAGGGAAAGTAATTTTAATGTCAGTAAATTTTCCCTGATTTCCTAACCAATTTTACTTTCCCTGCTTTTTGACTGAATTCCCTGATTTCCTTGACCTGTGGCAACCCTTTTTTAGTATTGAATCGAAAAATAAAAAATTACAAATGTCGATTATTTGAAAGTTTTTTAATTTTGTATTCAAAAATTTAACTAATCTCAAGGAGTTTTCACTTAAAACGTTTTGCAAAACTGAATTTTTCTGAAATCGAAAATTTGTTTCCAAAATTTACTACTACATTTCATTGGACATTAATAATGTATTTTTCCATCTTCTTCATTCTCCTGAAAATCTACATCAATTTGAAAAGTTGTGAAATTTTCGTCATCTATGCGGTTAATTCTCTTAAGGTGGTGGTTAATAAACCGCGATCGGAATTCACACAATGAAAATAGACGCCTCGCGATTCAACTCTGAACGGGATTTTAATCGCAGCTCGTTAATCGACTTTCCGTCCAGTACGCGGCCTTCGGATCGAGTAAGTGAATTACGAGAAATTGAAAAGCTAATAAAGCCCCTGCGGCACCAGAGAATTTGTTTCAGTTAAGTTAGGTTTGGTTTCGCGAGATTAAATTACGTCCCGATTGTGTCACACTGGCAGCTCAACAAAAAAAAAAAAAAGAGGGAACAAAAACATTGAAACATCGTTTTTTCATTATGTTACAAATTTACAATTGTAAATTACAATTCACAATTTTCATCAATGTGATGAGATAATTTAAACTATTTTTTTAATGACGTTAAAAATTCATGTTCAAACAATTCTCATTGCTTTCAAATGAATGAAATATTTTTCTAATATTTCCAAAATTACTGGCTGACATCAAAATCGAGAACATAAATTACTTTTTTGTACATAACTTTTTTAATTTTACGTATCTATCTTTAAACAATTTGATAAAATGAAATTCTTAAAAAAATTTAATTTTTTAATGGAATTTTAGAAAATTTTAATTAATTAAAAAAATGCTATCTACTTGTTGATAGAAATGTCATGATCTTAATAAAAATTAAACTAAAATAATTTAAAAACCAAATTTTTCAGAATTTTAAATAAAATTTTTCCAAACTTCCATTTTTAAGAAAAATATATTTAAAACGTTTTTAAATTAACATCAGAAATTTTAATTCTGAACTCTTTCGTACTTGAATTATTTTAGATATGGAAATTGGACTTTTTGTAAAATTAAATTATTTTTAATTCAATTGCGCAAACATTTCATTATCTTGATAATTTTTAATAACTTGTTTTTAATTTCAAGCACTTTTAAACAATTTAATAAAATAAAATTCTTTTAAAAAATTCAATTTTTTATTAATAAAATTTTAGAAAATTTCAATTATTTCAAACAATTTTAATTGCTTATTGAAAAAAATTTAATTATCTTTAAAAAATGGAACTGAAATAATTTCAAAACCATATTTTTTAGAATTTTAAATTTCACTAAATTTCAATTTATTTGATAATTTTTAATAACTTTTGTTTAAATTCAAATATCAATAAACCATTCAAATTTTTAATACATAGCTCAATATTATTATTAATAAAAGAAATTCTTAAAAAAGTTCAATTTTTTTAACTAACTTCATTTTTTTCAGTCTTTTTTTTTAGTTTGAAAAATTATTTTTAATAAATATATTTTTGAAGAAGTGAAACTAAAAATTTAGAAAATAATTGAATTTTAGAAAAATTTTGAATTTAAGTTATTACCAGGATAAGAGAAATGGTTAATATTTTTAATGGAAATCAGGGGTGCGTTCACGTAACTTAGACTTTCATTTTAAAATTACTCACTTTCACATTCACTCAAAATATTTTTAATTTCATCCAAAAAGTAATTACTGTCACTCAAAAAAATTTCACTTTCACTTGAAAATTCAAATTTTTTCAAGAAAAACTGAAAATTATTTGGGTCAAAGTGAACATATCATTTGAGTGAAAGCGAGAATTTTTTTATTAAAAATAAGAATATTTGAGTGAAAGTGAACATTTTTTCGGGAGCGTGAAATTTTTTTAATAAAAGCGAAAACTTTTTAAGCGAAAACTTTTTAAATGAAATTAAGAAATTTTCAGAGAAAATAAATGTTTTTGAGTGACGTCAATATTTTTTTCAGTGAAAGCGAGAATTTTTTAATTAAAATTAAGAAATTTTCAGAGAAAATAAAGTTTTTTGAGTGAAGTCAATATTTTTTTTTTAGTGAAAACGAGAATTTTTTGAATGAAAGTAAACATTTTCTGAGCAAAAATAAAAATGTTAAAGTCCAAGTAAAAGTGAAAATTTTTTAGAGAATTTAAAATTTTTTTAGTGGAAAATTTTTTAGTCGAAATTGAAAATTTTTTAAGGGAAAATAAATTTTGTTGAGTGAAGTTAATATTAGTTTTAGTATAAAAGCGATAATTTTTAAATGAAAATAAAAATTTTTTGAGTAAAAATTTTTTGAATGAAATTGAAAGTAAGAATTCTTTTAAGAAAAGTGCAATTTTTTGAGTGAAGTTAAAATTTTTCTATTGAAGGTCAAAATTTTTGTAATAAAAGTTAAATGTTTTTAATGAATGTGAAAATTTGTTGAGTAAAATTGACAATTTGTTGAGTGAAAGTAAGATTTTTTTGAGCGAAAGTCAACATTTTTTTAATGAAAGTGGAAATTTTTTGAGTGAATGTGAAAGTTAGGTGAACACACCCTAGGAAAAAGTCAGGGAAATATTGAATTAATTTTTTGTCAATCGATTGAAATAAGTTTTTTTAGTTGTCAAATTTAATTTTTTTATAGATACTTTTTGCTATAGGTACTTTTTGAAAATTAATTATCGAGTGCGAAACCTGTTTCTAAAATCGTTGTTTATTATAAACATTGTAAACTACAGCAAAGTAAATAAGTTATTTTTTTAGAAAAATAAACTTTTTTGAAATAAAAATTACAGTAATAAATATCGATAGTTTTTTCTGCAAACGAAAAAAGCCATTGGTTATATAAATTGTGTTGATATTTTTATTTTAAACAAAAATAAAAACATTCATAATAATAATAATGATGATAATAAACCAAGAAATACAGGAAATAAATCTTCGGAATTGGCCGGAGGCTTTCGTAGTAATTTTTTTTCGAATCTGATCCGGGTTTTAGATCGATCGATGTGAATCGGAAAGTACGTGTTGTAGATATTTGATCGATAATCCATTGATGCACCCTGTTTATTCTAAGTACTTGTAAGCACGAGCCATTACTAGGCTGAGCTCCGGAGTATATTATAATACAATGGTACTGCTTATCCCCTTCGACATTAGCTGTGCAGGTTTCAGAGATGCTTTCAGTCCTCGAAAGGTTCCAGCGTTCAGTTTACCTGGAATAAAAAAAAAAAGACAAACCTTTCGCTGATTCCTGTAACAGGAATTTCCAAGGTTTTTATCTCTCTTTATTTACTTTTTCATTCTATTTTTTCCCCTTCAATTGTACGATTTTCTCTTGTATATATACATATAAATTATGTATGTAACAAACATTATAAATATCATGACACGTGTCAAAATTAGTGACAAGACATTTTCTTTTTAAATTTAATCAAATTTCATGTAAATAAAAATTCTTTAAATATTTCTCTTGTATAAATTTGTTTTAAATAACAGAAAGTGAGCAGAATAAAATTTGAATAAATATTAATATAAAATTTTAAATACTGTTGGTTTTTTTGGAATATTTATTTGATAAGAATTAAGTAATCGATTTTTTGTTATCTTTTCATGAGGTATTAGATAATTATGTAAATGTTGCGGAATATTAAAAGTTGTTTGTTAACCAATGAAAAAATGCTGACTAAATAATGTGTGATGCTTATTATTTTAAAATAGAAAATGAAAAATTTTTAGTTAACGTACAGAGGGAAAAGAAATTGCACAAATCACACTTACCCTTTGGTTGTGGCGAATTCAATCATAATAATTACATATGCATTTGCAGCTTGTTGAGCAGATGCAAAGTTATTATGTCTCCTTAACGGTTGGAATCACATTCGAGCTATTGCATTGCAAATATGGATGTTCTATACATGATGCAAGTGAATTCAATTGTAATAAATAAGTCACGATTTAAAGCCTACAAATCGTAATGACTTTTTCCTTTTTTCATTCTCATGTGGTATATAAATTTTCAAGTTTAAAATTTATTATTACACTCTGAAAAAAAGGGTTTTTTTTCTATTTAAGTATATAATCGGTTAATGTGTTTCTAAAGTTCTATATTTCATTTCACTAAAATTTTGAACGTTCATAATAATTATTTTTTTTAATAATTTTAAAAATAAATTTTTCTGTTTCAATATTTTCCAAAATTGAGGATCCTGATCAAAGAACGGTTCATAATTTTATAAGACTTAAAATTCGACGCTTCTAAATTAAAAACGGATTTAAAAATTTAATTTCTTGTAAGCATTTTGTATTTGTATGGAAATTACGAAAAAGTTTCTTCGAAACTTCTGATTTAAAACTTTATAATTTTTGATTTATTTGACATGATTATTTTTAGCTGAAAAAAATGATCCCCAAGTTTTAAGTGTTCAAATGAAATAAAAAAATTGTTTTTTAATATTTTTATAAATTATTGATTGTAATGAAAATTAAAAACTTGAAATTTGCATTTAAAAATATTCTGAACGTTAAAGTTAATAAAATTTACTTATTTTTGTCTTGAAATTCAAATTTTATTATAATATTGTTGCGTAACGGATCAATTTCACTAGAATTTTGAACGAAAATTATTTCCTCTGTAAATATTTTTAAAAGTTTTCTATACTGAATAGAAAAATGATGTAAATTCAACATTTACTTTAGTTAAGAATTAATTTTTTAAAATACAAAATATTTTTTTACTAACATACAGACTGAAAGTATAAAAGTATAAAGGTTGATTAAAATTTTTGTATCATTACTGTTGTTATCAACTTGATAAATTAAAATTATTAAATAATTAAATTATTAAATTAAGTAAAAATCTACTATTTTAATAAAGTTTCACAAAAAAGTTAAATTATAAATTTTAATAAAATTCTTCGCAAAAATTCAATAATTTCAAATACAATTTTTATAAAATGTTTTGAAAGAAAATAATTATTTTAAAAACTTTTTATGAAATTCTCCATTAGAAAATAATTATTTAAAATAATTTTGATAAAATTTGTTTATAAGAATTTAATTATTTTAAAAAATGTTAATAAAATTCGTAACAATATAATTTTAAATGAATTCCTGGAAAAATGAAAATTCAATTATTCTTAAAAATTTTATTTAAATTCTTTGAAAAAATCCAATTACTTTAAAAAATTTTTGATAAAATACTGAATAAGAATTCAATTTTTGAAAAATAATCAATTATTTATTTTTGTGTAGGGGAGAGTGGGGCAAAATGGGGTAGGCGGGTCAAATGGGGTACCTCTGTTTTTCCATGATAGGTACTTTTAATTTTTTTTCTCTCGACATATATCATTCATGTTGATAAGAAACTGTTATTAATTATGAAGACACTCCAAAGAAAATTTTTTTTTTAAAGTTATACAACTTTTAAGTTTTAAGCAAAAAAAATATGAATTTTTTTCAAAATTAAAGTGCTCTCCAAACTTTTTGGGATAATGCATTTAATTTGGCAAGTGTGGGATCTTTTTCAGTACTTATTCTAGAGTAATTTCCAATAGAATAGATTGTTTAATTGTTTACAATAACTTAGAAACATTGCATTTGGTTTTAATATGCAGTGTGGGGCAGAATGGGGTACCTAAGTGTGGGGCATGCCGGAAGCTACGCCGTTTCATTAAAACTATTTAAAAACATTATATTATGCATATTTAAAGGTTTCCTGCAGAAGAATCAATATTTTTGTTTGGAAACTTATACCATCGATGTTTCATTATCGATATATCGATATTTTGCAATATGGATGTTTTTTTGTTAAATTCCAATAAATATTACTTGTTTTTTCATAATAATAAAGAATCCTACTTTTTGTTTGTATTTATAATCTCATACAACAAGAATTTAATGAATTTTGAAAAAATACTCAATGTTTTGTATAGTTATTTGATGCCACCCCATTTTGCCCCACGGGTGGGGCAAAATGGGATTTTAGCACTTTCTTAGAAAATACGATATAAGTTCTTTCAAAAATTTTTTTCTCCGCTATTATCATAATTTCCTCAAAGCTAAGTGTACAAAGAAGAATTCTGAAGTTTAGCTGAATCGATTTATTCGTTTGGTTCTCTGTAAACAGCCAATTTCAAAAAGGTACCCCATTTTGCCCCACTCTCCCCTATAAATAATTTAATTCTCATAGAACTTTCTAAGAATAATGTACTTAAAAATAAATTTTAGATAATAATTGAACATTAGTATTTAAATGTTAATAATAATTTAAATAATTTAATTCTCGTAGCACTTTCTAAAAATAATTGAATTAAAAATAAATTTCAGATCAAATTTTAGATAATAATTTAAGTCATTTTAAGAAGAAATTAAATTTCAAAATTGATTTTAAATTTTCTGTCTTTCAAAATTGTAATTGTTGTAAAACTGTAATAATATTTAAATATTTTTATTTAAAAAAATTATAAATTTATTATTTTCCTAAAAAATTATTAATGTTTTGAATAATTTTATTTAGGAATAAAAAAAAAATTATTAAAATTTTGAAATAATTGTAATTTAAATTTTTAGAAATAATTAAATTTCAAAAAGGTTTGACATTGAAATTATTTACAATATTAATTCCTTTGGATAAAAAGTATTTAAGTTTTATTTAAATTATTGATAGTAAATTAAATTCTCTTAAACAATTTTATTAGAGTTTTTGTAAGAATAATTAAATTTCAAAAAGGTTTTACTTTCAATTTATTTAAAATAATAATTTCTGTGGGAAAATAGTATTTAATTATTTATTTAAGAAAAATTATTCAATTATTGAATAATTTTATTTGGAAATTGTGAAAAAATTAGTCTTTTGAAAAATTGTAATTAAAATTGTTTGATAATTTGTTGAATTCCTGTATATAAATTACAAGATAAAATAAAATTTTCAATTTTTAGTGGTCAAATTTAATTTTTTGACAGATACTTTTTACTACTAAAATGTAAAATAGTTTTATATCATTTTTGATAACTATTTCCTTTTAGAGGGTAATCAGTTTACTCATATTAATTTTATTATTAGCATTAAAATACGTGGATAATAAATAGTCTAAAAGCTTCATTCATTTATTATTAAAATGGTTTTAACAAAAAGCGAATAATATTATATCATGATATTATATTAGAATATTTATAATATCGTTATACTAAATATTATGCTATATTATTAATATTATCAAACACATGGGTAATAAAATGTCTAAAAGCTTTATTTGTTTATGGGGCATTCCATTTCAAAACGACCCACTTTAATAAACAACTGACATTGTAAGGCAATTTTTAAATAATTATTTCTCCTATTTATCGAAGCCAAACTTTATTTACTATTAGTGGCTTTAAAAGAAAAATGTCTCAACTTTACGATGCTAAAAAATTTTTTTCTTAAATAATAGTATTTTCTAAAAAAAATTAAGTTTCTCAAAACACGTCGCCTCCGATTTTCTTGAAACTTATGTCAAAATGAAACTTAAATATTTGAGTTTTATTCCCTGTAAACATTATAAATGGGCAATTCATGAAAATTTGAGGATTTTTTTTTATAAATTATACTATTTTTTAGAAAATGTTTTTTACCATCATAAAGTTGAGAAATTTTTCTCTTAAAACCACTAATAGTAAAAAAAGTTTGGTTTTAATAAGTAGGAGAAATAATGATTTAAAAATTGCATTACAATGTCAATTGTTTATAAAGTGGGTCGTTTTGAAATGGTATGCCCCTTATACTGAAAATGGTATTATTAAAAGACAAATGATATGTTAATATTATAGTACTGTATCATTATTATAATGATAATATTTATTAAATTATATAATTTCATGAATATATTTATAATTATAATTATAATATTATCTATATTATATTCTATAATATATTATATCTTTATAATAATAAATCAAAATATGATATAAGTAGTATGCATAATATATAGTTATTATTACTAGTATTAATATTATGCGTACTTTTCTAAATTCCCGAATTACACTGCGCAAATAAATTGTGTCCAGATTTGTGATACAGTGTTGTACGTTTATATATATATATAAAACTGAATTCCAGCAACGATTGAGCTTACACCTGGTCTTATGCATACGTATGTGCATATATGTTTCACGCTTCCACGTCTATGTATGGTTTTGCATTTACATTGCATTTTATTATTTAGATTTTCGCCTTTTGTTTTGGTGCCTTTCAAATCCGCTTCTCTTGCATCATTCCCGCGCATTGCGAGTTATTATCTCCTTCCCTTTTAGCCGGCCTGTGTTACCCCGATAGTAATGGACATTAAAAAAAAAGAAAAAAGAAATAAAAGAAAAAGCCAGCTAGAGGAGGGAGAAATTCCATTTCAATTTTCCTCTCTTGTATTTTAATTGGTGTCTGTATGACTTGTGCGAAAATGCATTTAGTTGACTTTAAGGCCGTAATTTACAAATTAAAAATTAATTGAGGCACCTTTGGGTAGTGATACATATTTTTTAATTTATTTTTATTGATTCAAGAGGTTTAGAAATTTTCACCAATCTGACAACTTAAAACCTGTAGGTTTTGAGAATAATTTAAAAATTTATAACAATAAAATTTTGTTTTAAATTTATTATTAAAATAAAATTCTTCTTTATTGAAGAATATATAGTAATAATTTCTATAAATACATCACTAGTTATGTAACAATCGCAATTACTATTATATTTTTTAATGATTCATTTTTATCTCCCCAATCATAAGATTTAATACATATTTTGTTTCATCTTGAAAGAGAGAGAGAAAAAAATAACAAGTAAAGGTGGATTTATTATCTATAATTGTGATCGGTGCCTTGCATGTAATTCTATCCTCTTATAACGAAAAGAATTTTAAATTTAGTATAATTCCAGGAGGGAATCTGATCAAAGGGGATTTTAGATCGCGCGACCCATGTTGAGAGAATTTTTAGTCGAAAAAAGAATCTTGTTTCGATCTGATGGATCAAACATTTTATCAAATTGACATGACTGATCTGTTATTGGTATCGCGTATCATTCTTAAATAAAAATCTTTTCTTCTTTCGGAAATTTTTATATAAAATTAATATTTCTTATTATTTCTTCTATCACGTTTGAATTTTTATTTAGTTTCGTCGTTTCTTCTCTCTCGTCTTAATTTTTATTTGGTTTCGTTTCTTTTCTTGTTTTAATTTTTCTTCAATTTTTTGTCTTCACTAGTTTGAATTTTCATTCGACTTCTTTTCTTCTCTCCATTAAAATTTTTATTCTATTTCTTCTCTTCTTGTTTTAATTTTTATTCGATTTATTTTCTTTAATCGTTTGAATTTTTATTTGCGTTCGCAAATTTCGTAAAGGTCCGTAAATTTTCTTGAAGTACGTAAAAGTCAGTTTTTTTGAAAAAAAGTCCGTAAAGTTCGTAATTTGATTGAGAAAGAACGAAAAGTTCATAAATTCTACGATATAATTTGGAGAATTTTGGACAAGTTATAAATGATTGCAGAAATTCAATTATTTTCAAAAGTAATAAAATTCTTCACAGAAATTCAATTATGTTCATGAATTTTTAAATATTCTCGTCATAATTTCAATTATTTTTATTAATAATAAAATTCTTCGCCGAAATTCAATTATTTTAAAAAATTTTAATACAATTCTTGGGATAATTCAATTATTTTCAAAAATTTTCCTCAATTCAATTATTTTTCAATATATACTATTTTAATAAAATTTTTCTAAAAAATTCAATTATTTAAAAAAAAATCTACACAAAACATTTAATTATTTTTATAAAGTAATAAAAATTTCACAAGAATTAAATTATTTGCAAATTTTTTATAAATTTCTTCTGAATTATTCAATTATTTTCATAAATAATAAAATTTTTACAAGATTCAATTATGTTCATAAATAATAAAACTCATTGCAGAATTTAAATTATTTTAAATACAATAGTTGAATTGAATTCCTCAAAAAATGTAATTATTTTTTTAAATTTTATTAAAATTCGTCAAAAGAATTGAATTATTTAAAAATTTGTTGATAAAATTCTTTATGAGAATCGAATTTTAAGAAACTTCAATAACATTTTTCCAAGAACTTAATTATATTTAAAGTTTTGATAAAATTCTTTTCGAAGGATTATTATTATTTTCAAAAATTTTTATAAAATTTTGAATAATAATTCAATTATTTTTGAAAACTAGGTATATGAAAAAATTCTGCATAAGAATCCAATTATTATTTGTAAATAATTTTCTCAACAGAATTGAATAATTTTCAAAAATTTTAATACATTTTTTTCAAGAAATAAATCATTTTAAAAAATTATACGTCTTATTAAATATTTTATTTTGAAAAATGATTGAATTCTTTCCAAGAAAGAATTAAATTGAAAATAATTGAATTCTTGGGAAAAATTTTTTCTAAATTTTTGATAATAATTTAATTCATGAGATGAATATTCTTGAAATTTTAAAAAATGATTGAATTCTTGGGAAGAATGTTATTGAAATTTTTTAAAATAATTGAATTCTAGTAGAATTTTCTAATAAAAATTTATTTAAAAATAAATTTTAGTTAAAATGTTAGATTATAATTGTATATGGATTTTTACAAGATTCAATTATTCTTGTAAATAGTAAAATTCTTTTTAGAAATTCAATTATTTTTATAAATAATAAAACTCATCGTAAAATTTTAATTACTTTTAATACAATTTTAATAGAATTCCTCGAAAAATGTAATTATTTAAAAATTTTTTTTTGAAATTCGTCAAAAGAATTGAATTATTAAAAATTTGTTGATAAAATTCTTTATGAGAATTAAATTTTAAGAAACATTCAATTATTCAATAAATTGTTTTTTTTGTATTTGAATACATAATTGGATTCTGGTAGAATTTTCTAATAAAAATTGATTTAAAAATTAATTTCAGTTAAAATGTTAGATTATAATTGAATATTAAAAGCGTTATGCATAATTTTTTTTAAAAACAGTTAAATTTTGAAAAGGTTTCAAATTAAAATCCTTGAAAATCTGAATCTTTCAAATTTTCAACTAACAATTCTGTGGAATTAATTTTTTTTTTAATAAGTTCAATTGCGGATTTTTTAAAAATTATTTAAAGTTATTATTTTCTAATATAATTATATTTAATTGAAGAATTTCCGAATAATAAAAATTTTGTAAAATTGAAATATAAAGAAATGAATTTGAAAATGCTCAAAGAACTTTTTCAAAAATTATTAAATATAATGAATTTGAAAATTGTCAAAGAACTTTTTAGAAAATTATTAAAAATAATTGATTTAAAGAAGCATTTTAGTTAAAAATTCTTGAAAATAATAATTGAATTGAAATTATGGAAATAATTTTGAAGGAAGTACAATATTTTTATTAATATAAAATAATAATGACACAGATTATATTTTTAGTCAGTAAGTGGTCCGTAATTTTTAAATACTTTCACTATAGTTCGAGCCCTGTTTTAGTTCTTATGGACACTTTTTTGGATTATTTTTAAGAAATTCGACTTTTTTTCTATTTATTTTTATAAAGTGAGATTTTTTCGACTTTTTTTTATAATTTTTGTCACCTTAAGAGCTTTTTAAAAAAAACTAAAAAGAGTTTTAGTTTGTAATTTTTATTAGAAAAAATTGAATTCTTACGTTTAAATAATTGAAATCTATACTAGTTTCTTAAAAATTATTAAACATAATTGACTGAGAGAAGAATTTAGTTGTAAATGCTAGAGAATAATTGAACATTAAAAGAGTTATTATAAGTGTTAATTTGTAGAAGCAATTAAATTTCAGAAGATATTAAATTAAAAATATGTGAAAATTTCAATTGATAATAATATTTAAATACTTATTTTAAAAAATAATTAAACTTTTCCATAAATTAAGTCAAAAATTCTAAAGATAGAAAATATAAGCTTTGTGACAACTCTGAATAAAATAAACAACTTTTTCGACTTTTTTTGTATTCCTTACATCGACTACAACAATTTTTTTGCCTTTAAGTTGTTCCGAGACCTGTTTTATTAGATTTTGATAGATAATATTATTCTTAATAATGAGATGATTTTCCCTCTCGTTTAAATTTTTATTCGATTGATAGATAATGTTGTTCATAATAATGAGATGACTTTTTTTTCCCTCTCGCTTTAATTTTTATTCGATTGATAGATAATGTTGCTGTTAATAATGAGATGATAATGAGGAAAATGTGGTTGGGAAAAATTTGAATAATTTTTGATCTAATTAAAAAAACTGGTTCGATGTCATCACAAGTGTATATTCTCGATGCTCCGCGAATACAATGATCTTGATCTGTCTTCTGATAGTGCGAGGGTTCGAGGATTAAGGCTGGGCTCACAAGTGTCTTATTTCTCGTTCTTGCCCTCACACGGTACAAGCTCCTATAACGTGATGCCACGATACGAGTATGCCTACTTGACTTTGTTTTGTTGTATTTTCTTTGTGCATGTATATATATATATATATGCGTACACTGATTTCGCAACATTTTAGCATAATGTACGTATAGTGGCACATAAGCGATATCTGGCGAAAGTACATGTATCAGGTCTTATTTAATTGTGTAAAAAAATATTCCTGCAATTTTAAATTATAAGGGCATGTGGAAAATATCCCTCGAAAAAAGTGGTTTCCCTTGTGTCGTCTCAGTGTTAAATAATTTAAGAAGAATATTCTCGAAATTTGCAGGGAATTTATGAAATAAGTTTGAAATTGAAAAACATAGTTATATAAAAGTTGAATTTTTGGCGGAAGTAATTAGTCCAGAAGGTGGCGCCAATTCGAGCTAGTGGCCGCGGCTCAACTAAAAAAATTACTCAATTACTCCAATTTCAATCTTTGATAAAATAATTTCGTCGCAAAATTATTGACTCAAAATGGAGAAGAACGCGCCTCAAATTTCTCCATCACTCCTCCAAATAAAATATTTTATCCTAAAAAGATGAGAAGTCATTTCCAAACCGTGAAAAAACTTTTCCGAATGTTTCAACAATTTTTTCAATAATTATTTCGAAAAATTTTACAAAATTCCGAGAAGAGCGCACGTGCCAAACTATATTTTCCAAAGACCTAAAATATTCTTTTCTTTTTCAATGAAAATTAGTAAAAGTTTTTATTAATTTGAGTTAGTTACTGACTTTTTGCTTTTGAATGAGCAAATTTTTTACTAAGAATTAGTAATTATAATAGTAATTTATTTATTTATTAGTAAAATTAGTAAAATTTACTAATTTAAAAGCAAAAAGTCAGTCACTAATTCAAATTAGTAAACATTTTCATTAATTAAAATTTTGAGAATAATTTCTAATATTATTTAAACAGAAAAGAATTTCCTTAATTTAAATAAGTTATAAATAAATTTTTTTTCGCAAAATATTATATCGTATAAATAAAATTTTTTATTTTTAACCAAGTAAATTTTTGAACTGGAAATAAAAAATAATTTGTTTTTCATTTCAATGCAGTAATATTTAAAAATATTTGTATTTGTGAAATTTTGTAAGGCGCGTAAAAACATCGGAAAAGTGATACAAACGGTGTACGGTCAGCCATAGCCGTAGATAAGGCGAGCGGTGAAGAGAACAAAAAAAACTGTTGAATTAATTAAAAAAATTTCAATATTACTGTTGTTAAATTTTTTTCTCTTTTTTTTTTGCTTTAAATTTAATTTTCCTAAATGAACGCACCGAGCAAAATTTTCATATAATGAATATTTGGCATCGACTCTGGAATATTTAAATATTATTTATTTGTATATTCTGTAATAGAAGATTACTGAAATTATAGTTTCATTCGAATTTTCAACTTTTAAATAAAGGGAATTTTTTTCTGTTTCAACTTTACAGAATATTAATTTAAATTTATTTTAAATATTTTAATTATTAAAAATTTTTCTGAAAATTATTATTTATAAAATTATTTACTATAATTTTTACAAATTGAGATAAAATTCTTCATGAAAATTCAATTATTTTCACAAATTTTAATGATGTTCTTCGCAAGAATTACATTATTTTTTGAAATTTTAATTAAATTCATACCAAGAATTTAATTACTTAAAAAATTTTGATAAAACTCTTCTCAAGAATTGAATTGCATATCAAAATTTTAAATAAATTTTAATTTTGGTAAAATTCTGCATTAGAATTCAATTATTTTTAATAATTTTGATAAAATTCTGCAAACAAATTCAATTATTTTCAATTCAACTTTAATTAAATTTTATGAATGAAATTGAATTTCAGAAGAGGGATTAAATTTAATTTTTTGAAATATCACACTGAAAAAAAATTTAATTGATTTAAATAACCGATTATTTGACTTTATTATTATTATTGCAAATTTTTTATAAATTTCTTCTGAAATATTCAACTATTTTCATAAATAATAAAATTTTTGCAAGATTCAATTATTCTTGTATATAATAAAATTGTTTTTTGAAATTCAATTATTTTCATAAATAATAAAACTCATCGTATAGAATTTTAACTATTTTTTATACAATTTTAATAGAATTCCTTGAAAAATGTAATTATTCTTAAAAAGTTTGATTAAAATTCGTCAAAAGAATTGAATTATTTAAAAATTTGTGAATAAAATTCTTTATGAGAATTAAAATTTAAGAAACTTCAATAATATTCTTTCAAGAACTTAATTATATTCAAAGTTTTGATAACATTCTTTTCAAAGGATTCAATTATTTTGAAAAATTTTTATAAAATTTTGTATAAGAACACGGAGAAAGAGAATTATTGTAACATTGACAAAAAGATTGTTGCTATAAAACTAACAAATTTATTTTGTTAACCTAACCATTCAAATTTTTTCTAATAACAATAAATCTGTTAAGGTAACAAAAAATTGTGTAACAAGAAGAAAAAAAATGTGTTATTTTTATATTAACAATTTTTTTTTTCTCTGTGAATTTTATTATTTTTGAAAAAGAACTATGATAAAATTCTGCATAAGAATCCGATTACTATCCATTCAATTTTAAATAATTTTCTCAACAGAATTCAATAGTTTTCAAAAATTTTAATACATTTTTTTCAAAAAATAAATTATTTTTAAAAATTCTAAGTGTCTTATTAAATATTTTATTTTGAAAAATGATTGAATTCTTTCCAAGAATTTAATTTAAATTAAATTGAAAATAATTGAGTTTTTGGGCAAAATTTTTTTCTAAATTTTTGATAATAATTAAATCCATGAGATGAATATTCTGGAAATTTTTAAAAATGATTGAATTCTTGGGAAGGATGTTATTGAAATTTTTTAAAATAATTGAATTCCAGTAGAATTTTCTAATAAAAATTGATTTAAAAATAAATTTCAGTTAAAACGTTAGATTATAATTGAATATTAAAAGCATTAGAATAGCATGATTTTTTTAGAAATAATTGAATTTTTAAAAGGTTTCAAATTAAAATCCTTGAAAATCTGAATCTTTCAAATTTTTAACTAATAATTCTGTGGAATTAATTTTTTTGAATAAGTTCAATTGCGGATTTTTTAAAAATTATTTGAAGTTTTTATTTTCTAATATAATTATATTTAATTGAAGAATTTCCGAATAATAGAAATTTTGTAAAATTGAAATATAAAGAAATGAATTTGAAAATTCTCAATAAGAACTTTTTCAAAAATTATTGAAAATAATGGATTTGAAAATTGTCAAAGAACTTTTTCGAAAATTATTAAAAATAATGAATTTAAAGAAGCATTTTAGTTAAAAATTCTTGAAAATAATAATTGAATTGAAATGATGGAAATAATTTTGAAGAAGTGCAATATTTTTATAATATAAAATAATAATGATTTTATCACTGGGCAATCTTTAATTATTATAAAACATGAAGAAATCGATCACTCCAAGTCGAAGACTCGGAGTGACCGATTTCTTAGTTTTGAGTAAAATGTTCTATAAATTTTTTTTGTCAGTAATTGGTCCGTAATTTTTCATGTTTTGTCCGTAAAGTCCGTATTTTTAAATACTGGTTCGAGCCCTGAATTCTGTCTGGAAATCAGGAAAAGCCAAATTCGATAAGTTTTCGTGTCAATTTTGTTTAAATTTTTTTTGTGAAAATGAAAAATTACTAAAAATTAGAACATAGAATTTTTTTGGAATTATAATTCTTTTATTATTTTTTCATGGACATTTTTAGAAACTTGAATTAATGAAGTAATTAGAAAGAAAGATTAAATGAAAGTGTAAGAAAGGGAATAAAAAGAGAGAGATAGAGAAAGAGAAGAAAAAAGGAGATAAATGGAGAATGCGTAACAAAAGTGACCTCAATTTAACAAAATACAAAGCAAATTTTTTCGGATCACCTGAAATAGTATTTGATCGTTAAAAACAAATTTGCGGAGGTTTCGACCTTGATTTACATGCAGTTTTTCATTCCTGGTGAATACTTGAAGGCCCCATTGTTTCACGGCAAAAGGGACGACAACGTCCTTGCTTTTATAAACCACCATTAATAGTCCTTGTCTTACTTGTACTTGGCGTACCTACTTGCAGTATTCCTCTATATATATTTACATGCGCACGCGTTCTTGTTGATATAAACACGTGGAACGCGTGTATACATTCTGAATACTGCAACTGCATACAACGGTCTAAAGCAAATAAAAAAAAAAAATTAAACCTTTACTGCCTAATCTTTCATCTTAGATGAAACCGAACGCCTTTTAAGTGTATAGTAAGCTGCGCAGAGAGAAAACTGCTTTTGCATTCGTGTGTCGCCCGGTATTCGACACGCTCCGATGCCGACGATTAGCTTCGAACTTCGAAATGCACTTAAAGTCACGGGGGCTTTTTTTTTTACTGTGAATAGCACTTTTAGAAAAATTGTGTCCCTATTCAAGTTTATAATCCAATTCCCAATCAGTTTTATTCATTTTTATGTGATCAGGAGAGGAACGATTTTTAGAGCGTGTCTTCTTTTCTCAAATAATATATATTTATGGCTATGATTTGGTGCTGTGTATTTAACGAGAGTCAATATTTGACGAAGATGAAATTTTGTGTGAATGAAAATTGGCGAAATATTTCTTCTTTATTTTTGACACGCTGTATTTTTGTACTAATTCTCAAACTGTCACCTCTTTTTGAATTTTGGCACCTACTTTATTAATTTTCACCTTCTTCGTTTATTTTGTAACTTTTTCAAATATTTTTCAAAATCAAATCTACTGTAGTTATCGCCACTGAAAAGTTTTTTGAAATTTGAAATTTTATGTTGATTTTAAATGAAAAACAATTATTTAACTTTAAAAATTAATTTTCAAAATTATGTGGATGCTAATAACAGCGGTGGAAAGTTTCCGTTCATAACTTTACAGGCTGCGCAGCTATCTATATTAACTACTACACGTTTACTACTTTTTTACGACTTGCTAATATTTGGATAATTTTTTTAGATTTGTGACACTAAAAGCCACTTTTTTCATTTTTGCTTTCGGTTTTAATAAAAATTTTTGTAATAATACAATTATTTAAAGAAAAATTTACATAATTTTCTTACAAAACCAATTATTTTGAATAATTTTGATGTAATTTGTTTATGAGAATTTAATTATTTTCAATTGCAATTAAATTTTTCTCAAGAATCTACTTAGTTTTTGAAATTTTTAATAAAAAATTCTTTAGAAAAACGTAATTATTTTCAAAAATTTACATAAAATTCTTCCCATGAATTCAATTGTTCTAAAAAAACTTCAATAACATTCTTCCAAGAACTTAATTATTTTTAAAAGTTTTGATAACATTCTTTGAAGAATTAAATTATTAAAAAAAATTTTGATAAAATTTTGAATAAGAATTCAATTATTTTCGAAAACTTTCATAAAATTCTGCATACACGGAGAAAATTTATTCCTGAAATTTTACTGAATTTAGTTCGGTAAAACTGGGATGAAGTGTCAAAACAGTAATTTTTCAAGAGCTAGACTGTAAAAGAAATTGCATTGAAAAATAATGTAAAAATCATAAAGCTCACGATACATGTATTAGCGCTTCACTTACAGTTCGGTTAAAACGTAAGCCAAGTGCTCGCTACATTCATATTTATTGAATAGTTCGGTAAAACGTAAGATAAAGTCTTCGGTAAAACTGACGAGTTGCAATTTATTGAAAGTTCGGTAAAACGTAAGATAAAGTCTTCGGTAAAACTGACGAGTTGCAATTTACTGAAAGTTCGGTAAAACTTGAAGAACAAAAATAAAAAATAATGTTACTTCAGTAGATCTATATTAATACTGCCGTAACTCTCAATTTACCTACTTTAATCACTACCTAAACCCCCTACAATTGTTTACGAACAAATACTAATTGATACACCTGCCTACAGTACATTCTAAAACGCATACACTAATACACACATCGCACGCTTTACATTAATGCTTCAGAAAGTTTCAACTGTCCTTATATATTAATCTCAATTTTATTTCACCACTTGTGAGAAAGATTCAAATTAATAAACTATTGTTGTACAAAATTAAAAATTATTTATATTAATGAATCATTTCCAACTATATTCAAGGTCAATTTATGAAATATTTTTAAATTATGTTTTTATTATTATAAAGAAAAATGTTTAAATTTGTATTTAATGGAATAAAACAATAATTTATGAAAATCCTTATTATTCTCAAATTTTTGTGTTTAAAATTAAAAATATACATATTAAAAGTGCAAGTTGGAAATTATTAAATTAATTAATAGAAAATTAATCTTTCTGAAATATTAAATAATAATTGTGAGAAATTAAAAAGCGAAAAGGAAATAAGCAAGTAAGCAAATAAGGCATTAAGTAAGCAAGAAGGAAATAAGCAAGTAAGAAAGTAAGCAAATAAGAAAGTAAGTAATCAAGAAGGAAATAAGCAAGTAAGAAAAGTAAGCAAGGAGGAAATAAGCAAGTAAGCAAAGTAAGCAAGAAGGAAATAAGAAAGTAAGCAAGTAAGCGTATAAGGAAGTAAGTAATCAGAAAGGAAACAAGCAAGTAAGCAAGAAGGAAATTAGGAAGTAAGCAAATAAGTAGGTAAGCAAGTAAGCAAAGTAAGCAAGAAAGAAATAAGCAAGTAAGCAAAGTAAGCAAGAAGGAAATAAGAAAGTAAGCAAGTAAGCATATAAGGAAGTAAGTAAGCAGAAAGGAAACAAGCAAGTAAGCAAGAAGGAAATTAGGAAGTAAGCAAATAAGTAGGTAAGCAAGTTAGCAAAGTAAGCAAGAAAGAAATAAGCAAGTAAGCAAAGTAAGCAAGAAGGAAATAAGAAAGTAAGCAAGTAAGCATATAAGGAAGTAAGTAAGCAGAAAGGAAACAAGCAAGTAAGCAAGAAGGAAATTAGGAAGTAAGCAAATAAGTAGGTAAGCAAGTAAGCAAAGTAAGCAAGAAAGAAATAAGCAAGTAAGTTAGTAAGCAAGCAAGTTATTTCCTTTTTGCTTACTTGCTTACATACTTATTTACTTACTTACTTATATGTTTAATTGCTTACTTATTTATTTCCTTTTTGCTTACTTACTTATGTTTACTTGCTTACTTACTTACTATTATTCATATTTAATTAAAATGAATAAATTATATGTTAAAAAAATAAGTATGTTATTGCCATTTTATATTTTCTTTTTATTTGATTTAAAAGCATTTATTACATATTTGGCAATTAATAAGTGTTTAAAATAATTAATTAATTGAATTTTAATTTAAATAATAATAAAATGATTATTAATTAAGTCTAAATAAGTTGGAAAAATCAACTATTAGTGTGAAAGTCTTTCATTTGACTGCAGGACACTTGAAATAAAGTATTTCAATCCAGAAAACTAAAACTTTAGGCAAGTCAAGGAAGTTTTACCGAACTATTCCTGAAAACTAACACTTTAAGCAAGTCAAGAAAGTTTTACCGAACTATTCCTGAAACGTTAGTGCCCATCAAGGAGGTATTTATTTAATTTACATTAAACGTTCAGTTTCAATTTTTTTTCAACTTTTACAGTACTAGTTCTTAAGGAATAAAGATATCACATTAGATTTTAAATATTGTTACCGAAAAAATAATATAAAAATTATTAAAAATTACGATTATGCTACTATATCCCAAGTTTATTGAAAAATTCGGTAAAATGTAAGGAACAAATTTTCTCCGTGTAAGAATCCAATTATTTTCTATTCAATTTTAAATAATTTTCTCAACAGAATTCAATAATTTTCAAAAATTTTAATACATTTTTTTCAAGAAATAAATTCTTATAAAAAATTTTAAATCTTATTAAATATTTTATTTTGAAAAATGATTGAATTCTTTCTAAGAATTTAATTCAAATTTATTTGAAAATAATTGAGTTCTTAGGCAAAATTTTTTCTATATTTTTTATAATAATTGAATTCATGAGATGAATATTCTTGAAATTTTTGGAAATAATTGAATTCTTAGAAAGAATTTTATTAAAATTTTTGAAAATAATTGGATTCTTTTGGAAAATTTTATGGAAATAATATAGATATTGAAAATCATTGAATTTTTAAAAATTTTTGAAAATAATTGAATTTCAGAGAAGAATATTTTGTTAAGTTATTGAATTTTTTTTGAAGAATTTTATTGAAATTTAAAAAATAATTAAATCAATGAGAAGAATTTTATTGAAATTTTTTAAAATAATTGAATTCTTTTAAGAAATTTAATTAAAATTGAAACGAAAAAAATTGAATATTTCTATTCAGACTTTTATTACAATTTTTGAAAAGAAAGAATTCATGAGACGAATATTCTTAAAACCTTTGAAAATAATTGAATTTCTGAAAAGAATTTTATTGTAATTTTTTATAATAAATGAATTCTTGGGAAGATATTTATTTATGAAATTTTTTGAAAATTATTCAATTATATCGATGAGTTTAATTAAAATTGTCTTGAATGTAATTTAGAGAATTTTATCAAAACTTTTGAAAATAATTGAATTCTTTAGAAGTATTTTATTAAAATTTTGTAAAATAATTGGATTCTTTTAAGAAATTTAATTAAAATTGAAACGAAAATAATTTTATTCCTATGTAAAATTTTATTAAAATTTTTGAAAATAATTGAATTCATGAGACGAAAATTTTTGAAATTTTTGATAATAATTGAATTCTTGTAGAAAGTTTTATTAAAATTTTTTTAAATAATTCAATTCTTGTTGAAAATTTTACTACAATTTTAAAAATAATTTCATTTTTGAGAAGAATTTTATTAAAACTTTAAAAACAATTTAATTCTTGTGAAGAATTTTACTAAAATTTTAAAAATAATTAAATCCATGGGAAGAATTATATTAAAACTTTTTTTGATAATAATTGAGTTCCTTTAAGGAGTTTAATTAAAATTGAATTGAATATCACAATTTTTGAAAATAATCCAATTCCTAATGTGAATGTTCTTGAAATTTTTGAAAATAATTGAATTCTTGGAACGAATATTCGTCACTTTTATGCTTCTTCACTATTAGTTGAAATATTTTTTTAGTTTTTAATATAATTTTGCTAAATTGTAAAGAACTTGTTTTACAAATTTAAATCTCCAATATATTAAAATTTTGTTTTTTATTTTCTTTCTCAAAAAATTCACCAACTTAAAAAATACGTTTAAAAAATTTCAAAATCGATTTCAATCAGTGTAATTATTTTGAACTTTAACTGATTGAAATTAAGCGAATACGGTAATTAATTTTTGTTGTCAGCAGCAATTTTTACACAGTAATTTATCACACATGAAAATAAAGTCTATCTCTTTATGTTTTTCAGTGAATTTCATATATAATATACCTTCAGATAATAAAGGACAAAAAAATTGAATATTAATCCAGTCGAAGGGAAGTTTATGGTAATTTGAATTGATAATAAATATCGCCAGCTAATGAGAGAAGGTTTCGCCGCGCCAATGATATAGACCACTCAATTTGATAAAGTAGTATGAAATATTTATTAAACAGAAATTTATAAGCGATTCTCTTCACTAGGAACATAATCTCGACTTATTTCTCCTTGCGGTTTAAACACTTAAATTATCCTCTAGAGTTTCTTTTGCATGTTAAAGTTAATGACAGGTGAAACCATTGAAATAAAAAATATTAGCTCTCACGCATACAAAATACACACACACATATATATATATAAATATTTTATATGAATATACATGTGTAAGTTGAAATGCAAACTTTTCGCAGCGTTGAAAATCAGGGTTTTGGTGAATTAAAAATAATAAAGGTGGAGTAGCGTTGTACAACTTTTTCCTGGCAATTTGTCGGACGAAAGGATGCTGTGCGTTTCCAGTTACGGTGTGGGAAACGTCGAGAGTTCGGGTGGGAGGTACCACTCCGTTGAGTTCGTCTGACCCTCTAATTACATGGTACAACATATAACGAGCGAAAGAGGTTCAGAGGTCAGGGTTATACGAAACAGCACAAAACATGCTATCATGGATGTATTGAAAAATTGTGTTCCTTCAGAGCAGATACGGAATGTACTTTATATAAATATCGAACATTCAAATTTCACTTTTCAAATTACAAATAAATTAATACAATTAATACAATTAATACACTGCGATCAATTCTAATTTAAATCGACACGAATGTTTTATAACGAGTTAATAATAAATTCTTTTGCAATTGTAGAAAACTAAAGCACTCTCTAAAACTGCTCTCTAAATTTGAATTAGTATAAATGTTTACTAATTCGAATTAGTGACTGACTTTTTCCTTTGAATTAGTAAATTTTACTTATTAACAGTATTTCCTACTAATTTATTAGTAAATTTTACTAATAAACAGTATTTTCTACTAATTTATTAGTAAAATTTATTAATTCAAAAGCAAAAAGTCAGTCACTAATTCGAATTAGTAAAAATTTTTACTTATTCAAATTTAGAGAGTGAATCAGCGAAGTTTGACTGACTTTCAGTGACTCTATTCTCGCGATTTAAATCTCACTGAAGATCAGTTGAAAATTTACAAAAAATTAAAATTATTAACTATAATGAACTGTTATTATTTATTATTTCAAAATATTTCAATAAAATTCATAGAAAGAATTTAATATTTAATTAGATTTTTAAAAATTTTAATAAAATTCTTTGAAACTGTTCAATTATTTTCCATTTAATTTTAATACAATTTTTTTAATACAAATTTAAAACAATTCAATTATTTTCGCAAATTTTGATAAAATTTTGTATAAGAATTCAATTATTTTGAATTCAATTTTAATGAAATTTCTCAAAAGAATTTAAGTTTTTTCAAAAATTTAATTGAAATTCACTAAATAATTCAATTACTTCAAAAAAGTCCCATATACAATTCTTCGCAAGATTTCCATTATTTTACAAAATTTTAATAAAATACTTCTAAAGAATTCAATTATTTTCAAAAATTTTGATAAAATTCTCTATAAGAATTCAATTATATTCAAGAAAATTTTAATTAAACTCATCGATATAATTGAATAATTTTCAAAAATTTTCATAAATAAATATCTTCCCAAAAATTCAATTATTATAAAAAATTACAATAAAATTCTTTTTAAGAATTCAATTATTTTCAAAGGTTTCAAGAATATTCGTCTCATGAATTCTTTATTTTTAAAAATTTTAATAAAATTCGGAATAGAAATTCAATTTTTTTCGTTTCAATTTTAATTAAATTTCTTAAAAGAATTCAATTATTTTAAAAAATTTCAATAACATTCTTCTCATTGATTTAATCATTTTTTAAATTTCAATAAAATTCTTCAAAAAAAAATTCAATAACTTAAAAAAATATTCGTTTCATGAATTCAATTATTTTCAAAAATTTTTAAAAATTCTCATTAAAATTTCAATTATCTTCGAAAATAATTAAATTTTTCTCTGAAATTCAATTATTTTCAAAATTTTTTTAAAATTTCAATGATTTTTAATATCTACAATTTTAATAAAATTTTCCAAAAGAATTCAATTATTTTCAAGAATTTTAATAAAATTTTTTCCAAGAGTTCAATTATTTCCAAAAATTTCAAGGATATTCATCTCATGAATTCAATTATTATCAAACATTTAGAAAAAATTTTGCCCAAGAAACTCAATTATTTTCAATTTAATTTGAATTAAATTTTTGGAAAGAATTCAATTATTTTTCAAAATAAAAAATATTTAATAAGATTTAAAATTTTTGAAAATAATTTATTTCTTGAAGAAAAATTAATTAAAATTTTTGAAAATTATTGAATTCTGTTCAGAAAATTATTTAAAATTGAATGGAAAATAATTAAATTCTTATGCAGAATTTTATGAAAGTTTTCGAAAATAATTGAATTTTTATTCAAAATTTTATCAAAAATTTTTTTAATAATTTAATTCTTCAAAGAATGTTATCAAAATTTAAAAAATAATTAATTTCTTGGAAGAATGTTATTCAAGTGTTTTAAAATAATTGAATTCTAGGAAAGAATTTTATTAAAATTTTTGATAATAATTGTAATTGTGAGATGAAAAATTTTTTTTTTTTTAAATAATTGAATTCTTAGGAAGAATTTTTTTAAAAATATTTCAAAAAGCAGTTGAATTATTTTAAGAAATTTAATTAAAATTTAATTTTTATAAAGGATTTTATCACAATTTTAGAAAACAATTGAATTTTGTGCAAGAATTTTTATAATATTTTTAAGAATAAATTCATTTTTCGGGAAATTTTATTAAAATTGTGTTGAAAATAATTGAATTCTCGTGTCAAATTTTATTAGATTTATATAAAAACAATTGAATTCTCGCGAAAAATTTTATTAGAATTTTTTAAAATAATTGAATTGTTTTAGATAATTTAAAAAAAATTTTCGAAAATAATTGAATTCTTAATTAAAACTGTAACAAAATTTTTGAAAAAAAAAATCAAAATTTTGAAAATAATTAAATTCTTGGGGAGAATTTTATGAAAAATGTTTAAAATAAACAAATTTTTGCATAGAATTTCATCGAAATTTTAGTAAATAATAAGTAATAATAATTAATTACTTAATTAGTTGGAGAGTGCATTATTTTAAATTTTGAATGTGAAATGTCAAAAATTGCAATTGACAATTAAAAATTAAATTTTTGTTATTCTATAATTATAATAATAATAAATTTAAATAATACGTTTCCTACCCTAATGTAGTAACATTTGCTAGTTTATAAATAAATTAATATATAATTACAATATTTCTAATTTATGATAATAATAAATTAAATAAACAAAGTGAAACGAAATAAGAAATAATTTAATTATTTTCTGCAATTTGAGTATTTTGTATATTTTTTTCTTTTTAAAAATTGATAACTTAATATGTATCAGTGTCCTCTTTTCGTTTAAATTTGTTTTTTTTTAGAATAAAAGAAAAAAGGATAAAAAATGTACAAATAAAAATTTACAAAATTCAAATTGAATACAAATGAAAAAATTACGAAACTAAATGAAGAATCGTATGAGTCTGAATAATTTTACATTCATATTCAATTTATGGAAGGCAGCACGTTTAGAGCGAAATCTATTTAATTTAATTTAAAGTGGCATTTTGTTTTAGCCTCAAAACCAGGTCAAATATTATCTTGCTCCTTTTTTTACATATATACGTGTACTCCCCCCTTCCACATAATATAATATACGTGTTATAGCACATTCGTCCGATTTGCGTATACAGTTTTGTAGAGAGATATGTCCGTATGTGCAAAACTCGGCGCGGCAGGTAGCCTCGGGCTTGAGAAACTTTTTCGCGCGGATTTATTATTTACCTTGCTCGACGCACACACTATACACTAGACAGGACCGTGTGCGGCTGCGAAATTATTCACGCTTTACTCATGTGAAGATATTAAATGCACGCACGTGGATAATGAACACTGATGGTACACTAATTGTGAGTACCAGAAATTCATTTGAATTACGATTTTCTGTATTTGACGTCACACTCCGTTTAACATTCCAATATGATGTGCTGAAAAAAAATCCCCTTATAAAGTATTATAGACGTGTCTTTTTATGTTTTGTTTTTCGAAACTTGTCTTCATTAATTACTAGGGAAATATTTGTTGGCTGTGTATTATGTATATCCGCACAAAAATTACTTATATGGGCTTTCAGCATTAATTATTGGTGTGTCCCAAAGATGCTGTAATTCAAAGGATTTAAAAAAAATTAATTGTGAAAAAAGTTATAGACATTTTTTGAAAATGACATCATGGCCGTCGCACACTTTTCCTAAGGGTATCAAATTGAGACAAAAGACGAATCAAAATCGTAAGGGATTAGAAAACTTTTAATTATTCTCCTTCTCTCTTACTCTTGTTGGCAAAATCAAAATTTTCAAAAATTAATAATTTATCGTTCCATAGTTTAGGCCAAAAAACCCAAATTGCATCCTTTTTTTTTTAAAAGGATGATAAAAAATTAATAATATTCTGTTTAACCTTAGTAGAATATTCTGATTCACTCTAAAAAATAATAGATACATACTCAAAAAAATGTTCTTAATACATTTATTGGTGGACTTCTTTGATTGTAAAATTATTCAAAAACGTGAATAACTTCTTTTTTTTAATAAATAATTAATCATTATTATACAATTATAATTATATTATTATATAATTTATCATTATTATTCTTAAAAATTTGAAATTCAAACGTGTGTGAAATTCAAGAACTTTGAGGAATATTATAACATTTTTCAAAAAAAATTAAATTATTTACAAACATTTTAATAAAATCCTTCGTAAGAAGTCAAATATTATATTTAATATTATATTTAACAAAATGTAATAAAATTCGTTGTAAGAATTCAATTATTTTCATAAATAATACAATTTTTCGTAACATTTCAATTATTTTAAATAGAATTTTAAATTAATTCCTCGAAAAAAGTCATTATTTTAAAAAAAATTTTGCAAGAATTCAATTAATTTTACAAATAATGAAATTTTTTGCTGAAATTCAAATACTTTCAAAATCTACTATTTTAATAAAATTTCTCAAAAGAATTCAATTATTTTAGAAAAATGTAATAAAATTCGTTGCAAGAATTCAATTATTTTCATAAATAATACAATTTTTCATAAGATTTCAAATACTTTTACAAAACAATTTTTCACTTAAATTCAATTATTTTAGAAAAATGTAATAAAATTGGTAGCAAGAATTCAATTATTTTCATAAATAATAAAATTTTTCATAAGATTTCAATTCCATTTCAATTCCATTCCATTTCACAAATAATGAAATTTTTTGCTAGAATTCAAATACTTTCAAAATCTACTATTTTAATAAAATTTCTCAAAAGAATTCAATTATTTTAAAAAAATGTAATAAAATTTGTTGCAATCTTATTCAAAATTCAATTATTTCTAAATATTCATGCTATATAAACTTCTAATATTCAATTAATATCTAAAATAAATTATAACTGAAATTCAATCAATTTTTTTCATAAATAATAATATTCTTGATTGGATTTCAATTATTTTAAAAAAAAAAATTGATAAAAATTCGTTTAGAGTCTTCAATTATTTTCCTAAATAATAAAATTCTTCAAAAGATTTAAATTATTTTTTATACAATTTTAACATAACTCCAACAATGTAATTATATTTTCAAAAATTTTTTGCAAAAATTAAATTAATTTCGCAAATAATGAAAATCTTTGTTGAAATGCAAATATTTTCGAAATCTACCATTTTAATAAAATTTCTCAAAAGAATTAAATTATTTTTAAAGAATGTAACAAAATTCGTTTCATGAATTCAATTATTTTCATAAATAATAATATTCTTGACTGGATTTCAATTATTTTTAAAAAAATTTGATAAAAATTTTCTTAAAGACTTCAATTGTTTTCCCAAATAAATAAAATGCTTCACAAGATTTTAATAATTTTTAATACAATTTTAAATTAATTCCTCGAAAAATGTTATTACTTTCAAACATTTATTGCAAAAATTCAATTAATTTCATAAATAATGAAATTCTTTGTTGAAATTCAAATATTTTCTAAATCTACTATTTTAATAAAATTTCTCAAAAGAGATTCAATTATTTTCATAAATAATAATATTCTTGACTGAATTTCAATTATTAAAAAAAAAAAAAAATTGATAAGAATTTGGTTAGAAACTTCATTTATTTTCCTAAATAATAAAATTCTTCACAGAATTTCAATTATTTTCATAAATAATAATATTCTTGACTGGATTTCTTTGAAAAATATAATTATTTTCAAAACTGTTTTGGAAGAATTCCATTAATTTCAAATAATGAAATTCTTTGCTGAAATTCAAATATTTACAAAATATATTTTAATAAAATTTCTCAAAAGAATCCAAATTATTTTTTAAAAAAAAGAAATAAAATTTGTTGCAATCTTTTTCAAAATTCAATTATTTCTAAATATTCATGCTATAATGCTTTTAATATTCAATAATTATTAATAATTATAATAATAATAAGTAATAATTATTACTGAACTTCAATTTTAAAGCAATTTTTACTAGAAAATTCTACGAGAATTCAATTATTTAAATACGAAAATAAATAATTTATTAAATAAATGAATGTTTGTCAAAATTGAATTCTCATAAAGAATTGGGGTAAAATTGGATATTAAAAATAACTAAAATTCTATGATGATTTTTATTAATCATGAAAATAATTGAATCTCTGTAAAAATTTGTAAATACTTAAATTCTTGTGAAGGTTTTATTATTTATGAAAATAATTTCAAATTTGCTTAGAATTTTATAAAATTTTTTGAAAATAATTGAATTTTAAAGTTAAGAAAAAGAAGAATTTTATTATTTTTAAAAATAATTGAAATTTTGACGAGAATTGTTTAAAATTTTTGAATATACAAATTGAATTTCTTTAAACATTTGGAAATATTTAAATAAAATTATTCATTAAATAATTTATAAGTAGTAATTTTGCAATAGTTCTTGAAGAATTATAAGTTGTTTAAAAAGAAATTATTGTGAAAAATATAATAATTGAAGGTTTTGTTCTAGAATTCGTGGTAATTTCATAGTTATTTCGTAGGCCAACAAAAAAGACACAAAAATTCAAAATTTTTTTATGAATTCTAAAAATTTAATTTTTTCCAGTACTTTTAATAAATATCCCTGACTTTTCCCTGACCTGTAGCAACCCTGTAACAATATAAAAAAATCGAATTTGAAAATTTTTGGTATTACAATTCTTCCTCATCAGGAAGCAATTCATCTTCAGCACATAATTTCAATGCTGAATAAATAAAAAATAACAAATAAAAATTGAAAAACAGAAAATTGAATAATTCTCATCACCGTAAATTAACAAAAAGGAGAAAAAAACTGAAATACTAAAGTACATAAGAAATTAACATTTAAATTCGTTGGGAAAAGCCATACCTAATTGATAAAAGTGTCATGATCATTCGCATATATAATTTTCCCGGCGTATATATCGATCTCATTTATCTGCACATTAGTTGGCTCTTATCTATATATTAATACGGATGATATCACAACGCGAGGAATAAATATTCTTTATTGGTTATACGTGTATACATATATTGAAATCTATAATAAACGAGTTTCCAATACTGGCTTTAATCGTGAACTGGATACGGCATTAGTGTGTATGGTATTATAGACTTGATGACATGAAGTGAAGAATTTAAATTCAAAGTGGAAAGACGTACATATAACTTGTACCATGTATGCGTCTGTTTGAAAAGATGTTGGCAAACCTGCAAAGCAAGGGGGTTCGTTCAATATAAAAGAAAAAAATTTCCGAGAATTTTATTTATTATTTACTTTTCTGAATTATAAGTTTTACTCTCGAGACAGAGAGACAGAGAGAGTGAGACAGAGGCGCGTCAAGAAGCGTGGAATGTGCAGTCGAGGGCGAAAGATTCATTTTTATAGAGCAACTTAGTTACACCCTGGAATTTTAATTAAGCTTTTCTTGTCACCCGTGCACTCGATTCTTGTTGAGTAAAATGTCGAATGTATTTTAGAAAATCGTTTTTTGCTTTAATTGTACTTTTTATTTATGATGCTTATATAAGTTCTGAACCTCTCGAAATAAATTTTTGAAAAATTATTTTGATTAACCAAATACTTTGCTATTAAATACAAAAAAAATTTGCTAAAACCAAACTCTTTTCTCAATAACGTTATATTGAAATTCAAATTGCAATAAAATGCAACTTAATGATCCCATTTCCGAGAAGCTTGGAAGAACTGCAAGAGACATCATGAAAGTAAATTGAATTTATTAAATTATTTAATGAAATATAATAAAATTGTCCTTAATTGTATAATAATCTCCTCGATGTTGGTTGCACTTGAGTATAAAATTAGTGCTCTTCATATATCTATTTTGTGCTGGACAAGTTTAATGCCACACGGGATTATCATGTTGTTCGGAAGTCAAAATGATGAGAATTACCAGCATTTCAACAGTCATGTTACATGCAAGAAATGCACTTGCTTGAACATTAGCTTCCTTGATTTCGTTTTCTCTCGACACAACCGGTTATATTGCTGTCTATATAGTGTTATATTACACATTACAAGCAAATGTAAATTAAAGAATATGCCCAAGTCATTCTGCACGTAAGTGCATTTTCTCACGTGTAGCGCTAAAAAAAGTGGAGTACCCCAAAGAGCCCGAGTCACCTTTCTGTGTAAATCGGAATGCATAACCCGTGTGGAAATTGCCCGACTTCGCCTTATTTAAAGAAGGGCACTGATGAGGATTGAGTGAGGCCAACCACACTAGTAATGTCTAGATAGGTGATAATAGGGCGCTGACTAGAATGCCTTCTTTTTCCAAATAGGAAAATCTAACTAGATCTATTTATGCCCCTATTAAATATTTCAATCAGGCTCTGACTAGAATGCCCTTTTTGTCTGAACAGGGAAATCTATCTGGTATCTATTTATGCCCCTATTAGGTATTTAAATTAATTTTCAATTTCATTGACAAATCCCAATTTCTAAATAACAAGCAACGAAATTATCAGAGAAATAGTTCTAAACGCATATTAAAATACTATTTAAAGTTTAAAAACTATTTGAGCAAAAATATTTACGATTTTAAAAATTCAAAATTTTGCACTTTTTCTCACAAGCGCTAAAGAAATGTTCTGTTTAGTATATAAGGACGATGATATAGTAGATTCATAGCGTGCGAGTTAGTGTTAGGTATGCGTTAGTGTTAGTGTTAAGTTAGTCATAGGTTGATTGGTCGAAACAGTGTTGTTTACATGTGTGTTTGTTCAGTGACTTGTTCAGTATTACTGGCGCAATATTACGTCTGTCCAAAATTTTTACTTATGTATTTAGAAAAACTAATGAGGCGCTAAAGAGGCCCTCTAGTTAAATCCCCACATTGTGCTTTTCTATTCAGGCAGTGACAAGGCAATCTAGTTAGAACCTCTCTATCTTTCCACATCATCACCTGATATTTCAAGCGTGACGAAATTAGACGGGTCCTGACTAATTTTCCTAGCTTGCGCCTCACTAAACGAAAGGGCGTCTATTCAGGGCCTTACGAAGTCCTATTTTTAATTTCTACACGGGAAAGTCTTGACCTTCTCTCTTTCGCCTTCTCTCAATTGTTCTTCTTTCATTCTCCAATGCAGGTCTCAGTTAGTGTGGTTCTTTTTTTTGTACTTTTTCCAACTATTTTCCAAAAAGATAAGCCAGGCTTCGCACTTATCTACTAAAACCTATTATTTGCTACTTTCTTTACGTTATGGTACTATTTGGGTACTTCTTTTTAGATTTCAGCCACTAAAAGCTACTCTTTCTGGTTTTTTTGAGAATTTCCACTTCTTTAAATTCGCTAATACTAGAAATCAAAAAACTATTCTTAACAATTATAATCAAATTCTGTTAAAGGATTCAATTATTTTCAAAAAATATTCGAAATTCAATTATTTTCAATATCTAGTATTTTCATAAAATTTTGCCAAAAGAATTCAATTATTTAAAAACAAAATTGATAAAATTCATCCAAAATTCAATTATTTTCATAGATTTTATCAATTGACGACCACCAAGGACAGGAAACTCAGTAAAATACAAATTTTCCGTTTCGAAGACGAAATCCGACTCTCCCTCTTCAGAATTTATTCTATAAACAATAATTTCTTCTTTTAAAAATTTACAATTAAATAGAAATTTAAAAAAAAAATTAAACAAGCAAGACAATTTTTTTTTCTTTTAAATAAAACTCACCAGTTCTTTGAATAAAAATACATCCATCCAAGCATACAATCACTTCTTCAATATTGTGAAGGAAATTTTTGTCACAGAATCATAATGTAAGACTCTATTAATTTTTAAAAACATATTTAAAAAAACAATTTTTAATTATAGAAGAAAACAATTTTACAACAAAAAAGTGAAATAATAGTCACTATGCATTAAATTTGGAAAATTTTCAAAAATCTTTGGAAAAGAAATAAATTATTAATCAAATGAAACTCAAAAATCAAGAGAAAAGAACCTTCCATCTTGATAATCCTTTACAGATTGAAATAATTATTTAATTATTTTCACAAATAATAAAATTTCCACAGGAATTCAATCAATTTAGAATAGCATATTCAAAAAAATTTCGAAAAAATCAATTATTTAACAACAATTTTATACAATTCTTCACAATAATTCAAATACTTTCACTAATAATAACATTTTTCATGGAAATTCAATTTCTTTCATGAATAATAACATTTTTTACAGAGATTCAATTATTTTGATAAATAATAAAATTCATCGTTGGGTTTCAATTATTTTTAATACAATTTTACACGAATTGCTCGAAAAATGTAAATTTTCTTAAAAATTTAATTTCAATTCCTCGAAAAAATCAATTATTTAAAAAAAAATGTTTTTTCAAAATTCCTTGCAAGAATTCAATTATTTACAAAAATATTAGAATTTTTCCCAGAAATTCAAATATTTTTAAATATTTTAATAAAATTGTTCGAAAGAAATAAATTATTTTAAATAAAATTTTAATTAAATTCTTTTGAAATAATTCAATTATTATTCTTTTAGATTTTAATAAAATTTTTCCCAATAATTCAATTATTTACATAAATAATTCTTCGAAAGAAATCAATTATGTCGATAAATAATAAAATTATTCCCGAAAATTCAATTATTTTGAGACATTTTATTAAAATTCTTTGCAAAATTCAATTATTTTCATAAATAACGATATTTATTCCAAAAATTCAATTATTTTTAAAAGTCATAAATTTCTTCTTGGAAATTCAATTATTTAAAAAATTTCTTATAACATCATTAGCAAGAATTCAATTATTTTCATAAATAATAAAATGTTTTTTAGGAATTCAATTATTTTCAAAAAAATTTAATTATAAAATACCACACAGACATTCAATTAAATTGTCATAAATTTTAATAGAATTCTTTGTGAAATTGAATTATTTTTAAAAACTTTTCGCAACTCAATGATTTGTAATATCTACTATTTTCATAAAATTCCCAAACAGAATTCAATTGTTTAAAAAAATTTTCGTAAAAATCTTCGTAGGAATTCAATTATTTTCATGAATAATAAAATTTTCTCAGGTATTCAATTATTTAAAATAGAATATGCATAACATTAGCCAAAAGAAATGAATTATTTAAATATTTTTATAAAATTCTTCGCAAGAATTAAATTACTTTTATAAATATTTAAATTTTTTCATGAATTAGAAAATTCGTTGCAGGAATTCAATTTGTTAGCAGGATAAAAAAGAAGTAAATATTCTTGATGAAAATTGGGAAAAAGGCAGGAAAATAAAATATAAAATGGGATTTTTGTCAGTTTTGTGAAGTGTCTAAAACGAGTTTTTTTGGTCTTCATGCTTAATTTTTCGATAGTTACTTTTTTACTACTTTTTTTTAGTTTGAAAGGTACTTTTTGATGCTTTTTTTAAAATTAATTATCGAGTACAAAGTCTGGATAACTTTTTTCACTTATTTGTAAAAAAAATGCTATGACTTTTTCGATTTTTCTTTTTAATAGGTATTTGAAAATAATTGAAATTTTGACAAGAATTTTTCTTCAAATTTTTGAAAATAACTGAATTTTGAAGAAGAATTTTGTTTATGCTGACCCAAAATATTTTCTCTTTAAATGAGAGGTAATTTTACGAAACCACTATTTTCTCCCGGATGCCCTTAAAGTCGATCCGAGAACTGACAATGTATCACATTTGAAGGGAAAAAGAGAACAACAATTGAGGAATAATAATAATAATAATAATAAAAAAAACTTAGCCATCGCATTGTGTGTGAAGGGATGCTTTAAGTAATAGCACTATAATATCAGCACATCGCAATCATCTTCAGGGTGTGGTGGGGGTTCACCCACCATTTTGAGCGGCACATTTTCTTTTTACTTTATTATACGCACGTGGATGCACCATGGTTAACGGATGAACACTTTGCGATTTATTCTTCACCACAATGTTGATGTCTTTGTAGTAGTCACTCTTCTTAAGAGCTGACATTTCTCTGAAATTAGGAATGAGCAAAAAACTTAATGATGATTCTTCCTTTTTCCCTCCTTTTTCCCATCAAATAAAGGTATGTGTGGCAATCTTCTTCCTCTCTCCTCCAATGGATAAAAACATTAAAAAATATTTCTTCTGACAAGTTTAATTAAGAGTTGTGTGTGTGTGTGTTAATTTTTAATTAAAGTGAAGTTTAGAATTGAATTTGATGTTTTTTAATTCCATTAGGTGAAAATTATTTATTGTTGGACATTTATTCAACTTTTTCGAAAAATACATTTCTACAGTTGTGATAATGCGAGGAAATTTTTTAATAACGGAAAAAAATGGTTTACGGGTTGTAATAGGGGGATTGACGACTGAAAAAATAATGATCCATAAGAGACACTGGGAAGTTATGATATTATCGTCTTGATGGTATTTCGAGAGACGATGTTATAAGATCAATCTTTTTACAGACCTTCAATTTTTCATCCCTCGCAATAAACATTTTACATTTATCATTTAAAGGTTTATATCGTCCGGATACTTTAGTGTTCATTTCTATCGAGAATTTTAGTGTCCTCTCTTATCCCTTCATCGGTATATGAAATTTTTTTTTATGTCTTTATTATTCTCTTGTAATCATCTTCCAATGATAACTAATTTCATTTCTCTAATTCTCTTGTTGCTTCCTGATAGAGGAAATAGATTAAAATTATAATCAATCAATTTAGAATTAAATCATTAACTAGCAACAATTCTTACTTCTCACTCACTCTTTTAAATGAAAGTTGCAATTTTAAAAATAATAGAACGTAAAAATTTTTAATTCCTTTTTTTTATAAAAATAAAATATGAATTGGAATATACAGTTTGAATATTATTATAATTATAATAATCATATATTCTGACGTAGGAAATTCATGGGAAAAGTCAGTAATTTTTATGAAAAATACTGAAAAAAATTAAATTTTTAGCATGAGACAATTCTGAATTTTTGTGTCTTTTTTGGTTGATTCATAAACTATAAAATTACCACGAATTCTAATATAAAAATCATCAATTTTTTCAATTTCTGACAAAAATTTCTTTTTAAATAACTTAAATCTTGAACAACTATATCATAAAATAAATAAATTATTTAATGAATAATTTTACTTGAATATTTCAAAATTAATTCAATTTTCAAAAGAGTTGCTTTTACAATTTTCATAAATAGATGAACTGCAAACGGTTTCAATTTGAAATTTTATAAAATTTTAATGTTGAATGAATTTAATTAGAAATTTTAATGAACTTAGATTTAGAAAATTTAGAACTTAGATTTTTGAAAAATTTTAATAATTCAAAGTCTTCTAAAATCAGTTAAATTTGTCAATATACATATATTAAATTAATTATTAAAAATAATGTAGTTATAGAAGAATTTTGTAAAAAACACTAAAAAATTGAATTTTGAAGAAGTTACAAATAATTACAGATATTCTATTATTTTCAAAAATAATAAAATTCTTATCACAAAATCAATTATTTTCAAAATTGACCAAAAATCTCGTCAAAATCCTAATTATTATCTTTATAAATAAAAAAATACTTCTTCAAAATTTAATTATTTTCAAAAATTTTAATGAAATTCTTGTCAAAATTTCAATTTTTTTCAAAAATTTTCCTCATTCCAATGATTTTTAATATATCTACTATTTTAATAAAATTACCCAAAAGAAGTCAATTATTTTAATAAAATTTCTTCTCAATAATTCAATTATTTTCATAAATAATAATAAAACTCATCGCAGAATTTCAATTATTTTTAATACAATTTTAAACAAATTCCTCGAAAAATGTAATTATTATTAAAAATTTTATTAAAATTCGTCGAAACAAGTCGTTTAATTATTTAAAAATTTGTTGATAAAATTCTTCATAAGAATTCAATTTTAAGAAACAATCAATTATTCAATAAATAATTTACTAATAAAAATTGATTTGAAAAGGTAGTTTAGTTAAAATTTTAGATAATAATTGAATATTAATAGCATTGAAAAGGTTACAAATTGAAATCTTTGAAAATTTAAATTTTCCATACTTTTAACTGACAATTCTGTGGAATTATATTTTTTTTTGAAAAAGTTTAATTGAATTTTTATATAAATTAAAATATAAAACAAAATAATTATTTTCTCTTTTGAACGTCTTTAATTATTATAAAAAATGAAGAAATTTAATTTCAAAAAGGTTTGAATTTGAAATTTTTGAAAATCTTAATTCCTATGAAAAAGTTAATAACAATGAAATATTTTATTTAAAAAAGAAGTTATTGATTTGATGTTTTTTTGAATCATTTTGCAATTAAAGAAATTTGTAAATAAATGTAACAGTAGATTTTTTTGAGTAACATTTTTTCCTTCTATTTTTAAAAATTTAAAAACTTCCATTTTTAATTAAAATTTGTAATTGACAAATAAAATTTATAAACATTTTTTCTTTTTATCTTAAAAAAAACTTTAAATTTTATTTAACAATTGTAATTAAAAAATAGAAATGATGTAAATTATGGTTAGGGTACACTTTTTTCTAAAATGTATTTTCAAAAAATTTTCAATTTTCATAAGGGATTTATTTCATAAGGGATTATTTCAATTTTGTAATTACAATTGTTTGATTAAAATTCAAAGTTTTTTTTAAAACTAAACGAAACAAATGTTTATAAATTTGATTTGTCAATTACAAATGTTCATTGAAATGAAAATTTTTAGAAAATAATTAAATAAAGGAAAAAATTTTACTCAAAAAAAAATGTTTTGTTTCTATAATTGTTTCTATAATTGTAAAATTATTCGAAAACATCAATAATTTCTTTTTTAAATAAATATTTAATTATTATTATTTATTTACAGAAATTAAGACATTTAAAAATTCAAAATTCAAACCTTTTTGAAATTAAACAATTTATAAAAGTATTTTGATATAAAACATGAAGATATTGATTGCTCCGAGTCGAAGACTCGATTTCTTTATGTTTTATAATTATTTAGAATAATTAAAAATTTATGAAAAGAATTGAATTATTGCGAAGAAATTTATTTTAAAAAAAATGTAAATAATTGAATTTCTGTGGAATTTTGATTTTATTTGACAATAATATTAAATGTTTGTGGACGATTAAAAAAAAATTTTTTTTAAATAATTGATTTTTTCTCGGAAAATGTTATTAAAATAGTAGATATTAAAATATTGAAAATAATTGAAATTAGGACAAAAATTTTATTGTCATTTTTAAAAATAATTGAACTTTGGGGAAAAATTTTTGTTATTTACAAAGATAATTAGGATTTTGACGAGAATTTTTTTTTTAATTTCAAACATAATTGAATTTTATGAGAAGAATTTTATTACTTTTGAAAATAATTTGATTTCTGCAATAAATTATTTGCAATTTCTCCAAAATTGAATTATTTTAGTGTTTTCAACAAAAATTTGAATTTAAAATTTTTAAATTCTATTATTTTTGAAATTGCTAATTTTATTTTTAAAAAAATGAAGAAAAAAAGTTAGTTAGTAATTGTTGCTATGTAGTTAATAATAATTAATAACTCAGATTAAAAATTCTGTCTAAAAATAGGTATTTTTTTGGAATTGATAATGTATAGGAGTGTTGTAGCAATTGGTTCGTTAGCAAATTAACAATTCTTAAACTGCTTTTAGAGACAACAAAGACTGTTATTTCAATTTACGGAGGAGTGACTTTGTGATTAGGAGTGTTTTTTTTTAGAGCCTCAAGGAAAGTCGAATGTGAAAACGAAAACCTTTGTGTGTGTGTGTGTATGAACACATATATTCGAGGAAAGATGATAGACTCGAGTCGATACGTTCCCACGCGAATATATATGCAGCAAGTTGCAGCAAGTCTCGTCGAAGTCTGACTATACGAAGGTCCCTTCACGTTCTGCTCCTTCTTTTGCACTCCTTCTTTAACATAGTGGGCGGTTATAAGAGCTCGAGGGCCTCTCTCTGGAGCCCTAATCACAGACTCGCCCGCACTCTTGTGTGCATATATCTATATATACGCGGAACATGTGCGTTATTCTTAAACGTGTTTCGTACACATTTATTGGCTAAAAGGCAAAGTAATGCGAACACTCTTAAATACATGCTCTTAAATCTCGTCTGTTCACCTACACCTCTCTTCATCCAAACGGATATATACGGCATAATGTGCAAAAGGAACCTGTATTTGTAAGATTCTTGTATATTATAATAATCAGGATATAGTGGTGTAGTCATTATGTTCACCAGATGCGGGAAACTTCTTATATTGTCATTCTAAACATTGTTCTTTACAATTTTGACCCATTTTTGGACTACGTCTGTAATTTTCGTCTCTATTTTCAGTTTTATCCCCGGACAATTTTCTGAATAAAAATTTCGAATCAGGGTTGCCATATAAATTTAGTTTTCTTTTTCCCTGATTTCCAAACAAAATTTTAACTTTTCCCTGATCCTAAAGAATATTCTGATTCACTATCTAATTATAACTTCTAATAAATTTTTCTACGAATTTCTTTAATTGTAAAATTATTCGAAAACATCAATAGCTTTGCATTTTTAAAGAAATAATTAATCATTATTATTTTTCCATAGGAATTAAAATTCTTCAAAACATTCAAATTCAAACCTTTTTTGAAATTCAACAACTTATGAGAATATTATTATAAAACATGAAGATATCGACTTCTCCATGTTTTATAATAATTAAATATTACCGAATAATAAAATCATTATTTCATATAACAGAAATATTGTTACTTTAACTTTTTTATCCAAATATTTTCAATCATTTCAATTCAATTATTATTTTCTAGAATTTGCAACTAATATTCTTCAACAAATCAAATATTTTGAATAATTTTTAAAAATGTTCTTCCAGAGTTTACAATTCAATTTCAATTTGAAATTACGATTTTTCGGAAATTCTTTAGTTTAATTGTTAATTCAACTATTTAAAAAATTCAATAATGCTTTTAATACTTAAATATTATCTAAAATTTTAACTGAAATTCATTTTTAAATCAATTTTTTAAAGAACATATACAAGAATTAGATTATTTAAATAAAAAAATTAAATAAATTATTGAATAATTGAATAATAAACCTATCTCAAAATTGAATTATCATAAAGAATTTTATCAATAAAATTGTAAATAATTGAATTCCTAAAAAGAATTTTATAATTTATGAAAATAATAGAATTCCTGAAAAGAATTTTATAATTTATGAAAATAATTGAATTCTTGAGAAATTTTTATTATTTACGAAAATAATTAAATGTTTGCATTGAATTTTATTACAATTTTTTTTTTAACTAATTGAATTCTTCTGGAAAATTTTAATAAATTTTAAAAATCATAGAAATGAAGAAAATTTTTGAAAATAATTTAAATTTTGACAGGAATTTTATTAAAATTTTTGTAAATAATTGAATTTTGAAGAAAAATTTTATTACGTTTGAAAATAATTGAAATTTTTCAGAGAATTTTTTAAAATTTTGTACATAATTGAATTTTTGGGAAGAATTTTATTATTATCCCAAAAAATTTAATTTTATCAACCATTTGTAACTTTTTTCCAAAATTCAATTTTTTTTTTTTAACTAAAATGCATTCTTAAATTAATTTTTATTCGAAAATTCTGCTAGTAGAATTAAATTATTTAAATACAAAAATAAATAATTTATTCCAGAATTGAATGTTTCTCATAATTAAATTCTCATAAAGAATTTTATCAAGAAACTTTTAAATACAATAGGATCTTTCAATAGTTCAATAATCAGTTCTTTCAATAATCAGGAATTTAATTAAAATTGTATTAAAAATAATTGAAATTCTGCAATGACTTTGTGCAGAATTTCATTAACATTTTTTTTTAATAATTGAATTCTTTTGGAAAATTATTGAACATAATTTAAATTTTGCCAAAAATTTTATTAAAATTTTAGGAAATAATTGAAATTTTATTATTTTTTAAGGTAATTGAAATTTTACCAAGAATTTTATTAAAATTTTTGAAAATAATTGAAATTTTACCAAGAATTTTACTAAAATAATTGAATTTCTGCGAAGTATTTTATTATTTTTGAAAATAATTGAAATTTTACCAAGAATTTTACTAAAATTTTTGAAAATAATTGAATTTCTGCGAAGAATTTTATTATTTTTGAAAATAATTGAATTTCTGCGAAGAATTTTATTATTTTTGAAAATAATTGAATTTCTGCGAAGAATTTTATTATTTTTGAAAATAATTGAATTTCTGCGAAGAATTTTATTTTTTTTTTGAAAATAATTGAAATTTTACCAATAATTTTATCAAAATTTTGGAAAATAATTGAATTTTGAAGAAGAATTTTATTATTTTTAAGGATAATTGAAATTTTTACTTGAATTTTTAAAAATTTTTGACCATAATTTTTGGCAATTGCATTTTATTCTAAGAACTATTTCGAAATCAGTTTTTTTTTTGAAAAATAATCAATTCGGAATAATTTACTTTCAAAATGTTTTATTCGGGCCTGTAAAATGATCGGTAATCATTTTTCACAATAAAAGAGTGTTCGAATCCTCCTGGGGTTTATAATTTTTTTCATAAAATTATCGTGAATTAAAAATTAACTAAAAAATTAAAAAATGAATAGTTCAGCATCTTCCTGGCGTTTTATTAATTCGTATTTTTTGAAGAATAAATATCCACGTTGGGTTACCTTTGGATCTTTATTCTTTAAAAATAAATAAATAAATAAATAAATATTAGGAATGTACGATTTGATGAAATAGATAAAAGGATATGTTAAAAAAGTTTTTGAATTCCTTGAGTTGGTTTATTATATTTAAAGAGGCGTAAATTTTGTAAAATTTTTACGGAAAGTTTTTCGAGTGTTTATATAAATTTAATGTTTTCGTGAAAGATAATTGTCTTCTTAAATATACGCACAGGAAGTTGGATGCACTGATTTGAAATCTTTAAACGTTTGGATCGCAAATCGTAGCTCATTAGTACCAAGTTATTTAAATTGTGCTCATTTCCATACAACTATTTCCCATCGATTATCGATTAAATAAATTCCCTCTATTGTAATTTCCTTCGTAATGTGCGTGTTTTATACGTTCCGCATGATTACGTTCTTCCTTCTTTTCACATGTTTTTTTCTTCCAAAGAAAATTTCCTTCTTTTTATTTCATATTGTCATTTTCGACATTTAGTCCAAGTAACTTGTGCGAGATAGATGAGTGGTACTACCATTTATTGTTTGTACCTTGAACAAATTATCAATTTATTATTGTTATCTAGATTTATTATTTATCAAAGAAATATCTTTGAAAAAATTTTCGATATTTATTTTTGTCTATAAATGGCAATTGAAAAAGACTTTTTAAAAGATCAAAGAAAAATGACCTTGCGCAATAAAAAAAACGTTATCAATTTGAAATTGACACACTATGGAAAATATTTTCTTCAAATCGAAATGTATATTCAAAAAATTGAAAAAATATTTGCACATCTCCAGGTATAACAGCCGGGTTTTTCAATTTAATGCATCCTTTGAGAATATGTTTCTTTAAACTAAATATTATTCACAAAATCCGCCCCGTACGCGCATAATATCGATATATCCAAAGTAAACTGAAACGTTGCCGTAGACAGTAGCAAAACAGGATACCGACTATATAGAATACACTCTATACACACAGAGAGAACAAATCGTGCGAGAATAAAATCTGCCCTTTCGCCGTCTGCATCACAAATAAAATTTAAATCAAAACGATTTGGGCATAAATTTATAGGATGATTGCAATTCCCCATGCAATCATTCGCATTCTGACTATGAGAGAAAAAGAGAGACACAGAAAAAATATTCTGAGACGATTGGTGGGTAAAGTGAGATGATTTTGCTAGAGAATCTTCCGTAGAGGAGAAAAATGAAATTCTCCAATATGGCATAGGTATATATAATAATGGGATTGAAGAATAATTGGGAAACGTTAAAGGGTGTAGAGTAGATGGAAAAATGAGTCGGAGGTGGGATGTGGGAGAAAGGTATCGCGTGTGCGTGCACGAAGCTTCGATGATAGACGATTTGCCTTCGGCTCGAGAGGGTGAATTATTCACTGGCGGATTTGCGGTCTAAGTCACACTTTCATGGTCCAACAAGTACGTACTTATTCATCTGACTCAATGATCAACGTAATCGAGGAGGTATATGGTCGATAAGTTACCGTTGTTGAGTGCCGAGATTTCTTTTTTACAAAGCTACGGATTCACAGAACCTGATGGCTGAATAGATATGACCCAAGGGATAATTTTTCACTTCACAGTCACAACTTATCTGGAATAGAAAAAAAATGTTCTCTTTTTTATTCTCTCTTTCTATTCCAGGTAATATTTGTCAACTATTTCCGCAGAATATCTGATACACTCTTGACTACAAAAGAAGATATACTTACTACTAATAATAACACAGATCAAAAATTAAAAAATCAATCCAATACTTGTTCGACCTTTACTCGAAAATAATTTAAGGGCCTTCGTGACTATTTTCATGTAGAATTATAATGATAAACTTGATGAATTTTCATAAAATCTCGACCTTCGTGATCAAGAAGCATCATTTGATAATTTTGTTCAATTTCATAACTTTTATGACAACATATTTTTTGACAATTAGAATTTAGATGAAATTTATTAATCAGGACTCGAACTAGTGAAAAATATTTTACTTAAAACTAAATTAAATTTTTCATAACTATAAAACATGAAGATATCGATATCGATATTGATTTCTTCCTGTTTTATAATAATTAAAGATGGCCCAGTGATAAAATCATTATTATTTTACATTTATAAAAATATTGTTCTTCTTCGAAAAATTATTTCCATCATTTTAATTCAATTATTATTTTCAAGAATAAAAAAACTAAAAAACTAAACTAAAATGCTTCTTTAAATCGATTATTTTTAATAATTTTCGAAAAAGTTCTTTGACAATTTTCAAATTCATTATTTTCAATAATTTTTAAAAAAGTTCTTATTGAGAATTTTCAAATTCATTTCTTTATATTTCAATTTTAGAAAATTTCTATTATTCGGAAATTCTTCAATTAAATATAATTAGGGTAAGTGTACCAATTGCCGAGGGTGTTCCATTTGTCGATGTTACCATGGTAATAACCAAAAAATATTATCTAAAATGTCTCATTTGTTTGTTTATATAATATTAATATGTTTTTCACATTTATAACGCATAAAAAAATTAATATTTATTACTTTTTTTCATTTACAATGTGCTACACTGTTTAAATAAAATTCAAAGTTTGTTTACTCGACAACAGGAACCATCCTAGACAATTGGTACGTTTACCCTATATTAGAAAATAATAACTTCAAATAATTTTTAAAAAATTCGCAATTGAACTTATTCAAAAAAATTAATTCCACAGAATTGTTAATTAAAAATTTGAAAGATTCAGATTTTCACGAATTTTAATTTGAATCCTTTTCAAAATTCAATTATTTCTAGAAAAAATCATGCTTTAATGCTTTTCAAATTCAATTATAATCTAACTTTTTCACTGAAATTCATTTTTAAATCAATTTTTAATCGAAACTTCTACTAGAATTCGATTATTTAAATACAAAAATTAATAACTTATTGAATAATTAAATGTTTCTTGAAATTTAATTCTCATAAAGAAATTTATCAACATATTTTTAAATAATTCAATTCTTCTAACGAATTTTAATAAAATTTTTTAAAAATAATTGCATTTTTCGACCTAATTCAATTAAAATTATATTAAAAATTATTGAAATTCTGCGATGAGTTTTATTATTTATGATAATAATTGAATTATTGCAAAGAAACTTCTAAAAAATTTGTAAATAATTGAATTTCTGTGAAATTTTTATGAAAATAATTAAATACTTGCGTAGAATTTTATCAAAATTTCTATTAATCAATTGAATTCTTTTAGAAAAATTTTTAAAATAATTGAAATTTTGACAAGAATTTTATCTAAATTTTTGAAAATAATTGAATTTTGGAGAAGAATTTTTTTTTTTATAAAGATATTTGCCTCGTATATTTCTTAAATAATACTTTTAATATTTAATTATAATCTAACATTTTAACTGAAATTCATTTTTAAATCAATTTTTATTAGAAAATTCTACTAGAATTCAATTATGTATTTAAATAGAACAAAAAACAATTTATTGAATTATAATTGAATGTTTCTTAAAATTAAAATTCTCATAAACAATTTTATCAACAAAACTTTTAAATAATTCAATTCTCTTGACGGATTTTAATAAAATTTGTTAAGAATAATTACATTTTGCGAGGAATGCTATTGAAATTGTTTTAAAAATAATTGAAATTCTACGATAAGTTTTATTATTTATAAAAATAATTGAATTTATAAAAAGAATTTTACTATTTACGAGAATAATATTGAATCTTGTAAAAATTTGATTATTTATGAAAATAATTGAATAATTGCGAAGAAATTTATAAAAAATTTGCAAATAATTGAATTCCTGTGAATTTTTTAATATTTTATGAAAATAATTAAATGTTTGCCTAGAATTCTATTAAAATTTCTTTTTAAAATAATTGAATTCTTTTGGAAAAATTTATTAAAATAGTAGATATTAAAAATCATGATATTAAGGAAAATTTTTGAAAATAATTGAATTTTCCCAAGAATTGCATTAAAATTTTTGAAAACATTTGAATTTCGGAGAAGAATTTTATTATTAGTAAAAATAATTTAAATTTTGACGAGAATTTGAAAAAATTTGAAAAAAATTGTTTTGGTTCAAATAATTGATTACATGTGTATTATATCAAATAAATATTTACTTGAATCAAATAAATTTTATATAAGTCAAATAAATTGTAATTGATCCAATAATTTCAGTATTTGTATCAAATTATTTTTTTTGGTAAATTAAGTAATTTGGAGGATTTCACATTGAAATATTTCAAATCTTTCAGAAATATATTACTTGAAATATTTTTAGGAAATTTCATAAGCTTTGTGTGGAACATTTGTGTATAAGCATTGACTCAGCTGCTAAAAATTCTATAAAACATAAATATATACATTATAGATGTTACTTCTTTTATATAGTGTGTTATCAGTTTCTAATTTTAATCTTAAAGAAATTAAATATTTCTATTAATAACGAGTCGTGGAAGTAGTTGATTGGATGTATTTTCTCCTATAAAAAGCGCAACAACATTCGAAAATGTTACATTTTACCTTTGTAAGAGAAGAAAGTTATTTTGAAATTAAAATTGATAGTAATTCATTTTGCATTTCTAAATAATGCGACGATTAATTGTTTTGTTTGTTTATATTTTCTATTTGATCATCGGAACTGTGAATGCTGATGTAGTTGGAAGTGAAACTATTAAAAATGGTAAGTACAGGAAAATTGTAAATCACATTTATTGTTTAAATTTTAAAGCAGTAAAATTTGTTTTTTACAATTCATGATAAATTCATATAATTTTTACAAACATGAAATTTGTAATTAAAAAAAGCCTCTAATTTATAGACATACCGGATAAACCGAATGAAAGTATTTTTATTATTTTGTTCGCGGATACAATAGCCACTGTCAAGTTCCGCAATAGTACTAATAAAAATTGTGACGTATGGTACTCTATCGAAATTGTTGATACAACAGAAAATAATGAACGTAAAGATATTGGGAAATTAACATGCAATGATAAATTTAAAGTTGTTGAAAATTTAACAAGAGGTAATATTCACAGAGTCGAAATTAAGGCTTGTAATAACATTGGATGTTCTAGCCCATTTTTGAGCAAAGATTATAGAAATGATATAGCATCAGGTATGGTTATCTTGTGAATTTTTTCTTTTCCCTTTTTTATTTATTATTATATCACTAATAACTAATAAATCCATAGGAAACTTGGAAGATTTAAATATTGGTGGAACTTGGGTTGATCTGCAAATTAATTTCGATATGGATAGAACTATTGAAGATAATTATTTATTTGTAATAGAGAACGTTGGTACTTCCACATTTAGATACACTGATAGTGTATTATATTCATATTATAAAGGTCGTTTGTATGTCTTTGTTTATGATCTTACTCCAAACATTGACTATAAATGTCGAGTTGTTCTCAAAAATAATGGTACATTTTTCGAAAGTAGAGTACTCAGATCTTATCAATATCGAGGTACTTTTTGTATTTTACTCTTATTTTTTTATTAAATTTTATCAAATTTTTATTAAATTAAAATTTTTTTATTTCGTTTTGAAATTAAAATGAAAAAAATGTATCAATTTACAGGAGTACCTTATCCAGTAATTGAAGAGGCATTTTATGTTTTATTTGAAAATAATAAAGCCAGTGTCGCTATGAAAGAACGATTTAATATATACTTATCTGACTGGTTAAAAATTGATCTTCTTCATTCAGTAAATAATAACATTATTGAAAGTAGTAACCTCACATGGAAAGATAGCTCTGTTCATTTTAACAATCTCCGAAAAAATGATTCATACAGACTTCAATTTACGGCTTGTAATAAATTCGGATGTTCTAAACCGATTGTGAGCAGAAAATATCAATCAGGTGAAGGTTTTAATATTAATAAAACAAATTTTTACGAATAGGAATGAGAAGTGCTGTAAGAAAAGAAAAAATGAAAAGCTGGTTCTAGGTCAAGATCCCTGCACCGACATTTACCGACAATCGTTAGTCCAGACTCAAACCATGGACTTTGATTCGAGATTAGATTTTTAGTTTGGGCCTGAAAGTGTCGGTAAATGTCGGTGAAGGGATCTTGAGTGACAATGAGTTATATGAGATATGTTCGATGAAATTTAATTTATACCAGAAAGAAATGATTTTCTATTATAATTTATAGGCGAATCAAAAATTAACATGAAGGTTCTGAACGTCACAGAGACTTCGTGCACCGTTCAGTGGACAAATTTGACAAATTGGAAAAAAACAAAGTACACGATAAGATATATAAACGAGTTAAATAGGGAAATTTCTGAAACTTCAGTTTCCAAATCTACGGAAATTAATCATACGATAAATGATCTTAAACCTAATATCATATATCCTATTTACACTTATATTTTAGATGATGATAATGATCAAGAGATTGCTTATACAGAAACAGAATGCACTACTCTGGAATCGAAAGGTCTTACAACTTCAAAAACCAAATCTTCATTATATAAATTTAACATATTAATTAACATATTTAACATATTTATTTATTTAAAATATTTTAATTTCTAGAATTACCTAATAGAACATCTGAAGAAAAATTTTATTTTACTTTTATAAATACGGAAGCCGTTGTCAGTTTCAAAGAAGAATATAGATTTAGACAATGTGGAATATGGTATAAAATCCATCTTATGGAAACAAGCAGTGACAAAATTATTGAAACTAATATACTGGAGTGTAAAAATGTTTCTGTACAGTTTTCTAATATTACTGTTGGGAATACATACAAGTTTCAAGTTATGACTTGTAATGCTTTAGGATGTTCTGATCCGTCTTTCAGCAAAAATTACAAGTCTGGTACGTACCCAGAGTTTTTCTGCGGATATCAAATTGAGACAGAAAATGAATCAAAAGTGTTGCGACAACTTCGCAACACTTTTGATTCGTTCTTTAGCTCAATTTGCTATCCTTAGAAAAACTGTGTCATAAGTATTGCGATCAATATGTATTTTGTAATATTAAATTTTCAGAAATATATAACTCAACGAAACCTACATTTAAAGTATTGGACGTTACTAAATTTTCATGTTCAATTCAATGGATACATCGTCCCGAAACTACTGATATTGTAAGATAATTAAAAAAGATTATAATCAAATTCTTTAAAACGATTCAATTATTTTCAAAAAATATTCGAAATTCAATCATTTTCAATATCTAGTATTTTCATAAAATTTCGCAAAAGAATTAAATTATTTAAAAAAAAATTGATAAAATTCATCTAAAATCCAATTATTTTCATAAATATAACAAAATTTTCACAAGGATTCAATTCATTTGGAATAGAACTTTAACAAAAATTAATTATTTAACAAAATTTTTCTACAATTCTTCACAATAATTCAATTACTTTCACTAATAATAACATTTTTCACGGAAATTCAATTATTTAAAAAAAAATTTAATTACATTTGAAAGCAAGAATTCAATTATTTTTAATACCATTTGAAATTAATTAATCGAAAAATTCAATTATTTTCACAAATGAAGTTTTTTCACAAGAATTCAATTATTTACATAAATAATTCTTCGAAAGAATTTAATTCTGTCGATAAATAATAAAATTATTCCCAAAAATTCAATTATTTTGAGGCATTTTAATAAAATTCTTTGCAAAATTCAATTATTTTCATAAATAACAATATTCATCACTAGAAGTCAATTATTTTTAAAAGTCATAAATTTCTTCTTGGAAATTCAATTATTTTAAAAAATTCTATTAAAATCGTTCGTAAGAATTCAATTATTTTCATAAATAATAAAATGCTTTTTAGGAATTCAATTATTTTTAAAAGAATTTAATAAAGTGCCACACACACATTCAATTACTCTCAAAAATTTTAATAGAATTCTTTGTAAAATTTAATTATTTTTTAAAACTTTTCGCACATCAATGATTTTTAATATCTACTATTTTAATCAATTTTTCCAAAAGAATTCAATTATTTTAAAAAATTTTTGTAAAAATCTTTGTAGGAATTCAATTTTTTTTATGAATAATAAAAATTTTTCACAGAAAATCAATTCTTTTTAAACATTTTAATAAAATTTTTCGCAATAATTCAATTACTTTTGGAAATTTTAAGTGAATTCTTAGCAACTATTCAATTATTTTCATAAATAATAAATCTCATCGAAGAATTTCAATTATTTTTAATACTATTTTCAACTAATTAATAGAAAAATTAAATTATTTTCACAAATAAAGTTTTCCAAAAGAATTCAATTATTTAAAATAATATTTTCATTAATATTTATTATATTTCGAAAACATTCATTATTTAAAACAATGTTTATATAAAATTCTTATGAAGAATTCAATTATTTTCAAAAATAACAAAATTATTAACAGAAATTCAATTGTTTTTAAACATTTTAATAAAATTTTTCGCAATAATTCAATTATTTTTGAAAATTTTAATTGAATTCTTATCAATTATTCAATTTTCATAAATAATAAAATTCTTCGCAGGATTTCAATTATTTTTAATACAATTTACAGGAATTTCTCGAAAAATGTACCTAATTATTCTTAAAAATTTAATTTGAATTCCTCAAAAAAATCAATTATTTAAAAAAAAGGTTTTTTTTTCAAATTCTTTGGAAGAATTCGATTATTTACAAAAATATTAGAATTCTTCCCAAGAATTCAATTATTTACATAAATTATTCTTCGAAAGAATTCAATTATGTCGATAAATAACAAAATTATTCTCGAAAATTCAATTATTTTGAGGCATTTTAATAAAATTGTTTTGCAAAATTCAATTATTTTCATAAATAACAATATTCATCACAAGAAGTCAATTATTTTTAAAAGTCATAAATTTCTTCTTGGAAATTCAATTATTTTTAAAAAAATTTAATAAAATCCCACACAGACATTCAATTATTGTCAAAAATGTTAATAGAATTCTTTGTAAAATTTAATTATTTTTAAAAACTTTTCGCAATTTAATGATTTTTAATCTCTACTATTTTCATAAAATTCCCAAACAGAATTTAATTATTTAAAAAATTTTTTGTTTTAGTCCTTGTAGGAATTCAATTATTTTTATGAATAATAAAATTTTCTCAGGAATTTGCATAAAATTAGTCGAAAGAAATCGATTATTTAAAAATTTTTATAAATTTCTTCCCAAGAATTATGTTATTTTTATAAACATTGAAATACTTTGATTAATATTAAAATTCGTTGCAGGAATTGAGACAAAAAAACCTATTAAAACGTTGCATCACAACAATTTTAATAGGTTTTTTGTCTCATTTTGATATTTCTTTTTTTTTTTGATTGCTTAAACTAATAATTTATCTTTTTTGCAGAAAATATTGCAAAGTACTTCTTTGTTATCTTCTGAAAAAACGTATGAAATGGATTGTATTGTAATTGGAGGTTCAAAAATTGAGACAATACCTAACTCTTTGGCCTTCACCGAATGCGATAAACTTTTTTATAAACGTAGGGATAAATCTTATTATGTTTCTTAAAAATGATTTCTATTTTCCCCTTAAAATACAAAACTATTTATGTTACCTAAATATTGTACAAGATATAAATTTAGAATTAAGTGCCTACTTGATATTTCTTTTTAAAGTTCTACCTGAAAAACCGATAAGAGAAGAGCAAATGTTGGATCACCGATTTTTCTTAAAGTTCGTAATTTTGTAGTACTTGGGGTACTAAATAACTGTGCCAAACAGTTTTGCAAAAAAAAATTTTTTTTTGCGAGATATTTAGATATGAAAAATCGGAAACTGAAAAAAATGACTTTTTTTGAGAATTTTTATTTCGAAAACTATTGATTCTACAAGAAAAAGTCATTTATTCAAAATTGTAGAAAAAATGTCAATTTTTTATAATATTAAAAAAAAATTTAAGAAAAATTAATTTTTCAATAATTTGTTTAAACAATAATTTTTTATTGTTAAAAAAAAAGTGAAGGACATCATGGAATATTCTAGAAAAATTATTTTCTCAAAATTTGAACCTTCCTTAATAAGTGGTTAAATTTTTAAAGAAGTGTTTTTTGGTGTTTTTGAGAAAAAAATTTTTGAAGTTTGCGCTACGAGTTTTTGTGCGTTGCGCTAACTAAGCAGCGCCTATATCAGTGTATTTTAAAAGATGATATGACCTTTACTGCTCGCCCCGAATACATTTATTAATCATATACCTATATATTATTATTATAAACAGTTTAACAATATGTTTTTTAACATTATTTTTCTTTATTAATGTAAAAAATCTTTTTATTCACACTTTACTCAGGCCTAAGCCTGAGTAATACCTAAGTTTCTGCCTGTAAATTTATGTGACAAGAAATTAAAAATGCATTATGAACATTTCAAAGGAATGGTTATAATGTAATTTTAATTGATTTTTAATTTAAAAACTTTACCATTGGTTCCTTGCAATAATGTGGGCGGTAACGCCCCCGTCTCGACCCTATACTTGACCCTTCCTATGGGTTAATTTTTTACCTGAATGACATTTTGTCACTCTTGTTTTTGCTCTTGTGCACTTCGGACGTTTTTAAGCTTGTGATTTTTCATTGGTTTTGTGATTTTCGAAAGTGTTAAGAATGCCAAATAATAAGATTTGCTGCAATCCCTTCAAACTTCCTCAACATTCTTGGGTAAAGAAAAATATCTCACGGCCAACTGCATTGTGTAAGGAGAAATTTCCGGATATTGGAGAGTATATTTGCATGTCTTGTAAATTGTTAATATCAAAGGGCTCGGATCCACCAAAAAGCAGTTACGTAAGTACTGAAATTGATGTCAATGATAATGAAAATAATTTGTGTTCATGTCAGAGTTCTTCTATTTCACCCACAAGTGAATTTGATCCAGAATATATTCAGAATGACGATGGGCGCGAAATGATCAATTTAGTTAAAAAAAAATTTGAAAGTGCATCAACTGTTAGAGAAAAAATCCATTGGTTAACAATTACTCCCCTTACTTGGGATATTGCAAAATTACAAAAAGAATTTAAAATTTCGTATAAATTAGCTGTACATGCCAAAAATGTTCAATCTGAATATGGTTTTGGATCATATCCACCTGCAAGAGAATGTAATAGTTTTTCTAATAGCGAATCAGAAAAAGTGGTAAATTTTTATCTGTCCGAGGAAATAAGTCGTGTCATGCCAGGTCAAAAAGATGTTGTTTCTGTTCATCAAAAGGATGGTAAAAAAGCAAAGTTACAAAAACATTTAATTTTGTGTAATGTAAAGGAAGCTTATGTAGAATTTAAAAAAGAGAATCCAGAAATAAAAGTAGGATTTAGTAAATTTGCTTCTTTACGTCCTAAGCAATGTATTCTTGCAGACAGTAATGGAACACATATCGTATGTGTATGTAAAATCCATCAAAATTTCAAATTATTATTAAATGGTTTAAAATGTATTTTTCATGAAATTCCAGTTACAAATTATATAGATATTTTAAATAGTGTGATTTGTGTTGAACCAACAAGAGATTGTTATTTCAAAAAGTGTAATTTTTGCCCTGGTATTGAAAACATTGTATCTCAAATAGAAGAAACTCTCTTAGAAAATAACATTAAATCCTTAACTTATCAACAATGGTTAAATACTGATCGTTCTTCTTTAGAAACGGTCACGCAGGAAGCAAATGATTTTCTTAACAACTTCAAGCAGCAATTAAATGTACTTCAAACACATAACTTCATAGCTAAAAATCAAAATAAATTTTTGAAAGATCTAAAATTGAATTTAAAAATAGGTGAATTCATTGTAATCGGCGATTTCTCTGAAAATTATACTTTTATTATTCAAAATGCAATACAGAGTCATCACTGGAACAACAGTCAAACAACGATACATCCTTTTGTAATTTATCGTTCTGATCGTGACGAAAATGGTATTGCTAAATTTGAAAATTTTGTAATAATTTCTGAATGTAATGAACATACCACAGAAGCTGTTTACCTTTTCCAGAAAAGACTAATTACATGGCTTAAAACAAAGTATAGTTCAGATGAATTAACAAAAATTTATTATTTCTCCGACGGTGCAGCATCGCAGTACAAAAATAAAAAAAAATTTTATCAATTTAACACATCATTTCGATGATTTTAATATAGTAGCTGAATGGCATTTTTTTGCGACTTCACATGGAAAAAATGCTTGTGATGGACTTGGTGGTACAGTGAAGAGATTTGTACGACGTGAAAGTTTAAGAAGACCAGATACTGAACCAATTACATCTCCTAAAGCATTTTTTCAGTTAGTGGAAAATAAATTTGACACAATTACGTTTGACTTTTGTTCCATTGAAGACCATCAAAATCTAAAATTAGAAATATCTGAACGATTTAAATCTTGTAAAACAATCACCGGTACAAGAAGTTTCCATTCTTTTGTTCCAATTTCAAATAAAGAAATAAAATGTAAACTTGTTTCTAATTTCGACGACACCCATTCCCAAATATTAAACATCATGTAATTAATTGAAATTCTTTTGGTATTGTATTCACAGTTATATAATTTATTTGCAATATGTATGTACAATTTTTTAAAAAATTAAAACATTTTTCTAATATATTTTTTTTCAAACATTGTTTCTAATGCATAAGTGTTTTGCAATAATTAAACACAAATTTTTTAAACACGCCAGCATTTAAAATAAAATATATGTTGCCAGTCCTAAGCCTGGGTAAAGTGTGAAGGAAAAGATTTTTTACATTAATAAAGAAAAATAATGTTTAAAAATATATTGTTAAACTGTTTATAATAATAATATATAGGTATATGATTAATAAATGTATTCGAGGCGAGCAGTAAAGGTCATATCATCTTTTAAAATACACTGATATAGGCGCTGCTTAGTTAGCGCAACGCACAAAAACTCGTAGCGCAAACTTCAAAAATTTTTTTCTCAAAAACACCAAAAAACACTTCTTTAAAAATTTAACCACTTATTAAGGAAGGTTCAAATTTTGAGAAAATAATTTTTCTAGAATATTCCATGATGTCCTTCACTTTTTTTTTTAACAATAAAAAATTATTGTTTAAACAAATTATTGAAAAATTCATTTTTCTTAAATTTTTTTTTAATATTATAAAAAATTGACATTTTTTCTACAATTTTGAATAAATGACTTTTTCTTGTAGAATCAATAGTTTTCGAAATAAAAATTCTCAAAAAAAGTCATTTTTTTTCAGTTTCCGATTTTTCATATCTAAATATCTCGCAAAAAAAATTTTTTTTTGCAAAACTGTTTGGCACAGTTATTTAGTACCCCAAGTACTATAAAATTACGAACTTTAAGAAAAATCGGTGATCCAACATTTGCTTTTCGTATGGAACTGCCCAATTGCATTCGTGGATACGTTTGCCACTATCAAACTGCATGGCATGGTTCATAAGAATTGTAATTCTTGGTTCTCAATCGAAGTCGAATTATTATATGAAAGAGATTCAAAATCACCTTTATGGTCTGGAGTTTTCTACCCTTGTTTTGATAAAAATGTAACTGTTAGAGATCTCATAGAAGAAAGTTTCTACAAGGTCTCTATTGCAGCTTGCAATAAAATAGGATGTTCTCGTAAATTGAACATGATTGGATTTCAAACTACTGAAATCATTTGGTATGTACATTATAATATTATTGGTATTTATATTAAACAAAAAATTGTTTTTCACACTGTCAAGAGAAATTGAACGAAAGTATTAAAATGGAGCCTACCATTGGAAATTTACAGATATACCTGATGGGCCAAAAGGCACACACTCTGAATTATTAAGCTAAGGATTTTCGTCTTCATAAGTATATGATTTGTTATAAATATAAGTTTATATGATTTCAATTATTAAGTTTATAATTTTTTAAAGTTGAATAAAATTATTTTAAACATTATATCTTGTTGTCAATTTAATTATTGAGTGCGAAGCCCACTGTGGCATATGTTTACTAATATTTAACAAAAAAAAAAAAAAAAAAAAAAAATGAATCCGAGTTGGAACAATAAATTCCAGTGATGAATGTAGAAATATTTCGAGCTAAAAACGAAAATTTAAAAAGTTTTCTTATCTTTTTACGCCACGTTGTGCGAGTAAAAAACATCCCTTGAATGTTGCGTGCTGGTTTGTAAACGCTATCAGTTGGAAACTAGTTGAGCGGCACAAGTGATAATATTAATTTTATTCTCATTACGCTCATCCCTGTTTGTATATATATGATTTTTTTTGTTTTCCTTTTTTTCCGGAATTTCGTTTCAGTCAAGAGATATTTGGATAGTAGGTATTATATTTATCGCGGTTCCGTGTTTTGATCTTTGAATCTGTAACACACACACACACACACACAGTGTATATACAGCGAATGTGTTTATATGCGAGAGTATGGATAAATCGTGATTCGATCTTTGCTACTGGCAACAAAGCCGATCGAGCGAATCGTGTCATGGTGGAATATTACAATCAAAATGTTTACTCAATATTTCCCGTATAAATTCTCGTCATGGGTGGCTTCAAGTCAATTTTCTGTATACGCTTAAATATTAAGCGTCGTTTATACTGCTTCGTTATGTGTCCTTTGACACTTTGAATTAATCAATATCGTTTAACACCGTGTTTGAACACGTGATCGGTTAATTAGCAAATTGCACTTTTTTGAGAAAAAGTATTTAATCAGGGTTGCCACAGATCAGGAAAATCGGAGAATTCAAGAAAAAATGTCAAGGACTTTTATTAAAGTACAGGAAAAAATTTAATTTTAGAGAAGTCCAAATTTCAATTATCTTTAAAATTAATAAAATTCTTCTTCAAAATTCAATGATTTTCAAAAATTTTAATAAAATTCTTGGCAAATATTTAATTATTTTCAAAATTTTTCCTCAATTCAATGATTTTTAATATCTACTATTTTCATAAATTTTTTCAAAAGAATTCAATTATTTTCATGAATAATAAATACAACTCATTGCAGAATTTAAATTATTTTAAATAGAATTTTAATCAAATTCCGCGAAAAATGTATAAGTGTTCTTAAAAATTTTATTAAAATGTGTCAAAAGAATTCAATTATTACTTAAAAATTTATTGATTAAAATCCTTTATGAAAATTCAATTTTGAGAAATATGCAATTATTTAATAAATTGTTTTTTTTGTATTTAAATAATTAAATTCTAGTAGAATTCTCTAAAAAAAAATTAAAAATAAATAAAATTACTTTAATTTTATAAAAATTAAAGTAAATATAAATTTCAACCAATATTTTAAATTATAATTGAATATTAAAAGCATTAGAGCGTGAATTTTTAGAAATAATTGAATTTTGAAAAGATTTCAAATTAAAATCTTTGAAAATCTAAATTTTTCATATTTTTAACTAACAATTCTCAGGAATTAATTTTTTTTTAAAACTTTAATTGCGGATTTTGTTTTTAAAATTATTTGAAGTTTTTATTTTCTAATATATATATTTAATTGAAGAATTTACGAATAATTGAAATTTTGTAAAATTGAATTGTAAACAAATGAATTTGAAAATTCTCAAAGAACTTTTTCAAAAATTATTAACAATAATGCATTTATAGAAGAATTTTAGTTTAGAAACAGGAAAAAAATTTAATTTTGCAAAATTACAAATTATTGCAGAAAATCAATTATTTTCAAGGGTAATAATACTTTCTTCGTAAAAATTAAATATATTGTTCCAAAATAATAAAATTCTTCTTAGGGATTCAATTATTTCAAAAATTTTCCTCAATTCAATGATTTTCAATATTTACTATTTTAATAAAATTTTTCAAAAGAATTCAATTATTTAAAAAAAAATTTGATAAAATTTTAAACAAACATTAAATTTATTTTTATAAATAATAAAAATTTCACAGGAATTTAGCTATTTAGAAATTTTTTGTATATTTCTTCGCAATAATTCAATTATTTTCATAAATAATAAATTTTTTTACAGAATTTCAATTATATTTTCATGAATAATAAAACTTGTTGCAGAATTTCAATTATTTGTAATACAATTTTAATCGAATTCCTCGAAAAATGTAATTATTCATGAAGATTTTATTAAAATTCGTGGAAAAAAAATTAATGAAGTTCTTTATGATAATTCAATTTTGAGAAACATTCAATTATTAAATAAATTATTTACTTTTATATTTAAATAATTGAATTCTTGTAGACTTTTATAATAAAAATTGATTTAAAAATGAATTTCTGTTAAAATTTTAGATAATAATTGAATATTCAAAGCATTACAGCATGAATTTTTAGAAATAATTGAATTTTGAAAAGATTTCAAATTGAAATTTTTTTACTTTTGACTGACAATTCCGCAGAATTAATTTTTTTGAAAAAGTTTAATTGAATATTTTTAAAAATTATTTCAAGTTTCTATTTTTTAAATATTTAATTAAAGAATTTTTGAATAATTAAAATATTGTAAAATTGAATTGTAAAGAAATGAATTTGAAAATTCTTAAGGAACTTTTGCAATAATTATTAAAAATAATCGATAATTGATAGGATTGATTTCTTTCGAAGAATTTTAATAAAAATTTTTAAAATAATTACATTTTTCGAGGAATTTACTTAAAATTGTATTAAAAGTAATTGAAATCCTGTGAAGAATTTTATTATTTAGGGAAATAATTGAATCCTTGAAACGAATTTTATTGCATTTATTTTAAATTTTAAATAATTGAAATCCTGTGAAAAATGCCATTATTTATGAAAATAATTGAATTCTTGCAAAGAATTTTATTAAATTTTTTTAAATAATTGAATTCTTCTGAAAAATTTGATTAAGATAGCAAATTTTGAAAATATTTGAATTTCAGCGAAGAATTTTATTATTTGTGAAATGTAATTGAATTCTTGCAAAAAAAATTTGAAAATAACTATATTTTTTGAAGAAATCATTTAGAATGGTATTTTAAAATAATTTAAATTCTATGAAAAATTGTATTATTTATGAAAATAATTGAATTCTTGCAAAGATTTCATTAAAATTTTTGTGAATAATTAAATTTTTTTTTGAAAAATTTTATGGAAATTTAAATTATTAGAAAACATGAAGATATCGAACATTGATATCTTCATGTTTTCTAATAAATATTCTTATAAGTTGTTGAATTGTTAAAAGGTTTTGAATTAAAATTTTTTTGTAAATCTTAATTCCTATGGCGTAATAATAATGATTAAATATTTATTTAAAAAAGAATTTATTGACGTTTTTGATTAGTTTTACAATTAAAAAAAATTCGTTAATAAATGAAATAGAACATTTTTTTGAGTATCTAATAATTTTTAGAGTGATTTAGAATATTCTTGAGGGTCAGGGAAAAAGTCAAAATTTTGTCTGGAAATCAGGGAAAAGTCAGGGAAAAACAAAATTAATTTTTTGTGTCAATCTTGTTAATGAATTGTGTTGAAATTTTTGCGAAAAACTTGTTGAAATAAAATAAGGAATGTTTGTGTATTGCACTGAGCTTTCGTTGTTCTATCTTTTCTCACGTTATTTATAAAATTTCTCTTAGATTGCAAAATTTATAAAATTTTTAAGTAATTTTACAACTAAAATTTTATTGAGAAAAAGAAATTGAAAATATATAAATAAAATTGAAATGTTTTAACAAAAACTCAAGTATAAAAATTCTTACTAAATTACTGGACTATTTATTTTCACTAATTTTGATTTAGAAAGTTTGCACGTTGAATAGACATTAAATAATTAAAATTTTATGATTTTGTTCCCCGAACGAAGAAAAGAAGAAGAATAATAATAATAATAATTATCTAAATTTTCTTATAATTAAATTACAGGAAGAATAATTAACTAGCAATTATCAGTTGGTTAAAAATATTTATTTCAGTAACTTTATAATTAATCAAATAAACTCAATTGATTGAACAGTTAATCAAGAGAGCATAATGTATTTAATAATTAATCAACAGGACATAATTACTCTAATAATTATTTAACTAAACGTAAATGACTTGAAAATTAATTCACTGACTTCATAATTATTTTATATTAAAAAACGATTTTCTTTGCAAGCCGGAAAATTAAAATTTGAATAATTTAGATTTAAAAATTTACAAGTCCGTATTTCGTGACATTTTTGTATGATAAAAATAGCTCTTTTAATATTAATCTAATTATATTTGATTTCATGTTTGATTATATAATTTTAATATATATTTTCTTCCAAATGTTGAATTGTTTTTATTTCTATTAAGGGGAGACCCCACCTTAATTTTGACCCCTTTAAAATAAAATTATTAAACGAGGTAATATTTTTTTTCTTGCATCATTTTTAACCTGAAAACATATAAGATGGTCAAAAATATTTAATTTTAATTTTTGAAGAGGTTAGAATTTTTTTCTTCTGACCTATTGTATATTATTGCAAATCCATGCGAGAAGTTTTTTAGAATGGTAAAATAGGCATGGAAAAAAATTTCGTTGAAAAATATTAAAAATTGTAAGAGAAGATCAATTTTTAATATTCAAATCTTTAACTTTTGCCGAAATTTCAAAAACCTTAAATCTTTAATTTTTTTTTCCAAATTATGTATACTTACGTAATTTGATGCTATTATTCAAAAAACATTGTTAAAATTGACATTTAGCTCATTTTCGTGGTCAATTTTAACTATGTTTTTTCAACTCAGAGCATCAAATTGGAAAAAAATAAAGGTTCAGGACTTCCGAAATTTCGGCAAAAATTTAAAGATTTGAATATTAAAAATCGATCTTCTCTTACAGTTTTTGATATTTTTTAACGAAAAATTTTTTCCATTCATATTTTATCATTCTAAACAACTTCTCGCATGGATTTGCAATAATATGCAATAGGTCAACAGAAAAAAATTCTAACCTCTTCAAAAATTAAAATTAAATATTTTTGACCATCTTATATGTTTTCAGGTTAAAAATGATGCAAGAAAAAAAATATTACCTCCTTTAATAATTTTTTTTTAAAGGGGTCAAAATTAAGGTGGGGTCTCCCCTTAATTATACTTGAAAAAAGTAACAATTAGAAGTACAAGAGAAGAGTTTTTTTTTTTGTCGACTGTAAATGTAACGTTTATAATATCATGAATCAGGCTATCAGTGACAATGAAGTTTATCGACGATTGGACTGTAATTAATTAAAATACGCTGAGTTGCGTGCTGCGAGACCCTTAAAGCTACTGGCGGCTTGTCGCGATTCTTTCATGCTTAAATCGACTTCGTGTTATTGTTAATTAATGTTCTAGTATTCGTCTTATACATTCTTTAGTCACAAGTTTCACTTGTCCTCCCACTTTAGTATTACAATATATACCGTATTCTTGAAAAATCTCTTGAACATCCTGCCTATATAAAATTTCGAATTGCAAATTACTTGAAGCATAAAATTACAAATCACTGAATTCAGGGGGTACACACACAAATATATATATACAGTCACGATTGAAAATGAATTTCTGCTCAGTATAGAGGGAGAATAATTGAATATTTTATTTATAAAAGGGAAACCATGTCGTTGAATTTTATTTTAGAATCTATTCAGGAGAATATTGTGTTTCCCAAACGCTTCCTTGTTCAATTATTCATCATGCGCGTTCTATTTTATTAATAAATATATATAGAGAGTCTGTAATCGATTTTAGGAAACCTTACGTTATCTCTTTTATGGACAAATTAATGTCGGGTTATTTCATCATCCTGTGCCACGAATCAGAGAGACTCTTAAAATATTAATAAAGAAAAGTTAATTACCAAAGCGCATTATTATACCACAAGGGTTAGAATTTTGAGGAGATTTTCTTTTTTGCAGAATCAGGGTTGCAGGACTCGAACTAGATCCGTAAATTAGCTTGAAGTCCGTAAAAGTCAGTTTTTTGGAAAAAAGGTCCGTAAAGTTTGTAAATTGTACGATATAATTTGGAGAATTTTAGAGAAATTACAAATGATTGCAGATATTCAATTATTTTCAAAAGTAATAAAATTCTTCGCAGAAATTCAATTATGTTCAAAAAAATTTTTTAATTCTCATAAAAATTTCAATTATCTTTAGAAATAATTATATTTTTCTCTGAAATCCAATTATTTGCAAAAATTTGAATAAAATTCTTGGCAAAATTTCAATTATTTTCAAACATTTTCTTCAATTCAATGATTTTTAATATCTACTATTTTAATAAATTTTTCCAAAAGAATTCAATTATTTTAAAAATAAATTTTAATCGAATTCTAGGCAAACATTTAATTATTTTCATAAAATAATAAAAAAATTCACAGCAATTCAATTATTTATAAATTTTTTATAAATTTCTTCGCAATCATTAAATTATTTTCATAAATAAGAAAATTTTTACAGGGATTCAGTTGTTTTTCTGAAAAATAAAATTCTTTCTAGGAATTAAATTATTTTCATACATAATAAATAAAACTCTTTGCTGAATTTCAATTATTTTTAATACAACATTAATTAAATTCTTCGAAAAATGTAATTGTTCTTAAAATTTTTATTAATATTCGTCAAAAGAATTCAATTATTTAAAAATTTATTGATAAAATTCTTTATAAGAATTCAATTTTAGGAAATATGCAATTATTCAATAAATTTTTTTTTTGTATTTAAATAATTAAATTCTAGTAGAATTTTCTAATAGAAATTTATGTGAAAATAGATTTCAGTTAAAATTTTAGATTATAATTGAATATTGAATGTATAAAATAGCATGGATTTTTAGAAATAATCGAATTTTCAAAAGGTTTCAAATTAAAATCTCTGAAAATCTGAATTTTTCATATTTTTTACTAACAATTTTGTGGAATTAATTTTTTTGAGAAAATTTAATTGCCGATTTTTTTTTGAAATTATTTGAATTTTTTACTTTCCAGTATAGATATATTTAATTAAAGAATTTACGAATAATTAAAATTTTGTAAAATTGAATTGTAAACAAATGAATTTGAAAATTTTCAAAGAACATTTTTAAAAATTATTAAAAATAAAGAATTTATTGAAGAATTTTAGTTAAAAACACGAAAAAAAAATGTAATTTTGGAAGAGTTATAAATTATTGCAGAAATTCAATTATTCTCCAGGGTAATAATATTTTCTTCGCAAAAATTAAATATTGTTCAAAAATAATAAAATCCTTCTTAGCGATTCAATTATTTTCACAAATAGTAAAACTCATTGCCGAATTTGAATTATTTTCAATACAATTTTAATCAAATTTCTCGAAAAATGGGAATATTTTAAAAAATTTTATTAAAATTCGTCGAAAGAATTCAATTATTTTAAAATTTGTTGATAAGATTCTTTATGGAAATTAAATTTTAAGAAACATTCAATTTTTGAATAAATAATTTACTTTTCTATTTAAATAATATTAATTCTCGCAGAGAGTTTTCGAATAAAAATTGATTTAAAAATGCATTTTAGTTAAAATTTTAGATAGTAATTGAATATTCAAAGCAATATAGCTTTAATTTTTGGAAATAATTGAATTTTTAAATAAAGTTTTTTGAAAAAGTTTGATTGAATTTTTTTATATTATTTTAAGTTTTTATTTTCTAATTTATATTGAATTGAAGAATTTAGGAATAATTGCAATTTCATAAAATTGAATTGTAAACAAATGGATTTGAAAATTTTGATGGAACTTTTGCAATAATTATTAAAAATAATTAAAATTGATTTCTTTCGAACGATTTCAATTAAAAATTTTTTAAATAAATTTTAAATAAATAAAATAATTAGATTTTTCGGAGAATTTACTTAAAATTGTATTAAAAATAATTGAAATCCTGTGAAGAATTTTATTATATAAAAAAAATAATTGAATCCTTGTAAGGAATTTTTATTAAATTTTTTTTAAACAATTGAAATCCTGTAAAGAATTTTATTATTTAAAAAATTAATTGAAACCTTGCAACAAATTTTTATTAAATTTTTTTAAATAATTGAAATCCTGTGTTGAATATCATTATTTATGAAAATAATTGAATTGTTGTAACGTATTTTATTAAATTTTTTTTTAAATAATTGAAATCCTGTGAAGAATTTTATTATTTATGATAATAATTGAATTCTTGAAACGAATTTTATTAAATTTTTTTAAATAATTGAATTCTTTTGAAAAATTTGATTAAAATAGCAGATTTTTGAAATATTTGAATTTCAGCAAAGAATGTAGCGTGAATTTTTGGAAATAATTGAATTTTAAAATTAATTTTTTTGAAAAAGTTTAATTGAATTTTTTTTATATTATTTTAAGTTTTTATTTTCTAATATATATTTAATTGAAGAATTTACGAATAATTGAAATTTTGTAAAATTGAATATTGTAAACAAATGGATTTGAAAATTGTGAAAGAACATTTTCGAAATGTTTTCGAATTATTAACAATAATCGATTTAAAGAAGCATTTTAGTTAAAAATTCTTGAAAATAATAGTTGAATTGAAATGATGGAAATAATTTTGAAGAAGTACAATATTTTTATGATATAAAATAATAATGATTTTATCACTGGGTCATCTTTAATTATTATAAAACATGAAGAAATCAATCGATATCTTCATGTTTTATAGTTATGAAAAATTTAATTTGTAGTTTTAAGTAAAATGTTCTTTTATGACTCGGACTGGTTATATTTTTGTCAGTTTGGTCCGCAAATGGTCCGTAATTTTTCATTTTTAGTCCATAATGTCCGTATTTTTAAATACTTTCACTGGTTCGAGCCATGGGGTTCCAGAAAATGATTATATTTTTGTAAAATTCCAGACTTTGAATTATAAATTCTTTTACTCTATTTTGAATGAGAATTTTCGTTTTAGTGAATAATAATAATTGATTAAACTGATAGTGAACAATTTGATTGTTTCAGAAACGAAGGGGAGAATCGAGATCAATCGTTGAAAATTCAGCAATAACTGGAAGCAGAAATGAGATATCGCTTGTCGCAACTTTCGCTTTGCAATCGAGAATATCCATTTCTCGGTGTGCAATATTGCCCTCTATTGATCAATGCCAAGAAGAGGAGGGAAACATTGGCACAAGGATATGCGGATCTTCCATCTATCCAAAGCAGAAGTTCCTCTTTCCAGTTGCACAACTACAAGCAAGATCAACTTCTCAGGTTTCCAGTGATGGTTTGACGGGTTTTCGGTTATTATTCAATTCGAATGAATCGCCAGTCACATATAACTTGGAGGGAATATGGAAGTTTGGTAAAGTCGATGGACTTGGATGAAATTGGTCGACTCTGATATATAGAGAGAGAAAGAGGGAGAGAGAGAGAGAGAGAGAGAGAGAGAGTGGCTAATTAGTTGTGCATTGAATATTAGCCCTAGACGGGAATCTCTCTCGCGTGAGCTTCCTTACTTTGGGTTTAATATGTGCTTTGGACGAGTACCGCTAATCGGAAGCGAAGGTTGTGGTTGCAATTATAGGGTGGAAGATAGAACAACCTGGAAGATGGGAATGCTCCTTCCGGATGAGACTTATGAGGAACGTTCCTCATCATCAAGACGTAGTTCCTATCCGAGCGGTATCGTTGAGATCGATGAGGTTGAAGCTGCCAAAGCACTGGCTGCCTTCAGGAAATGCGATGAATTCTTGAAGAGACATGGTATCAGGCCAGAGTTCTTCTGTAGACATCGAGAGAAACTTGCCTTGCAGACTTGGCTACTTCAGAGGTCTACTTCAAAGTTCAACTCCGGTGAGTCATACGTAGTTGCTGTATTTTAATTATTATTACTCCTAACTTACGATTTCTACTGTTTCTTTTCTTTTACTTTTCTTTTCTCTCCAAGTGATTTTTAAAGATGATGATAAAGTCTGCGTTTTCAATAAGAAAAAAGTAGAGATTTTTTTTAAAGCATACTCCATTTAATGTCCACAAATTTTCACGAAATTAACCCCTTCGTTGGGGACCAACCTCTCAAATAATTTGCTATTAAAGCCTAATTATTAATGACCATTATGAACCAGTATATGAACCAGTGAATTCACTCATAATTCATAATTTCTTTATTTTGTCCCAGGCAAGCCACAAGAACAATAATTAAAATACAATATTCAGCAAAAAATTCAGGGCTCGAACCAGTGAAAGTATTTAAAAATACGCACATTACGGATAAAAAATGAAAAATTACGGGCCAATTACTGCCAAAAAATATAATACGAGTCAAATAAGAGAACATTTTACTTAAAACTAGAAATTAAATTTTTTATAACTACAAAACATGAAGATATCGATAACTCCGAGTCTTCGACTCGGAGTGCTCGGTTTCTTCATGTTTTATAATAATTAAAGATAAACGCGGTTATAGTGATAAAATCATTATCAATTTAATTATTTTTAAGAATTATTTATTAAAATCATTCTTCAAATCGATTACTTTTAAATTTTAATAATTTTCGAAAAAGTTCTTTGACAATAGTTTTCAAATCCATTTGTTTATAAAATTCAATTTTACGAAATTTTAATTATTCGAAAATTCTTCAATTAAATATATATTAAAAAATAAAAACCTAAAATAATAAAAAAAAATTCAATTAAACTTTTTCGAAAAAATTAGTTTTAAAATTCAATTATATATCTAAAAATTCACGCTATATTGCTCTTAATAATCAATTATTATTTTTAATTTTAACTGAAATTCATTTTTAAATCAATTTTTATTCGAAAACTCTCTGCGAGAATTAAATTATTTAAATAGAAAAGTAAATTATTTATTCAAAAATTGAATGTTTCTTAAAATTTCATTTCCATAAAGAATCTTATCAACAAATTTTTAAATAATTAAATTCTTTCAACGAATTGTAATAAAAATTTTTAAGAATAATCACATTTTTCGAGAAATTCGATAAAAATTGTATTAAAAATAATTGAAAATCTGAGATGAGTTTTATTATTTGTGAAAATAATTGAATCCCTGAGAAAGATTTTATTATTTTTTTAATAATATTTCATTTTTGCGAAGAAAATATTATTATCCTTGAAAATAATTGAATTTTTGCAATAATTCGTATCTTTTCCAAAATTAATTTTTTTTTCGAGTTTTTAACTAAAATTCTTCTGTAAATATGCATTATGTTTAATAATTCTTGAAAAAGTTCTTTGAGAATTTTCAAATTCATTTCTATACAATTCAATTTTACAAAATTTCAACTTTTCGAAAATTCTCTAATTAAATATTTAAAAAATAGAAACTTGAAATAATTTCTAAAAAATTCAATTAAACTATTTTAAAAAATTAATTCTACAGAATTGTCAGTCAAAAGTATGGAAAATAATTTAAATTTTCAAAGATTTCAATTTGAAAACTTTTCAAAATTCAATTATTTCTAAAAATTCATACTATAATACTATTAATTAATATTCAATTATCTGAAATTTTAACTCAAATTCATTTTTAAATCAATTTTCACTAGAAAATTCTAATAGAATTCAATTATTTAAATACAAAAATAAATAATTTATTGAATAATTGAATTTTTCTCAATAATTGAATTCTTATAAAGAATTTTATCAATAAATTTTCAAATAATTGAATTCATTCGACGAATTTAAAAAAAAAATTTAATAATAAGCAAATTTTTCGAGAAATTTGATTAAAATTCTATTAAAAATAATTGAAATTCTGCAATGTGTTTTAGTATTTGTGAAAATAATTGAATCCCTAAGAAAAATGTTATTATTCTTGAACAATATTTAATTTTTGCTAAGAAAATAATATTATCCTTGAAAATAATTAAATTCTGCAATAATTTGTAACTTTTCCAAAATCACAGTGTTTTGTATTAAAAATAATTGAAATTTTAAAATGAGTTGTATTATTTATGACAATTATTAAATTCCTAAAAAGAATTTTATTATTTACGAAAATAATTGAATCTCTGTGAATTTTTTATTATTTTATGAAAGTAATTGAATTCTTGCTGAGACGAATTTTATTAAAATTTCTTTTTGAGAATTTTTTTCAGAATTCTTTTGAAGAATTTTATTAAAATAGTAGGTATTAAAAATCATTAAATTGAGGAAATTATAATTGAAATTTTGACAAGAATTTTATTATTTTTGAAAATAATTGAATTTCTGTAATCATTTGTAATGATTATATAAATACCTAATTTAATATTAAATGCGTTATGAATTTTTATAAATATGTAAATTTTTACCTTTAAAAGTTATTTTGAAGTATACCTAATCCAACTTTTAAAGAATTTAAAGTCTAAAAGTTTTGAAATTAATTGAATTTCATAAGAAATAATATAATTTTTTAATTAAATTAGAAATTATAAAATTAAATAAAATTAAAAAATTATTGAAATATTTTTCATTTTAGTCTACTTCTAATGAAAAGACATTTAGATACATATTTCTTTAAGTATTTTCTCTGAAATTAATTATTTTTGTTTGTTTAGGAAAGCGATTATTAGAAAATAGGGAAAGAAATTTTCCTCTCTCAGATCATTTCTACTTTATACTTGAACTTTTGTCGCAATGAGCGTTTGAGAGGAAACTACTTTAACTATTTTAAGAAATATTTTCTGAAATACTGTAACAATATGCAAATGACTTTGTCATTTAGATGCAAACGAGTTAGAACGGTTCTGTGAATATTTGAAGAAGAAAACGTATAAAGTTATATTATTTGATAGTGGATCTTATCAAAGTTCAAATGAAGCTTAATCAAATAATATTGAATTTTAATGTTTATTATATAATTTTCGAGAAAGTTTGCCTAGTAACAATTCATTATGTTCTTTCTCTGTTTAAATAATTTTTTAATAGTTAATGCTTTTCACTCATTCTTATTTGAGGATTTTTTAAAATTGTTTTTGACTTTTGCTCAACTGTATATGAAAAATTAATATTAATTTCAGTCCAATTTTGAATAAAATTGTTTTTATTCATAGGCTTTCTAAAAATCAGGGAAATCAGAATCAATCAGTTATTGATGTCTAGCAACTTTTTAAAATATTAAAAACATTTACGTTTAAAAAATTTTTTTTTTACTTTATAAACTTTAGGATGACGATAAATTTTAATATAAAACCTTAAATTTTACTACTTTTGCAACAGTAAGTGAAGTTTGCATAATAATTTAAATTTAAAATTAACAAAATTCTTCTTCAAAATTCAATTATTTTCAAAATTTTTTATAAAATTCTAAGAAAATCTGAAATTCTTTTCATAAATAATAAAAATTTCACAAGACTTCAATTATTTACAAATTTTTACAGAGATTCAATTATTTTCATGAGTAATAGAACTCGTCATAGAATTTCAATTATTTTTAATACAATTTTACCCAAATTCTTTATATGAGAATTCAGTTTTGAGAATCATTTATTTATTTAATAAATTATTTATTTTTGTATTAAAATGATTAAATTCTAGTACAATTTTCTAGTAAAAATTGCTTTAAAATTGAATTTCAGTTAGAATTTTAGATAATAATTAAATTCTTGAAAAAGTTTAATTGTATTTTTTTGTTAAATTATTTTAAGTTTTAATTTTCTAAATATTTAATTGAAAAATTTTCGAATAATCAAATTGTCATAAAATTGTATTGTTAACAAATGAATTTTACAATTCTCTAGGAACTTTTGCAAAAATTATTTTAAAAAATTTTAAAATTGTTAAACTATTTCTTTCGAAGAATTTTAATAGAATTTTTGCAATTAATTACATTTTCCGAAAAATTTACTTAAAATTGTAAGTATTAAAAATAATTAAAATCCTGTGAAGAATTTTATTATTTAGGAAAATAATTGAAGTCTCTAAACAGATTTTTAACAAATTTTTTTAAAAAGTAATTAAAATCCTGTAAAGAATATTATTATTTATGAAAATAATTGAATGATGGCAAAGAAATTTATTAAAAATTTGTAAATAATTGAATTCCTGTCAAGAATATTATTATTTATGAAAATAATTTAATTCTTGCAACGAATTTTATTACATTTTTCTAAAATAATTGAATTCTTTTGAAAAATTTTATTAAAATAAGTAGTTATTAAAAATCATTGAATTGAAGAAAATGTTTTAAAACAATTGAAATTTTGACAAGAATTTTATTAAAATTTTTGCGCAAAGAATTTGAATTCAAAGAAGAATTGAATTATTTCTAAAGATAATTGTAATTTTGACGAGAATTTTAAAAATTATTTGAACATAATTGAATTTCTGCAATCATTTGTAACTTCTCCAAAATTCTCCAAATTATATCGTACAATTTACAAACTTTTCGTATTTTCTCAATCAAATTACAGACTTTACGGACCTTTTTTTCCAAAAAACTGACTTTTATGGACTTCAAGCTATTTTACGGATATAAAAATTCTCTAGGAACTTTTGCAAAAATTATTAAAAATAATTAATATTTGTTAATTTATTTCTTTCGATCAATTTTAATAAAATTTATGAAATTAATTTCATTTTTAGAAGAATTCACTTAAAATTGTATTATAAATAATTGAAATCCTGTGAAGAATTTTATTAAATATTTAGGAAAATAATTGAATTCCCTAAACAATTTTTTTTTACATTTCTTTAAAAATAATTGAAATCCTGTGAAGAATATTATTATTTATGAAAATAATTTAATTCTTGCAACGAATTTTATTACTTTTTTCTAAAATAATTGAATTCTTTTGAAAAATTTTGTTAAAATAGTAGATTTTGAAAGTATTTGAATTTTAGCAAAGAATTTCATTATTTGTGAAATGGAATTGAATTCTCGCAAAAAATTTTTGAAAATTATTACATTTTTGTGAGAAATTTATTTAAAATTGTATTAAAAATAATTGAAATCTTTTGAAAAATTTTATTATTTATGAAAATAATTGAATTCTTGCTACGAATTTTATTACATTTTTCTAAAATAATTGAATTTAAGTGAAAAATTGTATTGTAAAAGTATTTGAAATCTTATGAAAAATTTTATTATTTATGAAAATAATTGAATTCTTGCTACGAATTTTATTACATTTTTCTAAAATAATTGAATTTAAGTGAAAAATTGTATTGTAAAAATATTTGAATACTTGCGAAGGATTTTATTCATTTTTTTTTTTTTTTTGAAAAATTTTATTGAAATTTAATTTATTATGAAACATGAAAATATTAATTACTCCGAGTCTTCGACTCGGAGTGATCGATATCTTCATGTTTTATAATATTCTTAAAAGTTATTGAATTTCAATAGATTTAAATTTGAAATTTTTGAAAATCTCAATTCCAATGGAAAAATAATAATTATTAAATATTCATTTAGAAAAAAAGTTATTAATGTTTTTGAATAATTTTACAATTAAAGAAATTTCTATATCAATGTAATAGAACTTTTTTGAGTATCTAATGATTTTTAGAGTGAATCAGAATATTTTTTTGGGTCAGGGAAAATGTCAAAAATTAATTTTTTGTGGCATCCCTGTTTGGGGTCATTTTTGTTTTATGATGTAAATGCCTTTGCTTCTCTTGTGTTCCTATTGTAAATTCGAAAAATTTTATTCTCAACATGAATAAAAGATTAAAATATTTTTACTAAGAAATAGATCTGAAGCGATCATCCAAAAAGCTCTAGGCTCATCAGTTATGCATTCTCAAAGTGTATGCATATAATCTTTCAGTTGTTATTGCAGGATATTTTTTAACCGTCTCATCTCGTTTTCTCGACAAATATCTTTATGAACTTTCCTCCTTCCACTTCTATACTCGTTGGTTTATAAATTCAAGTGTAACAACATGTTTGAAACACGATATATTATACTCCCACATATAAATATACCTACTGCATAAACTTATATACAAACTGCATAAACATACATTTAAAAATTCACAACTAGATCAGGTATCGAAGTACAGAGAAAAAAAGAGAGAGAGCAGCTAGGATACTCATAATGCACTTGAATACCGGATCCCAATATCGCTTCTAGTTATCATTTTTGTAAAAAAAAAAAAGATGAGGCGAGGCGGATCGAAAGGATCAAGAATCGGGATATCGAAGCGTATATGGAATCGACTTTTTGTTTGCCTCAGTGTACCCATGGGGATGATGGGTTTATATACTCGTTCCGTGAATGATGGTGAGGATCTTGGGAAATGGTGGCTTGGTGTGATGAGGGTGGAAAGAGGGGGTGGGGTGAGGGAGGAAGGGAGGGAACAACACAAGTGCGCCAGAGGCAACGGATTCTGATGCACTTGCTCGTTGGGTAGATATCGTGGATCGCAATAAATCAAAGCGCAACCTAATTAACCGAATATGAACGCCATAATAGAGGGTTCATTACAACTACGTCATTACTAATTGCGGAAATCATCTCTGACCCCAAAAGCCAAGCCTAAGTTTGCTCGGAAGTCTCACTAGTCAAATTTACAGGCATTGTGTGTATTGATGGGAATATGCGTTGTATTATAACAGTATCAACATTAATATTATCATCATCATTAATGTTACTGGTTTGTCGTACTAATATTAGAAGGTTTATACCTTCGTGTTGATTGGTAACATGAGACAGTACCCGAAGCTTGAAAGCTTATGTCGTTTATACAAGCATGTTTCATCTCTTGATCTCGAGCGCGCAGTTTATGGCAATACCAACGTCACAGTGACTAATACTTAATGCAATTAATTTCCCCCTTTTGATTTCTAAGCGCCTGTAAACTTGACAATATCTCTGAATATTATGATTTTCAATATCACTGCTATAAGATTTGATAATAATACAATTTCACAAGATCAAACCAATCTTCGTGTGTTTGTGGTTACTGCTGTAATTATTATTGTTTGTAATAAATGTTTGCGCACGTGAGAGGGAAAATTATTAGCAAATTTTAGTTTTAGACTTCAATAATTATTTTTCTAAATAATAAAATACTTCACAGGATTTTTATTATTTTTAATACAATATTTTAAGTAAATTTTTCGAAAAATGTCATTAATTTCAAAAATTTTATTAAAATTCATCGAAATAAATAAATTAACAATTATTAATTATTTTTAATAATTTTTGCAAAAGTTTCTAGAGAATTTTCAAATCCGTAAATTAGCTTGAAGTCCGTAAAAGTCAGTTTTTTGGAAAAAAAAGGTCCGTAAAGTCTGTAATTTAATTGAGAAAATACGAAAAGTTCGTAAATTGTACGATATAATTGGAGAATATTAGAGAAATTACAAATGATTGCAGAAATTCAATTATTTGCAAAAGTAATAAAATTCTTCGCAGAAATTCAATTATATGTTCAAATAATTTTTAAAATTCTCGTCAAAATTTCAATTATCTCTTTATAAATAATAAAATTTTTCTGCGAAATTCAATTATTTGCAAAAATTTTAATAAAATTCTTGAAAAAATTTTAATTATTTTCAAACATTTTCTTCAATTCAAAGATTTTTTATATCTACTACCTTAAAATAAAACTTTCCAAAAGAATTCAATTATTTAAAAAAAAAATTTAATAAAATTCTACGCAAACATTTAATTATTTTCATAAATATTATAAATACTAAAAATTCCAGAAGCATTTAATTATATTTCAAAATCTCTTATAAAATTCTTTGGAGAAATTCAATTATTTTTAATACAATTTTAATTAAATTTCTCGAAAAAAGAAATCATTTTTAAAAGTTTTATTAAAATTTATCAAGATACTTTTAATAAACAATTTTGTAGAATAAATTATTTTCAAAAAATTAAATTGTCAAAAGTTTGACATTTATTTGTAAATATAAAGTGATTAGTTATTTATTGAAATTAATTATATCCTAGAATTTTGACAGTAAAAGGATTTTCATAAGACAGGGAAATAGGTAGAGTAAGGAAATTTTATCCAAAGTATTCAAAGAATATTAAATTATTGAAAGTCTTAAATAATCTATGAATTTTCTTTCTAAAATTAAAATCTTGAATTTAAAATTAAAATCCATATCCAAAATAATCCATCAATTATTTTATCTCTTATTTTTGTATTTAAATAATAATAATTGAATTCTCGTACATATTTTTGATAAGAATTTATTTAAGGACATTTGAACCATTATATGACGTCACAATTTGTGCAAAGCATGTGTTTTAAAACAGTGACGTCATAATGGTTCAAATGACTGTAGAAAAGAATTTCAGTTAAAATTTCAGAAAATATTTGAAGAATTGGAAAAAATCGTATTATATTATTTCAAAAGGTTTTACGCATTGAAATTATTTGTTTAACAAAAATTATTGATTTTTTGAATAATTTAATGTATAGAAATACGAAAAAAATGAGGTTTTTTGAAAAATTGTAATTAACATTTTTTTTTTTAAGATAATTGAATTTACGAAATAATTTTAAAAATTGAAAAGAAGGAAATTTTCTCAAATTTCATTAAAATAAATAAATAAATTTTATGTTTCAAAGAATTTTATTGTCTCATTTTAAAAACTTGAATATTATTGTATTTTTCAAGAGTTACTATTTAAATAATTCAATTATCGTTGAAATACAAAAAGAATTTCAGTTAAAATTTTTTAAAATAATTGAATATTAGAAGCATAACAAGATGAATATTAAAAAATTCTCAACATATTATTTTCCTTTAAAAATTATTAAAGTTTTGAATGATTTTATTCAAAAATTAAAAGAAATTTTTTTTTTTGAAAAATTGCAGTTGTAACTTTTAGAAATAATTAAATTAAATTCGTAGCCATTTTTACTAATTTAAATTAGTGGACTTTTACTAATTTAGTTTCAGAGAGACAGACAGTAAAATCAGAGATAATTTACAATATTGAAATAAAAATTTATTTGTTGAGTAATCCTGAAAGATAAAAAATAGTTTCAGGACCAAAAAAAAATATATATATTTTTTATTTGCTTTACAAAATTTCGTGAACGTGAGGAAGTATTTTCTATCTAGTTAAAATATGGTTGAGTAAACAAAGGCGAAAAAGCGCTTTGAAAAATAAAATTGTGCATTGTATTATATTCATAAAGTACTTACTAAAATTTTCGTATATGAACAAAATTTATTGTTTTTAATATAAATATTTTTGAAATTTATAATGAAAGTTAAAAAAAGCGGAGATCGTTTAGAATTTTAGCTAAAAAACACGCTGGGCAACTTTAGTGTTTTTTTTCTAATTTTCATTCCGTCTCCACTAATAGAAATGTCTCTAAAGTTCGAAGTATTCAATTAAACGAAATTGAAATTAAAAATTCATTTAAAATGAATCAAAATCGAAAACAAATTCTTAATTCAAAAAATTTAAAGTTTAAACTTTAAACAATGGGATAAAATGAAAATAGTTTCCTTATTTAATCTAAAAAGAAAAAATGAAAACGAATTTCCAAACTTTTATAAACAAACTATAAACTAACTTTATCAAAGATGGAAGGGAAAGAAAGGATAGAGAAATGTGCGGAATTCTAGTAAACGATAATCTGACAGCAACGATGCAAGATACGGTGCGACTTGTTCGCAGTATAGATGTAGATAGAACATTTTATTTCACATTAATTGCCGAGAAGAGCGAAGTAATTTCAAATTATTTGTTTGTACAACAACAGCAACAAAAAAAGTGCTTCTTTTAGGTACTTATTTAGAAAAGGATTCCAAGCAAAGTTCTTCCGGAAAATTCCGCTTGTTAAGATTTTCGAAATATTGCATTTAGTACAAATATAATTTTTTTTTCAGTTTAATATAATATAACTGAAACCGATTGATACGAATTATTCTATATTTTTTGTCAAACGCCTAAAAAAAACAGTTTGTAAATTTGTTTGATTAACTCGAGAACCGAGAATACACAGAATTTTATTTTTTCTGCGCGTTAGTATACACAGCAAGACGCGTAGAGATGCTGCGAGAGAGATGCTTTTTCAGTCCTGTAAAGCGGAGAAATTTTATCGAAATTTATTAGCCACGGGAAATCGACCGGGTGGCTCGTAATGACCGAGGCATTACTAATGGGGCAAAGAAGCACAAAAAAAGAACTCGGAAAAAAAATAGTAAAAAAAAACAAAAAAAAAAAAAAAAAAAACGGAACTGACTGCCAACGACGAGCAACCATATCGCAAAGTGAACAAAACGCCATGCCATGAGGTGTTGCTTCCATAAATCACCATAGCCTTCTGCTTTCTTGATCTTCCCCATGCGACGTCACGGTGAACGTCGCTTATATCCTATATAAGGATGCCGATATTGATAAATTTCATGCATTTCTCATTCTCGACAACGTCACTTATTTTATTGCCTCGCACGAACAGAGTTCAGTGTCACTAATGAATGTGAAATGTAGATGGCATCTGGTTTACCTTAAAGTCATTTTTCGATAATACGATTTTTATTATAGTCTATTATTTTTGCGAAGACGTCAATTTCAGGGGATAATGGATTTTTTTTTAATTTATAGAAAGGGAAAAACTAATTTTTATAGTTAGTGGATTTTTTTTTCTATGTGTAACACGCTGTGTTCTCTAAAATTGAAAATATAAAAAGGGTTCGATAGGAATTTTCAAGCTTAATAACCAAACTTCCAATTATAGTTGCAAATTTGAAAAAATTATTTAAAATTCTAATTAATAGCGTAAAAAGTAAAAAAGTGTCTTTTTCACCCTACTCTACTCCATCAGGGCTCAAACTAGGTCCGTAAATCCCGTAAAGGTCCGTAAATTTGCTTAAAGTCCGTAAAAGTCAGTTTTTTGGAAAAAAAAGGTCCGTAAAATACGTAATTTGATTGAAAAATAACGAAAAATTCGTAAATTGAAACGATATAATTTGGAGAATTTTAAAGAAATTACAAATGATTGCAGAAATTCAATTATTTTCAAAAATTTTCCTGAATTCAATGATTTTTAATATCTATTTAAATAAAATTTTCCCAATAAATTTAATTATTTAAACAAAAATTTAAATAAAAATTTCACAGAAATTCAATTACGTACCAATTTTTTATAATAAAATTCTTTAAAAAATTGTATTATTTAAAGAATTTTTGACAACATTCTTTTACAAGATTTAGTTAATAAAATTGGAATTTTAATAAAATTTTCCGATATAATTCAATAATTATTTTCTCAATACAATTCTTCTTAAGAAGTCAATTATTTTCACAAATAGAACATTTTTTTATGGGAATTCAATTATTTAAGGAATTTTAATAAAAATTTTTCCCAAGTATTCAATTATTTTCAAAAATACATCTTTTTACAGCAATTCAATATAATTTAAAAAAATTGTAATAAAATTCTTCGACAGATTTCAATTATTATCAATTTTTCAATGAAGTTTCTCGAAAGAATTCAATTATATTCAGAGAATTTAAGAAATTCAATTATTTTGAAAAATTTTAATAAAATTCTTTAAAAAATTGTATTATTTAAAAAATTTTTGACAACTTTCTTTATACAAGAATAATAATAAAATTGCAATTTTAATAAAATTTTCCGATATTATTTAATAATTATTTTTCATATAATTATTCTTCTTAAGAACTCAATTATTTTCACAAATAGCAAAATTTTTTTATAGGAATTCAATTATTTAAGGAATTTTAATAAAAATTCTTCCCAAGAATTCAATTATTTTCATAAATAAAATTCTTCACAGCAATTTTAATTCTTGAAAACATTTTTTAATAAAATTCGTTGCAAGAATTCAATTATTTGCATAAATTACAAAATTTACGGCAAAATTTTATTTATTTTTTATACAAATTTTAATTAAAATGATAGAAAATTATAATTGAATATTAAAAGCATTAGAGGGTGAATTTTTAGAAATAATTGAATTTCGAAAAGGTTTCCAATCAAAATCATTGAGAAAATATGAATTTCTTTCATATTTTTAAGTAACAATTCTGTGAAATTTCAATTATTTTTAATACAATTATTTTAATCGAATTTCTGGAAAAATTTAATTATTCTTAAAAATGTTATTAAACTTTGTCGAAAAAATTCAATTATTATTATTTTCACAAATAGCAAATTTTTTTATGGAATTCAATTATTTCAGGAATTTTAATAAAAATTCTTACCAGGAATTCAATTATTTTTAAAAAAACAAGCTTTTCACAGAAATTCAATTATTTAAAAAAAAAATGCAATAAAATTCTTCGTCAGATTTCAATTATTTTCAATTTTTCAATGGAGTTTCTCGAAAGAATTCAATTATATTCAGAGAATTTAAGAAAATAGTTTTGAGAAATTCAATTATTTTGAAAAATTTAAATAAAATTCTTTAAAAAATTGTATTATTAAAAAAATTTTTGACCAACATTCTTTACAAGATGTAGTTAATAATACTGCAATTTTAATAAAATTTTCCGATATAATTCAATAATTATTTTTCATACAATTATTCTTCTTAAGAACTCAATTATTTTCACAAATAGCAAATTTTTTCTAGCAATTCAATTATTTAAGGAATTTTAATAAAAATTCTTCCCAAGAATACAATTATTTTTAAAAATAAAATTTTTACGCAGTAATTAAATTATTTTAAAAAAAAATTTAATAAAATTCTTCGCCAGATTTCAATTTTTATCAATTTTTTGATAAAATTTCACTAAGGAATTTAATTAATTTGAAAAAGTTTTAAAAAATTCTGAGAACTTCAATTATTTAAAAAATTTTCACAGGAATTCAATTCTTTGAAAAATTTTTTAATAAAATTCGTTGCAAGAAGTCAATTATTTTTATAAATAACAAAACTTATCGCAGAATTTCAATTATTTTCTATACAATTTTTATTTAAATTGATAGAAAATTATAATTGAATATTAAAAGCATTAGAGGGTGAATTTTTAGAAGTATATATGAATTTTGAAAAAGTTTCAAATTAAAATCTTTGAAAATCTGAAATTTTTTTTACTTTTAACTGAAAATTCTGTGGAATTAATTTTTTTGAGAAATAGTTTAATTGCGGATTTTGTCTTTAAAATTATTTGAAGTTTTTATTTTATAATATATATATATATTTAATTGAAGAATTTACGAATTATTGAAATTTTGTAAAATTCAATTGTAAACAAATTAATTTAAAAATTCTTAAAGAATTTTTTCAAAAATTATTAAAAATAATGTATTTATAGAAGAATTTTAGTTAAAAACATGAAAAAATCGAAAATTATTTAGCAGTGAGGCGATACGAGGGAAACCACTTTTTTTCGATGGGTATTTCCCACATTTAGAGAGTATTTATATTTTTTTTTATTTATTTTTTTACATATTTAATATTTTTTTCTATATTTTTCTATATAAATTTTTTTTTTCATACACACATGTATGAGAAGTTTTTATAAAACTCGGTTTTAAATGTACAGTTGCAGTTACAATAGCTCCTGTGTAATTTGTACAGTTTTTGCTGAAAGTCTTACAAGATTTATCTGTGGTTGCTCGAATAAGTATATATTGAATTTTCTGTAAGTCTTACAAGATTTATCTCTGAGCTCTTGAATTTACTGAATTTTTTTTTTTTGTTTGTAATTCTTATATAGACCTTCTCTGTAAGTCTCGGAAATTTATTTCTAATGTAAGGAGAAAAAATGTTAGTACTCCTTAGAAGATACTGTGGAGGAAAATAATTGAAGAAAATTTCGAAAATGCAATTTCCGTTTTAGCAAAAGAAGTTAGGTATACTTTAAATAAACTTCCGCTTTCTTAAAATAGTTCACATATTTAAATATTTTATGCGTTTTGAAAAGATTTTACATTTTCAAAGTTAATTTTAGTAAAGATCAAGAAATTCTTTTTTTGGCATTAGTAAAATTTACTAAATTTAGCAATTAGTAGAAAACTACTAATTCAGATTTAGAAAGTAAATTAAGACTCTTTTGTCTTAAAAATTAAAATACTCCTTCTGTACTGCGGTGGTAATTATTTAAACAAAAAGACTACGATGTACTTATAAAAGTTAACAAACGACTATAGATAATTTATAGAAAAACAATTTTTAGAACAAAAGTTGGATAATATTATCGGGAATTAATTTATTGCTAATTATGATGTATAGTACCTATACTATAGCATTGTTAATACGAAAAAGTCCTGCTTCGAGTAACATTATCCAAAGTTTCACTGGATTAAATGCTGTAAAAGTTTCTCTATTGGAAATAGCGGCCGGAGTAGGAGAAGTAGTACAAGTTTCGCTTGCTTCAGACTCCATCGATCGTTTTTAGAGCACCCAAGCAATTTCGCAGAGCTTTCAATGGAATCTTCTTTCACGGATGCCACGGGCACCGCTGGTGTAGTGGTATCATGCAAGATTCCCATTCTTGCGACCCGGGTTCGATTCCCGGGCGGTGCAATTTTTTTGAGAAAATTCCATAATATTTTCCATTTTATCCGATCAATTTAGATCGATAAGGTCGTAATCTATGATGCATTCTTTTTCGCAGCCAAATTTGGGATCTTTCTGTAATGGACGTTTTGTTTCAATCTTCTTAATGGTTAACGTACGTCTGGGGAAATTCAAACCAAAAATTTGTTTTAAACAAGCAAATTTTGGTTGAATCAATCACTTTTATACAAAAGTGCCCTTATTTCATTAATTCAACCAAAATTTGCTTCACTATTAACTTAATGGTATCAAATTGCAACGAATTAATGTCAATGAACCAAAATTTGCTTCATTGTTAACTTAATGGTATTAAATTGCAACAAATTTATAACAAAAATGTGGATCAAATCAAAAATTGATCTTAATTTTTAGCATCAATTTCATCCACTTTGCAATTTGATACTCTCAAGAAAACTGTGCGTTTAGAAGACCAAATTTTTTCTTCTAACGCAAAATTTGAGTTCTATTGTCAAGTTCACTAAATTTAACCAAATGTTTATTTAAATCAAATAAATATTAATTTAACGAACTATATTTAGAACCATTCTTAACTTGAAAGTATCAAATAGCAAACCGGTTGATACCAAAAATGTAGATCAAATCATAAATTGATTCAAATTTTTGGTATCAGTTTGATGTACAATTAAATTTTTGTGATAACCCTGTTCTTGAATGACTGTATTCAAAAGATTTGTTTGACTAAAAAATATTATTTTCTCGAGTGTCAGAATAGACAATTGTGAGACTGGTTTTTCAAGATTGTTGAGAGAGCGCTTTTTCAAAAGTTTCATCTATTTTCGCGTATGTATATTAGATTATTTATTTGTAATCAGATTTTGGTGAATTTCAAAGATTTATGATCGTTGGCTCCATTTTGGCTGATGATGGATAGTTATCTCCAAAAAAGAATGTTCTAAAAATTTTGATCTATGGTGACTGGGAATTTTTGACATTTCTATAATTTACGTTCTTGTATTATTTTGACTATTTATCTCCTTGAGGCATTTTCATATTTGAAAATTGAGTATGATTCTTTTTCTTTATTTACCTGATATCTTATTCTTGATATAAGTTATAAGTCTCTTTAAAAGACAATAGCAAGATTTAACAAACAGATAAAAATTCCAAAAAGCGTAAGAATTTTAAAGAAATTATTACATTTTTTCAAAAATCTTTAAAATTACTTTATCTTTTTTCTCTAAATTTGAGAATTTTAAAGAATTTTAAAGAAATGTAACCATTTCTTTAAGGACATGGCAGGCTTCGCACTTATCTACTGAAACCTACTATTTACTACTTTTTTTCATAAAATTTCGCAAAAAAAATTCAATTATTTAAAACAAATTGATAAAATTCATCCAAAATTCAATTATTTTCATAAATAATAAAATTTCCACAGGAATTCAATTAATTTAGAATAGCATTTTCAGAAAACAATTTCGAAAAAATCAATTATTTAACAAAATTTTTATACAATTCTTCACAATAATTCAATTACTGTCACTAATTCAATTCAATTCATTACAAGCCATTCGGTCCATTACTTTCACTAATAATAACATTTGTCATGGAAATTCAATTTTTTAAACAAATGTTTGATAAAATTCTAATTAAGAATTCAATTATTTTCACAAATAAAGTTTTCCACAAGAATTCAATTATTTAAAATAAAGTTTTCATAATATTTGTTATATTTAGACAAAATTTAGGTATTTAAAACAATGTTTATAAAATTCTTAAAAAGAATTCAATTATTTAAAAAAAAAAAAAAATTTTTTTTCAAAGATATTCAATTCTTTTTAAACACTTTGATAAAATTTTTCGTAATTATTCAATTATTTTCATAACTAATAAAATTCTTCTGAGGAATTCAATTATTTTTGAAAATTTTAATAAAATTCTTAGCAACTAATTCACTTATTTTTATAAATAATAAAATTTATTGCAGGATTTCAATTATTTTTAATACAATTTTACAGGAATTGCTCAAAAAATGGAATAATTCTTAAAAATTTAATTTCAATTCCTCGAAAAAATCAATTATTTAAAAAAGCGTTTTTTTTAAATTCTTTGGAAGAATTCAATTATTTACAAAAAAATTAAAATTTTTCACATAAATTCAATTATTTTCAAATATTTTAGTAAAATTTTGAGATTTAAATCAATTATTTTAAATGCAAGTTTAATTAAATTTTACTGAAATAATTCAATTATTCTTTTAAGATTTTAATAAAATTCTTCCTAACAATTTAATTATTTACATAAATAATTCTTCGAAAGAATTCAATTATATCGATAAATAACAAAATTATTCCCGAAAATTCAATTATTTTGAGGCATTTTAATAAAATTCTTTTTAAAATTTAGTAAATATTTAATATTTTATTATGAAAATATATGAAAATATATGAAAATATATAATATTTTTATAATATTTGTTAAATTTAGAAAAAATTAATTATTTAAAACAATGTTTATAAAATTCTTATAAGGAATACAATTATATTCATAAATAACAAAATTTTTCAAAGAAATTCAATTCTTTTTAAACATTTTAATAAAATTTTTTGCAATAATTCAATTATTTTCATAACTAATAAAATTCTTTTGTGGAATTCAATTATCTTTGAAAATTTTCAATTATTTACAAAAATATTATAATTTTTCACAGAAATTCAATTTTTAAAAATATTTTAATAAAATGTTTCGAATGAAATCAATTATTTTAAATGCAATTTTAATTAAAATTTTGTTGAAATAATTTAATTATTCTTTTAGATTTTTACTAAAATTCTTCCCTAAGAATTTAATTATTTACATAAATAATTCTTCGAAAGAATTCAATTATATCGATAAATAACAAAATTATTCCCGAAAATTCAAATATTTTGAGGCATTTTAATAAAATTATTTGTAAAATTTAATTATTTTTATAAATAACAATATTTATCACAAGAATACAATTATTTTTAAACGTAATAAATTTCTTCTTGGAAATTCAATTATTTTAAAAAATTCCAATAAAATATTTTGCAAGAATTCAATTATTTTTACAAATAATAAAATGCATTTTAGGAATTCAAAAATTTACAAAAATAATTAATAAAATACCACACAGACATTTAATTATTGTCAAAATAGAATTCTTTGTAAAATTTAATTATTTTTAAAAACTTTTCGCAATTAAATAATATAATAATAATATAATAATAATATAATAATAATATATAATATAATATAATAATAATATAATATATAATATAATAATATATAATATAATATAATATAATAATATAATAATAATATATATAATATATATAATAATAATATAATATAATAATATAATATAATAATATCTACTATTTTCATAAAATTTCCAAACATTTCTTGTAAAAATATCTCAGGAATTTAATTATTTAAATTAGAATTTGCATAAAATTAGTCGAAACAAATTAATTACTTAAACATTTTTATAAAATTCTTCGCAATAATTAAATTATTTTTGATAAATATTTAAATTCTTTCATGAATAATATAATTCGTTGCAGGAATTCAATTTATTATCAGGATAAGAGAGAAAGTAAATATATTTCTGATGAAAATTAGGAAAAAGGCAGGAAAATAAAATTTAGAATAGAATTTTTTTTTAGTTTTGTATGAAGTATCTGAAACGAGTTTTTTTGGTCTTGAAGTTTAATTTTTCGATAGCTACTTTTTTGCTATTTTTTTATTTTGAAAGCTACTTTTTGCTACTTTTTTAAAATTAATTATCGAGTGCGAAGTCTGAAATGGTTACATTTCTTTAAAATTCCCAAATTTAGAATAAAAGGATAAGGTAATTAATAATAAAAAATAATTAAACATTGATTGACACTTAATTTTGGAATTTAAAGTTTCTGCTTGGCGGTAATTTGAGGCGAAATTGTTAATTTAAATTTATGATGTTTAATCATTTTAGAGGATGAAATTTTGGAGGTGTATACTTAAGTAACATGTTTCTCTATTAAGCGTTTGTGAGAGTGGTGCACCCACGCTGCAAACAATAAATAAGTAGCTTTGTAGACAGACTAGACTGGTGATAACTCAGCAGTCGTGCTGTATAATTATCAAAGTGCGTATAATTGTTAATTATTGCGCCATTGTTGAAGCGACATGCTGAGTAATTAGCATGCTGCCAAACTCTTAACATGCACGCGTCTCACGCGATCTTGCGGTCGATTAGCCACTCGATATCCGCAAGATTGATGGAGCGTTAGTGTATATCTTCGCGCAGGAAGCGAAAAAGGATCTCAAGTTCGATATCACTGATCGAACTCTTCGTCTTGATAATGATCTTTACCACTTACATGGCAACAATACCAGTGTTCCTCTTCTACATACAGTACAAGGATAAAACGATCTTTATAAGGTTTACAATTTTTTTTTTCAAACTTCAGAAATTTTCAGGAATTCCACATGAATTCTAGTACACTGAAAAAAAATGTATTTGATTCAAATAACCGATTAATTGATTATTATCAATTAAATATTTAATTGAATCAAATAATATTTATTAGAGTCAATTAAATGGTATTTGAACCAATAATTTTAGTATTTAAAGCAAATATGAACTAAATCATTTCATTGACTCCAATAAATATTATTTGATTCAATTAAATATTTAATTGATAAAAGTCAATTAATCGGTTATTTGAATCAAATAAATTTTTTTTCAGTGTAGATATTGAGTAGAAATTTATGCAATTATTCTTTACTAATATTATTTAATTATTCTTTTTTCATTATTATATATTAATTGTTTTCAAGGTTTCAGGGAAAATTCAGGAATTTTTATTAAAAGTAATGGGAAAAATTTAATTTTTAGAATTCATAAGAAAATTCTAAATTTTGGCGACTTTATTGTTAGCATTATAAACTATTAATTGAATTTTAAAAGATTTGAATCTACAATTTTCGTAAATAAATTAACTTCAAAAGGTTTTAATTTGAAATTTTAGAAAATTTCAATCTTGAATGAATTTAATTATAGATTTTTGAAAAATGTAATCAGAAATTCTTCTGAAATTAGTTATATTTTATAATATATATTTAATTATTAAAAATAATGGATTTATAGAAGAATTTTTGTTAAAAACACTAAAAAGAATTGAATTTTATATCGAAGTTAGAAATAATTGCAGAAATTCAATTATTTTCAAAAGTAATAAAATTCTTCGTGGAAATTCAAGTATGTTTAATAAATTTGGAAAATTCTCGTCAAAATTTCAAATATCTTTATAAATAATAAAATTCTTCTCCGAAATTCAATTATTTTCAAAAATTTGAATAAAATTCTAGGCAAAACTCCAAATTATTTTCTTCATTTCAATGTTTTTTAATATTCTACTATTTTAATAAAATTTCCAAAAAAAATTCAATTACATATTTAAACAAAGTTTTAATAAAATTCTACGTAAAACATTTAATTATTTTCATAAATAATACAAATTTTACAGAAATTCAATTATTTACAAATTTTGTATAAATTTTTTTATGCAATAATTCCACTATTTTCATAAATAATAATTTTTTACAGAGATTTAATTATTTTCATAAATAATAAAATTCTTGGCAAACATGTAATTATTCTGAATACAATTTAAAAATAATTGAATATTATAGAGTAATTTTATTAAAATTTTATTAAAAATAACTGAATTCCTATATATATGAAAAAGTTTTACCGAAATTTTTTAAAATATTTGAATTTATGCGAAGATTTTTATTATTTAAGAAAAATATTTAAATTCTTGCGAAAAATTTTATTAAAATTTCTGAAAGTATAATTGAAGATCAGCAAAGAATTTTGTTATTTTTCCAATAAGAATTTTATTAAAATTTTTGAAAATAATCGAATTTCTGCAAATTTTTCAAATAAATTTAATTATTTTTGAAAATTTTAATAAAATTTTTCCCAAGAATTCAATATTATTATCACCAATAATAAAACTCGTAGCAAAATTTCAATTATTTTTAGTATACAAATTTAATTAAATTCTTCGAAAAATGTAATTATTCTTAAAAATTTTATTAAAATTCGTCCAAAGAATTCAATTTTAAGAAACTTAAGTATTATTCGATAAACTATTTATTTTTGTATTTAAATTATTGAATTCTCGTAGAATTTTCTAATAAAAATTGATTTAAAAGTGAATTTCAGTTAAAATTTTAGATAGGTAATAATTGAACATTAAACGCTATCATATTAGCGTGAATTTTTTAAAAATAATAATTGAATTTTGAAATAGTGTCAAATTAAAATCTTTGAAAATCTGAATTTTTCATACTTTTAACTAAAAATTTTTGTAGAATTATTTATTCAATTATTTTTAGGAATTTTAATAAAATTCTTGACAAAATTTCAATTATTTTCAAAATGTTTCCTCAATTCAGTGATTTCTAATATCTACTATATTAACAAAACTAGGTATCCCAAAGAATTAAATTATTTTTAAAAAATTTCAATAAAATTCTACGCAATCATTTAATTATTGTCATAAATAATAAAAATTTCACCTGAATTCAATTATTTACAAACTCGTTATAAATTTTTTCGCAATAATTCAATTATTTTCAAAAATAATACAAATTTTTACAGGGATTCAATTATTTTCATAAATAATGAAATTCTTTTTATAGGAATTCAATTATTTTCATAAATAATGAAATTCTTTTTATAGGAATTCAATTATTTTCATAAATAATAAAATTCATCGCTGAAATTCAATTGTTTTTAATACAATTAATTTTAATCGAATTATAACGTGAACTTTTTTTTTTTGAAATAATTGAGTTTTGAAAAGGTTTCGAATTAAAATCTTCGAAAATGTTAATTTTTCTTATTTTCAGCTAACAATTCTGTAGAATTAATTTTTTTGGAAAAGTTTCATTGAATTTTTTTGTTTGAAATTACATTTGAATTTTTTATTTTCTAATATATATTTAATTGACGAATTTCCGAATAATTGCAATTTCGTGTAATTGAATTGTAAACAAATTGATTTCAAAATTCTCAAAAGAAGAACTTTTTCAAAAATTATTAAAAATAATTGATTTAAAGAAGAATTTTAGTTCAAAATTGTAGAAAATAATAATTAAATTGAAATGATGAGAATAATTTTAAAGAAGTTGGAGTAACAATATTTTTATAATATAAAATAATAATTTTATCACTCGGTCATTTTTAATTATTATAAAACATGAAGAAAACGATCACTCCGAGTCTTCGACTCGGAGCAATCGCTATCTTCATATTTTATAAAAATATTTTTATAAGTTATTAAATTTAAAAAAAATTTGAATTTGAATGTTTTGAAATTCTTAATTCCTATGGGAAAATAATATTGACTAAATATTTATTTTAAAAAAAAGTTATTGATGTTTTCGAATAATTTTACAATATTAAAGAAATTAGTAAATAAATGTGAAAGAACATTTTTTGAGTATCTAATGATATTCAGAGTTTAATAATTTTTAAATTTAAATAATTAATTAATTCCTAATTAATTAAATTATTTTTTTAAAGGCAGAGAAAAAAAAATCTAATAATATTTAGAGTGAAATATTAAATTAAAATAACTAATTAATTCCTAATTAATTAATTAATTAAATTATTTTTTTAAAGTCAGAGAAAAAGTCAAAATTTTGTCTGAAAATCAGGGAAAAACAAAATTAAATTTTTGTGGCTATATTTTCTATTATTCTTCTTTCGTAATTATTAATTTTTTTTTTACTATTATTAATTGATAATAATTATTTTTTTTTCGGTGGGATAAGAATTTTGTTTATTTATGCAATAAAAGTTAACAAAAGGTGGTATATTTATACAAACCATAGATTTTTTTTCTCCGACAGAGAGCGCGAAAATTCCCTAGTTAATGTAGCTAGATATTCCAACGACTGGGGTTTACATAAATTTGCATTGCCACCCCTCTCTACTACTTTTTATGCAAGCTATGTGCGGCATGAGTCTGAAAAAGCGTGCGATAACTGCGACAGAATCTAACAAAACGATTCGATTAATATAGCCAGATTATAAATGAGATAGAGCGGAATCTGTAAATAGAATAATTAAGAAAAATTTCGAAAAAATACCCTCTAAATGCTAACAAAAAAAAAAGAAATTAATTACAGAAAACTAGGTGAAAATAAGCAGTAAATTAAAATCGAGGATGAAAAAAAAAAAATAAAGTAGAAAAAAGGAAAAAAAGAACGGTAGGTAAAAAACTGGTCTTTTGAGTAAAATTTTCATTCGATGAAAAAAAAATGATGCTAATTGACATTGAGTGTAATCGAATGATGAGGTTTTCTCTCCTCTCTTCAGAGCGTTGATCGAGCGATCAAGGTTTCTTCAAGAGAGGAGAGAGAGAGAGAGTGAGGGAGAGAGACGATGAAAAAGGGTATTATATATATATATGTATAGGTTCATTGAGGAAAGTATTTTGAGAGAGGGTTTTGATCGATTATTCGCGCTAATTAATTCATCCATCAATTAGTGCGCATTCACGCGTGTGTTCTCGCGCCTAAGCGCAGGACAAAAAAAACTTAGCTCGACACCGATGCTTCTCTCGGGAATTTAATTAAACCGAGAGAAGAGGGTAAAGACGAGACGCGAGAACATAGTGCCAGTTGCAAGAAGTGCTTCACGATATACTTGCATCCTTACCTCGTTAATGATTTTCCATTGTATTTCTCGGAATATCTCGGGGAAAATCCCTGTATTTTCCTTCAGTTCTCTGTGTAGAATGTCTTTTGCTTCTCATTTTGCGCTAAATTTAACGCTCCCTCCCCCATAAAAAAAAAAAACAGAAAAAGAAAAAAAGATAATTGGAAAATAATTTAATTGTAAATTTGTTTATTTCATTTCTATTTTTTTAAATGGAATAACAGTAAAGAAAAAGAAAACAATAGAAGAAATAATTAAGATAATAATAACAATAAGGATTATAATTATAAATACAATTAACTAATTAAATATTTATTAATTTTTATTTTTAACCGTTTGGGATTAAATTTTTCAATTTATAAAATTCTTCGAAACAATTCAATTATTTACAAAAATTCTAATAAAATTCTTCACAAGAATTCAATTTACCTTTATGAATAAAATTCTTGACAGCAATTTAATTATGTTTATGAATTATGAATTCTTCGCAGAAATTACATTATTTTAGAAAGTGTTAATAAAATTCTTGGAAAAAATTCAATTATCTTAAAAAAAACAATAATAAAATTCTAGACAAGAATTCAATTACCTTTATAAATAATACGACTCTTTAAAAAAATTCAATTATTTTGAAAAATTTTAATAATTTCTTTGTAAAAAATTCAATTTCAATAACTAACATTTTTTTAAACAATTCAAATATTTTTGATACAATTCTAATAAAATTTTTCTAAAGAATTCATATATTTTCTATTAAATTTTAATTAAGTTCTTCATAAGAATATAATCATTTTCAGAAATTTTAATAAATTTTATCGAAACAGCTGAATTTTTTTCGAAAATACAAATGAAATTCTTGTAAAAATTTAATTATTTTCAATTCAATAATTTTCTATTCAATTTTCATTTTAATTTAAAAAATAAAAAGTTCTTCTAACAGAATTCAGTCATTTTTATAAAATCATCATAAAATTAATTTAAAGATTATTGATTATTTGTAAGTAAAAGGAAAAATAAAATTATAAACACAATTAATTAATTAAATATTTATCAATTTTTATTTTTAATCGTTCGGGATTAAATTTTTCAATTTATAAAATTCTTTAAAACAATTCAATTATTTTCCAAAATTCTTTTTTTTTCTTTTTTCACATGAATTCAATTTACTTTTATAAATAATAACATTTTTCGCAGAAATTCAATAATTTTTAAAAGTTTTCAATAAAATTCTTGGCAGAAATTTAATTATGTTTATAAATTATGAATTCTTCCCAGAAATTCAATTATTTTAAAAAGTGTCAATAAAATTCTTGGAAAGAATTCAATTATCTTAAAAGAAAATCATAAAATTGTAGACAATAATTTCTTTGTCAAAAATTCAATTTTAATCAAATTTTTCTAAGGAATTCAATTATTTTTAATACAATTTCTAATAAAATTTTTCTAAAGAATTCAAATATTTTCTATTCAATTTTTAATTAAGTTCTTCATAAGAATATAATTATTTTCAGACATTTTAATTGTAAATTAAAAAAATCAATTATTTTCAATTTAATTTTCATTAAATTCCTGAAAAGAACTTAAATATTATCTAAAATTGAAATAAAATTCTTCGCAAGAATTCAATTACTTTTATAAATAACAACATTCTTAACAGGAATTCAATTATTTCCAAAAATTTTATTAAAATTTCTTGATGAAATTCAATTACTTATTTGTTTTTTAAATTTTAATAAAATTTCTTGAAAAAAATCAATTATTTTAAAAAATAATTAAATTCTACAGAAGAATTCAAATAATTTTAGTGCAATTTTTAATAAATTCTTTGAAAGAATTTTAAAAAATATTTTAAAAACTTTTTATAAAATTCTTCGCAAGAATTGAATTACTTTCAATATAATTTTTATACAATTTCTTTTAACAGAATTCAGTCTGATCGTTTTTGAAAATTGTCATAAAATTAATTTAAAGAATTCAATTATTTACTGAAATTTAATTAATATTGATTGCTTGTAACTAATAGGAAAAAAGAATTTGTAGGAAATAAAGATTCTGTTTGAAAATAGGAACTTAAACAAGAATTCAATTATTTTTTATAAAAAATAATTGAATTCTTCGCAAAAATTCAATTATTTTCAAAAATTCAAAAATAAATAAGATTTCAATTATTTTCCTGCTATTTTAATTAAATTTCTCGAAAGATTTTAGTTATCAAATTCTTAATTTCAAATTAAAAGAAATGATTTTAAGACCCAAAGTTGTGAAATTAAATTTTTATTTGAAGCTTAAATATAAGTTGAATTTAAGAAAAAATACATTTAAATTCAATGTGCTTTAAGAATTAGATATTACAGTGAAATTTTCCACGAAAAAGACTAAATAAAAATAAAATAAAAATTATTATCGGCAAAATTTTTCATATTTTAACAATTTACATTTCTTCTTGTAAAGTAAATATTATAGAAATTCTCTTCCTGTATTTCGATTTCCATATATACGAAAAATAGTCATTTTATTTACGCTCGAACTGATGCCAAAACAGTTAAGTAAGAAACGCATGTTTTTATAACCTTGAATATAACATAAATTAAATAAATTTTTTTATCTCAGTTAAGTTCACAAACACAAAGCTGAAACTTCTTAGCTTTTAACACTGACTTAATTTTGAAAATAAAATTTTAAAAGCCAAATGTTCTTTTTGTTAGAAAAGAAATTTTGAAAAATTAACTAGATGTCAGTTTCAAATTTTTCTTTCTTCTTTAAAAACGAGAAAAAAATTTTTTTAATAATTAACTGGGTTGTAGTTTCAGCTTCATTTGAATAACTAAAATTTTACGAACTGAACAAAAATTTTCCATTGAGAAAGTATACATTTTTCCGGCAGTAAATGTGCAAGGAATTGCAGAACGCATTATCATCATGATCAGCATTTTTTGTGTTCTCCATGACATTTTATACCAAAGACCGTCGTGTCTAAAAAATAATTTAAACTGGCGTCATTGTCCTTTTTAATTTACACTTAATTTAATCTATACTTTATTAAATATTGTTTTTTAATTACTATTAATTAAATTGATTCAATTAATTTTAAATTATTGTTATTATTATTATGAAAGTTTTCCAAGCAAACAATTTTTTTGTAAATATTAAAATGTTAAACAAATATTATCTTAATTTTTATAATTCTTAAATTTTAAAAATATTTATTAGTTCAAATATTTAAATGTTTTTTGTTGCGCATTTGACAAAATCTTTCTTATGAGAAAAAAAATAAAATAAATTTTTTTTTTTAATTCTTTTATTTTGAATTTGAATTTTGAATTTATATATTTTAGCATTTACATATTTCGTGAAAGTTGAGTACTCTTATCTATCAGACGTTGACTTGGCAGTGTTACCATAAATAGACGAAGAATTTGTGCGGCAGTATACAAAAAAACTGAATAAACTTCACGAGGATGTTCCAATGCCATAATCATCTGAAAATTGTTTTCAATTTTCTCTCACTCTCCTTAATGGAATGATTTAATTAAAAAGAATTAGTTTCTCATTACCTGAACTCCCGTCAAACTCAATCCCATCATACTTATTCCCAAACTTGTAAAGTATGAAAATGAAAAGCAATCCTTAATATAATTTACAAATCTTAACAAGAATAATACATGTCAATAAATTATTGAATAATATTAATATCCTGAAGATAACAAAATTAATTATTACTCCAATAAAAGTATGATACTAACATTATAACTGATTTGTGTTTTTCAATGCAGATTATAATTTCTTTGTGTAAAAGTTTATCGTCGTAAGCCGATACGTTGAAGTTTATTTTTACAAGATTCTTCATCTTGAATCTGTAATTATATTCTTTTAAAATGTAAACAGTTATTATTTATTCACTAAATTAAAATAATTCCAAAATCAAAGTTAATTTTTGTTTTCCCATCAAAATACACTTACAAATGGGTTGAGGTTAAAATATTATGGTCCTACTTAATTTTAAATCTTTAGATTAATCTGAAAATTTAACTGTTCATATTTAGCCCAAAAGACACTTTATGGGGAAAAATTAATTTCTCACCCTATTATTTCCAATTGACAGCAAGCATGGTAGACGAATACTATAAAAATGCCATCAACAGACAAAATTAATGTGGTGAATACAATCGTAACATGCCACTGATGTACTGCTATTGCTGCATAATAATAACTATTAGTGGAATCTACTAAATAATCTGTTAAATGGACATGCTTTCTTGGCCGAGTTTCATTCAATGGTTTTATTACATCCAAAAAAATTGGAATTAGTGGCAAACATAGGAATTCAATCATAGCCACATAACTGAAAGCTGAAATACACTTCTCATAATGAAACTCAAGTTACGTGAAAATTCAACGAAAAATTCTTAAAAACAATTTCTCTAAAAAGTTTAAGATACGAAACAGAAGTTGTTATTTTTTTCTTACGCAACTTTTTTTCTTTTGATAATTAATTATTTACAGGTCACAAGTCATTTGAAACAAATTCCAAGCGATTCCAAGTTGGGGAAAGAAGTGATTTTGAATTTTTCTGTTGGTAGATCTTCCAAAAATCCTGGAATTACATTTACTGGGCTCTAACGAAGTCCGTAATTTTGCTTGAGGTCCGTAAAAGTAAGTTTTTTTTTTTTTTAAAAAAGGTCCGTAAAGTCCGTAATTTGATTGAAAAAGGGCGAAAAGTTCATAAATTGTACAATATAATTTGGAGAATTTTTGAGAAGTTACAAATGATTGCAGAAATTCAATTAATTTCAAAAGTAATAAAATTCTGCGCAGAGATTCAAGTATGTTAAAAAAAATAATCAAAATTCTCGTCAAAATTTCAATTATCTTTAGAAATAATTAAATTCTTCTCTGAAATTCAATTATTTTCAAAAATTTTAATACAATTTTTGGGAAAATTCAATTATTTACAAAAATTTTCCTCAATTTCAATGATTTTCAATATCTTCTATTTTAATAAAAATTTTCAGAAGAATTTAATTATTAAAAAAAATTCTACTAAAATTCTACACAAAAATTTAATTATTTTAATAAAATAATAAAAATTTCACAGGAATTCAATTATTTGCAAATTTTTGATAAATTTCTTCGCAATTATTCAATTATTTTCATAAATAAGAAAATTTTTACAAGATTCAATTATTCTCGTAAATAGTTTATTTCTTTTTAGAAATTCAATTACCTTCATAAATAATAAAATTCATCGTAGAATTTCAATTATTTTTAATACAATGTAGAATTCTTCGAAAAACGTAATTATTCTTAAAATTTTTTATTAAAATTCGACAAAAGAATTGAATTATTTAAAAATTTGTTTATAAAATTCTTTATGAGAATTAAATTTTAAGAAACATTTAATTATTCAGTAAATTGTTTTTCTTTGTATTTAAATACATAATTGAATTCTAGTAGAATTTTTTAATAAAAAATAATTAATTAAAAAATAATTAATAATTTTAAATAAAAATAAATTGTTCTTCTTTGTATTTAAATACATAATTGAATTCTAGTAGAATTTTTTAATAAAAATTGATTTAAAAATGAGTTTCAGTTAAAATGTTAGATTATAATTGAATATTAAAAGTATAATAGCATGATTTTTTTTAAAATTGAATTTTGAAAAGGCTTCAAATTAAAATCCTTGAAAATCTGAACCTTTCAAATATTTAACGAATAATTCTGTGAAATTAATTTTTTTGAATAAGTTCAATTGCGGATTTTTTAAAAATTATGTAAAGTTTCTATTTTCTAATAAAATTATAATTAATTGAAGAATTTCTGAATAATTGAAATTTTGGAAAATTGATTTAAAGAAATGAATTTGGAAATTCTCAAAAAGAACTTTTTCAAAAATTATTAAAAATAATGGATTTGAACATTGTCAAAGAACTTTTTCGAAAATTATTAAAAATAATCGATTTAAAGAAGTATTTCAGTTAAAAATTCTTGAAAATAATAATTGAATTGATAATAATTTTGTCACTTGGTCATTTTTAATTATTATAAAACATGAAGAAAACGATCGACTCGGAGTGATCGATATCTTCATGTTTTATATTTATGAAAAATTTAATTTCTAGTTTTAAGTAAAATATTCTCTTATTTGACTCGGACTGATTATATTTTTTGTCAGTAATTGGTCCGTAATTTTTCATTTTTTGCCCGTAACATCCGTATTTTTAAATACTATCACTGGTTCGAGCCCTGCATTTAAAAAATAAAAATCACTGCTCTCCTCGACTTGGATTTTTTTCAAATAGCGTCTAATATTACAATAAACAATTATCAAAAGAAAAAAATTGCTACAGAAGCGAGGAATTATTAATTTACTTAAAATTCTCGGATTTTCGAAAAATCCGTGACAAAAAAAACAAAATCACTGTTTTCCCCGATTTGGAACCTTTTGAAATTTTTTTTAAAGGGCTTCTGACCTTAGAAAAAGTATTTATCAAAAGAAAAAAATTGCTTCCATGTCGAGGTAGCAGTTGAAAATTTCATTCAAAGTCAGGAAGATTTCTATAAATTAAAATTTTTTGTTAATTAAAAATTTTTTTAATCCAGCAAAACTTAAAAGATTTTTATTATCGTTTGTTTCTTTCATTAGATATTAATTTATTGTTAATTATTTCAGTTACCATATTTTTGTCCCAACAAAACTGAAATAAAATTAGTAAAAAGTGAGGGGATTTTTTTTTCAATCCTTGTTAGTCAACTTGTTTTAGAAAAATTTATTTTTTAAATTTTTTCATTGAATCAACGTTGGTAACTTGAGTTTCATTTCTCATATATGAATATTACTATAAACAGTAGCAAATATGGTTGTAATGTAAAAGATAAATAAAAATTTAAATTATTTACCAACTCTTGCCATGTTTAGTTTATTCGACTGCACTCCATATTCACGTAAAATCTCAAATTCGGAATCTGATTTACATAATAACCAATCTTGTTTCATTTTCGATAAAATTAATCCTATCTAAAAAAAAATATTTGTTTCTGTAAAATGCTTTAAAAAAACATAAATGGGATTTGAGTTTTGCCCGGGAGCGATAGTTATAAAAATGACGAAGAAAAAGTTCCGTTAAACGTTATTAAGAAAGAATTATTTAATTAAATGTTTTTCTATTTTAAAACTTTAAATAAAAATTTAACACCTCTGAATAAAAAACCGTGGAAGACGTTTATTAATATAACAATAGAAATAACTTAGCCATATCGCCCAAATAAATTAGTTGACGAAAGGACATTAATGAGAGGTGAAATAAAAATTCTTACTTTACTTTTTTTGATGACAGCAGACACTAAAAAAATTATACAAATAAAGTTGCCAAGGCAGAAAGGAAGGACGGTCATTATAATGTCCACATTATCCGAATTATTTATTATAGCCAGTACCTAATAATAGACAGTATTTTTTTTAGTTTTGCAAACCACAAACACCATATTTGGCACATATAAGTAAATTATATTAATTATATCATAAGAATATCAAGAATTACAAAAAAAAAAAAAAATAAGGCAGTCTCATTTATAATATTAATCACCCAGTGACAAATTCGTCAAGATTAGACCAAATTGGTATTATTATTCAAAATAAATAATCAATTAATTTTTATATTGAATCTTAGTGATTTCTCACTGGGTTATGAAAATATATTTTTGTATTATTTATATTTACTTGTGGCACTATAAAACTGATAAGGCTAAGCAATAGAAAAAGTGTAATTAATCTTTGAGTGATTTTTGATTGATTAGGCCATACTCCAATGGCACATAAAAAGTATTTATTATATTTAATATAGGAATTGTATGCTTCCATGTCGACGGTTGCCGTTGAAATGACACCCGTTCAACCCTTTTAGACTTTTCACTTTCTTTACTCTGTTCGTTAGTCGTAGTACAAGTCGTAATGTATAATTATATTCAGGTTAAAACTTAAATTCTATTGTCTATAATTAACGGAGAAAAGGCGAAATTCTTTGATTTAATATTAAATAGATTTAGTGGAACATTTCATTTTCATTTCATTTCATTTATTGGAAATTTCTTTAAGATAATATTTCTTGTTATCATAAAAAATTCTCTTTAATTCCATAAAATGCTTAAAATACGAAAGTGAATTATTAACTTTCAGTAATAATAATAGTGTTGAGCATTTATGTAAAATCAATTTTTTCCTTTTTAAACACGCAGTCAGTCTTGTTTCAAACTTTCAAGGAAGAGGGTCGTTTTCATTTGGAGAAGAAAGCAAACTTTATTTCAAAATGTAATTTTTAGCTCACTTTGTCAAAGTTTAAAGTTTGATAAATTTTACGTCATCATCCTGCTGCATAAAGTAACAAAAAAACATATTTTATTTATTTTAAATAATTAATATTCGGAGACTGTGGAAATAAAGTTCCTGCTTTTTAATTTTTTTATTTTGACTTTCATTTTCGATTCGATTTTGACTTCGACTGTTACTTCTGCTTTGACTTTTAAATTAAATGTTAAAGTCTAAGTGAAAGTTAAAGTTGATGTTAATTGTTATGTTAAATCAGGGAGAAATTGCAGAAATTGAATTACAGTGAAACCTGTCGGAATGCAACTGGATTTTTTAAATTTCATTGCAGAAAATAAATTTTATAATCTTTAAAAAATTGTTTTGTTATTTAATTTTGTAATATTTTTACAATATTCTGGAACTAAAAGTGGAAATAATTTTTGTTGGGCATTATTAATTGCAAAAAAAAAAATTTAAATATCGTTGCATTCCGACAGGTTCCACTGTATTAAAAATTTCCCCCTTGCAATTTAATCCGATTTTGATATTTTTGGTCTTGTTTTAAAGATGATAAAATTCTACACAACGCCTCTGCTTTTGTTTTTTAAAAAACAATTTTCAATTGTTCATTTAATGTTAACTTAAAGTTAAAAAAATTTTTTTCCTCCTGAAAATCAAGATAACTTGTTTAAAAAGTCGATTATTACATCAGCAAAAGCCAAAATTTGTAAAGTAGTAACCTAAAAACATATAAAATAACATATTAATACAATTCTAATAAAATTTCTCTAAAGAATTCAAATATTTTCAATTCAATTTTAATTAAGTTCTTCATAAGAATATAATTGTTTTCAGAAATTTTAATAAAATTTATCGAAACAGCAGAATTTTTTTCAAAAATTCTACTGAAATTCTTGTAAAAATTCAATTATTTTCAATTCAATTATCATAAAATTAATTTAAAGAATTCAATTATTTTCCGAAATTTAATTAATATTGATTGTTTGTAACCAATAGGAAAAATAAAATTATAAATACAATTAATTAATTAAATATTTATCAATTTTTATTTTTAACCGTTCGGGATTAAATTTTTCAATTTATAAAATTCTACAAAACAATTCAATTATTTTCCAAAATTCTAATAAAATTCTTCACATGAATTCAATTTACTTTTATGAATAATAACATTGTTCGCAGAAATTCAATTATTTTCAAAAGTTTTCAATAAAATTCTTGGCAGATATTTAATTATGTTTATAAATTATGAATTCTTCCCAGAAATTCAATTATTTTAGAAAGCGTCAATAAAATTCTTGGAAAGAATTCAATTATCTTAAAAGAAAATCATAAAATTCTAGACAAGAATTTAATTACCTTCATAAATAATACAATTCTTTGCAAAAATTAAATTATTTTGAAAAATTTTAATAATTTCTTTGTCAAAAATTCAATTTTAATAAAAATTTTCTAAGGAATTCAATTATTTTAAGACTCAAAGTTGTGAAATTAAATTTTTATTTCAAGCTTTAAAAATAAGATGAATTTAAAAAAATACATTTAAATTCAAAGTGCTTTAAGACTTAGTTATTACAGTGAAATTTTTCACAAAAAAGACAAGAGCAAGTAAAAATTATTATCGGAAAAATTTTTCTTATTTTAACATATTTTACATTTGTTCTTCAAAAATACATATATATGGAATAATTTTCCATATAGAAGTTCTCATCCTGTATTTCAATTCGATATATGAAAAATAAAAATTTTTTATTTACGTTCGAATTGATGCCAAAACAGTTAAGTAAGAAACGGATGTTTTTATAACCTTGAATATAACATAAATTAAATAAATTTTTTTATCTCAGTAAAATTCACAAACATAAAGATGAAACTTCCCAGCTTTTAACATTGACTTAATTTTGAAAATAAAATTTTAAAAGCCAAATGTTCTTTTTGTTTAGAACCAACACTTTTTGAAAAATTAACTGGATGCAAGTTTCAAATTTTTCTTTTTTCTTTAAGAAGAGCAAAAAAATTTTTTGAATAATTTACTGGGTTCTAGTTTCAGCTTCATTTGAATAACTAAAATTTTACTAACTGAACAAAAATTTTCCATTGAGAAAGTATAAATTTTTCCAGCAGTAAATGTGCAAGGAATTGCAGAACGCATTATCATCATGATCAACATTTTTTGTGTTCTCCATGACATTTTATACCATAGTCCATCGTGTCTAAAAAATAATTTAAATTATAAACAAATATTACAAACAGAATACAAAATTTGGATTAGACATATAACTTTAACTTATAAAGCCTTCCTTTATCGTTTTGTATTCAACGTTTTCTAAACGTTCTCTTAATTTCAATTTGGAAATTTGTTTAAAAATCTATTTGATGAAAATCCAGTTAATTTAAATGATAAATAGTAAAAGATTTTTCAATGTGTCTATGAAATATACTTATAAATTTACTGAAAGAATAAAATTCTTTAATTTAATTATTTCTTTTATTTACGTACTTGATATACAAATGACATTAATTATAATTACTTAATTAGTTAATTAGTAATTAACTTTAACAATAAATTGCTTACAGCAACCCTGAGTTTTGAGAAAGCAAATAAGTGACAAAAAATAAAGTTAAACGGATGTTGCGGACGATTCACACACAAAAAAAAATGTAATCTCATATTTAGAGTCAAATTCTTCTTGATTTATATTATTACATTTATAACAATCGTTGATTTTCAGTGAAATTTTTGATGAAATAAACTGAAATTTTCAGGAGAAGTCAAAAGTAATGTAGAGATTATCTGCGTATATAATCACTTGTCTACAATTATTTAAAAAAAAAAAAATACAGGAATAAGACAGGTGTTAGTGTTAATGATGTCTTTAAATTATTGAATTCTGAGTCTTCTCTGGATGATTTGAATTTTGAATTTATTTTTTTAGGCACTTACATATTTTGTGAAAGTTGAGTACTCTGATCTATCAAACGTTGACTTGGCAGTGTTACCATAAATAGACGAAGAATTTGCGTCGCAGTAAACAAAAAAACTGAATAAACCTCTCGAGGATGTTCCAGTGACATAATCATCTGAAAAATTGTTTTCAATTTTCTCTCACTCTCTCTAATAATAGAATTGCAGGCTTTGCACTCATCTACTAAAACCTACTATTTACTGCTTTTTTTACATTATGCTACTATTTGGGTACTTTTTTCGATTTCAGCCACTAAAGGCTACTATTTCTTTTTCTTTTTGAGAATTTCCACTACTTTAAATTCGCTAATACTAGAAACCAAAAAACTATTCTCAAAAATTCTAAACAAATTCTTTAAAACAATTCAATTATTTTTGAAAAATATTCGAAATTCAATTATTTTTAATATCTAGTATTTTCATAAAATTTCGCCAAAGAAATTAAATAATTTAAAACGAAATTAATGAAATTCATCCAAAATTCAATTATTTTCATAAATAATAAAATTTCCACAGGAATTCAATTAATTTAGAATAGAATTTTCAAAAAAAAAAAAAAAAATCGAAGAAATCAATTTTTTAAAAACATTTTTATACAATTATTCTTTACAATAGTTCAATTACTTTCACTAATAATAACATTTTTCATGGAAATTAAATTTTTAAAAAAATTTTTTTAAAATTCTAAGCAAGAATTCAATTATTTTCATAAATAATAGAACTCATCAAAGAATTTCAATTATTTGTAATTTGTAATTAATTAATGAAAAAATTCAATTCTTTAACATGAAATTTCTAGAATATTTATTATATATCAAAAAAATTAATTATTTAGAACAATTTTTATAAAATTCTGATAAAAAATCCAATTATTTTTAAAAATACCAAAATATTTCACTAAAATTCAATTCTTTTTAAACATTTTCAAAAAAATTTTCGCAATAATTCAATTATTTTCATAAATAATAAAACTCTTCTCAGGAATTCAATTATTTTTGAAAATTTTAATAAAACTCTTAACAAATAATTCAGTTATTTTCATAAATAATGAAATTCATTGCAGGATTTCCATTTTTTTTAAAACAATTTTACAGGAATTGATCAAAAAATGTAATTATTCTTAAAAATTTAATTTCAATTCCTCAAAAAAATCGATTATAGTTAAAAAAATGTTATTTTTAAATTCTTTGGAAAAATTCAATTATTTACAAAAATATTAGAATTTTTCACAGAAATTCAATTATTTTTGAAAATTTTAATAAAATTCTTAGCACCCATTCAATTATTTTCATAAATAATAAAATTAATTGCAGGATTTCGATTTTTTTTAATACAATTTTACAGGAATTGATCAAAAAATGTAATTATTCTTAAAAATTTAATTTTAATTCCTCAAAAAAATCAATTATTTAAAAAAAAATGTTTTTTTAAAATTCTTCGGAAGAATTCAATTATTTACAAAACTATTAAAATTTTTCACAGGAACTCAATTTTTTAAAAATATTTTAATAAAATTTTTCGAATGAAATCAATTATTTTAAATGCAATTTTAATTAAATTTTTTTGAAATAATTTAATTATTCTTTTAGATTTTTATAAAATTCTTCCGAAAAATTCAATTATTTACATAAATAATTCTTCGAAAGAATTCAATTCTGTCGATAAATAAGAAAATTATTCCCGAAAATTAAATTATTTTAAGGCATTTTAATAAAATTCTTTGCAAAATTTAATTGTTTTCATAAATAACAATATTCATCACAAAAAATGCAATTATTTTTAAAACTAATAAGTTTCTTCTTGAAAATTCAATTATTTAAAAAATTTCTTAGCAAGAATTCAATTACTTTCATAAATAATAAAATGCTTTTTAAAAATTCAATTATTTCTAAAAAAAAATTTAATAAAATATCACACAGACATTTAAATTATTGTAAAAAATTTTAATAGAATTCTTTGGAAAATTTAATTATTTTTAAAAACTTTCCGCAATTCAATGAATTTTAATATATACTAGTTTTATAGAATTTCTAAACAGAATTCAATTATTAAAAAAAAAGGTTTGTAAAAATCTTCGTAAGAATTCAATTCTTTTCATGAGTAATAAAAAATTCTCAGGAATTCAATTATTTAAATTAGAATATGCATAAAATTAGTCGAAAGAAATTAATTATTAAAAAATTTTAATAAAATTCTTCGCAAGAATTAAATTATTTTTATAAATATTTAATTAATAAAATATAGAATGGAATTTTTGTCAGTTTTATGAAGTGTATAAAACAAGTTTTTTTTGTCGTCAAGTTTAATTTTTCGATAGCTACTTTTTTACTATTTTTTTTTAGTTTGAAAGTTACTTTCTGCAACTTTTTTAAAATTAATTATCGTGTGCGAAGTCTGGAATTAGTTTAATTAAAAAAAAATTAATTTCTCATTACCTGAACTCCCGTAAAACTCAATGATATGATGCTTACTCCCAAACTCACAAAGTATGAAAATGAAAAGCAATCCTTAATATAATTTACAAACCTTTAAAAGAATAAGGCATATATATGTCAATAAATTATTAAATAATGTCAATATATTGACGATTATAAAATAAATTACTTTAATGAAAGTATGATACAAACGTTATAACTGATTTGTGTTTTTCAATGCAAATTATAATTTCTTTATGTAACAGTTTTTCATCATAAGTTGATACGTTGAAGTCTATATTTACAAGATTCTTCATCTTGAATCTGTAAGTATATTCTTTTAAAATGCAGTTCAAGTTCTGTTTACGTTAACCCCGTGTTTTCAAATTCTCGGGGTAAATGTAAACAGTTTATTATTTGTTAACTAAATTGTCAATACTCAAAAAGTCTTACAGATGAGCTGAGGTTGAAATAATTGTCGTCTTAAGTAATTTTAAATCTTTAAATTAATCTGAAAAATCAACTGTTCACATTTACCCCCAATATGACCCTTTTAGGGAAAAAAATTCATTTCTTACCCTATTATTTCCAATTGACAGCAAGCATGGTAGACAAAAACTATAAAAATTCCATCTACAGTCAAGATTAATGTAACGAATACAATCGAAACATGCCACTGATGTACTGCTATTGCTGCATAATTATAACTATTAGTGGAATCTACTAAATAATCTGTCAAATGGATATGCTTCCTTGGCCGAGTTTCATTCAATGGTTTTATTACATCCAAAAAAATTGGAATTAGTGGCAAACATAGGAATTCAATCATAGCCATATAACTGAAAGCTGAAATACACTTCTCATATTACTATGAACTGTAGAAAATATTTTTAGAATGTGAAAGATATAAAAATTTAAATTATTTACCAACTCTTGCCATATTTAGTTTATTCGACATCACTCCATTTTCACGCAAAATCTCAAATTCTGAATCTGATTTACATAACAACCAATCTTGTTTTATTTTCGATAAAATTAATCCTATCTGAAAATATATTTGCTTCGGTAAAATACTTTTAAAAACAATACAAATAATGGAAATTAAGGGTAAGAAAATATTAAAATAAGCCTACTTTAGGGTAGAGCGGGGCGCAATAAATAATCCAATCAAAGTTTTTTTTTTAAATTATCGTCAATATTTCAATTATTTATTCAAACATTTTAATAAAATTCTAGGAAAAAATTCAATGTTATAATAACACTTCTCTAAAGAATTCAATTATTTTTAAATGTAATTTTAATACAATTTTTCTAAAGAATTAAATTATTTTTATATAAATTTAATAAAATTCTTCGCAAGAACTCAATTATTTTTTTATTATTATCTTCATATAAAATTCTCAACAGAAATTTAGGGATTTTCAAAAAATTTATTAAAATTTATTAAAAAAAATTAAATTATTATCTTCATAAATAACAAAATCCTTCGTAGAAATTCAATTATTTTAAAAAATTTTAATAACATTTTTAGCTTGAATTCAATTATCTTTAAAAATAACAAAATTATTCGCAGAAATTTAACTATTTTGGAAAATTTTAATAAAATTCATGTCAAAAATTCAATTATCTTTAAAATCAACAAAATTCTTCGCAGAAATTCAATTATTTTTAAAAAATTCTAATAAAATTCTTCGTAGTATAATTCAATTATTTTCAAAAGTTTTAATAAAATTTATGACAAAAATTCAATTATTATCTTCATAAATAACAAAATCCTTCGTAGAAATTCAATTATTTTCAAAAAAGTTAATAATATTTTTTGCTTCAATTCAATTATCTTCAAAAATAACAAAATTATTTGCGAAAATTCAATTATTTTCAAAATTTTTAAGGGGAGACCCCACCTTAATTTTGACCCCTTAAAAATAAAATTATTAAAGGAGGTAATATTTTTTTTCTTGCATCATTTTTAACCTGAAAACATATAAGATGGTCAAAAATATTTAATTTTAATTTTTGAAGAGGTTAGAATTTTTTTCTTCTGACCTATTGCATATTATTGCAAATCCATGCGAGAAGTTGTTTAGAATGGTAAAATATGCATGGAAAAAAAATTTCGTGAAAAAATATTAAAAACTGTAAGAGAAGATCGATTTTTAATATTCAAATCTTTAAATTTTGCCGAAATTTCGAAAGCCGTAAATCTTTAATTTTTTTCCAAATTGTGTATATTTACGTAATTTGATGCTATTATTCAAAAAACATTGTTAAAATTTATATTTAGCTCATTTTCGTGGTAAATTCCATAAAAATCATAGTCCGAAGCTTTTATGGTATACTTTATATATACCGAAATAAATGCAAAAAGCCATGATTTTCATAGTTTTTACCATGAAAATGAGCTAATCGTCAATTTTAACGATGTTTTTTTCGACTCAGAGCATCAAAGTGAAAAAAATAAAGGTTCAGGACTTCCGAAATTTCGGCAAAATTCAAAGATTTGAATATTAAAAATCGATCTTCTCTTACAGTTTTTAATATTTTTTCACGAAATTTTTTTTCCATCCATATTTTACCATTCTAAACAACTTCTCGCATGGATTTGCAATAATATGCAATAGGTCAGAAGAAAAAAATTCTAACCTCTTCAAAAATTAAAATTAAATATTTTTGACTATCTTATATGTTTTCAGGTTAAAAATGATGCAAGAAAAAAAATATTACCTCGTTTAATAATTTTATTTTAAAGGGGTCAAAATTAAGGTGGGGTCTCCCCTTAATAAAATTTATGTCAAAAATTATTTTAATTCAATTATAATCGAATTTGTCGATAAATATTTTCTAATATATATATATATAGGTATATATTTTTTATTGAAGTATTTCTTAATAATCGAAATTTCATAAAATTGAAATTGTAAACAAATGGATTTGAAATTCTCAAAGAACCTTTTCAAAAATTATTAAAAATAATTTATTTAAAGAAGAATTAGTTAAAAATTGTAGAATATAATAATTGAATTGAAATGATGAAAATAAATTTCAAAAAGGTTTGAATTTGAAATTTTTTAATGTCTTAATACTTATTGAAAAATAATAATTAAATAGTTATAACTATATATATAATAACTATATAAACTAATAACTATAACTATGACTATAACTATAACTATAACTATAACTATATATTATACTATATTTAAAAAAGCAGTTATAACTTTATTAAATTATTATTATAATTATTTTTTATTTATTTATTATTTATTTATTAATTAAAGTGAAAATTGCGAAGTAAAACAATAGAGTGAAAAGTTATCCATAACGCCTTGGCCTCCCTTAAATAAAAAGAAATTAATTAACAAAGGGAATTATCGAGTGATAAAATAAAAATTCTTACTTTACTTCTTTTGATAGCAGTGGACACTAAAAAACTCAGACAAAGAAAGTTGCCAAAGCAGAAAGGAAGGACGGTTATTAAAATGTCCGTATTGCCCCAATTGTTTATTATAGCCAGCAGCTAATAATAGACAGTATTTTTTTTTTAGTTTTGCAAACCACAATCACCATATTGGGAACATCATAAGAATATCAAAAATGTACGGGGCAGTTTTCCTTATAATAATATTAAACACCCAGTGACAAATTCGTCAAGATTGGACCAAATTGTTATTATTTTTCAAAATAAATAATTAATTAATTTTTATATTGAATCTTAGTAATTTCTCACTGGGTTATAAAAATATATTTTCGTATTATTTATATTTACTTGTGGCACTATAAAACTGATAAGGCTAAGCAATAGAAAAAGTGTAATTAATCTTTGAGTGATTTTTGATTGATTAGGCCATACTCCAATGGCACATAAAAAGTATTTATTGAATTTAATATAGGAATTGTATGCTTCCATGTCGACGGTTGCCGTTGAAATGACACCCGTTCACCCTTTTAGACTTTTCATTTTCTTTACTCTGTTCGTTAGTCGTAGTACAAGTCGTTATGTATAATTATATTCAGGTTGAGACTTAAATACTACTGTCTATAATTAACGGACAAAAGGCGAAATTCTTTGATTTAATATTAAATAGATTTAGACCTTCAACCTTTCATTTTCATTTCATTTCATTTATTGGAAATTTCTTTAAGATAATATTTCTTGTTATCATAAAAAATTCTCTTTAATTCCATAAAATGCTTTAAATATGAAAGTGAATTATTAATGACTTTCAAGCAATAATAATAGTGTTGAGCATATATGTAAAATCAATTTTTTCCTTTTTAAACACGCAGTCAGTCTTGTTTCAAACTTTCAAGGAAGAGGGTCGTTTTCATTTGCAGAAGAAAGCTAACTTTGTTTTAAAATGTAACTTTTAGTTCACTTTGTCAAAGTTTAAAGTTTGATAAATTTTACGTCATCATTCTGTTGAATAAAGTAACTAAAAAACTCATTTTATTTATTTTAAACAATTAATATTCAAAGACTGTTGAAGTGACATTGAAGTTTTCATTGAAATTTAACTAATTCAAATCATGGAAATAAAGTTTCTACTTTTTAATTTTTTTAATTTGACTTTCATTTTCGATTCGATTTTGACATTGTCTTCAATTTTAACTTGAACTTTGATTTTGAATTCGACTGTTACTTCCGCTTTGACTTTTAAATTAAATGTTAAAATCTAAGTGAAAGTTAAAGTTGATGTTAATTGTTATGTTAAATCGGGGAAATTAGGGAATTCAGGAAAAAGTCAGAGAAAATAGAATTGGTCAGGGAAAAGTCAGGGATTTTTATTAAAAGTACTGGAAAAAATTAAATGTTTAGAATTTATAAGACAATTCTGAATTTTTGTATCTTTTTTGTTTGTCTCGTAAACTATGAAATTACTACGAATTCTAATACAAAACCTTCAATTTTTCCCACTTCTGACAATATTTTTAAATAACTTCATTCTTAAAGAACTATCATCAAATTATTACTTATAAATCATTTAATGAAGTATATTTTGCAAAAATTTTAATTTCAATTCTGTTGAAATTAGTTTCAATTCTAAAAATTTTTTAACGCAATTCTTTGAAAAAATTCAACTATCTTAATAAATATGAAAAATGATAATAATTTTCAGAAATTAAATTATTTTCAAAAATTAAAAAAAAATTCTCGTCAATTCAATTCAATTATCTTTATAAATAGCAAAATTCTTCGCCGAAATTCAATTATTTTCAGAAATTTTACTAAAATTCATTGCAAAATTCAATTAATTTCGACGATCCGGCGGTTCAATTATTGTTTAAACAATGTTTAATTAATTAATTTTTTATCATTAGTAGATGTTTTACTCATTGAAAAATTTAGAAATTGAAAGAAGACTAGATATTTCTAGCCCTAACTACTGTTTATGAAAAAATAATAAAAATTTATTGTTTAAACAATTAATTAAATTGTTATAGTTTTCTTTGTTCATAATAAACACTTAAACATTATTTTAATATTTTTTTTATATTCCTCTGATATTCTCTTATATTTCCGCGTCAAAGAACCGCTGCGCGTGACGTCACATGCAAATCCCGTGCTGCTCGGGATAAACAATGTTTAAATAAGTCAGTTGTCCAAGCCGTGCCATTTTTTTTTCTCAACGGAATATTACTCAGTGGTAATTAGAGAATATGTATTTTTTTTTCATTTTAAAATTCGATTGCGAACATGGTTTTTTGCTAATTTGTTATAAATAAATAATTTGTTTATTTATTAAATTTCAATATTTTTTTACGAAAAAAATTTTATTCAAAACTTAGACTCAAGTAAAAAAGAATGCCTTTTGGATCATTAAAATCGGTTAACAAGTTTCTTTTTAATTAATTTTTAAAAAAAAGTGTCTGAAAACTTTAATTGTTTATAACAATAACAAAAATTTTTTTTTGTCAAATCCTTTGATATAGTGTTTTTTTATATAAAGCTCTGTAGAAAAAACAACATTTTGGCCAAAAATAAATTGTTTGAATTTTAGGTGGCACGTTTCAAAAATTCTTACTTATTAATTATTATTTTTATAAAAATAATTATATTCTACATAAAAATTCAATTGATTTTATTACAATTTTTAATTAATTCTTCGATAGAATTTAATTAAATTTAATTAAATTCACAAGAATTGAATTACTACTTTCATAGGAATTTAATTTTTAAAAGTAAAATTTGCATAAATTTTTTCGAAATAAATTAATTGCTTTAAAATATTTTTTTATAAAATTCTTCGCAATAATTAAATTATTTTTATAAATTTAATAAAACTCATTGCAGAATTTCAATTATTTTTAATACAATTTCAATCGAATTTCTCGATATATTCTTATAATATGAAATAATGATTTTATCTTTCGATCATCTTGTTTTATAATAATATTCTTATAAGTTACTGAATTTTTAAAAAGTTTAAATTTGAAATTTTCGAATATCTTAATTCTTATGGAAAAATATTAATGAATGAATTTATTTAGAAATTTTAAAGAACTTTGATTTTTAATAAAATTTAATATGTAGGGGAGGGTGGTCCCATACCGACCCCCTTATGTTTCTTGAAGATGGTACCACTAAAAAATTCGTCAGTACCATCAGTCGAACACTTTCACAACACCAACAACTGGGCCACAGGTTTTATCAATGCGTTTGATTTCATTTTGAAGATTCAAGCAATATTAGATTTTAGCATTGTTTAAATTAATTTTTGACCTATACGGAATTCGAGCTAACAGTGTTTTTTGAATACAGGAAAATTTTTACGAAATTAATTTTGATTGTGTATGACCTTAACTTCCACGCACAACATTCAAATTAAATTGATTCCATTGATATAAGTGATTGGCAAAACATTTTGTGAAAATAGTGGGGGTGGTCCGAAACCGACCCCCATATTTTTACATTGTAATTGTTTATTCTCTTCTTTCTTATTGTTCACATGAAGTGAGGATAGGTTTTGCATATTTACTTTTATTTTTTTAGAAATTTATAAAATATTTTACTAACAATCACAGCACTTATTACTTAACTTTAATTCTCTTTTGGTTAAATATTTTATTCATTGTCGGTTGTAAAATTTTCTCGACAAGGCAATATGAATTAAGAAAAGGTGTACTTTTCGACATCTTTGGAAGCAGTTAAGTACGAAAACGAAAAAGAATTAATAACAAAATTCGTATATATTTTACTAGAAATAGGGCGAAAATTCAAACAGGCAAAACCATTGCTGCTATTATATTGGAAATTTAGACACTGTTTAACAATTTATATTTATTATCATTTTAAAAAAGGCCTTAAAATTTATTTAAATAAAGTAATAATATTAATTCAAGTTTAACTATGCCAACATAACTTAAAGACATAAATAATCTCAGAGTAAAGTTACTAATGATTCATTTATTTACCTTTTTGTTCAGAAAAAGGTCCAAAAATGTATTTAAATGAAGTCAAAATAATTTAACAGTTCATTAAAGACTGCTGAATTTTATTTTAATTACTATCAGAATTTTATATCTTGATTATTCTTGAGATTTTCCCCCCAAAAAATGGGGGGTCGGTTTCGGACCACCCATTTTGAAAAAGTTAAAAACGTAAATTTTCGCTTTTTCTTTAGATCTTTTGTTAATGACAATCAGAAACCTCGGCAACCGTCAGAAAACATTGAAAAATAGTTCCTTTACTCAAAAAAATTTTGACGAAGACAAAGAAACACATTTTTGGCACATTTTTACCCTTTGCACTTTAGGGGGTCGGTATGGGACCACCCTCCTCTAAAGAATTTAATTACCTTCATGAATAATAAAACTCTTAGTAAAAATTCAATTTTTTCAAAAGTTTTTAAAAAGTTCTTCGTGCGGATTCAATTATTTTTATAAATTGTAAAATTCTCCACAGAAGAACAATTATTTTTTTTAAAAAATTCTAATAAAATTCTTTACTGAAATCCTATTATTTTCAAAGGCTTTAATAAAATTTATAACAAAAATTGAATTATCTTCATAAGTAACAAAATCCTTCGTAGAAATTCAATTATTTTCAAAAATTCTCATAAATTTTTTGGCATGAACTTAATTATCTTCAAAAATAACAAAATTCTTTGCAGAAATCAAATTATTTTCAAAGTTTTAATAAAATTCTTAACAGAAATTAATTTTCTATATAAATAATAAAATTCTTTGCAAAAATTAAATTATTTATTTTTTCCAATAATTTATTAATATTTCATGAATTATTTTTAAAAGTAATAAAATTCTTCACAGAAATTCAATTATTTTCAAAAGTTTTCATAAATTGTTTGTCATGAATTCAATTATCTTCAAAAATTTCAAAGTTATTCGCAGAATTTGAATTACAGTGAAACCTGTCGGAATGCAACTGGATTTTTTAATAGAAAATAAATTTTACAATCTTTAAAAAAATTTTGTTGTAATTTAATTTTGTTCTATTTTTACAATATTCTGGAACTAAGTGGAAATATTTTTGTTTGACATTATTAATTGTAAAAAAAATTTTTAAATATTGTTGCATTCCGAGAGGTTTGAAATTATTAAAAATTGCTCCCTTGGAACTCAATGAAGATCATTCACTGATTCTGAATGTTGGATTAGTGCAATTTGACCAGAGATGTTAAAAATGGGTCTCAAAACCTATTTAAAATGCTAAATACTAAATGGTATCACAAAAAATATTTCAAATATAAAATATAAAATAGTTTTCAAAAAGTTATTTCAAATGCAAAATAGAAAATACGCATCTTCAAAATGGTTTTACAAAATAAAATGCTTTTTTTAAATTGTTAAGTATTTGAATTTAGCGCTCCTTTACACTCGTTTGACTCCAACATTACCACTACTAGTGTATTACGCTTGCGCGAGAGCGGAACGCCGAGACTCGCTCTCTCTTCCGTAGACGCTTCCTTTGTGAACATCGTGTCTTAATAAAGTCTAATTAAAAACTATTAATATTGCTTTTTGGTCAACCCAGCCTAAACCAAATAAAACATTAAAAGGTTATGGGCCCAGCGCGCATTCACTGCGAGTGATCGGTTGCGGTTTTTAGTGAAAAATTAAGGATATAAAAGACTGACTTTTTCAACGAAAGTGTGCGGCGTTATACGTGCAAGAGTGACGCTCAGTGTTTTCTTCCGAGAGTGACCATTTAAAGAAGCAGAATTTAAAAACAAAAACAATTTCTTGTATCAATCGAAATGGATAAAATCGAGGATGTCGTACAGAAATGCAGAAAAGCGCTGGAATTGGAGCCTGCTGGAAACGAGGATGTATTTATCGAAATGACCGAAGATTACCTCGAAGTAAGATTTGAGCCCGGTGGAAAGGTATCAATAAGTAAGTAAATTAATTAATCAATTATATTAAACGGAGAGTAACGACTGTCAAGAAAGTAAATAAAAGCGCAAATAAAATTTACTTTAAAAGTTATATAACTATTTCACACGTGTATTTAATTTTACTAACGTCGATAAAGAAATACGCTAAGCAATCACGAGGAATCAGAGACGACAGTTACGATACTAAATCAGAAAAGTTCACACGAATCCGTTCGTCTGGGTTGCTCCTGGTCAGATAGAGTTGTGTTCACTCTTGAAAATCAGAAGCAACTAGTCTCGCTCTTGAAGCACCCGGAAGTAACGAGTGTAACAAAGCGAACAGTTCCAGATTGATCTGACTTGTGTTCGGTCCGATCAATCTAGGAGCAGGTGAAAGCTGATTCTAATAATAAATTAAATGTTAATTAAAACTGAATTTTTATTAAAAGGCAAAAAACAACTGGAAGACGACTGGGAAGTTTTTAAGACTTTAATTGAACAAGCTTTCATGAAGCCGAATCCAGACAGCGGCGACGTCAACAGTGCTAGCGAAAACTTACTCCACGAAAAAGACCTAGAAGGATGCCATAATACTGAAGATCAAAAAACGAATAATTCAACAGATAATGACGAAGAAATGGACTACAAATCAGAACCTGATCTTACTAGAAACGACCTCAAGTCTTTAAGCAGTGAAATTAACAGCGTTTCTGAAGGTAACATAAATTTATTTGTATGTACAGGTAAGTTCTTATAAATGAAAATTGAGTAAAATTTTATTTACACTTGATCTGATAATAACGAAAAGTTAACGAGTTAATAACAGTTGTTGTCGACAACACAAATTCTATTTACGATAAATTTCTGTGGTAGGTGTGACACCGAAAACAGCAGGAGGTTCCGGAATTAACGAAGATCAAGTCAGGAACGATACGAAAAATCCGATTGAAACTGAAAGTAAACAACATTTCAATGGCTGTGCAAAAATAAGTGGGAACAAACGACAGTTAAGTGACAACGACAGTACGAATTCTGGTCTTCTAGAAATAGAAGATAGATTAAACAAAAAATTTCAAAAGATCGAAGATATGATGGATAAAACTTTATCCTTACATTTAAAAATGCAAGAAAATTTTAAGTTTTGGTTGAAGCAACGAGAACTGCAAGACGAAAAGGTAAACAAACAAAAAATAGAATCAATAATAACTATTCCTTCTAATCCGATAATTAAAGATAAAATTCCCTTAGTTAAAACAATTAATTCGATTAGAGAAAAAATACAAGAAAAACAAAATACGACTGAAAAAATAGACGAACTAGTTTTAAAATCAAATTCCGTAAAATCGGCTACGAGTACGGAAAATCAAATCAATAACACCGATAACATTGCAAACCAACTAAAACAAGCAATCAAAATAGAATTTATCGGGAAGGAAAGTATGATAAAACATGATTATAAATTAGAATCAAAAGTTAAATTTGAACACTTCTTTGAGTTTTTGACTTCAGAACTAAGAACAGTTGACTTACTTTATGTTATAGATAAAACAATAAAACCACCGGAAGGTTTATATGAAAATTCACTAGAAAAGCATAAATTTAAAGTACGCGACATAATCTTAAATCGGGTAGAAAAAGTATATCAAACAAAAATATTACAAATTAAAGATCCAATCGAAGTTTTGAAAAAACTCAAAGAACTGAAACCAAGCGAAATTAACGTAACAAGTGTCATTGCTCGAAAACAACTGTATTCTTTGCAATACGAAATAAACCGTGAAACAGCAATACAATTTCTAGACCGTTTCGAAGACATAGTAAACGATTATGAGAGTATTTTTGGATCAAATCCACTATCCGAAGATGAAAAACGCGACGCATTGTATAATGCGATAATGGTGCAAGTTCCAGAAATACTATCAGTCGAATTTATTACAAAGAACCAGACGGGAAAAAGTTTAACTTTTGATTCTCTAAAAATGTTTTTAATACAGGCAGAAGCAAATCGAACTCAAGCTGCTACAAACGATCATCCGACTTCAAAAGGGAACACTGTAGCTTTAGTCTCATTCGCCAACACCAATAGACAAAATAAGTGGATAAACGACAGATGCTACGAATGTGATGACTACGGCCACCTTAAAAACGAGTGTCCCCGAAAGGGACAAGGAGTGAAAAAGTGCTATGAATGCAACCAATTTACAACACACAAAGGATTCGAATGTCCACAACGATTGGCGAGACTAACAAAAGGACAAAATAAAGGTAAACGACAGTTTAATAAAAATAATAAATATGAAAATCAATTACAAGCAAGAAGCAAGCGTTCCTTCAAAGTTGTAAATAACCGCGGATATAAAAACCTTCAATTTAAACGAAACGATAATAAGATAACATATCATTTACGAAATAATAATTACCAGAATGTGAACAGATTTAAATTTACTAAAGACAACCAACAACCTCGACCAAGACAAACACAGACAGTAACGACAGACATCATGAAAATCCACTTTGTTAACTCTCATCAAAAGGAAAGCACAGGTAAGCGTAAAGTATCTTTTATAATAGACTCAGGTGCAACAGAGCACCTCACAAATATTAAACAAATCTTAAACCCTTTTGAGAAAACGAAAACGAGTGTTATAAAGTGCGCAAACAAAGATAGCAAAGCTGATTTAACAGCAGACGGGATAGGGACAGTGACTTTAAAAACAAAAAACAGAGAAATGGTAAATTTAAATAAAACAATTTACTCAAAATCACTGTCACAAAATCTAATATCATTACGACATTTCGCCGAAGCAGGATTGTCAACCCATCTAGACAATAAATGTGTTGAAATATACAATCCGAAAACGAAAGAGATTCTTATCTCAGGTACATACGAAAAACCTTATTGGAAAATAGAATCAACAGTCACCACGAATAATAAAAACAATAACAATACCTTAACGAACGCAGTAGCTTTAGATACAGAAATTATTTCTGAAGAAATAAACGAAGACAAGGACAATAAAACGAAAGAGTTAACAGAGACGACAATAGAATCTAATAACAAAGAAAAATTAATTTTAACAAACGAAAATTCAGATTTAAACGAAAAAGTTGAAAACGAAAGCGCGATTAATAAATCAGATAAAATATCCGATATAGAAAATACTCAAAAATCGATAAACAATTACACATTTTCTGAATTCGATACATTACTTGCTACAAGAAAAATTGCAAATATAGACGAACTACCGATGGTTGATATATTCGATGATAATCCACTTTTAAGTAATACATGCAATAATTGTTCTAAGAACAATAAGGCTATGTTATGGCATGCCAGAATGGGACACGCGTCGTCATCATACCTAAAAAAATTACAAAATATTTGGCAAAATAATAAAGAATTGCAGTTTGTAAACTTTGACGACAGTATTTTAGATTGTAAAGTTTATGCATTAACTAAATTAAAGAAATTACCATTTAAAAATAAACGAAACAGATCGACACGACCGTTACAATTAATACATTCTGACATTATGTGTAAAATATCTCCTCCTGCCTATCCTCAATCCTATAATTATATTTCCGTATTTATTGATGATTACTCACGATTGACACTTGCCTACCCAATGAAAACAAAAGACGAGACAGGTCACTGTCTAGAAAGATTCATTAAAAGCGCCAGAAATCTATTAGGTTAAAACGAAAAAACCAGTTTCGAGACTAACACTAGTCAGACCAGTACTGGCGATGATAAACTATTATGATCTGGAAGCCAGTCAACTAGACGTAAAAACTGCTTTTCTAAATGGAACGATTGAAGACGAAGTGTATATGGAAATTCCAGATGGAATGGAAATTTCGGATGAATTACGACAGTCTAAAGTATGTAAAATCCAAAAATCTATGTATGGATTGAGAATCAGTCCTAAACGATGGAACAAAAAATTCACGGAAGTTGCGAATTCTCTAGGTTTAAAAAGTAGCGATTACGATCCCTGTCTTTTTACTTGGAGTTCAGAAAATTCGTTAGTAATTCTGTTAATATATGTAGATGATATGTTACTGGCCAGCAACGACAGCAAAAGATTATTGGAAATTAAAACAAAAATGATGAAATCGTTTGAAATAACTGACCTTGGTGAACCAAAGAACTATTTAGGAATGCAAATCGAACGTAATAAAGAAACGAGAGTTATGTCGATAACGCAAGAAAATTATGTTGAGAAAATCGTGGAAAAATTTGGCTTCGAAAAGGAATTTCCTAAAAATACTCTAATGATAACACGACAAGTCTCTAATTACGAACGTAGACAACGTGAAGACGAAAACGACAGTTTAGACGACAGTGATTTAAATATTCCTTACAGAGAAGCAATTGGCAGCTTATTATATTTATCAGGAGCCACACGTCCAGACATTGCCTACACAGTAAACGTCCTGAGTAGATATCAAATAAACCCTACCGAAAACGAATGGAACATGGTAAAAAGGGTATTTAGTTACATCAAAGGAACGAAGTCAATGGGTCTGAGATATCAAGGGCGACGAAACGACTTATTGGCCTACTCAGATGCGAGTTTTGCGGACTGCAAAAAAATCATCCATTTCCACATGTGGCTTCGTGATACGACTGTTTGGAGACACGATTTCGTGGAGAGCAAACAAACAAACGTACGTTGCGTTGTCTACATGTCAGGCAGAATATGTAGCAATGAGCCAAGCGTGTCAAGAGATAATTGCCATCAATAAGTCTGTAATGCAAATAACGGGAAAAAGTCTTCTACCAGCTAAACTGAGATGCGATAACAAAGCGGCAACGATATGTGCGCAAACGAGTGGCGGAAACAAGCTACGGCACATGGTAGGAATACATGAAGACTACGTGAAAGAGTGTACTAAATTAGATCGAGTTAAAATTGAATGGGTTTCCACGAAAAATCAATCGGCTGACATAATGACAAAACTCCTTTCTTATGAAAATCACAATAATTTACGAAATAAGATACTAAATTACGATTTTTGAATGACTGTTTGTTTCTGAGTATTGTTTTGAATCAAATTCGACTGTAATAATTTATTTTATCTACTCTTTTTAGTTTTCAGAAAACAATCAAACCGAGACAAATAACCAAAAGGAGATGCAAAATGAGGACAAATCAAACAAATTAAAAAGAAAATAGAAGTTTATTTTAAAATTCAAAATTAGATTTATGTCCTAGGTTAAATTAATTTGTCAGTATTATTATTATTATTATTATTATTATTATTTTATATCATATTATTATTTTATTTTATAAGGAGTCAACCTCGGGAGGGAGTGTTAAGTATTTGAATTTAGCGCTCTTTTACACTCGTTTGACTCCAACATTACCACTACTTGTGTATTACGCTTGCGCGAGAGCGGAACGCTGAGACTCGCTCTCTCTTCCGTAGACGCTTCCTTTGTGAACATCGTGTCTTAATAAAGTCTAATTAAAAACTATTAATATTGCTTTTTGGTCAACCCAGCCTAAACCAAATAAAACATCAAAATAAATGAACTTTATTTTTACGCAACTTTTTGACTTTTCTATAAAAAAAAGATTGTATCCCTTTTGAAACTGTTTTATATATTATTCTATTAATTTTATTTTATACAATAAACTACTTTTTTGAAAAAATTGTAAGAAAACTTTGTCAGCGCAATTAAATAAAATATCTCATTTTCGAATGCTGGATGTGAAATCCTATGTAAATATTGAAACTTTGAACCTGAAAATTTCCGTTTTTAGCATGTAAAAATGAATATTTTCCCAAAAAGTTTGGTAAAATTTAAAAGAAAATGAATTAGCCGGCGAACCTCCTTAAAAGAAAAAATTGCTACAATATAAAAAAATTTTTCTTGTATTTTGCATTTTCAAATACAAAATAATAAAAAAAAAACCATTTCAAATCAAAATGCAAAATGGTTTTCGGCAAATGAATTTAAAATGTAAAATGAAAATAGGCATTTTGCATTTTCTATTTTGCATTTGAAATAGATTTATTTGAAATAGTTAACATCTCTGAATTTGACTGATTTTTAAGTGAGGTACATTAATTTTGAAATGAAAATCATTCGTATACGTAATTCCTTAATGAGTGAATTACAAAAGCCCATTATGAAGATAACTTGACGAGGAAAATGGGACAAAAATTGAAAAAGAGAAGAAGAAGAAGAAAAAAAAAATTGGAATGTTTCCTATAGAAATGATTCGAATGAGCAAAGCACTAATTTAAAAAGCCATAAAAGATCGTAAAGCAGATTTTTTTTCCTACTGCCGCTGCTAGTGCTGCTACTGCTGCTGCTGGTTTTGCAGTTGAAGTAAGGGAGGAGTAATGGTAATAAAAATAAATATTTCCGTGAATTAAGACCGACGCAATCTGTTTCCATGAGGGAAGTCGTTGGCCGGCTTCTTCCGGAATCCAAACGATCCCATAAGCGCATCCCCGGCCCCATTTAGTTCCATTCCATTCCATTCCGCCGGGAAGCATTGGCCATTGATCGTTCTCACTAGGTGACATCGAGCAGTATAAAACTAAGGGCTGGTGCATCGATATAAATCACTTTGCGAACGCAACATGCTCTCTTGGCTAACGCTACCAGTGGCCATACTGTATATTGTACATGAGCCCTCTCCTTCTCTCTCTCTATAGATATTGGACAGTATCGGAACTGTGCGCAATGCTTCTTCTTTCTTTCTCATTATTTTGCCACCCGATATATCAGATCAGCAGCACCTTGTTACATGCACTTGCTAACGGGGCGACTTTTTTAATTGATTTCCAATCATCCTTTTCGATGTATCGCCACTAACAGGCCTTTAAAGAGACGCTAACACGCGATTCTTCCTTCATCCGACTCGATAAGCCCGGTAGTAATGCTTTTCTTCTTTATGGAATGTTCTCAAACTTTTTATCTATTCTGCTTGTCAAACATGTACCGTTATTCTCTTTTTCAGAATTCCTTCTACAAGTCCACCTATAAAGTATTCTTTGCCAGGATTTTCTTATATGGGAAGTATATGTTAATTTATAAATGCAAGTGGAGGTAGCAGAAAATATGCCGCGAGGGGGATAGTAATCACATAAATACGTCTCTCATTCCGCCAGGCGCATTTTTCCGATTTTAAGATCATATCAATCTTGGGATGTATGTTGACTAAAATTGGGTCAATATTGGTCCTCTGGGAGAGTTGGGATCAGTAAGGACTTAAGGAGCATTGCATTTAGGCGTTTTCAGGGTTGCCACAGGTCAGGAAATTCAGGGAAAAGTCAGGGATTTTTATTAAAAGAACTGTAAAAAATTAAATTTTTAGAATTCATAAGAAAATTCTGAATTCTTGTGTCTTTTCTGTTTGCCTCATAAACTATGAAATTACCACAAATTCTAATACAAAACTTTCAATTTTTTCTATTTCTGTCAATAATAATTTCTTTTGAATAACTTAACTTATGAAGAACTATCATAAAATTATTACTTAGAAATTATTTAATGAATAATTTTACTTAAAAATTTCAAAATTAATTGGATTTCAAAAGAGTTTCATTTAGAATCTTCATAAATAGATGAACTTCAAAGGTTTCAATTTAAAATTTTAGAAAGTATCAATTTTTAATGAATTTAAATTTTAAATAGAAATTCTAAGAACAACTGATTACAGAAATTAAATTATTTTCAAAAGTGATGAACTTCTACGCATAATTTCAATTATGTTCTAAAATGTTTTAAAATCCTCGTCAAAATTTCAATTACTATTATAAATAATATAAAATTCTTCTCCGAAATTCAATTATTTTCAAAAAATTTTAATAAAATTCTTGTCAAAATTTCAATTATTTCCAAAAAACTTTTAATACAAATTTTACAGGAATTCAATTATTAACCAATTTTTTATACTTTTCTTTGAACCAATTCAATTATTTTTAATATTTTAATAAAGTTTCTCCAAAGAATTCAAATATATTCAGAGAATTAAAAAAAAAATTGTTCTGAGGGATTCAATTATTTCGAAAAATTTAAATAAAATTATTTTAAAAGTTCTATTATATTAAAAAATTTTTGACCAAAAATCTTTATAAGATTATGTTAATAAAATTGCAATTTTAATAAAATTTTCCTATACAATTCAATTATTTTCAATACAATTCTTCTTAAGAATTCCATTATTTTCACAGATAATACATTTTTTATAGGAATTTAATTATTTAAAAAAATTTGAATAAAATTTCTCGCTAGAAATAAATTATTTTCATAAATAATAAAATTTTTCTTGAAAATTCAATTATTTTAAAAAATTTTAATAAAATGATTTATAAATTTGAAAATTTTTAATAAAATTGGTCATGGAATAAAATTTTTTTTGTAAAATACAACATTCTTCCTAGGAATATAATTATTGTCAAGAATGTTTGTAAAAATTTTCGAAAAAATTCAATTATTTTCGTAAAAAATAAAAATTCTTTAAAGCAATTCAATTATTTAAGAAATTTCAATAAAATTCTTTTCAAGAATTCAATTCTTTTCAAAAATAAACATTTTCACAGGAATTCAATTATTAAAATAAATTTTTTTTAAAACTTTTTATTAGATTTCAATTATTTTCATTTTTTAAATGAAATTTCTAAAAATGGAATTTAATTATTTTTAAAAGTTTTAAAAAATTCTGAAAATTTCAATTATTTAAAAAAAATTTGAATAAAATTCTTCGCAGGAATTCAATTCTTTAAAAAAATTTTTAATTAAAATTCGTTGCAAGAATTCAATTATTTTCATAAATAACAAAACTTAACGCAGAATTTAAATTATTTGTTATACAATTTTAAATAACATGATAGAAAATTGCATTTATTTTTACAATTTTTTTTTTAAATTCGCCGAAAGAATTCAATTATTATAAATTCTTTATAATAAAAATTAATTTAAAAATTAGTTTTAGTTAAAATTTTAAATTATAATTGTATATTAAAAGCATTATAGCGTGAATTTTTAGAAATAATTGAATTTTGAAAAGGGTTAAAATTAAAGTCTTTGAATGACGAGAATTTTTTTTTTTTTAATTTTAAATATAACTGAATTTTATGAGAAGAATTTTATTACTTTTGAAAATAATTGAATTTCTGCAATAAATTATTTGCAATTTCTCCAAAATTGAATTATTTGAGTGTTTTCAACAAAAATTTGAATTTAAAATTTTTAAATTCTATTATTTTTAAAATTGATAATTTTATTTAAAAAATGAAGTAAAAAGTTAGTTGTTGCTAGTTGTTTTAATAAAATTCAAATTTTTTTATAAAAATAAAGGAAAAGAATGTTTATAAATTATATTTGTCAATTAGAAAATTTAATTGAAAATGAAACTGAAAATTTTTGAATTTTTAGAAAATAAAGAAAAAAAAATTTATTGAAAAAAATGTTTTGTGAATTAATTTTGAAATATTTAAGTAAAATTATTCATTAAATAATTTATTTATTTTATGATATAGTTGTTCAAGTTTTAAATTATTGAAAAAGAAATTTTTGTCAGAAATTGAAAAAATTGAAGGTTTTGTATTAGAATTCGTGGTAATTTTATAGTTTATGAGTCAAACAAAAAAAAACACAAAAATTCAGAATTTTCTTATGAATTCTAAAGATTTAATTTTTTTCAGTACTTTTAATAAAAATTCCTTACTTTTGCCTGAATTCTCTGTCAGAATATACGATTATCATTATAATAATAATATTAAAACTATATATTCCAATAATTCATATTTTATTTTTATAAAAAAAAAATTTGAATTAAAAATTTTTAAGTTCTATTATTTTTAAAATTGCCAATTTTATTTTTAAAAAAAGTGAGCGAGATGTCAGCCGCGCGCGAATTATTGCTAGTGTTTATAAATTTGAATTAGTGATGATTTTTTATTTTTTAAATGGTAAATTTTACTAATAAATTTATAGAAATTACTATTTATAAGCAAATTAACTATTTCGTAAGCAAAAAGTCAGTCACTAATTCATAAATTAGTTACTAATCTTCAATTAGTAAATTTTACTAATCAATTAGTAGAAATTATTATTTCTTAGTATAATTTACTAATTCAAAAGCAAAAAGTCCGTCACTTTTTTGTGGAATAAATATTTAATTAAAGTGAAAATGTCGACGCAAAACAATAGAGTGAAAAGTTAGCCATAACGCCCCGTTCTTCCCTATTGTATTTAAATTTTTAATTTTTATCAAATTGCAAAAAAATATTAAACTGAGAAAACGTTAATCAGACATGGATGGCATATTTTCTCTGCGCAATGAATACATTCGACCCGTTTCTACTTGAATTCCGCGTTCTTTAAGAAGCTTTCCATTCCTTCCCTCTTTCTCTATCTTCTTGTTTCTCTTTTTTTTTGCAATTTTCTTCGCAGGTATATTCAAGAAATCTCTCACTGATCGTCCATCTCAGCAAAAGATTTCTGCCAAAGTTTTCTTTTTTTTATTTTCCTCATCTTTTCTTTTCTTTTTATTCATTTGAAACGCTTTTTCCATCTTTTGCTGATACAGACATTATATGCTACGCTTCTTTTCCCTACTTCGACTGTCTTTTTTTTCACCTCATACTCTTACTCTTTTCGTTTACCCCTTTCATATCCTTCTTTCTATCTACCGACGTTTAATTGGACGCATCGGAGGGCAAACGTCTTCAACGACGAGAGCGCGTCTCTCTTTCCGAGAGATGTATATACGAAAGTTGGACGAATTCGCTCTTTTCGATTCGTTCAATCGAGGAGAAACGAGTTATAACCAGAAAAAGACAGAAAATCGAAAGTCCAGATTTTATGAGAGTCGAGAGAGGATGCATAATGCAGAAAAAATATTTGAAATTCAAATATTAACTGAGAGTATTATATAGATATACATGTATATACAAATGTTTTGTGTTATTTTTATACGAATTTTTAATTTTGCCTCAAGTGTCCGGAAAATGGAATTTTAAATGAAATTTTTTTTTATACATTTCGAATTATTTTTATAATTGAAAATTGATATGTTTATAGGCACAGTTTTTCTGAGGATATCAAATTGAGACAAAAAAATGCATCAAAATTGTTGAGATGATGCAACAATTTTGATACGTTTTTTGTCTCAATTTGATATCTTTTGAAAAACTTTGGGTACAATATTTAAAACTGAATCAGTCAATTATAGAAAAAGAAAGCGGAAATAAAAATTTATTAAAAATAACAATCTGTCAAAGATTTCATTTATTATTTTTTTTTGTAAATTTTTTTAACGAATAAGAAATTTTTTTTTGTAAACATGATTGGTATACTAGCTTTATAGAACCATTAGGATCAATCACACATGGATGAAATTTTAAAGAAATTTTATTTGTAATGAATGAATAAAAGAATACGGAAATTAATATATAATAGTTAATTTACTAATTAAAAAATAAAAAGTCATCACTAATTCAAATTTAAAAACAATTTTACAAATTCAAATTTAGAAAGTTTTGTGAGTGAAATAATGAATGCAAAAAATTGTACAATGATTTTCACTTTTGAATTTTTCATCGTTTAATTTTTAATCAGTGAATTAAGGAAGTTTCTTGCGGAATAGTTTTCTTAAGGGGATATTTTTGCGAGGTAAAAAGCCTTTAAATTCAAGTGGATTTTGCTTCCCGTAAATTTTCAAGTTGTGGGACAAGTTCAGCGACCCATCCGTCTCCAGTTGACATTGGGGTGATGTGTTTTTCCCCTTTTGTCCTTTCCTCACTTGCCTCTGAATTGCCGCCTCTGTAAATGGCATTCGACTCCCAAAACGAGCTTTTTTTTGTCTCTCCTTTTCTAACGGAATTTTTCTTCGATTTCATCACTTACACTGCTTTCTTTCTTTCCTTCCTTTCTCCATGATAATGTGCATGGACCATTGCCCCCTGAATTATGTTGCACCACGCGAATTTCTATCTCAGAATATATTTAATTTACCTTTACAGGAAGAAATTTAACGGTTATTTATGAAAATAGTTAATTTCCTAAAAAAAATTGTATTATTTATAAAAATAATTGAATTGTTGCGAAGACATTTTTTTAAGAAAATTGTAAACAATTGAATTCCTATAAAATTTTTGTTATTTATGAAAATAATTTATTAAAGTTTTTTTAAATAATTGAATACTTTGGGAAAATTTGATTAAAATAATAGATATTAAAAATCATTGAATTTAGGAAATTTTTTGCAAATAATTGGAATTTTGACAAGAATTTTATTAAATTTTTTGAGAATAATTCAATTTCAGAGTAGAATTTTATTACTTTTGAAAATAATTAAAATTTTTACAAGAACTTTTGTTTAAGTTTTGAACATAACTGGATTTTTTTAAGAATTTTATTACTTTTGACAATAATTGAATTACTCCAAAGAATTTTATTATTTATGAAATATTAATTTAAGATTTTTTTAAGAATTTTATTACTTTTGAAAATAATTGAATTACTGCAAAGAATTTTATTATTTATGAAAATAATTGAATTTTTTCGAAACATTTTATTAGAATTTTTTTTCAATTATTGAATTTAAATCCATTTGTTTCACAATTAAATTTTCCAAAATTTTGATTCTTTGGAAAATCTTAAATTAAATGCATATTAGAAAATAAAAAATTTAAATAATTTAAAAAAAATTTAATTAGTGAACTTTTTCAAAAAAATTAATTTTGTAAAATTGTTAGTTAAAAATATGGAAACTTCAGATTTTTAAAATTCAATTATTTCTAAGAATTATCACTGTAAATGCTATTAATATTCAATTAGTACCTAAAATTTTCATTGAAATTCATTTTTAAATCAATTTAAATCAATAAAAGAATTCAATCATTAAAATACAAAAATAAGTAATTTATTGAATAATAGAATTTTTCTTAAAATGGAACTCCCCTAAAGAATTTTATGAACAAATTTTTAAATAATTGAATTCTTTTGACGAAATTTTATAAAATTTTTAAGAATAATTACATTTTTCGAGATTTTGATTAAAATTATATTAAAGTAATTGAAATTCAGCGATGAGTTTTATTATTTATGAAAATAATTGAATCCATCTAAAAAATTTATTATTTATAAAAATAATAGAATTATTGCGAAGAAATTTAAAAAAAAAATTGTAAATAATTGACTTCCTGTGAAATTTTTATTATTTATGAAAATAAATAAATTTCGGAGAAGAATATTATTATTTATAAAAATAATTGAAATTTCGCCAAGAATTTTTTTTTAATCTTTGAACATGATTGAATTTTTGCAAGGAATTATATTATTTTTAAAGTTAATTAATTTCTGCTAAGAAAATTTAGAACTTTTGAAAATAATTGAATTTCTATGTGAATAATTTTGTTATTTTTGAAGATAATTGAATTTTTCACATAAATTGTATCAAAAAATTTGAAAATAATTGGAGTTCTGCGAACAAATTTGGTCTTTTTTAAGATAATTGAATCCATGCCAAAAAATTTATTTAGAACTTTTGAAAATCATTGAATTTCTGTGAATAATTTTGTTATTTTTGAAGATAATTGAATTTTAGACATAAATTTTATTAAAACTTTTGAAAATTATTGAGTTTTTGAGAAGAATTTTATTATTTATAATGATAATAATTTTTTCTGACAAGAATTTTATTAAGACTTTAGAAAATAGTTGAATTTTGTGAATAATTTTATTACTTTTGAAAATAATTGAATTTCTTTAAATAATTTTATTATTTATAAAAATATAATGGAATTTTTGTCAAGAATTCTGTTTTTTTTAAATAATTTAATCCGTGCGTAGAATTGTTCAAATATTTTCGAAAACAATTAAATTTCAAAGAAGAGTTTTATTATTTATAAAAATAATTGAAATTTTGACGCGAATTTTTTTAAAATTTTAACATAATTGGATTTTTGTGAATAAATATATTATTTTTGAAGATAATTTAATTTTTGACATAAATTTTATTAAAAATTTTAGAAATAAATGAATTTCTGTGAATAATTTTACTTTTTGAAGATAATCAAATTCATGACAAAAAAGTTATGAAATTTTTTGAAATTAATTGAATTTCTGCCTTGGATTTTGTTATTTTTGAAGATAATTGAATTTTTGTTATAAATTTTATTAAAACTTTTGAAAATAAATGAATTTCTGCGAAGGACTTTGTTATTTATGAAGATACCTAATTGAATTATGAAGCTGAAGTCCGCAACGTTTTTAACCCTCACGGGCTCGAGCCGGGTCCCTCGGACCCGGAGGAAAGTTTTTTTGATCTACTTCCGGTTAAAAAAATATTATTGGAAAATCAACTTCACATTAGGCTTGGGGACGTAAAAACACACATTTTTCATCAATATAAACAATTCTTTATTTATAAAATATTCTGGAAAAATTACCTTTTAAGTCGAACATACGTAAGGGCTCAAGCCGGGTCCGAGGGACCCGGGCTATGAAAAACAATTTAAAAATTTGAAATTTTTATGCAATATTGGATTTATTTATGGTATTTTTATCAACAACTGCCATAATAAGTGATAACATATGCCTAATTCATCGGTAAATTTAATAGAACAAAAAATACACATTAAAAAAATCTTGCTTAATAAGTATGTAGTTCGATTTATTCAAAATGACTCATTAAATTTATTAAAGAAATTTTAGTTATATCTTGATTATTTTTTAATATTTAAAATTTTTTATGCAATTATATCATTAAAATTGTATTAAATATGGAAAATATGAAGCACTTTGCTATTAAATTTTATTTTTTATTGCATTGAAACATCCGGGTCCCTCGGACCCACCTTGTGCGCGCATTTCAAAAATCGAACTCGAGCCTGTGAGGGTTAAAAACGAAAAATCAAAACAGAATTTTTTTCAAGTTCAATTTATCTCTAATTTTCATGTTTGTTAATTTTTAAGAAATTAATAGTTGCTTAAGATGCAATTATTAAAAAATAATATGATTTAGAATCAAAAATAAAAAACCGTCCCATTATTTATTCGATTTCGTTTTTAAAAACGTTGCGGACTTCAGCATCATATTGAATTTCTGTTACAAATTTTATTAAAACTTATGAAATTTTCTAAAATTTCAAATTAAAACCTTTTGAGTTAATCTATTTATGAAAATTGTAAATGCAACTTTGTTAAAATTCAATTAATGTCGAAACATTTAAGTTAAATTATTCATTAAATAATTTATATGTAATAATTTTATGGTAGTTCTTCAAGAATTAAGTTATTTAAAAAGAAATTATTGTTAGAAACTGAAAAACTTGAAGGTTTTGTATAAGAATTCATGGTAATTTCATAATTTATGAGGTAAACAAAAGTCACAGTAATTCAGAATTCCTCTGTCTTATTTACTTAAAAAAGTAAGTAATTAAATTATTTTACAATACGTGGGCCTATATTTTTATTAAAAAAATTTTAAGTTAAAAAAGAACTAAACAAATTTCGTTTATTTGAATGTTTAGCACTGCAGGATTATATCTTAATTTTTTGTCTATAGATCCTAAAAGATTCGCGCTCTCGTTTCGATACCATAAGTCCCTCTAACGAAGGTTGTACGAATTATGATTTCCCTTAAGTTCAAGTCAATGGTAGATAGAGGTGCAAGGACCATTTTCTGTAGTTGGTAATATACCATCGAAGGGATTTCATGAAGATCGGTTGCTCCTATCATCGCCTTCCTTACCGATCCTTGGAGTTATCTCGACTCGACTATATGGGACTTGAGACCCAGGTCCCCTACCCCTTCCACTCTCTCAAGAATCGACCCTTTACTTGAAGTAAACTAAGAACCGGTTCTCATATTGGGGCGTCTCCGATCTCATGTGGGGATTTGAATATCGCATTTTCCCGTTCTCTTCCTTCTTACTTTACCGACGCGTCTCGTATATATACATATAGTGTTGTATATATTTATATAATGTTGCCAACCGTGAATCCATATCGAGCCCTAAATCGATATTGGGTCAAAGACAGTATTTCAAAAAGAAAAAAATATATTAAGTGAAAAAAAGAGAGAAATAAAAAAAAAAAAGGAAGGAAAAAAGTAAGAAAGAAAGAAAAAAAAGAAGAAAGAAAGAAAAAGAAAGAAAGAAAGCAAAAAGGAACGAAGGGGAAAAATTAAACACGATTTGTCTCAAATCTGATGACTCTCAATTTTCCGTGACTTCTGCTTATTTAGAAAATACCCTAAGTCCCATAATTAATGAAACGTATAACGAAGTTTGAAAATTAGAAAAAAAAGCAAAACTACTTTCTTGTATGTTTTTCTCCCCCCATTGTTAAATTTGAGACAAGTTTGAACCTGAAAAATAAACTTGGGATTATACCTCTATTATCTTGTGGATGAATTTTAATCCGGGGTCCAGTGAAACGTTGAATGAGGACATCACTTATATATGAGCTTAGAATGGACCCCCTGTCCTGTGCTTAACTTCATTGCCACATCTTCCTCAGGGCTTTTTAGCAATAGCAGCCGAGGAAGAGAGAGAGACAGGAAGTGCTGGGAAAAATATTTATTAGGTGGGGGTAAAACAGGCCCTGAAGAAACGTGGACCGATCTACAAAGTCTGTTAATGGAAAAGAAGAGAGAGAGAGAGAGAGGGAGGGAGAGCGAAACTGCAACATCGCGGTTGCATTGTTTACGACGCATTGGGACGCCTGCAGCAGCCATATTGGATTCCTCTTGCGGCTGTAGATCAAAATTATAAGGCGGAACACGCTTTGGGTCCGAGGATGCTCCAGCATCCTTATGTCTTACCATCATGCATGCTTTGTTCCCTTCAGATATCAACAAACCCAAGTTCTGCTGATTCTATTTAAGAAACGAACAAAAACTTCTATTCATATATACAAAAAAAAAAAAAAAAAAAAATGCGAAGATTGAAGAAAAAATTGAAAATTCTTATGCTCCAAATGTTAAATCGGTCATTCTTTTCTTTTCCCTCTGCTACCTGAGAAAATACGCATTTTTTTAATTTTACCATATTTGAAATGATGAAAAATTTATTAAATAATTTTCCTTCATATGTGGCGCTGAAGAAAGGTACTTTAGAAGGAAAAAATTGTAGGTTATGTTTACAATTTTTTAAATGAAAATACACAAAGGCAGGGCTCGAACTAAGTCCGTAAATTCCGTAAATTTACTTAAAGTCCGTAAAAGTCAGTTTTTTTTTTAGAAAAAAGGTCCGTAATTTAATTTAAAAAGGACGAAAAGTTCATAAATTGTACGACATAATTTGGAAAATTTAGGATAAGTTACAAATGATTACAGAAATTCAATTAATTTCACAAGTAATAAAATTCTTCTCAGAGATTCAAGTATGTTAAAAAAATTTTTAAAATCCTCGTCAAAATTTCAATTATCTTTATGAATAATAAAATTCTTCTCCGAAATTTAATTATTTTCAAAAATTTTAATACAGTTCTTGAGAAAATTCAATTGTTTTCAAAAATTTTCCTCATTTTAATGATTTTCAATATCTACTATTTTAATAAAATTTTTCAAAAGAATTCAATTATTTAAAAAAAATCTAATATAATTCTACGCAAATATTTAATTGTTTTTATAAAATAATAAAAATTTTACATGAATTTAATTATTTACAACTTTTTTATAAATTTCTTCGCAATAATTCATTATTTTTATAAATAATAAAACTCTTTTCAGGAATTCAATTATTTTCATAAATAATAAAACTCATCGGAGAATTTCAATTATTTTTGAAACAATTTTAATAAAATTCCTCGAAAAATGTTAATTAACTTTTCATATTTTTAACTAACAAATTTGCAGAATTAATTTTTTTCAAAAAGTTTAATTAAATTTTTTTAAAATCATTTAAATTTTGTTATTTTCTAATAGGATGTATTTATAATTGAAGATTTTCCAAATAATCGAAATTTTGGAAAATTGAATTGTAAACAAATGGATTTAAATTCAATAATTAAAAAAAAATTTTAATACAATTTTTCGAAAAAATTCAATTATTTTCATAAAGAATAAAATTTTTTGCAGAAATTCAACTATGTTAAAAAATAATAAAAATTCCTACTAGTCAAAATTTCAATTATCTTTAGAAATATAATTAAATTCTTTTTTGAAATCCAATTATTTTCAAAATTTTTAATACAATTCTTGGGAAAATTCAATTATTTTCAAAAATTTTCCACAATTCTATGATTTTTAATATCTACTATTTTAATAAATTTTTCCAAAAGAATTCAATTATTTTAAAAAGAAATTTTAATAGAATTCTAGGCAAACATTTAATTATTTCCATAAAATAATAAAAATTTTACAGGAATTCAATTATTTGCAAATTTTTTATAAATTTCTTCGCAATTATTCAATTATTTTCATAAATAATAAAATTTTTACAGGGATTCAATAATTTCCGTAATTAATAAAATTCTTTTTAGAAATTAAATTTTTTTTAAATAATAAAACTCATCGTAGAATTTCAATTACTTTAATATAATTTTAATCAGTTTCTCGAAAAATGTAAATATTCTTAAAAATTTCATTAAATTTCGTCAAATGAATGAAATTATTATAAAAATTTGTTAATAAAATTCTTTATGAGTAATAAATTTTAAGAAACATTTAATTATTCAATAAATTGTCTTGTTTGTATTTAAATACATAATTAAATTCTAGTTGAACTTTCTAATAAAAATTCATTTAATAATGAATTTCAGTTAAAATTTTAGATTATAATTGAATATTAAAAGCATTATAGCATGAATTTTTTAGAAATAATTGAATTTTGAAAAGGTTTCAAATTAAAATCCTCGAAAATCTGAATCTTTTAAATTTTTAACCAACAATTCTGTGGAATTAATTTTTTTGAATAAGTTCAATTGCGGATTTTTTAAAAATTATTTAAAGTTTTTATTTTCTAATATTATTATATTTAATTGGAAAATTCCCTAATATTTGAAATTTTGTAAAATTGAATTATAAAGAAATGAATTTGAAATAATTCTCAAAGAACTTTTTCAAAAATTATTAAAAATAAAGGATTTTAAAATTTCCAAAAAACTTTTTCGAAAATTATTAAAAATAATCGATTTAAAGAAGAATTTTAGTTAAAAATTCTTGAAAATAATAATTTGAATTGAAATGATGAAAATAATTTTGAAGAAGTACAATATTTTTATAACATAAAATTATAATGATTTTATCACTGGGCCATCTTTAATTATTATAAAACATAAGTGCAAAAGATCCGAGAGTCGAGTGTATTACTTTTTGAATTATTTTAATTGGATTTTAATTCTATGGTAAAAGTTAAAACATACACGATTTTAGATAAAGAGACTATGTAATTTTTTTCTCAATCGTTGATCATGTAAACATAGTGAACTTTACCCACACGTGTATAGAATTAACCGCTTCGAATAAATTATAATTTATGTCTGAATTGAGGCAGTTCTTTAATTCTATAGATTAATTATTTTATATATGTATACAAATATATATTGATGAAACATAAATTAGGTATTGGAAATTACTCAAATGGCAATGCTTTTTATGATCGACCAATAAATTATTTGGTTATAAATTTTACGAGGTTTCATTATAAATAAAATTGATAGATTTTGTTATTATTTTAAATATCAAATTTCTACAATAAATTAAAGTGAATAATTTCACCCGTATATATTTTAGTTTATTGTAGTATATGTAGATAAACTAAAATTTGTATCGTGAGAAAATTTACAAAAAAAAAAAAATGAAAATTACTTTATCAATCTGAATTATGTTTGTAGTAGAATTCTATACTAGCAAATAGTAAAATTTCACTAAGTTAGTAATTTCCATGAATGACTTTTGATTTTGATGATTTAATTTAACTTTTTGATTAGTGAAATTCTACTAATTTTTTTAGTAAAATTTCACTAACTTCAAACCATCGAATTTACTAAAAGAAAAACACTACTGGTAATAAGTTTATTCCAAATTTTTTTTAAATTCAGTTATTTTCCAAATTTGCAATTAGAATTCCTAAAAAATACGATTATATTTCAAAATAATTTTTAAAAGTAAAGAAATGAAATTCATAAAAATATAAAATTTATTTCAATGAAATTTGACAAAATTTTTAAACGTTTCGATTTTTTAAAATTATTTTCGGAAATACAATTATTTTTATAAAATTTTAATTACATTTTTTCAAGAATTATTAGTTATAATTATTAGTAAATAAATAACTAATTATTAGTAAATAAATAACTGCGAAAATAGCCGAATTTAACTAATTGATTTATGTTACCAAAAATTTTAATAATATTTTGACACAATGTAAACATAAATTTAGCTGTTAATTAGTCATTATTATAATTTTTTAATTAGTAAAAAAAATATTGCAAATTGAATCCGCAACTGAGTTTTAACTATCGAATTAGTAATTTTTAGCTAATTCACATTTAAAGAGAATAATATTAAAGTTCATAAAATTTAAATAGAAGAAGATAAGTTCACAAGAAACAAAAAAAAAAGGTTAAAATTTACAAGGTACAAAAATAAGAAAATTAATACCTAATCATAAGGTACAAATGGAAAAAAAATTAAAGATTATAAATAAAGAAATGAAGGGTACAATAATTATTGTATTATTTTATTATTGATAAAACTGAAATAAAGTGATTTAAATTAAAATTAGCTCTTCGCACTGAAATATTTGGTGAAATTGAGATTTAAATTTTAAAGGGACAATTATTATCATCAGTAGTTGGCGAAGTTACCGAGCAAAACACACCGGGTTCGGTTCAGCAAATGCAAGCAAATGTTGCTGAAGTGGAGATACCTGTGGAGTGTCTTGAGCATTTTTCCACAGCATCCGTGAGTGGTGGTCCAGTCGAGTCCCCCCCCCTCTCTCTCTCTCTCTCTCTCCCTCGCTCTCTTTAATCTAACTCTCGAGAGGCCCATGGGCCTGATCCGCGCGCCTCCGGGTAGCGTTCCAGCTAACTTCAGAGAGTGTCCTGCTGGGCCTTTTGACCGGGACCTATGCTACCTGACTCGACTAGAGAGTTATCTCGAATACACCTTAGAAGAGATAGGACCCCAGCTCGGTTGCGGGTTCCAACCAACAATGACGCCCAGTTGAACGCTGCTAACCGTGCTCACCACGTTATTTTATTTATATACACATTCTCGATCCAAGCTTTCCTCGGGAAATTAAAAAAAAAAAAAAACAAATCCTTCATTAAGAAAATTTCTCTTATTCCCAACTTTTAATCAAGTGTTCCTCTTTTCAATTCGGAGGAAATTAATAAAGCTAAAAGTGATCTTCTCTTTATGTTTCGTTTATGAAACAAAAATACTGTAATTAAGTGAGACTTGTGGGGAAAAATTTTAAAAACCATTCGTTAAGGAGAGTTCATCAAGGGTGGAATTTTCCCAACCGAGAGGAAATAGACGTGAAGTTTTATGTGGTGACTGAAAAAATTTGTTTTTTTTTTCAAAGTGAAATGTTTTTTGTTTAGAGTCAAGATTGTTGGCAAAATAATTTTGAGATTATAGGTATATTCTTTGGGTTTTTTTTTTTGGAATATAAAAAGGAAAATGTGTGAGTGCGGCGACGAGTGTGGTGAGGCTGCACAAAATTCGGAATTTCCTGGTGCACAAAAGTGAGAAGGGATAAAAGGAGAGGAGTTTTGTTTTTTTTTTTGGAAAATTACGGGCAACACAGAACCTCGAGATTCTGAAATGTCCACTTTAGGTCTCTCGAAGGTCTTTATCTTGGATAAATACTTTACAGAGCTGCAAAAATTTTGGGAAACGGAGAAAAAGCTGCAAGGTATTTATTGTATTTTATTTTCGTTTTTAATATTTTTGTTCGGGAAAAAATACGACTGATGGGCTAAAAAGTAAAAACAAAACAGAATGTGCAGTAAATTTTATATTTTTTTAAAAAATTTTTACTCATTAGATAAACGGCTCCAAAAAGGGACGAGGTTTTTTTATTAATTATTATTAATTAATTAAGGGCATTTGAACCATTATGACGTCACAGTTTTAAATCACATACTTTGTACAAACTGTGACGTCATAATGGTTCAAATGCCCTTAATTAATTAATTATTACTAAAAAAAAGTTTTTAACAATACCTAGAAGTTAACAATTTTTTTTTTACTCTTTTTGCTTTATATACACGTTTATGATGTTCACAACATTTAATAATCAACAAATTAGAAAACAAATCTCATTTCTAATCAAATTTTCAGTATTTTTTTGTTTATAAAAAAGTTGTACATTATTTTTGATCAATTATTTTTGACAGAAAAATTTGAAAAACCGAATAAGTTTATTATTTTTCATTGGTTAAAAATAACTAATTGTAAGTGAAATATTGGCCGACTTTTTGCTTTAGTAATTAGTAAAAAAACTAAATATTAATAAAAAAATAACTATAATTATTAGAAAAGACTAATTATTAATGGACAATAACTAATATTAATAGAGAACAACTAATTATCAATAAAAAATAACTAATTATTACAAAAAACTAATTTTTAATGGACAATAACTAATATTAATAGAGAACAACTAATTATCAGTAAAAACTAACTAATTATTTGTAAAAAAACTGAATTATTAGTATAAAACAACGAACTATTATTAAAAAAAATAACTATTAGTAAAAAAGCTAATTATTATAGTAAACAATAACTAATTATTCTTAAGAAATAATTCATTATTATTGAAAAATAATTTAATACTGATAAAAAACTAATTAATAGAAAATAATTATTTGTAAAAAAAACTGAATTATTAGTATAAAAAAACTAATTATTATTAAAAAAATAGGTATTAGTAAAAAAGCTAATTATTAGTAAGCAATAACTAATTATTCTTGAAAAATAATTTAATGCTGATAAAAAAACTAATTATTAATAGAAAATAACTAATTGAGAAACTACTAATTATTAATAAAAAATAACTAATTATTTTTTAAAAAAATGTAAAATTTTTTTAAACTTTAGTACAAAATAAGAAATTATTATCTAAAAATAATTTTCTCAGTAAATAAAGTAATCATTATTTATAAAAAGTAGCTGTTAGGAAAGAGCTAATTATTAGTAAGAAATAACTAATTATTATAAAAAAAAAAATAAATATTATTAAAAATATCTAATTATTATCAAAAATAACTAATTATTATTAAGAAATAGCTAATTATTGTTATAAAGCAACTAATTATTGTTATAAAGCAACTAATTATTATTAGAAGATTTTTAATTACTTGTAAAAAATGCATTACTATTTCAAAAAAATAATTATCTTTAAAAAACTAATTATTTATTAAAAATAACTAATTTTAGTAGAGAACAACTAAATATTAGTAATAAATAACGAATTATTTGTAAAGGTACGAAATTATTTATATAAAATAACGAATTATTATCAACAAATAAGAAAATTAATAGAAAAACAACTAATTGTTAGTAAATTAACTAATTATTATTTAAACAAAATAACTAATTATTATTAGGAAATAGCTAATTTTTATTCAAATGTAACTAATTATTATTAAAAGATAATTAATTTTTTGTAAAAGCTAATAATTATTTAGAAAAACTAATTGTTAGTAAAAAAAACTAATTATTAATAGAAAATAACTAATATTAGTATAGAGAATAACTAATAAGTAACTACTAACTAGTAGGTTTTTTCTAAAAAAATATTAGTTTATTATTATTTTTTAAATAATAATTAGTTTTTCACTTAAATTATAGTAAAAAATTTTACTAATTTAAAATAGTGACTTATTGTTTGCTTTTGAATTAGAAAAATTGAACTAGTAAATTGTAACTTTTGCTAATTTATTAGTAAAATTAACTAATTCTAAAACCCAAAAAATCAGTCACTATTTGAAATTAGTAAAAATTTTTACTAATTACAAATTAGGAAAGTAAATAAATAATTGCGAAAATAGTCAAATTGGAAAAAAAACTAATTGAGTTTTAAAATTTGAAAATATTTATATACAGAAAAAAATTTTATTCATTTGAAGATTCAAACCTTTATGAAAGTAATTAAAGAAAAAGAACTTTTAGGTCCCTTAAAAAAATTATCCTTTTTGCAACAAATTTTGTTGCAACTTTCTTAATTGTTTATCCAACAGAAGTTGATAAAAACTGGTTTATAAAAAATAGAAAACAGGCTTTGAACTAAATTATTATCGACTTGTTTATGTTTTCATTTCTTTTTAGTAACTTTGAATGAACAAAAATTGAAAACAAGGCTTTCAAAAAGCAATAGTTTTTTGAAAGTCTTGTTTTTAATTTTTGTTCATTTCATTCTTTTGTGAGGAAAAGAAAAATTTGCCGACAAGTGAAAATAATTATTGTGCGAGTAAAATTTATTTCGAGTTTACAAGAACAAATTTTCGTGCATGTTCGTGCAGCACACGATGAAATGTCGATGTCCTTTTTTTTGTTTTTTTATTTTATTTATTCTGTTTTTTTTTTATTTTTTTTTTTTGTTTTTTTAAAGGACAAAACCCGTTTTGGCGGCGCACCTGAAAACAGAGCACGATTTACACGGGACAAGTTGGTCCGCACTTTCTAGTGGACGAGGCGTGGGACCTTTTCCCACTTGTGTGTGTGTCTGGCTTTAGTTTTATATTTTTGTTTTCGTTGTTATATTCCCGCGCGTTTCTCACTCCCGCGGGGAAGATCGACCCGACAGGTCGAAACTTTCACGATTTCAATGCGAAACCCTCTCTCACACGAGCCTTTGCTCTTTTTTTCTCTACTGTCCTTTTATATATTTTGATGGTTGTGTGTGTGTAGAGCTTACAACAAAGTACAATGGTATTAATGAACCGCAATAATTTATAACCAGAATATTGAGCTCATACACCTCGCGGGATCGATTTTCATCATCAACCTCGTGGGACTATCTGTTTCCATTTGTGAAAATGAAATAGAGAACCATGTGCGTTTCGAAAGATTCTGGCTTATACTCGAGGAGATTATTATAATTAATGTGGTTTTCTATTTCAGATTGTAGTTTTAGAAAAGAAAACAAAAATATTTACTTGTGGGCAATTTTTTGGCGCATTCGTATGGTTTTAATATTGTTTCGTCCGCAAAGGAAAAGATAAATTTTGAAATACCTATATTAGCCCATTAACGCCTGAATGCACTGAATTTTTAGTCTGACTTCAAACTTAAGTATTTCTTAATAAAAATACTATTTACTTTTCGGACAAAATTTTTTTTATGTATTGGAGTGTCCTCTATCTGAATATCATGTTTAAAAATTATTACAAAATTGTTTAACAATATTTTTTTGCATATAATTAAAAAATTACACAATTTTTTAATGATTTTTTTTTTTAAATCTTAAATTTGAATGTCAAAAAAATTTTTTTAACGGTTCACATTTCCATAAATCGTGCACTCGAATGTTACACTTTCCAAATATATATCGTCCTTTTGTAAATAAACTTTTGATTTTTCAAAATGGCGCCTAAAAACTCAAAAATTTATGAAAATTTAAATTTTATTGTCCGATGTACAATTTTTTTTTAAATTTGGCTTGAAAATGCTCACTTGCGGGTTTTTGGGGTCGCTGATTACGAATCTGAAATTACTTTTTGAAAATTCAAAATGGCGGATCCAATATGGCGGACAAAATTTTCAAAAATTAGTCGGATTCTCTTCAAAATCCTTACTCGGGGGTTTTCGGGGTCGCTGATTACGAATATGAAATTACTTTTTGAAAATTCAAAATGGCGGATCTAATATGTCGGACAAAATTTTCAAAAATCAGTCGGATTCTCTTCAAAATCCTTACTCGGGGGTTTTCAGGGTCGCTGATTACGAATCTGAAATTACTTTTTAAAAATTCAAAATGGCGGATCCAATATGGCGGAAAAAATTTTCAAAAATCAGTCGGACTCTCTTCAAAATCTTTACTTGGGGGTTTTCGAGGTCGCTGATTACGAATCTGATATTACTTTTTCAAAATTCAAAATGGCATATCCCATACAACGGGTAAAGAAGGTTAAATTTTATTTAATCCTTTTGAAAATGCTTACTCAAGGGTTTTTAAGGACACTTTATTTAAATATCTTTAATTATTTTGAACATCTTTAGCCACCAGTTGCTAAACTGATGTTTCCAATTCTCACCGCGTGGAGGTAGATGAACAACGAGAATCTTATTTTTTTTAAATTTTGTTTTTAATTTTTTTTTTTGCTTATGACCAGTATTGTAGTCGCGTGTTGCCAATCATCAGATCAAAAAAATGGACTTGGGTGATATTTGAGCGCTTAATTCAATCATCAATAACGAATGCGGTAATTTTACACAACACTGTAAACAGCGAATCGAAAAAAATTGGGATAAAAGAGTTTTCTATAAGCATTAGCAAAAGTTATCTGATAAACAAAAAGTGCACAAATCCTGTTGTGGAAAGAAACGAATCACAAAAATATTGCTCAACAAATAAATGTTCAATAAGAACACGAAAATCTTGCCGCACCTGTCTTCAATATTTTTGTGAAAAATGTTTTAAACAGGCACACGGAGTGTAGAGAAGCAATAAGAATAAAAAATTTGACAACTATAATTTTAATATAATATATTAATTTATAAAATAAAAAAAATTTTAAATCCAAAAAAAATTAAAAATTAAAAGCAAAAAAAAATTTTTTTTAAAAATTTAAAAAAAAATAAGATTCTTGTTGTTCATCTACCTCCACGCGGTGAGAATTGGAAACATCAGTTTAGCAACTGGTGGCTAAAGATGTTCAAAATAATTAAAGATATTCAAATAAAGTGTCCTTAAAAACCCTTGAGTAAGCATTTTCAAAAGGATTAAATAAAATTTAACCTTCTTTACCTGTTATATGGGATATGCCATTTTGAATTTTGAAAAAGTAATATCAGATTCGTAATCAGCGACCTCGAAAACCCCCGAGTAAGGATTTTAAAGTGAATCCGACTGATTTTTGAAAATTTTTTCCGCCATATTGGATCCGCCATTTTGAATTTTCAAAAAGTAATTTCATATTCGTAATCAGCGACCCCGAAAACCCCCGAGTAAGGATTTTGAAGAGAATCCGACTAATTTTTGAAAATTTTGTCCGCCATATTGGATCCGCCATTTTGAATTTTCAAAAAGTAATTTCAAATTCGTAATCAGCGACCCGAAAAACCCGCGAGTAAGCATTTTCAAGCCAAATTTAAAAAAAAATGTACATCGGACAATAAATTTTAAATTTTCTTAAATTTTTGAGTTTTTAGGCGCCATTTTGAAAAATAAAAAGTTTATTTACAAAAGGACGATATATATTTGGAAAGTGTAACAATCGAGTGCACGATTTATGGAAATGTGAACCGTTAAAAAAATTTTTTTGACATTTAAATTTAAGATTTAAAAAAAAAATCATTAAAAAATTGTGCAATTTTTTAATTATATGCAAAAAAATATTGTTAAACAATTTTGTAATAATTTTTAAACATGATATTCGGATAGAGGACACTCCAATACATAAAAAAATTTTGTCCGAAAAGAAAATAGTATGTTTATTAAGAAATACTTAAGTTTGAAGTCAGACTAAAAATTCAGTGCATTCAGGCGTTAATGGGTTAGTTTGTATTTTTCTTTCATAACAAATGGTTATCCAGCTGAAAAAGTTCTTAGAGAATTTTACTAGAATTTTTTTATAGAATCATTCTATATGAATTCTAGTGAATATTGTATGGAATTTCCAGAGAACGATTCTACAGAATTTCTACATGAATTCTACTAAATTTTAGTGATTTTTCATTAGAAAAAATATAAATTTCGCGAAATAATTTTTTTAACATTATATTATTGTTTGGTTACTACAGTTCGTAAATTGTACGATATAATTAGGAGAATTTTAGAGAAATTACAAATGATTGCAAAAATAAATTATTTTGAAAAATTAATAAAATTCTTCCCAGAAATTCTTTTAAATTCTCTTCAAAATTTTAATTATCTTTATAAACAATAAAGTTCTTATCCAAAATTCAATTATTTTTAAAACTTTTAATAAAAAATTTTTTTTTTGTCCAAATTTAAATTATTTTTTGAAAAATTTTCCTCAATTCAATGATTTTAAATATCTACTGTTTTAATAAAATATTCCAAAAGAATTCAAGTATTTAAAAAAATTTTACTAAAATTCTACGCAAACATTTAATTATTTTCATAAAATAATCAAAATTTCACGGAAATTCAATTATTTACATATTTTCAATCAATTTCTTCGCAATTTAATTTAATTATTTTGATATAAATAACATTTTTACAAAGATTCAATTATTTTTCTAAATAATAAAAATTTTTTTAGGAATTTAATTATTTTCACAAATTATACTCATCGCAGAATTTCAATTATTTTTAATTTTAAAATTAAAAACGAATTTCAGTTAAAAACAAATGAATTTGAGAATTCTCAAAAAACTTTTTCAAAATTTATTAGAAATAATGGATTTATAGAAAAATTTTAGTTAACTCTGGAGAAATGTAATAAATAAACAAATAAACACTAAAAAAAATTTAATTTTGAAGAAGTTACAAATTATTGCAGAAATTAAATTATTTTCAAAAGTAATAAAATTCTTCGCAGAAATTCAATTATGTTCAAACAATTTTTTTAATTCTCGTCAAAATTTCATTTATCTTTAGAAATAATTAAATTCTTCTCTGAAATTCAATTATTTGCAAAAATTTTAATAAAATTCTTGGAAAAATTTCAATTATTTTCAAACATTCTCTTCAATTTAATGATTTTTAATATCTTCTGTTTTAATAAAATGGTCCAATAGAATTCAATTATTTAAAACAAAATTTTAATAAAATTCTACGCAAGCGTTTAATTATTTTCATAAAATAATAAAAAATTCACAGCAATTCAATTATTTACAAATTTTTTTATAAATTTCTTCGCAATCATTCAATTATTTTCATAAATAATAAAATTTTTAAAGGGATTCAATTATTTTCGTAATTAATAAAATTCTTTCTAGGAATTCAATTATTTTCATAAATAATAAAGCTCATTACAGAATTTCAAATATTTTTAATACAATTTTAATCAAATTCCTCGAAAAATGTAATTGTTCTTAAAAATTTTACTAAAATTCATCAAAAGAATATTCAATTATTTAAAAATTTATCGATAAAATTCTTTATAAGAATTCAATTTTAAAGAATATGAAATTATTTAATAAATTGTTTTTTTTAATTTAAATAAGTAAATTCTAGTAGAATTTTCTAATACAATTTGATGTAAAAATGGATTTTAGATTATAATTGAATACTAAAAGCATTAGAGCTTGAATTTTTAGAAATAATTGTATTTTGAAAAGATTTTAAATTAAAATCTTTGAAGATCTGCATTTTTTATATTTTTAACTAACAATTAATATTTATTTTTGTATTTAAATAATTGAATTCCAGTAGAATTTTCTAATAAAAATTGATTTAAAAGTTAATTTCAGTTAAAATTTTAGATAATAATAATTGAATATTAAAAGCAATATAGCGAGAATGTTGAGAAATAATTGAATTTTGAAATTAATTTTTTTTAAAAGTATAATTGAATTTTTTTATATTATTTGAAGTTTTTATTTTCTAATATATATTTAATTGAAGAATTTACGAATAATTGAAATTTGTAAAATTGAACATTGTAAATAAATGGATTCTGAAAATTGTTGAAGAACTTTTTCGAAAATTAATTGATTTAAAGAAAAATTTTAGTGTAAGATTCTTAAAAATAATAATTAACTTGAAATGATAAAAATAATTTTGAAGAAGTACAATATTCTTAAAATATAAAAATATTTCTAGTGAAATTCTATAGAACTTATTCAACTGGGTAATGTAGATTTTCTTAGTTGATTTTTAAAAAAAAATTTTTTTTAAGTTCTAATCATTGGAACTGTTTTTTGAACTTTCGTTGATTTTGATGTAGGACAAAAATTCCAATATACAAAATGTCCAATCACATTCTTGCCATTGGGAAAAATTGTTTTAAAGAACTATCGTCATTTAATTACATTTAATTTGGAATTTAGACGAATTATAAAATTTCAAGTGGATCAGCTGTTTTGTTTGTCCGCCGCCATTTTGTTTCACGGTAATTCTTAGAAGTGATGGAATACAGTACGAAAAAGTTTTTAAATTTGAAGTTTGAATTTGAAAAATATGATGGATCTTTTGATTTATGAAACAAAGAATTATTGCAGCTTTTTTTTTGGAACTTTTCGTCCAAAAAGTTTCGTTGATTTTCTTCACTGATTGATAGCGTCTCGTATGGCCACGTATATGACTGTTGGGTCACGTTAACTGACGACAATGTATTTTAGACTTTTTCGCACAAAACCTCAGCTCAATCCATTCAAATTTTTTCGATAGAAAAGTGATTTGTTTGTTGATATTGGAAAATACGATCAAGTCACCTAACAGTCGCACATGCTGTTAGTCCAGTGGTTTTCGGATTTTCGACCAAAATTTAATTGAAAAATTAAGACAACACACTCTAAATTTTATCAGTGGATACGTGGATTTCAATTTAGTTGACGACTTCTTATTGATGAAGCAGTGATTTTTATTGTAATAATTATATTTTTACTAATTCAAATTTAGAGAGTAATAATATTAATAATAATACTATTTTTTATTATTAGTAGTAAATTATTATTATTGTAGTTGATAAATGAATACAATAAATAAATGTTTAATTATAATTACTTTACAACTTTATTAATTAACTTTTGCCGTATGTTTTATATATGTATACATTAATATAAAAAAATTGAGGAAAAATTGCAATTATTTTGCAGTACATATTTCATGTTGAATGAAGAAAACCGACAATTATCGTAACATATTAAATTAATCATTAGTTAATTAATTTTTGCCATATATTTTCATATATAGATATTTATTAATTGAGGAAAAATTGCAATGTGCGATAAATATAATATATTAAGAGAGTCGCACTTAATATCAACAAAATTATAGAGTTGTCTAAGCAACTTTATATAGTAGAAGAGAAAAAAAATTTTTTTTGACAAGTGAATAATTACGTACATAATTACTATGTCACCTGAAACAAATTGCTGTGCAATTTATAATTCTCATTTACGCTGTTGTAGGAAATGATTTTCTATTGAACACCCTCCTGATCATACGTGTGTGTATCATTATGCGTCACAGTCCATAAAGTATTTCTCCCATGCTATGCATATTAATCAATGAATTAGTATTAGCATTATTATCATTTTCCTATTATACTCATTGCGATACATACTTCAGAACGATGCAAATTTCACATACCCTTCTTTCAATCTGTTTTAATTAAAAAAAAAAAAAAAAAGTAGACGCCTGGCGTGTACGAGAGATCAAGATATGGAACAATAATTATAACATAGGTATCATTTTACTATAAATAGGAAATTATTTTAAATTTACTACTGGTTTTTATTATTTGTGACATTATCATTTCCAGTGTGATAATTATATATTTATTATAGGAATATAGGAATATTTTTTTTTAGTTGTAAAATAATAATTGTAAATCAAAATAATATAATTATTTTGAGGGATAAAATGGTGGTTCAATTTCTCCACTTGAGAACGCCAAGGTCACCACCAGGTGGCTGGAGAAATTCCAAGAAGGAACTGAACTGACATCTGACGGTGACCTTGGCATTCGCAGGTGGAGAGAATCATCTTATTATTTTGAATACAATTTCCATAAATAATTAAATTTCTCGAAAGAATTTAATTATTTTCAAATATTTTGATAAAATTTTTCGAAGACGAAAATCCTTAGTTTAATAATTGAGAGTGTGTGCCTTTTGGCCCATCAGGTATATCTGTAAATTTCCAAGAAGCTCCATTTTAATACTTTCGTTCAATTTCTCTTGACAGTGTGAAAAACAATTTGTTATTATAATAAAATGACACATACCAAATGATTTAAGTATAGTTTTAAATCCAACCATGTCTAAATTTAGGAGAACATCCTACTGCATTGCAAGCAGTAATAGACACCTTGTAGAAACTTACTTCTGTGAGATTTCTAATAGTTACATATTCATCAATACAAGGGTAGAAAACTCCAGACCATAAAGGTTTTGAATCTCTTTTATATAATAATTCGACTTCGATTGAGAACCAAGAATTACAATTCTTAGGAACCGTGTCATTCAGTTTGACAGTGATAACTGAATCCTCGAATGTAAGTATAAACTCTTCTTTTGTCGGTTTTACAGGTAGAACTTTAAAAAGAAATATCAAGTAGAAACTTAATTTTAAATTTGTCCTACAATTCTATATTTGTTCTTGTACTATAGGTATTTATATCTTGTACAATATTTAGGTAACAAAAATAGTTTTGTATTTTAAGGGGAAAATAGAAATAATTTTTAAGAAACATAATAAGATTTATACCTACGTTCATAAAATTTTTTTTCGCATTCGACGTGGGCCAAATTGTACGGTAGTATTGCCTCAATTTCTGAATCGTCAATTACAATACAATTCATTTCAATCATATTTTTAGAAATGTAAAAATAATCACTTTTCAATATTTTCTGCAAAAAAAGATCAATTATTAGTTTAGGCAGTCAAAAAAAAGAGATCAAAATGAGACGAAAAATCTATTAAAATTGTTGTGATGCAATGTTTCAATAGGTTTTTTTTGTCTCAATTTGATTACGTTCAACACTTTAAACGTAAGTTTCGTTGAAATATATCTTTCTGAAAATTAAATAATATTACATTTTATATTATTCAGAACATCCTAAAGCATTACAAGTCATAACTTGAAATTTGTACGTATTCCCAATAGTAATATTAGAAAACCGTACAGAATTATTTTTACACTCCAGTATATTAGTTTCAATAATTTTATCACTGCTTGTTTCCATAAGATGGATTTTATACCATATTCCACATTGTTTAAATCTATCTTTTCCTTTTAAAGTGACAAAGGCTTCCGTATTTATAAACGTAAAATAAAATTCTTCTGCAGATGTTTTATTAGGTAATTCTAGAAATTAAAATAAATAAATATCTTCAATATGTTAATTAATATATTAAATTTATATAATGAAGATTATATTTTGAAGTTATAAGACCTTTCGATTCCAGAGTATAGTGCATTCTGTTTTTGTATAACCAGTCTCTTCACCCTCATCATCTAAAATATAAGTGTAAATAGGGTACATGATATTAGGTTTAAGGTCATTTATCGTATAAGTCATTTCCATGGAGTTGTAATCTAAAGTTTCAGAAATTTCCCTATTTAACTCGTTTATATAATTTATCGTATACTTTGTTTTTTTCCAATTTGTCAAATTTGTCCACTGAACGGTGCACGATGTCTCCGTGACGTTCAGAACCTTCATGTTAATTTTTGATTCGCCTATAAATTATAATAGAAAATCATTTCTTTCTGGTATAAATTAAATTTCATCGAACATATCTCATATAACTCATTGTCACTCAAGATCCCTTCACCGACATTTACCGACACTTTCAGGCCCAAACTCAAATCTAATCTCGAATCAAAGTCCATGGTTTGAGTCTGGACTAACAATTGTCGGTAAATGTCGGTGCAGGGATATTGAACTAGAACCCATTTTGCATTTTTTTCTTTTCTTATAACACTTCTCATTCCTATTCGTAAAAATTTGTTAATTTGCACCTGTTTGATATGTTCTGCTCACAGTCGGATCAGAACATCCGAATGTATAACAAGACGTAAATTGAAGTTTGTATGAATCATTTTTTTGGAGATTGTTAAAATGAATAGAGCTATCTTCCCTTGTAAGGTTTCTACTTTCAATAATGTTATTATTTATTGAATGAAGAAGATCAATTTTTAACCATCCAGCTAAGTGTATATTAAATCGTCCTTTTACAGCGACACTGGCTTCATTATTTACAAATGAAACATAAAATCCCTTTTCAGCTACTGCATCAGGTATTCCTGTAAATTGATACATTTTCTTCATTTTAATTTCAAAACGAAATAAAAAAATTTTAATTTAATAAAAATTTGATAAAATTTAATAAAAAAATAAGAGTAAAATACAAAAAGTACCTCGATATTGATAAGCTCTGAGTACTCTACTTTCGAAAAATGTACCATTATTTTTGAGAATAACTCGACATTTATAGTAAATGTTTGGAGTAAGATCATAAACAAATACATAAAAACGACCTTTATAATATGAATATAATACACTATTAGTGTATCTAAATGTGGAAGTAACAACGTTCTCTATTACAAATAAATAATTATCTTCAATAGTTCTATCCATATCGAAATTAATTTGCAGATCAACCCAAGTTCCACCAATATTTAAATCTTCCAAGTTTCCTATGGATTTATTAGTTATTAGTGATATAATAATAAATAAAAAAGGGAAAAGAAAAAATTCACAAGATAACCATACCTGATGCTATATCATTTCTATAATCTTTGCTCAAAAATGGGCTAGAACATCCAATGTTATTACAAGCCTTAATTTCGACTCTGTGAATATTACCTCTTGTTAAATTTTCACCAACTTTAAATTTATCATTGCATGTTAATTTCCCAATATCTTTACGTTCATTATTTTCTGTTGTATCAACAATTTCGATAGAGTACCATACGTCACAATTTTTATTAGTACTATTGCGGAACTTGACAGTGGCTATTGTATCCGCGAACGAAATAATAAAAATACTTTCATTCGGTTTATCCGGTATGTCTATAAATTAGAGGCTTTTTTTAATTACAAATTTCATGTTTGTAAAAATTATATGAATTTATCATGAATTGTAAAAAACAAATTTTACTGCTTTAAAATTTAAACAATAAATGTGATTTACAATTTTCCTGGACTTACCATTTTTAATAGTTTCACTTCCAACTACATCAGCATTCACAGTTCCGATGATCAAATAGAAAATATAAACAAACAAAACAATTAATCGTCGCATTATTTAGAAATGCAAAATGAATTACTATCAATTTTAATTTCAAAATAACTTTCTTCTCTTACAAAGGTAAAATGTAACCTTTTCGAATGTTGTTGCGCTTTTTATAGGAGAAAATACATCCAATCAACTACTTCCATGACTCGTTAGTAATACAAATATTTAATTTCTTTAAGATTAAAATTAGAAACTGATAACACACTATATAGAAGAAGTAACATCTATAATGTCTATATTTATGTTTTATAGAATTTTTAGCAGCTAAGTCAATGCTTATACACAAATGTCCCACACAAAGCTTATGAAATTTCCTAAAAATATTTCAAGTAATATTTTCCTGAAACATTTGAAATCCTCGAAATTACTTAATTCACCTGAAACAATTATTTGATAAAAATAGGTACTGAAATTTTTGGATCAAATACAATTCATTTGACTTATATAAAATTTATTTGATTTAAGTAAATATTTATTTGATAATATACAAGTAATCAATTATTTGAACCAAAACATTTTTTTCAAATTTTTTCAAATTCTCGTCAAAATTTCAATTATTTCAAAAAATTCTAATAAAATTTTACGCAAACGTTTAGTTATTTTCATAAAAGAATAAAAATTTCCCAGGAATTCAATTATTTGCAAATTTTTTATAAATTTCTTCGCAATTATTCAATTATTTTCATAAATAATAAAATTTTTATAAGATACAATTATTTCGATAAATAATAATGAAACTCATCGCCGAATTTCAATTTCTTTAATATAATTTTAATCGAATTCCTCGAAAAATGTAATTATTCTTAAAAAATTTTATTAAAATTTGTCAAAAGAATTTAATTATTTAAAATTTTTTTGATAAAATTCTTTATGAAAATTAAATTTTAAGGAACATTCAATTATTCAATAAATTCTCCATTTTTTTATTTAAGTAATTGAATTCTCGTAGAATTGTTTTAAAAAAATTGATTTGAAAATGAATTTCAGTTAAAATGTTAGATTATAATTAAATATTAAAAGTATTATTTAAGAAATATACGAGGCAAATATCTTTAAAAATAAAAAAAAAATTCTTCTTCAAAATTCAATTCTTTTCAAAAATTTAAATAAAATTCTTTGCAAAATTTTAATTATTTTCAAAAAATTTTCAAAAGAATTCAATTATTTAAAAAAAAAAAAATAAAAAAAAATGAATAGCAATTTAATTATTTAGAAATTTTTGTAAATGTGTTCGCCATAATTCAATTCTTTTCATAAATAATGCATTCTTTACAGGGATTCGATTATTTTCATAAATAATAAAGTTCTTATTTGGCATTTAATTATTTTCATAAATAATAAAAATTTCACAGGAATTCAATTATTTATACAAATTTTTATAAATTTGCTCTTAATAAATTAATTCTTTTCATAAAAAATGAATTTTTTACAAGGATTCGATTCAATTTGTTTTTTAACTCATCGTAGAATTTCAATTTTTTTAATACAATTTTAATTAAATTACTCGATAAATGTAATTATTCTTAAAAATTTTTATTAAAATTCGTCAAAAGAATTGAATTATTTAAAAATTTGTTGATAAAATTCCTTATGAGAATTAAATTCTAAGAAACATTCAATTATTTAATAAATTATTTCTTTTTGTATTAAAAATTAAAATAATTTGAATTCTAGTAGAATTTTTTATTAAAAATTTATTTAACCCTTACAGGCTCGAGCTCGATTTTTGAAATGCGCGCACAAGGTGGGTCCGAGGGACCCGGATGTTTCAATGCAATAAAAAATAAAATTTAATAGCAAAGTGCTTCATATTTTCCATATTTAATACAATTTTAATGATATATTTGCATAAAAAATTTTAAATATTAAAAAGTAATCAATATATAACTAAAATTTGTTTAATAAATTTAATGAGTCATTTTCAATAAATCGAACTATATACTTATTAAGCAAGATTTTTTTAATGTGTATTTTTTGTTCTATTAAATTTACTGATGTATTAAGCATATGTTATCACTTATTATGACAGTTGTTGATAAAAAGACCATAAATAAATCCAATATTGCATAAAAATTGCAAATTTTTAAATTCTTTTTCACAGCCCGGGTCCCTCGGACCCGGCTTGAGCCCTTACGTATGTTCGACTTAAAAGGTAATTTTTCCAGAATATTTTATAAATAAAGAATTGTTTATATTGATGAAAAATGTGTGTTTTTACGTCCCCAAGCCTAATGTGAAGTTGATTTTCCAATAATGTTTTTTTAACCGGAAGTAGATCAAAAAAACTTTCATTCGGGTCCGAGGGACCCGGCTCGAGCCCGTGAGGGTTAAAAATGAATTTAATTTGAAATTTTATATTATAAATTTATAATTGAATATTAAAAGCATTAGAGAGTTAATTTTAGAAATAATTAAATTTTGAAAAGGTTTCAAATTAAATTCTTTGAAAATATGAATTTTTCATATTTTTATCTATCTGTGGAATTAATTTTTTTAAGAAAGTTTAATTGCGGATTTTTTTTTAAATTTTTCAAGTTTTTATATTCCAATACATATTTAATTGAAGAATTTACGAATAATTGAAATTTTATAAAATTGCATTGCAAAGAAATGAATTTGAAAATTCTCAAAGTAAAATGTTCTCTAATTTGACTCGGACTATGTAGTTATATTTTTGTCAGTAATTGGTCCGTAATTTTTCATTTTTAGTCCATAATGTCCGTATTTTTAAATACTTTCACTGGTTCGAGCTCTGTTAATTACACAATAATATAATGTTAAAAAAATTATATAAAATTTATATTCATAATATAAATATCGCGAAACAGAAAATATAGACATCATTGTTAACATTTTAATGAATGATTATAATTATAATCCTAAATAATAAGCGCTCTTACAATCGGAAATTACATAATTTTTGAATACGAATGGAAAACAGTAAGCTCATTATATATCAAAATAATGTGACAAACTGTGAGCTGCTTGTGAGATAACCAAATTATTAATTTGTTAAATGCGCCGTTAGAAATGTTGTCGTATATATACATACATTATACATATATGGCATAATCGGAAACTTTTTCATATTTCAAAGGGATTTATGTGTGTGTGAATAATGTATATATGCATTATCAACGAGAAAACTAACGAGCGAATATGGTATCCGAAAGAACTTGTAAATGTTCCCAAGGCTGATTCAAGCGCCCTGGGAACCCAGTTTTACCATTAAAAAAAAAAAAAAAAAAAATGAAAGAAATAAAAAATAAACGGTCGAGCCAATTCGCATGTCCTTGTCAGATGCGAAATCTTCGTGACCCGCCTACAATTTCGTCCACAAGCGTAAAAATAAAATAAAATAAAATATACACGTTTGCCTCTCACGCTCGCAAATCTTTTTAATGCTCTCTTCTCTTTCGACCAAAACATTCAGAAGTGAAGACATTTTCAAATTACAACAAAAATTCATATGAGTTAACAAATGAAAAAAAGTAACTTTTTCAAATATTTTTTGGTCCTACGAAACGATTAAAATTTTTAATTATTATATTAGTATTATTTTTACTTTTTATTGTCATAATTATTATGAACTAGGATTTTTGTTATTATTACAAAACTTTATAATTTGATTATTTTATAAATAACCATATTGCTAACTAGATCTCACTAATTAGATGTGTAACTTAGGCATTGCATAGAAGCAAACTTTGAAGTCGCTTTATTTCACTTGTTCCTCATTTGCATTTTATGCATTACTTCATAATTATTTATCAGTGAATTATCAAACTTCATGTATACATTATATTATAGAGGGGGAAATATTGTCATTATTATAACTAACGCTTGTTAAGTTGTTTGAAAATAATCTTATTTTCCTGAAAAGATATTTATCGATTTTTTTTCTCGGCGACTGGGAATTATTATTATTGACTCCTTTTAGTACTTTATTTTGTATATATATATAACTGTATATAGTCTTATTCTTTCATTGTTTTTTTCCCTGTATTTTATTGTTGATGGTGCTTGCAATACAATAAAATTGCGAGAAAAATGATGAGCAAAGTTCAATAGGTTTATGTTCTAATAACAGTTTCTTTGCTCCGGTTCACAAATGCCGAAGAAGTCAAACCTGATATTCACGTGATGTCTATAAAATAAAATTTGTTATAGAAATAGAAATTCAATCATTTTCAAAAATAATAAAATATTCCTTGTAGGAATTCAATTATTTCCATAAATAATAACACTCATCGCAAAATTTAAATTATTTTTGGATACAATTTTAATTGAATTCCTCAAAAAATGTAATTATTCTTAAAAATTTTATTAAAAATCGTTTTTAAAAAACATACAATTATTATTCAACAAATTAATTTTTTTTGTATTTAAACTTGTAATTATATTCTCTTAGAATTTTCTCGTCAAAATTTCAATTATTCATCTTTATAAGTAATAAAATTCTTTGCCAAAATTCAATTTATTATTTTCAATAATTTTCCTCAATTCATTTTATTTTCAATATCAACTGTTTAGAACAAAATTTCCAAAAGAATTCAATTATTTAAAAAAAAATTAAAAAGATTTAATAGCAATTCAATTATTAAGAAATTTTTGTAAATTTGTTCGCCATAATTCAATTCTTTTCATAAATAATGCATTTTTTACAAGAATTCGATTATTTTCAGAAATAGTAAAAATTTCACAGGAATTCAATTATTTATACAAACTTTTATAAATTTGTTCGCAATAAATCAATTCTTTTCATAAATAATTTAAATTTTTTTACAAGGATTCAATTTGTTTTTTAACTCATCGTAGAATTTCAATTTTTTTTAATACAATTTTAATTGCATTCCTCGAAAAATGTATAATTATTCTTAAAAATTTTTATTAAAATTCGTGGACAGAATTCATTTATTTAAAAATTTGTTGATTCAATTATTTAATAAATTATTTATTTCTGTATTCATATAATTGAATTCTCGTAGAATTTTCTAATAAAAAGTGATTTAAAATTTAATTTTAGTTAAAATTTTAGATAATAATTGAATATTAACACAATTATATTAGCACAAATTTTTAGAAATAATTAAATTTTAAAATGGTTTCAAATTAAAATCTTTGAAAATTTCAATTTTTCATACTTTTAACTAACAATTCTGTGGAATTAATTTTTTTTTAAAGTTCAATTGAGTATTTTTTAATTAATTAAATATTTCATTTTCTAATATACATTTAATTGAAGAATTTTTGAATAATCGAAATTTTGTAAAATTGAATTTTGTAAACAAATGGATTTGAAAATTCTCAAAGTGCTTTTTTAAAAATTATTAAAAATAATTGATTTTAAGAAGAATTTTAGCTAAAAAATTCTACAAAATAAATGAATTAAAATGTTAAAAATAATTTTAAAGAAGTTACAGTAACAATATTCTTATAATAGAAAATAATGATCTTATCATACTTGATCATCTTTAATTATTATGAAACATGAAGAAATCGATCACTCCGAGTCTTCGACTCGGAGCAATCGATATCTTCATGTTTTATAATAATATTCTTGTAAGTTATGGAATTTAAAATTTTCGAAAATCTGAATTCCTAGGGAAAAATAATAATTATTAAATATTTATTTAAAAAAAATGTTCTTGATGTTTTCGAATAACTTTCCAATTAATAAAATTTATGAATAAATATAGTAAAATATTTTTTTAGTATCTAATAATTTTTAGAGGAAGTCAAAATATTCTTTAGGATCAGGGAAAAAGGCATAAAAGTCTGGAAATCAGGGAAAAACAAAACTAAATTTTTTGTGGCAACCACGAAAAAATTGTGTTAACATTCAGGAAATCTGAACCGATAAAGTAGTAAGGGTATCTTTAACATTACATATTCTAGTTGAAATAACCAGAAATCTAGTCAATTCCAACTAGAATTTTTATTCAGTTTAAGTTTAACGTCAATTTTTATTTAATTAGTATTTTTTTCACTGCAAAAACATTATTTTTAAGAAAGTTGACCACGGAAAATTGCATGATCCCCAAGTTTTGAACGTTCAAATGAACGAAATATTTTTTATTGAAGATATTTTAATAAATTACTAATCACAAACAAATTTCAAAAAACTGAAATATTTACGTTTAGAAACTCAGTAATTAATTTTTTTTTTGGTAGTAACGCAAAATAATTGCAATAAAAATTTAATTTGGAGAAGAAATAATAAATAAATTTCGTTCATTTGAACGTGTTCAGAACTTTAGTATCTTAAAATTGCTGCAAATTCTTCCTAAAAAAAAATACCATCCTATCTGCGGGAAAAGAAAGATTGTGAAAAGAAATGTTAAAAAAAAGTCAATAAAAAATATGCCTGAAGAAAAAGAAGTGTGAAGAAAAGTGTGATTTATGTCAAAATAAGAGAAAAAGCATTATGTTTGGCTGAAGAGTGTTGTCGTAATACCGAAGAGTTGCATCTTTGCAATCCTCTATGGTGGGATTTATGCGGGGCAACGGCCTATGGCTGCATTTGCCGTAGCTGGTTGTTGCTCGGATATGCCTGCACAAATACAATTATATATATATATAGTATGTATATATTTACGTATAGGGTGAATATATATATATATTGGTAACGTGCATATATTTATATCCGCGTATGTTAGATATACGAGGAGTACAGATCTGATCCGCAAGTTACGTAGCTCGTGTATATATTTTCCAATAATCGTGCCGTTCAATTTCTTCGCATGTCTTCTGTTCAACCTCTCTTTGTGCGTTACCATATTTTGAATTCACTTCTTCTCATTGCAATTCTGGGTTATCTTGTGTATTCTCATTTTCTGTTTTTCCTTTTTCCCTCAATTGAATATATAAAATAAAGACAAACAGTATATTGTATATGTATCGTAACTGTTTAGGTGAATACACTGCGCAATATCGTAACTGATATATAAACACATTACCATATTGTACATTAAATTTCCTGTGATAAAACCGTTTGAGACATATTATTCTGTATGGTGATCTTTAAATAAAGTAGATGAGAAGGGAAAATGATCTTTGTTTTGAGGAAAGAGGGAGGAAATGAGATTATGTTTTTCAATATGTTTTATGCGGAAAATGATTCCATTTAGGAAAAGTGGGTCCTTATTGCGTATAGGAGGAAATACAAATGTGGATGATATTTATACTACCGATACTGGTCAATCGGAATTGACCATTATTTACACGAGTTTCTTTTTATGATAACAGATTTCGCACTCGATAATTAATTTTAAAAAAGTAGCAAAAAGTAGTTTTCAAACTAAAAAAAAGTAGTAAAAAAGTAGCTATCTAAAAATTAATCTTGACGCCAAAAAAAAACTTGTTTTAGACACGTCACAAAACTGACAAAAATTCTTCTATATTTTTTATTTACCTGTCTTTTTCCTAATTTTCATCAAAAATATATTTACTTCTCTCTTATCCTGTTAATAAATTGAATTCCTGCAACGAACGATTTTATTAGAATTTTTTTAAATAATTGCATTTCCAAGAAGAAACTTATTACTTTTAAAAATAATTGAATTCTTGTCATGAATATTGTTAATTATGAAAATAATTGAATTTTGCAAAGAATTTTATTAAAATGCCTCAAAATAATTGAATTTTTGGGAATCATTTTGCTATTTATCTTTAATAATTGAATTCTTTCGAAGCATTATATCTATGTAAATAATTGAATTCTTGGGAAGAATTTTATTAAAATCTAAAAGAATAATTGATTTACATATTTCAAAAAAAATTCAATTAAAATTGTACTTAAAATAATTGATTTCTTTCGACTAATTTTATGCAAATTCTAATTTAAATAATTAAATTTCTGAGAAATTTTTATTATTCATGAAAAAAAAATTGAATTCTTATAAAGATTTTGACAAAAATTTTTTTTAAATAATTGAATTCTGTTTGGAAATTTTATGAAAATAGTAGATATTAAAATTTAAAAATCATTGAATTGCGAAAAGTTTTTTTAAAATAATTAAATTTTACAAAGAATTCTATTAAAATTTCTGAGAATAATTGAATGTTTGTGTGCTATTTTATTAAATTTTTTTGAAAATAATTGCATTCCTAAAAACCATTTAATTATTTATGAAAATAATTAAATCCTATTAGAACTTTTTAAAATAATTAAATTTCCAAGAAGAAATTAATTACTTTTAAAACTAATTGAATTCTTGTGATGAATATTGTTATTTATGAAAATAATTGAATTTTCCAAAGAATTTTATAAAAATGCCTTAAAATAATTGAATTTTCGAGAATAATTTTGTTATTTACCTTTAATAAATAATTGAATTCTTTCGAAGAATAATTTATGTAAATAATTAAATTCTTGGGAAGAATTTTATTAAAATCCAAAAGAATAATAAATTGAATTATTTTATAAAAATTTAATAAAAAATGTATTTAAAATAATTGATTTCTTTCTATTTTATTAAAATATTTGAAAATAATTGAATTCCTGTGAAAAATTCTAATATTTTTTTAAATATTTGAATTCTTCCAAAAAAATTTCAAAAAAAATATTAAAATACTTGAAAATAATTGAATTCTTAAAAAATAATTGAAAATTTCGAGGAATGAAAATTACATTTTTTAGAATAATTAAATTTTTTGAGCAACTCCTGTAAAATTGTATTAAAAATAATTGCGAAATCCTGTGATGAATTTTATTATTTATGTAAATTATTGAATAGTTGATAAGAATTTTATTAAAAATTTCAAAAATAATTGAATTCCTGAGAAGAATAAATTTTATTATTTATGAAAAAAATAATTGAATTATTGCCAAAAATTTTATTAAAATGTTTAAAAAGAATTGAATTTCTGTGCAAAAATTTTGTTATTTTTGAAAATAATTGAATTTTATAAACATTGTTTTAAATAATTAATTTTTACGAAATATAATAAAAATTTTAAAAATTTAATTTAAGTAATTGAATTCTTGTAGAAAACTTTATTTTGTGTAAATAATTAAATTTTCCGATGAATTAATTTATAAGAGAATTAAAAATAATTGAAATTCTTTGATGAGTTTTATTGTTTATGAAAATAATTAAATTCTTGCTTAGAATTTTATCAAAAAATTTTTTTTTTAAATTTAATTTTTATAAAAAATGTTTTTATTAGTGAAAATATTTGAATTATTGTAAAGAATTGTATAAAATTTTTGTTAATTAAATAATTGATTTTTTCGAAATTTGTTTGAAAATGCAATTCAAAATTAGTATTGAATTCCTGTGGAAATTTTATTATTTATATGAAAATAATTGAATTTTGTATGAATTTCATCAATTTTTTTTTAAATAATTTATTTCTTTTGCAAAATTTTATGAAAATACATAGTTATTGAAAATAATAATTGAATTCAGAATATTTTTTGAAAATAATTGAATCGTTTTAATGAATTTGATTATCATTTTTAAGAATAGTTTTTTGATTTGGGGCCGTTCAAAAAATACGTAACGCTAATTTTCGGAAATTTGGACCCCCCCTCCCCCCATGTAACGCAATTTTGTATACATTAGCGCCATTTTTTCTGCTGACCGTAACAAATAGCTTGACCCCCCCTCCCCCCTAAAGCGTTACGTATTTTTTGAATGGCCCCTTTCTGTTGTTAGCGAATGTAGTGGAAATTAAAAAAACAGAAATAGTCGCTTTTAGTGGCTAAAATCTAAAAAACGTACCTAAATTACTATTTAGGTAAAAAAAAATAATGCATAACGTAAAAAAGTTGTAAATAGTAGGTTTTAGTAGGTGAGTGCGAAGCCTGTGATAACAATTTTTTTTTCATACAAATTTTATTGTTCGTAAACGTTGTCACATTGTCAGCATTTGGAAGTAAATATACAAAATCACTATTGGTATCAACAGATCACTTCTAATCGAATTCACATTCACAGGAATAAGTCCAATTTTCATACGCATAGTGAAAATAGTTTTTGTTTAAAAATTCTCAGATCGCACAAAGAAATGTTCCCTTTGATGTTGAGAGCAGCTAAAGTTTACGAGTATTTCTCAGCTGACGAACGACAATAGAGCGCATCAGACTAAAATAATTTGATATCACAATATCACATTGTCATTGAGCATATGCGGTCTTGGGTGTAAAAACAAGGGGAAAAAAGTAATGCCGTCATTTATATGCAGCCATGTACCCTAGCTATATATAAGGAAGGCTTTTTGCTCGTGCCAGAGAGTGAAACATGTACAGGTACACGCATACGGTCATCGTTTTGAGATTGTGTATATATATATAAGCAGCGACGAGCAAAGGGGTTTTAAGGAGAAAAGATGCTCGCGGGATTAACCTGCATCTGATTAGACCCCGAGGTTGAGACTTCTCTCGGGGCCCTGCCTTTTGTATTCGTATTGGTGAAGAAGAAGCACACAGGGAGGCGAGTTTTCAGGCAACTCTTTAAAAGTCCAAAGCAAGAAATAAAAAAAAAAAGATCGACACTGAGAGGTGGATCGTTCAGGTTCCTATGGTTCTTGTTTGTTGTTGTAGTAGTAGTAGCAGGAGCAGTATCTATACCTTTTGCCATTACTTTCTCAGGGACTCAAGTCCCCGGCTTCTTGGAATATTAGCACATTCCCAAGTCTCGCCGTCATCGAGCTTCCTTCAGTATAATTTAATGGCCTCTAAAAATCTAACTCGAACCAGCCGAATCGTTTTTAACGCCCTCGTATCACCCTCGCAGACAATTTTACTCGTCCTCTTCTTCTACTTCTTCTTTTGCTTCTCCTTCATTTCTAATCCCTTGATTTCTGTCTTCTTGTGTGTACTGTGGAGAAATCGTTTCCCTATCTGCCCTATCAACTTTTTGGTGATTTACGTTTTTGATAATTTATGCGATTTTTATGGATTGTTGTTTATTAGGATCGTTGCTGTGATGCAATATTTTAATTTTAATTTTCCAAGTAGAAATAAAAGTATTAGAAATTCTGTTTAAAAAATACTGTTAAACTTAACCAGAATTTCTTGTTAAAATGTTCTTGAGGTTAGCGTCGAAAACTACATTATTTTGGGGGTTATAACGATGGAAATGTCACTAATTTAACTTTTTTTTGATTCAGTTTAAGGTTTTAAGAATTATGAAAAATTTGTTAAAGCACTTCTTTAACCTGAAACCATCAGAATAATTGATTTATTCTTAACGGTTACGTAAAAAAAAATAATTTCGACTCTTGGTGTTGACGCTAATTTCAGAGATGTTAAACATTGTAGAATTTTTCTCGTAAAAAAATGGATATATTTCAAAATAATATATTTTCGTTAATCTCGACAGAAATTCAGGATAAAAAAAAATCTGCTAAAAAATTATTTGTCTATTACTAAAAATAATTATTTAATTACAATTCTTTAGTTTTGATAACAAAAAATTTCTGGTTAGTTAATCTAAAAATTTCTTGTTCAGATGCATCTGGTAACTTTAACCAGAACATCTATTCAGTGCAAGACTTTGAATTAATTTGACCCTCGATTTAACCAGAATTCTGGTTTGCTTAAATTTACACTAAAAGAAATTTTAGTTTGGGATTTATATCATACTATATTCTAGTTGAAATATAATCAAAATTCTTGTTAAATTAACAAGAATTTTAAATTTGAATAATTTTATATAGACCACACAATAAAAAAAATTTGTGGTTAAAGTTACTAAATACAAATGGTTAAAAAAATTTACTTACACTAAATAGAAATTTTTCATCAACAAAACTAGAGGATTCTGGTTAAATCGTTAAATTAATTAGACTTTCGGTTAAAGTAACTATAGAATTCTGAGTAAATTAATTAAATTTCTATTTAAATTTACTGTAATTCTGTCTAAATTAATTGGAATTTTGATTAAGCTTACTTAAATTCTGATTAAATTTACTAGAAACCCGGTTAAATTAACAAGAATATTGGTTAAATTACATTATGGGTTAAAATATCAAAAATGTTTAGAATATATTTCACATTATAATTTTGGATATATAACCCAGAATCGTTTAGTTAAGTAAATGAAAATTTTACTTAGCTTACCTAAAAATCTTGATAATTTTAGATCTAACCGGAATTCTAGTAAATTGAACCAGAATTCTAATTAATTTAACTATATAGTACTGGTTTAATCAAAATTCTAGTTAATATACTCAAAATTCTAGATAAATCAATCGAAATTCTAGATAAAAATAATCAAAATTCTATTAAATTTAACCAGAATTCTAATTCATTGAACCAGAATCATTGTTAGTTCAACCAAATTCTAGTTAATTTTCTAAGAATTCTAATAAATTTAACCAAAAATTTTAATTAATTTAACCCTAATTCTAGTAAACTTAAACAGAATTTTCAAGAACTTAATAATAATTCTAGTTAATTTACTCTAATTCTGGTTAAATTTACTACAATTCCAGTTAATGTAACTAGAAATTCTAATTAATTTAACCGGAATTTTGGTTAGTTTAATCAAAATTCTAATTAATTTACTCGAAATTTTAGTAAAATTGGCCAAAAATTTAGTTAAATGAACCAGAATCCCAATGAATTTAACCAGAATTGTAGTTCGTTTAACCAAATTTTAATTAATTTAACCAGAATTATAGTCAGTTTAACGAAATTCTAGTTAATTTTCTGGGAATTCTAGTAAATTTAACCAAAAATTTTAATTAATTTAACCCTAATTCTAGTAAACTTAAACAGAATTTTCAATAATTTAACCATAAATCTAGTTAATTTACTCGAATTCTGTTTCAATTGACTACAATTCTAGTTAATTTAACTTATAGAAACTCTACTTAATTTAACTAGAATTTTTTTTAGTTTAATCAAAATTCTAGTTAATTTACTCGAAATTTTAGTAAAATTATCCGCAATTTTAGTTTATTGAATCAGAATTCTAATGAATTTAACCAGAAAGTCTAGTTAAAATAACTAGAATTCTGGTTATTCAAATAAAAAAAAAAGTTTTAAATATACCCTTACTACTTTTTTTGATTGAAAATATTTAAAATTCTGGTAAATTTAACCAGAATTTTATGTTAAAAACAGTAGATTTTTTTGTAATTAAAAAATTTCCTGTTATTTTTCAAAATATAGTATATTCTTGTTCAATTTACCAGAACGCTTTGTGTGTTAACCAGATTTATTAAACAATAATTATTTACTCTTATTCTATGAAATTTTACTAGAATTCTATTTAATTTAACCAGAATTCTATTAAATTTTACCAGAATTTTAGTTAATTTAACCAAACTAAAAAAAATTCCGGTTAAAATAGTAAAGAATTTTAGTTTTTGTAAGCATAATAAAATGTTAAATGTACCCTTACTACTTCTACTGGTTAAAAACATTAGAAATACTGGTTAAAAAATTTTAAACATACTAGAATTTAGTAAAAAAATTTCTGGTCTTTTTTTGAAATAGTTTATTCTCATCAGGCTGGTAAAAAATTCTGGTTCAATAAGAGTCTACTATAAAAGAAACTTTGTGTATTAATCAGAATTCCCTAATTTTACAAACAAAAAATTTCTTGTTAGTTAAACTAGAAATTTTCTTAACCAGACGAATCTAGTAACTTTCTAACTATAGAATTTCTTTTTAATGCAGAATTTTAATGAATTTTTTTTCAAGAACGAATTTTAGGAAAATGTACCGTAATCACCAAGAATTCTGATTAGCTAAATTAGAATGTACATTCGAATCGTTCTTAACGCCCTCGTATCACCCTCACAGACAGTCTTACTCTTCTTCTTCTTCTTCTTCTTCTTCTTCTTCTTCTTCTTCTTCTTCTTCATCTTTTTCTTTTTCTTCATTTCTAATCCCTTGATTTCTGTCTTCTTCTATACACTGAGGAGAAATCGTTTCCCTATCTCTGTCCCACGGTCTCTTTTGTTGATTTACGTTTTCGATAATTTACGCGATTTTTATGGATTGTTGTTTATTAGGATCGTTGCAGAGCAGCGGTTACTCTATGGAGAGCAAAATGATTGGTGTCAGCTCTCCAACAAGATCTTAAATCATTTAAGAAATTGAAGTATACGAAAAAAACATTATAGATTGTTCTTGGAGAAATTTATTTTTACCTGCATCTTATCTAAAATTGAAATTCATTTATTTCAGTCTTAATACTTAATTTGTTAAATATCTTTTCTCATTTATATCGTGTAATGTAATCAATAATTTCGTACATATCTATATTTACTATAAGAAAGTCTAGACAATGTTCAATAAAGTATGTACTGCGTATATAATAATTAATAGATTCTATCGAAATGTGATGAATAATTTGAAATCGAATCTGTTATATTTATATATGTATAAAGTGGGACAACTTTTTTATCATATTGTCAAGTACCAGTGATTTTTGAATGAATAAAATAAATCAAATTAACTTTTTAGATTTTTAAATTAAATGTTCGATTTATTTTCCAATATTTCAAAAAAAAAAAAAAAAAAAACCCGATCTCTGTATTGAAATTCTGCTTAATGATTATTTTAAGGAATACAAGAATATTGTGAAATAATCATGCGCTTTGAAAATTTTAGTTCTTGGCGTTGAAATGGTGTTATTTTATAACTTTTTTCAATCAATTTGGGAATACCATTAGGTCACTTTTTTTAACCTAAAAACTTTTGTTTCATTTTCGATGCTCAGCGTCGACGCTAAATTATTTCTTTCTATAGAAGAAGAAAACAAGAATTATCTTTAAAATCAGCTTCTATAGTTTTTCCCCCTCTTAAAAATGCTAATTATCAGAGCATCAAAGATTCCGAAAGATAAAAATTAAAACTCAACTTTAACTGCAGTTCTATGAAAAGTAAAATTTTGGTTCCATAAAAGAAGAAGAAAAAAATAAATAAAAATTCAAAAAATAAAAAAATAGTTGTCGTTTATTACAAATATATAAATGAGATAAAATGAAGATGTGGTGAAACGTTTCGTAATTCGAGAATATAGAGAAACGTGCGTTAGAATGATTGGTTTCCTGTTTTTATAGAATTTCTTCGAAGTATAATCTCTTTTTGTTTGACTATTTCTTTTATATTATAATAGCCGTGTGTATAGAGCCGCTTATAGTATAGTTTAGAACTATATATAAAGTGTAATATAACCTGTCGGCATTGAGAGAGCGTTATATTTGGATCCTTTAATGCGACCTGATGCCACATAAATTTGACAGTGTGTTTTGGAATTTATAGTATCAAGAGGTTGAACCCCAGGTGTCCTCAGCATCACCTCAACTCCTTTCGTTGACCATCTCAAATAATCTTCATCACATTTCATCGCTTCTATCTTATATATAGCGGATCGTTGAACTCAAATTGATTGGATCTAAATGAGTTAAAATGGCGCTGTGAATAGGTCATCTCGAAGCAAAGTTCCGGTTTTGAGATTAATTCACCTTTTAGACGTAGTGTACCATAACAAAAAAAAGGGACAATTACATAATTGAAAAATTGAACTTCTCAGGCTTCTTGTACAATACATCACACTTGGAATTTTTTTTTGGTTTCATCATTCGCTCTTTTTTTTTTTCTTTGCGGGGAGAGTAGATTTTAAAACATCAATTTAGATGCTTTTAAAACAAGAAATTAATCATTTTCGGAGAAGGAATTTTATTTGGATTGTATGCTGACAAAGAGGAATTTTAACATCCTGGATGTTGTAAATATTTGTGAGTAACTGATAATATTTCTATTCCTATGTTCTTTGCTATAAACGAATTTTCTTTGAAATCAAAAACTTCTGTAAATCGAAGAATTTTATTGTTGAATATTCTCGAAATTAGCAAGTAAAAAAGTCCTTTACAAACCATGAAAAACTTTTCCGAATGTTTCAACAATTTTTTTCAATAATTATTTTGAAAAATTTTACAAAATTCCGAGAAAAGCACGTGCCAAACTCTATGTATTTTCCAAAGACCCAAAATATTCTTTTCCTTTTAAATTACTCCCACCTGCCCTTAATAAATTAAAAAAATTATTTATTTCTTTAATAATTCTTCGAAATAAAATTTATAAAGAGGAAAATTTCTTTGAAGCAAATCAATTGTTTTTGAATCAAATAAAAAATGTTATAAAAATATTAAATTATTATAAAAAATTATTTTATTATTATATAGTAATAATAACATTCAATTCAAAAAAATTGTATATCACAATTACGATAATAATCAGCGTGTCCCCAAAACAACCATAAATTAGAAAAGTTTATTAATTTTCCAAAACTGTGAAAAGCATTTTGAAAATAAAGTTGCACATTTGCACCTCTTTTGAACGAGTATTTAGTTTTCAACGAAAACTTTTTCCACGCTATGCTCGCAAATTAAATTATGCTTTTTAAATGAAAGGAATTTATAATTAAAACTACATAAAAATTAGATTTAAAAAGTTCTGTACAAGCTGGGAAAATAGTTTTTCTCTTGGAGTACCGTTTCAACTCCAAAGCATAAAATATTCATTTTTTTTCCAAATGGCGTATTTGTAAAATCTCCGAATAATAATGATTTTTCAAAAAAAGAAAAGAGAAATTATATTCTGTTACGATTGCAATAATATTATTTTACCTTTGTGTAATAAAATATGTATTTAGTTTTATTTTAACAATGTAATATTTAATAATAATTTTACTTAAAATTTGTCATAATATTTTTTTAATTTCATTTAATTTTATTTTCATTATTTTAATATAAATTTATTTAATTTTAATTAATAATTTCTTTTCGCACCACTAAATATGGTTTCAATTTTTTTTCTATTTTATATTATTGAATATTCAGGTCTCAGAATATAATGACTTTTTCGACTATTTTCAAACAATGAGACTTTTTTGACTTATTTTCAAATTTTTTGACTTTTTCGGTTTTTTTGACTTTTCTTGCAAATATTGCAACAAAATACCACATTTTTAGTTTGAAATGCAACTTATTTCGATTTTTATAATGTGTAAAGTGTAACTATAGACAAATCTTTCCAAAATTATTTTTGAATAATTTTTCTAATTCAATTTTCGGAATATATATACAATTAAGTTATTTTTTAATAATTTTTCTAATTCAATTTTCGGAATATATACAATTAAATAGATTTGAATAATTGAAATTTTGTAAAATTTAATTAAAAATAATTTATTTTTTTTAAGTATTTTATTACACAATTCTTGAAAATCTACTTTTCATTGATTTTTATTGCAAATTTTGAAAATAATTGAATTCTCAAAAATTTTAATGTAAAATCTTCTGTAAATTTAAAAATGAAAAATAAATGAAAATTAGCTTCTAAACATTTTTTCATTATAATTTTTTAAAATTAAATTATTTTCAATATTTTCAATTACATTATATTTTCCAAATTAATTCAAATGCATACAAAAAATAATAACGCATTAAAATTTGTTATAATTATTTTTAACATTTTGGAGAAAATTATATAATAATTCTTTGGAAAAATCCAATTATTTTCGAAAAATTACATTACAATATTTTTAAAAAAACTAATTCTTAGAATTGTTTTATCATCATTTTTTAAGATTCATTTATCTTCGAACAAAGTAAATTAAAATTTTTAACAATTTGCTTTTTACACTTATTAATATTTCGCAGAAGTCATGTTAATATTTATAATTAAAATTCTTTAAAAATTTGATTATTTTTTTCTACTTTTAAAAAACTTAATTATTTTAGAAAGATTTTTACCAAATTTCAATTATTTCCTAATTTTTAATTGTATATAATTAAAAAACTGTTATCCTTAAAAAATTATTAAAAATCATTGATTTAGTTGAAGTTTAGTTAAAAATTGTGGAAAATAATTGATTTTTTAAAGGGTTATAGTTGTATATTTTAGAAATTATTTTTTATTCTTGTTTTAAATAAATTTTTTTTTTTTGGTACAAACAAATTTTATTTTATTCAAATAAATTTTATTTATATTCTAAATTAAATTTTAGTTGGTTCAAATAAAAATCTTATTTATAAATAATTTGACTTTCATTTCAAATGAGTTATATTTAGTTTAAAAGCATTTCTCTAGATATGGTAGTCTTTGTTATTTTCTTTTTAAACAAAAAAATTTCATTGTCTCAACTAAAATGTTCAGGAAAATTATTCTACTGATAAAACAATTATTAGTTTCCTCATAGTGGAAGTTTGAAACGATTATAAAAAATTATACTTTTTACAAACAATATAATAAAAAGTTTATTATATTATATTTATTATATATTCTAAAAAATCATTATTTTAGAAATGTTGAACCAGAAAAAATTTTATAGAAAAGTTTATAAAAATTTGCGCAAAGGAAATTTTTCTTTTTCCAAAATCGTTGATCGAAAAGGTTGTAAATTTCACCAGTCACCAAATTTACACAAAGCGTAATGTGTAGCATTATCGTATGCAATGTAATACAATACAATATTTAGGTCACTCGATACACTCGAACTCGAGGTACTGAGATGCGTGAGACTGTCCCAGTAATTGGAGTTCAAGTGTAGGTTTGTGGGAGTAATTTATCTCTTTTGTCAATTTTTTCATTCAAGTTTTTGGCTCTTGTTCGTTTTTTTTCTCTCTTTTTGCTTTGTGGTCCGAAAAAATTGATTGTTTTAGAAAATATTTTGTATGAAGGGTGGAGTATAATAGTGTCAAGTATCATTGTCGAAATTGTCCCATTTATATATGGTGTGTATAGGGGATATTTTTGTAAATAAGAGTATTTTGCGGTATTCTTGTGTTCGTTTCCTTGGAAAACATTTCTTTTTTATTTTTTTATCGTCCCACCCATTCTACGGTTCAATTCACAGGTCTTGCATTACCCGGAGATGAGAGTTATCATGAAGGAAGTATATAGAGAGAGACCCGTGAAAAAAACCTGTTTCTTTGAAGCGGCGTTCAACCTCGAGGTACCTGCTTACTTTAATTCCTTGGTAGTAGGACCTGCTCTCTCTCTCTCTCTCTCTCTCTCTCTGTATATACATACCTGTTTTCCTTTCCATTCGTCTTTTGCGTCCCGTTCGTGTCGGCTCGCCCTTTGGTCTTTCTCCCTTTTCTATTGGGGACCACACCACTTGAACGAAAGGACCCAAAAGACCCAGGGCTTCTCAAAAAGTATCGACTGATCGACCGACAATCGATCATTCATAATCGCTCAAGAACTCGTCAACTTGTCACACGCTGCGTCGATTCAGAAATAAAATAGAAATATTACTTCAATTCGATGATAATGATGATGATTGTATGTTGATAATAGTAAGGATTTCTCGGGGGATTTTTTTCGACATTAACACTGTAATTGAATTACAGTTTTTTAGGAACAATTACCTGTTCTTTATTCCCTAGGGCTTTGAAGTGTTGATGTTTCAATTTTTTCTGTTTAATTCAGAGTTTACTCCTAGCAAGGGTCGAATTAGGTCCGTAAATCCGGGATTTTGTTAGATTTATTTATTTATTATTATTTAGATTTATTTAATTATGTATTTAATAAGTAATAAAAATTTAATTTGTTCAAGAAATAAATAAATATCAATTATTTGAACATTCAGAAATTTAAAATTATAATTTAAGAGAAGTTCAATAATTATAATTATTGAATAATAATATACATAGTAATATAACTTTCATAAGCAAAAAATTAATTTAAAACTTTAAGAGAGACTTTATATTTAAAAAATAAAATTTAAATAAACTACTAACCGGGAAATATGGGAAATAACTGGGAATTTAATTTGACTGGGAAAAACCGGGAATTTTATGCTAAACCGGGAATTTTTTCATCAAATTAAGAAAAGTTTTATTATTTTAATTTGTTTTTAGAAAATCGCTTTTTATTTCAATTTTTCTAGATATTTATACTGCGTTCTCTAAATTTGAATTAGTTAAAAATAATTAATTTGATAGTAAAAAATCAGTCACTGATTCAAATATAGTTAGTAAATAAATTAGAAAAAAATTATCGAATTAATAGAAATTTTGTGAAATTCAACTGAAAATAATTAAATTTGTTAAAGAATTTCATTAAAAACTTTTTAACAAATCGAATTTTCAAAGTATTTTAATTTAATAATTGATAAATATTTGAATTTTATAATAAAGAGCCAAATTCTAATGAATTCATGTTTCTTAGTGCTAAGATTAATATAATTACAATTTTTATCAGTTAATTTAAAAAAAGATACACATTTAAAATGTTTTAATAAAATTGAATTTTCGCAAAGTTTTTTTTTTGAAAATTCTGAAAAATAAAATTTTTGAAATTTTTCAATTCTATATTGTTTCGAGATAATTGAATTTTTATAAATAAATAATTGGAAATTTTTTAAATAATTGAAATTTCTTTACATCCTATTAAAAATAATTAAATTCTTTTAAAGGATTTTATTTAAATTTTTCGAAAATAATCAAGAGAAGTTAGTCAAAGTAATTATAACTTTATTTAGAATTTTTAAAGTCCCTCTTTAAGTTTTAAATTAATTTTTTGCTTCTAAAAGTTATATTATTATATTATTATTCAATAATTAATAATTATAATTATTGAACTTCTCTTAAATTTTTATAGTTTTAAATTTCTAAATGTTCAAATAATTAATATTTATTTATTTCTTGAGCAAATTAAATTTTTATTACTTATTAAGTACATAATTAATTATTACTGCCTATTATTTAAAAAAATTTTAATAAATTTCTTCGCAAGAATTCAATTATTTTCATAAATAATAACATTTTTTGGAGGGATTCAATTACTTTTATAAATAGTAAAATTCTTTGCAGAAATTCAACTAGTATAAATACATTTTAAAAAAATTGAATTATTGAAATTAATTATTGTAATTATGAGCAGACAAGTTTATTTTAAAAAATTGAAAAAATTCTTTGTTTAATTCAATTATTTTCAAAAATATTTTCAAAAGTAATAAAATTCTTCGCAGAAATTCAATTATCATTATAAATGATAAAATTCTTCTCTAAAAATTCAATTATTTTCAAAAATTTTCCTCAATTTAATGATTTTTAATATCTACTACTTTAATAAAAATTTTTAAAAAGAATTGAATTATTTTAAAAAAATTTAATAAAACTCTACGCAAACCAACTATTTAATTATTTTCATAAAATAATCAAAATTACATAGAAATTCAATTATTTGCACATTTTTTATAAATTTCTGCACAATAATTCAATTCTTTTCATAAATAATAAAATTTTTTACAAGGATACAATTATTTTCATGAATAATAAAACTCATCGCTGAATTTCTATTATTTTTAATACAATTTAAATCGAATTTCTCGAAAAATGTAATTATTCTTCAACATTGTTTTAAAATTCGTCAAAAGAATTCAATTATTTAAAATTTTATTGATTAAATTCTTTATGAGAATTTAATTTTAAGAAACATACAATAAATCAATAAATTGTCTTTATTGTATTTAAATAATTGAATTCTAGTAGAATTTTCTAATAAAAATTAATTTAAAAATTAATTTCAGTTAAAATTTTAGATAATAATGATTGAATATTAAAAGCTATATAGCGTGGATTTATAGAAATAATTAAATTTTGAAATTAATTTAATTGATGAATTTCCGAATAATTGAAATTTTGTATAATTGATTTGTAAACAAATTGATTTCAAAATTCTCAAAAAAAGGAAATTTTTCAAAAATTATTAAAAATAATTGATTCAAAGAAGAATTTTAATTAAAAATTCTAGAAAATGATAATTAAATTGAAATGATGAAAATAATTTTGCAGAAGATAGAGTAACAATATTTTTATAATATAAAATAATGTATTTATCACTCTGTAATCTTTAATTATTATAAAACATGAAGTAAGCGATCACTCCGAGTCGAAGACTCGGAGTTATCGATACCTTTATGTTTTATAGTTGAGAAAAATTTAATTTATAGTTTTAAGTAAAATTTTCTCTTATTTGACTCAGACTTACGTCTTTTTTTTGAAATACTTACGTTTTTACTTTGAACGAGTAAATAAACTTATAGTTTCCCTCTTTAAATTAAAAAGTGTTTTGTAATTTTTTTTTCACTCGAATAAATATCTCGTATAAATAAGTTCCTATTTATATACATATAAATATAAATATAAACGTATTTCAATATCCGTGAATAAAATTCGCATTTATATGAAGAAGATTATTCGAAAGGAAATTAAAGATTAATAAAAAATTAAATCTAGTGAGATAATCTTCTCATTAAAATTTCATGTTTATTTTCCTCAATAAAATTTCAATTTCATCTGGGTGCTTAAACTTTTCGTTTCTTATGTATTTTCGTATATACATAAAAAGATGTAATACTTATAATTAAGGCGAATTAATTTGATTTTAAGGAAGAAGAATTTATTTCTGTCTCCTATATGTGGCTCTTTACCGAAAAAGAGAATATTTATTAATAGAATATTATTATTTGTATTGTCAATGCGCACTGATTTAATAATATTCTTATGAAAATATCAAACATTAAATATGTAACAAAGTAGAAATATAAAAATATTTTCAAGCGAATGATATTGATATTTGCAAATATTTTGTTTAATTTTATTCCGTTATACATGTACAACAAATAATTATTAATAAGGAAGTATATTGACAGTTGAAACTTGAAATTATAATTATAGAAGATGAGAATATGTATAATGTATCATTTTCATCTATTATCAAATCCAAATGCTGTAACTATTATAGCATTATAGTGGATCGTAAAATAAAATTATCTGAATTCGATACATCTTATGCATATAAAATATTTTCGAATATATATATATGTATAGTCTATATATGAACTCTATAATAACTCTCTGACGATATTGATCAATTTTATATTTGATCGTAAATTTTTCAACTTACTAGTTTATAAATGTTAAACCCTTATAAAAAAATCAATCAATCCTTTTCGATTTAGTATATTATTATACTAAATCGAATTATTAAATCAAATTATATGTATTTTCGAATATAAAGTTCGAAATTCGTTTTTCATGTTTTCAAATGTAAATCAATTCATTAAAATTTGACGAAAATAGATTTGAATAAATCGACGGGTGGTATGAAGAAAAACACTCTTAAAATTTCTTTGCAAGAAAACTAACACTCCAGATTTTAAAATTAAAAAATTGAGTTTTGATTTTGAAAAATAATTTGATTATATTAAATTTTTTAATAAATATTACAACACGAAAGAGAAAATTTGAAAAAACTCTTTTATTTTATTAGAAAACTTAAAATGAAAACTGTATTTTTGGTTATATTTTTTCGAGAGTGTTTTCTTTCGTCCTGAATCCTGATTGTGTTTATTTTCGTAACACCTGTCGAAATAAACTTTAATTAAAGTAAAATGAATATTTTATTAACTAAGGCAATTTAATTTATAGAATTTATTTTGCTCTTTTGTTAATAAAAGTATTTTTTCTACCTTATAATTCAGCAGTGTATTCCATATTTAAACAGAGGTACAAATTAAATTAATTAATTCTTCTTCAATTTTTGATTTGAAAAGTTTGTAAAATAGTAAATTGTGAACCAAGGGCCAAATGAAGTGATTTTTCAAAATTTTTTTTATTTTCTATTATAAATTCATTAATTCTTGAATTTTTTTTCTCTTTTGAAAGTAAAAAACGAACTGAGCTTTTGAATTTTCTCCGTTTCTGTTTATAAATTCTTTAAAAAAAAATTTTTTTTTATTTCATAAGTGAAAAATGAAGTTAACTTTCGAATCTTTTTTATTTCCTTTATTAAATTCTTCAATTTTTGTCAATTTTTTGTTTTAAAAATAAAAAAATATGAAGCGAATTTTTAGTCTATTTCTTTAAATTTTTCAATTTTGAATTTTTTCTTTTAAATGTAAAAAATCAAGTTAACATTCATAATCTTTTTAGTTTTCTATTTTAAATTCTCCCGATTTTGTAAGTTTTTTCATTTGAAATGAAAATAATAAAGTGAATTTTCAATGTTTAAGTTTTTGTTTTCAAATTCTTCAATTTTTGGAATTTTTTCTTTTGAAATTAAAATAATGAATGGAATTTTCAAATTTTTTACTTTCTTTTATAAATTCTTCAATTATTATTGAATTTTTGTTCTTTTGAAAGTCAAAATGAATTGAACTTTTGAATTTTTTCAGTTTCCTTTTATAAATTCTTTATTAAATTCCTCGATTTTGGAAATATATTGTTTTGAAAATTAAAAAGATATGAAACAAATTTTCAAATTTATAGTTTTCTTTTTTAAATTCTTCAATTTTTAATTTTTTCTTTTAAATGTAAAAAATAAATTTAACTTTAAAATATTTTATAACTTTCTTTTGTAAATTTGTTGATTTTGGAAATTTTTTCATTTGAAATTAACATAATGAAGTGAATTTTCAAATTTTAAGTTTTTGGTTTTCAAATTCTTCGAAATTGGAATTTTTTCTTTTGAAAGAAAAAAAAAAACAAACTCAACTTTTGAAGTTTTTTAAAATTTTTCAATTTTTTGCTTTTAAATGTAAAAAAAATGATGTTACATTTCATATCTTTTGAAGTTTTCTTTTTTAAATTCTTCGATTTTTCATTTATTTATATCGAAAAAAAATTTCGTCTTTTTGAAACTTCAAAAAAAAAAAAAAAAAAAAAAAAAAAAAACCAAAAGCTCTAGTTTCTTACACCTGGAGACAAAGTTTGTTCATTGAATTTATAAATAATAAAAGTCGCGATTACAATGCTAATTGCAATATGTAAATCGGTTCTGGTTTCTTTGACGGCTCGTAGTAAATTGCTGATATGAAGTAATCGGTTATTTCATTGCTTTGATTACATTGATAAACTATCTAGTATCCATAAACTTACTGTATACACTTATTAAATAAATGTAAATCCAAACTATTAAAATCAGTTAACTGGAAAGTTATAATAAAAAAGCAGCTGTTTCGCCTACATAAAAAAAAATTATAAACACGATTTTGGTGTAAACTTAGAGCAAATAAAATTTTTTCGAATTTATTCTAAAACATTGAAATAAGAGTAAATAAATCGTAACTTACAAGTGAATAAATAAAAATGCGAAATAGGCGCACGCGCGAAGAAAGTAATTTAAAAAAAATAGATATATAGTCACGTGCTAGGTGCGTGTGTAATAAAAACGTGGGAAACATTCCACAGGGTTTCGCCTGTAATTGCTTAACAGATCTCCAAACCTATTTCATATATATTGTTTTTAAAGTCTTTAGTAAACGATATTACCAACTCTAAGAAATATACGATTTCTTTTTATGTTTTCTTGTGTTGAAAACTTTATTCTCTCTTTTTTTGTTTGTTTTATTTGTTTTTTTTTTTTTTTTTGGTTGAGAGCGCATCAATTTAATTAAAAAAGAAACGAGACATTAAATATTTTTTTTATGACTAAAAGTGTAACTTCCATGTGGTATCAATTAATTGAATTACTTTACGCGTGTTATAAATTCAAAATATTTTACACCGAAAACAAAAATTTCATGCGGGGAATTTTTTTTTAATTATTTTTTTTTTTACTATTTTACTTTTCAGGGTTTGAATCGAATATTTTTGTAAGGAGCCAAATTTTTAGTGGCGCTAAATTAAAATACGCGAGTATCACTAAATTAAGAAATTAATTACTAAATTGAAATTCGAGAATTTCGCCATAGGGAAATAAAAATGTTTCAAATGACTATGTACAAGATTTTTTTTGTCTTTTTTTTGGTTTTTCGGTTTTTTTTGTTTTTTTTTTTTTTTTTTTGAAAGGATATGTCTGAAGAAGTCGAGGAAGGTAGCTGAGGTGGTCGTATCTTAAGATCCGCATCTTCTCTCCTCCATTTTAACTTGTCTGGCATTGTATCTTTAGATTAACGGGACAGAGCGGGCAGCATCGTGAGCACGTTCACGAACTTGTGCATGTGCACGTATTCATTGTGTGAGTTAAGGTACACATGCACATGAACACACCCAGAAAACTATCCGGAGGCGAACAACTTTGGCATCTTCCATTTCTCTTGTCGGAAAATAATCGCCTCTGGACCCAATCTTTGCGAAAGAAGAGATAGGCGATTTACGATCTTACGCGCGCGAAAATCACACACACACATATATATATATATATGTTTAAGGGTTCCCTCATTCATGAGTCCTCGTTCCGGCGCCAACATTTTCATTCATCTCATCCCTCTTTTATTTTCAACAATGGCCAATTTCTTTTCATCGTATACGAAAAAATATAAAGGAATGAAAAAATTGTCCAAAATGATAATAAGCCTGTGGGGCTTATTATCATTTTGGACAATTTTTTCATTCCTTTATTTATCATTTCGGAAAATTTCTTTTTTGAATCTTGTCATATGGAGTAATTTGGGGTAAGTTTACCCCAAAATTTGGAAAAAAAATTTAACCCTTTAACGCCCGACTTTAATTTTAGAAAAGTGCAATTTTCGTTTTTTGTTAGAATTTCCAGTACTTTAAATTCGCTAATACTTGAAATCAAAAAATTATTCTCAGAAATTATAATCAAATTCTTTAAAACGATTCAATTATTTTCAATATAATATCTAGTACATATTTTCATAAAATTTCGCAAAACAATTTAAATATTTTTTTTAAAAAATTGATTAAATTTCTTCAAAATTCAATTATTTTCATAAATAACAAAATTTCGACAGGATTTCAATTAATTTCGAAACAGCATTTTCAAGAAAATATCGAGAAAAAAATCAATTATTTAACAAAATTTTTATACAATTCTTCACAATAATTAAATTACTTTCACTAATAATAACATTTTTCATGGAAATTCAATTTTTTAAAAAAATTTTGATAAAATTCTAAGTAAGAATTCAATTATTTTTACAAATAAAGTTCTCCACTAAGAATTCAATTATTTAAAATAAAATTTTCATTTTATTTGTTATATTAAGAAAAAATTAACTATTTAAAACAATGTTTATAAAATTCTAAATAAAGAATTCAATTATTTTCAACAATAACAACATTTTTTAAAGAAATTCAATTATTTTGAAACATTTTAATAAAATTTTTCGCAATAATTCAAATATTTTCATAAAAAATAAAATCCATCTGAGGAATTCAATTATTTTACAAAATTTTAATAAAATTCTTGGCTTCAATTATTTTCCAAAAAAATACAATTTTTCATAAGTATTCAATTGCGTTTTCATAAATAACAATATCACAAGAATGCAATTATTTTTAATAGTTATCAATTTCTTCTTGGAAATTCATTAATTTTAAAAAATTCAAATAAAATCGTTCGCAAAAATTCAATTATTTTCATAAATAATAAAAATTTCACCCTATTTCAATTATTTAAATTTTTTTTATAAATTTCTTCGCAATAAATAAAATTTTCATATTATTTGTTATATTTAGAAAAAATTAATTATTTAAAACAATGTTTATAAAATTCTTATAAAGAATTCAATTATTTTCAAAAATAACAAAATTTTTCAAAGAAATTCAATTTTTTTTAAAGATTTTAATCAAACTTTTCGCAATAATTCAAATATTTTCATAACAAATAAAATCCATCTGATGAATTCAATTATTTTTCAAAATTTTAATAAAATTCTTGGCAAAATTTCAATTATTTTCAAAAATTTTCCTCGTTTCTTCAATATCTTCTATTTTAATAAAGTTTTCTAAAAGAATTCAATTTTTAAAGAAAAATTTCAATAAAATTCTACGTAAACATATAATTATTTTCATAAATAACGAAAATTTCACAGAAATTCAATTATTTACGAACTTTTTAAAAAAATTTTTGAAATAATTCAATTATTTTCAAAAATCATATAAATTTTTACAGGGATTCAATTATTTTCAAAAATATTTTCGTAAATAACAAAAATTTCGCAGAAATTCAATTATTTTCCAAAATAATAAAATTTTTTTATAAGAATTCAATTGTTTTTATAAATAACAATATCACAAGAATGCAATTATTTTTAATAGTTATCAATTTCTTCTTGTAAATTCATTAATTTTAAAAAATTCTAATAAAATCGTTCGCAAAAATTCAATTATTTTCATAAATAATAAATATTTCACCCTATTTCAATTATTTAAAATTTTGTTATAAATTACTTCCCAATAATTCAATTATTTTCATAAATAGTAAAATTTTTGATAGGAATTCAATTATTATCATAAATAATAACATTCTTTTTTTAGTAATTCAAATATTTTCATGAATAATAAAACTCATCGCAGAATTTCAATTATTTTTAATACAATTTTAATAGAATTCCTCAGAAAATGTAATTATTCTTAAAATCATTTAATTTTATTTAATTTTAAAATTATTTAATTAAATTCTAAAATTATTCTTAAATTTGTTGATAAAATTGCGTTATTAGAATTCAATTTTATGAAACATTCAATTATTCAATAATTTATTTATTTTAGTGTTTAAAATTCTTCGCAGAAATTCAATTATGTTAGAAAATTTTTTTTAAATTCTCGTCAAGATTTTAATAATCTTTATATCTAATAAAATTCTTCTCTAAAATTAAATTATTTTCAAAAATTTTAATAAAATTCTTCTCAAGAATTAAATTATTTTTTTTAAATATTTAAATTCTTCCATGAATAATAAAATTCTTTGCAGTAATTCAATTTATTAGCAGGATAAGAGATGATTTTAATGAAAATGTTTTAATGTTTAAAATGTTTTTGTAAATGTTTTTGATGAAAATTAGGAAAAAGTCAGGTAAATAAAATGTGGGTAGAATGGAATTTTTGTCAGTTTTATGAAGTGTCTAAAACGAGTTTTTTTGGTCGTCAAGTTCAATTTTTCGATAGCCACTTTTTTACTATTTTTTTTAGTTTGAAAGATAATTTTTTAAAATTAATTATCGAGTGCGAAGACTGCAAGGGGTAGACCTTGTTTACATTTACCCAAAATGATCCTAAACTTTATATAGGAAATTACAATACCCATTTAATTATTATTTATCATAATAGATGAAAATGTCTCTTGAAATAATTACTTAATAGGAAAATGGAGACAAAAGAATAATGAGAAGTGTAAAGTTTAAGTATTGTGTTTTTTTGTGGTAATCAGAAAAGGTAATTCATTAACCGAGAAATTTTCGCCCTCCGCACTCTCTAAGCGATCGTATTGCACAATGAATGGGGCATCGCAACTTGAAATCCGATAGACGCTACATAGGATCGTGTTCTGCACCGGTACAATACGCTTTCAAATAAATTCGCGACTTACGACCCTTTATTTTCTGGCAACACGTTAACAATCTCTTTCAACTGAATACGAAACCAGATTTACCATATTTTTTTCTTTTTTCAATTACATAACATCTTTTTAACTTTTACGAACCCGGATATACTATTTGTATTTTGATTCTTATGCAAAATATATGGTCAATAATAGTAGCGAAAGATTTATAATCTCCAGACTTGAAAAAAGCTGAAAGGATTTTATCTTAGGATTAAAGTACAAATCAGTAGATCTACTATTTTTCTTTAATAATGATTTAACAATTTTTTTTTTTATGTAAAAATTTTATACTTGTACTTTCTTTTCGATTAGTGTCAATCCTGATATTTATTGACATTTTTCACAAGGAAAAAAGAAAAGCAATAATAAGAAATTGTTTCTTCCTTGCATTTTCATACCAGCAAAAAAAAAAAAAGATGAGGATTGTTTACCGTACGGTACAAGTTGTTATCGTTGTACACAATAAAATTGAAGCAATAAAATGAATATGGCAATAAAAATGCAAATAAAGCTGTTATTTTAACAGTTTTGTGAGCGAAAATTCTCTCCGCGTTGTGTCGCATACAGAATATTTCGGGAATGTATTTTTTTTTTTTTGCAATTATTATATTACATTTTTGGAATACGAAAATTGTCGTAAGATGTGCAATAACGTCTTAGAAAAGTAATTAACATCTTGGAGATATGACAATAAATCGTATTTACGATCAGAGGTAAATGTTGTTGCGAGAGAGTTTAAAATTTTACAGGTTGGATGGTTTTAGTAATAATAACAAGAAACGCGCTCCCTTTTAATGCGGCACCACGCGCGCGGTTTTCTATATACTGTGCGTTCAGATTTAAACGCGCCGCATGTTCACAAGATATAGGCGCGTGATTTAGTAATAGCACTCATATAATGATCCTTCGACGATAAATTACAGATCTACCGCACACGTCACATATTTTCTACTTGCGTAACTATATTTTTGAGAAACAAAAAAAATTTTATATATTCTTAATGTCAGTGACCGTTTATTAATTAAATATTTTTGAATAAAAGGTTTATCGGTCGTTTTAATTAATTTATTTAAAAAAAGTGTCGAAGATAAGTCGGTACCGACCCATCTTCAGAACTAAAAAACAAAAGAATTTTTAAGGAAAACATTTTTTTACAAACAAATAAAAATTAATAAGATTAATTAATGTTATCTGTATTATCATTGTTAGTTATTGACAGTTCTGTTAAAAATAATTTTTGTGTCAAACATGTCGAGAATCTTCGATTTTATAAAAATATTTCTCTAAATGGAAATGCAGTCACGTCGACGATTATTTATTTTTGTTGTATATGTATATGCGGTCTTACAACTTTCTAAGGTAACAATTTATTCTTAGGTCTTGAAAATACTATATACTCTACTCATATTATAATTATTCCAACGGGATTATACTATATATTTGAAATAATGGTAAAAAGTCGAAAAATATTTAGTAAAAACATTCTCGTGCGGAAATTGCCCGAAATTGTCGTATTTTTATTTTTAAACCAGGTTTTAATCAGAGTCTATTTTAATAATTACACAGCGCAAAAAAAATCTATTTGAATCATTCAAACGATTACTTGACTATTATCAATTAAATATTTACTTGAATCAAATAATTTTTACTTGAGTCAATTAAATGGTATTTGCTTCAAATACTGAAATTATTGGTTTAAACTTTAAATACAATTTAATTTACTAAAATAAAAATTATTTGATTCAAGTAAATATTTAATAGACTCAAGTAATCGGTTATTTGATTCAAATAAATTCTTTTTTCTGTGCAATTCTTTTGAAATTTGTTAAATCTTTAATGTACATTTAATTAATTATTCAAAATAATGGATTTAAAGAGGAATTTTAGTAAAAAAATGGAAATTAGGAGAAGTTAGAAATTATTGCAGAAATTCAATTATTCTCAAAAGTAATAAAATTCTTTGCAGAAATTCAATTTTGTTAAAAAATTATAAAAAATTCTTGATAAGATTTCAATTATGTTTATATGTAATAAAATTATCCTCTGAAATTCAATTATTTTCAAAAATTTGAATAAAATTATTTGCAAAATTTCAATTATTATCAAAAATTTTCAAGAATTCAATGATTTTCAATATCTACTATTTTAATAAAATTTTCCAAAATGATTCAATTATTTAAAAAATTTATATATAAGTAATTTGTTTATTAGATATTAATAATTATTTTCAATACATTTTTAATTAAATTTCTTGAAACAATTTAATTATTTTCAATAAATTTTAATAAAATTCTTCGAAAACATTTAATTATTTTCATAAATAATGAAAATTCCACAGGAATTCAATTATTTACAAATTTTTTATAAATTTCTTCTCAATAATTCAATTATTTTCATAAATAGTAAAATTTGATACAGGGATTCAATTATTTTCATAATTCTAATAAAACTCTTTTTATATAGGAATTCAATTATTTTCATAAATAAATTACTTTTTTTTAAAATTTAATTATTTTCATAAAAAATAATAAAACTCATCGCAGAATTTTAATTATTTTTAATACAATTTTAGTAGAATTCCTTGAAAAATGTAATTATTCTTAAAAATTTGATTAAAATTCGTTTAAAACTTAAAAGTATTCAATTATTTAACAATTTGTTGATAAAATTCGTTATTAGAATTAAATTTTAAGAAACATTCAGTTATTCAATTTTTTAAATTTATTTTTGTGTTTAAAATTTTTCGCAGAAATTCAATTATGTTAAAAATTTTTTTTAAATTCTTCTCGAGATTTCAATTATATTTATATAATAAAATTCTTCTCTGGAATTCAGTTATTTTAAATAATTTTAATAAAATTCTGTGCAAAATTTCAATTATTTTTAAAATTTTTTCTCATTTCAGTAAATTTTAATATCTAGGTATTATATTATTAACAAAACTTTTCAAAAGAATTAAATTATTAAAAGAAAAAAATTCAATAAAATTGAACGCAAACATTTAATTATTGTCATAAATAATAAGAATTTTACCTGAATTCAATTATTTACAAACTTGTTATAAATTTCTTCGCAATAATTCAATTATTTTCAAAAATAATAAAAATTTTTACAAGGATTCAATTATTTTCATAAATAATAAAATTCTTTTTATAGGAATTCAATTATTTTCATAAATAATAAAATTCTTTTAATGGGAATTCAATTATTTTTATAAATAATAAAATTCATCGCTGAAATTTTGTTGTTTTCAATACAATTAATTTTAATCGAATTGTAGTGTGAATTTTTGGAAATAATTGAATTTTTTAAACGTTTCAAATTAAAATCTTTGAAAATCTTAATTTTTCCTATTTTCAGTTAACAATTCTGTAGAATTAATGTTTTTGGAAAAGTTTAATTGGATTTTTTTTTTGAAATTATTTCAATTTTTTATTTTCTAAATTATATTTAATTAATGAATTTCCGAATAATTGAACGTATAATTGAATTGTAAACAAATTGATTTAAAAATTCTCAAAAGAAGAACTTTTTCAAAAATTATTAAAAATAATTGATTTAAAGAAGAATTTTAGTTAAAAATTCTAGAAAATAATAATTTTTGAAGTGTATCAGAATATTCTTTACAGACAGGGAAAAAGTAAACATTTTGGCTTAATTTTGTATTCGGAAACTGACTCTAAGATCTAATGTTGTCTTAATTTTATGTTGTAAGTCCAATAATGAGTTGAATTTAAGAAAAACAGGCTAAACACTATTTAACTATGCTTAAAGATTCTGTTTAAATATTTTTATTTTAGAGAAGAGAGTAAATTTTAATTTAAGAGTTTTCTAAAACTAAACTAGACTTGAAAATACGACTTTCTTAAAATAAGACCTATTTTGTAGTATTTCGCGAATTTTTTCACATAACATTTATTTACAAAATACAATTTAGAAAATACAAAGTTTGAAACTGTTTACATCTTAACGGCGAAATAAATGATTAATAGATATGCTTTAATCAAAAATGGATCTAAACCCACTTAATTAATTGATTAATTTTGTGATTAATTTTTTATAGTTAATACACTGCACTGAAAAAAAAATTAATTGATTTAAATAACTGATTAATTGACTATTATCAATTAAATATTTAATTGAATCAAATAATATTTATTGGAGTCAATTAAATGGTTCAATTCATATTTGCTTCAAATACTGAAACTATTGATTCAAATACCATTTAATTGACTCCAATAAATATTATTTGATTCAATTAAATTTTTTTTCAGTGTAAGAAAACATTATACTTAATTGAAATAGAAAAATAATTTTTAGTGATTTTGTTTAGTTGAAATTAGTTTGTAAGCTTAATCCCAATATATAGAAAATTTCTACTGCCTTGATTCACAATCACAAATATTATTTGTTTGAATAATTATGTTTAATTCAAACATATTTTCTGTTTTGATTTCAACAAAATATGTTTGAATTAAATAAATCGTTTTCTTAGTGTAAGACTTTTTCTGTACTATACTGTGAAAACTGGGGGTAAAAATTCGAAAAAAAGAAGAAATAAGTTGAGACAATATTCGTTAAGAATTTGGAGTTAAGAATTTGGTGATTATGCCAAGAAAAGTTTTAGATGTATATACAGATATAAAGAAGTTTTGCGCGTTTTGCCCTTGTTCGACAACTGGTAGTTTGGCACTCAATTAAAGTTTTGTGAATAAATTCTGGTTTTCAGATGCCTCGTCGTCGAATGAAGCGGTGCACCTACAGCAGCGATTGAAGAGCTTGAGCACGGAATTGGTGACCCTGAGGAACCGGCTGCACGTGAGCCAACCTGCGAGCAATTCAGGGCCGGCAGGTGCAACGTGCAATCCCCTGGGCAAAAGTCCCGATAAGAGTTTGAGTACAGCAGCTCCTGCGGTGCCACCGAGGACAACATTACCACCAGGTGGTGGCGGTGGCAACAGTGGCGGTGGTACCCTCAATATTGGACATCCTTCCGGTCATACTCTTACCGCTTCCGCGATCGTTCATCCTCATGCAAATCATGGCACGAGCAACGCTCTCAACCACAACTCGACCACAAATAATTTAATATCTGGTCAGTATCTAACCACACGTCCACGCTGCGACATGCCATTTACGTTTCAGAGACTTGTTGTTTCATGTTGCAAAATTTCGACGTGATCGAATTTATGATAATGGGAAATTTCAAAGGTGATGTTTTAATGCATACATATATATTTCGAAATTTCCCATCGTTTTTTCGTTAATTCGATCTTTTCGATAAATTTATTGTATTTTTTATTTTTTTTAATTTCTTTTCAATTTTTTTTCAATTTTTTTTCAATTTTTTAGTTTTTTAAATTTCCTATTTGTTGAGTAAAGATGAGAAAATGAAAATGAGAAAATTTGTTGAGAAAATGAGTACAAAGTAAATTCTTTATTTCCGTTTTTCTGCGGATATCAAATTGAGACAAAAAACGAATCAAAACGTTGCTTCGCAACACTTTTGATTCGTTTCTGTCTCAATTTGACATCCGCAGAAAAAATGTGTTAAAAAGTAAAAGCTAAACTGTCTGAAACTTCTGCACATTTCTGGACACTTTTACTATTTTCGGACTAGAACCTGTTCCAAGTAAATTTTTGGTAAAAATTAATAAAATTCATTTTGAGTAGCAAAATTTACTCTAAAAATAGTAAAAAACGGGGAGAAATGCAAAAAAGTTCCTGAAAGTTTAGTTTTTACTTTTTAGATAGTAAAAGTTACTCTTCTTTCTCCTGTGACCTATAATTTCATTTTCTGTACTTTATTTTTTATATTTTCCTAGAAATTTGTTGTTGTGCCCTATTCTATTCTATTCCATTTTAATATTAATTTTTATTATATTAATTATTAACAAAGTTGACACAGGGTCGCACAGGGTTAGGGAAAAGTCCGAGAAAGTAGAATTGGTGAAGGAAATCAGGGAAAAGCCAGGAATTATTATTAAAAGTACTGGAAAAAATTAAATTTTTAGAATATTCAGAAGAAACTTCTGAATTTTGTTATCTTTTTTCTTTGTCTCATAAACTATTTCTATTCTTAATACAAATCCTTCAAATTTTTATACTTCTGATAATAATTTCTTTTTAAATATAACTTCATTCTTGAAGAACTATCATAAAATTATTACTTAGAAATTATTTAATGAATAATTTTACGTAAATAATTCGAAATTAATTGAATTTTGAAGAAGTTGCACTTACAATTTTCGTAAATAATAATTAACTTCAAAAGCTTATAATTTGAAATTCTATACCTAAAATTTCAATTTTGAATGAATTTAACTAAAAATTTTAAAAAACTTAGATTTTTGAGATAATTTTTTTTAATAATTCAAATTCTTTTGAATTTAAAGTTCAATTTTTAATATATATTTAAATAATTATTAAAAATAATGGATTTATAGACGAATTTTAATTAAAATACTAAAAAAAAAATAAATTTTGGGAAAGTTACAAATAATTTTTAAAAATTCTCGTCAAAATTCCAATTAACTTATTAATTAATAATAAAATTCTTCTGCGAAATACAATTATTTTCAAAATAATACAATACTTCGAAAAATTCAATTATTTTTAAAAAATTCTAATAAAATTCTAAGCAAACATTTAATTATTTTCATAAAATAATAAAAATTTCACAAGAATTCAATTATTAGCAAATTTTTTATAAATTTCTTCGCAAATATTCAATTGTTTTCATAAATAATAAAATTTTTACAAAATTCAATTATTCTCGTAAATAGTACAATTCTTTTTAGAGAAATTTTAAGAATTCAAATTCTTTTGAATTTAGTTAAATTTTTTAATATGTATATTGAAATAATTATATTAAAAATAATGGATTTATAGAAGAATTTAATAAAAAAAATTTAATTTTGGGGAAGTTACAAATAATTGAAGAAATTATTTTTAAAATTAATAAAATTATTCACTGAAATTCAATTATATTCAATTAAAATTCTTCTTAAAATTTCAATTATCTTTATAAATAATAAAATTCTTCTCCGAAAATTAATTATTTTTAAAAATTTTAATAAAACTCTTGTCAGAACTTCAATTATTTAAAAAAAATTTTTCTTAGTTCCTCAATATCTACTTTTTAAATGAAATTTTTTCAAAAGAATTCAATTATTTAACAAAATTTCCATCAAATTGTACGCAAACATTTAATTATTTTCATAAATAACAACAATTTCTGAGGAATTCAATTATTTACAAAATTTTTATAAATTTCTTCGTAATTATTCAATTATTTTCATACCTATAAATAATAAAAATTTTACAAGATTCAATCATTCTCCTAAATAGTATAATTCGTTTTAGAAGTTCAATTATTTTCACAAATAATAAATCTCATCGCTGAAATTCAATTCTTTTTAACGGAATTTTAAATTTTTAATCGAATTTATCGAAAAATTTAATTTATTTATTTAATTTATAAACTAGTTGATAAATTTCTTTATGAAAATTCAATTTTAAAAAACATTCAATTATTCAATAAATTTTTTTTTCCTGTAGGTATCTGAAAGCGTGAATTTTTATAAATAATTTTAATTTTGAAAAGGTTTCAAATTAAAATCTTTGAAAATCTGAAATTTTTTTTACTTTTAACTGAAAATTCTGTGGAATTAATTTTTTTGAAAAAGTTTAGTTGAATTTTCGTTGAAATTATTTGAAGTTTGTATTTTCTAATATAGATTTAATTGAAGAATTTCCAAATAATCGAAATTTCGTAAAATTGAATTGTAAACAAATGGATTTGAATCAGAATATTCTTTAGGGTGAGGGAGAAAGTAAAATTTTTTTCTAGAAATCATATAAAAGTCAAGGAAAAACAAAATTAAATTTTTGTGTCAACTGTAATTAATTATTATTAAATTATTACTATTTTATTTATTAAATATTAATTATTCTACTTGAAGTAACAAGTCTCTATTCTATACATGACACGCCCCACAAAAAAGGACGAAAAAATTATTTTTGAATATTAATAAAGTCAGTCATTATTTTTGAAAATATTTTTTTCAAAAAAAAATATTTCGTTCACTTGAACCTCTAAAATTTTTTGAATTTGAATAAAAATTTAAAAATAATAAAATAATTATGTAACGTGTAATTTTTTGCATCTTTTGCCTTTTTTAAGAGCTCGTTATATATATTTACATATTTTTCCATTGTTTTCTATTCTTTATTAATTGAGGAGCAAGTTTTCAAAACTTTTATTCGAAAAATCAAAATGGCGAATCCAATATGTCGATCAAAACTTTATGTCCAGTTAATCTCAAAGAAAATAGTAATTTAGTATAATTTTTTTTGGTGTTGAAATCTTATTAGTGTTAATAATATTATAAAGTAATAAAGAATTTATTCAATTAATTAAGTAATAAAGAAATAAAATTAATTTAAAAAAATAAAATGATTAATAATTAATACTGCTGCAAAGTTTTTAAAAACTTGCTTCTCTATTCTTCTTTATAATTAAATTAATTCCCTGCAAAAAAAAATTAACTTAAAAAAAAAATAAAATAAAATTTGATAATATATTTTACGAATATTGAGAATAAAAGAGGACCTTTTCAATTTTTTCTTTTATGAAAAATAGGAACAGAATTGAAATGTCATTGCAAAAATTGCAAACAGTGTAAATAGGAGATAAGGGCCCTGATGTTTGCTAAAAGTTACAAAATTTATTGGCGATTTCTTTCAGTGAAAGTTAGAAAGTTTCGTGTATATCCTTGAAGTTTTTCTTAAAAAGGTCTGGTAAAATATTCGTGCCAAAAGAAAAGTTTTAGTTTTCTCATTCGATTCTTGTTCATTTAATCATTCAATTCACGCATTTTTTTTCTCGAACAAAAAAAAATTTCTCTCAATAAAAACGAGAAAAAATTTTTTTTTCAGTAAAAAAGAATTTTTTTATAATATAAAACTAAATTTCAATTTTTTCAAATAGAAAAGAAAATAAAATAAAATCTGAAGGGGGGAAAAATAGCAAAAAATTCTCTTTTCGAGGTAAAAAAATTAAAAAATAAAATTTGATTTTTTTTCCCAAAATTTTTGTATTGTAAAAGAATTAATTTCTCCAAGGGGAGTGAAAAAAAAATTGGTAAAATTACATTGTTAACATAATGAATATGTCACGGAGTTTGAACTAACCACATTAGGATCACTCGTCTGGGATTAAGCTCGTGAAACCGCGTCCAACATCAAATATCGAATTACACTTCTACCTCTCTGATATAACCAAAGTATTATCTATCAGTGTTGTTGAATTTAATTTATTAATGGCGCTGTTTAATACTGCACTCTAGTCAATTTTCAAATTAACATATTCATTAAATTTAATTAGTTTAGGTTTTATTTACCCTCTGCTAAATGGAAAAGAAATTATAGACCAAAAGAATTTTTTAAATATTTTACAATTCAAAATATAATTTGAATAAATAATCATGAAATAACAGTTATTTTGTAATAAAATAAAATTTTATTACTATTTTTTATTTGCATCTTGAAATTAATTTCAGCTTTGATTCATTGAAATTCACAAAATTTCAAACAAGAATTCTCTCTATTGGAAAAAATTCCATTTCCTGTTATTTTAACTTGTGCATTTTTTTATAGTTTAAACTTTTTTCCTCTTTCTCTCGTTTTATATTTTTTTCTTCTTCTGAATTTTTCCCATGTTTGTTAGATTTCGTCCGTTTATTTATCAAATTTAATTAAAAAAATATTTTTATATTTGTTGTATTTTTTAATAATTTTTTTTTCTTATATTTATCTCTCTCTAGAAGTTAATAATACGAAGAAAGATTGAAAAGAATTTAAAAATCTCGTAATTTTATTCTTTTATGTGCGGTCGAGAAAAGAGTTTACTTTTCACGAAAAAGAGTAAACGAACATTATTTAAAGAGTATCTCTCGCGCATTCGCTTCTATGAATTTTTCTTTAAAGAACTTCGTTATCTTATATTGGTAATAGCGGGATAATTATTAAAAAGGAAATGATACTTTTTTTTTTGTTTGAAAAAATAATTAACTTTACAACTATGAAAATTGTGATAAAGAGGAATAGAAAAAAAATGTTTAACAAAGAAATGACAAAGCTTTATTGTGATGAACTAATATTAAATTTTTTTATTCTGAGAAAGATATTATTAATTTTTCAAAATATTGAAAATTTTAATAAAATAATTCATTTTGTATTATTTAAAATTTAATTAAGCATAATTTATTTAAAAATGAATTTAAAAATAATAATTTGTAAACCTTAAAAATGTTTCAATTATATTTCTTATAGGAAATTGAATTTTATGAACAAGCAATCGACATTTTCTAAAAAAATGTTTGAGATCTATTTTCGAAAGGTAATTGGATTTTTATAAACAATTAATTGACATTATTTTAAAATAATTGTCAAATGATAATTGAATTTTAATTATTAAGTAATTGAAAAATTTTGAATAATTGAAATTTCGGAACGAGATATTCAATTTATTATTGTTATGCAAATTACAAAATTTTGTATTTTAAAATATAAATTTTTAAAATAATTTTATAATCAAAATTTAGAAAATTCACTTATTAAGTACAAAATTAATTATTACTGTTCATATTTTCAAAAATTTTAATAAAATTTTACGAAAGAATTGAATTATTTTCTAAAATTTTAATAAATCCTTCTTAACAATTCAATTATTTTTTTAAATAGTAAAATCTTTATAAAAATTCAATTATTTTCAAAACAGTTTTAATTAAATTCCTCGGAAGAATTCAATTTTTAAAAAAAATTTTAACACATTTCGAAGAAATTCAATTATTTTATAAAATTTTAAGAAATCCTTCGAAAAAATTCAATTATTTTTATAAATAGTAAAATTCTTCACAAGAATTTAATTAATTTCATAAATAGTAAAATACTTTGCAGGAATTCAATTATTTTCCAAACAACTTTAATTGAATTTCTCGAAAAAATTTCATTATTTTTAAATATTTCTATAAAATTTCTCATAACAATTTAATTATTTCTTAAAATTTTAATAAATTTTTCGAAACATTTCAATTATTTTTATGAATAGTAAAATTCTTCGCAAGAATTCAATTATTTTTATAAATAGAAAATTGCTTTGCAGAAATTTAATTCTTTTTAAAACAATTTCAATAGAATTCCTGGAAAGAAAATTTAAATTTTTAAATATTAACAAAAAATTTATTTATTTTCTAGAATTTTAATAAATTCTTCGCAACAATTCAATTATTTTTATAAGTAGTAAAAATGTTTGCGAGAATTCAATTATTTTTAATACAATTTTAATAAAATTCTTTTTCATAAAATTCAATTGGTTTCAAAATTTTTAAATGAAATTATTAAGGAAACTTCATTATTTTAAAAAGAATTCTTCAAAAGAATTTAATTAGGATTTTTGAAAATTTCGATAAAATTCTTAGCGAGAATTTAGTTATTTTCCTAAATAATAAAATTCTTTGAAGGAATTCTATTATTATTAAACTTTTTGGTAAAATTCTTTGCAACAATGCAATGATTTTCAATGCATTAATTTTAAAATTGAAAATATAATTAATAATTATTATTAATTTATGATAAGTATTAGATTTCCAATCTTCAGTTCTACTTTTTAAAGATAATTGAATTTTTATAAACAAATAATTAAAATTTCTTCAAAGAATTAAAATTTCCTTGTTTAAAATTTTAATTTAGTTTGAAAATTTAAATCTCAAAAATGTTTTTCTAAATTTCTTAAGAATTTAATTTTCCATATAATATTTCGCAGTTCTATTTTCTAAATAATCACAAAGCTTTATTGCGATGAAGTAATATTAAATTTTTTTATTTAGACAAAGGTATCATTAATTTTTCAAAATTTTGCAAATTTTAATAAAATAATTAATTTGCTATTATTTATTTATTTCGTATTGCTTTCATTATATATTTATTCAAAATTTAATTAGACATAATTAATTTAAAAATGAATTCAACAATAATTTGTAAACCTTAAAAATGTTTAGTTTATATTTTTGTTTTTTAATCCAGTCTCAGAAATTTACAAATAAATTCAAAATTTACATTTGATTAATTCGAAAATAAATTTGCAAAATGAATCAGAACATTGAAAGTTTTCGAATTTTGACAAATTACTTGGAAGAAACTTTTTCCCTCTTGTTTATTTACAGAATATTTTTCAAAAGAACCTTCCTCTTTGTCGGTCTCGTTGAAGCGATGAATTTGTAATTTTTCATTGCGCGCTTTTTAATTTATAATCCCTTCATCTTTTTCGGTTGATGTTATCGAAAAAAGTAAAAAGAAAAAAAAATAAATAAATGAAAAAGAAAGAAAGTGAAAAGAGATGAGAAGCTATAAGAAAAAGTGTTATCGATTTATGTTTCCGGTAGATCTGGAACCCCTAAAGCTGCACAGCGTGGTGCCTGACGACGGGATAGTGTCCTGTGTCACAGCCTTGAGTTGCCTTAGAACACCGCCAATTTCCAGTATCATTGCCGAGGTGAAGAATGCTAAAAGCTCGTCGCAAGCACTCCAGCACAAGTGTCCACCTAAGGGAAATGGATCTCTATCAAGTACAGTGACATCGACGGCCTTGGATGACCTCATTCATCTATCGGCACCTCTCACCGAAGACGCGGTCCTTAAATGTCTCCAGGCTCGCTTCTGTGCCAAACAGTATCACGTGAGTTCATTTCAAAACTTTCTTTTTCCCCCACTATGCTGAAATACAACTGCTGAAAAAAAATAAGTATAGAAATTCACTACTACCATATTCATAGAAATTTTGTTTTAATCCTTTTTTCTGCTTTATAGAATATTTTGAAATAATTTTTCATAATAAAAAAATAATTAAAATATATAAATTTTATATATATGTATGAGACCTTCTGTCTTAAGTCGGAAGAAATAAAGAAAGTTCTTTCTTTATTCGAATGCAATCCAAAACAGGGTTGCCACAAAAATTTAATTTTGTTTTTCCCTGATTTCTATATAAAATTTTAATTTTTTTTCTTTGACCCAATAGAATATTCTGATTCACTCTCAAAATTATTAGATGTATAAAAATATTTAATTATTATTTTTCCATGGGAATTGAGATTTGCAAAAATTTCAAATTTAAACCTTTTGAAATTTAAAGTTATCTAAAATTAATTTTAAATCTTAAAGTTAATTTTTAAAGAATTTTGTATTAGAAAACTTTACGAGAATTCCATTATTTAAATAACAAGAATAGATAATTTATTGAATAATTGAATGTTTCTTTAAATTAAATTCTCATAAAGAATTTTAACAACAAATTTTTAAATAATTGAATTCCTTTGACGAATTTTAATAAAAATTAAATTTTTGGGCATTCGATTAAAATTGTATTAAAAATAATTTAAATTCTGCTATGAATTTTATTATTTATGAAAATAAATTGAATTCCTAAAAAAAGAAATTTATTTATGAAAATAATTGAATTCCTGGAAAAAATTGGACTATTTGTAAAAATAATTGAATAATTGCGAAGAAATTTATAAAAAATTTGTTATAGAATTCCTGTGAAATTTTTATTATTTACGAAAATAATTAAATTTTTGCGTAGAATAATTTAATTTTTTTTTTAAATAATTGAATTCTTTTGGAAAATTTTATTAAAATAGTACAGTTTCGGCTTTTATATGGCTGATTTTACAAAAATACTTGGTATATTTATAAACAATAAATAATACTTTATCGTTTATAAATATAGTATTTTTGTAAAATCAGCTAAATTAGAAGAAAAATAAAAATAAATTATTCTTTGGTGGCAAATCTTTCACGGACCACCCAAAATTAACTGTGAAATATTTAAAAAAGATATGTATTCCCGTGGACTTAATGATCAATCATGGCCTCTTTCGTGTTATACCAAAACAGAGCTCTGATTTAACTCGAGAAAGATGTATCAATCACACTTAATCACTTTTATTTGCCAATGCGAATGACTTATTAAAAAAGAAACAAGAATTTCTTTTAAACAGAAAGAATTTCGAAAAGAAAAATTTACGGATGATGAGAGTGAAGAAATTTTAAACTTAAATTTTTACTTAAAAAAAAAACATTGTAAAAATTTTGTTTAGGATACGTGGAAAAGTATTACTCGAAAAACATGGTTTCCCTCGTGTCGTCTCACTGCTAAATAATTTTCGATATCTCGTTCGGATAATTAGAGGAATGATGATTTTCCGAATGTTTCGACAGTTTTTTCAATAATTATTTTGAAAAATTTTACAAATGATTGCAGAAATTTAAATATTTTCAAAAGTAATAAAATCTAAGTTTTAATATAATTTTTTTTAAATATAATTTAATTTTATTTTGAATTTAGTAATTTGAATTTCTTCGCAGAAATTCAATTATGTTGAAAAATTTTTAAAAATTCTCGTCAAAATTTCAATTATATTTATTAATAATAAAATTCTTCTCCGAAATTCAATTATTTTCAAAAATTTTAATAAAATTCTTGGGAAAATTTAATTCTTTTCAAAAATTTTCCTCAATTCAATGATTTTCAATATCTACTATTTTAATACAATTTTTCCAAAAGAATTCAATTATTTTAAAAAAATTCTAATAAAATTCTACGCAAACATTTAATTATTTTCATAAAATAAAAAAAATTTCACAGGAATTCAATTATTTGCAAATTTTTTTATTTTCTTCGCAATTATTCAATTATTTTCATAAATAATATAATTTTTACAAGATTCAATTATTCTCGTAAAAAGTACAATTATTTTTAGAAATTCAATTATTTTTAATACAATTTTTGTAGAATTACTCGAAAAATGTAATTATTCTTAAAATTTTTTATTAAAATTCGTCAAAATAATTCAATTATTTAAAAATTTGTTAATAAAATTCTTTATAAGAATTCAGTTTTGTGAAACATTCAATTATTCAATGAATTATGTATTTATTTTTTGCATTCAAATAATCGTAGAATTTTCTAATAAAAATTGTTTTAAAAATGAATTTCAGTTAAAATTTTAGATAATAATTAAATATTAAAACCATTATAGTGTGAATTTTTAGAAAGAATTAAATTTTTAAAGCAACTTAAATTAATTTCATCTGAAAAATTTCAGGAATTCAATTATTTTCTTAAATGATAAAATTCATCAGAAGAATTCAATTATGTTCAAAATTTTTTTTAAATTCTCGTCAAAATTTCAATTATCCTTATAAACAATAAAATTCTTCCTCAAAATTCAATTATTTTCAAAAATTTTAATAAAATTCTTCTCTAGAATTAAATTATTTTTACAAGTAACAAAATTTTTCACATGAATTCAATTATTTAAAATAAAAATTAATGAAATTCGTTGCAAAAATTAAATTATTTTTTATAAATAATAAAATTACATCCTTTTAGTAATAAAATTCTTCTCAGGATTTCAGTTATTTTTAATATAACTTTTAAATTAATTCCTCGAAAAATGTCATTATTTTTAAAAATGGTATTAAAATCCAATTCAATTTTGAAAAACATTGAATTAATCAATAAATTATTTATTTTGAAAAACATTCAATTATTTAATAAATTATTTATGTTTGTATTTAAATAATTGAATTCTCGTAGAATTTTCTAATAAAAAATGATTCAAAAATGAATTTTTGTTAACATTTTATAGAATATAATTATGGTTTAAAATTAAAATCTTTGAAAATCTCATTTTTCATATACTTTTATCTAACAATTCTGTAGAATTAATTTTTTTTGAAAAAGTTTAACTGATTTTTTTAAAAATTATTTGAAGTTTTGTTTTCTAATATGTATTTAATTGGAGAATTTCCGCATCATCGAAATTCCGTAAAATTTGAATTGTTAACAAATAGATTTGTATTTAAAAATATAATTGAATTCTGGTAGAATTTTCTAATAAAAATTGTTTTAAAAATGAATTTCAGTTAAAATGTTAGATTAAAATTTAATATTAAAAGCATTATGGCATGATTTTTTTTTAGAAATAATTGAATTTTGAAAAGGTTTCAAATTAAAATCATTGAAAATTTGAATCTTTCAAATTTTTAACTAACAATTCAGTGGGATTAATTTTTTTTTTTTTTGAATAAGTTCAATTGCGGATTTTTTCAAAATTAGTTGAAGTTTTTATTTTTTAATATAATTGTATTTATAATTAAAGAATTTCCGAATAATTGAAATTTTGTAAATTGAGTTATAAAGAAATGAATTTGAAAATTCTCAAAGATTTTTTTTTAAAATTATTAAAAATAATGGATTTGAAAATTGTCGCAGAACTTTTTCGAAAATTATTAAAAATAATCGATTTAAAGAGGCATTTTAGTTAAAAATTCTTGAAAATAATAATTGAATTGAAATGATGAAAATAATTTTGAAGAAGTTAGAGTAACAATATTTTTATAATATAAAATAATGATTTTATCACGCTGTCATCTTTAATTATTATAAAACATGAAGAAAGCGATCTCTTTGAGTCGAAGACTCGGAGTTATCGATATCTTCATGTTTTATAGTTATAAAAATTTTAATTTGTAGTTTTAAGTAAAATGTTTTCTTATTTGACTCGGACTGGTTATATTTTTGTCAGTACGGTCCGTAATTTTTCATTTTTGGTCCTTAAAGTCCGTATTTTTAAATACTTTCACTAGTTCGTGACCTGGTAGTAAAAAAAGAATATATAGTGAATAAGATACATTTTTACAGTGTTCAGTAGGAAAAATATTCAAAATTACAAACTAAAATAATAAAAAAAAGTTTTTGTGAGAATGATAAATAAAGATGAAAAGTGGTAAGGAAAGTTGAGAGAGGAATAATAAGGCGAAAGAGGCATAGAATGTGACAGGTTGAGAGAAGGAAAGAGGAAGTTTCTCAAGGTAAACGGAATAGGAGTGAGGGAGTAAGACAAAACGAGTGAGTCGCTGCGGTTAATACACGTTGGATGGAGGAGAAGATTGGGGGTTGAGAGGGGGGGTTAAGTTAATGGTAAACCGCGTGCACGCTCGGACGGAACATGTTTGCGTCATTGCATACATTGCCCCGAGTGAGTCCGCCCTTTGGGCCTTAAGGCCCTCGAGAAGAATGTGTGTGCGTGTGAATGCGAGTCAAGTCTTATATACTATATCTATATATATGTATGTATGTACTAGCTTTGCTTTGCTCCGTTTGCATTCCAAGAGAGTGCAGAGAGAACAGCCTCGAGTGCCGCTAAAACAGGCCCTCGAGTTGCCAGGACCATACTATTATTGCTCTTTGAGCACTCACAAAATTTCTCCTTAAAACCATCGCACATACAAATTAAGAGAGTAAAAAAAATTCTTATTTTAAGATAACACTGAAATTGAGTCTTAAGAATAAGTTACGAATTTGTGTTTGTGTATATCTACTGCGTATTTTTGTGTAAATGCACCTGAAATGTTTATTTAAATCTGAATTTACGGGGATCTGAAGGAATTCAGGGATATTTTTTTCTTGACTCTATAGTTTTAATTTAAGAGGTTTTTATTATAGGTTTTCATTTCAGACTTTTATACACATATTATGGAGAGTTGCAAAATTTTAAAAGCAGACTTTGTTTAATTCATTATACTCTAACAATGAAATCTTATTTCAGGGGATGAAAGGATTCAAGGTTTTCAGAAAAACCTTAGGAAAACCTTGAATTCTCATTGAATTTTCAAAAAATTTAATTAAAATGCTCTAAAAGTTCAATTACTTTTAATTACTTTTAATAAGATTTTAGGAAATTTCCATTTTTGGAAAGAAATTCAATTGTTTGTTTATAAAAATCCGCAATTGCCTTTAGAAAATAGAACTGCGATATATTATATGGAAAATTAAATTTTTAAGATAAATAAACATTTTTGAGATTTGAATTTTCAAAGTAAATTAAAATTTTAAAAAAGGAAATTTCAATTATTTGAACAAAATTTTAATTATTTGTTTTATAAAAATACAAATGCCCTTAGAAAATAGAACTGAAATATTATTGAAAACTAAATTCTTAAGAAATTTAAATAAACATTTTTGAGATTTAAATTTTCAAACCAAAATTAAAATTTTAAACAAGGAAATTTCCATTATATTTAAAGCAATTTTAAATATTTGTTTACAAAAATTCAATTATTATCTTTAAAAAGTAGAACTGAAGTAGTTTGGAAACCTAATTATTAAAATTTTAAATTTTAAATTTTATACAAAAAAAATTTCAATTATTTCAAAAAATGTCAATTACTTAAGAAATAAAATTCAGTTATCAGTTGAAAAATTAAAACTTTAATATCTTAGAAACTACATTCTAAAGAATTTGAAATAGAAATTTTCGAAATTTTAATTTTTATGCTGATAAATTTTAAACAAGGAAATTTCAATTATTATTTCAAAAAACGTGAATTACTAATTGTTTATAAAAATCTAATTACCTTTCAAAAATAAATCTCAAACATATTACAAACCTAATTCTTATAAGAATTTTTAATAAACTATTTCAAAACTTGAAATTTTTAATAAAATTGAAATTCTAAACAAAGAAATTCCATTTTTTTAGAAAATGGCGATTGCTTGTTCATAAAAATTCAATTACCTTTAAAAATTAAAATTAAAACATTTTTGAAACCTAATTCTTAAGACTTTTAATTAAAATTCTTCGCAACCTCAATTTTTAAATAAAAGTTTTTATTTAAAACTTTTTAAAATTACCTAATTATTAATAAAAATTGTACCTGATTGCAACACATTTTTGAAACTAAATTATTTTAAACTCTTTAAAATATTCAAATATTTAACAATTGTAAAATTAAAATTTTTTTCTTTCAAACTCTAATGAAATTCTTTAACAAATTTAATTGTCATTAATACGATTTCAATTGAAATAATTATGAAATATTATGGAAAATTTAATTCTTAAGAAATTTAAATAAACATTTTTGAGATTTAAATTTTTAAACCAAAATTAAAATTTTAAACAAGGAAATTTCAATTTATATTTGTATTTGAAGCTATTTTAATTCTTTGTTTATAAAAATTCAATTATCTTTAAAAGTAGAACTAAAGTAGTTTGGAAACCTAATTATTTCAATTTTAAATAATCTTTTTTAAAACTTCAATTTTTTAAAAAAATTTAATTTTTAAACAAAAAAAATTCAATTATTTCAAAAAATTTCGTTACTCACACTGAGAAAACTGGAGTATTGGACTAAACATCTGGAGGGACAAATCGTTCATATTTGAGAGTTAGCTATTGGATAACAATCTAAATGTTCAAATACACCATTGACAGATATTCATGCCATTTCTGTAACAGAGGGACAAATTAACCATCTTGAGAAATCCCTTCCTTATCCGGCGCGAAATGAATAAATATGGCAACCTAACCCCTAAATTAAATACATAAAATGTCAGAAAAATAATTTCGCACGCATCAGATCGTACACATTTTCTGCGCAACTTTTGACCCTCAGATATAATGGGAGAGAATATACAAGTAGATTTCCATTATCAATTCAAAATTTATTTTAGAAGGACTATTCAACTCTCTTCATAAGCAAAGGAAACATACACTTTTTGAACCTCCGAATTTGACACTCCAGTTTTCTCAGTGCAAGAATTAAAATAAATTCAGTTATCATTTGAAAAATTAAAACTGAAATATTTTTGAAACCATATTCTGAAGAATTCGAAATAAAATTTATCGAAACTTTAATTTTTAAGCCACATTATAAATTTATTTTAGACAAGGATATTTCAATTATTTCAAAGAACGTCAATTAATTGTTTATAACAATTCAATTAAAAAATAAATCTTAAACATTTTTACAAACATAATTCTTAAGAATTTTAAATTAACTATTTCGAAACTTAAATTTTTTAATAAATTAGAAATTCTAAACAAGTAAATTTTAATTATTTTTAAAATTGTCAATTACTTGTTTATAAAAATTAAATTATCTTCAAGAAATAGAACTGAATCATTTTAAAAAACTAATTTTTAAGAATTTGAAATATAATTTTTAATTTAAATCTTTATAAAATGATACAATTAATAAAAATTGCAATTGCGAAACTTTTTCTTAATTAAATTATATTAGACTCTTCATAATATTCAATTATTTAATAATTTACTAAATAAAAATTAATTGTTTATAAAAATCCAATTACCTTTCAAAAATAGATTTCAAACATTTTACAAACATAATTCGTATGAGAATTTTAAATAAACTATTTCGAAACTTAAATTTTTTAACAAAATTGAAATTCTAAACAAGAGCAATTCCATGTGAAGTGATCGACGATTTTTGGACATTGTTAGCAATTTTCTTGAAACTTTTTTTCCTTGTAGCTATAAGGATAAGATATGATAAAGTGAAGGCGATTTTGAAAATTTCGAAAAAAATTTGAAAATATTCAAATTTGAAAATTTATGTACTAATTTTTTAAAATTAAGATAACTCCGGTTGTTTTCAATATTTTTTCAAAATTTTTTTTTTCAATTTCTCAGTATAACTAGTACTTTTTAAATAAATTTTTTAGAAAAAAATTTTTTTAGAAATTATTAAAAATTTTTCAAAAAAAATTTTTCTTTTTAATTTTTTGAAAAACACCCCCCCTCCGATTCTTTTTATTTTTTTTATAGTGATAGCCAAAAGTAATAAGAAAATTTTCGTAAAATTTTTATAATGGGATCGCAATAACTTTTCGAGAAATCAACGAAAAAGTCTATGGCGCCCCGTTGAGACTGACGCGCTCACGTACGTATGTCCAAGAAGTTGGCAACGCCATTTCATTTTTTCTCAACAAAATTTTGATAAAACTAAAAAACGATAATTGTGCTACACTTAGAAAACGATAACAAATATTGTGCTGGAAAAAAATTAAAATTTTTTTTAAAAATTAAAAAAAATTTCTTATTATACTTCAATTTTTTTGAACATTTTTCAAAAATCAAAATTTTGAAAAAATAAAATTTGTGCTGAATTGTTCTCAGCGAGGACAATAAAAAAAGTGTATAACAGTTTTTGAAAAAGTTAATAATTATTCAAAAAAATCACACTTTTTGAACCTTTTTGAAAAATCAAAAGTTTGGAAAAATAAAATTTGTCCCGAATTGTGCTCGTGAGCACAATAATACAGTCTCAAAACAATGTTTCAAAAAGTTAAAGAATTATTTGAGAATAATCATAGAGGAAATTGGGGAATTGTGGGTCACCTCCATTATTTAACAATTTTTAAAAATTTTTATCATCCAATTTTTTTATTTTCTTTTGTTTGTCAAAAGTAAATTTTTTATTAACATTTCATAACTTTACAGTATTTCCCAATTACCTATAAGTCATAAACAACAACCAACTGAAAATTGCAATAAAATATTTATTTTGGGCGTTCAAGTTTTTACAAGAATTTTGAAGAATTGCCTAGTTAAAAAAAGTTTTAATATATTGTTTCTTTTTTCTTTACTTCGACTCCAAAAAAAATTTGCATGAAATTTAAATAAAAAAATAATACAAAGCTTTTTATAAAATGAAGCATTCAGGGAATTGTGGGCCACTATTTTTTTAGAAGTATGCAGGCACATAATATTAAAATCACATATAGCTAAAATAGTAATTTAATTAAAACAATTCTATTCATTGCAATGTATGAGATAGAGCTGTTGTAAAATTGTTTTTTAGACTTTTTTATTGTGCTCGGCGAGCACAATTCAGCACAAATTTTATTTTTTCAAAATTTTGATTTTTGAAAAATATTCAAAAAATTTTAGACTCAAAAAATATGATTTTTTTGAATAATTATTAACTTTTTCAAAAACTGTTATACACTTTTTTTATTGTCCTCGCTGAGAACAATTCAGCACAAATTTTATTTTTTCAAAATTTTGATTTTTGAAAAATGTTCAAAAAAATTGAAGTATAATAAGAAATTTTTTTTAATTTTTAAAAAATATTTTAATTTTTTTCCAGCACAATATTTGTTATCGTTTTCTAAGTGTAGCACAATTATCGTTTTTTAGTTTTATCAAAATTTTGTTGAGAAAAAATGAAATGGCGTTGCCAACTTCTTGGACATACGTACGTGAGCGCGTCAGTCTCAACGGGGCGCCATAGACTTTTTCGTTGATTTCTCGAAAAGTTATTGCGATCCCATTATAAAAATTTTACGAAAATTTTCTTATTACTTTTGGCTATCACTATAAAAAAAATAAAAAGAATCGGAGGGGGGGTGTTTTTCAAAAAATTAAAAAGAAAAATTTTTTTTGAAAAATTTTTAATAATTTCTAAAAAAATTTTTTTCTAAAAAATTTATTTAAAAAGTACTAGTTATACTGAGAAATTAAAAAAAAAAATTTTGAAAAAATATTGAAAACAACCGGAGTTATCTTAATTTTAAAAAATTAGTACATAAATTTTCAAATTTGAATATTTTCAAATTTTTTTCGAAATTTTCAAAATTGCCTTCACTTTATCATATCTTATCCTTATAGCTACAAGGAAAAAAAGTTTCAAGAAAATTGCTAACAATGTCCAAAAATCGTCGATCACTTCACATGGAATTGCTCTATTCATATTTTATATGAAATAGAAAATTAATAAAGAGAAATATTTGTTTGATGAACAATTTTTTTATTTTTCATTGTGAAAAAATTAATATAAATAATTCACTTTGTGAAGGTTTATATATATATATATATAGTAAATTCATTTGACTAATAAAATGCTTGACATACCGATAATAATTATATTCTCTGTGTGGCATATTATATATTACATATAAATGAATATAATAAGTATAGAAAATTATTTCTGGTAACCCGTGCGACCGATATTCATAATCCCCACGATCAGTAGAAAAATTCCTTTATAGCGAGACGCCATTATTTTCTGATTACTTTACCGTAGTGAAATTTTTTACGCCTTTCTCTCTCACAGTTACTTGAAACACATTAAAAAAAGAGATAACTCAGAGAGAATGCTTCTAAACCTCTAAAATAAATAATATCTCAATAATTTCAAATAACGAGAGTGTTAATAATTCATTACTGAAGTTATAATTGAAAAATTAACTTTTAGAAGAATTTTAGTTTCTTCGAAGCAAACTAAATAATATACGAAATGTGTAATTTATTTAATTGAAATGATTGGTAACATTAAAAGTTTTAATTTGGATTTAATTTTATTTTTGTGATTTGAGGCAAGTATCTGCTAAAATCATTAGGTATATAGGTAGTTTTATGCTCAATTTAAGAAAATGGTTTTTAAATTAAGACCTATGTGTGTTTAACTTTTATATTCTTCATAAATTTCACAGTAAAAGTAAATAAGTTTTAAAGTACTTACAGAATGCTTATTTTATTTTTATTTTATATTTATTTATTGTTTCAATTGAAATCGTATTAATAACAATTAAATTTGCTAAAGAATTTCATTAGCGTTTGAAAGAAGAGAATTTTAATTTAACAATTGTTAAATAATTGAATATTATAAAGAGTTTAAAATAATTAAGTTTCAAAAATGTGTTGCAATTACAATTTTTATTAATGATTTGATAATTTTAAAAAGTTTTAAATTAAAACTTTTATTTAAAAATTGAGATTTTGAAGAATTTTAAGAATTAGGTTTCAAAAATGTTTCAATTTTATTTTTTAAGTAATTGAATTTTTATGAACAAGCAATCGACATTTTTTAAAAAAAATAAAATTTCTTTGTGAGCAATTCCATGTGAAGTGATCGACGATTTTTGGACATTGTTAGCAATTTTCTTGAAACTTTTTTTCCTTGTAGCTATAAGGATAAGATATGATAAAGTGAAGGCAATTTTGAAAATTTCGAAAAAAATTTGAAAATATTCAAATTTGAAAATTTATGTACTAATTTTTTAAAATTAAGATAACTCCGGTTGTTTTCAATATTTTTTCAAAATTTTTTTTTTTAATTTCTCAGTATAACTAGTACTTTTTAAATAAATTTTTTAGAAAAAAATTTTTTTAGAAATTATTAAAAATTTTTCAAAAAAAATTTTTCTTTTTAATTTTTTGAAAAACACCCCCCCTCCGATTCTTTTTATTTTTTTTATAGTGATAGCCAAAAGTAATAAGAAAATTTTCGTAAAATTTTTATAATGGGATCGCAATAACTTTTCGAGAAATCAACGAAAAAGTCTATGGCGCCCCGTTGAGACTGACGCGCTCACGTACGTATGTCCAAGAAGTTGGCAACGCCATTTCATTTTTTCTCAACAAAATTTTGATAAAACTAAAAAACGATAATTGTGCTACACTTAGAAAACGATAACAAATATTGTGCTGGAAAAAAATTAAAATATTTTTTAAAAATTAAAAAAAATTTCTTATTATACTTCAATTTTTTTGAACATTTTTCAAAAATCAAAATTTTGAAAAAATAAAATTTGTGCTGAATTGTTCTCAGCGAGGACAATAAAAAAAGTGTATAACAGTTTTTGAAAAAGTTAATAATTATTCAAAAAAATCATATTTTTTGAGTCTAAAATTTTTTGAATATTTTTCAAAAATCAAAATTTTGAAAAAATAAAATTTGTGCTGAATTGTGCTCGCCGAGCACAATAAAAAAGTCTAAAAAACAATTTTACAACAGCTCTATCTCATACATTGCAATGAATAGAATTGTTTTAATTAAATTACTATTTTAGCTATATGTGATTTTAATATTATGTGCCTGCATACTTCTAAAAAAATAGTGGCCCACAATTCCCTGAATGCTTCATTTTATAAAAAGCTTTGTATTATTTTTTTATTTAAATTTCATGCAAATTTTTTTTGGAGTCGAAGTAAAGAAAAAAGAAACAATATATTAAAATTTTTTTAACTAGGCAATTCTTCAAAATTCTTGTAAAAACTTGAACGCCCAAAATAAATATTTTATTGCAATTTTCAGTTGGTTGTTGTTTATGACTTATAGGTAATTGGGAAATACTGTAAAGTAATGAAATGTTAATAAAAAATTTACTTTTGACAAACAAAAGAAAATAAAAAAATTGGATGATAAAAATTTTTAAAAATTGTTAAATAATGGAGGTGACCCACAATTCCCCAATTTCCTCTATGATTATTCTCAAATAATTCTTTAACTTTTTGAAACATTGTTTTGAGACTGTATTATTGTGCTCACGAGCACAATTCGGGACAAATTTTATTTTTCCAAACTTTTGATTTTTCAAAAAGGTTCAAAAAGTGTGATTTTTTTGAATAATTATTAACTTTTTCAAAAACTGTTATACACTTTTTTTATTGTCCTCGCTGAGAACAATTCAGCACAAATTTTATTTTTTCAAAATTTTGATTTTTGAAAAATGTTCAAAAAAATTGAAGTATAATAAGAAATTTTTTTTAATTTTTAAAAAAAATTTTAATTTTTTTCCAGCACAATATTTGTTATCGTTTTCTAAGTGTAGCACAATTATCGTTTTTTAGTTTTATCAAAATTTTGTTGAGAAAAAATGAAATGGCGTTGCCAACTTCTTGGACATACGTACGTGAGCGCGTCAGTCTCAACGGGGCGCCATAGACTTTTTCGTTGATTTCTCGAAAAGTTATTGCGATCCCATTATAAAAATTTTACGAAAATTTTCTTATTACTTTTGGCTATCACTATAAAAAAAATAAAAAGAATCGGAGGGGGGGTGTTTTTCAAAAAATTAAAAAGAAAAATTTTTTTTGAAAAATTTTTAATAATTTCTAAAAAAATTTTTTTCTAAAAAATTTATTTAAAAAGTACTAGTTATACTGAGAAATTGAAAAAAAAAATTTTGAAAAAATATTGAAAACAACCGGAGTTATCTTAATTTTAAAAAATTAGTACATAAATTTTCAAATTTGAATATTTTCAAATTTTTTTCGAAATTTTCAAAATCGCCTTCACTTTATCATATCTTATCCTTATAGCTACAAGGAAAAAAAGTTTCAAGAAAATTGCTAACAATGTCCAAAAATCGTCGATCACTTCACATGGAATTGCTCAATATATAAAATTTTTTTATTAATATGGAAAACCGTTTGGATGATAAAATATAAAACAAACCAGAATTGGAATCAATTTTTTTCTTTGAATATTTGATTTTATTGAATGAATGATTTTAATTCGTTAAAAAAAAATGTTTTTTTTTTATTAAAATAAAATATTATTCAGAGACATTCCTTTTTGAAAAGAATAAAACAAAACAAAAATTTTTTTTGTAATCATCATTCGTTTGGAATAAAAAAAAATTTCCTTTGTTGTATGAGTATCGTAAATTTTTTATTTTAGAACTCAAAAATATTGCTTTTTCTAAAAAAAAGTGGAAAAAAAACATTTTTATATACTTTCACAAAGAGTCACTCATTTCCATGGAAAAGAATTTCAATTGAGTTTTCTCGAAAAAGAGCTAGAAAATCCAATTGTAGGTTGTGTCCGTAAATGTTTTATTCAACAAAACCTTTTGTATGAAAATTTTCGATATTAACCCTTTCGCTACTGTCGCCACATCAGTGTTGTTTAATATTTTTCTAAATTTCAAAAAAAAAAATATATATATATATATATATATATATATATATATACATATAAAATAAAATTCGCTAACAAATTTTCGCTTTCAGTTTGATAATATAGCAATTATAAATTTAGAAAATCTAAATAGTAAATAAAAAAATTTAATTTAAAAAAAACTGACTCTAAATATTCTTTTTCAATTTTTATTGATTTGGTTCAAATATACTGCATTTAAAATATTTGATACAAAAAGTCGTTTATACTCAATTAATTAATAATTATTTAATACATTGTAATTTTTCATGAATTTTTTCACTTCATTTCTTATTTCTGAAAATAATTAAATTTATTTCCAATATCGAAATTCCAAAAACAAAAATTCCTTAATATTATATTAATTATACTTAACTAGAAAAAGATTTTAATCAAAGCAGTTGAAAAAATTATTAATAATTAAATATTTATTTTAAAAAATTATTTAACAATGAGTTTTAAATACTTTAAATTAAAATTCTGAAAAAATATGTCTTTTTGTTAATTTTATTTCAATTTTTTAAAGCTACCTACATGAATTGATAAAAAAATGTTATTAATAAATTATTGAATTTATTAAGAAATTTAATAAAATAAAATAATTAAATTTTTAAAGAATTTCATTAGAATTTGAAAAAAAATGAATTTTCGAAGAATTTTAATTTTTTAAATTATTAAATAATTGAAAATATTGAAAAGTCTATAATTTAATTTAAAAAAAAGTAATACAATTGCAATTTTTATTAATTAGTTAATTTTGAAAAGATTTAAATTTAAAATTTTGATTAAAAATGTAATATTTTAGTTCTATTTATTGAAGATAATTGAATTTTTATAATCAAGTAATTGACATTTTGTAAAATAATTAAAATTTCTTTGTTCAGAATTTCAATTTTGTTAAAAATTTTAAGTATCGAAATAGTTTATTTAAAACTCTTAAGAATTATTGTATGTTTGTAAAAATGTATGAGATTTATTGTTTTAAAGACAATTAAATTTTTATAAACAATTAATTCACGATTTTTGAAATAATTGAAATTTCCTTGTTTAAAATTTATCGGCTTAAAAATTAAAGTTTCGAAAAATTTTATTTCAAATTCTTTAGAATATAGTTTCTAAAATATTTCAGTTTTCAGTTTCAATTTTTTCAGTTTTTAACTGAATTTTAATTCTTAAGTAGCGAAATTTTTTGAAATAATTGAAATTTTTTGTTTAAAATTTAAATTTTGTTAAAAAACTGAAATTTTGAAAAAGATTATTTAAAATTTTAATAATTATTTTGAAAAACATAGTAAAATTTTTTGCAAAAATTCAAATATTTCAAAAGAATTCAATTATTTTCTAAAATTTTTATAAATCGTTCAAAACAATTTAATTTTACTTCTAAATAGTAAAATTCCTTTAAAAAATTCATTAATTAATTTTTTTTTTTAAATTTTTAATATATTTCAAAAAAATTCAAATTTTTTCTAAAATTTTAATATATCTTGCGAAACAATTCAATTATATTTATAAATACCAAAATTCTTTGTTAATATTCAATTATATTCAAAATAATTTCACGAAAGAATTCAATTTATTTCTTAGTTCGTTATAAAAAATTTTAGAAGAATTCAATTCTTTTCTAAAATTTTAATAAATTCTTTGAAAAAATTCAATTATATTTGTAAATATTGAAATTCTTTGCAAGAATTTAATTATTCTTTAAACTTTTAATTAATAAATCCTTCTAAACAATTCAATTATATTTATAAATAATAAAAATGTTTGCAAAAATTCAATTATTTTCAAAAAAATTCCACGAAAGACATAAATTTTTTTCTTAATTCGTTGTGAAATTATTCAAATGAATTTTCAAGAATTTCAATAAAATTCAATAATTAAGTGTTTAATTTCAATTATTAATAGACACGATTATTTCAAAAACTTGAAAGAAATTGGTCATAAAATTAAATTATTTTTAAGATCTTTAATTAAAATTGTTAAAGAAAGTCCATTAATTTTAAAAAGAATTCAAAGAAATTCTTCAAAAAGAGTTTAATTAGAATTATCAAAAATTTTAACATATTTCTTCTTGAGAATTCAATTATTTTCCTAAATAATAAAATTTTTCGAAGAAATTCTATTATTCTGAAAATTTTTTGCAACAATTCGATGATTTTCAATAAATTAATTTTAAAAATGGAAATTATTTAAAAAGAAAAATTATTAAAAAAGTTAGGAAACAAAAAAGCAAGCAACAACTTAGAAAAGAAGAACAGACTACTGGAATACGATTATTAATATGTAGATTACTTGCCATATTATTTCAGTTCTATTTTCTAAGGGCAATTGGATTTTCATAAAACATAATTGAATTTTTTTTATAAAAATTGAAATTTGATATAAAATTTGATTAAAGATAAAATATTCGATTAGAATGCGTAAAATAAATTTATTTCGCGTATTTAATTTTTATGATCAAGTGCAGAATGTAGAACCAAAATGAATACAATGAGACACGTATATATAAGAAAGGAGAATTAAAGAAAAAAAAATCTCTGGTATTTTCAAGGAAAGAAATAATGAGGAATTTGTATTTAACACTTTGTATATACGTATATATATATATATATAATTGCTTTTTCGCTATTCTTTGGAAAGCGAGTTAACGGCACCCTGTCTTTGCAGTGGTTTTGAAGATATAATACAGTGAAGTATATTATGTTGGTTCACATGCAGGTGCGTATAATCAACTTACGGTTCAAAAAGTGGGACCCTGCTGTTTCCTAAGGGGCCCCAAAGCCGCAATGTGGGACCGGTTTTTCTCTCTCAGCACTCACACACGTTTCGATATTCATTCCTTTTTGCCTGTTTTTGTCAGTCCCCTGCTTTTGCTTTCTCTATTGGGCCTCTAATAGTTATGGGGCCTCGTCAAAGCTTGCCGCCTCTTGTTGCTGCTTCTAACACCCACCTCCTCCTTTGATCTCGTATATTCTCTCCTCTCTCTCTCTTTCTCTCTCTTTTCTTCACCCAGGGGCGTAAACTCTTATTGAATATATTTAATATACAAATTCTTTGACCTCTTTATATATTTAGGTTTAAAAAGACAAATATTAACCATTAAATGTTTTTCATTCAATATTTACATTTGTCGTTTATGAATTAGTTTATGAATTGACTGTATGAATTAGATCTGACACGAATATAAGAGGGGAGATGTCAACAAATCTATTTCACAGATGAAAAATTGATGTGAATGGAAAAAAATAGAAGGGAGGTTCTTTTTTTGTCAATTTAATGGACTACCATTACATAATGGAATTTTTTTTGTACAAGGGGCTAAAGGGAATTGTTTTCTTTATTTTCCCTGCTTCCTTGAAATCGAAACGATTATTCAATTCTATTAAAGAAAATATAATATTTTTTTCCAGTAGTGAGAAAAAAATTCAAAATATAGCAATTTTTTTTACTGAGAAAAGAAAATTTACTTACTTTATTTTTCGTGACTCAAAATTAGAAGGTAACGTAATGCCTAAAATTTTTCTTTTTTTGATTTTCGCGCCAATTTAGTTCATTAAATTGCCGCCTAGACGGCATGAAAATTCGCTCGTAAACGAAGTGAAGCAAATATAACTTTTTTCGCTACATTTCTTTTTCAACAAAATATTTATTAGAACTTTCGAATTCCTTCTAATTTTGTTACTAATTCACAGATTTTTCAAAAGGATATTAAATTGAGACAAAAAAGGTATTTGATATCCTTAGAAAAATTGTTAACAATTCTAATAAATTACGAAGTAAATTGATCTAAAAGAAAAAAGAAAGTTAACTCGAAAATTATTAACAATAATTGACACTATTTGTTAGAAATATAAAAATATGTAAATTTATTCAAAAATAATTATATTTACATAAATAAAATGTACAGTTTTCAAAAATAATATTAAAAATATAAAAATTTTTTATATATTTATTTTATTTATTTTTATTTTTTTTTATTTATTTTTATTTTTTTTATTTTTTATTTATTTTTATTTTTTTTATTTTTTATTTATTTTTTATTTTTTTTATATAGATTTTTATCAACATTTCTGAAGATATAATTGAATTCTTTCGAGAAATTTTATTACAATTTTTTTAAAAAATTAAGTTCTTTCGAGAAATTTTATGAATAATTGTGAAAATAATTAAAACCTTGGTAAGAATTTTATTAAAATTGTATTAAAAAAAATTAGTTCTTTTAATTAATTTTACCACAATTTTTTCTAAATAATTGAATTTGTGTGAAAATTTTATTATTTATGAAAATAAATTATTCTTTTAATGTATTCAATAAAATTTTTTTCTTGTAAAGAATTTTATTGAAATGTTTCAAAATTTAAAAATCAAAAATAAAATTTTTGTGAAAATTTCATTAAAATTCTTCGAAATAATTAAATTCCTGTGAAAATTTTTACTGCTTATGAAAATAATTCAATTCTTATAAATAATTTTATCAAATTTTTTCAAATTAATTGAATTTCTGCAAAGAATTCTATTAAGATAATAATAATAATAATTAAATTCCTGCGAATAATTTGATAAATTATGAAAATAATAGAAATCTTGCTAAGAATTTAAATAAAATTTTCGAAAATAATTGAATTTTCTTAGGGAATTCAATTAAAACTGTATTGAAAATATTTTAATTCTTAAAATTTTTTCAAATAATTGAATTTCTGGGAAGAATTTTATCTTTTAGGATTAAATTCCCGCGTAGAATTTTATTATTTCTGAAAATAATTCAATTAAAAAAATTTCTAATAAAAATTTTTCAAAATATTTGAATTTCTACGAAGAATTTTATTAAAATAATAATTATTAAGTCCCTGTGAATAATTTCATAAATTATGAAAATAATTAAAATTTTGCTAAGAATTTAATTGCAATTTTAAAAAATAATTGAATTCTTTCCGGGAATTGTTTTAAAACTGTTTTAAACTGTTTTTTTTAATTAAAATTGTATTTAAAAAAAGTGATTCTTTTAAATAATTTCACTAAAATTTTTTCTAAATAATTGAATTTCTGTGAAGAAATTTATTGAAATGTTTTAGAATTTAAAAATTAAAAATAAAATTTTTGTGTAGAATTCTATTAAAATTCTTGAAAATTGTTAAATTCCTGCGAAGATTTTTACTAATTATGAAAATTATTCGTTTCTTATAAATAAAATTATCAAAATTTTTCAAATTAATTGAATTTCTGCGTAGAATTTTATTAAAATAATAATAATAATTATATCCCTGCGAATAATTTGATAAATTATGAAAATAATAGAAATCTTGCTAAGAATTTAAATAAAATTTCCGAAAATAATTGGATTTTTTTGAGGAATTCATTTAAAATTGTATGGAAAATATTTTAATTTTCATAAAGAATTTATTAAAAATTTTTCCAAATAATTTAATTTCTGAGAAGAATTTTATTTTTTAGGATTAAGTCCCCGCGTAGAATTTTATTAATTCTGCAAATAATTCAATTCTTATAAATAAATTTCTAAAATTTTTTCAAAATAATTGAATTTCTGCAAAAAATTTTATAAAAATAATAATTATTAAATTCCTGTGAATAATTTTGTAAATTATGAAAATAATTGAAATCTTGCTAAGAATTTAATTACAATTTTCAAAAATAATTGCATTTTTTCTGGGAATTGTATTAAGACTCTTTACAATATTCTAATAAATTCTGAAGTAATTGATACAAGGGAAAAATGAAAGTTAACACAAAAATTAATAACAATAATTGACACTATTTGTTAGAAATATAAAAATATGTAAATTTATTCAAAAATCAATTTTTTTTTTCTTGAAAGAAAATTATTAGTCCATTTTTGTTTCGTAAGAACTAAGAATCATCTCTATATGTATATATGTGAAGAAAAGGATTGATGGAGGACAAAAAAAAATGTTGAATCACTTTTGGAATCTTTTAAAAGTCAGTCTGATGTGTGTCTATTTGATTTTAAATGCGTCGAGTCACACGCCGATGCGATGCTTCTTTTATTCTCTTTTACTCTCGACAGCATATATATGATACAAGCGAGATATCAATTTACAAAACTAGCAGACCCACAAAATATCCTAATTGAGCTCTTACACGGACAATTTCTCATGTATATCATTTTCCTTTGTCGCATTAAAATGTCGTTAGGTATTTATATTTTTTATTTAATTTTTATCATTATGTATTATATATTAAGTATTTTATATTGTTATCTACTTTTTATTATAAGTACTTTATTATTTATTTTATTTTAATTAATTGAATTATAATATTTACTTTTTATTAAGTATATATTTATATTTATCAATTTTAATTTCTCATGAATTTTATTATTTATGAAAATAATAATATTTATTGAACATTTGGCCTATTGGTCCAGAAGTTGACTTTATTTACATTATTATTTGTTTATAAATAAAATTATCAAGCGCATAAAAATATAAAATAGTTTAAATATTAAAAATTTTTAATGAGAAGTGTAATTTTTGTAATAAATTGAGATTTATGTTTTCTTTTCTTTGAGATGAAACAGGAGTAATAGATTATAATTTTATCTGATTTCAGACGAATGTTGGTCCAATTCTCGTTTGCATTAATCCCTACACGGATGTTGGGAATCCCTTGACTCTGACGAGTACAAGGGCTGTGCCATTGGCGCCCCAGTTAAATAGGGTTGTTCAAGAGGCCGTAAGGCAGCAATCAGAAACTGGTTATCCTCAGGCAATCATTCTCTCAGGTAAATGTCCGATGATACTGTTAACAAATTCTCATTAAATTTTAATTCTTTCAAGTAAAAATCCATGTACAGAAATATTCAACTTAACTTAATGAATTTTCTTTTGGAAAAAATAATTTTATTTTCTATCTGACGTCTGGGTATATAATTTTCCAAAAAATTGAAAATATAAAAAATAACGACAATTAGATAAAATTATTAATTAATGAAAATAAAATTAACACCGTTTTCATAAAAGTAGAAAATTGATAATAAATCGTTTCAAATTGATACCAAAAATTTAGATCAATTTTTGATTCGATCCACATTTTTGGTATCAATTCGTTTGCAATTTGTTTTAAGTCAAGTGATTTAAAATTTAAAATACAAATTACTATTTTTTAAAAATAAAATTAATTACAATCTACGAAATTAATAATTATTAATTATTAATATTAATAAAAATACATATAATTAAAATTTAGACGTATAAAATTTAAAATATAACAAACGACAGAAAAATGATGTATTTTTGATTAATGAGATATTTTACATACGGAAATAAATAAATAGAAAATAACTTTTAAGAAAAAATAAAGTTTCGCATTTTTTTTTATAAAAAATGTTTATTCCACTTTCAGGAACCAGTGGTTCGGGTAAAACTTATGCCTCTATGTTATTACTGAGGCAACTTTTCGACGTTGCTGGTGGTGGTCCTGAAACTGACGCTTTTAAACATTTGGCTGCTGCTTTCACTGTTCTCAGATCTTTAGGTTCTGCCAAGACTGCCACGAATTCTGAAAGTTCACGAATCGTGAGTTCATGGAATTTTTTTTTATTTTATTCCTTCCTTAAGGGCATGTGTTTATGTGCTACCAGTTAATTTTTATTAAAATATTTCCGTGAAATATCTCGGCCATAATTTGACACATTATCAACAAAAATATTGTGAATTTTTTAAATTGAAAATATCCACGAAGAAACTAAATTGATTCCATGTAAAGTAAATTCATGAAAGAGGAAAATTTTTTTATTAATTTTATTATCTAATTTAAATAATTAATTTATTCATTAATTTATTTTATTTATTTACTTGTTTAAGAATTTAATTTCATTTATTTTATCTACTCAGTCAAAATTTCTTATTTGTTCCCTTTTGATATCAAAATTGATTAAAACAATTTTTTTAATAACTCAAATTAGAAGCACTTGTTGGTAACATTTATCACAATAAAATGTGTGGGAAATATTTCTAAAATATTATGTATCTAAAATCAAAAACGAGAAAAATTGTAGTAAATTACACTTTAATTATAGTTATTAATTTATTTGTTAAACGATTCTTTTAAAAAAATTTTCCAGGGACATTTTATAGAAGTGCAGGTAACAGATGGGGCCCTTTACAGAACGAAAATTCACTGTTACTTTTTGGACCAAACGAGGGTCATTCGGCCACTGGCAGATGAGAAAAATTATCACATTTTCTATCAAATGTTAGCTGGTCTCTCGCATGATGAACGAGGTAAAAAAAATGATGACGATAATAAGCACTCTCTTGGGCTCTTTATATACTGTTTTTAGAGTCGTTAATTCTGAGAGAGAAAAAATTGTAACGTTAACGGTATTATTATAAATAATAACTCATTATCATCCAAACATTGATATTAAAAAAATCTTCTAATTGAGAATAATTAACTTTATATATACGATTTTAAATTTTTCCAGTTAAACTAAATTTGGAGGGATATAATTTGAAAAATTTGAGGTATCTTCAGCAAGGCGACACGAGACAAGATGAGACTGAGGACGCTGTTAGATTTCAGGCATGGAAAGCGTGTTTGGGTGAGAAAAAAATTAATTTTTTTTCTTCTTTTCCTATTTTTTAATAATTTTTTCAATAATTGTTGAATTCTGTATTCTTAATTTTTTTTATTATTTTTCTTTTTAATGTTTTGAACTTTAAAAGCAAGGAAATTCTAATTTGATCCTTTGAGGATTAAAAAGTAACAAAAAATTAATTCAACAAAATTGTTTTCAATTTATAATATTTCTTTTATGTTACTTCTTTCATAATTTTGAATCTGAAATAATTAAATTCTTATTAAAGAAATTAATCAAAATTTTTAAAAATAATTAAATTTCTAGCGAAAAATTTAATTAAAATCTTTAAAAATAAATTAATTCTTACGAGAAATTTCATTAAAATAATATTAAAAAGTTTTCAATTCTTGTAAAGATTTTTATTAACATTTTTGAAAATAATTGAATTCTGCGAAGAATGTTTTATACCGTTATAATTAATATTTTTTTTAAAATACTTGAATTTTTTCGAGAAATTTTATTATAATTTTCTTTAAATAATATTGAGTTCTTCAAAAAATGTTATTAATTATGAAAATAATTTAAACCTTGGTAAGAATTTTACGAAAATTTTTTCTAAATAATTGAATTTCTGCGAAGAATTTTAATTATTTAGGAAAATAATTATTTTTTTAAAGTATTCAATTAAATTTTTTTTTATAAGGAATTTTATTGAAATTCTTCAGAATTAAAAAATCAAAAATATAATTTTTGTGAAGAATTTTATTTAAATTCTTAAAAATAGTTAAATTCCTGCGAAGATTTTTACTAATTATTAAAATTATTCAATTCTTTTATAAATAATTATATCAAAATTTTTCAAAATAATTAATTTCTGCGAAGAATTTTATTCTTTAGAATTAAATTCCCGCGTAAAATTTTATTATTTCTTATTTCTGAAAATAATTCAATTCTAAAAATATTTCTACTAAAAATTTGTCAAAATAATTGAATTTCGGCGAAGAATTTTATAAAAATAATAATAATTAAATACCTGCGAACAATTGTATAAATTATGAAAATAATAGAAATCTTGCTAAGAGTTTAAACAAAATTTTCAAAAATAATTGGATTTTTTTGAGGAATTCATTTAAAATTGTATGGAAAATATTTTAATTCTCATAAAGAATTTATTAAAAATTTTTCAAAACAATAATAATAATTAAAGTTCTGTGAATAATTTTATAAATTATGAAAATAATTGAAATCTTGATAAGAATTTAATTAAAAATTTCTAAAATACTTGAATTTTTTCCGGTAATCGTATTTAAATTGTATTAAAAATATTTTAATTTTTAGAAAGAATTTAATCAAAATTTTTCTAAAAAAATTCAATTTTTTCCAAGAATTTTGTCAAATTTTCAAATATAATTAAAATCTTTTGAGAAATATTATTGAAATTCTATTGAAAATAATTGAATTTCTGCGATGAATTTTATTAAAGTTTGATGAAAACAATAAATCATTATAATTAATTAGGAAATTAGGTAATAATCTAATAATTAAATTTATTTTATATTTTGAATCTGAAATTATTCCAAAATTGAAATTAATATTTAATAATCATAAATTTTTTTAATTTGCATAATAATAATAAATGAAATAAAAGAAGAAAATTAAAAAAAATTGCAGGAAAAACAAAATTGATAATAGGAAAGATAAGAGAAAAGTAAACCTGTGATAATAAAACAAGAAATTTGTGAAAAATTGTAGGAAAAGCAGATTTACCTTTTTCTTAGTGATATAAATAATAAATGTATAGAAAATAAAAAAATAAGTTGAAAAATCGGAGAAAAAATAAAATTGATAACAGTGAAGACAAGAGGAAAGTTAATGCCTGCCATGATAAAAGAAGAAAAGTAGAAAAGATTGTAGGAAAAGTAAAATTGATATTAGTCAAGATAAAACAAGAGAAAATACCTGTGATAATTAGAAGAGTAGGGCGTGCATTGAGGGATGATAATAATAAATAAAAAAATAAAATATGTAAATTTCAGGAGTACTAGGAATTCCATTTTTGGATGTGGTTCGAGTATTAGCAGCTGTTCTGATTCTTGGAAACGTGGGGTTTACTGATGGCCCTGGAGTGGAGGTTGGAGTGATCGGAGAGAATGAGTTGGCATCTGTGGCGGCACTTTTAGGTGTTCCTCCGCCAGCTTTGTTGAGAGGACTCACCTCCAGGACCCATAATGCCCGTGGACAGCTTGTCAAGTCGGTCTGCGATGCCAATATGGTAATCACTATTACTATTCATCGTCAAAGCGAAATAAAGCCAACATTTATACATATATGCATATACACAACATCTCACGACTATTAATATTTTACTCTCTTCAAATTTCAAGCGTCCATCGATTTTTGTTCGATTCGTTAGGAAATATCTAATATAATTTATTTATTAATTTAATTCAATTGATTTGAAAATTAAATTATTTAATTCCGTTTGAATTAATAGAATTCATTTAGTTTCTAATTCAATTAATTTACTTACTGAAATTCGTAATCGTAAACTTATACTCGTGCAAATCAGTGAAATTCATTTTTTTCTCCTATAAATTAAATTTTTATTACAATAATTTTACGTCATTATAAAAAAAAATTAATTGTAGAATTTCTAAATGTAAAATTTAAGTGTTTAATTTTTAATTAAATTTGTTAAACAATTAATTCTTATTTGACGACAAAATAGATTTTCTGTTAAAATGAAAATAAAAAGTACTGACACATATTGAAATTTTGGCAAATTTTGTTCTTCTTTTTTTTGCATCGTTCGTTTTCAAAAGTTCGGAAAATTTATGTTTCTTGTTTATTTTTTTGTTCAGTCGAATATGACGAGAGATTCGTTGGCAAAGGCACTTTATTGTCGAACTGTCGCCACTATTGTTCGAAGGGCGAATAGTTTAAAGAGACTCGGTTCCACGCTCGGAACTCTTTCTTCCGATTCGAACGAGTCTGTTCATAATCAAGCCGAAGTCACCAGCCAGCATGCCTCCACTATTGGAAGTTCAGCAGGTAATTAAAAAAAAAAAAAATGAAAAAACAGAAAAATTTCCAGAAGAAGAAAAATAAATCCAAAAATTCCCTCTGGACCAAAAAAAAAATGCCTTTTATTATCTATTACTCATTAGTAATAAAATCGATATAATTATTTATTTATTAATTGATTGTTATTCATAACTTTTAATTTTTCTTATCTTTAATATTTTTATCGAATTTTATTAATTATTATTATTGAGAACTGTTTTAGAACCAAAAATGAAAATAGAAGAGTTCAAAAGCGGAGGAGGAAAAAAAAATTTGATAAAATAAAACAAATTGGTAATTTTTTCACCAATTTGTTTTATTTTATCAAAATTCTTTTTTTTAAATTGAATTAAAAAAAAATTGTATAAAAAAATTGTATAGAAAAATTGTATAAATAATTCTAAAAAAAAGAAAATTTTGGTAAAAAAATTAAGTAAAATGCAAAAAGTTATGAGAGGAAAATATTGAAAATTGGAAATATTTGTAGGATATTGGAGAGAGATGGGAAATTTTGACAAAAATAAGTAATGAATAATTGGAAAATTGTTTTCAAGGTGGAACTGGTTCGCGAAGTATGACTGCTTTAAATAATGCAGTTAGACATGCAACAGATGGTTTCATTGGCATCCTAGACATGTTTGGATTCGAGGATCCAAAACCAAGTCAACTCGAGCATTTATGTATAAATCTTTGCGCCGAAACAATGCAGCATTTTTACAATACTCACATTTTCAAAAGCTCCATCGAAAGTTGTCGAGATGAGGGCATTCATTGTGATGTTGAAGTTGATTATGTCGATAATGTCCCCTGCATTGATCTTATTTCCTCTTTGGTGAGTTCGAAATATAATCTCGATTATTAATAACGATTTATTGTCTGCTTTTATTTTCTATCTCTAATTTGTCTGTATTTTTTTCCCTCTGATTTGTTTGTAGTTTTTGGTCTTTAATTTGTCTTTGTCTTTCACTTGTTTTTGTCTTTATTTCTTCTCTTTAATTTCTTTGCCTTTCGTTTGTCTTATTTTTTTGTCTCTAATTTGTCTTTATTTTCTTTCCTTTAATTTGTCTTAATTTTTGTCTTCAATTTGTCTTATTTTTTGTCTTTAATTTGTTTTTATTTTCTTGTCTGTAATTTGTTTTTGTCTTTATTTTTTGTTTTTAATTTGTCTTTAATTTTTTTGCCTTTAATTTGTCTCATTTTTTTTGTCTCTAATTTGTCTTTATTTTCTTTCCTTTAATTTGTCTTAATTTTTGTCTTTAATTTCTTATTTTTTTTGTCTCTAATTTGTTTTTATTTTCTTGTCTGTAATTTTTTTTTGTTTTTATTTCTTGTCTTTAATTTGTCTTTAATTTTTTTACCTTTATTTGTCTTATTTTTTTGTCTCTAATTTGTCTTTATTTTCTTGCCTTTAATTTGAATTTATTTTTTGTTTTTAATTTGTCTTCAATTTCTTGTATTTAATTTGTTCTCGTCTTTAATTTGTCTTTAATTTTTTGCCATAATTTGTCTTATTTTTTGCCCCTAATTTGTCTTTATTTTCTTGTCTGAAATTTATTTTTGCCTTTATTTTTTGTCTCTAATTTGTCTTTATTTTCTTGTCTGTAATTTATTTTTGTCTTTATTTTTTCTTTTTAATTTCTTTGCCTTTAGTTTGTCTTCTTTTTTGTCTCTAATTTGTCTTTATTTTTTGTTTTTAATTTGTCTTTAATTTCTTGCCTTTAATTTGACTTTACTTTTTGTTTTTAATTTGTCTTTATTTTCTTGTCTGTAATTTGTTTTTCTCCGTATTTTTTGTCTTATTTTTTTTGTCTCCAATTTGTCTGTAATTTATTTTGTCTTTTTTTCACCTTTAATTTGTCTTTAATTTCTTTGTCTTTAATTTGTTTTATTTTTTGTCTCTAAATTCTATTTATTTTCTTACCATTAATTTGTCTTTATTTTTTGTTTTTAATTTGTGTTTATTTTCTTGTCTGTAATTTGTTTTTGTCTTTACTTTTTGTTTTTAATTTGTCTTTATTTTCTTGTCTGTAATTTGTTTTTGTACGTATTTTTTGTGTTTAAATTGTCTTTATTTTCTTGTCAGTAATTAGTTTTTATTTTTTTTTTAATTTGTCTTTAATTTATTTGCTTTTGATTTGTCTTATTTTTTTGTCTCTAATTTGTCTTTATTTGTCTTAATTTTGGTCTTATTTTTTTGTCTCTAATTTGTTTTTATTTTCTTGTCTGTAATTTGGTTTTGTCTTTATTTTTTGTTTTTAATTTTTTTTAAATTTGTTTGCCTTTAATTTGTCTCTAAATTGTCTTTATTTTCCTTTCTCTAATTTGTCTTTAATTTGTCTTATTTTTTTGTCTCTAATTTGTTTTTATTTTCTTGTTTGTAATTTGTTTTTGTCTTCTTTACCTTTACTTTGTTTTATTTTTTTGTCTCTAATTTGTCTTTTTATTTTTTGTTTTTAATTTGTCTTTATTTTCTTTTATGTAATTTGTTTTAGTCTTTAATTTTTTTGTCTTTAATTTGTCTTAGTTTTTTGTCTCTAATTTGTCTTTATTTTCATTCCTTTATAATTTGTCCTAATTTTTGTCCTTAATTTGTCTTTATTTTTTTGTAATTATTTTTCGTCTTCATTTTTTATTTTCTTTTGGTCCTTGCTTTTTTTGCCTTTAAATTATTTTTTCTTTAAATTGTATTATCAGAGAACTGGTCTCTTGAGCATGCTCGATGTTGAATGCTCAATACGAGGAACAGCAGAGAGTTACGTGGCAAAGGTAAAGGTGCAACACAAGCAAAATCCAAGGCTTTTTGAACCAAGGGCTGTTGACTGTCGATCATTTGGAATCCAACATTTTGCTGGAAGAGTCACGTACGATGCTTCTGATTTTCTAGGTAAAATTCATTAAGTATTCTTTTAAATATTCTGCATTTTTCCTTTCCATTTGCGTAGTTGAAAGAAGAAGAAGAAAAAATTCAAATTTCTAACTTCTTTTTCTTTAGATACAAATAAAGATGTGGTGCCTGATGATTTAGTGGCAGTATTTTATAAACACACGTGTAATTTTGGTTTTGCGACACATCTCTTTGGAAGTGAATTGAAAGCACTTTATGCAAGTGATACAGTTCCGCGAGGAGTGAGCTTTAGAATATCTCCCACCTCACACACGGATCTGTAAGTTTTTTTTTGATAATAAAAATTTTCATAAAATATTTTGATAAAAACAAATAATAGAAACTAATTTGTAAATTAGTGAATTTTGAGGTAAAAAAAAGTGTGAAATAAGTTTGAAATAAACTTTTGCAGCTTGAATGGCGATGAGCCCATTTCAACATTGACTCAGGATTTTCATACACGACTGGATAATCTTTTGAGGACTTTGGTGCATGCAAGACCTCATTTCGTTCGGTGCATAAGGAGTAATGCTTCAGAGACGCCAATGCATTTGGATAGAGGAGTCGCTATGCGCCAAATTAGATCTCTTCAAGTTCTCGAGACTGTAAATTTAATGGCAGGAGGTAAATGAATGTAACAGTTATTTAACTCGAATTCTCGTGTAATTTTTGCTTTTTCTCGCACAACTATACTTAATTACAGCGAAAAATTTTTTATTTCCATTCTAAATTGACAATTTCAAAAAGGTATTATTTTAATTTAATTTTGCCGAAAATAAATTTTGCGAAATTTAATTAATTTTCCAGGATATCCTCATAGAATGAGGTTCAAGGCATTCAACGCAAGGTATAGACTGATTGCGCCCTTCAAACAATTACGAAGGGCCGAGGACCAAGCGGTTGAAGATACAAAATTAATTTTACAAAATGCCCAACAAATGAAGAGTAAATTCGGCGCAAGTACGAGTTGGGCTCTTGGCAAGCGGCACATTTTCCTCAGCGAGGGTATTCGACAGCAATTGGAAAATCTCCGATCTGAGACGAGAAGGAAAGCCGCCACTAATATTCAGGTGAGAATAATTATTTATCAAAATTTAAATTATTCATTTGATATTTATTATTTAATATTCTTATCGTCTTTTTAACCTATTTTCACATTCCCTTTTTTATTCGGAAAGTATTTTTCTAATTGTTGATTTTGTTTGACTAATTCAAATGTGGATGAATGTTTTGAAAAATATATTTTTCTATTATTTTAGGCTACGTGGAGAGGTTGGCGGGTGCGTAGACGATGGCCCGTTCGAAGAACAAATATGACTCTAGTGTCGAGTTTGGGTCAGAAGAAAAATTCTCAACCGCCATCGAGTAATACTGGCACTATTCAAAGAAATGTGACTCTTGGTTCTGTTACCGGAAATGGAATTCGTCCGAGACCGCAACCTATCACGGGAACACCACCACCTGATCCTTCAGAAAAATGTGCTGATCAGAAAATGATTCAGCAGACTTGTACTCTCTTTGGATTGGATTTGGTAAATTTTTCTTTTCTCTCTCTCTGTTTTTTTTTCTTTTTGATTTTCAAAAATCTATAATATTTGAAAGAAAAAATTTTTATACTAATTACTAAATTGGAAAATGTGTGTGGAATTATTTTTCAGGAACGTCCTCCACCTGTTCCGCCCAGTCGATCTTATACTGTTACTGGAAATACGAAACTTGGATATCCCCAGACGAGAGTAATGAAGACCCCATTTCCTGGTAAATATTAATTACATTATTTGATTATTTAATCATTCAAAAAATATTATTTATTAAATTAATTTTAAAAATTTTGTAAAGTATTTTCAAAAGACTAAAATTTCTTACCTTGTCAAAAAATGATTTTTCTTTAACGTAGAGAATTTTGCTTTCCTCTTCTAGAAGGAGGTGAAGGTGAGGTCGTTCTTTTGAAAGGTGAGACAGTTCTTGTGGTTGGAGCTTCCTCGAGACGTGGCCACTTACTTGTCGAACATAACAACATTACGTTACACGTGCCTTACCAGTTCATGGAATTGAAACCATGCAACATTAATGTTTAAGTGTTATTTATTTTTCTCTTCTTCAAACTTCAAACAATTTCCAATTTATGTAAAAAAAGAAAACAAGGAAGTTAAACATTCTTTTTCAAGGTATCTTTCACGATACTCTCCGGTGTAAGTATTAAATTCTCTCTCTTCTTCGTCTTCTCATTTTGCTGCCGATGAATTGCCATATAAAATAGTTTTTATATAAGGTAATCGTCATATATTGATATTCGTCCTGAATTCAAAAATTAGGATAAAAAAAGAAAAAAGAAATTTATATTATAAAACGCTCAGGTAATTGATTGGAAATCTTTTTTTTTGTATTTTGATTTGTTTTATTATTTTTTAAAAAAAGTCCTTTGTTGTAAAAAAGTCCTTCTCGCTCAAAACCCAAGTTTTTGTCTTCCATTTTTATGTAAGTAGCTTTAAGTAGACTTTAAGTATATAGATTATAAAAAAATAGGGAGAAATCACAATAATCGTGGAAAAATATCATTTTTATATTTTTGTTATTTCTATATAGGGGAATGTCAATTTGTATATATTGACATGTTGTTTTTAGATTGTGATTTTATTCCAGAAATTGAACTGAATTGAGAAATTGGATAGACAGATTATAACGGAGAATGCCAATAACATTCCTTAGATTAAAATATACCGGTGATGTGTATTTAGTGGGTGCTACAATGGATTTTTGTATTATTTTTTTTTCCTTTGTATTATTATTACTATTCAGTTTTTTAAAATACGTTCCTTTCAATCTTTCCTATTGGTTTTCGATTTTTTTCTCTTTTTTTTATTTATTTCGATTCAATATAATTTGTTTTTTATATTTTGAATTTTAGATATGAAAAGATTTTCATGAATTGAAAAATCTTTTCTTTTTATTAAAAATTGATAATTGTGGAATTTTGCCTGAAGGGTATTAACTACTAACAGTATTCTCGTCTGTCATTGAATTCTTAGTGCCAACTAGAGAGAAATTAAATGGATAATTTATATACGTACGGACACAGTAATTTTTTTTTTCGTATCATTATATCATTTACAAAGTACCATCGAAGTAATTATAATTTTTTTTTATAATTATATTATACGAAGGTGAAGGTGAAGGATTTGTAGATACGTGCATTCGACTAATTTTCTAGGCAAATCCTGTTCCTCCCTCTTTCTCTCTCTCTATCTCTCACTCATATTTTGAATGCATTATTACTCTGAGAAGTAATGTATTTGCGCTTTCAAGGGCTTTGTAAAGCTCAAGAGATTATTTGTACATACAAAATGCACGATACGTGTTACCTACATTCGTCGAAACATTATATTTCCAATGCGAGCAAATTTATATTAAAGCGAATTTTACTTGATTCTGTGAATTCAAAACAAACAGTTGGAAGTAAATTGTACTTCGACTTTAAAAAGTTTCTAAATGCAGATGTAAAATATTCCCTGCTTTGCGATTTATTTTAAATTAGCGATGGAATAATATTGAATGAAATAGATTTCGCTAAAATGAAATCTTGTTCATGGAATTTTGATTTTTGGATAAAAGATTTTTGGATTGCTCTGATTATTCTGAATCACTTGTAAATAAATGATAATCATCTATTATTGGTCAATATATATTTTAAGATTTAATGAAATTGTTATTTTCTTTTCCCACATTAGGAAAATTTCCCATTGTATTTATTTTTATTTGTACTTTTTATTTTCAAATTTCAATGTTTGTAATTTTTACTTTCAATTGATAATTTTTGAAATATTTAGTTGATTATTTTTAATAATTGTAATTGATTATATTGATTTGTAATTTTTTTTGCAGCTCATCCAAATTCAATTTTCGAAATGCAAGACTTTTGATTATCGAGTTTCGAATTGAAGCAATTTGATCTCTTCTCTTTGGGAGTTTGTCGTAAACTGAGGAAATAGCTGATCTGAAGTTTTACAGATATAGATGTATATGTATATATAGGAGAGGAATTGGAGTTTGGTGCAGTGATGCGAGTGACTCGCGACAAATAGCAGAGGCGAGAGTGAAATGTTAAGTCAAGCCCAGTTTTCGCATATGGGAGCCACTCGACTTGAAGGAGAGACTTTTCAAACGTTTTAGACGTTTGCGACGAGAGACGAGTGAAGTCAAAGGCGGAAGAAGTCGCGGCGCCGTGTGTATGTGTCTTCCCTCGAGTGCGACGATACCGAGACCGTAAAACGGAAATGATGAAATTACGAGCGGCAGTACGAAGTTATAAGCACGCCTATTTCATCCTCTGCCATCGTCGTCATCCTCTTCGTGAGGAAGAGCGGAACATTCGCTTCCTCTAGCCGCGAGCGGAAGACAACGTACGCCGCTTTCACATTATTATTATTAGAAGATAACGCGGATTATATTTTCGAGACGCGGTGTATATTTTTTTTATGAGGGAGAAGAAAAGAATATTGCAAATAGTCAATGAGAACAAAACACTAATGAGAATACGTTTAATTAATATTATTATTCATCGGATTCGAAAGATTTTTTTTCTTTCCTAAATCGTTAAATTTGTTTCCATATTTGCGTCGAATTTTAATTGAAGTTCAAAATTAAAATTAATTACAATTAAATTTTGAACATCAATTACAATTGATATAATACTTGAAAGACATCAGAGCTCAAACTAAGTCCGTAAATCCCGTAAAGTAATAAAATTCTTCGCAAAAAATTCAATTATGTTCAAAAATTTTTTAAATTCTCGTCAAAATTTCAATTACCTATCTTTATTAATAATAAAATTCTTCTCCGAAATTCAATTATTTTCAAAAATTTAAAAAAAAAATTCTTGGGAAACATTCAACTATTTTCAGAAATAATAAAATTTTTACAGGGATTCAATTATTTTCGTAAATAATAAAATTCTTTTTAGGAATTCAATTATTTTCTTTTTCATAAATAATAAAACTCATTGCAGAATTTCAATTATTTTTAATCTACAATAAATTTTAATTAAATTCCTTGAAAAATGTAATTATTTTTAAAAATTTTATTAAAATTCATCAAAAGAATTCAATTATTTAAAAATTTGTTGATGAAATTATTTATGAGATTTGAATTTAAAGAAATATTGAATTATTCAATACATTATTTTTTTACAATACAAATTATTGCAAGAATTTAATTATGTTCAAAAATAATAAAATTTTTCTCAGGGACTCAATTATTTGCACAAATAATAAAACTTTTTGTAGAATTTCAATTATTTTTATTACAATTTTAAACAGATTTCTTGAAAAATATAATTTTTATTTTTTTAAATTTTGCTAAAATTTGTCGAGAAAATTTATTTACTTAAAAATTTATTTAATAAAATTTTTTACGAGCATTCAATTTTAAGAAACATATACTATTAATAAATTATTTATTTTTATATTTAAATAATTGAATTCTAGTAGAATTTTCTAATAAAAATTTTTTTAAAAATGAATTTCAGTAAAAATTTTACATAATAATTGAATATTAAGAGCATTTTAGGATAAATTTTTAGAAATCATTAAATTTAGAAAAGGTTTAATTTTAAAAATTTTCTGCAATTCAATTATTTTCAATATCTACTATTTTAATAAAATTTTCTAAAAGAATTCAATTATTTAAAATAAATTTAATTATTTTCATAAATAAATAAAAATTTCACAGGAATTCAATTATTTACAAATTTTTTTTATAAATTTCTTCGCAATAATTCAATTATTTTCATGAATAATAAAATTTTTACAGGGATTCAATTATTTTTACAAATAATGAAACTCATCGTAGAATTTCAATTATTTTTAATACAATTTTAATCAAATTTCTCGAAAAATGTAATTATTATTAAAAATTTTTTTAAAATTTGTCGAAAGAATTTAATTATTTAAAAATTTGTTGATAAAATTCTTTATTAGAATTCAATTTTAAGAAACATTCAATTATTTAATAAATTATTTATTTTTGTATTAAAATAATTGAATTCCAGTAGAATTTTCTAATAAAAATTTAATTAATATAAATACAAAAATTTATAATTCTTCTATGTCCTATTTTTGAATTGTTTGAATATTTTTTGATAATAGTTTCAGGAATTTCATGAAATGATAAAAGAGTAAAAAGTAAATGAAAATTGATTGAATAATAATCATTTGGAGTTCCTTCGATAAAAATTTAGTATTTATAAAAGAAATTTTTTTAAGAAACTTTGATAAAAGTTGAGAATTTTTGTTCAAAATTTAATTTTCGAATTATTTAAAAATTCGAATATTTCTTGAAATTAATTTAAAGAATTATTAAATAAAAAAAAGTGTAACAAAATTTCTAAATATTTATTATTGAATAACATAAATTACATAAATAGCAATAAAAAAACAAATAATAATTAAATAAAATAAGTTGAATTACTAAATCAGTAATAAATCTAATTATTTAGGTAATTTTTGAATAAAAAAATTAATTATAAAAAAAATTGAAAAAAAATTCTTCATAATGGTAAATAATATCCAATTATAAAACGTGATTGAAATAGATTTGTGTTTATCGTATCGATCTCTCGTGAAAATAATAGTTTCAAAATTTTTAAGTGTTATTTTAGACGAAACTGAAAGCTTCGTCGATTTTAATAACTTTTTTTAAAAAAAAAAGTGACAGTCCTGGCAAAGTGAGAGTAAAATCGCTTGGAAAATTCAATTACTCCGGAACGAAATTCCATTATTTCAATGACAGTTTGTCGATATAATGACATTTTGAGACATAATCACATTATGACGTAATGACGAATCTGTTATTCTTAAAGTTTTTAACGATTATCCGACACTTTAAAAATATCATTTTCCACTGAATTCAATTTTGTTTATACAAGTATTTTTTTTTAAGGATTTTTAAAATATTTTTAAAAATAATTTTATTTTCTTTAAATTTAAAATTTAAATAAACAAAAATAAATTAAAATTTCTTTAAAATTATTTTTTTTATTTTATTTTTTTATAATCCTTATAAATTTATATTTTTTTATTTATAATATTTTTTTATTCAATTCATAAAAGTTTTATAAAAAAACATCAATTTTGAGTTTTTACAAATTTCTTTATATTTTGATTTTAGTAATTAAAATTATTTATATTTTGTAACTTTTAATAATTATTGTCTTTGATTTAATATTTTTTTAATCTAATATTATCAGAATTGAGAGAGTTGGTAATTGTTATTTACTATATATACATATTTATTCTAGTAAACGGGTAATTTACTATTAATTATTTTTCAAAAATTTTCAGTGTTTTAAAAATAATTTTTAATGACTTTAATATTACATTATTTTATTTTTATACTTCATGTATATTTTTATTTTAATTAAAATGCTGAAACTAACATTAAATAATTAGGAAATTGTTATAATTTTTTTATCTACAGTGAAAAGTAAAAGAAAAATGGTTAATAACTTTTTTGAAAACAATTTCATTTTTCTTTTCCTTTTTTAAAAACACTATTGAAAATTCTATTCAATCTCTCTCACTATATTTTTTAAAATAATATTAAAATTACAATATTATAATTATAATTTTGAAATTGACTATAATATTACGTTCTTGAAATTATTCTCAACTTTCAAGAGGTATGTGTTTACATTTAGATATGCAAACAAAGATAAGACGCCTTTGAGGTGACTTATAGGGGTGAGGAACAATATAACATACAATTCAGGTCTAAACAAGTTGAACGGAAAATTCAATTGAAATTTAATCCATACTCATCAGTTACTAATCGCTATTCAGCCTGTCTAAACGTGTTCAATTTTCCTCAGGATATCGTATTAATTCCATTTCATTTTCAAATATTATTCATTATTCGTATTAAAAATTAAATAATTAATAAAATGCATAATATATTTTTTTTAATATTTCGGGAGTGTTGGAATTTTTTTCAAATCGAGAAGGATTAATAAATACAATATAATAAACTGATAATATAAAAATAATTTGATAATATTTGTCTATTTAAAAAATTTTAATTTTTAATTATATTAATCCATTTTTAACGTAATTTTTCGTGAGTGTTGGCAATTTTTGTTAATTCTGTGTGCTTCTATAATTACTTCCAAAAGAAAATGAGATTGACGATTACAAGGTTTGTTTATTCTTAATTTTTTATAGAATATTAAATATATATTTTTATCGAATTTTTATATAATCGAGTAATTTGATAACAACTTATAATTTATTAATTAATTTTATGTATTTTATTTACATATATTTACAGTCGTAATTTTTTTATTTTTTATTTATTTATAATATTTTATTATATTTTTATTTATAATATTTATATTTTTATTTATAACATTTATAATATTTATAATTTTTTATTTAAATAATTTTTATTTATATCAAATAAATTGTTTTGGAAATGGAACCAATAGTTGAAGTATATTTAAATTAAATACAATTTATTTGATTTAAATAAAAATTATTTGCTTTAGGTAAATATTTATTTGATAATAAACAAGTAATCGATTATTTGAATTAAATAAATTTAAGATAATTTGATTTATAATATGAAATAGTAAATAATTAAAAATATATCAATATAATTTAAATAAAATTGTATATTAATAAGGTGAAGTGTGAGGAATAAATTCTCAATTGAGAATTTTGGTTGAGTAATAAAGCGAAGTTTCATATAATATTATAAGACGTTGTGGAATTAATTAACACGCGACATTCGATCCCCGAATATTGAAAACAACGCTATAGCTCTGAATTTCTCTTTGGTTAAAGGTGAAACTGACAGAATGTCCCGAATATTGTCCGTAATGAAATTGAAACAAGGCTTTGAAATTTCTCAAAGGGTTCCCGAAATAATTATAAATCAATAATATTTGCAATTAATAGACAAAAAAATAATTAATGAATAAATTTATAAAAACACAATTTCATATTCTTATAGAAAAACTGTGAATTGGCCTAATATTTTTTATTTTAACGAATAAAAAAAAGGATTGAGATTCTTTTTTTGTCTGAAAAATAATTAATGGTAAACTCTTCTTTTTGTTAAAGTATAGTGTAAAAACTATGTGCTTTAAAGTTTATTGTTTTTCGTTTATGTGCTTTGTTTTTATTAAAATGGACGAAAAAAAAGAGAAGGTATTTTTTTTTTTTTTTTTGATAAAAGTAACGTTAAAAGCTATAACGGGTCTCAATCTTTTTGGGCCTTAAAATGCTTTTACAACCGAACTGACCAGCATACTTTTACGGCGAGTGCAGCTGCACCATTAAAATCTTCGAAACGTTGACATTATACGGCTGGTGCAGGCTGTTAACTCCCATGGAGGGATGGTGCCAACGTTATCATCAACTAAATTATTCCAGGACAGCGTAGTCCCGTAGGCTTGCCTTTGCAGCCAATGGCTCTTTCATTCATTTACGAACAATAATCCTCGATGATGCTTATCCAATTTATATTCAACTCTTCTCATCGCTTAAAAAACATTATTATATCTGATGGCATTTTTTTGCGGTCAGTCTAAATTGAATATTCAGGAGAGTAAGTGGAACAAAATTGGGTTGTACCTTTTGTAATTGCGAATTTTTAGAAATTCGAATTTAGAAGACTCGAAGAGGTTATAAGTGTAAGACCTTAGAAATCAGATACAAAATTATAAGTACAAAAAAAAATGTGGAAAAAATTTAAGAAATAGAGAATAAAAATGTAGTGTCTGACTAAAATTTGCTTTTACTACTATACTAGTACAATAAATTTTATACTATTGTCACTCTCCTGTCTGAGTGAAACTCGTTTTTACTACTGACATTGCAATGATCATTGTAAAGTCTGAGTAAAGCTTGTTTTTACTACTGACAACGAAGTAACCATTTTGTTAAGTTTTGTGCCTGACTATAAACTAGTTTTACTACTGTAGTGAAAACATTGAGCACTTTAAATGATATGGCTTGATATTAAAATTTTTAGTCTTGACTAAATTTTTTTTTCCTTCTAATTTTTTCAGGGCTTACGTGTTATGTCTGATTAAAACCGACTTTTACTACTGATGAAAGAATTACAAATAGGAATTTTAATTGCTCACAAAGAGGTGTTTTATTTACACCAAATATAAATTAACTGAGTCAAATAAAAGTATATTTGTCATGGAGTCTATTAAATTATTTTTCTTTTACTAAATTTTATTTTGTGCAAAGAAATAATATTTGTGCTAAATAAAATAAATAAAGATTTATTTACGCATAAAATAAATACTCTAGTAGTCTCGGAGTCAATAATATTTCCCTTTTCTAAGTGTGACGTATCTGAATAAATTGACCAGCATAAAAGATTTGTCTGACTACAAACTTACTTCTACTACTGAAAGAGAATAGTTGACTAAGTTCTGCGTCTGACTAAACTCGAGTTTTTCTACTTTTTTACGACTTTTTACTTCAACTAAAATTTTCTGTAACTAAACTGTCATGTCTGAGCAAACTTTCCTCTTTACTACTATTTTAGTAGTAAGTGCTTGTACTACTGATACACAAAGTTTCAATATTTTCTTTTTAACTTTTCAAACTTTGAATTTTTCTATTTTGTATTCTTTTAACTCTTTTTTTTGATAAATTCTTGTGCTCATTACTTTCTTACAAATTGTAAATATTGTAAAATTACTGTCTGACTCGAAACTTATTTCTACTACTGAAATAGAACTAATAACATATTTCCAGTGATGTGTCTGACTAAAACTTATTTATACTACTTAGAAGGGAATTTTAATTAGCGTATATCTAATTGAATTGCAATTGTGTCATGCTTGACTAAATATTTCTTTTACTACTGATATAAAAAATTAAGTGTTGCCTGACTATAAAATACGTCTACTACTGGTGGCTAATTTTCCAGGAGTGATGTCTGACTAAAAATTACTGTTACTACTGAGAATGGAATTTTCTCCATTTTAAGTGAGACGTCTGACTAAATATAACTTTTTCTACTAATGATGAATTTCTCAGTACCTCTTTTCTCCAGTCTGACCAAAAATTTACCTCCACTACTTAGAATGTAATTTTTCAAACAATTTAAAAAAATTGCCAATGCTTATTCAAAGGCAAATATTCTAAATTTAAATCCGAGTTAAAAAAATTTTGACATATTGGAAATTACAGAAAAAAATTTTTCAAGTAGAAAAGAATGAGAAGTTTTACTAAACAGCTAAATTTTAAACTGGGACAATTAAAAATTTCTCTAATACAGTGAAATTTGTAAACATTTTAAGAAAAGCTTTTTTAAGTTGAGGCTGAAGATAAATTGACTAGCTTTAGAATCAGGATTGCCAGAAGTCAGGGAGAAATCAGGGAAATTAGAATTGATCAGGGAAATCAGGGAAAAGTCAGGGATTTTGATTAATAGTACTGGAAAAAATTAAATTTTTAGAATTAATAAGAAAATTCTGAATTTTTGTGTCTTTTTTTGTTTGCCTCATAAACTATGAAATTGACAAGAATTCTTGAGAATTCAATTATTTAAAAAAATTTTGATAATATGCTTTATAAATTTGAAAAATAATAAAATTGATCATAGAATACAATTATTTTTTGTAAAATATAACATTTTTCGTAGGAATACAATTATTGTTAAAAATGTTTGTAAAAAATCTTTGAAAGAATTCAATTATTTTCGTAAAAAATAAAATTCTTCGAAACAATTCAATTATTTAAGAAATTTTAATAAAATTCTTCCCAAGAATTCAATTCTTTTCAAAAATAAACATTTTCACAGAAATTCAATTTAAAAAAAAATTTTTTTTTCAAATTCTTTATCAGATTTAAATTATTTTCAATTTTTTAATTAAATTTCTCGATGGAATTTTATTATATTTAAAAAGTTTCAAAAAATTCTAAAGAATTCAATTATTAAAAAAAATTTGAATAAAATTCTTCACAACAAATTAATTATTTTCATAAATATAAAAATATTTTTCTCCGGAATTTAATTATTTTCACAAATAAAAGTCTTCACAGGAATTCAATTTTTTAAAAGATTTTTTGATAAAATCATAAGCAAGAATTCAATTACACTGTAAAAAAAGGGAGTTAAATTTTAACTCCCCAGGGGATTCTATAAAAGTCGCACCCATTGGAGAGTTAATGACAGGGGAGTTAAATAAAGAGAGTTAAAATTTAACACCCAAATGTTAACTCCCCATGGAAAAAATAACTCGCGCGGGTGTTGAATGAAGGGAGTTAGAAATTAACTCTCTTTTGGAGTTGATTTTTAACTCGAAAAATTTAACTCCCAACTCCCGAGTCCGTTAACTCCCTAAATTTTTTACAGTGTATTATCATAAATACCAAAACTTATCGCAGAATATCAAATATTTTTCATACAATTGTCGATATAATGATAAAAAATTGCATTTATTATTAAATTTGCCGAATGAATTAAATTTTTAAAAATTTTGATAAAATTATTCATAAAAATTCAATTTTAAGAAATATTTAATTATTGAATAAATTATTTATTTTTGCACTTAAATAATGGAATTCTCGAAAAACTTTCTAATAAAAATGGATTAAAAATTAATTTCACTTAAAATTTTAAATTATAATTAAATATTGAAGGCATTATAGCGTGAATTTTTAGAAAGAATTGAATTTTTGAAAAGTGTTCAATAATTAAAGTCTTTGAAAATTTGAATTTCAAGTATTATGTCCGACCAAATTGTACTTTTTACTACTGATTTTGTATTAAGTGGTAGAATAAACATAATATTGTAAGTAGTATAGGTCAGTTATTGTCAGACATAATGGAAAAGGTACTTCGAAATTCAGCGACAGTAGACAAAATTATGTTTAGTCAGACTTACTTATTCTACATAAAAGTACTGTCGGACTAAAATTTTGCTAGTACTACTGTCAAATAAAATGTTAATATTCTTATTTTTATTCTTACTAAATTTTATTTTGTTTTTTTTTGTAATAAGAATATATTACCTAAGAATACAAATTAATTTATTTGATTAATCTTTTCTTTTTTTCTTTTATACATTTGACGAATATTGTAAAAGTGCTGTCTGACTCAAAATTTACTTTTACTACTTACTACTAAAAATGGATTAATATAGAATTTCCAGCGATGCGTCTGACTAAAACTTATTTATACTACTTTGAGGACAATTTTCATTAACATAGCTATTATGTTTAAATATTTTTACCATCTGAGTGAATTTAATATTTAAAAAAAAAATTATCAATCTTTGTAACATAACACCGTTTTTCTGCGGATATCAAATTGAGACAAAAAAAAGAATCAAAAGAGTTGCAAAGCAACTTTTTGATTCGTTTTTTGTCTCAACTTGATATCCGCAGAAAAACTGTAAAAGGATTAAATAATAAAATATAATTTTTACAAATAAAGTAAAGAGTGAAAAATTCAGGGTCAAAAATTATTTAACTCGCGCGATGAGAAATTTTTCACTCGTTGGTTTGAAAAAAAGCAATAAAAAAAGAAAAGAAGAAAAAACAAGAAAGGAAAGGATTTGTATGCTGTGACACAATAGATTAACGCTTGGTGGTTTGGGAGAGTTGAAGGTCTGTTGCTCTGCCACGGCGCGTTTGTAGATTGCAAGAGGGGGGGGGGGGCAGGAATGAATATTAATATCGAGCCACGTGTATTACGGAAGTAAATTCTCCGTGAAATATAAGAGCGGAAACGACGTGTCCTCTTTCACAATTACATTGGGTAAAGACGCCTTTGCTGTTGGTGCAACTAGGGGCTCTTTTCTTCTACCAACCCTCTGATTAACGTGGCATAAATTATTTCCAAAATTGACCCCTTCATACAAAATTTACATCAAATTTTCTCCAAAAAGTCACTATTATACTTTATCATGTTTTTCTAGAGGTCTGAAAGTATTATACGTAGGCATATACATATATATATTTCAATGTTTACTTAATCTTTCCCCTCACTTTAATCCTTTTTTTTGCTCTATTTATTATAAAAACATGATTTATTTTTACAAGAAAAAAAAGAATTTTTTGTAGCAAATATAAGTTTTTTAAATAAAAATAAAAATAAATAATAAATAAATAATTAGCCTTTAAATAATTAGGGAATTTATTAAAATTATTTGAAAAATAACATTGAAAGTAGTAGAGTGAAATTTTGGCCAGACTGGAGAAAAGAGGTACTGATAAATTTAGCATTAGTAGAAAAATATATATTTGGTCAGTATTTAAAAATACGCAAATTAAAATTCCCTTCCAAGTAGTGTAAATCAGTTTTAGTCAGACGAATCACTGGAAATACGTTATTGTTCCTATTTCATTAGTAGAAATAAGTTTGAGCCATAGACTTATAAAGATTAACAAACTCTTTTTAAAATATTAAATTCTCTTGAGTGGTAAAAATATTTAAACATAATAGCTATGTTAATGAAAATTTTCTTCAAAAGTAGTATAAATAAGTTTTAGTCAGACGCATCGCTGGAAATGTTTTATTAATCCGATTTTAGTAGTAAAAATAAATTTTTAGTCAGACAGTACATTTACAATATTATAGTAAAATGTAGAACAGAAAAAAATTAAGAATTAATTAGATAAAAGAATTTGTACTCTTGGATAATAAATTTTTATTACAAAAAAGATAAAATAAAATTAAGTAAGAATACAAATAAAAATATTAAAATTTTATTTGACAGTAGTACTAGCAAATTTTAGTCCGACAGTACTTTTATGTAGAATAAGTAAGTCTGACTGAACATAATTTATTCTACTATCGCTGAATTGCGAAGTACCTCTTCTCTTCTGTCTGACAATAACTGACCTATACTACTTACAATATTATATTTATTCTACCACTTACTGCAAAATCAGTAATCAAAAGTACAATTTGGTCGGACATAATACTTGAAATAAAGGAAATTTTAGTAACAGTAGAAAAAATTGAGATAACATTTTCCATAATAAATCATTCTTTTCCAATTGAAAATTTTTTTCTGTAATTTTCAATATGTCAGAATTTTTTTAACTCGTATTTAAATTTAGAATACTTGCCTTTGAATAAGCATTGGCAATTTTTTTAAATTGTTTGAAAATTTATATTGTAAGTAGTAGAGGTAAATTTTGGTCAGACTGGCGAAGAGAGGTACTGAGAAATTCAGCATTAGTAGAAAAAGTTATATTTAGTCAGACGTCTCACTTAAAATGGAGAAAATTCCATTCTCAGTAGTAACAGTAATTTTTAGTCAGACAGCACTCCTGGAAAATTAGCCACCAGTAGTAGACGTATTTTATAGTCAGGCAACACTTAATTTTTTATATCAGTAGTAAAAGAAATATTTAGTCAATCATGACACAATTGCAATGGAATTAGATATACGCTAATTAAAATTCCCTTCTAAGTAGTATAAATAAGTTTTAGTCAGACACATCACTGGAAATATGTTATTAGTTCTATTTCAGTAGTAGAAATAAGTTTCGAGTCAGACAGTAATTTTACAATATATTTACAATTTGTAAGAAAGTAATGAGCACAAGAATTTATCAAAAAAAAGAGTAAAAAGAATACAAAATAGAAAAATTCAAAGTTTGAAAAGTTAAAAAGAAAATATTGAAACTTTGTGTATCAGTAGTACAAGCACTTACTAATAAAATAGTGTTAAGAGTAAAGTTTGCTCAGACATGACAGATTAGTTACAAAAAATTTTAGTTGAAGTAAAAAGTCGTAAAAAAGTAGAAAAACTCGAGTTTAGTCAGACGCAGAACTTAGTCAACTATTCTCTTTCAGTAGTAGAAGTAAGTTTGTAGTCAGAGAAATCTTTTATGCTGGTCAATTTATTCAGATACGTCACACTTAGAAAAAGGATATATAATTGACTCCGAGACTACTAGAGTATTTATTTTATGCGTAAATAAATCTTTATTTATTTTATTTAGCACAAATATTATTTCTTTGCACAAAATAAAATTTAGTAAAAGAAAAATAATTTAATAGACTCCATGACAAATATACTTTTATTTGACTCAGTTAATTTATATTTGGTGTAAATAAAACACCTCTTTGTGAGCAATTAAAATTCCTATTTGTAATTCTTTCATCAGTAGTAAAAGTCGGTTTTAATCAGACATGGCACATAAGCTCTGGAAAAATAAAGTAGAAGCAAAAAAAAAATTTTTTTATTAGACTAAAAATCTTAATTTTTATTTTAATAACTTTATCTTAATCACTTTAATTAATTAAAGTGTTAAATATTTTCTACACAGTAGTAAAAATAGTTTGCAGTCATGCGCAAAACTTGACGTATCACGTTACTTCGTTATCAGTAGTAAAGACAAGTTTTACTCAGACGGTACAATCAGCATTGCAATGTCAGTACTCGTTATTCCACCATCAGTAGAAAACGTAATTTTTAGTCAGTTTGTTGTAAAATTTTTTTTCTACTTTCCCTCATATTGTTTCAGAAGAACTCTGAAAAAATATTTGAAAAACTATTTTTGAACTTTGAAAATAAATTCTCAAACAAAAACAAAGAATTAAAACCGTTTCGAAGTATTAAAAATTTAAAATAAAACCAGTGAAAATCAAAGTTTGAAATAATCAAAAAAATAAAAAAAAATTTATCAAACTAAATCGTAGGTGAAAATTAAAATAGACAGATATTTAGAGGAGAGTGTCCAGTTGTGAGACGGGTTTTATTTTTGACCCGTAAATTGTAAACGGGTAACCGAAATTGTAAATAAAATACACCGTTCGAAAGGTGACATAAATACGCAACTTTTATTAAAAGAAAGTATAGTGTTTCGATGAACTCAAAAAATTTTACGATACATTTTCCGAGCACATCGCTTTTTTCAAAAAAAAAAAATGTCACCAGTTGTGAGACACTCATTAAAAATTGTTAAAATTTAATAAGTTTGACATAAAACGTTATGATTAGCAGAAATAATTAAATATATTAATAATATATATTATTATATACTAAATAATAATATTTATTCGCCAAAATATGACTATCAAATAAACACAATTTAATAGCTTCAACAAGAGCATTAAAATTGATTTCTTCTGAATCAATTGACTTTTTTCCACTTGACATGCCCAAAAATACTAGAAAAAAGAATCAAAACAACATTTAAATAGTATGCCTGCAAAGTAGTATTTTTTATGCTGCCCAGATGGGTGTTGACACCGTCTCACAACTGGTGATATGCTGTGTCTCACACCCAGAAATTGGCGCTATTTTGAAAAAGGAAAATTAAATTATTTTCAACCGTAGATTGGAACAATGCAATGTTGCATCACCAAATATAAGGAAAACACTGAAAGAAAATGCATTACATTTACTTTTTCCAATTAAATAACTTGGAAAAAAAGTACTTTGCATTTATTGAAAAAACGCTTTTTAGTCGATTATCACACACAGTGTTGGTATTTAACAAAAACAGAAATGTTTTTATATAAACCAATCGGTTTTTTAATATTGCATGTTAAAAAAAATTGACTGTCTCACAACTGGAGGTGTCTCACAACTGGAGACTCTCCCCTAATATCCACCTGTTTTAGTTTGACAATCATTTTAACACCGTGAGTTTTGAATGGAAACTCTGCCTTTTGACTTTAAAACATAAATTTTCACTTTGCGAGTGAAGAAAAACAAAGAGTGCTTGTTTGTTGGATGTAATAATGCACATTTGAGAGTTTGTCTCTGATGGCGTACAGCGTATAGGCTCTTTGCGAATTCGCTAAGGGAAATGGCAAGTCTAGCAGGAAATCAGGCGTAAACCTTCCCACTTTCACGTCTGTAGACATATATGTATTGTAGAGAGTGTGTGTGTCGCAGAGCTTTAACGTAATTGAAAACACGACTTATCCAGCGTCAGACGCTGCTTGGGGTTTCTGCTAAGCCGAATTGCATGTAGGGATGTTTACATTCGTATACTTCATCCCATGGGGAACATACAGTGGATCGAATTCATATTCGTATCAAGCCAGCCTCAGGGATGCAATATATATGTATATACATGCATACACAAGAAACTCTCAGTCTCTATACTTTACATTTGAATTTTTGACTATTTACTATTTACCTACATTTTACTGTAAGAGTCCTTATTTTTCATTTTGCTGTTTTATTCTTGTATCCTTTTCTTATATTTTCGTTCTACTTTTGTCAAGTTTTGTATTTTATTTTTTTCAATTTTTTTATTGTTTATATTAATTTTTTTCTATTTTTTTTTGTTTTTGTATTTTTTGTAGTTTCTATATTTTTCTTGCTTCTGTATTTTTAGTATTTCTTATATTTTATAGTATTTTTTTTAAATAATACTGAAAATGTTAATTTATTGACTAGCAATTTTTCAAAAGTTGATAAACTCATTTTTCAAAAAAATTGAGATAAATACATATTCAAAATATTAAAATCCTTAGAAATTGATTTATTACTGTTCAAATTTAAGAAAAAAAAATGTATTACCAAAGAATTTTCAATTTAAAAAATATTTTGGCTTAACCTTTAAATCCTCTTATTAGAATAGACTTTAATTACAAACAGAGCGTTTTAAACAGAAAAAATATTCCAAAATGAATAATTTATTACAAATTTTTCTAACATTAAAATTAATTTTAATGGTTATGTGAGAATTGTCATTTGTTTAAATTTCTCGAAATAACAAAATTTGGATTTATCAGGTTTTGAAAACTTACTCCTCAATTAGTAAATAATATAATAGAATAAAAAATAAAATAATAAATGAAAATTTTTATAAATAAAAATCACTAAATTAAAAAAAATAAAGAAAGAAAGAAAATATAAATAAAAATAAATAAAGTAAAAAATTTTTATTTAAATTGAAATATTTGGGGCTCTTTATTCAAAATGCTGTTTTTTATGATTTCTATTATATTCTGCAAATGAATCCAATGTGATACAATAAAACGCATTTTTTGTTTCCAGTGTAAATTTGCTGCAGTAAAATATTATGGAAGTACTAGAAATCTTTTAAATCGTGAATGAGTGTTTTGTGCCAAAAAAAATAATAATGTACGAGTGCAACTTCAAATTTTGGGATATCTGCGTTATCAGCTGAAATTGAATACATCGTGAGTTTTTAATACATTTTTTAAAGTGTAATTTATTATTTTTTATTACTTTTTTTCACAATTTGTTCCAAACAATTTTATATTAAAAATATTTCCATTTGACTGTAATTTAATTATTTAATTAAACTTTTTTTTATGTTTCACATTTAAAGTTTCAAATATTTGCAAATTGAGAAAATCTCCATTTGTCAGAAATTTAATTATTTTATCTTTACACTTCGAATATATAGTATATAATATAATACCTATAGTTAAGAATTTAATTTAGTTTTAATAATAATTTAATAATAAATACAAATTAGAGAAATTTAATCCATAATAAAAAAATAAACTTAATTTTTTATACTGAAAAGAAATAGTCGTCAAATTTGATAAAAATATTTTACAATTTTAGAAACGTGATATTAAGAATAAGAAGAAAAAAAGTATTAAAAAGAAATTATTTTCGTCGAATGAAAAAAATGTTCTTGTACAAAAAATTTATTAAAAAGTTTAAAAAAAATTTTTTTATTTATTTTTTTTTATTTTAAAAATATTAGTTTAAATTAATTATGTAATGAAATTAAATTTGAAAATTGAATTTGAAAAAATAAATAGAAAAGTAGTTTCACTTCCTCAAATTTTCTGACTTTAATGCCGCGTGTATTTTTCTCTTTCTCTCTAAAGAGAATTTTTCTCCTTGAATCTGTCGCTTTTATCTAATTTTTACCTAATTTAGTTTCATTCTGACTAAGTAATGCAATTCATGAAATTTTCGAAGGAAAACAAAGAGGGAAGTATTAAATGTCCCAAAGGAAGACGAGACTCTTCCACCCTCCACTTATTTCTTGCACTTGAGTTTCTCTCTCTTACTCTCTCCTTCTCCCTTTTCGTCATTTCCTGTCGCTATTAAAGTTTCTCTTCGCGCTCCTCCTTGCCCTCGACTTTATGAATTTCTCAAGTCAATATTGTTTCTGGAAAAACAATTAACTGTTATTTTTGAACAGAAAATTTGTTGCTACTATCAAACTATCAGATGCCATTTTCTTGTTTGAGAAGAAAACAATTCAATTATATTCGATAAATCTAATGAAAACTTTTTTTTTCGCAAGTAAAAATATTTCAAATCTACTTCTCGGCTTTGGAAAAATTTCCTTTCTTTATTATAGAAATAAAAATTTAATTTTTTTTTTATTTCATGAATTCTTGCTTTTTTTATATAAAAATTGTAAAAAATGATATAAAAAATTTTCGATGTAGTTTAGGTAAAATTTCCTTGTCAAAAAACTTTCTAAAAATTAATAAAAATATTTTTTTTAACTTTAAAAATTAATTGACTTTTGGAAGATTTAGATTTTTTCATTTTTAATGGACAAAGTAATAAAAAATTATTGATAAAAATTGTAAAATCGAAATTTTTTTCGAGTTAATTTATATATACATTTAGCGAGTGTTTCGAAAGTAGAATTTGATTTAAGGGCATTTTTGAAAAAAAAACTTTTTGAAAAAGAAAAAAAAAGAAAAAAAAATCACACGCGCATAAGTATGAGACGAGAAAGAATGAAAGAGTGAGATTTTCCAGCTCTCAGAAGACAAGTAGGATCAGAAAAGTTTTACCGAGCCAATCACAAGAGCGCCGGGGATATCGGACTGCCGATAAAAATGACAAAGTCCCGAACTTTTTCCACTCCTGAGGTGTTACTACTCTCCCTCATTCCACACAATTCTTGCTGGAAAACCCACTTCCGCTTTCTTCTCGTATTCCGCGCTCAATCCCGGAACCCGTCCGACTTACGATTTCCCATCCGCAGTTTCCGTTTTCCAGTGTCGTTTTCATTTCGATTCTTTCCTGAATTTCCAACGATTTCTACATGAAAATTTATAGCTCCCAGCCACAAAAAAAAACTTTAGACCAAGCGAAACAACACAATCTGTAAAAATAACTTCAAGTTACAAAAAGAAAGAAGAAGAAAGAAAAGAAAAAAAAATGGTTAAAAATTTTCTATGAACGTTTTTTGATTTCTTTTATACTTACTTTGAAATTTTGTTTCTCGTAAATCCAAGAAGCTGTTTGGCAATGAAGTTCGTTTTCTCATTTTTCTTTCCTAATTAAAAATCGCTGAATCATTTTTATATTAATTCTTATCTTGATTTCTTACTTTAGTGAATCAACATTTTAGAAGAAAAAAATACTTTTGTTTCTATTTTTATCAATTTTTGTCTAAAAATATTTTTTACAAAGGTTTTGTTGAATTTCTTCAAAAAAATACATACAAATTGAAAAAAAAATTATAAACAAAAATTTTTAAAAATTTGTCTAATTCTTCTAATTAAACATTAAAAAAAAATTCGTGTATCGTGAATAATTCCAGGAAAATTAAAAAAAATGTTTTTTCTTCTTCTTAATTCGACAACTTGATCAACGTAATTCAAATTCAATAATATTTTTTAATAAAAAATTATACCTATAATTTTTGAACTAAAAAATTTTCTGCTTATCGATGATCAAGAATATACAACTTGATAAACAAATTAGACGCAAATTTAAAACAAATTATTATAAAATTTTTTATTTACATATTTTTTAAATTCATTTGGAACAAATTTATTTATCAAGAATTGGTGAAAATTTAAGATCAAGGAATGAAAATAAAATATTTTTTTTATAGTAAAAAAAATAAGTACTACTTTGTTTATATTTTTCCCTTCTATAACAAATTTACTAAAAGGTGTTTTAGTAAAAAATACATTTTTTTCAGTGTCGTTAAAAAAAATTAATCAACTTAGTCAACAAATTACAAACAAATTTTAAAAAATCGTAAAGAAAACAATAATTTTTATACGTAAAAAACAATTTTTTTAAATACATTTTTTTTCATTAAGAAACTTGATCCAACAAGATGCAAATTTAATAAACAAAAAATTTTTTATAAAAAAATGAAAACGCAAATTTTTTCTAGTAAAAAAGTTGAAGAATTATTGCCTTATATTTTTTCTTTTTATAACAAATTTACTAAACCATATTTTAGTAGAAAATATTTTTTTTAATCGTCGATTAAAAACATTCAACTTGTGTCGAAAAAATTTATTTCAAATTTTAAACAAAAATTTTCTAATAAAGAATTTTATAATTTCTTTTTGGTAGAAATTTTTTTTTTTTAAATTTAGATTAAAGTAAAAATTGATTAAAATCTTCAAAAAATTTGTTAAAAATTTAATAAAAACAATATTTGCAAATAAAGAATTATATAATTTTTGAATAAAAAATATTCCTTTCATCGCCGATTAATAATATTTATCAACTTGATCAACAAATTAAATACAAATTGAAAATAACTTATAAGCAAAGAAAGTTATTAATTTTTGAGTAGAAAATATTTTTTTTAATCGTCGATAAAAAACATTTAACTTGATGAACAAATTCTTTTCAAATTTTAAACAATAATTTTCTAACAAAGAATTTTTTAATTTTTCTTTGGTAGAAAAATATAATTTTTTAAAAATTTAAATTAAAAATGTTGATCAAGATGATCAAAGAAAGTTTAATAAAATATTTGCAACTGAATAGTTTCTATTTGGTAAAAATATTGAATAATGAATAAATAATTAAATAAATAAATAATATTTATAACTGTTTCAAAAATTTACAACAAATTTATTAGAATTTGAGTAAAAAATACCATTTTTTATTGTCGACAAAAAATTTGTTTTTAATTTAAAGAAAAAATTGCAAACAAAGAATTTTATAATTTTTTTTGTGGAAAATATTTTTTTTAAATTAAGATCATAAACGTTGATCGCCTTGATCGAAAAATAGTTATCTAAAAACATATAAAAAAAATCCAAACGAAGAGTTTTTCAATATTTTAAGAAAAAAACATTTCTAATAGTTTTAATAAAAACTATTTTTAATATTTTTAGTAAAAATTACTTTTAATAATTTTAGTAAAAAATATTGTCAGTAAAAAATATTTGTAGTGAAAAATATTTTTAATTTTAATATTTTTTCGAGCGACAATAAAATGTTGCTTAAAAACGTTTTTGAACTTGATAAAAAAAAATTTAATCCAAATACAATAATTTATAAACTCAATGAAATTTATAATTTTTATAGTAGAAAATTTTTTTCCTATTATTGATAAAAAGTAACAATAAAGTTCACGAAAGTGATTTATTTTCAAATTTTTATTTTATAAAAATAATATGTAAAATTTTATACCTACTTTATTTCAATAAATAAATAAATTTTTATTTCCGTAACTATTTCATAAAAAGGATGAGGTTCAATTAAAAAGAAGTAAATAATCGTCTAACCGTTTCGTTTATTTGGTAACTTTTAGATACATTAACTCTGATATATCTAAAAAGAAATGAAAAGAAAACTTTTTTATATACATATATATAAAATTGACGTAATATTTATATATATGTATAAGATGTGTACAGTTAATTGACAAAAATAATAATAATAAAAATAATAATAATAATAATAATAATAATAATAATAATAATGATAATAATTATATATAATAATCATACAAATAATAGTAATAAAAAATAATTATAATAATATCAATTATTATTATTATTATAATAATACAATAATAATTCGATTCGCTTCAAGCAAAAGCTAAATTATTAGAAAAATACATAATTTACGAGCGAATCTTTTTTTTTCAAATAAAAAAAAGAAAAATTTGTCTCTGAATGAAATATTATTGATAAATTTTACTCGTATGTGAATTTCTTTTTTTTTCTTTTTCTTTATGTGTGCATTGTATTTTCTTTTATACACAAATTGCGACAAATTGCGAAAAATCGTTTCAAGTCGTTTTCTTTTTTTATATATATACTATACATATGCGCACTCCATTGGAATTAAATAATTATATATCTTTATTTACAATTTTCTTATTTTGTAGAAAAAAAAATTCCCACATTTCTTTCTTTTTTTTGCCGAACGACGCAATATTCTTCACATTCACTAATAATTAACTATATATTTATTAACAAATATTTCGAAAAATTCACTTGGGAATTGTCATCGTGTTTTTTTTTCTACACAAGCACAAAAGAAAAATGACTCGAGTCGAGTTTGTCGCTAATCACGCATCACGGAAGATGATTTTTTTTTTGTTCTTTAATGAATCACAATAATTGAATCAGTGACAAATTGGATTTTGTATTTTGATTTTCCTTCGTAGGCAATTTTTTTTTTTGAACGTTTTGTTAATGAAAGTAAAAATATTTTTTCTTTTTTTTGGTAATTAAATAATATTTTTTAAAATATTTTATTTATTTTTTAAAATACTTTAATTATTTTTTTAAATATTTTAATTATTTTTTTAAATATTTTAATTATTTTTTAAAATAATTTTTAAAATTTATTGATTTTATTTATAAAAAGTTATTTGATTCAGTGATAGTAATAATAAAAAAAAGAGAAGAAAAGAAAAAGCGTATTTTTTTTTATTATTCTATTAATTTATTGAGTCTCGGAGAAAAGTCGCATTTCTTCTTTTTTTATGAAAAACGTTGTCAAGATAAGTCAACAGCGAAGAAAATGTTTCAGTGGGATTTTTATTATTCAAAGCAAATGCAGTTTATTTCAGGTTCCTCTACTATTTCAATGCTTTCAAGAAGGTTAAATAATTTAAAGTTCGAGTGGTCTTATTTTTTTTTAGTTTCGGTATATTTCCTGCGTTAAATATATATATATATATATAGGAAATGAAAATGAAAAAGAAAAAAAAATTTCGGAAATATGTCGAAAGTCCGTGTGTCGAATTTTCGCAAATACGATTTCTAATTTTCATTAATATTATTTGTATTAAATGGGGGAAAAAACAAGTTAGATTTTCTGATTTCATGAATTGAATTATGCATTAGACCAAAGTGGTCGATTTATCTTAGGTCGACTTTACTTAGGAAAAACTTTAAAAGTGGTGTAACTGACACAAGAAGGAACAAAGCAAGTACTTTTAAAAAGTTAGATCACTATAAGTCTTAAAAGATGGAATAAATTTTAATGCCTTTTTATGTCGTTTGTATTTTGAAAACTTTATTTTCTTCTCTATATTTTTTTTTTAAATGAAAAATTTTTTCTTCGTACTTATTTATTCTTCTCGTTTTTTTTCTTTCCTTTTTTATTTATATTTTTTATTTATTTATTTTTTTATTTACTTTTTTATTTATTTTTCTATTCATTTTTTAATTCACTTCTTTAATTTGTTTTATATTTATTTTATATTTGTTTTTTATTTACTTTTTTAATCATTTTTTAAGTTGTCTTTAATTTATTTTTTTAATTATTTTATTTTATTAACTTCGCTTCGTTTTTATTTATTCAGAAGAAAAAATTTCATTTTTCTTTTTATTTTCCACTCTCCTATAGAATATGTTTTATTTGTAAAATTTATTTTGTAATTCAATTACAAAATTATATATTTATTTTTATATATATATTTATATTTTACTATTATTTAGTAATTATTATTATTATAGAAAAGTTATTTACAAAAAGTCTATAGGAAAGGAATTTTTGTTTTTTTTTTTTGTTTTAAAAGGAAATATTTATATTATAATGGAAGTGGATGAAAATCCAATTTGCCAATACTGAGTACAATCAATGTGTGTGGTTTTCGTTGATATGTCTACTAAATTATCTGGAAACATTACATTATTGTACGATTTCAGCACGATATGAATCAACCATATGTCATGTTACATCTCTTTTCATTTTCGCTTTTTCAAACTATTTCCATTATTTTATACACACAGAAAAACAATATTCCTTTTTTCTGGTTTAATAATAATTATAATATATATATATATATATAACATTTCTGTAAAAATTGTCGCTTTTTGTAAATACAGAGAAAGAGAGCTTTTATTTATTAAAGTCGAGAATTAATTCATTTTGATTCATTAATTTTAATTAATAATTAATATTTTTTTTAATTTCCTAATTTTTTATGACTTGCGAAAGAAGGATAAAGAATTTTTTCTAAAAAATTTCCTAATGTTTCAAGAGTTTAAATGAACGAAATTATTTTTATGTTTTTAATAATTACTAGATTAAAATAAAATTTTTTTTATTATTCGGTTTACAAAAAAATTCTAATAATTTTTTTCCAATAAATTATTTCAACTAAAATAGAAAGTTTTTGTGAAATTTTTTCTCTAATGTTCTATTTTTTAAATGAAAATTTCCTCTCGACTTTCATTGTGTACAAGAAACGATGTGCGTTTTTATTTGAGCGACCTCAATATTTTTTTTTCTCACATTTGCGATTAAATTTTAAATTACATATTATATACGAAGTACGAACTGTATATAAAAAACAACTCTTGCACTTCGCGCGCTGGCGATTTTTATTTATTTACTTATTTTTTTTTTTGTTTGTTGAGAAAATTCGGTTTTTTTTTACCCTTCATTTTTTTTATTTGTTATTTAAATATGGAATAATGCAGGAAATCGAAGTCAGAACTAAGTTTACGAGAAGATTCACGATAACGCGCTCACTTTATCGAGTATTTTCGACCACTTTGATTTCACGGAGTTTTATTTTATTTTATTTTTTTTTCTTCTGCGCTTTTTTTTTCTTCACTCCGTCGAGAAAGTTTTTCACCCATCCCTTCATCTCCTGTCGTCTCTCATTTTTTTTCTGTTCGATATTTTCTAAGAGAGAGAGAGAGATGAAGAGAAAAAAAAGTCTGTAAGTTCCAGCGTAATTATGGCGCACCCGGTAAGTTAAATATGATGATAACGATCAGAAGGAGATAGAATGAGCACACGCTTTTACGTAAACTTCCTCGGAAAAATTTTTTTATCTAATTTTTTTTCTCTTTTTTTAATTTTTCTTACGATTAGGTATAAAAAGTTGAAAATGTATTCCAAATCTAATGATTTCTTTTTTACTTTATTTGATATGATGAAAGCGTGTTTTATATTATAATAGTAATACTATTTTTGTTTTTATTTCACTATATTGTCTCAGACATTGTTTTTACCAGAGGAAAAAGATTTTTTCCAGAAACGTATTTTCTCATTTTTTGTCTAACAAAGTTCTCATTTAAAAAAAAATTTTTTCTAACAACTTTTGATTTCTACAATTTATTTAATTGCAATTTCTGACCCGTTTTGATTTTTCTACATTTTTTAAAAAAAATTTCAGAGAAAATTCAAATAAATATAAATAGTGAAATTTAAAAAAAAATTATAAAATTTTTCTAAAAGTATAATTTTTTTTAAATTGAGTTACTAAAGATTTATGTTATGACAAGTATTTTTTTTACTGTAAATTTATAAACTTAAAATTAAAAAAAAATTTATAGTTTCAAATTACATATATTCTTTTAATTACATTTATTAGTAGAAATTGAACAATTTTATCAAAAATTTTTTATAAAATTAAAGAAAATTAGAATAAAATGAAAATTTATCCTTTATTACAGGCCCCGAATCGTTTTTAATTTTTAAGAAGCAAAAAAAGTCGTTTTAGTCGATTTATTTTACTAAAACTCTTTTTTAATTCAGTTATACTTGATTATTTTGAAAATTCAATGATTAAAAACAAGAAATTTTACTTCGGAAATTGAAATACGATTAAAATTTAATTGTTTTTAATTTAATTTTACGAAATTTCAATTATTCGAAAATTTTTCAATTGTATATAAAAATAAATTTAAAAAAATTAAAAAAAATCTAATAAATAAATGATTTTAAAAAAAATATTGAAATTAAAATTTTTCAAAGAACTAAATTGTTTAGAATTTTTAATCGAAATTATTAAAAATTCAAATTTTTAAAAGTTGAAATTTGAAAACTTTTGAGTTTCAATTATTTCTAAAAATTTCTACTACAACTTTTCTGACATTCAATTGTTTTATAAATTTTTCAACTCATATTCTTCTCTCTAATTCAATTATTTTTGATAATTTTCAGGAAGGTCTTGAAGAATTGAATTATTGAAAAAAAAGAAAATTCACGTAAAATAGAATTTAAAATTCAATTGTTTTGAATAGAATTTTACAAAATTTGGATTATTAAAAAATTTTTGAATTTAACATTTTTTAAAATTCAACTATTTTTTAAAAAAATTGCATCTGAAATTTTTTGAAAATTGAATTCGTTTAGAATTTTGAAATTTGTTTTTAAAAAAAGTAAGAAAAGCAGACTTTTAAAAAATTTTAATGTTATTAATTCACTTTTTTGACATAAATCGAATTTAAAAAAATTTTGTTAAAATAATTCTAAGAATTAGTTTTTATAAAAATATTGTAATGTATTTTTTCGAAAATAATTGAATTTCTTAAAATTATCTCTGACCACCTTAAAAGAACTAATAAATTTTTTGAAAAGTTTTAATAAAAATTTTTAAAAATGACCAATTTTTCCGTAGCTTTAATAATAATTAGAAAAATTTAAGTATTTCAAAGAAATTTTAATGTTATTTTTTGTTAGCTATTTAAATTTTCAGAAATATGTAAAGATATTAAAAATAATTGATTTTTAAAAAAATTATAATAAAGAAAGTTTCAGAATTATTATTTTAAAAATTACTCTTATAGAAATTTATGAAGCTATTTTTTATTAATTTCCATTTTCAAATTTTCATTTGAAGTTTTTCCATTAAAACTTTTAAAAATTTATTTTCTTTCAAAATTTGCAATTAGAATTCTTCAAAATTTATTTTTCAAAAATTTTAATGAAATACTTTTAAAAAAATCTATTATTTTCAATAAATTTCATAATTATCGTGGAAAAATTATTTCAAATTTTCTTTCACATCATGAAAATCGAAACAAGTTGCATTTTATTCTAACAAAAGTGTTATTTTCTTGTAATTTGTAGAGGAAAAGTAAACATAATCTCAATTTTCGAAAATAAGTCGAAGAAGTCGAATTTTTTAGAAAATAATCAAAGAAAATCATATATATTATCCAAGGCTTGTTATAGAAAAAATATTTTTAGAAAATAAATAATCAGAAAATACGTTCTAGAAAAATTGTACCCCAATCATTGTTTTAGAAATTTTGAAATTTTTGCTTTATAACTTTTTTTTCTTTGCGGGAAAAATGATTTTTTCCTCAAAAATCTCTTTCAAACTAAAACTTCATATGTGCTTTATTTTCTTTATAAGAAAAGTTATTTTTGAAAATACTTTCTTGAATTAGGTATATACTTTAGGTTTTTTTTTTTTATAGAAAAGTTGAAAAGTTTTTGTAAAAAAAGTTTGTAGATATAGGATATAGAGAAAAAGTGTCGATATAATAAAATTAAAATACAATTTTCACTAAAAATTGAAAATTTATTAAAATTTATTGTCACTTTCTGACATGGACGAATTTTTTTTTTTAAATATATCGTCCAAGTTTTGAAAAGGTTTTCTTGTATATATTTGTTTGCACGTTTATTGTATAAATTCACTGAGTGAATAATAATAGTAATAATAATAAAGATAATAATAATAATAAACTATCTGTGTGTATGTATATATTTATGAAAGTTTGATTAATCGCCAGCGAGCGGCAGCGCGGTAACAATTACAAATTAGCGACTAAATTTATACAGTGTCTTTATAACATTTCAACACATTCTCACAATTTTCCGTTCATACAGATTTTCGCACTTTCATTATTTAGTTTTATCATGCGGTTTGCACGATCAGGAACGGATCCGGATTTTTTCTTTCTTTCTTTCATTATTTATTTTTTTTTGTCTAAAAAGGGCGGTCCGATATAATCTCCAGGGAACAGATTGCCAAAGAGTATCTTACATGAGAAATTTAATTATAATATAATCAATTTTACAATAGTTTACAACAAATAATCCGCCCTTTGTTGATTATTAAAAAGAAAAGAGACTGTAAAATATCTCTTTTTTTTGGTTTCTACAATTCTTTTTTCTGATTAACTAGGCCATATGCTCTCTCTCGCACTCATCAATGAGCTTTTTATTTTCTTCTCCTTTTCCGTTTATTATTATTATTTTTTTTATTATAATAATTCGTTATTTTTCTTTTCGCTTATATTACCGATAATTAGGTTAATCAGTTACTGAGTTAGGCGCATTGATTATTCACTAGCGTTTCTTCGATATAATTATATAACTCTTTTTTTATTTTTTTCTTCTTCAAATACTGCTTAATTCTTCGGACCCATTCACTTATTATAAATTTATTTTTTCTCATAACCTTCACAATTTCAAAAAATCACTTCCTGGATGGCTTCGAATCGATTATCGTTTATATTCATTTTTTTATATATCGCGTTACCTCTGTGGACACTCGCATTTCCTTTATCTATTTATACTTTCTTACGTTAAAAATTGTCGTCATTGGCTCGCGAATGTGATTTTATTTCTGACAAAGATCACGAGTATTTTTGTTTTCTTACTTTTTGGGAGCCTAGTCTCGAATTTTCTTTGCAAAATTCGTAATTTTAAATTGAAAATAACATTAAGATTAAAACTAAAATTAAATTCAATTCGTTCAATCAAAATTTAAATCAAAATTAAAACTAAATTTAAATTAAATTCAATTCGTTTAATCAAAATTCAAATTAAAACTAAAATTTAAATAATTTGATTTTCCAACTAATTTGTAAGAGTAATTGTCATTTAGAATGTAATTAATAAATTAATTGATAATTAATACCTTATGTATATGAATAAAAATTAATACATCAAGGTTTATTAATTAATAATGATAATAAAAATAATAATAATAATAATAATAATAATAATAATAATAATAATAATAAAAGTAGTAATAAAAATATAAATAATAATAATAATAATAATAATAATAATAATAATAAAAATATACTTAATTGGCGTTTTAATTGACATGTTTAATACGTTATTGTTTCTCAAAGTAAAGATTATATATATTAATAAATCTATTAGATAAAAAAATAAATGTTTTTAATTAATAACAAACTGTAACTTATATTATTATAAAGAACATAAAATACAAAATGTTCTTAAAACTTATTAATCTTTCACATTCAAGTGATTATTTATAATAAATTATTCTAAAGCAATTATAATGTATATTTGAGAAAAATAAAATTATCGTAATGCCTGGAAGAATAATTAATTGTGAATTTAACGAACAAATTTCGAGTAAAATAGTAAAAAAAATAATTTATTAATTAATAATTAAATTATTTTATTTTAATTATAATTTACAATTAAAATAGAATTGAAATAATTTATTAATAAGTTAATATTACTACATTATTAACTAAAATGTACTTTCAAATTACAATTTTACCCACTTTTTCTCCTTAATATTAATACAAATTAACAAAAAGCATAATTTCTGCTTTCGTAACATAAAAAGATAATTATCTTTCAGGTAATAAATAGACTAAAAATAAAGACAAAAATTTTAAATAGAAATTCTTGAATATCATGAAAAGGTAAAACAGTCGAAAAAATACCAAAAATAATAAATTTGCCCTTTTGGAAAAACGCAAACAAAAAAAAAAAAAAAAATTTTCAAATTAAAAAAGAAATTCAAAAAGAAATTGCATTAAAAAGCAATTTGAAAAAAATTGTAAAAATTAAGAAAAATAAAAAAAAAAATAAAAATAAAAGAGGTGAATTAATATAAAAGGATAAAGTAAAATAAATAAAAAAAAAGGATTTTACGAGTTTTTGTAAAATAAAAAATAATATGAGGTACGAGTTGTGTGACTCAAAAAAAGAAATATCTTTAATCCTCCCAATCGTGATCTTTGTGTGTATGTTGATATTTTATTTTTCAATTTTGAGTCACAAGGCGGCCACCCGATCTGATATATCGTCGATTTTTTTCTCTCTTCAATTACTTTTATATCGGTTTGTAATTTTTTTTTGTTTTTAATGTAAAAAGACGCTAGTTACAGACCTAGTTGTGTGGGGAGGTAGATCGGGGGCCTCGAGAGGGGCCCCCTCGTACCCCTATGCAGTCAATCCAAGGCGATGTATCTTCGCTGAGAGAAAGTTGTGCAGAACGAAGACAATTGGCTTCGGACAGCTTTCCAGGTCCAATTCCTTTAATCAGAGAATAATTTTTTATCTTATTGAACAATTGCTTTCAATGTTATTTATTTTTTATTAAATGATTCTCTCGAAAATTAGTAGAAAAAGTAATTTTTAGACAGTAAAAAATTTTAAAAAATTTTTATCGTATTTTTTAAGTAGTAAAACTACATTTTAGTCAGACCTAAGAGTGGAAATTCCAAGAGTATGTAAATCAGTAGTAATAGTAAATTTTGGTCAGGCAAAATAATATAAGTTATTTGGAATTGAAAAATAAGAAGTAAAAGTAAGTTTTAGTCAGACAGTGAAATAAAACTTTGCTTATTGCATATATTTTAAGTGCTAAAAACAAATTTTAGTCAGACCAAAGAGTAAAAGACTGGGAGTAAGTAAATCAGTAGTAAAAGTACATTTTAGTCAGACCGAAAAAATTAAATATTTGGAATTTGAAAATAAGTAATAAACCGAAATTTCTAGTCAGCCAAAAAGTAAGAATTGTCTTATCGTATTTCTTAAGTGGTAAAACTAGACTTTAGTCAGACCTAAAAGTAATTACACGAGAATTTGAAAAATCAGTAGTAATAGTAAATTTTAGTCAGTCAGAATAATAAAATTTGTTTGGAATTGAAGAGTAAGTAGTAGAAGTGAGTTTTAGTCAGACAATGAAATTAAACATTTTCTATTGAATATATTTTAAGTGGTAAAACTACATTTTAGTCAGACCTAAGAGTAGAAAAATTTGGATTTTAGAGAAATCAGTAGTAAAAGTCCATTTTCGTCAGAAAAATTTTAATAATTCAAAATCTTTTAAAATTAGTAACAAAAAAAAGTAATAAAATTCTTATCACAAAATTCAATTATGTTCAAAAAATTAAAAATTATAATTAATTAAAAATTAATTATAATTAATTAATTAAAAATTATGTTCAAAATTTAAAAAAAATTTTAGACAAAATCCTAATTATTATTTTTATAAATAAAAAAATTCTTTAAAATTTAATTATTTTCAAAACTTTTAAAAGATTTTTGTTAAAATTTCAATTATTTTCAAAATTTTTCCTCATATAAATGATTTTCAATATCTACTATTTTAATAAAATTACTCATTAGAATTCAATTATTAAAAAAAATTTTGTTGACAAAATTCTAAGCAAACATTTAATTATTTTCATAATTAATAAAAATTTCACAGGAATTCAAATATTTACAAATTATTTATGTTTCTTCTTCAATCAAATTCCTTCAAAACTGTAACTATTCTAAAAAATTTTATTAAAATTCGTCAAAAGAATTCAATTATATAAAAATTTGTTAATAAAATTCTTTATAAGAATTAAATTTTAAGAAGGATTTAATTATTCAGTAAATAATTTACTTTTTATTTTGTATTTAAATAATTAAATTCTCGTAAAATTTTCTAATAAAAATTGATTTGAAAATGAATTTTAATTTAAATTTAAGATAATAATAGAATTTGAAAATAATTTTTAAGAAGTTACAATAACAATATTCGTATAATATAAAATAATTATTTTAACACTCAATCCTTTTTAACTATTATAAAACATAATGATATTTTTAAAGTTGATTAATTTCAAAAAAGTTTGAATTTGAAATTTTTTTAAATCTTAATTTCTATGGAAAAATAATAATTAAATATTTAAAATATAAAAAAAAAGAAATTGTTTTTGAATAATTTTACAATCAAAGATATTCGTAAATAAATTTAACAGAACATTTTTTTCAATAAAATTTTTTTCTGTATTTCTAAAAATTCAAAATCTTTCAGTTTCACTTTCAATTAAATTTTCTAATTGACAAATATAATTTATAAACATTTTTTTCCTTTCTTTTTAAAAAACTTTAAATTTTATTAAAACGATTGAAATTAAAAAATAGAACTGATGCAAATTATTTCCTTATGAAAATTGAGAATTTTCTATAAAAATATTAAGAAACGGGAATATTTAATGTTTTTCTTCCCAAAGGAAAAAAATGACTTTGTAAACAATATTGTTATTGAGAAATAAAAATTATGCATAAAATGGGTATATTTCCTAATTCTTAATAAAAATTTTTTAACAATTAACAATTTTCTAGTACCTATTTTTTATAAATAAAAAGGAGAATAATTTGCATAATAATTTAGAGAAGTCAAACAAAATTTGTTATAAAAAAAGCATATAACAAACAAAATGGCTATATTTTTTATTTGTTAATCATAATTTTTTTTAAATTTTTTAATTTTTAATATTATTTTATTATAAATCATGAAAAAGTCTCCGCATATTTTCGATTTGTCAAACAATATTTTCTAAAGACAAAAAAACAAAAGAATAGATACACAGAAACTAACTTCAAACTGCGGACAGAATGAATGAAAGAATACGAAGATTAATTTAGTTAATTAATAATTAAAAAAGGCCTAATTAAATTATTTAGTAAACTTGAAATGGACTGAAAAGTATATTTCGAATGGGTGTTTAAAAATTGAAATTTGTTTGAAACGTACAATTTCACCGTCTTCACCACCAAAGTCAAGCCAGAGTAGTCTTGCACCATCGTCAGCTGACATTTTGAGTTTGTCAAAAGATCTCCGCCACAGAGGAGTAGGTGGTGAACCAGGACTGACACCAGATCCAGTAACTCCTCTCGCTCCGGCCGCATAGAGGGTGAAACCATCTTCGTGGTTGACAATTAGTTGACAAGCCCTACCTTGCCAGACACATCCTAATAAACACAATACAGTCAGAAATACATTAAATTATTACAGTCATTCATCTTCTAATCGAATCAAAACATTATCTTTCATTCATAACAACAATATCCTTAATTCATTAAAAAATTAATTTTCATTTACTGGAAAAAATTAACAATAAAGGTACAAAAATTAAATTTTGAAAAATTGTTCAAACAATAATTTTGAATATTATTAATTATTATCTGAAAATTATAATTAAAATCTGATTTTAAAATAAGAAAAAAATATAATGTCCCGTTTATAAATGAAAAAATAAATAAAAAATAAATTCGTGTAAAATTGAACGAACAAATTAACAAACTTCTGCATAAATTTTAATAAACACTTATATTTATTTCTAAAAGCATTCCTACAATTTCTGAAAAGGCCTAATTAACTCTAAGAAAATAATTAAGTGGAAAGGCAACTTTTTAATTAATGAAGATCAGTCCTTTTAAGTTTTGGCTTTTTTATTTTAGCATTTTTTCATTTAGCAGTTTTTCGGCAGAGTATTTTCCCTTCTTTTTTTTTTTTTGCCAAGAGGAAAAAAAGTCCTTTAGACTTTAATTGCCAGAGAGTACTGCACGGAGAAGGTGTTTTCAAAAAAAAGGAGAAAGAAATTAATTGACATCATTTTGTCAAGGAGATTCTTCATTGAAAGATTTTCTTTTCTCGGAAAAATAATCCCTTTAGTGCCTGAGAGTTTTTTTTTAGGATTATTTACAAACTTAAAAGTAATATTTCACGGAGAAAATTTATTCCTGAAATTTTACTGAATTTAGTTCGGTAAAACTGGGATGAAGTGTCAAAACAGTAATTTTTCAAGAACTAGACTGTAAAAGAAATTGCATTGAAAAATAATGTAAAAATCATAAAGCTCACGATACATGTATTAGCGCTTCACTTACAGTTCGGTAAAACGTAAGCCAAGTGCTCGCTACATTCATATTTATTGAATAGTTCGGTAAAACGTAAGATAAAGTCTTCGGTAAAACTGACGAGTTGCAATTTATTGAAAGTTCGGTAAAACGTAAGATAAAGTCTTCGGTAAAACTGACGAGTTGCAATTTACTGAAAGTTCGGTAAAACTTGAAGAACAAAAATAAAAAATAATGTTACTTCAGTAGATCTATATTAATACTGCCGTAACTCTCAATTTACCTACTTTAATCACTACCTAAACCCCCTACAATTGTTTACGAACAAATACTAATTGATACACCTGCCTACAGTACATTCTAAACGCATACACTAATACACACATCGCACGCTTTACATTAATGCTTCAGAAAGTTTCAACTGTCCTTATATATTAATCTCAATTTTATTTCACCGCTTGTGAGAAAGATTCAAATTAATAAACTATCGTTGTACAAAATTAAAAATTATTTATATTAATGAATCATTTCTAACTATATTCAAGGTCAATTTATGAAATATTTTTAAATTATGTTTTTATTATTATAAAGAAAAATGTTTAAATTTGTATTTAATGGAATAAAACAATAATTTATGAAAATCCTTATTATTCTCAAATTTTTGTGTTTAAAATTAAAAATATACATATTAAAAGTGCAAGTTGGAAATTATTAAATTAATTAATAGAAAATTAATCTTTCTGAAATATTAAATAATAATTGTGAGGTATAAAAAAGCGAAAAGGAAATAAGCAAGTAAGCAAATAAAGAATAAAGTAAGCAAGAAGGAAATAAGCAAGTAAGAAAGTAAGCAAGGAGGAAATAAGCAAGTAAGCAAAGTAAGCAAGTAAGAAAAGTAAGCAAGGAGGAAATAAGCAAGTAAGCAAAGTAAGTAAGAAGGAAATAAGAAAGTAAGCAAGTAAGCATATAAGGAAGTAAGTAAGCAGAAAGGAAACAAGGAAGTAAGCAAGAAGGAAATTAGGAAGTAAGCAAATAAGTAGGTAAGCAAGTAAGCAAAGTAAGCAAGAAAGAAATATGCAAGTAAGCAAAGTAAGCAAGAAAGAAATAAGCAAAGTAAGCAAGAAGGAAATAAGCAAGTAAGCAAGAAAGAAATAAGCAAGTAAGCAAAATAAGCAAGAAGGAAATAAGCAAGTAAGCAAAGTAAGCAAGAAGGAAATAAGAAAGTAAGCAAGTAAGCATATAAGGAAGTAAGTAAGCAGAAAGGAAACAAGCAAGTAAGCAAGAAGGAAATTAGGAAGTAAGCAAATAAGTAGGTAAGCAAGTAAGCAAGAAAGAAATAAGCAAGTAAGCAAAGTAAGCAAGAAGGAAATAAGAAAGTAAGCATATAAGGAATTAAGTAAGCAAAAAGGAAACAAGCAAGTAAGCAAGAAGGAAATTAGGAAGTAAGCAAATAAGTAGGTAAGCAAGTAAGCAAAGTAAGCAAGAAAGAAATAAGCAAGTAAGTATGCAAATAAGAAAGTAAGCTAGTAAGCAAGCAAGTTATTTCCTTTTTGCCTACTTGCTTACCTACTTATTTACTTACTTACATACTAACTTATATGTTTAATTGCTTACTTATTTATTTCCTTTTTGCTGACTTACTTATGTTTATTTGCTTACTTACTTACTATTAACCATATTTAATTAAAATGAATAAATTATATGTTAAAAAAATAAGTATGTTATTGCCATTTTATATTTTCTTTTTACTTGATTTAAAAGCATTTATTACATATTTGGCAATTAATAAGTGTTTAAAATAATTAATTAATTAATTGAATTTTAATTTAAATAATAATAAAATGATTATTAATTAAGTCTAAATAAGTTGGAAAAATCAACTATTAGTGTGAAAGTCTTTCATTTGACTGCGGGACACTTAAAATAAAGTATTTCAATCCAGAAAACTAAAACTTTAGGCAAGTCAAGGAAGTTTTACCGAACTATTCCTGAAAACTAACACTTTAGGCAAGTCAAGAAAGTTTTACCGAACTATTCCTGAAACGTTAGTGCCCATCAAGGAGGTATTTATTTAATTTACATTAAACGTTCAGTTTCAATTTTTTTTCAACTTTTACAGTACTAGTTCTTAAGGAATAAAGATATCACATTAGATTTTAAATATTGTTACCGAAAAAATAATATAAAAATTATTAAAAATTACGATTATGCTACTATATCCCAAGTTTATTGAAAAATTCGGTAAAATGTAAGGAACAAATTTTCTCCGTGTTGTTTTATAAACTTTTTATTATTTTTAATTTTATTATTTTTATTATTATTATTTAATATAATAAATTTTATAAATTTTATAAATTTTATAAATTTTCTCCTGAAAAATTGCTATTTGTAGAAATTTGATAACGATTTATATAAATATATAGAATAAAGGAAAATGTCTAATGCGATCAATGAAATCGCAACAAATTTAAGAAGTTTCTTTCGAAAAGGATTGAAAAAAAAATGAAAATAAATCCTCCAATTGTAGAGTTCGATTTATTACATGGCCTCAGAAAAGAGGAATTGAATTCATCAGTCCAGAGGACGAGTAGAACACACATATTCTTCACAGATATTTATATAAAAGAAGGAAAGTTCTCCAATCCGATTTATTCGTATCAAAGCAATTTATTTTTTTTCTATGCGCCTCTTTTTTTCTGACATAATAAATTTTTTTTTACTTTATTCAATAGACGTTTCTTTTTTTATACACATTCTGCTTTTTCACCATTTATACAAAGAAAGACAAATTTCTAAAATATAAAGTCAAATATTTTCATAACATTTCGAGTTTATATAATAATATTATTTAAAAAAAAATATTTATAATCGTATTCATTTCGTTATTTCTACACTTGAAATTTTCAAAAAATTTTGCACTTTTTAATTTTTTTTAGGTCTTGTCAGTTAAAATTTAAAATTTAATGATTTTCAAATCATCTTTTTTAATTTTGAAATATTTTTCTCTCAACGACAACACTATTTTTATTTGTAATAATTTTCTTTAAAATATAAAATTTATTTCCATAGAATTTGATTAAAATTTCCAAATGTTTGAATATTTTTCAATTAATTATTTTCGGGAATTCAATTATCTTGGCGAAATTTTCATGAAAAATTTCTTCAGAAAGCTAATTTTTTCTTAGTATTTCTATAGAAAAAACTAAAATAAACTAAAATTTTGAGAAAGTTTCTTGAAAATTCAATGATTTTAAAAAAAGAAAATTCATTTTTGTTTGCTTCTTTGTTTTCTAAGTATTTTAATAATTTTTTGAAGCATTTATCAAAATTTTTGAAAATAAATAAATAATTGAATTCTTTTAAAAATTTTATTAAAATTCTATTGAAAATAATTGAAATCCTCAGAAGAATTTTATTATTTATAAAAAAAATAATTTCTGTGAAGAATTTTACAATTTATATAAATATAGTTGAATTGTATTCAAAAAATTCTATTAACATTTCAAAAATTAATTGAATTATTAAAAATATTTTTACTTAAATGTTTGAATTTATTAAATTCAAACTTTAAAAAACTTAAAAAAAATTTTTTTTTTTATGTCAAACATTTAAGTAAAAATATTCTTAATAATTCAATTAATTTCTGAAATGTTAATAGAATTTTTTGAATACAATTTAATTATATTTATATAAATTGTAAAATTCTGCACAAAAATTAATTTCTTTTTATAAATAATAAAATTTTTCTGAGGATTTAAATTATTTTCAGTACAATTTTAATAAAATTTTTTAAATAATTCAATTATTTATTTATTTTCAAAAATGTTGATAAAATTCTGTAAAAGAATCCAATTATTTTGATAAATAAGTAAAATTCTTTGCAGAAATTTTAAACTATTTTAAAATCAATTTTAATACAGAAAAAATTGAATTATTTTTTAAGATTTTAATAAAATTCTTCGCATAAATTCAATGATTTTCACAAACTTTGTACAATTTTTCGAAAAGATTTAATAATTTAAAAAAATTTTAATAAAATTCCTTGAAACAATTCAATTATTTACATACAAATAAGTTCTTCAAAAAATTTCAATTTTCTTCAATACAATTTCAATTGAATTCCTCGAATGAATTTAAATGTCTTTTAAAATTTTTAATAAAGTTCTTTTAAATAATTTGAGAAATTTTAATAAAATTTATTCAAAGAATTTCAATTATTTTCGTAAAAAGTAAAATTTTTCTCAACAATTTAATAAATTTAATTTAAAAAATTTTTGTTTAAAGTTAGATTTTTTTAAAGTTTTTTTTACACTTTATTTACAATTTATAAATATAATTGAATTGTATTTGAAAAATTCTAATAACATTTCAGAGATTAATTAAAAAATTAATAATATTTTTACTTAAATGTCTGACAGTAATTAAATTGTTGAGAATAATTTCAATTATTTTTGGAAAATAATTGAAATTCTTTAAATAAATTTTATTCAAATTTCTCAAATCATTTGAAAGAATTTTAATAAAAATTTTAAAAACAATTAAATTCATTCGAGGAATTCAATTGAAATTGTATTAAAAATAGTTGAAAATTTTTTGAAGAACTTCATTATTTATATGAAAATGATTTAATTACTTCAAGAATTACTTCAAGAAATTTTATTACGATTTTTAAAATTAATTAAATATCTCAAAGTATTTTTAAAAAAATTTTTAATATTATTATTGAATAATTTTTAAAAAATTTCTAAGAATTGTACAAAATTTTTGAAAATAATTTAATTTCTGCTAGGAATTTTATTGAAATCTTAATAAATAAAATTGAATTTTTTCTCTATTAAAATTGTTTTGAAAATAGTTTTCTATTCATACAAAGAATTTTACTTATTTATAAAAATAATTGAATTCTTCCAAAGAATATAATTTATGAATAATTGAATTCTGGCAAAAAATGTTATTAAAATTTTTGAAAATATTAAGCGAGAGTAATTAATTATTTACTTAATGAGGGGATTTTTTAAATTATGAATCTGGTATGAAATTTTGTAATTTGCAAAATAATAACAAATGAAGTATCATATATAATAATAATAATAATAAAAAAAATAATAATAAAAGAAAAATAATAATAAGGTCTAATTTCATGTGATAAAAAAAAATTATTTTACCTCATTTTGCATAATGATAATGAAAATAATAAAAATGAAAAATAAATAATAAAAAAAGAGCTTTAAAAAAAATTATCTTGGTATTCTTTTTTATTAGCTTCTTTGAAAATGACAAAAGTAATTTTATCAAAATTGAAAAAATACTTACGAACTGTATATTCACGGAGCGAAAGTGCCGCGGAATGACAGCCTTGAACAATGGCTCTGGCCCACGCAGCTAAATCTCTTCTGGTTTCTGCCCGTAGATTGTGGGTTATTACCCCATCAATGGTACCGACCCTGACAGCAAATGTCGCTCCATGATGGAACGTCGAATTGCTCGACGAGGCCTCATTTTGTCTCGTCGGCGAAGAAACGAGTCTGTAAAAAGAAAAAAAAAATTTACAAAAATTATTCATCCGCATAAAATTTAATTTTTCCCCATCCTTATTTTTTTTATTAAAAAAAAAACAATTTTTATATCTTTTTTTTTCATATACACAAAACCATAATACTTTTTTCTATTCCATAAACGTCGATTGCATTTTTTCTCCCCATTAAAAATTCATCGCTCATTCAAATCGAAAAAAAAAATGTTCAAAAGAAAAAAGAAAATTCTTTCTAAATCCATGTTTTATGTGAAAATAAATATTCAGCAAAAAAGAAAAAAGAAAAAGGCGTGTCTTTCATTTCGACGATTGATTGTGACATGCGCAATTTTTGCGTGAAGTGAATTTATAAATATTGTAAAAACAAAACGAGAATTATAAAGAGGAGAAAAAAAAATGTTGGGGAAAAAGGGAATGCCAAAAAATAGGGGAAAAAAAACGAATGGCCCGCAAAGTCGGTAACGTGAGGCAGTATATAACATACGAGGTCCAAAGGGAACGATTGGCTTTGAGTGGCCCCTCTGGATTTCAGCCAATAACCCTGTTATTCGTATTCGCAGGTGTATGCGTATTTGGACACGTTTCTACTTCAATTCTTGTGTCCATGAGGTCGCATTGGTGCAAAAGCCACTCACTTTCTTTGTGTCGACATTGGCAGCTTTACCCGTTTGTTTGCACAGACTTAAAGGGTCTATACGACATAGTTTGCGGCAAAACAATACATCTCTCCAAATACGACCCACTTGCGGATTTAGTTTACAACTCTTACTCACCCATATATATATAGCGGTGGCAAAAAAATCATATTCCCACATTTTTATAACAAAACAATAAAAAAAAATAAATCATAACACGATTTTACTCACCAAGTTGAAGTCCACAACGTTGATCAACGAAAAAAAAGTGTTCACTTAGTAAATTAATTAAAAATGACGCAGCAATATTGACATAAAAATATTTAGAAGAAAAAGATTGATGTTTATATTTTTATAATATGTATTTTATAATTAAATATTAAATTAAAAGTAATACTTGATTCCATTAAATAAATTTTTTTCGTTGATAAACGTTGTGGACTTCAACTTCGTTTTTACTCAATATGAAAAGTTATTTAATGTTGGAAAATTTTATGAACAGGAGTTTTTTTTTCTATTCTTTTCTGTTTTTTATTTCTTTTTCAGGATTGCCATAGGTCAGGAAATTCAGGGGAAGTAGAATTAGTCAAGAAAAGTCAGAGAATTTTACTAAAAGTTCTGGAAAAAATTAAATTTTTAAAACTCATAAGAAAACTCTGAAATTTAGTGTCTTTTTCGTTTGCCTCATAAACTATGAAATTCCCACGAATTCTAATACGAAACCTTCAATTTTTTCTATTTCAGACAATAATTTTTTTTAATAACTTAATTCTCGAAGAACTATCACATTATTATATTTGGGTCAGAATTCGGGAAATTTTCACAGAAAGTAAAAAGTATTTTTTTAAATCGAAATGTTTAAAAAACATTTTTATTTGGTCTTAGGAATGTGTCATCAAAAAAACAGAAAGAACTTTTTTTTTATAAAAGTTATTGCAAAATACATTTTTTTGCAACAACTTTTTTTTCATAAAAGTTATTGCAAAATACATTTTTTTGCAACTTTTTAAACAAAATTTTATTTCTCCTAAATGAATGAACCGATTTAAATGAACCAAGCGAAAATATAAAGGGAATAAAATATATACTTTCGTTTAGAATTAGAAAATTTTTAAACAGTTTATTTTTTAATAATTATTTAATACGTTTTTTATAAACAATTTATTTTTCTTAAAATGTTCTGCGCCTTTTAAAATTTTTTTAAAACTATTAACATACAATTAAAACAATAAGAAATCAAAATCCGCTGAGAAAATTTAGGAGCGACAATTATTTTAAAAGTTATAATGAAAATTATAATGCACGGAGATGCGATTTTGATGATTTTCAGAATTAAAACATTATTTTTAACTACGAAATGAACAGAAAAAAAATTTTTACAATTGTTTATAAAAAATTGAAATGTTTTTTTAACATTTCGATTTAAAAAAATACTTTTTATTTTCTGTGAAAATTTCACGAATTCTGACCAACTTATAAATTATTTAACGAATATAATTAATTAAAATATATAATAAAATTAATTAAATAATTAATTTTAATAATACATAAATGTTTCAAAAATTAATTAAATTTTAAAAGAGTTGCGTTGGAATTTTCATTTAAATAGATGAATTTCAAAAGGTTTTAATTTAAAATTTTATAAAATTTCCACTTTGAATGAATTTAATAAGAAATTTTGATGAACTTTAAATATTTAAAAAATTTATTATAAATAGTTCAAATTTTTCTGAAATTAGTTAAATTTATAGAAGTTTAGTTAGTTTTAGTTTTAGTTTTGGATTTATAGAAGTTTAGTTTAGAACACTAAAAAAATTGAATTTTAGAGAAGTTATAAATCATTGCAGAAATTCAATTATTTTTAAAAGTTAAGAAAAAAATTGTTAATAAAGAATTATATTAATTTAAAAATATTTCTACTAAACCAACAAGATTTAAAATTTTAGTTTTTTTAACTAAATAAATGCCCAAAATTATAAAATTCATTATTTACAATTCACTTAAATTAATAATCAGACTTCAAAGTCCAAGAAAGTATTTCTAATACAAATAATTCAGAACATTTTTTCTATTTTGAAATAAACTTTGTTTATGTGTCAAATTCCATTTGTTTAAATTTCTCGAACTAGTAAAAAAAAGGGACTTCTCCACTTTTGGCCGCTTACTCCTCAATTACAGTTTACAAACAAATGTGTTTCATATATTTTGGTTTTTTGTAAAAAAAATTTTTAATATTTTTACTAGATCTATGAAAAAAAAAATATTTCCGTTCATGGAAAATACAAATAGAAAAATAAAAGAGTTTTCAAACGAATGTTTATTTAAAAAATAAAAGAGAAAGGTTGATATTTTTTATAAACTTCAATCATGGACTTTTAATATTTTTTCCCCCTAGAATCAGTGTACCATTCTTTTATTTTTTATTTATTTATTTTAGCGTGTAGTTCTCTTTCGTAAAAATTTTATTTTTTTATTTATAAATTTTTTCGTTTTAACTAAAAATAAAAATTTTTTTTTAAAGTTCAATAAATACAAAAAAGTTATGTTTCACAAAAGTTATATTTCGTTAAAAGTAGAAAGTAAAAAAAAGTATAAAGGTTTTTTTGCTTTTTTTAAGTGAAACAACTACATTTTAGTCAGACCTAAGAGTAGAAATAGAGGACATTAGAAAATCAGTAGTAAAAGATTATTTCAGTCAGACGAAAAGTAAAAAAAAAGTTTGTTTGACTTATTTTTTAAGTGACAAAACTACATTTTAGTCAGACTTAAGGGTAAAAACCCTGGGAGTTGGAAAATCAGTAGTGAAAGTTTATTTTAGTCAGACGATAAGTAACAAATATTTTATTATATTTCTTTCAAGTAGTAAAACTACGTTTTAGTCAGACCTAAGGGAAGAAACCCTGGGAGTTGGAAAATCAGTAGTGAGAGTTTAATTTAGTCAGACGGTAAGTAAAAAATATTTAATTATATTTTTCCAAGTGGTGAAACTACGTTTTAGTTTTTTAAAATTTAAAATTACATAATTAATTAATTTTTAGTCAAATCTACTAATAGAAATTCTGGGATTAGGAAAATAAGTAGTAATAGTAAATTTTAGTCAGGCTAAAAAGAATAAAAATATTTTAATTTGGAATATGAGTAGAAAAAGTAAATGTTAGTTAGCCAATAGAATAAAAAATTTTTTTTTTTCAAAAACTATTAATATTGCATTTTTTAAGTAGTACGACCACTTTTTAATCAGACAAAAAAAGAAGAAATACTAAAAGTTGAAAATTCGGAGAACTGTAAAAGATATTTTTGTCCATAGTATATCAACTTTCACCGAGATAAACATTACATTTCAATTTATCATTCCATGAACTTTTTCTAACAAAAGTTATAAAATTCTTCCCCCCCCCCTCCCTCCCTCCCAAAAAAAGGAAAAAACGGATAAAAATCGAGGCCCTAGCTTAAAGATAAATTTTTTGTTTAAAATTGACGTGTGCATTAAATCTTCCGAGAGTCTCAAGTAAGGCAGAAAGGAGCGATAATAAAAAGAGAGAGACCCCCCAAGAGAAGCTTTTTCCAGTCCAAAGGGTCCAATATCAGGCCCCGAAAAGCGACAGGGTGGAAAAAGTACGGAATAGCCGACTTAAGGAAGTTTTACTGCGAGACAAACCGGAAGTGATTCTACTCTAAAGAAAGTTTTCTTCTCCCCCTCCCCCTTTTACCCCTTTTACTCTTCTTTTTTAACCCTTTTTTTTTTCTTTGAATCTATTTTTTCCTTTTGCAATTCTACCCCTTTTTCTATATACTTTGTCTTATTTTCGTGGTCTTATTCTCTTTTTTTTCGGCGGATTACGGCGACGATCGACCATCTATTCTCGTTTAACGCTCTTATTTACTGACTGAGGTTTTCTCCTGTCTGCTTCTTTTTTTTTTTTTTTTCTTTTTTTTCTCTACGTTCTCTTTTTCTCAAGTTTAGTGACTCAGACTGTCGAACAGATTATCGACAGCGTGGTATAATAAATAATTCGATGAAATTTGCTAATTTTAGAGGAAAAATGGTGAATGAATGAAAATTTAATTATTTTAAAGCGAAGATTGATTTTAAATGTGAAAATTATCTTGCTCTTAATTTAATGGAGTACAGGAGAAGTTTATATTTTATTCTACTACAGTTACAACGAAATTGAATTTTTTTAATTTTGTTTTGCAAAAAATTCTATAATTGTTCAGTCTGAGTGAAATGTACTTTTTACCACTGATTTTTCTACTTCTATTTTAGTCTAAATTTAAGTCTGAATAAAATATAGTTTTACCACATGAAATATGCAATGAGAAAATTTTTATTTTATTTTCTGATGAAAATCTACTTTTACTACTGATTTTCAAACTTATAATATTTTTTTACATTTACGTCTGACTAAAATGTTGTTTTACTACTTAAAAAATGCGATAAGACACTCTTATTAACTATATTTTCTCTGTTTAAAATGTACTAATCATTTTCCATTTGTAAATATTTCCATTTTTTGTCTGACTAAATTGTACATTTACTACTGATTTGCCTCTTACTGTTAGATCTGACTAAAATCTGGTTTTATTGCTAATATTCGAACTTTAAATATTTCTGCTTTTATGTCTTACTTAAATGTAGTTATACCACTTACAAAAATTTATTACAATATTTTTTACATTATCTTAGCTGTAATATACATTTATTATTAAAAAACGAATCAAAATTGTTGCGAAGCAATGTTTTGATTCATTTTTTGTCTCAATTTGAAATCCTTATAGAAAAACGGTAAAATTTAAAAAGAATGAAACAATACTTTAAAGTTTCCCAATTTGTTAATTTCAATAAATAATGTTTATTTCTTTAGGCACAAAAAGAATAAAACCGCTTCTAAAGAATCTCTTACTAATATATTATTTATCGATTTCCGTTTATTAAATTTATTTAGGTATTCCCGAACAATTAATATAGAATATCTATCTACAAATTTGAATATAGCTACTAAATAACATTATATAACGAATTTTTGGCAATTAATTCTCGTGAAACATATACTCACTCTTCTTAAATTATGTATATCTTCTCGGTTATTAGTTATTTCCTCTCTCGCTCTCTCTCTCCCGGGGGTAAAATTAATTTCGACGAACAATCTCGGACAGAAATGTGCGCGCCGATATTCTGAATGAACTGTATTTTGTGTGTAACGTTAGCGCCAAAGCGACGGAAGGGACCGTGGCATCGCGCAATTGGTTGGTTATGGTAGCCAGAACAACCAGAGTTTCGGAGAAGTTAATACAGCCCTTATCTGCCCTTTCCACCCTTTCTCTCAAATCTCTCTTCTTCATCTGCCTTCAACTCACGCTCATTTGCATCCACCCACGAAAACATGTTTCGGACAGAATTCCAACCATAAGTTTCCAACACGACACAATATATACGTATATATGTGTGTGTGTAGAGGGAGATAGAAGCAGCCAAGAAACTATTTTCCCACCGTCAATAAAATTTTGAAATTGAAGGGAAAAATGCATTTTTTTAAATTTAAATTAATTTTTAAACATTGTTAGAAAAAAAGTTGTAAATTTAAAATTTAAATGCAAATTATTTTATTTTCTGCAATAGTGGTCTCCCAATCAAAAAAGTTGAAAAAAAATTACAAATTAACTATATTAATTTGAATGTTCTTTCATTCATTCACTTTTTCTGTCCCTCACACTCTGAAGTTGTCTTCTATTTATATTTTTGTTTTTCTTATCTTTAGATAACTAGAAAATTTTACGCGCGGAACGTGATATTCAATTTATTATTGTTATGCAAATTACAAATATTTTTGATCTTCAAATATAAAATTTTTAAAATAATTTCATAATCAAAATTTAAAAAATTCACTTATTAAGTACAAAATTAATTATTACTGTTCATATTTTCTAAATTTTTAATAAATCCTTCTCGAAAAAATTCAATTATTTTTATAAATAGTCAAATTCTTCACAAGAATTAAATTATTTTTAATCAAATTGAAATAAAATTACATGAAAGAATTTAATTATTTTCAAAAATTTCCATAAAATGCAATTTCAACAAGAATTTAAAATTCTCTAAAAATAATTTAATTATTCTCGAAATATTTTTAAAAAATTCTATATGAAAATTTAATTACTTTTAATGCAATTTTTAAATATATTCGTCAAAAAAAAAAAAAATTGAAACAATTCAATTATTTTCAAAAAAGTAATAAATTTCTTGTAATGAATTCAATAATTTTGAATATATACATAATTTTAATAAAATTCTTTAAAGAAATTCCATTATTTTTGAAACAACTTTAATTGAATTTCTCGAAAAAATTTCATTATTTCAAAATATTTCTATAAAATTCTTCATAAAAATTTAATTATTTCTTAAAATTTTTAAAAATTCTCGCGAAACATTTTAATTATTTTTTTATAAATAGCAAAATCTTTCTAAACAATATTTAATTTCTTTTTTCAATAGTAAAATCTTTACAAAAATCCAATGATTTTTAAAACAATTTTAATTGAATTCCTCGGATGAATTTAAATATTTTTAAATATTTCCGTAAATTTCAATTAAGTCTAAAAATTTTAATAAATTCTTCAAAACAATTTTTATAAATATTAGTAAAATTCTCCGCAAGAATTCAATTATTTTCAATTTACTTTTAATAAAATGCTTCTTAATAAAATTCAAATGCTTTCAAAATTTTCAATTAAAATTATTAAAGAAACTCCATTAGTTTAAAAAAAAAGTTCAAAGAAATTCTTTAAAAGAATTTAATTAGGATTTTAAAAAATTTGAATAAAATTCTTTGTGAGAATTCAGTTATTTTCCTAAATAATAAAATTCTTTGAAGGAATTCTATTATTATCAAATTTTTTGATAAAATTCTTTGCAACAATTCGATGATTTTCAATATATTAATTTTAAAATTGAAAATATTTGAAAAGAAAAATTATAAAAAAGTTAATAATAAAAATAATGCAATTTATTTTGCTTTATTTTTGTTTATAAATCACAATTTTTTTATGATCCTAAAGTTCTGAACGTCTAAATGAACGAAATTTATTTATTTTCTTCTTTAATTTAAATATTTATTACAATAATTTTTTGTCGATATAAAATAAATGAATTATAAAGTATCTAAGTGTAAAATTTAAGTTTTTAATTTTTATTGCAAACAATAAATGATAAAAACATTTTTAATAAAAAGTGTTTCGTTCATTTGAACGTTCAAAACTTGAGGATCATATTTTTTTAACAAAATTATTATTTTGTTTTAGAAAAAGAAGAAAAATATTTGCAAAATTCCTATTTTTTTAAATCTCATTTTGGGAACAGGATTTTCCACGGGAATCTTAATTCAAAAATTTTAAATTCAATAACCTTTTTTAAATTAAACAACTTATAAAAGTATTTTGTTATAAAACATAAAGATATCGATTGCTCCGAGTCAAAGACTCGGAGTGATCGATTTCTTTATTTTTGATAATAATTAAAGATGACCAAGTAATAAAATCATTATTTTATATTATTATAAGAATATTGTTACTGTAACTTAATCAAAATTATTTTCATCATTTTAATTCAATTGTTATTTTCTAGAATTTTAAATTATTTTTTATGAAATTAATTGAATTTCTTAAAAAAAATTTATTATTTATAAAAATAATAATTGAATTCCTGTGAAATTTTTATTATTTATGAAAATAACTAAATGTTTGCATACAATTTTATTCAAATTTTTTTTAAATAATTGAATTTTTTTGGGGGAAATTTTATTAAAATAGTAGATATTGAAAATCATTGAAATTAGAAAAATGCATTTTATTTTTGAAAATAATTGATATTAGGACAAGAATTTTTTTGACATTTAGGAAAATAATTAAACTTTGGAGAAGAATTTTGTTACTTATAAAAATAATTGGGATTTTTACAAAATTTTTTTTCAAATTTTGTACATAGTGGAATTTTATAAGAAGAATTCTGTTTATTTATTTTTTTAAATAGTTGAATTTCTGCAATTATTTGTAATTTTTCTCCAAAATTGAATTTTTTTTAGTGTTTTCAACAAAAATTTGAATTAGAAAGTTTTAAAATTCTATTATTTTTAAAATTGCTAATTTTATTTAAAAAAGGCAGTAAGAAGTTAGCCGCGCTTTAGCGCGCGAATTGTAGCTAGTTGTATAAAATATTCTATAGAATCCTCTTTAGAATATTCTATAGAATTCTCTATAGAATATTCTATAGAACTTTTTTGACTCGGATTTGTGATAGTAAAATTCAAGCAGTCAAATTATAGTTAAAAAAAGAGTCTTATCGCAATTTTTAAGTAGTAAAACTGCATTTTCGTCAGACTTAAGATTATAAATTCAGGAAATTAGAAAATCAGTAGTAAAACTGTATTCTAAAAATAAAAACTCTTTTATTTCATATTTAAGTGGTAAAATTACATTTTAGTCAGACCAATGAGTGGATACACTTTGATTTGCAAAACCAGTAGTGAAAGTGCATTGTCGCTAAGAAAAATCTAGAAACTACAAAATTATCTTTCTTGTAAGTGGTAAAAGTAAATTTTAGTCAGACGTAAAAGTAAAAATATTGTAAGTTTGAAAATAAAGTAGTAAAAATAAATTTTAGTCAGACAGAAAGGTGGAAACGTTTTGAATTTGAAAATCAGTTGTAAACGTAAAATTTGAAAAATATATTATAGTCTCTTTTTTAAGTGGTTTAACTACATTTCAGTCAGACAAAAAAGTAGAAATACTGTAAATTGAGAAATCAGTAGTAAAACTAAATTTTAGTCACACAAAATGTAAAAAATATCTTATCTTTCTTCTAAGTGGTAAAACTATAATATTTTAGTCAGACTTTAGAGTAGACTAACATGGGATGTAGGAAAATAAGTAGTAATAGTACATTTCAGTCAGACCGGAAAGTTGAAATATTTCTAATTTGGAAAATATGCAGTAAATGTAAATTTCTAGTCAGACAAGAAGTAAAAAATGTCTTATCGTATTTTTCAAGTGGTAAAACTATATTTTAGTCAGTCCCAAATATGAAAACGCTTTGAATTTAAAAATCAGTTATTTTTAAAAAAAATTTTAATTAAAATATAAAAAAAAATTCTTTTTAAAAAAATTATTTAAAAATTATTTAAAGTTTTCTGTGTATATAATGCCGTGTATGCATTTTATATTATAGAATATGATTGAGACACAACGGGAAGGGAAAATGGATGGATCGCGGAATAAGACAAGCTATTCGTTTGCCTGAGGGTTGACAGCTTCGATAAACTTTTTCCACAATCGAGACTCTGACGGACTTAACTTTCACGCAAGACCATGGCCTTCAATGTATATCTATAGATATATACATTCAATGTATATGCGTTTATACATATATACAGTACAAAAAGGGTTCTCTATACACGTCAAAAAAGCAGACATCGTTCGAGGAAGAGCACTTTGAGGTTGCTCCATCTTCCAACAATCTTCTCAAACCCCTCGTATCGAATAAAAATCGATCATCAATAAGTGTCCGAACAAAAATGATCTCATTTTAGAAAAAATATTCAATCTTCACATTAAACTCAATTTATCCCCTCGCAAATTCTTCATGTCATTCTCTTCATTCTCTTCCTTAGGAACTAAAACTAGGAGGGGTAAAAAATAAAAAAAAAGAGTTTCAAACTAAATTAAAAGTCAATTATGTTACTTTTGAAATTTGAAATGATGATTTATCAGTATTACTATAATTGAATCTCTAAATTTGTATTGATCAAATATTCAAATGTTGCATTTGATATTTATTTACATTAGTTAAACTATCGACTTTTTACTGAAAACAAATTCAAACAATAGATTGGTTATTTATTATCAAATAAATTATAGAATGCTTTATTAGAAATATTGGAAGTTTGAAAATAATGAGTACTAATAGTAAATTTTAGTCAGCCGAAAAGTAAACAAAATCTAGTTCTTTTTCTTGTAAGTGGTAAAACTAGATTTTAGTCAGGCGTAAACGTAGAAATATGGGAAATCTGAAAATCAGTAGTAAAAGTAGATTTTCGTCCTAAAAAAATTAAAATTTTTTTCTTTTTTGTAAGTGGTAAAATTACTTTTTAGTCAGACCTCAGAGCATTTACGATATAAGTTTAAAAAATCAGTAGTAAAAATTATTTTAAGTCAGACTTGAGAGTAGAAATATTAGGAGTTTAAAAAGTAATAATAAAAGTAAATTTTATTCAGTCAAAAAGTAAAACCTATCTTATTATAGTTATTTAAGTAGTAAAACTACATTTTAGTCATCCCTAAGAATTGAATGCTGGAATTAAAAGAACCAGTAGTATAATCATATTTTAGTCCTAATTTAATTATTTTGAATTGAAAAATAAGTAGTATATGTAAATTTTTAGTCAACCAAGAAGTAAATATTATATTATCGCATTCTTTAAGTAGTAAAACTATATTCTAGCCAGACCTAAGATTAAAAATACAAGAAAATAGAAAATCAGTAGTAAAATTATATTTTAGCTAAGAAAATCTAAAAAATGTCGTTTTATCATTGTTGTAAGTGATAATAATACACTGTAGTCAGACATAAGTGTATTTACACTAGCAGTAGAAAAATCAGTACTACTAATTTTTTACATATAACTAAAAATAATGGAAGTTTGAAATTCAGTAGTATAAGTAAATTTTAGTCAGTCAAAAATATAAAATGTGTTATTGTATTTTTTAAGTTGTAAATTTCCATTTTAGTTAGACATGAGAGTAGAAATTTTACAAATAGGAAAATGAGTAGTAATATGTAAATTTTAGTCAGGCCGAAAAGTACAAATTATTTAAAAATTGAAAAGTGAGTAGTAAAGTTAAATTTTAGTCGGACAATTAAATACAAATTTTCATATTACATATTTCAAGTGGTAAAGAAGTCTAAATATTTGGAATATTAATTTTCACTTTCACTTTCACTTTCACTTTCACTTTCACTTTCACTTACATTTACACTTTCACATTCATTTTCACTTAAATCAATTTCTTTTATTCTTAAACAAATTTTAAAGTAAAAGTAAATGTAAAAATTAATTTCGGTGATAGTGAAAGTAAAAGTCAATTTAGGTGAAAGTGAAAATTAATTTTGATAAAAGTGGAAGTGAAAATCAGTTTAGGTGAAAGTGAATGTAAAAATTAATTTCGGTGAAAGTGAAAGTAAAAGTCAATTTAGGAGAAAGTGAAAATTAATTTTGATAAAAGTGGAAGTGAAAATCAGTTTAGGTGAAAGTGAATGTAAAAATTAATTACGGTGAAAGTGAAAGTAAAAGTCAATTTAGGAGAAAGTGAAAATTAATTTCGGTGAAAGTGAAAATGGAAGTGAAATTATAATTTTTGCTAAACAAAATATTTGACTGGGAATTCCACAACTAGGAAAATCAGTAGTAATTACAGTAAATATTAGTCAGACAAAAAGTAAAAAACATCTTTATTATGTTTTAAGTAGTAAAACTACATTTTAGTCAGACCTAAGAATGGAAACGCTAGGAGTTAAAAAATCAGTAGTATAAGTAATTTTAGTCAGTCAAGAAGAAAAAAATGCATTATCGTACATTAAATGTATTATCGTACATTATGTTTTAAGTAGTAAAACTACATTTTAGTCAGACATAAGAATAAAAACACTAGGAGTTGAAAGATCAGTAGTAAAAGTAATTTTTAGTCAGTCAAAAAGAAAAAAAATGACTTATTGTACATTTTAAGTGGTAAACAGTCCTAAGAGAAGAAATACAGAAAATTAGAAAATCAGTAGTAAAAGTAATTTTTAGTCAGTCAGAAAGAAAAAAATGTATTATCGTACTTTTTAAGTGGTAAATTTACATTTTAGTCAGACCTAAGAGAAGAAATACAAGAAATTAGAAAATCAGTAGTAAAAGTAAAGGCTAGTCAGTCAATAAGTAAAAAATGTCTCATTCTATGTTTTAAGTGGTAAAGATACATTTTAGTCAGACGTACAAGTGGAAACACTGGTTACTTAGAAATCAGTAATAATACTTAATGTTAGTCATCCAGGTAAATAAAAGACTTGCTTTTACAATATCAGCTATAAAAAATAACCAAGTTTATCAAATTTCATTAATTTTTAAAATTTTTATTTTGCAAAAAAATAAAAAAAAATGATTCATCTTTAAAAATTATAACCGCATAAAATTTTTTTAAACCAAAATCTCATCACCCTTAAAAACGAAGATGAATTTAAAAAAAATGAAAACTTATCGAAGAACCTTCACTTACCGGACGATTAATTATTATAGCGAGTAGTATAATAATTAAGGAACGGGAAAGGTCTTGTAAAAATTAAGAACCGTGACCAAACTACCTGCTTCCAACGCTTATTTCCCTTAGTTTGGGGTTGGATGGGATCAGTTCCAGGGGAGTTGATAGACCTGTGCGGCGAAGAGGGTGTAGGGGAGGAAGGGGGAGAGAAGATGGGAGGGATGAATGTTTTGAAGGTGGGGAGGGGAGCGATTCCCGGTTAATTAATAGCAAGTGATTAATCGTCAGAGCCGGGCTACCCTCGTCAAACAAACCTCCAAGCACAGCTCGAAGCTTGTACGTGATCTGCAAATAGGAGCGAGTATCTACATATTGTGTACACTTGTATACAGTATATGTGTGTCTACGTGTGTTCATTTATTCACACCCAGCGGTCTGTGTGCTCGGACTCAAAGCGATTTGTATTTTGTGGCAAAACCGATGAAACAGTTGATCAGTCCAATCGAAAAATTTCCCCAAAAAACCTATACCTTTATTCTTTTACTTTTTTCCCCGCTTTTTTCCCCCTGGAAAAAGAACGAACGAAAAAAATTCGAATCTATTTTTCTCTTTCTCTCTCCTTCTTGCTTCCTCTATTTTTCTTGTTTTAGTAATTTTTTTTATGTGTGGGCGATTCTTTGCGTAGTGCACGATTTGCGCACTGAAATTATTAAAATTATTTTTTCATAATTAACTGTATTAACCTTCGTATTCTTTCATTAATTCTGTCCGCAGTTTTAAGTTAGTTTCCGTGTATGCTTTTGTTTTTCTTTTCTTTAAAAAATATTGTTTGACAAATCGAAAATATGCAGGTATTTTTTCATGATTTAAAATAAAATAATATTACAAATTAGAAAATTAAAAAAAAAATTATGATTAACAAATAAAAATATACTCATTTTGTTTGTTATATGCTTTTTTTTATAACAAATTTCGTTTGACTGATCTAAATTATTATACAAATTATTCTCCTTTTTATTTATAGAAAATACTAGAAAATTGTTAATTGTTAAAAAATTTTTATTAAGAAGTAGGAAATATACCCATTTTATGCATAGTTTTTATTTCTAAATAACAATATTGTTTACAAACTAATTTTTTTCCTTTGTAAAGAAAAACATTAGATCTTCCCGTTTCTTAATATTTTTGTAGAAAATTCTCAATTTTCATAAGGAAGTAATTTACATCAATTCTATTTTTTAATTTCAATTATTTTAATATAAAATTCAATTTTTTTAAAAAATAAAAGAAAAAAATGTTTGTAAATTAGATTTGTCATTTAGAAAATTTAATTGAAAATGAAAATTTTTGAATTTTTAGAATACAAAGGAAAAAATTTTATTGAAAAAAATGTTCAGTTAAATTTATTTACGAATATCTTTAAATGTAAAAGTATTCGAAAACAATAATTTCTTTTTTAAATATTTTAAATATTTAATTATTATTATTTTTCCATAGGAATTAAGATTTTCAAAATTTTCAAATTTAAACCTTTTTGAAATTGATTAACTTTAAAAAAAATTGTTATAAAAAAATAAAGAAAACGATAATTGATTTTTTCTTCATGTTTTATAATAATTAAAGATGACTGTGTGATAAAATCATTATTTTATATTATAAGAGTATTGTTACTGTAACTTCTTAAAAATTATTTTTAAATTCTATTATTATCTAAAATTTAAACTAAAATTCATTTTAACATCAATTTTTATAACTAAATTCTAATACAAAAATAAATTATTTATTGAATAATTGAATGTTTCTTAAAATTTAATTCTAAAAAAGAATTTTATTAACAAATTTTTAGATAATTAAATTCTTTTGACGAATTTTAATAAAATTTTTTTAGAATAGTTACATTTTTCAAGAATTTTTATTAAAATTGTATTAAATATATTTAAAATTATGCGATGATTTTTATTATTTCTGAAAATAATTAAATTATTAAGAAGAAACTTATAAAAAACTTGTAAATATTTGAATTCCTGGGAAACTTTTATTATTTATAAAAATAATTAAATGTATATATGTACAATTTTATTAAAATTGTTTTTAAATAATTAAATTCTTTTGAGTAATTTTATTAAGATAGCAAATATTAAAAATCTTTAAAATAAAGAAAATTTTTGAAAATAATTGAAATTTTGACAAGAGTTTTATTAAAAGTTTTGAAAGTAATTGAATTTCTGCAATCATTTTGTAACTTCTTTAGAATTAAAAATTTTTACGTTCTATTTTTTTTAAACATGATAATTTTATTTAAAAAAGTGAGTGAGAACTGTTGCTAGTAAGAAAAATATTAGTTTATTTTTGCTTTCATTTTTTCTTTCATTTTCAGTTTAATTTTCTCTTTAAAAAATTTAATTTCTATTTTACAAAATTTTCATTTTCACTTTTATTTAATTTTTGTATATGAATTTTAAAATGAAAGTAAAAATGGTAATCTGTTAAATGAAAGTCAAAATGAAAATCTTTCAGAGTGAAAAAGTGAAAATTTAAATAAAAATAAAAATCTGTTAAAGTGGATGTAAAGTGAAAGTAAAAATCGTAATCAAAATGAAAATGAAATTATATAATAAAACTCCTTATTTCCTTTTAGCAAGTCCTTTAATGGTTAAAAAAATTAGTTTTATTGTAAAAGAAATTTTTTAAATTTAAAAAATTGTTATACGCTTATTGACAAAACAAGAAAATTAAAAAAAAAATCTCTTTGTTTTATTTTATTTTTTTATTTATTATTTTATTTATTAATTCCTTTTAGAATAGAAGAAGAATTTCTCAAAACAGTAAATATTTTTAGTTATAAAAATGATAATAAAAAAAAAATAATAAAAATATTAAATAAAATAAAAAAAATATTAAAATTTTTTAAAAATCAAGTTGTGCTCTTCACAGAGAATCACCCATTTATTTATAATACAAAAATTAATGGAATAAAAGAAATATAGAAAAAGCAATTATAAAATTAAATCAATTTTTAAAAACCATGTAAATATTTTTTTTTTCAATTTTAAACTTTTTATTTAGAAAATTCGTTATTGAAAACTATTTTTTTTAGAGGTAAAAATACAATTTTTCGTTCGTCTCTGACAGACGTTTGAATAACGAAAATTAGAAGAATATTTTTTTTTTTTTTTGAGCTCTGACAGACGTATGGAAAATGAGAATGTAAAAATTAGAAGGGATATTTTTTCGAATACGTGTGAAAAATTGAAAAACAACTCAGGAAAGTAGTTAATAATAATTATTAATTACAGACATTTGGAGGATTAAATTTAAATAACTGAATATTAATGAGTAATTGAGAATGGTAATAGATAACAACAAACTTGTCTTTAGGGAAAAAAAGGTTTTTGATCCTCAGTTTCGAATTCCAAATAGTTAAACAGTTTTTAATTCTAAAGCCGTGAGGTTTCGGGAGAGCATTCTTAATTAAAGACTGAAAGTTTTTTAATTAAAAGGCGACTGTAATTTGAAAGTACTTGATTTTGTCGTCTTCAAGCCATGATGTTTCTAATTTCAAAAGAGAACTTTTTTTTCCTGTTTTTATTTTTTTATTTACATCAACAACTTTTCCAAGTTGGTGAATTTTGAGCATGTAATGTAGTAATAGAAAAATAAGAAAGAGACAACTTGTTAGTGTAAACAAAATTTTTTTTAAATAAATAAAAAAATGTACCAAAATTTTTCTTAATTAAAAAAAAATCCTTGCAGAAAATGGTTTGAAATTGAAAAAAAAGAGGAAATAACGTGTGATATGTGTTTCAGGAGCAAAAAAAAAAAAAAAACTGCCGTCGACAACGATTTAATAATTAATGTTCGTAAAGGCCTTAGAGGTATTTAATTGATCCCGGTTCTCGATTATCGAAAGACCATCTTTTATTCCCCCCCCCCTCCCATCCTCCTCAGCACCGTCGATTTTTACGCCAACTCTCTGCTTTCCAATTCCGTGGACTTGGAACCTCTTCGTTGAAATTATCTTTCTGAATTTCCGTTTTCGCAGCATGAATTTCACGTTTCGTTCGATTCGATTGCACTCTCTCGTATTAGGCTCTCTCGCCCTCGTCGAAGCGATAAATTATCGCACTGAAGAAAAACTCGTCCTTCCGGTTCGTTTGAGTATCCTTCGTTCCCTCGGGCTTTCACACTTTATTTCATTTGAATAATTACCGATTTTGCGCTAGGCGAATTTTCAAATGAGATGCAAGTTTTCCAAAGAATCGAGAGCTTTTTATACAATATATATATACTATATATTTGCTAGCTATATATATATGTATATTGTAGAAGTGCCTTTTGAAATTAATGTCCTGCTTTGTAAAGTCGAGATACATTTCAAAAAAGAGCATAATTCATTTTTATGTTTTTAAATGTAATTCTTTTTGATTTTAATTACCTCTATATATGAAAATCAGTCTTTATGTGTTTGTAGATCTTTTGAAATGCAATTTTCTTTTATATTAATATGGATGAATGAATTTTCTTTTTTTGCTTGAAAATTAAAGTTATGGTTTCTATTTGTCTGACTGGAGTTTCATTTTACTACTTTGGGACATTAAATTGTAAGCAGTACAAGTATTTTTTACCGGTCAAAACTAAAATTTCTATATCAACACGTTAAATAATATTCTTTTACTTTTTAGTCTGGCTAAAATTTATTTTTACCACTGATTTTTCAACTTCTATACTGCCAAGGCTCGATCTAGGTTCAGAAATCCCGTAAAGGTCCGTAAATTTGCTTGTAGTCGGTAAAAGTCAGTTTTTTCTAAAAAAAAAAGGTCCGTAAAGTCCGTAATTTGATTGAGAAAAGACGAAAATTTCGTAAATTTTACAATATACTTTGGAGAATTTTAGAAAAATTACAAATGATTGAAGAAATTCAATTATTTTCAAATGTAATAGAATTCTTCGCAGGAATTCAATTGTGCTCAAAAATGTTTGAAAATTCTTGTCAAAATTTCAATTATCTTTAGAAATAATTAAATTCTTTTTCGAAATTAAATTATTTTCAAAAATTTTAATAAAATTCTTGGCAAAATTTCAATTACATTAAAAAATTTTTCTCAATTCAATGACTTTTAATATCTACTATCTTAATAAAATTTTCCAAAAGAATTCAATTATTTAAAAAAAATTAATAAAATTATACGTTAACCTTTAACTATTTTTATAACACGGTAAATCGTTAGGTGTTAAAATAACACCAAAATGGATTAAAATAACACTAAATTGGATTATTTTAATCCTTTTTGGTGTTATTTTAATATCTAACGATTTACCGTGTAAATAATAAACATTCCACAGGAATTTAATTATTTACAAATTTTTTATAAATTTCTTCGCAATCATTCAATTATTTTCATGAATATAATAAAATTTTTACAGGGATTTAATTATTTTCGTAAATAATAAACTTCTTTTTAGGAATATATTATTTTCATAAATAATAAAACTCATTGCAGAATTTCAATTATTCGTAATGTAATTTTAATTAAATTCCTTAGAATATGTAATCATTTTCTAAAAATTTATTAAAATTCGTCAAAAGAATTCTATTATTTAAAAATTTATTGATAAAATTCTATATGAGAATTCAAGTTTATGAAATATGCAATTATTCAATAAATTGTTTTTTTTGTATTTAAATAATTGAATTCTATTGTAGAATTTTCTAATAAAAATTGATTTAATAATAGATTCCAGTTAAGATTTTAGATTTCAATTGAATATTATTAAGAGCGTGAATTTTTAGAAATAATTGAATTTTGAGAAGGTTTTAAATTAAAATCTTTGAAAATCTGAATTTTTCGTATTTTTAAATAACAATTCTGTAAAATTCATTTTTTTGAGAAAGATTAATTGCGGATTTTTAAAAAAAAATTATTTGTAGTTTTATTTTATACGTAATGTATATTTAATTGAAGAATTCAAGAATAATTGAAATTATTTAAAATTAAATTGTAAACAAATGAATTTAAAAATTTTTAAAGAACTTTTTCAAAAATTGTTAAAAATAATGCATTTATAGAAGAATTTTCGTTAAAAACAAGAAAAAAATTTAATTTTGTAAATGTTGCAAATTATTTAATTAATTATAAATTCAATTATTTTCAAGAGTAATAACTAATAACATTCTTTGCAAAAATAAAATATTGTTCAAAATTAATAAAATTCTTCTTACGAATGCAATTATTTTCAAAAATAATAAAACTCATCGCAGAATTCCAATTATTTTTCTTCGCAATCATTCAATTATTTTCATAAATAATAAAATTTTTACAGAGATTCAGCTATTTCCGAAAATAATAAATTTCTTTTTCGGAATTCAATTATTTTTATAAATAATAAAACTCACTGCAGAATTCTAATTATTTTTAATACAATTTTAATCAAATTTTTTAAAAAGTGTAATTATTCTTTAAAATATTAAAATTCGTCGAAAGAATTCAATTACTTAAAAGTTTCTTGACAAAATTCTTTATGGGAATTGAATTTTAAGAAACATTTAATAATTTAATAAATTATTTATTTTTATATTTATATAATTGAATTTTAGTAGGTAGAATTTTCTAATAAAAATTGATTTTCATTTCATAAAAATGAATTTCAGTTAAAATTTTAGATGATAATTGAATATTAAAAGCAATGTAGCGTAAATTTTTAGAAATAATTGAATTTTGAAATTAATTTTTTTGAATTGAATTTTTTTAATATTATTTGAAGCTTTTATTTTCTAATATATATTTAATTGAAGAATTTTCGAATATTGGAATTTCGTAAAATTTAATATTGTAAACAAATAGATTTGAAAATTGTCAAAGAACTTTTTCGAAAATTATTAAAAATAATCTATTTAAAGAAGAATTTCAGTTAAAAATTCTTGTAAATAATAATTGAATTGATAATGATTTTATCACTCGGTCATCTTTAATTATGGAAAATTTAATTTATAGTTTTAAGTAAAATGTTTTTTACCACTTATAAATATGTTAATAGAATATTTTTGCATTTTTTTAATTATCATACACTTTTACTACTGATTTTCTAATTCTCTATATTTTTTCTCTTAGGTCTGACTAAAATGTAGATTTACCGCTTAAAAAGTAGGATAATACATTTTTTTCTCTCCGATTGACTAAAAATTACTTTTACTACTGATTTTCCAACTCCTTGTGTTTTTATTCTTACGTCTGACTAAAATATAGTTTTACTACTTTAAACACAATGAAGATGTTTCTTTCTTTTTTCTGACTAACATTTACTGTTACAACTGATTTTCCCAGTTGCGGAATTTCTACTCCTAGGTCTGACAAATATGTAATTTTTCTACTTAAGAATGCAGCAATATTGTCTGTTTTAAACTATATTATATGACTGACAAAAAAATTTTTTTATTATTTTGTCTGACTAATTTACTATTACTACTGACAAAAAGCTTCATTTTATTGAAAAAGTATTTTCTAAGTTAAGTTTGCTTCTATCACTGCAATAGAGGATAAAATATTTTAAGTGATGTCCGACTAAAATTTATGTTGACTACTGAAACGTAAAATTGGAAACAGTTCAAATATTTTGTCTTCAGAAGACTGTTAGTGAAATAAAAAAAAATTTCATTTTATAAAGTTTTATGACAATTTTATAAGCAAAAATTTGTGTTATAAAACATTTTATTTTGTTAATTAATTAATCAACCAAAATAATAATATATATCGTGTCATTTTTCGTTGCTAAAAAGCACTACGAACTTCCAGTTCCACTTTAAAAATCTGGTGTTTTTATCCATTTCTAAATAACGAAACAAAATATTAAAACAATTATATATAAAGAAAGCAACGTTTAAAAATTAAATTAATTACCTCAGTTAATTAATTCTCAATAACGAACGCAAAGGAAATGCTGCATAAAACCATTTCATAATTAGATAATCTAATTTAATGAAAGAAAGAAAAAACGAATGCAATTAATCCAAAACTAATGAGACTAATTTAATTCAATGCAATGTATAGTAGAACACTTATTCTAAAATGCAAAAGGCTTTAAATTAAACCCAAATATATAATTAATCTTTCATATAAAATATTAAAGTAAAAGTAAAAGGCGAAGAGTTATTTTCATTTCAATATAAATATAAGAAACCCTCGTTTTTTTCTCTTTACTATTTATCAGCTTTTTTTATACAAGTTTTTTTTACGAAAATTATGTTTTCTTAAAAAGTATCTATACTAACGTGTATCAAATTGATACAAAAAAATTTAGATCAATTTTTTATTTGATTCACATTTTTGTATCAGTTCGTTGCAATTTGATACTTTAAAGTTAACAGTAGTGGACCTTTTTTATACAATTTTTTTCACGAAACTCGCACAATTTTTTACACTAAAATCATTTTTTTTATGTATTTTATATATTTTTTTACATATTTTATACATATTTTTATAAAAAAAAATAATCTCGTTTTTTACAATTATAATTAAAAAATAAACAACTGAATTGACGAGAAATAAAATTCAATGACATTCTTTGGGGGGGGGGTTTAAGTGTAAATGTGTTGGTGTGTGCTTAGTATGAATGTAAAGTTTAATTACCGAGACATTTTCGAGGATAACATTAGTGTAAAGTGAATCTAGCGGGATTCACAGGCGTGACGTGAGATTTCGTTGTCCGTGCACGTAACACGTCTAGCCGCGCGCGATATACGAACGTCGCCGGATATAATAGTCTTAATTAAAATAGCGACGGACATAACGAACACCGCTAACTGCGGTAATCCGACAGTCTGCGTACGCCTCATTGGTAATCCTTTCCATTGAATTGTGAACACGATCGAATAATCCATTCGTAACATACATATATATATATATATATATATATATATATATATATATATATATATATATATATATATATATATATATATATATATATATATATATATATTTATATAGTTTTCACCCCAATGAATATTTTCTAAATTGAAAAATTTTACATATCTAAATTTTTTAATTTAGTCGATTCCATTTTCTCAAGTTTAAATTTTGAAAATAATGTTCTGTATAGAATTTATGCTTTAGTTATAGTAAAAGGGTAAGGAAATCGAAAAATCAGTAATAATAGTAAATTTTACTCTGGACTAAAAATTTAAATATTTGTGATTTAATAATTATTAGAGTGAAAGTAAATATAACTCAGACAATAAAGAATAAAGTAGAAAAATGTCTTATCGTATTTTTAAGTAGTAAAACTACATTTCAGTCAGACCAAAGAATGGAAATACTGTGAATTTGAAAATCAGTAGTAGAACTAGATTTTAGTCAGACAAAAAAATTGAATAATAATTTATAGTATTAATGGTAAAATCAACGACATTCTTTAATTAAATTTAAAAATCAGCTATAAAGTTAGGTGAGTAAATTTTCAAGTGACATTCATTCACGAGAAATTAATTAATTGAAATAAACTGAGACGGTTTATTAATTCATTAATAATTTTAATAGGTTTTCCATTGACATTGAAAACGTTCATTTTAATAAGCGCAGCACGCCGCTCGCGCGCGCAAATGTTATAAAGGTAATTTAATATTTTACAGCAAAGACGTTGGAAATAGAAAGTTTTAACTTATTATTATACTATAGAATGTGCAAGAAATATGAAAATTAATTACGACTTTATGTTTGAGATAGAATTAGCTGTTTACTTGAAAAGTTGTATACACATTTATATATATATACAGCTATAAAGATGATATAAAGGGTGGTGGAAAGTTGAGAAAGTTTTTATTTATTTTTCATTTTTTTGAAAGAAAGTTGCTTACCTCGTGGCAATAAGGGGACAGGTAATACTTGGTGACGCCCACGCTTCTGGACTCCAGGGTGCGCATTCGTAGAGCCTGAGTTCTCGACCGGAAACGGCGCCAAAGACGCTTCGCCATCCGCCGGCACACCCGGTACCAAATCCACTTCCGGCACCACGGGACGTGCTGGCACTGCTTCCAACTCCGTCCTCACTACTTTCACTACTCGCTCTTCCATTCTAAACAAAACAAAAAAAGATTTGTTTTTAATTTATTTTCATTTTTTTTTCTTTTTTTGTTTTTGCAAAAAACAGAAAATTACACATTTTGAAAACTTAATTTTACAATTGTTATCCCAGCTGAAAAAGTTCTATAGAATTTTACTAGAATCATTTTATATGAATTCTAGTGAATATTATATAGAATTCCACTGGAATGATTCTACAGAATGTATTCTCCATGTATTTAAAAATACGGACTTTCGGACCAAAAATGAAAAATTACGGACCAATTACTGACAAACATATAATCAGCCCGAGTCAAATAAGAGAACATTTTACTTAAAACTATAAATTAAATTTTTCATAACACAGAGAAAAACTGAACTCAAAATGAGTCGTAAAAGTGACTCATTATGAGCTGCAACAAAAATGAACCTCGCAGATGGCGCCACGTTCTATGTCATTTAACATAGACTCATTTTGAGTTGCAACAAAAATGAGTCAGATTTTTTTCTGTGAACTTAATAACTATAAAACATGAAGAAATCGATAATCGATCCGAGTCGAAGACTCGGCGTGATCGATTTCTTCATGTTTTTATAATAATTAAAGATGGCAAATTGATCAAATCATTATTTTATATTATAAAAATATTGTACTTCTTCAAAAATATTTTCATCATTTCCATTCTATTATTATTTCTTAAAAATTATTCACTAAAATTCTAATTTAAATCAATTAATTTTCGAACAAGTTCTTCGACAATTTTCAAATCCATTTGTTTACAATATTCAATTTTACGAGTTTCAATTATTCGTAAATTCTCCAATTAAATATATATTAAAAAATAAAAAATTTAAATAATATAAAAAAATTCAATTACCTACACTTATTCAAAAAAATTTCAAAATTCAATTATTTCTAAAAATTAACGCTATATTTAATATTCAATTATTATCTTAAATTTTAACTGAAATTCATTTTTAAATCAATTTCTATTAAAAAATTCTACTAGAATTCAATTATTATTTAAATACAAAAAATTAATAATTTATTGAACAATTGAATGTTTCTTAAAATTCCATTTTCATAAAGAAGGTTATCATCAAATTTTTAGAAATAATTGAATTCTATCGACGATTTTTAATGAAAATTTTAAGAATAATTACATTATCCGAAAAATTTGATTAAAATTGTATTAAAAATAATTAAAATTCAGCATTGAGTTTTATTATTTATGAAAATAATTGAATTCCTAAGAAGAATTTTACTATTTTTAACATAATTAAATTTCTCCAAAGGATTTTATTACGCGTGAAAACAATTGAATTTCTGCAATAATTTGTAACTTCTTCAAAATTATTTTTTTTTAGTGTTAACTACAATTTTTCTATAAATTCATTATTTTTAATAATTTTTGAAATAGTTTTTTGAGAATATTCAAATTCATTTGTTTTTAAATAAAATTCATTATCAAATCAATTTTTATTAGAAAATTCTACTAGAATTCAATTATTTAAATAAAAAAAAAATTATTGAAAATTTGACTGTTTCTTAAAATTGAATTCTCATAAAGAATTTTATCAACAAATTTTTAAATTAATTGAATTCGTTTAAGGAATTTTAATAAAATTTTGAAGAATAATTACAATTTCCGAAAATAATTTCACTTTTTAAAAAAAATTTCAAAATTAAATTATTTTTAAAAATTGACGCTATAATGCTTTTAATATTCAATAATCATCTAAAATTTAAATTAAAATTCATTCTTAAATCAATTTTTATTAGAGAATTGTACTAGAAATCAATTATTTAAATTCAAAAATAAATAATTTATTGAATAATTGAATGTTTTTTAAAATTCAATTCCCATAAAGAATTTTGTCAACAAACTTTTAAATAATTGAATTCTTTCGACGAATTTTAATATTTTAAAGAATAATTACACTTTTTAAAAAATTCGATTAAAATTGTATTAAAAATAATTGGAATTCTGCAATGAGTTTTATTACCCAATGGGAAATTAACCATTGGCGCAATAATGGTCCTATATTGGGAGCCAGCAGTACCAATGATGGTGCAATAATAGCAACCAATATTGGACCACTATTGCCAGAATCTTGGGATGATCACGACTTTGCCAAGCATTGGCAGCCAATATTGGATCACTATTGGCTGCCAAGACAAATGCCGGACTTTCCAAGCGTTGGATATTCATTGGCAACAAAGATTGGACCAATATTAGTGACCAATTAATTACCAATGCTTTAAAATTAAATTAATGCTTGGTTATTTATTGGTTACCAATACTGAACCAACGTTTGAAATCAATATTTTACAAATACCAACATATAGCAAAAATTTTTCAAAAAAAAAAAAAAAAATTTTTCTTTTAAAAAATTAAAAAGAAAGAAAAATAATTAATTTAATTAGAACACTCTGTTGAAAACAGAATGTGATAAAAATCAGACAAAGACATTTGTTTAAGTTTGAGAATGCAAGCGTCTCTCCTTATATAGAACTGGTAACGCCACTTGCTAACGAGAGGAAGAAACTTTGGCGCACCCTGGTGGCACTTATCCAAAGTAATTTCGAGCATATACTTCGAAGCAGCGCGGGACATTTCAAAATCGAACACCAGGGTGCGCCAGAGCTTCTTTCACTCACTAGCAAGTGGTGTTCCCAGTTCTATATAAGGAGAGACGCTTGCATTCTCAAACTTAGACAAATATTATCTTTGTCTGATTTTTATCACATTCTGTTTTTAACAGAGTGTTCTAATTAAATTAATTTTTTTTCTTTAGATTAGTAATTTAGTTTTTTTTTTTTTGAAAAATTTTTGCTATGTGTTGGTATTTGTAAAATATTGATTTCAAACGTTGGTTCAGTATTGGTAACCAATAAATAACCAAGCATTAATTTAATTTTAAAGCGTTGGTGAATAATTGGTCATTAATATTGGTCCAATCTTTGTTGCCAATGAATAACCAACGCTTGGAAAGTCCGGCATTTGCCTTGGTAGCCAATAGTGATCCAATATTGGCAGCCATTGCTTGGCAAAGTCGTGATCATCCCAAGACTCTGGCAATAATAGCCCGATATTGGTTGCCAATGTTTGACCAAGAAAAAACTGTTGGCAGCCAATATTGGTCCATTATTTAGCCAATGGTGAGCATTGGCAATTTCCCATTGGGTAAAAATACTTGAAATTTTGACGAGAATTTAAAAAAAAATTTTAATATAATTGAATTTTTGCGAAGAATTTTATTACTTTTGAAAATAATTGAATTCCTGCAATCATTTGTAATTTCTCTAAAATTCTCCAAATTATATCGTACAATTTACAAACCTTTTGCCTTTTTTAAATCAAATGACTCACTTTACGGACCTTTTTTCAAAAAAACTTACTCATACGGATTTGAAGCAAATTTACGGACCTTTACAGTATTTACAAACCTAGTTCAAGCCCTGTAGTAACCATACAATAATATAATGTTAAAAAAATTATTTCAGGAAATTTATATTCTTTCTAATTAAAAATCACTACTTTTCTGACTAAAATTGAATTTACTTTTAATTTTGTATTTTTTAGTCAGACCCCGAAATTAATTTAACTACATACTTGTAGGAAAATTGCAAATATTTGTCTGTCTGACTAAAATTTACTTGTACTACTGAAAGTAGATAGTCTGACTATAATTTACTCATACTACTGATGCTTTATTGTTAATAATTCCAGTCTTCAGTCTGAATCATATATACTTTTACTACTTTCATCAGACGAAAGTTGGTAAAATTCTATGCTTGTCTGACTAAAATTTACTTGTACTACTGAAACTAAATTGTTTTAAATTCTACTCTTTTCTCTGACACAAAATCACTCTCTAAGTAGTTCAGATGAGTTTTAATCAGCCTTAAGAGGGGAATTGAAATAATTCACTCTCAGTAGTACAAGTAAATTTTAGTCAGACCATCATGACATTTTTTTCTTATTTCTTTTATTCATTTTAAGTTTAAGTTTACAAATTCTGAAATAATTTGATGCGATTTTGTTAAAAATTCAAATCCAATGCAACTGAAATTATCTCTGAGCCCAAAATGATCGTCCAAGTACTTATGTGTTCATTTTACGATGCGGTTAAGGCCTACTTCATACATACATACATACATACATACATAGAGAGTACGTTGACGCAGGTGCATTGAAACCGTGGCAACTCTGATTTAGAAACAAAATTGCCAAATGGCGAAAATTGTATCAGTTTCTATTGAATCTAAAAGAGGTATTGTTCTGCTTTCTCGTATGTATATGTATGTGATCCCCACTCTATATATAGAGTATATCAGATTTCACATGAATGTCATCATTTGAGGGAGAGTAAAAACGTGAGAGCTGCATAAGGGATCAATAGATTTTGAATACGAGCAGGAAATGTGTATTCTATCAAGTGATGGCTTTAGCTGGACAGTGTGCGATATTTGCATGTACCTACAAATGTTCAATTCATATACGAGCATTTGAACATGTCATCCAAATGCAACTCCTAAATTTGTTTCATACCTGATAGCAGTTTATCTTTATTCATTCACTCCTCGCAACTTTTATATTCAGTATAGTATTTATATTTCTATTATATCGCTTTAGTGACCATTAAAGGTTTATTTTGCATTTTTCTTTTTTCTCCTTTTCTTTTGTTTCGATTCTTGTTTTTTGTGCTCGAATAAATATAGAGGATTGCTTCATATTGTATATGTAGAGTAATTCATGTACTTTTGAATATATATATAAGTACCTGCAACGGACATATTTTCTAAAGAAAATTGAAATTCGCAAATTAGATTGCATTCATACGGAAAATATACTTTTCTATCTTTAGACTAAATATTTCGGAGCGCTTTCATATTTCTGGAAATTGTAAATTGCTTTCATTTATTTTGTTCATTCGCGATTTTTGCTGACCTTGTCGTGAGAATTCTTTTTTTTTTTTTTTTGGCAAATTTGTGACTGTTGAAGTGTTGAATAAGCTTCCTTCCACTTTTTATTTAGATTCAGTGGTAAAAAGTAATTTTAGTCAGACAATATATTTTCTGTTTCTTTTTCTACTTGGTATTAGAGGGAAATAAAAGTTTCAATGAAACTAAACATTTGAAATTCTTGTATTCAATAAAAAAGCATAAAAACAAGAAAATTGTAATTTTTTTTATTAATTGTTATTGCAGTTTAAATTTAGTTAATTTATATTAAATTAATTGAGAATTTTTATTTTTTATTTAACTTTTTTCTATTTGTTAATATTTTATTTTTTTTGTTTACAGATTTTGATCGACTTTAAGACGCAAAAAAGAAGATTTAATAAAAAAAATTGTAAGTAAAAAAGTCGTCTATTTTATTGTTTAAAATTAGCTCTTGTAATAATAACAATTCATTAGTACAATTATTTTACTGGAACAATTATGTCGCTAGACAGTAAAATAAATTTTATTCCCACTGCAAATAATTCATAGAAATATTTTTCGAAAATTTTCGTTCGTAAAATATTTCAAAAAACCAAAGAGATAAATTTTTGAAATTAAAACCCATTTGCAAAGTTTCGAAAGTTTCAAATTTCCCCTTTTCTTTACTCATCCCAGTCTAATTTATAGAAACTTTTTCGAATTCAGGCAAACTTTTGAAATTTACAAGCCGAAAACTTTTTGGGAAATTTATTTCAAGCTCCAATAAAATATGTAATGGAAATTATTTATGAAATTATAATACCAAAGTTATTTAAATTTAAAAACAATTAATTAGAATTTTTTTTAAAATTTTAATTCAGTTTAAAAATGTACTTTAAAGTAAATTTTTATATTCATTGAAAATTGATTCAATAAAAATTTGAGCGTTCGTTAAAACAAACGTTGAGTCTCTAACTCTCTATACATATATTCATTCACTTATTTAAATTTTTTTTAATAAACGTTTAACAAATGGATTGAAAGTACAAACAAATACTTCGAATTAATTTTATAAATGTTTGATATGATTTTGTAGATTGAAAAATCTATTGCATTCTATTGCCCAAAAAAAAGGGGGAAAAAAAGTTTCGACCCCTATATATATCCAATTATCGTATTTTTCCTTTTGTCTGCTGATGAACAAAGAAATGAGAATCGAAGGTAAACCAGGACACGTTAATGGAAACGCAGGTAGAGAAATTTAATTGCAATCGAGCCAACAGAGGAATGTGATTCATATCAGTGGAATATATTTTCAAAAAAAAGGAAAAAAACAGAAAAAAAGATGATGATTAAAAGTACAAGTAAATTGTTATCAGGCAATCATAAAATATTTGCTATTTTTCTGAAAGTAATAAAAAATGAGTCTAAAGCAGACAAACAATTAGAATTCGAAATTGTTTAGTTTCAGTAGTTATAGTAAATTTTAGTCAGCCAAAGATAACATATTTGCAAAATTCGTCTAAGCAGTAAAAGTGACTGTCAAACGAGCATTAAATAATTTTAAAATTCGTCTTAGTATTAAAAATGATCTTAAGTTACATTGAATAAAAAATACTTGGAAAATAATTTATTTTCAGTAGTGCAAGTAAATTTTAGTCAGACAAGCGTAGAATATTTGCAATGCTCATCTAAAAAGTAAAAGTGATTAAGTAAAAGTAAAAGTAATTAAGCTTAAAGACTAAAATTAAAAATAAAGTAGTTTCAGAGGTAGGAGTAAATTTTGGTCAGAAAATCATGAATTTTTTGCCATTATCATTTAGGTAGTAAAAGTATACAAGACTCAGACTAAAGACAGTAATAACATAACATAAGTAGTATGAGTAAATTATAGTCAGACAAATGTATAATTGTATACAATGTTCGACCAAGTAGTAAAAGTGATTCTTAGTCAGACTTAAAACTAGATTTAATAATAATATAACTCTAGTAGTTGCAGTAAATAAATAAATAAAAAAATAATAAAAAAATAATTTTTTAACATTATATTAATGTATACAGTTACTACAGAACTCGAACTAAGTCTTTAAGTCAGTAAAAGTAAGTTTTTAAAAAAAAGGTCCGTAAAGTCCGTAATTTAATTAAAAAAGTACAAAAAGTTCATAAATTGTACGATAATAATTTGAAGAATTTTAGAAAAATTACAAATAATTGTAGAAATTCAATTATTTTTAAAAGTAATAAAATTCTTTGCAAAAATTCAATTATGTGCAAAATTTTTTTAAAATTCTCATCAAAACTTCAATTATATTTATATATAATAAAATTCTTCTCCGAAATCCAATTATTTTCAAAAATTTTAATAAAATTCTTTGCAATATAATTCAATTCTTTTATAAATAATAAAACTTTTACAGGGATTCAATTATTTTTCTAAATAATAAAATTCTTTTTAGGAATTTAATTATTTTCATAAATAGTAAAACTCATCGCAGAATTACAATTATTTTTAATAAAATTTTAATTGAATTCCTCGATAAATGTAATTATTTATCAAAAATTTTATTAAAATTCCTCAATCGAATTCAATTATTTAAAAATTTGTTAATAAAGTTCTTTATGAGAATTTAATTTTAAATAACAGTCAAATATTCAATAAATTATTTTTATGTATTTAAATAATTAAATTCTAGTAGAATTTACTAATAAAAATTGATTTAAAAATGAATTTCAGTTAAAAACAAATGAATTTGAAAAGTGACAAAAAACTTTTTTAAAAATTATTAAAAATAATGGATTTATAGAAAAATTTTAGTTGACACTAAAAAAAATTTAATTTTGAAGAAGTTACAAATTGTTGCAGAAATTTAATGATGTTAAAAAATAGTAAAATTCTTCTTAGAAATCCAATTATTTATTTTCATAAATAATGAAACTCAATTCAGAATTTCAATTATTTTTAATACAATTTTAATGAAATTTTTCGGAAAATATATTTATTCTTTAAAAATTTTATTAAAAATCGTCGAAACAATTCAATTATTTAAAAATATGATGATAAAATTTTTTATGAGAATTGAATTTTAAGAAACATTCAATTGTTCAATAAATTATTATGTTTTGTATTTAAATAATTGAATTCTAGTAAAATTTTGTAATAGAAATTGATTTAAAAATAAATTTTAGTTAAAATTTAAGATAATAATTGAATATTAAAAGCAATATAGCGTAAATTTTTAGAAATAATTGAATTTTGACTAGATTAAAAAACAATATAGTTTTAGTAGTGAGAGTAAATTATAGTCAGACCACTGTAATATTTAAAAATGAAGATGAATTTACTCCTACATTTCAAGCCTCTTGGCTTTAAATCTTATATCTTAAATTAAGAAAATAATTTTTTTTAATAATAATTTAAAAAACCTTGAAATTTTTTTTAAAGTTTCAAAAGTTGTACATAAAAATGTCTTGAATTCAGTTTTTTAATTATTAATAGCCTCTCCATTGATATGATATTTGATATAATAATGATTCCAGTCCTATATGGAATGCTTTATAATTTAACATATTCGACATGTAACGCGAATGTTTTCACTGAGAAGGGAGACAAAATTCGAAGGTTCAATTATCTCTCGGCGGTCTGCAGTCACGGTGGTTTCGAGCAAAATGGACAACTAAAAGCTGTAACAACCACTCGACCGCGAACTATACGAAACGCCAGATCGGCGCGCATCCGCCTCTGTCACTCGTTTCGTACCAATTTAGTGATTCACTGATGCAAAAATGTTTTTTACCGTGTCACGAACAAACAGCAAAAGCAAACTATATACACATCGCGTAGAAAATTATTGGTTACTAGAGACGCCAGGCTGGTTGTCATCAAAATGCATTCGAATGTTGCGATCGAGTGCAAACAAGTTGCAAAGAAAAAAAAATGAATGTTACGCGTCTGTATTTTAATATTCAAAAAACTGTAAAATTAGATTTTTAGTTGATTTTCTTTTTGTTCTCCTCTTTTTTTCAGGTTACTATTTGTCGAAGCAGATTTTTCTTTCACTTGTTGACATATTGACCTGATTTATAAAGTAAACTAAGAAAGAAACAATGAAAAAAATAAAAAAAAGAAAATATAAAAATTAATACAAAAATAAAAAATAAGATAAATGATAATAACAATAATAATACAATATAAAGAAATGCGATTTGAAACATAAAAAAAGTCAAAAACTTATTGGAAAATGAAGAAGAGATTTAAAATATGTAAATGATATAAATAAAATAATAAATATAAAAAAATATTAAAAAATAGTTTAGAAAATATAAAAAAAATTTTTTTTAACAATATTAAAAAAAAAAATTAGTAACTATATTTCAATTCGAATTTCTGATGTTTTTTTTAAAGAATGTCACAATTTTCCCGCTGCCAATTTGTCCTGAATTCTCAATTAGATTTTCTGGTTCAATCAATCAAAACCAGTTACAGTTTAATAAGTAAATGCCTTTGGAGGTTTCGTGACAAACTGCGGCCAATTCGTCAAATAATTCTTTCAAATTGAAAAACATTAAATATCATCGTTTGGGAATTTTGTTTTCCAATGAGAATCTGTATTTTAAATAAACAAAGAAATAAATAAAGAAAAAAAGTTAAAAGTAGAAAAATTACCACACAGATAAAAACTGAACTCAAAATAAGTCGAAAAAGTGACTGATTATGAGCTGCAACAAAAATGAACCTCGCAGATGGCACCACGTTCTATGTCATTTAACATGGACTCATTTTGAGTTGCAACAAAAATGAGTCCAAGTTTTTTAATTAAATTGAGTTTGAGTATATTTAGAATAATAGGTGACCAAAAAAATTGATGGAAAAATTCCGTTATTCATATGTATCAGTAGTCTAAGTAAATTTTAGTCAGACAATCAGATAATATTTTCAATTTTCGTCTAAGTAGTAAAAGTAAATATGACATAGACTCAAGACTAGAATTAATAACTATAATACATCATTAGTATATGAGTAAATTTTAGTCAGGTAAGTACATAACATTTGCCATTTTCCTGTAAGTAGTAAAAGCGATTTTAAATCAGATCAAAAACTAGAATTCAAAATAATTTAGTCAAAATTCAGTAATACGAGTAAATTCTAGACCGGATATATTAAAATAATTTCAATTTTTGTTTACAAAAAAAATTGTTATAGATATAAAAAATAATATACTTTCAGTAGTAGAAATAAATTAGAGTCAGACGGGAAAAACATATTTTCAATTTTCCTACAAGTATAAGTAAAAATTAATTTTAGTAAGACAAAATTAATATTAATTATATAACTAGCAGCAATTTTAAAAATAATAGAACGTAAAATTTTTAATTCAAATTTGTTTATTCATAAAAATAATATATTAATTAGAATATAATTTTAGTATTATTATAACTATTAATAATCGTATATTCTGACACAGAAAATTCAGGCAATAGTCAGGAATTTTTATTAAAAGTACACTGAGAAAACTGGAGTATTGGACTAAACATCTGGAGAGACAAATCGTTGATATTTGAGAGTTGGCTATTGGATAACAATCTAAATGTTCAAATACACCATTGACAGATATTCGTGCCATTTCTCTTGGAGGGAAAATGAGTTTATAACAGAGGGACAAATTAACCATCTTGAGAAATCCCTTCCTTATCCGGCGCGAAATGAATAAATATGGCAACCTAACCCCTAAATTAAATACTTAAAATGTCAGAAAAATAATTTCGCACGCATCAGATCGTACACATTTTCTGCGCAACTTTTAACCCTCAGATATAATGGGAGAGAATATACAAGTAGATTTCCATTATCAATTCAAAATTTATTTTAGAAGGACTATTTAACTCTCTTCATAAGCAAAGGAAACATACACTTTTTGAACCTCTGAATTTGACTCTCCAGTTTTCTCAGTGTACTGAAAAAATTATAAATTTTAGAATTCATAAGAAAATTCTGAATTTTTGTGTCTCTTTGTTTGCCTCATAAACTATGAAATTACCAAAAATTCTAAAAATTCTTCTAAAATTAGTTAAATTTGTAAATAAATATTTAATTAATTATTTAAAAAAATGGATTTGTAGAAGAATTTTAGAAAAAAAACATTAAAGAAAATTGTATTTTGAAGAAGTTACGAATGATTGCAGAAATTCAATTACTTTGAAAAAAATCTCATCAAAGTCCCAATAATCTTTATAATTAATAAAATTCTTTTTCAAAATTCAATTATTTTCAAAAATTTTAATTCGACTCGGAGCAATCGATATCTTCATGTTTTATAACAATACTTTTAAAGTTGTTTAATTCAAAAAAGGTTTGAATTTGAAATATTTGAAAATCTTAATTCCTAGGGAAAAATAATAATAATTAAATATTTATTTAAAAAAGAAGTTATTGGTGTTTTTGAATAATTTTACAATTAAAGAAATTTGTAAATAAATGTAACAGAACATTTTTTTTGAATAATTTTTTTTTTTTATTTTATTTTCTAAAAATGCATAAAATTTCAACTTCACTTTCAATTAAAATTTGTAAATAGAATTTATAAAATTTCTTCCCCTTTATTTTTAAAAATCTTTAAATTTTATTAAAACAATTGAAATTAAGAAATAGAAATAATGTAAATTATTTCCTTATGAAAAATAATTTATATGAATGGTAATGTTTTTTCTCCCAAAATAGAAGAATAAGTTTGTGAACAATAATATTATTGAGAAATAAAAATTATGCATAAATTGGGTATTTGTTTTCTATTTATTAATTATAATTTTTTAACAATTTTTTATTTTTTATAAATAAAAATTAAAAAGAAGAAAAGTTTGCATAGTTTAGATCTGTCAAACGAAATTTTTTATAGAAAAAAAAACATAAAAAACAAAATAAATATATTTTTCATTTGTTAATCATTATTTTATTTTAATTTTCTAATTTCTAATATTACTTTATTATGAATCATGAAAAAATACCTGAAAATTTTCAATTTGCCAAAGAATATTTTTTAAAGAAAAAAAACAAAAAACAAAAAACAAAAGCATGCAAAAAAACTAACTTTGAACTGCGGACAGAATGAATGAAAGAATACGAAGATTAATGTAGTTAATGAATAAACACTGTGATAAACATTTCGTAAATTATAATAAAAATCTGTTTTAACCCTTTAACGCCGGGACGGACGCTTTTTTTCAATCATTTTCAACGAAAATAATTTTTGTTATTAGGCATGTAGAAAATTTTCGGAACAACATTTTCTAACGTATTTTTTATCGCTTTTTCAGAATCTGTCACCAAAATTACAAAAAAACAAAATTTCCAAAAAGTTATGACCATTTACTTGGAAAAAAATGCAAATTTTTGACATTTTTGATTAAAAAATGATTTTTTTTCATATAACCGCAGTAACCAGAAAAATTCTTCACCATAAAATATCGCGTGCACAATATCCAAGCTTCAAAGTGATGGACCATACATTTAAAAATTTCAAGATGGCGGATCCAAAATGTCGACAAAAGAATTTTTTTTCACAAAATTGACACCCTGTGGACGCTTTTTTCAATTCTCCTTTTATTTACATAAAAAGGAGTACCTGAATGTTTTTTGTTTCGCTGATTACGAATATGAACTCACATCTCAAAAATTCAAAATGGCGGATCCAATATGGCGGTCGATATTTTTTAAATTGATCGGATTTATTTGTAAATTGCTACTCGAGGGTTTTTTTGGGTCGCTGAGTACGAGTATCAAGTCAGATTTCAAAAATTCAAATGACGGATTCAATATGGCGTTCGATATTTTTGAAATCTGAGTTCATATTCGTAATCAGCGACCCCAAAAACATTCAGGTACTCCTTTTTATATAGATAAAAGGAGAATTAAAAAAAGCGTCCACAGGGTGTCATTTTTGTGAAAAAAACTTCTTTTGTAGCCATTTTGGATCCGCCATCTTGAAATTTTTAAATGTATGGTCCATCACTTTGAAGCTTGGATATTGTGGACGCGATATTTTATGGTGAAGAATTTTTCTGGTTACTGGTTATATGAAAAAAAAAATCATTTTTTAATCAAAAATGTCAAAAATTTGCATTTTTTTCCAAGTAAATGGTCATAACTTTTTGGAAATTTTGTTTTTTGTAATTTTGGTGACAGATTCTGAAAAAGCGATAAAAAATACGTTAGAAAATGTTATTCCGAAAATTTTCTACATGCCTAATAACAAAAATTATTTTCGTTGAAAATGATTGAAAAAAGCGTCCGTCCCGGCGTTAAAGGGTTAATCAGTAAATTTTGGTGTTTTTTCGGTTGTAAACGTCTCTTTGAATATGTGATCATAATAATGCAAAATTCGCGTATAGCGATGATTTGGTGGGAAATTGTAGACCGTAAAGAGAAGTGGTAACCCCATTATTCGACTGTCATATCCACGTACTTTGAAGACCGCGAAATCGCGTGTGAATCGCTAGTTGTAACATCAGATGGGTCTTTAATTAAGCCAGCAAAATGTTAGAAGTTCTGAATGATCTACAAAATTGAGTCAGACAGAAAACAACAGAACTGGCAGACATATATTTTATTGAGTTAGACTCGTTATTGGTTAAAATTCTTTTGTGCTCTCTCTTTCTCTCTCTTTTCTAAAACACACACACAGATATTTTCTCTCTCTATCTCTCTTTGTTTCTTCCTTTCTTTCTCTTTGTCTTTCTTACTCACTCTTTCTCTCTCATTCTTTCTTTCTCTGTGTCTCTCTTCTTCTCTTTCTCTCAACATACTATTTTCTCCTTTTTTAATTCTCCTAGAATATCAATTAGTATAATATTTCAACTGAAATTATTGGAGATATGATAATTTGCAAGAGTAATTTAATTTCGTGCTTCATTTGAATTTAATGGGTTATTAAGGTAGTTTTAATAAATAATTTATTCTTAATTTTGCATAATTGTGCATTACTCTACTTATTGGAAATTATGTTCACTGTCTATTTTTGTTGATTAGAATTTAAATAAAAACAATTGTAGATTTTTTTGCTGAAGGATATTGGTAACTTTGATAAAAATACTAGAATTAAAAGTTAACCCAGTAAAGTACTGATTAAATTAGCAAAAGTAGAAGAGAACAGTTATATATAGTCAGACGGAATTTTCTATACATATAAAAATACGATACTTTCAATTTTGAGAGCAGTAATAAAATACAAATAATACAATAATAACTAAAATAGTTGCCAAGGCACTTAAAACACTGTGAATATTTATATTTCAGTAGTAGAAATCATTAATAGTCTGACAAAGTTGTTATACTTTTAGAAACAGTAGAAAATGTGGGTTTTAGTAAGACTGAATGTTACAGTTTTAAAAAAAGTAGTCTAATAGGGTTTTTAGTCACATAGGATGATAATTTCTGGATACAAAGAAAAAAAAATTCTGGTCAAGAAAGTTTTATTTAAGTGTAGTTTTTAAAATGTTTACAATAGTAGAAAAAGACAGTTATGGTCAGACCAAACGATACAAATTCTGTATTTTACCCTCAGTGGTAAAAATATCTGTAAGACAAGAATTCTATTATCTATTTTCTACTGAAATATTTCAAACAACAAGAATCAAAATTTTTTGTGACAAAAGTAGTCAAATTCTTTTTTAGTCAGAAAAAAGTAGTCAAAGACTCTTTGGGTGAGACAAAAATAAACGTAGTTTTCGTCAATTACAGATACCTTTAGCTTTGAAAGCACTAATAAAAAATAATAAAAGATGAACAGCACTTAAAAAGTAATATTGATTTCTAATTCAGTAGTAAAAATGATTTTTGTTACGACAAAATGTGTATAATTTGGTCAACAGAATAGAAGATCAATTTCAGTCAGTCCATATTCGAAAGATTAATTAAAAAATATTCGTAGAAAAGTAGTTGCAGACAGCTTTAGTTTCACACAATTTTTGCCTCACAGAATTTACTAATTTTTTCAGAAATTAGTAGAAATTACTATTTATTAGTAAATTTTACCAACAAATTCGTAGAAATGACTATTAATTAGTCAATTTTACAAAGAAATTAAGAGAAATTACCATCTATTAGTAAATTTTACTAAACAATTAGTAGAAATTACTGATCATTAATAAATTTCACTAAGAATTAGTAGAAATTACTGATCATTAATAAATTTCACTAAGAATTAGTAGAAATTACTATTTATTAGTAAAGTTAACCAAGAATTTAGTAGAAATTACTATTTATTAGTCAATTTTACTCAGAAATTAGTAAAAATTACTATTTATTAGTCAATTTTACTAAGAAATTACTGAAATTACTATTTATTAGGAAATTTTAGCAAGTTATTTGTAGGGATTGACATTTTTTGTTTATTAGTATATTTTACCAAAAAATTATTAGAAATTACTGTTTAATAATAAATTTCAATAAGAAATTAGTAGAAATTACTATTTATTAGTAAATTTTATAAAGAAATTAGTTAAATTACTATTTATTACTAAATTTTATCAAAAAATTAGTGAAATTACTATTTATTATTTAATTTTACTTTGAAATTAGTAAAAATTACTATTTATTAGTAAATTGTACTAAGAAATTAATAGAATTTACAATTTATTTATAAATTTTAACCAGAAAGTTAAGATAAATGACTATTTATTAATATTTTTTTATTGTTTACGAAGAAATTAGAAAAGATTATTATTTTTTTTATCAGTAAATTTTACTAAAAAATTAGTAGAAATTACTGCTTATTAATATATTTTACTAAGATATTATTAGAGATTGACATTTTTTTATTATTAACTTTTATTAAAAAATTAGTAGAAATTACTGTTTATTAATCAATTTTAATAAGAAATTAGTAGAAATTACTATTTATTAGTAAATTTTATCACGAAATTAGTGAAATTACTATTTATTAGGAAATTTTACTAAGATATGAGTAGAGATTGACATTTTTTTTTTAGTATATTTTACTAAAAAATTATTAGAAATTACTGTTTAATAATAAATTTTAATAAGAAATTAGTAGAAATTACTATTTATTAGTAAATTTTATCAAGAAATTAGTGAAAAATTAGGTACTATTTATTACGAAATTTTACCAAGATATTAGTAGAGATTGATATTTTTTTTATTAGTATATTTTACTAAAAAATTATTAGAAATTAGTGTTTATTAATACATTTTACTAAGAAATTAGTAGAAATTACTATTTATTAGTCAATTTTACTAAGAAATTGATAGAAACTACTAATTATTAGTTATTTTTTTCTATTTATTTAGCAAAAACTCAGTCACTAATTAAACCTAGTAAACATTTTTATTAATTTAAATTCAGAGATTAGATAGAATTTATGTAATTTTGAAAGTAGTAGCAAAAGAATATGAGACAAGTCACACTCAGAAAGTCTCCCCCGGACAAGTCCTCCCAGGACAAGTCTCCACAGAGACATAACTCCCCATGGGACAAGTCTTCCCATGGACAGCTCCTCCCAGAGGACAAGTCTTCCCAGGGACATCTCTCCCCAAATGTAAATATTAAAAGTAAATAATGCCATGGGTGGACAAGTCTCCCCGGGACATCTCTCCCCAGTTAAAAAATGTTTATTAAAACAGTGGCAAATTCAGGACAAGTCTCCCCAGGACAAGTCTCCCCGGGACATCTCTCCCCAGTAAAAATTGTTTCTTAAAACAGTGGCAAATTCAGGACAAGTCTCCCCAGGACAAGTCTCCCTGGGACATCTCTCCCCAGTAAAAATTGTTTATTATAACGGTGGCACATTCAGGACAAGTCTCCCCAGGACAAGTCTCCCCGGGACATCTCTCCCCAGTAAAAATTGTTTATTATAACGGTGGCACATTCAGGACAAGTCTCCCCAGGACAAGTCTCCCCGGGACATCTCTCCCCAGTAAAAATTATTTATTAAATCGGTGGCACATTCAGGACAAGTCTCCCCAGGACAAGTCTCCCCGGGACATCTCTCCCCAGTAAAAATTGTTTATTATAACGGTGGCACATTCAGGACAAGTCTCCCCAGGACAAGTCTCCCCGGGACATCTCTCCCCAGTAAAAATTGTTTATTAAAACGGTGGCACATTCAGGACAAGTCTCCCGAGGACAAGTCTCCCCGGGACATCTCTCCCCAGTGAAAATTGTTTATTAAAACGGTGGCACATTCAGGACAAGTCTCCCCAGGACAAGTCTCCCCGGGACATCTCTCCCCAGTAAAAATTGTTTCTTAAAACAGTGGCAAATTCAGGACAAGTCTCCCCAGGACAAGTCTCCCTGGGACATCTCTCCCCAGTAAAAATTGTTTATTATAACGGTGGCACATTCAGGACAAGTCTCCCCAGGACAAGTTTCCCCGGGACATCTCTCCCCAGTAAAAATTGTTTATTATAACGGTGGCACATTCAGGACAAGTCTCCCCAGGACAAGTCTCCCCGGGACATCTCTCCCCAGTTAAAAAATGTTTATTAAAACAGTGGCAAATTCAGGACAAGTCTCCCCGGGACAAGTCTCCCCGGGACATCTCTCCCCAGTAAAAATTATTTATTAAATCGGTGGCACATTCAGGACAAGTCTCCCCAGGACAAGTCTCCCCGGGACATCTCTCCCCAGTAAAAATTGTTTATTATAACGGTGGCACATTCAGGACAAGTCTCCCCAGGACAAGTTTCCCCGGGACATCTCTCCCCAGTAAAAATTGTTTATTAAAACGGTGGCACATTCAGGACAAGTCTCCCCGGGACATCTCTCACCAGTTAAAAAATGTTTATTAAAACAGTGTCAAATTCAGGACAAGTCTCCCCAGGACAAGTCTCCCCGGGACATCTCTCCCCAGTAAAAATTATTTATTAAATCGGTGACACATTCAGGACAAGTCTCCCCAGGACAAGTCTCCCCGGGACATCTCTCCCCAGTAAAAATTGTTTATTAAAACGGTGGCACATTCAGGACAAGTCTCCCGGGGACATCTCTCCCCAGTTAGAATTGTTTATTAAAACAGTGGCACATTCAGGACAAGTCTCCCCAGGACAAATCTCCCCGGGACATCTCTCCCCAGTAAAAATTATTTATTAAATCGGTGGCACATTCAAAACAAGTCTCCCCAGGACAAGTCTCCCCGGGACATCTCTCCCCAGTAAAAATTGTTTATTAAAACGGTGGCACATTCAGGACAAGTCTCCCCAGGACAAGTCTCCCCAGTAAAAATTGTTTATTAAAACGGTGGCACATTCAGGACAAGTCTCCCCGGGACATCTCTCCCCAGTTAAAAAATGTTTATTAAAACAGTGTCAAATTCAGGACAAGTCTCCCCGGGACATCTCTCCCCAGTAAAAATTATTTATTAAATCGGTGACACATTCAGGACAAGTCTCCCCAGGACAAGTCTCCCCGGGACATCTCTCCCTAGTAAAAAGTGTTTATTATAACAGTGGCATGTTCAGGACAAGTCTCCCCAGGACAAGTCTCCCCGGGACATCTCTCCCCAGTTAAAAAATGTTTATTAAAACAGTGTCAAATTCAGGACAAGTCTCCCCAGGACAAGTCTCCCCGGGACATCTCTCCCCAGTAAAAAATGTTTATTAAAACAGTAGCACATTCAGGACAAGTCTCCCCAGGACAAGTCTCCCCAGGACAAGTCTCCCCGGGACATCTCTCCCCAGTAAAAATTGTTTATTAAAACGGTGGCACATTCAGGACAAGTCTTCCCAGGACAAGTCTCCCCAGTAAAAATTGTTTATTAAAACGGTGGCACATTTAGGACAAGTCTCCCCGGGACATCTCTCCCCAGTTAACCCGTTGACTGTCGCTGACGCATATATGCGCAAAACTAAACTGTCTAAAAGTGGTTCATGACGCATATATGCGCAACTTAAAAAAAGGTAATTTAAAACTACTTAAATGTTCCTAAAACCGATTACTCGGGGGTTTTCAAGGTCGCTGATTACGAATATGATATTCGTTTTCCAAAATTCAAAATGACGGATCCAATATGGCGGACAACAAAATAAAACAAGTTGTAAATCCAGATGTTCATTACATGAACATTTTGCTTCCTCTTTATGATCAGCAAAAAAAATTTGCTTCCTCGCGAAGGAAGCATTAACGATAAATATATTTCCTTTTTAAATCATTTTTAATACAATTTAACATTTATAAAATAAAGTTCATTCGTCTTAATAGAAAGAATAAAATTTTCTTATACAGTAATATGAATCTAAATAAACAAAAAAATTTTTAGTTAAAAAGTGAATTTTTCAACTTTAATTGTAATTAATTCTATAATTTTCAATAGAATATATACTTTATATACATCAATCGATTCGTCTTGGTGTAATGAATAAGATTTTAGAAATAAATGAGTAAGATTTTCTTACACAGCAACATAATTTTGCGGAAAGAAACTCATTTTTTTGATAAAAAATGCGATTTTTTCAGCTTTAATTGTAATTAACTCTATAAATTCTCATACAATTTATACTTCTTATATACCAATCGATTCGTCTTGATGCAAAGAATAAGATTTTATTATATATTAACTTCAATAAACAAACCGACAGATTAGCTCAGTCGGATAGATGCCTGGCGTTGGTGGTCGTTTAAGGACCAAGGGTATAAGTACCCTTGGTTCGCGCCCACTTGGCTTGGTATTTTTCCGGCACGTGAGACAATCTGAGCGGGAGGTTTGACGTCGAGGTATAATGATGTGCACCGTCGATTATTGTCCGGTACACACCATTAGAACTCGACTGTCGATAAACCGGTTGTACTCAGAGAGGTTTTCTACAGTTTTCCTCTTCTCTGGCGAGAAAACCCATTGACGGGTGGTCAATGCGAGTACTCCTAATAAAGTCGGCTGTAGACGCAAAATTAGGTTAATATATAGAAAATTTCTAAAAGTAGAATTGTTATGCTTAATCCAAAAAAGTATTTCTCGGGGACTCTTGTCGAAGTGCGTAAGGCCAATAGGGCAGGAGTATAAACAATAAAAAAAAAAAAAAAACTTCAATAAACAACTTAAAAAAATTTTTTTGAAATAAAAAATTTTTAGAAAAAAGTCAAAAAAGATTTTTTTTTTAAGAATTTTTTAAAGTCTATCAATCCATTTCGAGATATTTTTATGATAAATATACCTGGTAAATTTTAGCCAAATTCGTTAAAACCTCTTCGAGTTATCGTGTTCACAAAAATCGGGATACACACACACACATACGCACATACACACACACATACATACATCCGGACAATTGTTCAGGGTCTTATATAACATAGTCCCATATAGAAGAAAATTTGTTAAAAGGATTTTTAAAAATTTTGTAAATTAAACGACTACAAAGCTTCCTCACGAGGAAGCAAAATTGATCAGATTGACTTGAAACGTAGTACTCTGGGGTTTTTGGGGTTGCTGATTACGAATCTGACATCAGTTTTTCGAAATTCAAAATGGCGGATCCAAGATGGCGGAAATTTTTTCAAAATTCGTCGAATTTGCTTGAAACTTGTTATTCGGGGGTTTTAAGGGTCGCTGATTACGAATCTGACATTAGTTTTCAAAATTCAAAATGGCGGATCCAATATAGCGGACGACAAAATAAAAAATTAATTATAATGGCTTGAAACTGAATACTCGGAGGTTTTTAGAGTCGCTGATTACGAATCTGTCATTATTTTTTCAAGGTATTTATCGAAATTTGATTTCACCAAAAATTATCATACTGATGTCAGATTAACCAGTTTCAAAACAAATTCAATAAATTTTAAAAAATTTTCCGCCATATTGAACCAGTTATTTTGAATTTTGGAAAACGAATATCATATTCGTAATCAGCGACCTCGACAACCCCCGAGTAATCGGTTTTAGGAACATTTAAGTAGTTTTTAATTACCTTTTTTAAGTTGCGCATATATGCGTCATGAACCACTTTTGGCCAGTTTAGTTTTGCGCATATATGCGTCAGCAACAGTCAACTGGTTAACTGGGGAGAGATGTCCCGGGGAGACTTGTCCTGAATGTGCCACCGTTTTAATAAATAATTTTTACTGGGGAGAGATGTCCCGGGGAGACTTGTTCTGGGGAGACTTGTCCTGAATGTGCCACCGTTTTAATAAACAATTTTTACTGGGGAGAGATGTCCCGGGGAGACTTGTCCTGGGGAGACTTGTCCTGAATGTGCCACCGATTTAATAAATAATTTTTACTGGGGAGAGATGTCCCGGGGAGACTTGTCCTGGGGAGACTTGTCCTGAATGTGCCACCGATTTAATAAATAATTTTTACTGGGGAGAGATGTCCCGGGGAGACTTGTCCTGGGGAGACTTGTCCTGAATGTGCCACCGTTATAATAAACAATTTTTACTGGGGAGAGATGTCCCGGGGAGACTTGTCCTAGGGAGACTTGTCCTGAACATGCCACCGTTATAATATACAATTTTTACTGGGGAGAGATGTCCCGGGGAGACTTGTCCTGGGGAGACTTGTCCTGAATGTGCCACTGTTTTAATAAACAATTCTAACTGGGGAGAGATGTCCCGGGGAGACTTGTCCTGAATTTGCCACTGTTTTAATAAACATTTTTTAACTGGGGAGAGATGTCCCGGGGAGACTTGTCCTGAACATGCCACCGTTATAATAAACAATTTTTACTGGGAGAGATGTCCCAGGGAGACTTGTCCTGGGGAGACTTGTCCTGAATTTGCCACTGTTTTAAGAAACAATTTTTACTGGGGAGAGATGTCCCGGGGAGACTTGTCCTGGGGAGACTTGTCCTGAATGTGCCACCGTTTTAATAAACAATTTTCACTGGGGAGAGATGTCCCGGGGAGACTTGTCCTCGGGAGACTTGTCCTGAATGTGCCACTGTTTTAATAAACAATTCTAACTGGGGAGAGATGTCCCGGGGAGACTTGTCCTGAATTTGCCACTGTTTTAATAAACATTTTTTAACTGGGGAGAGATGTCCCGGGGAGACTTGTCCTGAACATGCCACCGTTATAATAAACAATTTTTACTGGGGAGAGATGTCCCAGGGAGACTTGTCCTGGGGAGACTTGTCCTGAATTTGCCACTGTTTTAAGAAACAATTTTTACTGGGGAGAGATGTCCCGGGGAGACTTGTCCTGGGGAGACTTGTCCTGAATGTGCCACCGTTTTAATAAACAATTTTCACTGGGGAGAGATGTCCCGGGGAGACTTGTCCTCGGGAGACTTGTCCTGAATGTGCCACCGATTTAATATATAATTTTTACTGGGGAGAGATGTCCCGGGGAGACTTGTCCTGGGGAGACTTGTCCTGAATGTGCCACCGTTTTAATAAACAATTTTTACTGGGGAGAGATGTCCCGGGGAGACTTGTCCTGGGGAGACTTGTCCTGAATGTGCCACTGATTTAATAAATAATTTTTACTGGGGAGAGATGTCCTGGTGAGATTTGTCCTGGGGAGACTTGTCCTGAATTTGCCACTGTTTTAATAAACAATTCTAACTGGGGAGAGATGTCCCGGGGAGACTTGTCCTGAATTTGCCACTGTTTTAATAAACATTTTTTAACTGGGGAGAGATGTCCCGGGGAGACTTGTCCTGAACATGCCACCGTTATAATAAACAATTTTTACTGGGGAGAGATGTCCCAGGGAGACTTGTCCTGGGGAGACTTGTCCTGAATTTGCCACTGTTTTAAGAAACAATTTTTACTGGGGAGAGATGTCCCGGGGAGACTTGTCCTGGGGAGACTTGTCCTGAATGTGCCACCGTTTTAATAAACAATTTTCACTGGGGAGAGATGTCCCGGGGAGACTTGTCCTCGGGAGACTTGTCCTGAATGTGCCACTGTTTTAATAAACAATTCTAACTGGGGAGAGATGTCCCGGGGAGACTTGTCCTGAATTTGCCACTGTTTTAATAAACATTTTTTAACTGGGGAGAGATGTCCCGGGGAGACTTGTCCTGAACATGCCACCGTTATAATAAACAATTTTTACTGGGGAGAGATGTCCCAGGGAGACTTGTCCTGGGGAGACTTGTCCTGAATTTGCCACTGTTTTAAGAAACAATTTTTACTGGGGAGAGATGTCCCGGGGAGACTTGTCCTGGGGAGACTTGTCCTGAATGTGCCACCGTTTTAATAAACAATTTTCACTGGGGAGAGATGTCCCGGGGAGACTTGTCCTCGGGAGACTTGTCCTGAATGTGCCACCGATTTAATATATAATTTTTACTGGGGAGAGATGTCCCGGGGAGACTTGTCCTGGGGAGACTTGTCCTGAATGTGCCACTGTTTTAATAAACAATTCTAACTGGGGAGAGATGTCCCGGGGAGACTTGTCCTGGGGAGACTTGTCCTGAATTTGCCACTGTTTTAATAAACATTTTTTAACTGGGGAGAGATGTCCCGGGGAGACTTGTCCTGGGGAGACTTGTCCTGAATGTGCCACCGTTATAATAAACAATTTTTACTGGGGAGAGATGTCCCGGGGAGATTTGTCCTGGGGAGACTTGTCCTGAATTTGCCACTGTTTTAATAAACAATTCTAACTGGGGAGAGATGTCCCGGGGAGACTTGTCCTGAATTTGCCACTGTTTTAATAAACATTTTTTAACTGGGGAGAGATGTCCCGGGGAGACTTGTCCTGAACATGCCACCGTTATAATAAACAATTTTTACTGGGGAGAGATGTCCCAGGGAGACTTGTCCTGGGGAGACTTGTCCTGAATTTGCCACTGTTTTAAGAAACAATTTTTACTGGGGAGAGATGTCCCGGGGAGACTTGTCCTGGGGAGACTTGTCCTGAATGTGCCACCGTTTTAATAAACAATTTTCACTGGGGAGAGATGTCCCGGGGAGACTTGTCCTCGGGAGACTTGTCCTGAATGTGCCACTGTTTTAATAAACAATTCTAACTGGGGAGAGATGTCCCGGGGAGACTTGTCCTGAATTTGCCACTGTTTTAATAAACATTTTTTAACTGGGGAGAGATGTCCCGGGGAGACTTGTCCTGAACATGCCACCGTTATAATAAACAATTTTTACTGGGGAGAGATGTCCCAGGGAGACTTGTCCTGGGGAGACTTGTCCTGAATTTGCCACTGTTTTAAGAAACAATTTTTACTGGGGAGAGATGTCCCGGGGAGACTTGTCCTGGGGAGACTTGTCCTGAATGTGCCACCGTTTTAATAAACAATTTTCACTGGGGAGAGATGTCCCGGGGAGACTTGTCCTCGGGAGACTTGTCCTGAATGTGCCACCGATTTAATATATAATTTTTACTGGGGAGAGATGTCCCGGGGAGACTTGTCCTGGGGAGACTTGTCCTGAATGTGCCACCGTTTTAATAAACAATTTTTACTGGGGAGAGATGTCCCGGGGAGACTTGTCCTGGGGAGACTTGTCCTGAATGTGCCACTGATTTAATAAATAATTTTTACTGGGGAGAGATGTCCTGGTGAGATTTGTCCTGGGGAGACTTGTCCTGAATTTGCCACTGTTTTAATAAACAATTCTAACTGGGGAGAGATGTCCCGGGGAGACTTGTCCTGAATTTGCCACTGTTTTAATAAACATTTTTTAACTGGGGAGAGATGTCCCGGGGAGACTTGTCCTGAACATGCCACCGTTATAATAAACAATTTTTACTGGGGAGAGATGTCCCAGGGAGACTTGTCCTGGGGAGACTTGTCCTGAATTTGCCACTGTTTTAAGAAACAATTTTTACTGGGGAGAGATGTCCCGGGGAGACTTGTCCTGGGGAGACTTGTCCTGAATGTGCCACCGTTTTAATAAACAATTTTCACTGGGGAGAGATGTCCCGGGGAGACTTGTCCTCGGGAGACTTGTCCTGAATGTGCCACTGTTTTAATAAACAATTCTAACTGGGGAGAGATGTCCCGGGGAGACTTGTCCTGAATTTGCCACTGTTTTAATAAACATTTTTTAACTGGGGAGAGATGTCCCGGGGAGACTTGTCCTGAACATGCCACCGTTATAATAAACAATTTTTACTGGGGAGAGATGTCCCAGGGAGACTTGTCCTGGGGAGACTTGTCCTGAATTTGCCACTGTTTTAAGAAACAATTTTTACTGGGGAGAGATGTCCCGGGGAGACTTGTCCTGGGGAGACTTGTCCTGAATGTGCCACCGTTTTAATAAACAATTTTCACTGGGGAGAGATGTCCCGGGGAGACTTGTCCTCGGGAGACTTGTCCTGAATGTGCCACCGATTTAATATATAATTTTTACTGGGGAGAGATGTCCCGGGGAGACTTGTCCTGGGGAGACTTGTCCTGAATGTGCCACCGTTTTAATAAACAATTTTTACTGGGGAGAGATGTCCCGGGGAGACTTGTCCTGGGGAGACTTGTCCTGAATGTGCCACTGTTTTAATAAACAATTCTAACTGGGGAGAGATGTCCCGGGGAGACTTGTCCTGAATGTGCCACCGTTTTAATAAACAATTTTTACTGGGGAGAGATGTCCCGGGGAGACTTGTCCTGGGGAGACTTGTCCTGAACATGCCACCGTTATAATAAACAATTTTTACTGGGGAGAGATGTCCCGGGGAGATTTGTCCTGGGGAGACTTGTCCTGAATTTGCCACTGTTTTAATAAACAATTCTAACTGGGGAGAGATGTCCCGGGGAGACTTGTCCTGAATTTGCCACTGTTTTAATAAACATTTTTTAACTGGGGAGAGATGTCCCGGGGAGACTTGTCCTGAACATGCCACCGTTATAATAAACAATTTTTACTGGGGAGAGATGTCCCAGGGAGACTTGTCCTGGGGAGACTTGTCCTGAATTTGCCACTGTTTTAAGAAACAATTTTTACTGGGGAGAGATGTCCCGGGGAGACTTGTCCTGGGGAGACTTGTCCTGAATGTGCCACCGTTTTAATAAACAATTTTCACTGGGGAGAGATGTCCCGGGGAGACTTGTCCTCGGGAGACTTGTCCTGAATGTGCCACCGATTTAATATATAATTTTTACTGGGGAGAGATGTCCCGGGGAGACTTGTCCTGGGGAGACTTGTCCTGAATGTGCCACCGTTTTAATAAACAATTTTTACTGGGGAGAGATGTCCCGGGGAGACTTGTCCTGGGGAGACTTGTCCTGAATGTGCCACCGATTTAATAAATAATTTTTACTGGGGAGAGATGTCCCGGGGAGATTTGTCCTGGGGAGACTTGTCCTGAATGTGCCACTGTTTTAATAAACAATTCTAACTGGGGAGAGATGTCCCGGGGAGACTTGTCCTGAATGTGCCACCGTTTTAATAAACAATTTTTACTGGGGAGAGATGTCCCGGGGAGACTTGTCCTGGGGAGACTTGTCCTGAACATGCCACCGTTATAATAAACAATTTTTACTGGGGAGAGATGTCCCGGGGAGACTTGTCCTGGGGAGACTTGTCCTGAATGTGCCACTGTTTTAATAAACAATTCTAACTGGGGAGAGATGTCCCGGGGAGACTTGTCCTGGGGAGACTTGTCCTGAATTTGCCACTGTTTTAATAAACATTTTTTAACTGGGGAGAGATGTCCCGGGGAGACTTGTCCTGGGGAGACTTGTCCTGAATGTGCCACCGTTATAATAAACAATTTTTACTGGGGAGAGATGTCCCGGGGAGATTTGTCCTGGGGAGACTTGTCCTGAATTTGCCACTGTTTTAATAAACAATTCTAACTGGGGAGAGATGTCCCGGGGAGACTTGTCCTGAATTTGCCACTGTTTTAATAAACATTTTTTAACTGGGGAGAGATGTCCCGGGGAGACTTGTCCTGAACATGCCACCGTTATAATAAACAATTTTTACTGGGGAGAGATGTCCCAGGGAGACTTGTCCTGGGGAGACTTGTCCTGAATTTGCCACTGTTTTAAGAAACAATTTTTACTGGGGAGAGATGTCCCGGGGAGACTTGTCCTGGGGAGACTTGTCCTGAATGTGCCACCGTTTTAATAAACAATTTTCACTGGGGAGAGATGTCCCGGGGAGACTTGTCCTCGGGAGACTTGTCCTGAATGTGCCACTGTTTTAATAAACAATTCTAACTGGGGAGAGATGTCCCGGGGAGACTTGTCCTGAATTTGCCACTGTTTTAATAAACATTTTTTAACTGGGGAGAGATGTCCCGGGGAGACTTGTCCTGAACATGCCACCGTTATAATAAACAATTTTTACTGGGGAGAGATGTCCCAGGGAGACTTGTCCTGGGGAGACTTGTCCTGAATTTGCCACTGTTTTAAGAAACAATTTTTACTGGGGAGAGATGTCCCGGGGAGACTTGTCCTGGGGAGACTTGTCCTGAATGTGCCACCGTTTTAATAAACAATTTTCACTGGGGAGAGATGTCCCGGGGAGACTTGTCCTCGGGAGACTTGTCCTGAATGTGCCACCGATTTAATATATAATTTTTACTGGGGAGAGATGTCCCGGGGAGACTTGTCCTGGGGAGACTTGTCCTGAATGTGCCACCGTTTTAATAAACAATTTTTACTGGGGAGAGATGTCCCGGGGAGACTTGTCCTGGGGAGACTTGTCCTGAATGTGCCACCGATTTAATAAATAATTTTTACTGGGGAGAGATGTCCCGGGGAGATTTGTCCTGGGGAGACTTGTCCTGAATGTGCCACTGTTTTAATAAACAATTCTAACTGGGGAGAGATGTCCCGGGGAGACTTGTCCTGAATGTGCCACCGTTTTAATAAACAATTTTTACTGGGGAGAGATGTCCCGGGGAGACTTGTCCTGGGGAGACTTGTCCTGAACATGCCACCGTTATAATAAACAATTTTTACTGGGGAGAGATGTCCCGGGGAGACTTGTCCTGGGGAGACTTGTCCTGAATGTGCCACTGTTTTAATAAACAATTCTAACTGGGGAGAGATGTCCCGGGGAGACTTGTCCTGGGGAGACTTGTCCTGAATTTGCCACTGTTTTAATAAACATTTTTTAACTGGGGAGAGATGTCCCGGGGAGACTTGTCCTGGGGAGACTTGTCCTGAATGTGCCACCGTTATAATAAACAATTTTTACTGGGGAGAGATGTCCCGGGGAGACTTGTCCTGGGGAGACTTGTCCTGAATGTGCCACCGTTTTAATAAACAATTTTCACTGGGGAGAGATGTCCCGGGGAGACTTGTCCTCGGGAGACTTGTCCTGAATGTGCCACCGATTTAATATATAATTTTTACTGGGGAGAGATGTCCCGGGGAGACTTGTCCTGGGGAGACTTGTCCTGAATTTGCCACTGTTTTAATAAACATTTTTTAACTGGGGAGAGATGTCCCGGGGAGACTTGTCCACCCATGGCATTATTTACTTTTAATATTTACATTTGGGGAGAGATGTCCCTGGGAAGACTTGTCCTCTGGGAGGAGCTGTCCATGGGAATACTTGTCCCATGGGGAGTTATGTCTCTGTGGAGACTTGTCCTGGGAGGACTTGTCCGGGGGAGACTTTCTGAGTGTGACTTGTCCCAACCCCAATAAATTTCGTTCATTTGAATGTTCAAAACTTTAGGATTTTACTTAGACTGAGTACTTACAATTTTTACTACTGTATTAAAAAAATAAATAAAACAAAGTATTTAAAAAGAAAAAAATCTAGTTCAAATCTGTATCACTAAAAGAAATTATTAATCGTTCCAATCGAAAATTTCCAATAATTCCATTTATGGTAGAAATACAATTAAAAATTGAAAAACGAAAAATAAATCCAATTAAAAGCAAAAATTTTTTTGCGAAATTATGCAAATATCGAAAAAGAAAGAAGAAGAAGAAGAAGAAAAAGAAGAAAAAAAGCGAGGAAAGCTTTTTTTTCCCATAGCGAGAGTGTGGTAAACACAGAAGAAGAGATCGTTACATGAATAAATTTGTATTAATGACTGTCGATTTTTCTTTTTATGATAGGAAATGTAATATTGGAAGGTTAAATGATTGTCTAGACAGATGTGTTCTCTCTGCAGAAAGCCGATATCCTGACTCAACGCATTGACTATTCACGAACGAGGCAGTTACCTGCAGTGGCTCACAGCGTGCTGACTAATGAAATGAAAATGGCCGAAGGGTTGTGAGCCCGTTCCGACGACGTCGACGGACGAGTTCGCGAAACGGCGCGGAACACTTCTCCATTCAATTTCACACGCGATAGAACAGACCAGCCTGTCCGATAGCGCATGATTAATGGACATCAGGTATCTGTTCGCCACCCGACTATATAACGTATTAGAACCCAACGCTCCACTGATATTTGATCCCTCGACGCATTCAATTACAATAATGGCCAGCGAGAAAGGTGTGCGGAAGAAGGGAAACATATTCTCTCTCTCACTCTCTCTCTCTCTCTCTGTATATATTAAAGGAAATACCCCCTCTCCCCATCTCGGCACGTTATCAATGCAAGAGTAAAGTGTATGCGAGAGAAAGAGCTTACAGGACAAACCGGAAGTTTGCCCAAGTTGCAGCATTGAAACCTATAACTAGATTCAAAGCTGAGTGGTTTGTGTGGGCTCTCTCTCTCTCTCACTCTAATTTTCCGATGACCCGTAAGTGTAAACGTGAACTCTGATGATTCAAAATCGTCTAATGCCCAATATCGGCCGTCTAGAGCATTCAATTACAAGATGGACTCGATGTGCCATTAGGAGAGGATGACTCAGGGAAAATTTTATAATTTTATACACCTTTTAGAAAATGGTATCTATATAATCTTTACGGCGATAATTTCAAATATAGTAATGAATTTTTCTTACGCTTTTATTAAAGTTGGAGGGGATTTTTTTTCTTTTAATTTAATTGAAAAAACGAAGAATTTAAATTTAAATAAGGGGAAGATTTTTTATACGGCGTTTTAGATATGAGAAAAAATTTATATTTTCTTTTATATTGTTCTTTATTTTTTTATTCACTAAGAGCAGTAGAGCTAGAACTAGTGAAAGTTACTAAAAATACAAACTTTATGGACCAAAAATAAAAAATTACGGACCAATTACTGACAAAAATATAACTAGTCTGAGTCAAATGAAAGAAGATTTTACTTAAAACTATAAATTAAATTTATTTATTTTATTTACATGAAGATATCTTCATGTTTTATAATAATTAAACTTGACCGAGTGATAAAATCATTATCAATTCAATTATTATTTTCAAGAGAATATATAACTAAAATTCTTCTTTGAATCATTCACTAAAATTTTTTTATAAATGAAATAATTTTCCAAAAAGTTCTTAGACAATTTTCAAAATTCATTTATTTATACAATATTCAATTTTACAAATTTCAATTATTAGTAAATTCTTCAATTCAATAAATATTAGAACATAAAAACTTTAAATAATATAAAAAAATTAAATTAAACTTTAAAAAAAAATTAATTTCAAAATTCAATTATTTCTAAAAATTCAAGCCATATTGCTTTTAATGTTCAATTATTAAATAAAATTTAACTGAAATTCATTTTTATATCAATTTTTATTAGAAAATTCTTCGAGAATTCAATTATTTAAAATTTTAAATACGAAAATAAATAATTTATTGAATAATTAAATTCTCTTAAAGGATTTTATAAACAAATTTTTAAATAGCTGAATTCTTTCAACGAATTTTATTAAAATATTTAAGAATAATTACATTATTCGGGAAATTTGATTAAAATTGTATTAAAAATAATTGGAATTCTGCGATGAGCTTCATTATTTGTGAAAATAATTGAATTCCTAAAAAGAAGTTTATTATTTACGAAAATAATTGAATATCTCTGTAAAATTTTTATTATTTAAAAATATAATTTAATTCTATTGCGAAGAAATTTGTAAATAATCGAATTTCTTTGACATTTTTATTATTTTATGAAAAGAATTAAATGTTTGCGTAGAATTTAATAAAAAGTTTTTTTAAATAATTGAATTATTTTGGAAAATTTTATTGAAATAATAAATATTGAAAATCATTTGTAATTTTTCTAAAATTAAATTTTTATTTCGTGTTTTTAACTAAAATTCTTCTATAAATGTATTTTTTAAAATAATTTTTGAAAAAGTTCTTTGAGAATTTTCAAATTCATAATTGTTTACCTACAATTCAATTTTACAAAATTTCAATTATTCGCAAATTCTTTCAATTAAATATATATATATATATATATATATATATATATATTAGAAAATAGAAACTTCAAATAATTTAAAAAAAAACCGGAATGAAACTTTTTAAAAAAAATTTATTCCACAGAATTGTTAGTTAAAATTAAAAATATGAAAAATTCCGATTTTCAAGGATTTAATTTAAAACTTTTTCAAAATTCATTTACATATTTCTTAAAATTCACGCTCTGATGCTTTTAATATTCAATTAATAATTTAATATTTAAAATTTTAACTGAAATCCATAATTAAATCAATTTTTATTAGAAAATTCTACTAGAATTGAATTAAAATTTTTAAGAATAATTATTTTTTTCGAGGAAGTCGAAATAATAAAAATAATTGAAATTCTGCAATGAGTTTTATTATTTTAGAAAATAATTGAATTCATGTAAAAATTTTATTATTTATAAAAATATGTGAATGATTGAGAAGAAATTTATAAAAAAATTTGTAAAAAATTGAATTCCTGTGGAATTTTTATTATTTTATAAAAATAATTATAGATTTGAATAAAATTTTATTAAATTTTTTTTAAATTATTAAATTCTTTTAGAAAATGTTTTTAAAAAAGTTGTTATTAAAAATCAATAAATTGAGGAAAATTTTTAAAAATAATTGAAATTTTGACAAGAATTTGATTTAAATTTATGAAAATAATTGAATTCTGAAGAAGATTTTAATTACTTCTAAAGATAATTGAAATTTTGACGAGAATTTAAAAAAATTTTTGAACACAATTGAATTTTTGCGAAGATTTTTATTACTTTTGAAAATAATTGAATTACTGCAATCACTGATATTTTTAACTTTGTCAAGTGAACATTTTAAATATTCCATATTTATTTTTTTAAACTAATATTTTCTAAAGAATTCAATGGTCATAAAATAAAATAGATCGGGAAAAATTTCGACTCTTTTTGAATTTTTATTTTCTCTAAAAATTGATAGACTTTTGAAATCCATACATAATTTTGTAAAAAATGTTTTTGTATATTCATTAATATTTCCATTAAAAAATCAGTAGTATGAGTAAATTATAGTCAGACCAGGAAAAATATTTGTTACTTTCGTCTTAGAAGTAAAAAAAGGTTTGTTGTCACACTAAAGAGTAGAATTAGAAACAATTAAGTCTAAGTAGTAAGAGTAAATTTTAGTTAGGCAAACATAACATATTTGCAATATTGGTCTAAGTAGTAAAAATGATTTTGAGTTATACTAAATAAAAAAATACATGAATAATAATTTATTTTCAGTAGTATAAGTAAATTTTAGTCAGACATGCATAGAATAATTGCAATACTCGTTAACTAGACTCAGACTGAAGACGATAGTTAATAATAATATAGCAGTATTATAAGTAAATTATAGTCAGACGAGCATAACATAATTTCAATATTCGTCTAAGTAGGAGAAGTAAATATGACTCAGACTGAAGACAAGAATTAATAGTAATATAGCATCAGTAGTATGGGTAAGTTATAGTCAGACAAACGTATAATATTTGCAATATTCGTCTAAGCAGTAAAAGTAATTGTTAGTCAAACTTGAGACTAGATTAAAAAATAATAAAATTCTAGTAGTTGCAGCAAATTTTAGTCAGACGAGCATAAAATAATTTCCTTATTCGTCTAAGTAGTAAAAGTGCTTTTGAATCAGCCTTTTGTCTAGAATTAAAAATAACATAGCTGCAGTAGTATAAGTAAATTATAGTCATACTAGCATAACATATTTGCAATATTCGTCCAAGTAGTAAATGCGATTGTTACTCAGACTAAAAACTAGAATAAAAAATAACACAGTTTTAGTAGTATGAGTAAATTTCAGTCAGACATGCATTAAATATTTGCCATTAGCGTCTAAGTAGTAAAAGCGATTTTGAGTCAGCCTGAGGACTAAAATTAAAAATAAAGTAGTTTCAGTAGTAGAAGTAAATTTTAGTCAGCAAAGCATAATTTCTTTGCAATTTCCGAAGTAAAAAATACCTTTCTTTATTGTTATGAATAATATTATTATTAATTTTTTTTTAACTAAAGTAGTAGATATTTTTAAAATTAAACTAAATTAAACTGTTGAAAATAAATTCTTTCAAACATATTTCTTTGTTGAAATTAAGTATAATTTTTTCTCAGTATAACTTCTCGGAAAATTAAATATCGTTAAATGAATGAGGCAATTATCTTAATCAGAATGCAACTCACCGTAATTAATCATTTTATCTCATTGTTAAAAATAAGATAAATTACCCAGCAGTAAAAGGAAAGGAAGTTAGAAAACTAAATGATAGTGGAAATATTTTTAGCCTTGGAGGGAGATAAATTTGTATATTAATAAGAAAAGTTCATTTATCTATAATTGGAAATTAAAGATATTATATTTTTTTTTAGCAAATTAAAGAAAAAGTCATTGAATTAGTAAAAATTGTTACTATTTTTCGTGATTTATTTCTTCTTAATAAAATAGCAATAAATTATAATTTGTTAAATTATTATTAATTTTACTATTCACTTTATTATTTACAATAATAGGGAAATTATAAATTTTTTTATTCCCCTTTTTGGGTAATTTTAATATTATTTTTAGTAATTCAGAATTTTAAATTTACTTTACAAAAAAATTGAATTTTGTTCAAAAAATAAAATTAAAAATAAGAATTGTGCAAATATTTTTCTTCTTTTTCTAAAACAAAATAATAATTTTGTTGAGAAAATTGTAATTCATAAACAAAAATAATGCAAAATAAATAAATTTTCTATTTCCTAATCACAGTTGTTTAACAATTTTCTAATTTATTTAGAAGTAAAGAACAAAAATCTGCATAATTTGGATTTGACAAAATCTAATATTTAACAAAATTTTAGTCTTTTAATAAAAAGAAGTGAAAAAGTTCTGAGGATTTCTATTTCTCATTACAATTTTGAATTTTATAAAAAAAAAAATTCAAATTCAAATTATTATAGTCAATTAATTTTAGATACTGTCTGACTAAATGTACTTTTTACTACTGTTATTAAGTAATCGAAAAAATAACAAATAGAAACAATAACAAAAAGAAACAAATAAAAGTTTCGTCTGTAATTATGTAGAAAAACAAATTGTAAAATATAAACTATAAACTTGAAACAAAATAAAATTAAAAACTTCAAAATATTAAAATACTTAAAAATAAAAAAACTAAACATTTTTTCTTCGAAAATTATTTTCCACAAAAAATATTTATTTGTGAAAAATAATTTTCGAAGAAAAATAATTTTGACTGATTATAGAAATTTTATTTATTGCATAACTATAATTAATTTTTTTTTTTTCATTAAAATATTTTTCACTTAAAAGACGTGTAACAAGTGTGTGAAATATATTAAAGGAACTCGTTTCAGAGTAACAGTTGAGACTAATCCCTGCTTCCTAGGATTCAGATAATGTAGCGTGCAAAGGTAATTTCTAACGAGGTCGCGGATTAGAATTAGACCAAAATCAGATTAGCTCTTGGTTGAATATATAGCTTTGAGTATCACGTCCGAGTACCTTGTCTTCTAAATCACCCAGGTTAATTTCGTCTAATCTTTATAGCATACCAGTAAAATAACAATTTCCCACAAGTAACACTTTATATTGTTTTCGAAATTGTTTAGACATTAAATTATATTGATTTTCCCAGGGCGCAATTATTTCAAGTGTTGCACTAAAAAAGAATATTAATTAACCATTCTTTTTTTTTACTATAATTTTTAATTAATTAATTTAATTTCCCTTTTTATTTAATTGTCAGTTTTTCTTATTCGCATTGTTTCATTTCTCATTTCAAATTTTGAATTAATTTTAATTCTTTTTTATCGTTCAGAAAAATGTTAATTTTCATCAGTTTGAAAATAAAAAATATATAATAAATAATAGTTACATTTTATTTTCTATTTTACATTTTCTTTCATTGAAATTGACAAATGCTGAAAGGATGAGCTATAAAATTTAAATTTAAATCACACCATGGTATCCTCTTTTTATATGGATTTTTTTTTTTTTTGCCAAAGGATTAAACTTATATTCATTAATACGCTTCAAGCAGGGGGATTATTACATTGCAGCAAAAAATGATACAAATGAGAAGAGGACTCGGACCCTTTTCATCGCATTATTTGGCTTCAAAAATGAAAAAAATCCAGTAATGATCTAATTATATATTTTCCAATTCTTTTATTTTCAGTTTTACAAGGAGAAAAAATGAAAAGTTATACTTATAAATTAATTAATTAATTAAATTAATTAATTAACATAATAATAATTAATTAATTAATTATAATAATACTTAATTAATTCTTACAATATTATTAAATATTGCTTATTTAATTAATAGTTAATTAAATATATAATTTCATTCATAATTAGCATTAAATAGTTAAATAATTAAATATTTACCTAAATATTAAATAATTAATTATTTTAAAATTTAAACTGAATAATACTTATATATTATAAATAATATTCATAAAATTATGAAGATAATAAACTGAACGAAGTAAATCAATCAATCAATTTACGGAAATAAATCAAAGTTAAAATTCTAAAATAAAATGAAAATAAAAATTTCAAACAACAAGTAGAATAAATTAGTTAAATGTTCCCAATGGAACAAGTGTTTATTAAAACTTTTCTAACTGAAAATTATTCGAATAAAATTGAAAGGTCAGTTAAAAGTTTTTCATTATATAAAAGCAAATAAATTAAAAATTGAAAAGTTGTGAAAGTTCATTCAAATTTTGCATCAAATTATAAATAATAAATTATATCTAGAAAATGTAATTTTAACTTAAATTAGTATAGAGAAAGTATATAGAAAAATGTATATTGAATTTTGATATTTGAAATTTTGTCCCAAAGTTTTAATAAGCAAACGTATATATATATATACATATATAAATAAGGCTTTTAATAATGAATTGTACACAATTTTAGATGTGTTATTATTAAAGTAACTTCAAAATTGAAGGTTAAACACAAAGTTGCAAGTAATTAACGCTAACATGCAATAACAATGTAGTTATTGAATTGAAGCTTCAACTATATATGAGAACAGAACCTACAATCACAATAACGTATGTTGCTCTCTGAAATATTCACACTAACTTTTAACAACAAAAACACAATTTCAAACAATTGGTAACAGTGTCAAAAGTTTGTAATTTCCCTCCCAAAACTGAAGTGCTAAAATACCTCACGGCGTATTCAAGAAATCTTATTATACAATAATTAATACATCTAACAATGTTACCTTTACGTTTTCTAATAAAACCAAACTAATTATAAAAGATAAAAGGAGAGAAAGTTTATTAATTGAATTTCAACTTTCAAATCATCATCATACTCGAACAATATTTTCGAAAATTTCTAATTTTATTATGTCTATAATATTATTATGTATAAGGAAATGTTAGTGATTATTAAAATTTATTATTAAAGTAAAATTTATTAATTATTATTAGTTATAATATAGGAAAATCCTCAAATTACGTAAAATGTTTTTTTTTTAAATTTCACCCCCCCCCCATCCCTCATATAAGAAATTTGACACAAGGTAAAGAAAAATCTGGACCTCCTTCCCCTTAAATTCTTACGCAATTTATGGTTAACCATAAAGGTATTTTTTCCTGATTTATAATAAAATAATATTAGAAATTAGAAAATTTAAAAAAAAATTATAAAAAAACATTATAGATATTCCCGTTTCTTAATATTTTTGTAGAAAATTCTCAATTTTTCTAAGGAAATAATTTGCATTAATTATAGTTTATCTAATTTTAATTGTTTTAATAAAATACAAATTTTTCTAAAAATAAAGGAAAAAAAATGTTTATAAATTATATTTGTCAATTAGAAAATTTTATTGAAAAAAAATGTTTTCTCATATTTATTTACGAATATATTTAATTGTAAAATTATTCGAAAACAATAATTTATTTTTTTAAATATTTTAAATATTTAATTAGGTTGTTTTTCTATAGAAATTAAGATTTTCAAAATTTTCAAATTTAAACCTTTTTGAAATTAATGAACTTTAAAAAAAATATTGTTATAAAACATTAAGAAAACGATTACTCCGAGTCTTCGACTCGGAGTGATCGATTTCTTTATGTTTTATAATAATAATAATGAGGATCGAGTGTTAAAATAATTATTTTATATTATAAGAATTTTGTTACTGTAACTTTTTTAAAATTATTTTTATATTTTATTATTTAAAATTTAAAGTAAAATTGATTTTCAAATTAATTTTTATTGGAAAATTCTACGAGAATTCAAATATTTAAATACAAAAGTAAATTATTTTTCCAATAATTTAATGTTTCTTAAAATTCAATTCTTAAATTTTATTAATAAAGTTTTAAATAATTGAATTCTTTTGACCAATTTTAATTTAAATGTTTTTAAATAGTTACTTTTTTCAAGGAATTTGATTAAAATTGTATTAAAAATAATTGAAATTCTTCAACGCTCTAATACTTTTAATATTCGATTATTATTTGGAATTTTAAATAAAAATTTATTTCAAAATCAAGATTCACTAGAAAATTTTACGAGAATTCAATTATTTAAATACAGAAGTAAATTATTAATTGAACAATTGAATGTTTCTTAAAATTTAATTCTTATCAAGAATTTTATTAACAAATTTTTAAATAATTGAATTCTATTGACGAATTTTAATAAAATTTCTTAAAATTGTTATATTTCTCAAGGAATTTGATTGAAATTGTTTTAAAAATAATTGAAATTCTTCAACGCTCTAATACTTTTAATATTCAATTATTGAAATTTTAAATAGAAATTTACTTCAAAATCAAGTTTTACTAGAAAATTCTACAAGAATTCAATTATTTAAATACAAAAGTGAATTATTTATTGAATAATTGAATGTTTCTTAAAATTCAATTCTTACATTTTATTAATAAAGTTTTAAATAATTGAATTTTTTTGACCAATTTTAATAAAAAATTTTAAAATAGTGCCATTTTTCAAGGAATTCGATTAAAATTATATTAGAAAGAATTGAAATTCTTCAACGCTCTAATATTTTTAATATTCAATTATTTTTTGAAATTTTAAATAAAAATTTATTTTAAAATTAAGATTTACTAGAAAATTCTACGAGAATTCAATTATTTAAATAGAAAAATAAATAATTTATTGAATAATTGAATGTTTCTTAAAATTAAGAATTTTATTATTTATGAAAATAATGGAATTTCGGTAAAATTTTTATTATTTTAATTAAGTAACTAAAGGTTTGAGGAAATTGTTATTAATTTTTTTTTAAATAATTTTTTTTTTGAATTTCCTCAATCATTTGTAACTTCTTCAAAATTCAAATTTTGTAGTGTTTTTAACTGAAATTCTTCTATAAATTGATTATTTTTAATACTTAATTAAATAAAAATTAATTAATTATTTAAAATACAATTAACTAATTTTAGAAGATTTTGAATTATTAAATTTTTTCAAAAATCTAAGTTCATTAAAAATTCTAATTAAATTCATTCAACATTGAAATTTTATAAAATTTCAAATTGAAACCGTTTGAAGTTCATTTATTTATGAAAATTGTAAATAACTAATTGATCGTTTTTTTAATTTCTCGAAATATACTATAATTTCAAATACTTAAAATAGTAAAAAAAAATTAACTAACAAAAATGTGGATGTGTTGAAATTTCACTCGTCATTCCCCTTAAAACAGGAAAAAAATTCAGAAGTTCGGAAAAATAAAAAATTTAGGGAAATAATAAAAATAAGAAAATAAAAATAAAAATTTATTATATTCCGGAAATTTTCATCGTTTAGGTAAACTAAATATTTGAGTGGTCATAGTTTGGAAAATTTCATATAAAATTCGTTTTGGATTTTCATCATCTCTATCTTGATTTTATAGTTTTTTTTCTTTCTTTTTTTTTTAATCGGAAAAAGCATTTTATAAACTGAAAGAAGAAAGTCTTTGAGGGCATTTATTTGAAAAGGAGAGAAATTATCACTCGACTTGCGACTGACGTGAGTACACAGGCTTGACTTATTAAATTATTTACTTGACGAAAGTTCAAGCACGAACTCCGTTGATTTGACGTCGGAAATCCTCAAACGCAAACGACGAAATGTGCCTTTAGCGCAAAAGCATTATGTTGACACGAATTCGTGAGGCAAAGCTTATTCGAAATTCCAGAAAGCATGACTGTTTGCATAGTGCAAATCCCCCCCCCCTCCCATATATTCTACTTTCATTTTTTCTCACCCCTTTGGAAAAAAAAAAAAAAAAATTATTCCTAATTTTACTTTTGAGAATAGTTTTTTCTTTTTTTCATTCATATTCAACTAATGTACTTTGCACATATACACAGTGAATGGGCGCGGGGAAATGGGTTAAAATTTATTGAACTTCTCTCGAACGCTTCTACATTTTTGCTACGGGGGGCACAACACTATAACTGTATAAGGGATGAGAGGGGGGGAGGATACTTTTCGCTTCTTCTTCCGCATGCTCTGCCTGCATTAATGGCGATAAAACCGACCTCCCGTATTCGCGCAGAGCGTCCGGGTCTCTGTGATAATATCGGAGTGCGTTCGTGCGTTCATTTTATCGTCGACAGCAAAGAGACGTAATTGCGAATAAAAGTTGTCACAGTATATTACAAACTGTATCGAATTAATTAAAAATTAGTTAGTCAAAGTTCCCTGGAGATATAGAGTATATATAGATTTTTTCTTTTTTTTTATTGTTTTCATTCAATATTGAGAGAGAGAGAGAGAGGAAATTATTAAATTCCATATATTCAATTCACTGTTTTTAGTTTTTATTACGGAAATTTATAAATATGAAGGAGAAATATTCTCTTTTATTATAACTTTTGTAATCATTTATTGAAACATAATTGTTAATTGATATTGAAAAAAATTTGTATAAAAATTGTTGTTATTATTATTATTATTATTATTATTATTAATGTTTATGAAAATAATATTTATAAATAATACAATTCTTTAAGTTAGTAATTATTTACTATAATTATTATCAATTATTATGTACAATAAATAAAAAAGGTCTTTTCTACAAAAAGAAGCGGCACTTAGAATTTTGTTAGAATTCATTTCTGATTCAGAAAAAATTTTTATTTTAAAAAACGAAGATATTCTTGGCAATTTTTTTATACGGTTTTGGAGTCAATTATAAAGTTAGAGCTTCTTTTAATGAAAAAAAAAATTGAAAGTGTGTAATTATAATATCAGTGATATTAATCAATTTTAATCATGAAATGTATTGTTTCTTGCATTTTTAGTATGAATAATAAATGTAGTCAAACAAAAAACATTTCTGACTATGCAGTGTTTTTTTAAATCAGTAGAAAAAGAAATTATTATCAGCCAATGAAATATAAAGTGTATAACTACAATAACAGTAGTAAAAAATTAATTTTAATCAGACAATGCGTTTTTTTCTTACACTTTAAGCAGTAAAAGTAAATTTAGTCAGACACAGATAATTTTTGCCTCTTGCATTTTTTTTTATCAATAAAGAAAACAAGCTCTAATTCAAAATAAACTGGATTATTTAAATTTCAGTGCCAGCAGTAGTAAAAGTAAATTTCAGTCAGACAATGCGTTTCAAATTTTTTCTTCAATTTTAAGTAGTAAAAGTAAATTTAGCCAGACAAAGAATATCTTTTATTTAAAGTTTATTTGTGAGTCAATAAACAAGAAATTTGAATCGTGATATTCGAAATTCTCATCGAAATTTCAATTATCTTTATAAATAATAAAATTCTTCTCCGAAATTAAATTATTTTTAAAAGTTTTTAATAAAATTCTTGGCAAAATTTTAATTCTTTTCAAAAATTTTACTCAATTCAATGATTTTCAATATTTAATATTTTAATAAAATTTTCTAAAAGAATTCAAGTGTTTAAAAAATTTTTAATAAAATTCTACGCAAACATTTAACTATTTTCATGAAATAATAAAAATTTCACAGAAATTCAATTATTTACAAATTTTTTGTAAATTTCTTTGCAATATAATTCAATTATTTTTATATGAATAATATTTTTACAGGGATTCGTTTATTTTTCTAAATAATAAAATTCTTTTTATGAATTTAATTATTTTCATAAATAGAGTAAAACTCATCGCTGAAATTCAATTATTTTTAAAAAAATTTTAATGGAATTTCTGGATAAATGTAATTATTCTTTAAAAAATTGATTAAAATTCGTCAAAAGAATTAAAATTATTTAAAAATTTGTTGATAAAATTCTTTATGGGAAGTCAATTTTAAGAAAGATTCAAATATTGAAGAAATGATTTTTTTGTATTTAAATAATTGAATTCTAATAGAATTTAATAATAAAATTTATTTAAAAATGAATTTCAGTTAAAAAAAGAGGAATTTAAAAATTCACAAAAAACTTTTTCAAAAATTATTGAAAATAATGAATTTATAGAAAAATTTTAGTTAAAACTAAAAAAAATTTAGTTTTTGTGTATAGGTACAAATTATTGCAGGAATTCAATTGTTTTCAAGAGTAATAAAATCCTTCGCAGAAATTTAATTATGTTCCAAAATAATATTAATACAATTATTTTTAAAAATTCAATTAATTATTTTCATGAATAATAAAACTCAATGCAGAATTTCAATTATTTTTAATACAATATTTTAATCAAATTTTTCGGAAAATGTAATTATTTTTAAACTTTTCATTAAAATTTATCAAACGAATTTAATTATTTAAAAATTTGTTGATAACATTCTTTATGAAAATTAAATTTTAAGAAACATTCAATTATTCAATAAATTGATTTTTTTGTAATTAAATACAATTTCTAGTAATAATATTTATATTATTCATATTATTACGAGAATTCTAGTAGAATTTTCCAATTGAAATTTATTTAAAATTTAATTTCAGTTAAAGGTTTAGATAATAATTGAATATTAAAAGCAATACAGCGTGAATTTTTAAAAATAATTGAAATTTGAAATTAATGTTTTTGAAAAAGTTTAATTGAATTTTTTTTATTTTATTTGAAGTTTTATTTTCTAATATATATTTTATTGAAGAATTTACGAATAATTGAAATTTGTAAAATTGAATATTGTAAATAAATGTATTTTGAAAATTGACGAAGAACATTTTCGAAAATTAATTGATTTAAAGAAAAAAAGTTTAGTGAAAAATTCTTAAAAATAATAATTGAATTGAAATGATGAAAATAATTTTGAAGAAGTAAAATATTTTTATAATATAAAATAATGATTTTATCAATTTGCCATCTTTAATTAACATAAAACATGAAGAAATCGATCACTTCGAGTCGAAGACTAGGAGTTATCGATTTCTTCATGTTTTATAGTTATGAAAAATTTAATTTATACTTTTAAGTAAAATGTTTTCTAATTTGACTCGAACTTGTTATATTTTTGTCAGTAATTGGTCCGTAATTTTTCATTTTTGGTCCGTAAAGTCCGTATTTTTAAATACTTTCACTGGTTCGAGCCCTACTAAGTTAAATGAATTATATATATTTAAATGATATCAACAATTTTTGCCTAAAATTTGGAATGTAAATAAAATGTAAAATTTAATTAATATAAAGTTGAAAAATATTATTTCACGAATTTAAATTCTTTCTAATTAAAAATCACTAAAATTAACTACTTGTAGAAAAATTGCAAATATTTATGGCTGCCTGACCAAAATTTACTTGTACTACTGAAAGTAGCTAGTCTGACTATAATTTACTTATACTACTGATGTTTTATTGCTATTAATTCTAGTCCTCTGTCTAAGTCATATTTACTTTTACAAGTTTTACTATACTTAGACGAAAATTGAAAATATTGTCTAATTGTCTGACTAAAATTGACCCATACTACTGAATCTATTTTATTACTAATTTCTAGTTTTCGATCTGATTTTAAATAATTTTTATCACTGAAAAGAATATTTCTGTGTTTTCCTTTAATTTTATCCCCACAATATTGAAAAAGTAAAATGTAAACCAAAAAAAGAAAACAGTTGTACATTGTTTACATGCGAGAGGGGGAATTTCTATCCAGAAATACAACTCGAAATAACTGTCTGCAACGGAATATTGAATACAAGTCCATAAATGCTCACTTTTAGTATGGCATATCACAGCTTGAGTTGATTATGGTGTGAGAATTTCAGGTCAAATGTAAATCAAGTCGAGGGAGCATCATAGCTGCAGGGTATTCAAGTGCCCCGCGGGCAAGGTAAGGCTCTCCGAACTGGCAATCAGGTGCGCTAATGCCAATCAATTATGTGTCTCTGCCTAACCTCTCTCCCTCTCTCTCTCTCTCTCTCTCCCCCCTCTCTTATGGTTTCCGCTGTAGCCATTCTGTCCCTTTATCAGTGCAACCATATCGATTGGTTCGACGCATATAATAGTTATCGATTTCGACACTCAACGTACACACACCAGCCGTGTTCGATCTCTGCATTTGACAGCCAGTAAACCAAACTCACTCTCTCTCTCTCTCTCACCGCAAATGATAAGACGACGACGATCGTTGAGCATACAGCAAAATATATATATACCATAGATTTATGCAAAATATTAAATTTTCCAAAACGGATAACATTATAACGAAATGTAAACTGGAATTGTAGAATATGTAATTGGTATTTACCGGTTATATAGTTGTCGATTATATATTCGCAAACATTGCTTGTTTGTAAATAGCTATAATTATTTAAAGCGCAAATAATTATTATTTACCGACTGAGATCAATTTGTTTTTGTGACAAAGTCTACTTCATGAATATTTTTGCAGGAGCTAATTATAGTTTCAAAAGAAGGAATGATTAATTAATTTCGTTGAATAAATATTTACTACATGCGTTGCCGCAAAAAAAAAAAAAAAAAATGATGGTAATGTATTTTTTAGCTCATTATGGGTGATTCTCTTCGTAATGCATAATTGTTGTTGATATTATTATCGTTATTACTAAGAAATATTATTCATACTAACGCACGAAATGTGGATTTCGATTTATTTGGTAAATTACAGAATTTTATATTTTTACATCCCAACAATTAATTTCTGAATTATTTCAGATTCATATTGTTACAAAAATTCACTTATTATAACTAATTAACAATTTCTCGAAATAATTGAAACATTTTCAAAAAAAAAATTTTTAAATTCTTCGAAACAATTCAAATATTTGAATTTAATTCTTTCGAAGAATTATTATTTTTATAATAATAATTATAATTAATTCAATTATTTTTTGAAATTTTAATAAAATTCTTCTGAAGAATTCAATTATTGACAAAAGTTTTAATAAAACTTTGTTTATGAAAATTAAATAATTAGCAGTGGAATTTTAATTGTATTCCTCGAAAGAATCCAATTTTTTTCACAAATTTTTAATAAAACTTTGTTTATGAAAATTAAATAATTAGCAGTGGAATTTTAATTCTATTCCTCGAAAGAATCCAATTTTTTTCACAAATTTTTAATAAAATTTTTCTCAAGAATTCAATTATTCTGAAAAATTTTGATAAAATTTATATAAAATTAAATTATTTACAGTCAAATTTTAATTCAACTTTTTAAAGGAATTCAATTATCTTTAAAAGTTTTAATATAATTCTTCGAAACAATTCAATTATTTGCAAATATTTGAATGCAATTCTTTCGAAGAATTCAATTATTTTTCGAAGTTTCAATAAAATTCTTATCAAGAATTCAATTATTGACAAAAGTTTTTAATAAAAATTTGTTTATAAAAATTAAATAAATTGCATTAAAATTTTAATTAAATTCGTAGAAAAAGTTCAATTATTTTTAAAAATTTTAATAGAATACTTCTCAAAAATTCAATTATTGTAAAAAATTAAAAATTTTTTTTTATTAAAATTAAACAATTTGCAGGAAAATTTAAATTACAATTTTACGAAATTTTTCAATTATTTACAAAAGTTTTAATAAAATTATTTAAAAGAATTCAATTATTTAAAAATGTTTGAATGCAATTCTTTCGAAAAATACAATTATTTTTACAAATTTTTAATAAAATTTTTCTCAAGAATTCAATTGTTCTAAAAAATTTTGATAAATTTCTTTAAAATAATTCAATTTGTTTGTTAACTTTATTGTCAAGAATTTAATGCAATTCTTTTCAAAAATTATAGTTTTTGTCAAAAATTTTGATAAGATTTATTTATAAAATCTAGATAATTTGCAGTAGAATTTTGATTAAATTCGTAAAAAAATATTCGATAATTTTCAAAAATTTAAATAAAATACTTCTTAACAATTCAAATGTTTACAAAAGTTTTAATTAGCATTTTTCGAAATAATTCAATTATTTAATATTTTTAATAATTTTAATACAATTCATCGCGAGAATTCAATTATTTTTTAAAATTTTAATGATATTATTAAAAAGAATTTAATTATTCACTAAAATTTTCAAAAGATTTGTTTATGAGAATAGAATAATTTGGAATAGAAATATAATTAATTTCCTTGAAAGAATTCAATTATATTTCAAAGTTTCAATAAAATTCTTCTTTGAAATTCAATTATTTCCAAATTTGTGATAAAATTATTTCCAATAGAATGTTAAATAATTCCTCAAAAATATAATTAGAGAATTAAATTATTTTATATAAATTGTAATAAAATTCTTTGAATCAATTCAAATATTTAAAAAAATTTTAATAATATTCTTCGTCAGAATTCAATTATTTTTGATAAAATTCTTTAAAACAATTCAATTTAATTGTTAACTTTATTGTCAAGAATTTTAATTTTTAATAAAATTTTTGATAAGTTTTGTTTATAAAAATAAAATAATTTGCATTAAAATAATTGTAATTGATTTGGTAGAAAAAATTCAATTATTATCAAAAATTTTAATAAAATGCTTCTTAAAAATTCAATTATTGTCAAAATTTTGATAAATTTTTTATTAAAATTAAATAATTTGCAGGAGAATTTTAATTACAAATTTTACAAAGGTTTTCAATTATATACAAAAGTTTTAATAAAATTATTCGAAACAATTCAAATGTTTACAAAAGTTTTAATTAGCATTTTTCGAAATAATTCAATTATTTAATATTTTTAATAATTTTAATAAAATTCAACGCAAGAATTCAATTATTTTTAAAAATTTTAATGAAATTATTAAAAAGAATTTAATTGTTATCTAAAATTTTCAAAAGATTTGTTTATGAGAATGGAATAATTTGGAGTGGAATTTTAATTAAATTTCTCGAAAGAATTCAATTATATTTAATAGTTCCAATAAAATTCTTCTTAGAAATTCAATTATTTCTAAATTTGTTTTTAATTTGTTTTAAAAGCTTATTATTATTTTATTTATTAAAAAATCCCTTCTAAATGAAGTTCAGAAAAGTTAAATTTGATTTTTTTCTTTATGCAATTAATTTTCGAAAATAAAAAAAAATGCAGTAAAATAAATTAATAATTTATTCCAATACCTATTAATATTGCTCAATGATAATAATTAAATAATTTAATTAAGTTTGTTAATTATTTTCTAATTTGAGTTTTCAGAATATGAAAATTATTCAAAAAAACAAATTTCCTATATAATGTTTCAACAGCATCACTGTTCCCTTTTGAAAATAAAACCATTTATTAATTAATAACTCGTGCATATATATAAAATTGTTAATTAATAAGTTGATGAGGAAAACTGGGCTCTAGAAACGTTAAAGAAAATTTGCTCTTGCATAATTTGCATTTTCCAAAAACATGACACGAAGGAATTGATGATTTATAAAATTAATTAATTATTGAAGTTGCAGAGAATATTAATTTATCATATTTAAAAATAAATAATAATATAAGAATGCGATAATTAATAATTTAATAATATAACCTAATAATACAATATCACAGTTTTCTTGGAAGTATCAATTGGATACAAAAATTTAGATCAATTTTTTATTTGATCAATTTATCAAATTGATACACTTTAGTATGAATTTGATGCTTTCAAGAAAATTGTGATATTATTTGATATTATTTGTATTTTTAATAATAATTTTTATAAAATTAGTATATTTAACTAATAATTAAATTAATATTTTCCCTTGGTCGAAAATGATTAATTTCGTGTTAAATTAAAAGAAAAATATGAGAATACGCTTATTGTTGCAATTAGAAACTGTTTTGGAATTAATTGAAAATGAAGTGCTTGCGAGCGTGTTCAAGCGGATGTCACGTCAGGATCTTAATTGCTAGTGAGTTGTGGTGCTTCACCACGCATTGTAGTCCCAGAAGGAATAGCAAAGGCGTGACTACAATTTCCTCAGTTTCTGTAAATTCCAACTCTCTCTCTCTCTCTCCCTTTTCAGCAAAAGCCAACATATAGACACACTCTTTACCTGAACACAGTGCCTCCTGGCGAGCCAGCCGATGTGCTGAAGTTGCGGAGGATCCGGAAGTGCTGAAGCCAGTCTTAGGGCTTTCAAGGTAAGTGCTGCCAGTGCCGAATGTAGAGCATTGAACCAGACATTCGCCTCCGTATTGTCAGAAGCTCTCAGCCAACACTCGTGCACTCCATCTGGAGAATGAAGTTCCAAAATTCGACTCTCTGCAACATGGGCAAAATAAAAACCAATCACACTTTTGTTTTTTGTTGACAATTTTCTTTTTTCTTTCTTTTTTTATTTTACATATTGTTAATGAGCTCGAGGATCTTTATGCATTTCATTAGAATTGATATTCATTTTTTTTTATTTATATTTTACATTCTTAAAAATTATATTTTTTCTTTTATTTCAGGCTGCGCACTCATCTACTAAAACCTACTATTTACTACTTTTTTACGTTATGCTACTATTTAAGTACATTTCTTTAGATTTCAGCCACTAAAAGCTACTATTTTTGTTTTTTTTTTTTAAATTTCCACTACTTTAATTTCGCTAATACTAGAAATCAAAAAACTATTCTCAAAAATTAAAATCAAATTCTTTAAAACGATTCAATTATTTTCAAAAAATATTTGAAATTCAATTATTTTTAATATCTATAATGTTTTTTCATAAAATTTCACAAAAGAATTCAATTATTTTCATAAATAATCAAATTTCCACAGGAATTCAATTAATTTAGAATGGCATTTTCAAAACAATTTCGAAAAAATCAATTATTTAACAAAATTTTTTAAACAATCCTTCACAATAATTTAATTACGGTCACTAATAATATTTTTCATGGAAATTCAATTTTTTAAAAATATTTTTGATAAAATTCTAAGTGAGAATTCAATTATTTTTCCAAATAAAGTTTTCCACAGGAATTCAACTATTTTAAATAAAATTTTCATAATGTTTGTTATTTTTAGAAAAAATTAATTATTTAAAACAATTTTTATAAAATATTCTTATGAAATATTCAATTATTTTCAAAAATAACAAAACTTTCCACAGAAATTCAATTCTTTTAAACATTTTAATAACATTTTTCGCAATAATTCAATTATTTCCATAACTAATAAAATTCTTCTGAGGAATTCAATTATTTTTGAAAATTTTAATGAATTTCTTAGCAACAATTCAATTATTTTCATAAATAATAAAATTTATTGCAGGATTTCTATCATTTTCAATACAATTTTACAGGAATTGCTCAAAAAATGGAATGATTCTTAAAAATTTAATTTCAACTTCTCGAAAAAATCGATTATTCAAAAATATGTTTTTTTAAATTCTTTGGAAGAATTCAATTATTTACAAAAATAATAGAATTTTTCACAGGAATTCAATTATTTACAAATATTTTAATAAAATTTTTCGAATGAAATCAATTATTTTAAATGCAATTTTAATGTAATTTTTTTGAAATAATTCAATTATTCTTTTAGATTTTAATAAAATTCTTCCCAAGAATTTAATTATTTACATAAATAATTCTTCGAAACAATTCAATTATATCGATAAATAACAAAATTATTCCCGAAAACTTAATTATTTTGAGTCATTTTAATAAAATTCTTTTATTTTTATAAACAACAATATTCATCACAAAAATTCAATTATTTTCACAAATATAAAGTTTTCCACAAGAATTCAATTATTTAAAATAAAATTTTCATAATATTTGTTATATTTAGAAAAAATTAATTATTTGTAACAATGTTTACAAAATTCTTATAAAGAATCCAATTATTTTCGAAAAAAAAACCAAATTTTTTATAGAAATTCAATTCTTTTTATACATTTTTATAAAATTTTTCTCAATAATTCAATTATTTTTATAACTAATAAAATTCTTCTGAGGAATTCAATTATTTTTGAAAATTTAAATAAGATTCTTAGCAACAATTCAATTATTTTCATAAATAATAAAATTCATTGCAGGATTTCCATCATTTTCAATACAATTTTACAGGAATTGCTCAGAAAATGGAATAATTCTTAAAAATTTAATTTCAATTTCTCGAAAAAATCGATTATTTAAAAAAATGTTTTTTTAAAATTCTTTGGAAGAATTCAATTATTTACAAAAATATTAGAATTTTTTACAGGAATTTAATTATTTTCATAACTAATAAAATTCTTCTGAAGAATTCAATTATTTTTGAAAATTTTAATAAAATAATAATAAAATAATTATTAATAATAAAATTTATTGCAGGATTTAAATTTTTTTTAATACAATTTTACAGGAATTGCTCGAAAAATGAAATAATTCTTAAAAATTTAATTTCAATTCCTAGAAAAAATCAATTATTTAAAAAAAACGTTTGTTTAAAAGTCTTTGGAAGAATTCAATTATTAACAAAAATATTAGAATTTTTCATAGGAATTCAATTATTTTTTAAATATTTTAATAAAATTTTTTGAATGGAAGCAATTATTTTAAATGCAATTTTAATTAAAAATTTTTTGAAATAATTAAATTATTCTTTTATATTTTAATAAAATTCATCCGATGAATTTAATTATTTACATAAATAATTCTTCAAAACAATTCAATTATGTCGATAAATAACAAATTTATTCCCGAAAATTCAATTATTTTGAGGCTTTTTAATAAAATTCTTTGTAAAATTCAATTATTTTTATAAATAACAATATTCATCGCAGAAGAATACAATTATTTTTAAAAGTAATAAATTTCTTCTTGGAAATTCAATTATTTGAAAAAATTCTAATAAAATCGTTTGCAAGAATTCAATTATTTTCATGAATAATAAAAATTTCCAAAGAATTCAATTATTTAAATTTGAATTTACATAAAATTAGTGGAATGAAATCAATTAAGAAAATAACACGCAACAAATTTAACCGTTATAGGTGGCGCCACATTCTATGTCGTTTAACATTGGTTAATTTAACACGCAACAAAAATCACACCAACTTTTTTCTAGTGTTTAAAAAATTTTATAAAATTCTTTTATGAATAATAAAATTTGTTGCAGGGATTGAATTTATTAGCAGGATAAGAAAGAAGTAAATATTTTTTATGAAAATTAGGAAAAAGTCAGGAAAATAAAAATGTAGAATGAAATTTTTGTCAGTTTTGTGAAGTATATAAAACGAATTTTTTTTGACATCATGTTTAATTTTTTGATAATTACTTTTTTACTACTTTTTTTTAGTTTGAAAGCTACTTTTTTAAAATTAATTATTAAGTGTGCAAAGTCTGTTATTTATATTTTTTTCTGAAAAAAACAACATAAAAGGATAATTAAATCTTTGCCCAGGTCCGTCTGTCTCTTCTGTTTTTGTACGTATTCTTGTGGACCTTTAATTATTCCACGCCAGTAGAGGCGCCACTTTCGTAAGAGGCCTAGTTTTGTCTGTTATTATCGTTATTATGTATATAAATACATGCTGCAGTGGGTATTCTATTGCTTATTTACAAATATTTATAAACATAATAAAATTAAAGAATCATTCCTAAAATAATAAGTGTTTTTTTTAAATGGGCAGAAATGTTAGAAAGATCTGGACGTTTGTACAACTCCGTAATTTAAAAATTCTAATCTAATTTTATCCAATTTAAAAGTTTTAAATGTTAAATGTCCAAGAAAATAAAGTTTTTATTTAAGATAAATATTTTATTAACTTATATTTTGAAGAATTCAGCATTTGAATAAATAGCAACTAGAAAATATTACCCTAAAATATAGAATAAATAAAAATTTTACCAGCTTAATTTTCATCTATTCTAATTATTCAACATTATAATTATGATTCAATATTTATTTTAAAGTGTTTTAAAATTATTGTTAGTGTATACCCTGTATACTTTTAAAAAATTTCATTTTATTAACTGAATTACGTATTGCTGCTTGAATAAAATTTGTTTTTATTACTTGTAAATTATTTATTTCATACATAATTCTCTGCAAATATTTTTTATTTAATAATATAAATAAAGATATTTATAATTAAAAATTAGTTATTTAAATGTAATATTATTTTTTAATTATTTAATTTTTTTTTTGTGTAAACTGTTATATTTCAATGCATTTTTGGGCCCCCTAAAACAGTGGCGCCTCTATCATTGTGGAATATTTATAGGTCCACGAGTTTCACAGAAGACAGACGGGTCTGTCTTTGCCATCTAAATGTATTTTTATTCTCAAAGTAAATAAGAAAAGGCAATGCTCGTGTTTGAGCTTAAAAAATGAAACTATTCAAAAAATGTAGGTAACTCGTCAGAGTGAAAAAAATTTTTCTTTTTTCACTTAAACTCAGAACGTAAATATTTATATTAATATTTTTCACTTTTTTTTTCTCTTCATGAAAAATAAAAAGATTTTTCAATGCGTCTGAAAAGACATATTTCCTCGGCGCTTTTTTCTATCTGTCTTTACTTTCTTCTTTTTCTTATTTTTCTTCTTCTTCTTCTTCTTTTTTTTATATCTTCCTCACGAAAAGACACTCCAAGCGGAAAATGGTTAGAACCCAGCTTTTAACTTGAACGTAATTTCCTTTTGATATGAAATTCAATATTTCCTTCTGTCGTTATATAGCGCACTTTTTCTTTGTCCATTAAAGATTCGCCGTGAACTCAGAGAGAAGAAAGTATTGAATTCCTCTGCAAGTACATTTCATATATAAAGCAATAAAACGTCACTAAACGTTTTCTTTCAGTTATCAGCTTTAGATGTGTGTGTATATATATAGCGGCTCTCCGAAATCTTTTTAAAACATATATATTTCTTTTTTTCAATATCAGCAAAATTCAAATATACTTTTCTTTTTCCTCTTCTATATGTATATATATAATTTTTATAAACTCTAAAAAAAAATTTTTATTCTCCTTTCTCCTCAATTCATTCATAGTTTTGAGAATATATTTTTTTTTTGGCATATAAATTCTGAATTGCTGAATGTAACATGAATATTATTATTACCGGATATTTCAAGCGGATAATGTTTTGAAATAATTTCCAAGAGTGGAACAATATTGTTGAAAGTTGGGGGAAAAAAATGGACTAGTTTTAAAATATTGAAATATTTTTACAAAAAAGATTTTTTTTCATTTTTGATAATTTTTTTTTTTATTATTTTGTATTGAAAATTTAATTTTTTGATATAAGGGCTCTTACAAACTTCTTTTTCCCAATAAACGATTTTTTTGGAAATAGGTTAAGTTTGTTATGACCAAAATTTTTTTTGCAAATAAAAAAAAATACGGTTTATTTTTAAATCTAAATAATTTTATTTAGCACTTTTTATTACAGCATAATTAACGTATTTTGAATACAGAATGTAACAAATGTTAATTAGTGTGTTTATTTTCAATATAATTGTTATAGTTGGTTACTTTTCAAGTTTTAATATTTGAGACAATTTTGCAATTCATTGCAAAATTAATCAAATATTAATAAACTTTGAAAATTCCTTTAAAGTGTTATTTTTACACTCACTTCTCGTGCGTGAGGAAATAATAAATTTTGCTTCTTTATCTCACATAATATTATTTAATGTATATTATAATTCCGTCTAATATATTTTTACAATATATTAGATAGAATACTGAATATGACATTAAAGAATATTATAAAAGTAAATTCATTTATTTTTATTTAGCCTTAACTTAGATTTTTTGTACCGGAGGTACGGTACAAAGTTGACGGTAAAGGCAAACTGGCATGGTGCGTCGCCTTTACGAGAGAGTCGGAAGACACGTCTGACTCGCCCTGTGTCTCCCGCTCGACTAACTCTCGCTCTTGAAACCTCAACCGTACCGCGCTTGCGCGGAACGGGTGGGAGCAACTCACGCGCTGATTGGCTCTTGCCAAGGTGGAAGGGATGTCGCGGATGCGACTCAGCAGAGGAGCATAAATACCGCGCATTTTCCCTGACTCACTCTCTTACCTCGCCTAACTTCGACGGAGCAACACGTCTCTCACCCGAGGGACACGGACACTTGCGTTGGCGTCGCTGACGCCACGCTCTCTCGCCAAACTGTCACTCTGCCGAGTGACGCTCTCAGCCGCTGCCACGCCGCCACTTCAACACGGACGCCTCGCCTGCCACCTCGCCGCCTGCCAAACCGTCAACCGCCTGCCGTCCTCCACAGGGAAAAATATTTTGGAATAAATATTTTTATTTGGAAACCACGACGTCTCATCTCTCTTCCGCTGGCCGCGGAAGTTTCATCGAACCTCACCATTTCTACCAACCTGTCCTTTTCAGGACAAACAAAGCAAACAAATTTTACATTGACAATTAGTCCTTTTCAGGATAAATTGTCAATCTTATACGTAAAGAATATTTTGTTTCAATTAAACATTGACCGATTAGGTTTGACACACAGGACGTGACTCAAGGCTTCGCGACCTTTTGATCTGTTCCTAACCAGGGACAGATACTCAAGGCCTTAGACCTTTTGAACTTCTGGTCAACCCTACGACGTCATCTCAGAGGTTGCAACCGGCTCTAGGGGACAGCTTCCAGAACCTTGCTGAGGTTCGGTCGCCCGACACCTAGAGTTGAACGGGACTTCAGCACTCGAACCCTGTTTGGGTTCTTTCTGACCGTCACCGATCGGCTCTGCAATCTAAAGACCATTTTTCTCTCGCACCTTTGAGCCAGTCACTACCCACCACACAGTTGACCGGTATCATAATTATATAAATTATATTATATTATATTTAATGCAAATATATTAATTAACATTTGTTACGTTCTAAATTTTAAATATGTTAATTAATATTAGATTAGTAAATATAATTAGAATATTTACGTTTTGTTGTAAATTTATGGGAAATAATAATCTGAAGCATATAATACTTGGAATAGTATGGAAATAATTCAGCAATTACTCATAATACTTGGATTATTGTACATATTTGAATTTATTAAACATTACTATTATATTAATTTGTTAGATATTAATTTCGATGTAACTAGACTCTATATTCGCACTAATCATATGTTAATGAGAATAATAATTAAATTCCACACGAATAGAAATTTTTTTGCTCTAGATAACATTCTCTACATCGCGAAATTATTGATATTCAATTTGTTATTAATATTAACTGGTAGTTATTTTTATACAGATTTTTGGCAACAAGATTTAATAATAAATAGTTGAATTCTTGCGAAGAATTTCATTAAAATTTTTAAAAATATTTGAATTGTTTTGAAAACTTTCTTTGATCTTTTTCTAAAATATAGAGTTTCTTTAACACTTATAATTGAAAATTTTGAAAGTAATTGAATTTTATAAAGAATTTCTTTCAAATTTTTAAAAAAATCGTGTTTTTTAGCAACAATATTTAAACATTTGATTACTGGATTTTATCAAAATTTTATAGAAAATAATTAAATTCTTTTCAGAATTTTATTTACAGTCTTTTAAAATAATTGATTTCATTCAAGTAATTTTATTAAAATATTTAAAATAATTGAATTCTTTCGAAGAATTTCTCTACTTTTTTCAATATAATCGAATTATTGTAGTTAATAACTTCATCAGTAATTTTTATTAAAGTTGTTGATAGAAAACAAATTTCTTTAGAACAATTTTATTAAATTTTTAATTTCTCATGAATAAATAAATTCTTTTACAGAACTTTTTTTAAGTTTTTTGAAAATAATGTAGTTTTTAAAATAATTTTTATTAAAAATTTTGAATTTAATTGAAATTAACAGAATTTTTTTTTTACTTTTTAATTATTGAATTTCATTGCAATTTTTTGTAAATAATTTAATTTTATCCAGAATTTAACTACAATTTTTGAAACTAAATGCATTCTTTCGAGAGATTCCTGAGAAGAATTCTTACTAGGTATGAAAAAAATAATTTAATTATTGTGAAAACTTTTACTATCTATAAAAATAATTAAATGATTTTGAAGAATTTTATTACAAGTTTTAAAAATATTTTAATTATCTTTCCAGGAATTTATTTAGCATTTTATTGAAAATAATTTTATTACAATTTTTGAAAATAATTGAATTCCTAAGAAGAATTTTATTGAAACTTTTTAAAGCAATTGAATCCTTTTGAGAAATTTAATTAAAATTTTACTGCAAATTAATCTATTCTCATAAACAAATATTATCAAAATTTTTGAAAATAATTGAATTCTTATGAAGAATAGGTAGGTATTATTAAAATTTTTAAAGATATTTGAATTCATTCGAAGAATTATATTAAAATTTTTGAAGATAATTAAATTCTTTCAAGAGATTTAATTAAATTGCTGCTGCAAATTATTTCATTTTTAAATAAATAATTTAAAAAAATAATTTTTAAATAAATATAAAAATTTTTGAAAGTATAATTTAAAAAAATTTCAATATTGGTTTGAAGAATTTTATGAAAATTTTTGTAATCAATTTAATTTTTTTAAGGAATTTGATTAAATCTGCATAAAAAATAATTGAATTCTCATAAATAATTCTATGAAATTCTTTTTAAAAATAATTGAATTCTTATGAAAAATATTATTAAAATATTGAAAAATATTTGAGTTTTTGAGGAGAATTTTATTAAAATTTTTAAAATAATTAAATTCATCTAAGAAATGTAATGAAAATTGTATTAAAAAGAATTGCATTTCTGCGAAGAGTTCTATTAAAAGTTGGAAAATAATTGAATCTTTTTGAATAAATTTAATTAAAATTCTACTACAAATTATTATATTTTAATAAACAAATTTTATCAAAATTTTTTAACAATAATTGAATTCCTGAGAAAAATATTATTAAAAATTTGTTAAAATAATTGAATTCTTTCCAGAAATTTAATTAAATTGATGCTGCAAATTATTTAATTTTCATAATCAAATTTTATAAAAATTTTTGGCTCTAATTTAAAAAAAAATTTATATTGTTTTGAAGAATTTTATTAAAATTTTTGAACGTAATTTAATTTTTTTTTAAGGAATTTAATTAAATCTGTGTAAAAAATAATTGAATTCTCATAAAGAATTCTATGAATTTTTTAAAAAGTAATTGAGATTCATATGAAAAATATTATTAAAATATTGGAAAATATTTGAATTTTTTGGGAGAATTTTATTAAAAATTTGAAAAATAATTGAATTCATTTGAGAAATTTAATTAAAATTGTATTAAAAAGAATTGCGTTTTTGTGAAGGATTTTATTAAAATTTTCTAAATAATTGAATCTTTTTGAGAAATTTAATAAAAATTCTAGTACAAATTATTATTCTGATTTACAAATTTTATCAAAATTTTTTAACAAGAATTGAATTTCTTAGAAGAATTTTATTAAAAACTTGTGAAAATAATAATTATTTCTTTTTAATAAAATTATTCTGAGAAATTCAATTCTTGTTAAAAAATTTTGATAAAATTTGTTTATTAAAATAATTTTTCAAATTTTTAATAAAATTCTTCTGAGGAATTCAATTGTAGTTAAAATTTTTTGATAAAATTCAATTATTAAATTATTGAAAATACTGGAAATAATTGAATTACGGAGAAGAATTTTATTTTTCATAAAAATAATTGAAATCTCCCGCGATGAATATTATTATGTAGAAAAACAATTGAATTCTTGCAACGAACTATTATTGAAACTTTTGAAAATAATAAACAATAATAATTATAATTCTGTACTTGTAAAAAGTGAATTTTTAAAATTTTTGACTCTAAATTTATTCGAATATTGAGGTTTATAAAAAAAATCTTGTAATTTGCATAATACTACTAAATTAAATACTGCGTTTCACAAGTAAAATTTACTGGTAAATAAATAACTGAATTTAAATATCCCGACATTTTAACACAATAACTGTCCAACAGATGGCAGGAAAATCGTTTCTCATAAACAACAAGTATTTTACGAGGTCTAAAAAAATAAAATGTAAATATTGTGCAAATAAAAATGCAAGAAAATTGTTGTTGAGTTTAGAAAAGAACGTTATAAACGAAAGCTTAAGCCGGAAGTTAAAAACAAACTGCCGAATAATTTTTCTTTTTCAGCTCCCAACTTTGAGCTTTCCTATAATTATTGGCCTTTGAAGTAAGCGCAGTTTACGATACTAAAACTTTCTCACGCAACTGTACACATATCAAGGTGTATATCTACATCGTGCTCTATGAAGCAGACGCTTATGGTAGTTTGCATGAACAGTGATGAACCGTAAAGCTCTCTGTCGACCTTGTGCGCGCACCTATCTATCGTTGTTCATACTTTAACATTGTATATGTATATACAAGTGTATTGTACAAAATCAGACGTCTATACATGTACATTGTATACAACATTCAAAAGTGGGTGTGAAGTTTGAAGTGCACGCGAGCACGTCAGACTCAACTTGAAATTGAGTTGTCATCCACTCGCCAAGTTATAGTTATAGTACCTTTATAATGTACAGGGAGACTGTTATGCGAAAACTGTTTGGTTCCAAACAAGATTGGTCGCCGAACGGTGACTAACTTGCAGCCCCACCTCATCTCTCCCTTGAAATTCTCTCTCAAAAGATATTCACGCAAAAAGGGAGGGAAAAAAACACTTTATACTGCGAGAGGGAAATTTTTTAACAACTTTTTTTTTCTTTTCTAGAATATAGATAGATTTTTTTGAATAATAATTTAAAATTTTTGTTTGAGAATAAATTTTCTATTTAATTACCTATTTTAATTTTTTTTTTTCAAAATAAAATTCTACTTTCGTTTTTACGAGGTTCCTGGAATTTCTAGTCGACGCTGAGCTTAGAAATTTGATTTTTGGATGTTTTGAGTTTCTTGAAGAAATATAAAAAAAGGTGAAGATCGTTTCTAAGGCGACAACTAAACAAGCATCGAAGATTCGTCTTTCATTCATTCTTTTATCGGCAACCTCCGAAGAAACTAGTTTATTTGTAATTTAGTTAAATTTCAATTCTATAATTTTTTTTGTGTTTAATTTACAGGGTTGCCACAAATATTTAATTTTATTTTTTCCTGATTTCCAGACAAAATTCTCACTTTTTCCCTGACCCTAAAAAATATTCTGATTCACTCTAAAAATTATTAGATACTCAAAAAAATGTTCTATTACATTTATTTACAAATTTCATTGATTGTAAAATTATTCAAAAACATCAATAATTTCTTTTTTAAATAAATATTTGATCATTATTATTTATCCGTAGAAATTAAAATTCTTCAATACATTCAAATTCAAACCTTTTTGATATTCGATAATTTATAAAAATATTATTACAAAACATAAAGAAGGCGATCACTCTACTCGGAGTGATCGCCTTCTTCATGTTTTGTTATAATTTGAATTATCATGAAATTTTTCAAAAAAATTTTATTATTTACAAAAATCCTAATAAAATCCTTCGCAAGAATTCAATTATTTTTAAAAGTAGTAAATTTTCTCAAAAAAAATTCAATTATTTGAAGAAATTGGAATAAAATTCGTTGCAGTAATTGAATTATTTTCATAAATAATAAATCGATTATTCGGTAAATTCATTCTTTAATCAATTTTTATTAGAAAATTCTAGAAGAATTCAATTATTTAAATTAAAAAATAAATAATTTATTAAATAATTGAATGTTTGTTAAAATTGAATTCTCATAAAGAAATCAACAAATTTTTAAATAATTCAATTATTTTCGCAACTTTTAATGAAATTTTTAAGAATAATTACATTTTTCGAGGAATTTGATTAAAAAATTGTATCAAAAATTAATTAAAATCCTGCGATGAGTTTTATTACTTATGAAAATAATTAAAAATTTTCCCAAAAATGTTATTAAAATTTTTCTAAAATAATTGAATTTCGGTGAAAAATTCTATATTTATAAAAATAATTGAATTCTTAAAAAGAACTTTATTAAATTTTTTTTTAATAATTGAATTCATGAGACGAATTTTATGAAAATTTTTTTAAATAATTGATATTTTTCGAAAAATTTTATAAAATTTTGTATATTAAATAATTGAACTCATGTGAAAATTTTATTATTTATGAAAATAATTGAATTATTTCAAAGAAATTTATTAAAAATTTCATAAATTATTGAATTCTTGTGAAATTTTAACAAGAATTTTATTCAAGTTTTTTAAAATAATTGAATTTCTGTGAACAGTGATGCTGTTGAAACATTATATAGGAAATTTGTTTTTTTGAATAATTTTCATATTCTGAAAACTCAAATTAGAAAATAATTAACAAACTTAATTAAATTATTTAATTATTATCATTGAGCAATATTAATATTGGAATAAATTATTAATTTATTTTACTGCATTTTTTTTATTTTTGAAAATTAATTGCATAATGAAAAAAAACTTTTCTGAACTTCATTTAGAAGGGATTTTTTAATAAATAAAATAATAATAAGCTTTTAAAACAAATTAAAAACAAATTTAGAAATAATTGAATTTCTAAGAAGAATTTTATTGGAACTATTAAATATAATTGAATTCTTTCGAGAAATTTAATTAAAATTCCACTCCAAATTATTCCATTCTCATAAACAAATCTTTTGAAAATTTTAGATAACAATTAAATTCTTTTTAATAATTTCATTAAAATTTTTAAAAATAATTGAATTCTTGCGTTGAATTTTATTAAAATTATTAAAAATATTAAATAATTGAATTATTTCGAAAAATGCTGATTAAAACTTTTGTAAACATTTGAATTGTTTCGAATAATTTTATTAAAACTTTTGTATATAATTAAAAACCTTTGTAAAATTTGTAATTAAAATTCTCCTGCAAATTATTTAATTTTAATAAAAAATTTATCAAAATTTTGACAATAATTGAATTTTTAAGAAGCATTTTATTAAAATTTTTGATAATAATTGAATTTTTTCTACCAATTCAATTACAATTATTTTAATGCAAATTATTTTATTTTTATAAACAAAACTTATCAAAAATTTTATTAAAAATTAAAATTCTTGACAATAAAGTTAACAATTAAATTGAATTGTTTTAAAGAATTTTATCAAAAATAATTGAATTCTGACGAAGAATATTATTAAAATTTTTGTAAATATTTGAATTGCTTGAAAGAATTTTATTTCAATTTATATAAAATAATTGAATTTCTGCGAAGATTTTTATTACTTTTGAAAATAATTTAATTCTTCCAACGAATTTTATTCAAGTTTATAAAAATAATTGAATTTCGGTGAAGAATTTTATTATTTCTAAAAATAATTGAATTCTTGAAAAGTACTTTGTTGAATTTTTTTTAAATAATTGATTTCTAGCGAAGAATTTTATAAAATTCTTTTTAAATTATTGATATTTTTCGAAAAAAATTTTAAAATTTTTTATATGAAATAATTGAATTCCTGAGAAATTTTGACAAGAATTTTATTAAAGTTTTTAAAAATAATTGAATTTCGAAGAATAATTGTATTATTTATAAATATAATTGAAATTTTGACGAGAATTTTTAAAAAATTTTTGAACATGATTGAATTTTGGAGAAGAATTTTATTATTTTTAAAGATATAATTGAAATGACCAGAATTTTTTTTAATTTTTGAATATAATTGAATTTCTGCAAAAAATTTTATTACTTTTAAAAATAATTGAATTTCTGGAATTATTTGTAACTTTTCCAAAATTCAATTTTTTTTTAGTATTTTCAACTAAAATTCTTTTGTCAATTTAGTATTTATGAAAATTGTAAAAATGATTCATTAAATAATTTATAAGTTATAATTTTATGATTGTTCTTGTAAAGTTAAGTTATTTAAAAAGAAATTATTGTCTGAAATAGAAAAAATTCAAGGTTTTGTATTAAAATTCGTGGTAATTTCATAGTTTATACGAGGCAAACAAAAAAACATCAAAATTCAGAGTTTTTTCATGAAATTTACTATTAATATTTATAAATATATATTTATCAAATAAACCCAAGTGCGAAATGCCAAGAATGCAAAAACGGCCCATCATTGGTCTAGTAATGTCTGCCGAGAATTGGCAGTAGTTACTGGGCCATTACTGGTGTTCAAAACGTCCCATTGATGGGCCAATGATGGCGCCGATGGTCAGATTTTCAAATTTTTTAAGACTGGGCCAGCTCTCGGCCCAATAATGGCACATTCATGGCAAAGTTGATCAATCTTTAATGGCAAAAAGCAATTGCCAGTGATGTGCCGACCATTGGCCCATTAATGGCACTTTAATGGCAAAAATTTTGTATCTTTGATGGCAAATTATAATTGGCAGAATTGGGGCGTAGCTTGGCCCAATAACGGCACATTATTGGCAAAGTAGATAAATCTTTAAAGGAAAAATTCAATTGCCAGTGATGTGACGAAGATCGGCCCATTAATGACACATTAGTGGCACTTTAATGGCAAACATTTTGTATCTTTGATGACAAATTGTAATTGCCAGAATTGGGGCGTAGCTTGGCTCAATAATGGCACATTAATGTCTATCATTTTGTATCTATGATGGCAAATTATAATTGCCAACATTGGGACGTAGCTCGGCCCAATAATGGCACAGTATCGGCCAGTGTAGTGTAGCTTATAAGAACCCTTTTGCATTATCGACTTCACGTCAGAGTAGCAGAGTGGTCAGAGTGTTAGGCTGTGGCGCGTCAGGTTCAGGTATCGATCCCCGCGAGCGGTAAGAATTTTTTAAATATTTGTAAGTTTGCGATTAATTTAGGGAAATAAACTGTATAAATATTATGAATTAATTAGTTAATTAAATAAAAAATATTTTTTTTTTTTAATTTTTTCAACACTGGGGAGTCATGGCAGCCAATAATGGGCCATTAATGTTTACCGAGAATCGGCCGATGATTAGCTGCCGACGGCCTACCGTGGTTAACCTCCCGACAGTCGGGCCACTATTGTCTGCCAAGAGTAGGCACTGACTATGCCGTCACTAGGCCAGTTTTGGGCCGTTTTTAATTTCGCACTTGGGAATAGATAAAAAATAGCATAAAATGTAATCATAGAAGTAAGTAATAAAAGGAATAGAAAAATATGGGAAATTGAAAAAACAATAAATTTCCATGATAATAGATGTAGAATAGGATTTTGTTTAATTAAATTATAGACTTTATTTCACAAAAATTAATTTTACAGTTGCCCACTCTTTGCAAGATTCTTTCCATATTTTGAAAAATGAAAAAACTTTCAAAAAAAGTTGCCGAAAATTGATTCCAGTCTTTGCCAATACTTTGAAAGACTCTTCCCGTGCTTTTTAAAAAATAAAATTTGAATTCATTTACGCAATTAATTGTTTTTTTTTGCTTTGTTGGTTCCTCTTTACCTTATTTTTTTCTTTTCTTTGTTTTTCTTTCTTTTTTAGGGTTCCGTACACCTACGGTGTAACGGCGGAACCCTATTGGTGAGACTCTTGCGTCCGTAGACAAATCGTGTCCCCCCCCCCTAGCGGCTAAACTATTTGACCTAAAGAGCTCAAATTTGGTCCAGATATGTATTTTCACTCGTAGATTACAGGAAAAATATAGCGAATGTGATTGGACGTGATGGACATAGCGTTGTCAAGGAAATAACAAGATTTTTGTCCAAAAATGCATAAAAAGTGACCATTCCCCCCCCCCTTAACTTCGAAACTATTCAACCTGGAGGGCTGAAATTTGGCATACTGGTGTATTTTAACGCGAATATTACAGGAAAAATATAGAGAACTTTCTATGTAATAATAGCCATAGCGTTGTCAAGGAAAAACGCTTTTTTTCATTAGATAATTAGATAATTAGATAATTAGATAATTAGATAGATAATTAGATAATTTCTATGAAAAACTTTTAATTTCCATATTATTTGATCTAATTAACTAAAAATTGGTTTATTACTATATTTTCACTGTCTAATTACAAAAAATTAAAAAAAAAAAATTTTTTTAAAAAAATTTTTTTTTTAATTTTTTAAAAAATTTTTAAAAAAGTCTTTACAAAGATTTAAAAAAAAATTTTTTTTTTAATTTTTAAAAAAAATTTTAAAAAAGTCTTTACAAAGATTTAAAAAAAAAATTTTTTTTTTAATTTTTAAAAAAAATTTTAAAAAAGTCTTTACAAAGATTTAAAAAAAAAATTTTTTTTTTTAAAAATTTTTTAAGGGCATTTGAAACCATGATGACGTCACGGATTTAAAACTAATGCTTTGCACAAACTGTGACGTCATCGAGGTTCAAATCCCCTTAAAAAAAATTTTTTTTTTTAAATTTTTTTTTAAATTAAAAAAAAAATTTTTTTTTTAAATATTTTTTTTTTTTTTTTTAACGTTGGATGTGGAAAATCTGCAATCAGATACCAAGCAGCCCGTACTGCTTGGTTATGTGAGGATGACATTTCATGTCGACTCACATTTTTAAAAAAAAAATTTTTTTAAAAAAATTTTTTTTATTTAATTTAAAAAAAATTTTTTTTTTTAAATTTTTTTGTAAAAATTTTTTTTCAAATTATTTGATCTAATTAACTAAAAATTGGTTTATTAGTATATTTTCACTGTCTAATTAAAAAAAAAATAAAATAAAAAATAAAATAAAAATAAATAAATAAAATTTAATATTTAAAATATTTGTTGATTTTAAATGACTGTTTTCTCCCTATAATTTCTTAAATAAATTTATTGTATAACAGAAAATGGTAGAATTTTTCAACTTTTGCATTATTTTGGAAAATTGAATTTTCGACAATAGGTTAAAAATAAAAAACCAGACAAGTGCGAGTTGCACTCGCACTGAATTGGCGGGTTCCGTACACAAATACAAGGATAATACTAGTGATATTTTAACAACAATTGGTAGACGTTTTCAACTTTTGTACTATTTTGGTAAGTTGAATTTTCGACACTAGGTTAAACATAAATAAAAAAGAAAAATTGAAGTATTATATATTTTATATTGTAAGCATTAAGCAAAGGAACCAATATTTAGAAAATTTGTTCCAAAATTGGTTCCTTTGCTAAATGCTTACAATATAAAATATATAATACTTCAATTTTTCTTTTTTATTTATGTTTAACCTAGTGTCGAAAATTCAACTTACCAAAATAGTACAAAAGTTGAAAACGTCTACCAATTGTTGTTAAAATATCACTAGTATTATCCTTGTATTTGTGTACGGAACCCGCCAATTCAGTGCGAGTGCAACTCCCACTTGTCTGGTTTTTTTTTAATTATTAATTAGACATATAATTTTATTATTCTCGCCTCTTTTAATATAATACAGCAGTAGTTTTATAAAAAAAAGTAGTTAAAAATCTTTTTTTTAAGGCCTCTCTTATAATATCAACGTTACACGGTGTGGAAATTATTGAAAAAAGCCGATATTTTTTTTTCGCAGTGTAAATAAATTAAAAAATTGTTTTTCCTTTTTTTCTTAAAATTTGATGTCTCGAGCAGTTTAAAAAAGCAATGTCAGAGCAGTCGTGGTAGTTTAAATTAATTTTCGCTCACTGATTCGAAGTTTAAATTGGCTTGTCAATTTATCAGGGCCGGGATTAAGTAAGAGAATTATACGAAAACTTTTGTATTAAATTATAAACAAGTTTGTAGAAATTTCCAGGCTATTTTACAGATATAGATATCAAAATCTTTCAAGAGCAGAGGGGAAAGAAAAGAAGAAGACAATGATGCGGAAATGATAAAATGAAAACGCTACATTAAGTATAGTATTATGAGAGAGGTAAGAAACGAAACAAAAAAATTTAAAAAAAGGTAAAAAAAAGTAAAAGAAGGTAAAAATAAAAAAGGTAAAAAATTAAAAAATAAAAAAGTTAAAAAATAAAAAAGACAAAAAATAAAATAGTTAAAAAATAAAAAAGACAAAAAATAAAATAGTTAAAAAATAAAAAACGTAAAATAGAAAGAGGAAAAAGTACGACAAAATGCTGAACTGAAAATTCGTTACACAAAGAAAAAATTGCTAGTGGCGTTTACAAAAAAAAAAAAAAAAAAATCGCACTGAAAAAAGGGAGTTTTTTTCGTCAATGAAAATCGAACACTTCTAAGTTTACAAAAACCACTGAAAAACAAGGATTATTTATCCCAATCCGATAAAAATTAATCGAAAGAACAAAGCTTATTTGAATACATCAGATAATTGGTTCTAGTTCTCGATTCTCTTTTTCACCTCTTTCGTATCTTTCTGTATATTTACACTCACGATAAAATATCGTTTAACGATACGATCGAAGTTGAGCTTTATTGAAAACTGGGAGATTAGTGGAAAGCGGATGCCGGTTTACCACTGGGGACATCTACATTTAATTATTTCGTTTTGAAAAGGCGGCGGTGGGCGAGAAAGAGGTTAAGAAACTTTCGACGAGAAAGTGAGGGATGAGAGAGAGAGAGAGAAGGAAATACTCACTGTACCAGGCCAGGATAATCTAAATAGCGAAGTGTCAGATGGTGGGGAAAAGGTAGGACTGTCGTTAAAGTCAAGGTGGCGAAGTTACCTCTCAAAGGGCCCATTTAATTGCAGTCGCTCGCGGCAGATACCAAAGTTCATTTAATTAACGAAATAATGACGCAGCGTTGCTGCATCACCTCATTCGTCGAGGGCAGTCGACGACTCGCTTTTGCTTGCTGCCTTTGCTTTCCTATTTCTACCTGTAGGAATGCTTTTGTGTCTTGCTCTCTCTCTCTCACACACACACCAACACTCTCTTACTGTTTATATATGTTTATTTATACAAGTCTGTGTGTTTATTATCCATGCACAAACTTCACTCTCTAATATAATCAACAATAGACTTTCTAAAGTTGAAACGAAAATTGAATTTCCTCGCACACTAATAACAAAGTCTTGATTTCAGTTCATTTTTCAAGCTGAATATAATGTAAACGAAAGTCAAAGCCATCGTGGATTTAAAAGCTTGCAGTATAATTTTAAATGGATTTATTTTTTAATTTTCCCTCTTAATTTATACGACTTATGTATGAAAACTGATGTTTAAATCAGAATAAGTTGAAAATTCACTTTAAATGCGTCAAAAGTTGTCCATGTAGGAAATAAACTATTTTTCGAGTATTTGTGATAAAAAAAAATCGATTTTTGAGTGTAAGTGAAAATATTTTTTGTGAAATTGAAAGTTAAAATATTTTGGGTGAAATTAAGAATGAAATTTTCTTGGCAAAATTGAAATTAAGAATCTTTGAGTAGTGAAAATTCTTTGAGTGAAGTTTTTAAGTGGAAATTTTTTCATAGGAAGTAAAAGTATTTTGGGTGAAATTGAAAATTTTTTAATTGACAGTAAAAGTAAAAATTTTTTTGGTGAAAATATTTTGGATGAAATTGAAAATGTTTTGATTGAAAGTGAGAATTTTTACCGAAAAGTCAGAGAAAGTAAAATTGGTCGGGGAAATCAGGGAATTTTCGGAGAATTTTATCAAAAGTACTGAAAAAATATAAAATTTTTAGAATTGATAAGAAAATTCTAAATTTTTGTTTATAGGCTGTCTACAAAAATACTGAAAAGATTAAATTATTCTTGTATTTTTTGTTTCTTGGCGATTTATAAACTTTTAAATCATAAATAATAATAATAATAAAATTTTAAAGATCGTGAATTTGAATATCTTTTGAATAATTTAATTCTTCTATAGAAATAATCATAAAATTAATATTAAAAAATTATTGAGTTAATAATTCTAGTTTAAAATTTCAAAACTAATTTAATTTTAGGAGATTAGGGTTTACAATTTTTTATAATTAATTGAATTTCAAAAAGTTTCAAATTAAATTTTTAGAAAATTCAAATTAGAATTAAATAATTTTAAGAACTTTTTAAAATTATTTTTATAATTTTTCTTAAAAATTACAAAGATAATTAAATTTTAGTAGATTTCTGTCTACAAGTTTTTATAACTATAATTGAATTTCCAAAAAATTTCAAATTACATTTTTAGAAAACATGTATTAGAATTTATTAATTTAACTAAACTATTTGATGATTTTATTAAAAATTCAAAAATTAATTTAATTTTACTAGATTTTAATAAATAATTTGATAAATTTTACAATTTTCATAAATAATTGAATTTCAAACAGTTTCAAATTATATTTTCAGAAAATTTGAATTAGAATCAAATAATTTTAAAAACTTTACTTAATTATTTGATAATTTTACTTAAAAATTACAAAAATAATTAAACTTTACTCGATTTGGGTTTTCAATTTTCTATAATAATATGTAATTGAATTTCTAAAAGATTTCAAATTAAATTTTTAGAAAATATCAATTAGAATTTATAATTTTTAATTAAATAATTTTTTTTGACTTACATAATTATTAGAATTGTTCTAGCAATAGTTTGGGACCTGTAAAAAATTTTGTGACTAAAAATTGTTAGTAAACAGAAGATAAAGTTGTCTCAAAAAATAATTTTTCATCTTCTGCTGATTATCGGCTGTGGTTACTTTTTGTAAATTTTTAATTAAATAATTTTTTATGACTCAGATAATTCTTGGAATTGTTCTAGCAATAGTTTAGAACCAGTAAAAAATTGTGTGACTTAAAATTTTTTTAAAAGATTTTAAATTAAATTTTTAGAAAATTTGAATTTTAATTTAAAAATTCAAAAAAGTTGGTTTCGAACAAATTTTTATAAATTACTTGAAAGTTTGAATATACATTTAATTGAAAATTTTTAAATAGGTTTTTGAAATTTCAGAACATTGAAATGCAAACTTGTGGATTTGAGAAATATTTTCGAAGTACCTACTTTTTTCCTTGAATAATTGAATTTGTAAACTTTGTCAATAAATTATTTAAAATAATTGATTTAGAGTAGAATTTTAGTTAAAAATTCTAAAAAATAATCGAATTTATTAAAATATAGAAAATAATTTTTGGAGAAGTATCAGTAGCAAATTTTAATTTCCATAAAGTTTTGAACGTTAAAATGAACGAATTTTGTTTCTGCTTAAATAATTTTGAGAAATACAATTATGAAATGAAAAATAATGTAAATTAAACATTTAATGTGGTTAAGAATTAATTTTTTCAATACAGAAAACAATTTTTAAATAAAATAGGTACAAATTAAAAGGAGTAATAACAATAATGTCGTTTAAAATTTTTAGAACATAATTTTTGTAGCTTATCGAATTTCAAAAGTAGAAATTAGAAGTTTTCAGAAAGGTAAGAAATTGTAATTTCTATGAGAAAAATAATGATAATGATTAAATATTTATCTAAAAATAATTTTTTATGTTTCGAATAAGATATTTAGAAATAAATGTGTTACAGACATTTTTTTTGTGTCGAGTAATTTAAAGAGTGAATCAGAGGATACGATTAGAGGAGGAGAATTAGAAGATGATTAGTACAAAAGAATCAAAATACTCTATTCTTTTATTACAACCCATGTGTGAAAATGATAAATCCAAAAATATCACCGAATGATTCGACTTTTGCGATACAATGCTTCATCATTGAATGTAAAAGTTTTTTTTTTTTTTTTGTTGTTGTTGAATGTTTAATGCATTTTGTTGCATACATAAACACACAATCACACATATGTCTACAATGTGGAAAGAGAGATGAAATTGCGAATTTGATTAAATGGGATGAATTTTGATGCCAATTAAAATTGAAATCACTCAACGAAAATTTTTAACGAGTTTCATTCGACTTTCGAGTGATAGTTGAAGTGGTTTATTCATATAATCACTTGCTGAGCAATTTTCAGAATTACTCGTTGATTGTTATTTCTCGACAAAGCACACACTAAACAAATTGTTCGAGAACAGACCGAAACGTCGTCTAAGCACTTAGGTTGCGCCTCCATTAGAAATTCATCCTGCATGACGTCTAAAGAGGGTTCTCCAACACATTCCACGCACACTCACACACTATTCATATACATATACTCGGTATTTTATAGAAATGTGTGCATGTATTTACTATGTATACGTATTTTATAGAAATATATGTATATACATATACGTACATCTATATAAAATACGTATATTCTTGTTTAATGGTATACTTTGACTAGCCATCCGCTGTACTCGCTTCCTTTGTGAAAGTGCGATACGGAATCTCTTTACTTCCTTGGGAAATGGGGCAAGAGGAAAAAAAAGGAAGATAGAGAAAAAAACGTCAAAAAGAGGGAGAGAGAAAGATTGATAGACAATGGGAAATGAACGAATAGAACGTTAAGAGAAAAATGTTTGAAGTGTAGTAAAAAAAAAAAAAAAAAAAAAAAAAAAAATTTTTCCCAAGCAAAAAATCCACACTGTCGTATAAAAGAAATTAATTAATTGAAGTAGACAGGAGATATTTATTTTTTTACAGCCATTCAATATATGTATGCAGCCTGCCTTTTATCACCCTGCCCCTAATAACAATCATGTGGATCACAGATTTTAAATCGACGCAGATAGCATAAATATTGGGGCATTAAATCTGGCTTCGATTTTTTTTTATCCGAAAAACTTTTTAATTATCATTTCTACATTAATTCTAAGTAGTAATTTGATAGTCAGGTTTTATTTGCAAAAAAATTTTCAAACTAGTTGTTAATTTTTGTTATTTTTCATTGTTCTTCTAGTTTATTAATTAAGATAATTAATTACTTCACTGTATTTATTATATAATTAACTGGGGTGAGTTCAGGTAAGTTTCACTTTTACTCTAGATAAACTACTCAATTTTTACTTTTGGTAAAAAAATTTTGACTTCACTCAAAACAGTTTAGTTTCACTCAAGAATTTTTACTTTCCTTTAAAAAGTCTTACTTTCAGTTTCTCTCAAAAAATTTTACATTCATTAAAAAATTTCTCATTTTCACGAATAAAATTTTGACTTTTATTAAAAAAATGAAATTTTACTCAAACTATGTTCACTTTCTCTCAGAAAATTTTACTTTTTCTGAAAAAAAGAATTAAAGAATTCTCACTTTTGAGGAAAAAATTTTAAATTTCATTAAAAAAATTCTCACTTTTACTAAATAGATTATCATTTTCACTAAAAAAAACTTTGACTTTCCTTAAAAATAGTTCAGTTACACTCAAAAAATTTCACTTTTCCTAAAATAATTTTTACTTTCACTTTTATATAAAAAAATTTCACATTCATTAAAAAAATTTTAACTTTCATTAAAAATATTCTCACTTTCACTCACAAAATTGCCACTTTAATTAAAAAAATTTTGTGATTCATTCAAAAATTTGTGATTTTACTCAAAAAAATATTCACATTCATTCAAAAAATTATACATTTCCTGAAAAATTCTCACTTTAAATGAATAAATTTTAAATTTCATTAAAAATATTCTCAATTTCACTACCTAAATAGTAAATAGATTTTCATTTTCACTAAAAAGTACTTTGACTTCCCTCCAAAAAGTCCAGTTTCAGTCAAAACATTTCATTTTACCCAAAAAAAATTGTTACTTTCACTTTTACTCAAAAAATTTTCACATTCATTAAAAAAAATTTAACTTTCATTAAAAATATTTTCACTTTCACTCACAAAATTGGCACTTTCACTGAAAAAATTTTGAGTTTCATTAAAAAAATTTTGACTCCACTCAAAAAGTGTTCACAATCGCTCAAAAAATTTTACCTTCCATAAAAAAATTCTCACTTTTGTTCAAAAAATTTTTAATTTCATTAAAAATATTATCACTTTCACTACCTAAATAAATTTTCATTTTCACTAAAAAAAACTTTGACTTCCATTAAAAAAGTTCACTTTCACTAAAAAAATTTTGTGTTTCATTAAAAAATTTTGACACCACTCAAAAAATGTTCACATTCACACAAAAGACTTTACCTTCCCCAAAAAAATTCTCACTTTTGCTAAAAAAATGTTAACTTTCATTAAAATATTCTCACTTCCACTTATAAAATTTTGACTTTTAATTAAAAAATTTTACTTTTCCTAAAAAATTCTAACTTTTACTTTGACTCAAATATTTTCACTTTTACTCAAAAAAGTATAATTGTCACTCAAAGAATGCTTACTTTGACTAAAATTATTTTTAAATTCACTTGAAGAATTTTTAATTTAGAAGTGACAATGAAATTTTTTGAGTCGCACTGAGAATTTTTTAGTGTAATTGAGAAGTGAAATTATTTTAAGGGAAAGTGAAAGTGAGAAAGTTTGAAGAAAATTAATAGTAAAAATTTTAGAGTGAAAGTGAGAAATTTTATGGAAAACTGAAAGTGAGAATTTTTAGCAATACAAACCATAAATAATTCCATTTTTATTTTTTTCATACACGCAGAATTTGTCTATTTTAATAACTTAGTTTTATTACTTAATATATTAAGGAATTAAACTAAGGTAAGTAATTATATATAATTACTAATCACTTACTATAACTACTAATTATTTACAATCATAATTAATTTCTCAAAACAATAATTAATTATTCTTTTCGGCGATGAAAACTGCGATTACTGTTAATAATTAACGACTCATAAGCGGATGGCAAACTTAATTGTTCGGTAATAAAAAATAAAAACCGTAATTATGTAATTGATGGTATTTTTAATACAAGTATAACAATTCACGATAATTACAATTAAAATTTAGTATCATACAATATCATTCAGTACCCGTATCATCGATAAAGTACAATCTAAAATTAATTCATAATTACTCATATATTTTGCAAAATAATAATTATTAAATCCCTAATATAATAATAAATTGTAACTAATAAATTAATTGCCAATGAAATTAAATTTAAATTCAATTGCATATTCAATTTGCAAATTATATTAATTACGAATTTTCCATTGATGATTCAAAAATGCCTTTTTGTTTAATTGCAAAATTAGTAATACAATATAGATTGTCATAAATTAGGAAAATTTGTGTGTAAAGTTGAGTTTTACAATAGAGAAATAAACCCTTGTTAAAATTAGACTAACTTTAATCCTTGAATCAGTGCATAGTTAGGGAAATATGTGTAATTAAATGTTAAGTTTTGGGTTGCTGTGTGCGCAGCACAGTAGTTCCGGTTCACAAATTCACTTTAAATTTGATGCTTTTCACATGTACGTATGTATATGTATTTGTATGTTTGAAAAGGTCACGTAGGACATCAACTAAGCATTTTGACACTGCATGTCTATAGTTCTTATTTTTTATTACTTTATTCTATTATTTATTGTACGAAATAAACATAATAGGGGGAAAATAATAAAAAGAAATGTTAATAAGAATTTAATTTACCTTAATTTTTCTTAATAATAACTAAAATAATTAAAATAAATACAAACAAATTAAATTATTATTATTTATTTAATTTTTAATTCAAAATTAGTGTTAAATTTGCAAGGAAAAAAATTATAAATTATTTTACAAATGAAAATTTACAATAGTAGCTCACGGTAAATCGTGAGGTATTAAAAAGTGTTGCAGATTAAATTAACACCAAAAATTATTAAAATAATCAACTTTGGTGTTATTTTTTACAATGAATGAAATTTTAGTTTATTAAATTTTTTTATAACTATAAAACATGAAGATATCGATAACTCCGAGTCTTCGACTCGGAGTGATTGATTTCTTCATGTTTTATAATAATTAAAAATGACCGAGTGATAAAATCATTATTTTATATTATAAGAATATTATACTTCTTCAAAATTATTTTTATTATTTCAATTCAATTATTATTTTCAAAAATTTTTAACTACAATTTTACTTTGTATCAATTATTTTTAATAATTTTCGAAAAAGTTCTATGGCAATTTTCAAATCCATTTGTTTACAATATTTAATTTCACGAAATTTTAATTATTCCTAAATTCTTTAATTAAATGCATATTAGAAAATAAAAACTTTAAATAATATAAAAGAAAATTCAATTAAACTTTTACAAAAAAATTAATTTCAAAATTCAATTATTTCTAAAAAATTCTCTCTATATTTTTTTAATATTCAATTATAATCTAAAACTTTAACTAAAATTCATTTTTAAATTGATTTTTATTAAAAAATTCTACAAGAATTTAATTATCTAAATGCAAAAGTAAATAATTTATTGAATAATTGAATGTTTCTCAAAATTCAATTCTCATAAAGAATTTTATTAAAAAATTTTTAAATAATTGAATTCTTTTGTCGTGGTTTATTAAAACTTGCATGAACATAATTACTTTTTTCAAAGGAATTCAATTATAATTGTATGAAAAATAATTGAAACGCTGCGATGAGTTTTATTATTAGTAAAAATAATTGAATTCTTAAGAAAAATTTTATTACTCTTGAAAATAATTGAATTTCTGCAATAATTTGTAACTTCTGTCAAATTAAATTTTTTCTAATGTTTTTAACTAAAATTCTTCAATAAATCCATTATTTTTAATAATTTTTAAAAAAAGTTATTTGAGAATTTTCAATTTCATTCGTTTATAATTCAATTTTACAAAATTTCAATTATTCGGAAATTCTGCAATTAAATATATATTGAAAAATAAAAACGTGAAATAATTTCAATAAAAATCCTTTTAAATTTATAAAAAGAATTAATTTTACAGGATTTTTTGTCAAAAATATGAAAAATTAAGAATTTCAATGATTTTAGTTTGAAACCTTTTTGAAAATTTAATTATTTTTAAAAATCTACTTTATAATGCTTTTAATATTGAATTATAATCTAAAATTTTAACTGAAATTAATTTTTAAAACCATTTTTATTAGTAAATTCTACGAGAATTTTATTATTTAAATACAAAAATAAATAATTTATTAATTTCATATTTCTTGAAATTAAATTCTCATAAAAAATGTTATCAACAAATTTTTTAAATCATTAAATTCTTTGGACGAATTTTAATAAAATTTTTAAGAATAATAACATTTTTCGAGGAATTCGATTAAAATTGCATTAAAAATAATTGAAATTCTGCAATGAATCTTATTATTTATGAAAGTAATTGAATTCTTAAAAGAATTTTATTATTTATAAAAATAATTGAATCCCTGTAAAAATGTTATTATTTATGAAAATAATTGAATTATTGCGAAGAAATGTATAAAAAAATTTGTAAATAATTGAATTCCTGTAAAAAATTTTATTATTTATGAAAATAATTAAATGTTTGCGTAGAATTTTATTCAAATTTTTTTTAATAATGGAATTCCTTTGGGAAATTTTATTGAAATAGTAGATATTGATGAAAATTATTGAATTTTAGAAAACTTTTGAAAATAATTGAAATAATTTTGACAAGAATTTGATTAAAATTTTGTAAAATAATTGAATATCAGAGAAGAATTTTATTATTTATAAAGAGAATTGAAATTTTGACGAGAATTTTTAAAAATTTTGGAACACAATTGAATCTAGTAACTGTGTTACTAAGTTAGTTAGTAAGTTAGTAAATAAGTTAGTAACTAATTAACTTATTATTATCCCTGCAGAAGCTAAATTCGTTGAATTTTTACAAATCGTTGACTTTTGTGTTTTATTTAAAGTAAAATTTCATTCATAGTTAAAAATAACACCAAAATAGATTATTTTGATCCTTTTTGGTGTTAATTTATTCCAAGAGGGATTAAACTGTTGCAGATTATTATAATTTATTCTGGTGTTATTTTAACACCTCACGTTTTACTATGAGGATGTAGGAAATAATTCCAACCAACAAAGATATTTTTATGTTTATATTTTTTTAAAAGTAGTTGAAATTTGTTATTTTTATATAGTTCTTTTTTTAAAAAAACTTTTTATTACTGTACTAGTATTTCAACTTTTAGAGAGTTTTAAAAAAATTGCATATATTTTCAAACTTTTCGAATTTTTATCGAAAAATTAATTTAAAAACAAAGAGTAAATAATATACAACAAAGAAATTGTGCATTAAATTGAACGTAAATACGGCAAAAGTATAACGAGGGCAATGAATTAAAACGATAATTGAGCACTGAAAAAATAATATTAATGACTTTTATATATCTTTATGTGTGCGCTATTGAAAAATATTAAATTTTAATTGGAACGTATAATTTTACTGGATGGAAATTAAATTGATACTATTAAATAAAAGGTATAATATTATGTGAAGAGACAAATATGGAAGATGAAAAAATATGGGTTTTGAATTCAACAGATTTTAAACTCTCACGTTTATAGTTTATATACGTTTGCGCACATATATATGGGAAAATAGACTATTCTCTTAAGAGATGATTATATCAGAACCCATCGTTATGATATTTGCAACTACTGAATTTAATTCCCCGGAAGCATAACTTTCGGGGAAAAAAACATTTAATACTGAAAAGCTCTTTACTTTATTAAAATACTTATGGACTTCTACACTTATATCGTGGAAATAAAAATTTTAATTTTCTCACAATTTATTATTTACGTTTATCCATTATTGATTATAATTTTTTTTCTCGATCCATTTTCGAATATATTATTATTATTATTATTATTATTATTATTATTAATATTTTTTTTATTAATGATCGCACAGATGATGATAATATATTATTAATAAGAAACGTTGTTAATGCTCCTTTAGAATGTGGGAAAGACTAAGAAAAAAAATTGCACAGTGTCATGAAAAAATATAAAAGATTCTAGGCGACTTGGAGAAAACGCAATATTTTTTAAAGAAGATTTCCTTTTGTCATGTGATAGCTTGGCACTTTAGGGCCATTCAGAGTAAAAATCATTGTAATGCAGAGATTCCAGGGGAAAAACGTTCCGTGCTGGCTAATATTCTGGCTTTACGGATCAGCTGCCGGTTGCATTACGATTTCAAGCAGCAGCTTAAAGCCGCGGAAGCATTCTAAAAAGCTCTCGATTATTTTCAGAAGCGAAAGCTCATTTTCTATACATACATATATATAGACACTCGAGTTCTCATACTTTCTTCATTGCACACTTTCTGTTATAAAGCGGCCCGTTTATTTTTTTTTTGAGATACTCCACAATTTTTTCCGCCCCCTAATTCCTATTTATTGCGTGTACTTTGCATCATAAATAAATTTCTCAATTTCTTTGCACATTAATGCGGTTTATTAAAATTATATGTGAAATTATTTATTAAAATTATTTTTTATTATTATTACTAGAAAATGTTAGGCGCAGAATGTGATATTCAATTTATTATTATTATGCAAATTACAAAATTTTTTATTATTCAAATATGATTTTTTGAATAATTTCAGATTTAAACTTTTAAAGAAAATGCAATTATTCTTAACTAATTTACTATATTAATTATTATTGTTTATTAATTTAAAAAATTTTAATAAAATTCTTTACAAGAATTCAATTATTATTATAAATAACAACATTCTTCGTAATTATTTTTAAAAAATAATTTAAAATAATTTTATTTTAAAATTTTAAAAAAATTTCATAAACGTATACAATTATTTTCTAAAATTTTAATAAATCTGTCGAAACAATTCAATTATTTTTAATGCAATTTTAATAAAACTCCATGGAAGAATTCAATTTCTAAAAAAATTTTAATAATATTTTTCGAAAAAATTTAATTATTTTTTAAAATTTTAATAAATAATTCAAATAAATCAATTATATATATAAATAGTAAAATTCTTTTAAAAAATTTAATTATATTCAAAACAATTTCACAAAAGAATTCAATTTTTTTAATTTTTAATAATATTTTTCAAAACAAATTCAATTATTTTACAAAATTTTAATGAGTTATTTGAAAAACTTCAATTATATTTAAAAATAGAAGAGTTCTTACAAAAAATCCAATTATATTCAAAACTATTTGAATAAAAATTTATAAAAGAAATCAATTATTAAAAAAATTTTAATAATATTTTTCAAAAAAATTCAATTATTTAAAAAAAATTTTATTAAACCCCTGGAAACAATTCAATTATATTTATAATTAGTAAAATTCTTTGCAAAAATTCAATTATTTTTAATACAATTTGAATCGAATTTCATAAAAGAATTCAATTATTAAAAATTTTTACTAATATTTTTAAAAAAAAATCGATTATTTTATGAACTTTTAATAAGTTCTTCGGAACAATTCAATTCTATTTTAAAATTAGTAAAATTTTCTGTAAAAATTCAATTATTTAAAAAAAAATTCCCCGAAAGAATTCAATTTTGAAAAACTGTTTAATAATATTTTTCAAAAAAATTCAATTATTTTCATAAATAACAACATTCTTTGGAAGAATTCAATTATTTTTATAAATGAGGCATTCCATTTCAAAACGACCCCCTTCGTAAACAATTGCCAATGTAAGACAATTTTTAAATGAATATTTCTTCCATTCTGTAGAACCAAATTACTTTTTATATTAGTGATTTCGAAAGTAGAATTTCTGAACTTTCTGATAATAAAAAAATACATTTTTTTAATAATTTAATTTAAATAGAAAATTGAGTTTAAAAGTTAAACTTTGAAAAATCTCAAAACACGTTACCTCCGATTTTAATAAAATTCATATTAAACGAAAACTTGAATATTCTTCTTTTTATTTATCAAACGATAATAATGGACATTTCAATGGATTTTGAGAAAATAATTAAATTTCACAAACATTTCGAAGGTTATATTGAGAAAACCATTTATTAAGTATAGGGCGGCATTTGTTTTTCCCAATTTATGCATAATAACCTTCTAAATGTCTGTAAAATTTAATTATTTTTTTAAAATCCACTGAAATGTCCATTATTATCGTTTGATAAATAAAAAGAAGAATATTCAAGCTTTCGTTTAATATGAATTTTATTAAAATCGGAGGTAACGTGTTTTGAGATTTTTCAAAGTTTAACTTTTAAACTCAATTTTCTATTTAAATTAAATTATTAAAAAAAATATATTTTTTTATTATCAGAAAGTTTAGAAATTCTACTTTCGAAATCACTAATATAAAAAGTAATTTGGTTCTACAGAATTGAAGAAATATTCATTTAAAAATTGTCTTACATTGGCAATTGTTTACGAAGGGGGTCGTTTTGAAATGGAATGCCTCAAATATAGTAATTTTTTTGCAAAAATTCAATTATTTATATTATTAAACAAAATTTCATAATCAAATACATTTATTTTTTTAAAAATTTTAACAAGTTCATCGAAACAATTCCATTACTTTTTTAAATAGTAAAATCTTTGCTTATTCAATTATTTCTAATACAATTTTAATAAAATTTCATGAAAGAATTCAATTTTTTATAAAATTTTATATTTTTCGAAAAAAATTCAATTTTTTTACAAATTTTTAATAAGTTCTTTGAAAAAATTCAATTACCTAAATTTAAAAATAGAAAAGTTCTTACAAAAAATCCAATTATATTAAAAACAATTTGAATAAAATTTTATAAAAGAAATGAATACCTATTTAAAAAATTTTTAATAATATTTTTCAAAAAAATTCAATTATTTTAAAAAATTTTATTAAACCCCTGAAAACAATTCAATTATATTTATAATTAGTAAAATTCTTTGCAAAAATTCAATTTTTTTTTTAAATTTTTTTAACCCCCTGGAAACAATTCAATTATATTTATAATTAGTAAAATTCTTTGCAAAAATTTAATTATTTTTAATACAATTTTAATAACATTTCATGAAAGAATTCAATATTTTTTAATTTTTAATAATATTTTTCGAAACAATTCAATAATATTCATAAAATCCAACTTTTAATAAATTCTTCGGAACAATTCAATTATATTTAAAATTAGTAAAATTCTTTGTAAAAATTCAATTATTTTTAAAAGAATTTCTCGAAAGAATTCAATTTTAAAAAAATGTTTAATAATATTTTTCGAAAAAATTAAATTATTTTCTAAAGATTTTAATAAGTTCTTCAAAAAATTCAATTATATTTCAAAATAGTAAAATTTCTTTGTAAAAATTCAATTATTTTCTAAAAATTATAATAAGTTCTTTAAAAAATTCAATTATATTTCAAAATAGTAAAATTTCTTTGTAAAAATTCAATTATTTTCTAAAAATTATAATAAGTTCTTTAAAAAATTCAATTATTTTTAAAAATAGTAAAATTCTTTGCAAAAATTCAATTATTTTTAAAAAAATTTCTCAAAAAAATTCAATTATTTTCTAAAAATTTTAATAAGTTTTTCAAAAAATTTAATTATATTTATAATAGTAAAATTCTTTAAAAAAGTCCAATACATATATATATTTTTAATTATTATAAAAACATGAAGAAATCGACCACTCCGATAGTCGAAGACTCGAAGAGATAGATTTTAGAATTTCTTTTGTGATTTTAACCTTTTTTTAAATTTTTAAGAAACATTTAGTTATTCGTGCAAATGGAAAATTGGAATGGTGACATTTAATAATCTCTATAAAGGGATATGACGCTTTCTAGCGGAGTTGGTATAGTTAAATGTTTGATTCAGAGAGAGGTGAATTTCTGAGATGTTGACCACTCAGTCCTAAATACTCAGTTAGAGAGAGAGAAAGGTGACTGGATCGGAAATGTCGTTTGAATTGGAAATACGAAGTTTACGTCTTGAATCGACCACAGGGTGTGCAGACGGCTTACGGAGGCGTATAAGCAGCTTAAGGGGGCACCTCGCCTTTAGTATATACGCTCCCATGGTAACAGGTTTTCACTATCCTTCAACCTCGTTCACCTCTTAGACTTATTTTCTCACCCAGAAAATAAAACGGAAGTCTGCGAAAGAAAGATCAGATAACTCTCAAGCAGTGGTCGACTTCTCTGAATGTTGAAGAAAAAAAAAGAAGAAGAAGGCGAAGAAGAGCTTTCAACTCACATCCCCCCCCCAAAAAAAAAAGAAATTCTTTGGAAAAACTTTCTTTTCAAAAAATTTGTTCCCATATTTTTTTAATTCTTTTATCATCTTCTCTTGTTTTTTAAAAATTTCTATTTATTATAGTTATTTATTTTCTTTTACTTTTTTAATTTTCTTATTCATTTTTAATTTTTTTTTTAATTTTTTAAATTAAAAAAAATATTTTTTGTTTTTTTTATTATTTTCAAAATTCCTACGAGAAGAATTGAATAAAAAGTTTAAGGAGGAATAGTATTGTGAATCTTTCTCTCTCTCTCTTTTGGGTAATAATCATAAATGATTGGTGCACTAAAGTAGCATATATGAAAGGAAATAAAGAAGAGGGTAATACGATAACAAGACTTACATTCATTCTTGTGCGTTTTTCGTCTCATAAGTCCCTGTGATCTTGGTCATAAAAGAATTTCAAACGTTTTCACATTGTGTAGGAACAATGGCGATTTGTTGCCGCTTCAGGAAGTACCTCTGTAAGTCTTTACCTACCTCGCACGCGATAAGGAAGGAAGCCCTCAACTTTACCCCTTTTCTCTATATTCTCATCTCTTTTTAAGTATATTTTCTCTTTGATAAATTCCCTCCGGTTTAGAGACGCAGTAAATTTTTCCAATTTTCAACTCAAAAAAAAAAAAAAAAAAAATTTTCCCCACATTTGTTTTTCTTGCTTAAAATATAATCGAATATCACTTTTCATATTATTTTTATAATTCGATCACAAATTTGGTAATTTTACTACAAATTTAAATATTTATTGATTGTTATTTATTATTATTAATATTTATAGTCTATCACAGCAAATCGTGAGGTATTAAAAAGTGTTGCAGATTAAATTAACACCAAAAAAGATTAAAATAATCAATTTTGGTGTTATTTTTTACAATGAATGAAATTTTAGTTAATTAAATTTTTTATAACTACAAAATATGAAGATATCGATAACTCCGAGTCTTCGACTCGGAGTCATCGATTTCTTCATATTTTATAATAATTAAAGATGACTAAGTAATAAAATCATTATTTTATATTATAAAAATATTATACTTCTTCAAAATTATTTCCATTATTTCAATTCAATTATTATTTTCAAAAAATTTTAACTACAATTTTACTTTATATCAATTATTTTTAATAATTTTCAAAAAAGTTCTTTAGCAATTTTAAAATCTATTTGTTTACAATATTCAATTTCAGGAAATTCCAATTATTCCCAAATTCTTTAATTAAATGCAGATTAGAAAATAAAACCTTTAAATAATATAAAAGAAAATTCAATTAAACTTTTTCAAATTAATTTATTTTGAAAATTCAATTATTTCTAAAAATTCACGCTATATTGCTTTTAATATTCAATTATAATCTAAAATTTTAAATGAAATTCTTTTTATGAAATTAAATCAATTTTCATTAGAAAATTCTACAAGAATTTAATTATTTAAATGCAAAAGTAAATAATTTATTGAATAATTGAATGTTTCTCAAAATTCAATTCTCATAAAGAATTTTATTAACAAATTTTTAAATAATTGAATTCTTTTGTCGAATTTTATTAAAACTTGCATAAACATAATTACTTTTTTCAAGGAATTCAATTAAAATTGTATGAAAAATAATTGAAACGCTGCGATGAGTTTTATTATTAATAAAAATAATTGAATCCTTAAGAAAAATTTTATTACTCTTGAAAATAATTGAATTTCTGCAATAATTTCTAACTTCTCTAAAATTAAATTCTTTTCTAGTGTTTTTAACTAAAATTCTTCAATAAATTCATTATTTTTAATAATTTTTAAAAAAAGTTCTTTGAGAATTTTCAAATTCATTCGTTTACAATTCAATTTTACAAAATTTCAATTATTCGGAAATTCTGCAATTTTATTGAAAAATAAAAACTTGAAATAATTTCAATAAAAATCCTATTAAACTTTTAAAAAAAATTAATTCTACAGAATTTTTTGTTAAAAATAGAAAAAATAAAGAATTTCAATGATTTTAATTTAAAACTTTTTCAAAATTTATTTGTTTCTAAAAATCTACATTATAATGCTTTTAATATTTAATTTTAATCTAAAATTTTAACTGAATTTCATTTTAAAAACCATTTTTATTAGTAAATTCTACGAGAATTCAATTATTTAAATACAAAAATAAATAATTTATTAATTTCATGTTTCTTAAAATTAAATTCTCATAAAAAATGTTATAAACAAATTTTTTAAATCATTAAATTCTTTGTACGAATTTTAATAAAATTTTAAAGAAAAAATTAAATTTATCGAGGAATTCGATTAAAACTGCATTAAAAATAATTGAAATTATGCAATGAGTTTTATTATTTATGAAAATAATTAAATTTCTAAAAGAATTTTATTATTAATAAAAATAATTAAATCCCTGTAAAAATGTTATTATTTATGAAAATAATTGAATTATTGCGAAGAAATGTATAACAAAATTTGTAAATAATTGAATTCCTGTAAAAAATTTTATTATTTATGAAAATAATTAAATGTTTGCGTAGAATTTTATTCAAATTTTTTTTAATAATGGAATTCCTTTGGGAAATTTTATTGAAATAGTAGATATTGAAAATTATTGAATTTTAGAAAACTTTTGAAAATAATTGAAATAATTTTGACAAGAATTTGATTAAAATTTTGTAAAATAATTGAATATCAGAGAAGAATTTTATTATTTATAAAGAGAATTGAAATTTTGACAATAGTTTTTTTTACATTTTTGAACACAATTGAATTTATTAACTATGTTACTAAGTTAGTTAGTAAGTTAGTCACTAAGTTAGTAACTAACTAACTTACTAGCTTACTATTCTCCCTGGAGAAGCTAAATTCGTTGAATTTTTACAAATCGTTGACTTTTGTGTTTTATTTAAAGTAAAATTTAATTTATAGTTAAAAATAACACCAAAATAAATTATTTTAATCCAATCTGGTGTTATTTTAATACCTCACGTTTTACTGTGTTTCTGTAATCTGTTCGCAGTTTGAAGTTACTTATTGTTTGCTTCTTTTTTTCTTAACTTTTTTAAAATATTTTTTCTTCTTAATTATTTTCAATTTTAAAATTAATGTATTGAAAATCATTGAACTGTTGCAAATAATTTTATCAAAGAATTTGATAATAGAATTTTTTCGAAGAATTTTATTATTTAGGAAAATAATGGAATTCTCGCGAAGAATTTAGTTAAAATTTTTCAAAATTCTAATTAAATTGTTTTTGAAGAATTTCTATGAATTTTTTTTTTAAATAATGGAGTTTTTTTAAATCATTTTAATTAAAAATTTTGAGAATAACTGAATTTTATGAACAATTTCTTTCAAGTTTTTAAAAGTTAAAAGTTTGTTAAAAAGTAAAATTAAACGTTTAATTATTGAATTTTATTAACATTTTAGAAAGTAATTGAATTCTTTTGAAAAATTTTATTCTTATGAATTCTAGAAATTTAATTTTTTCCAGTACTTTGAATAAAAATCCCTGACTTTTCCCTGATTATCCTGACTGATTAAGAATCAGTGACTCTATTCTTGCGATTTAAATCAGTGGAATTTAGCTGAAAATCAGTTGAGAATTGCTAAAATATTACTCATCCCCAGCAAGTTTATCAAGTTCTCTTTTTTTTCTCATCTTGATTAACTTTTTAAAGAAGAGAACAGAATTTAGAATCTAGATCTACTCGAAAATATGAAGATAAGGTAGTATTTTTATTAAAAAAAAAAAGAAGAAGAGAATAGAAGAGGGTCGTAATAGGAGTAACCGAATGGGGGTCGAGAAGCTGTCGGAATTCCGATGAACGCGTGATGCATAAGTGAGAAGAAAGGGTTGGATGGTGAAGATGTAAGAAAATGGTACAAGAAGGAAATATGCCATGGAGGAAGGTTACGTTATAAAGGAAAGTACCCAGAAGGGGATTCTCAAAGAGGGTTGAGTCGAGATGTTAACAGCCAGACAGTATTGTCGTCAAGCCACTCCCTCTGCTTTCTAATCAGAGGTGCTCATTCTGAATTGTGGCTTTAATAGGTGTGCAAACATAACCCCCCCCCACATATAGTAGTGAAAAAAGAAGAGAAGACATACTCCACTCATTATTCCCATTGCACGAAAGTGCAATCCTAACACACAAGTAATAATTCCTTTTTACCTAACAAAACAATATTACTTTGTGCTTTTCTCGCATATTCCTACTGTTATACAATTTTCCTTATACTACCTGGCAAATAAAACACAAGATTATAATTATACAGTCTGGCAAAAATTATCCAAGTGCGAGAGCTATGTGCTTATATTTTTACCCTGTTCTTAACAACTTGGAGAAACTTTAATTTTAATTGAGTAATTTTTAAAAAAAAATAATTATTATTATTTTTCTTGTTATACCTGAAAATCAGAAGTAATCTGACAAAAAGGAGTTGACAAATTTTTGTTAATACACGTCAATGAACAGAAATCTAATGGAAAATTAGTGACGTCTGTTATCATATGTGTATATATATAAAAAAAGGAGAAAATATACGAAATAAATAAACTACGGATGATTTTTTCCAAATCGTAAAAAGCGCATTGCTTTTCATGGTATCAGTGTGCATCAGTTATTATTCCCCTGGAATTATAACAACCCACACCGGAATATGGTTGTCAGCAATTCAAAAATGATATATCCCCCACGAAAATATAAAGCTCACAATTTCCATTAGGCAGATTTTATTTAAAGATTGTCGCATTTCGCGTTATACACAAATACACAAATATATATATTCCTACTATTCCCCTTTTTCCATGAAAACGAATTCAATTCCAGTGCATTATCTATTCTGAATCAAGGCAATAAATTGTGAGCGCATCGTGAAAATGGCTATTTTGCTGCGCGGAAAACGCATTCTCCATAAACATGAGCTTTTTGCCTTGAAAACTGAGCTCATTGCGCCTCTTGTATAATAAAAAGACCTAAAACTAGAAAACGAGAGAGAGAGAGAGAGAGAAGGAATAATTTTAAGAGATTGCAACTTTACGACAAAGCAACATTTTCAAATATACAATTTTTTTTTCGGTTTGTGCGAATTTACATGAGAAATGAAAAAAAAAGAGAATGTTATTTACATTTTACGCAGATGTTTTTTTTTTCATTTGTCTCGCTGTATAAAATAGTGTAAAAGAGAGACTACCGCGAGGCAGCGACCGATTTCCGTTAACAGAATGTTATTTACAGCGAATGAAATTTGGCATTACCACTGTCTATGAAAATCGGCAGATAAATCAAACGAATTTCCCATTCCCCTTACCAAACTGCACAACTCTCGCGCGCACATTCTGATCAGTGCTTCTCTCTTTTGCCAATTAACTCACGGTCGTAAATTTATTTTATATCCCCCGACGTCGAATTATAAAATTTTCGTGCTTTATTGTTTAACTGACAATTAAATATTCCAATAATCTAGTATCAAAATTAATAATACGACTCGATATATTAATGCATCGGGAAAATAATAGGCGCCAATTGTGATTTTACAAATAATTATGTAATTGAAAAGGGGAAAGAATTGTGAATTTTAACGATGAGAGACAAATAATTGACAAATACAAATGCATATTCGGAAAATATTTAAATAAAAAAAAAATCTATTGAATATTTAATAATTTGAATTTATTTTGGGGACAAAAAGAACTTTGTAAAAAAAAAAATACAGGAAATTCATTTTTGAAAAGAAGGGAAAAAGTGACTTACGGATTTGTTGGTTTCCATTAATTTTTTTTCTTCTTTTCGTATATATAGGTACATATGCAGGATTTCAGTTTTTGTATTAAGGAGATTTAGAGAGCACATGCACGCAAATATATCTTCGTACTTAATCAAGCAAAGAAACCTTAAGAGTCGAGTCATAAAATAGTGAAACGTCATTTTTCTCTTCGAGTATATAACTTGAATAAAGTATTCGACGAATAGTAGTTGCATATACATATATAACTATACTCGTTACTTTTGTTAATTTAGATTTGGCGAATTGATTTATTTAAATGAGAAAAGAAAATAGTAAGTAATATATGGGAGATGCAAGGAAATAACAGAAAGTCTCGTAAAATGAAATAGAGTAGAAAAAAATAAGAGATAACAAATGGGTTTGTAAATAAATAAAGAGTAGTAGAAAACAAGGGAAAAGTAGAAAAGAAAATAAGAAAAATTAAAAAAAGGCACAGACGATATTTTGAATTTCTGTAAATTTTAATTTCTTTCATTAGAGGAAATTGTACAAAATTATTAATTATCCTCATAATTATTTTCTCTGATAATTATTGTGTAAAATAAATAATAAATAAATTATTGTACAAAATTATTAATTGTTTTAATAATTATTTTCTCGAATTGTTATTGAAAATAAAAAATGAATTATTGTACAAATTTATTCATTCTCGTAATAACTGTTACATCCAATTATTATTTAATTTAATTAATTATTTCCAATAATTTTTAATATTTTTTGGGAGTGATTTCTTTTTTTAAATAATAATGAAATAAATAATACAATAATGAAATTACAATTTTTTCTACATTTGTTTTTGTAATTGTAATTACTTATAGAATTATAAAATAACCATTTTTCCAAATTTATTTTTTGAAATTAACATTTTGTATAATTAATATTTTTTTAAACTGATATTTTTCTTTAAATATAATATCATGAATAATTGATATTTTCTATTATTTTTAAAATTATGAATAAATATTTTGTATAACTTTTTTCATTATTGAATTTTTAGTTTGAATAATTTTCTTTATTTAAAATTTTTATTTTTTTTTTATTATTAATTTTATCGAATTATTATTGCTTATTATAATAATTATTCTTAATTTTTCAAAGTTCCTTTTTATAAAATAATATCTCATGTAAAATAAAAAATTACCTGTTGTTTCAAAGAGAAATTGTATTATATTAAATTTATATGAATAAAAAATAATAATTTAATAAATAATAGTATCTTAAGACATATTAAAATGAAAGGATGTGAAACAAAATTTACGATATTAAAAAAATATAGGTAATTTTATTAACGAATGTGTTTAATTCAAAAAAATTAAAGTTAATTTTTTATTAGATAGAATGTTATATACAATATTAAATTTATTTAATTTAGTTATAATATTTAATTTTATGTTCAGTTAATTCATAGTTTATTCAAAATATTTATTTTTTTAATTTTTTTTTTTAAATCGTCATTTGGCTTCAAAATGGTGTCAAAAATTTAAAAAAAACTCTTCGTCTCTTGAGAGATAAAGAAATAAACTAAACAAAACATTTTCACTTTTTGGTTTTAGTTGATCCAGTTGGTCACCGCACAAACACTTTTTTTTCTAGGCACCTGCAGAGATCTGCAATAACTTCGTTATTTCTATCTATTTTTTAACAAAATTTTTTTTAATATTCTTCAAATGTTACACTATCATATAATAATATGTAAAATAAATCGACAGCAATAAATTCTTCTAAAAAAATTCATGAAAAAAGGTCTTTTTTAGACGAAACAAACCTTACCCCCCCCCTTAATTAATACCCAAAAAAATTTATTTAAAAAAACAATATTAAGTAAATTTATTCTCTTTAACATTATCGACTCACAGCCTCAAAAGTTCGCTAATTAACAAAGACCTTGCTTTTAAGCTGTTTATCCAGAGAAAAAATATATTTACTTCTTGGGTAACGCGAAATTGAACGTAAAAAACAATTTTATGTATAATTTAAAATCTAATTTTCTTATTAAATTTTTCTTATTTATTTATATAATTTCTAGAAATAGAAATTTTGAAATCATTAACAGATATAAAAATTTCAAAGTTTACACTTGCAGAATTTTGTCAATCTTCCGATGAATTTCAAACGTCCATCAAAATAAAAAAAAAAAATAGAAGAAAAAAAAATAAATAAAAGAAAAATAAAACGGGGGAAAAAGTAAAACAAAAGAAAAAATATAAAAGGGAAATGAAGAAATAAAAATAAAAAAGGAAATGGAGAAAATAAAGAAGGCAAAGAGAGAGAAATAACCTTCTTTTACTTCGAATTGGCGAAAAGTCTTTCCACTAATTCAAATTAGAATAAATTTCAACTTTTTTTTTGTCGATTAAAGTTTTAGTGAAAAATTAGTAGGAAGTTTTTTTTTTATTTTAAATTTAAATGAGTGAAAGACTCATCTCTTATTTGGATTTGAAAAGAGAAAAAAAAGGAAAAGAAAATAATTGAAAGCGTATAAAAGTGGAAGGAGAGAGAGAGAGGAAAAAAAGCAAAACTGTCAAGATGATTTTCAACATTTCATGAAAAATTCTATTCTTATTCGTGAGTAGTGAAATAAAATGAGACAGTTAAATGTTTCTTTTTTGAAGACGCGCGCGTATATATAGTATACGATAGAAATATGAGAGAGCTTTAAAATTTGATGGTCCATTGGTGTTGTAAGGCAACGTTCAACATGAGAAAGCTTACTCACTCTCTCTATTTTTCTCTCTTTCTCTCTTCTTCTTCTTCTACTTCTTCTTCGCTCTCTGAGTCTCTTTCTCTCTTTCTCTCTCTCTCTGACAGACTGTTCTTCAGAGTCTCTTTATGTTGGTTTAATGCATTTTTGAAGGTCGAAACGTCATAAAAGCGAGCTTTCACAATAAACCTCGACACGATGACGTTTGACATTTGCTCTCTCTCCCTCATACGTTTCAAACAGAATGCCACATTTCTAGATATGTACATTATGGACTCAGGTCGTAACATTAAATTTCAAAGGTACTCGTACCAACAACTACACCGTGTCGCTTGTTTACTTTCTCCCAATAAATGCTGAGTGCCTTTGCTTACTCAATGCTCATTCCCTTTTCACTACGGAGATCTAAAAGTAACATTTTATGAACATTAAACCACATTATTAACAGTTCATAAAACCTCAAGCTAATTAAAGCCACCTCTCTCTCTCTCTCTCTCTCTCTTTCCATCTACCTACAATTCTAATTACTTATTTGCACTTTCCAATAAGCGACGAATTAATGAAAAAATTTTATTTTATACCCCTTTTTATTTTTCAACGAAAAAAAACATCCATTTATTAAACAAGCAATTTTTTCCCCCTATGTCATGTTTGTTAATTTTTACCTTTGAAACTTGCGATTTATTAACATTATGTGTTTTTTTAATTTGGACTTTATAATTTCTAACAAAGAATTAAAAAATTTTTAATTTAAAACATATCTTAAATTTTTTACCTTATTTGTGTTTTCTTAAATAACTTGAAAATAAGAATTTGAATTAGTTTTTTCAAAATCTGAATTTAAAAGCCCCCTTATAAGTTAAATATTAAATTAAATTCTTCAATGATAAGAGAGAAATATTTATATTATACTATAGGATAAATGGTACTCTTATTTCTTATTGCTGTAATTTAAATTAAAGTTTTATTCATTGAATAAAAATAGATACATGAAAAGATTCTGAAATTCCTGTAGAAAAGTTAATATCGGCATTTGGCTGGAGAAAATGCAGCTAGTCTTTTCTCGGCGGGATTTACAAAAGTGAGAGGGGATTTGGGCCACCATTGAAGCGCAAAACGAGAAAAGAGAGACGAGAAGCCCTCGAAGGACTGTCGAGTTACAGTCGATCGGATTCTTGGAAAATTACATTCGAGGGAAATCAGGTGATTTGGAAAAGAAAAGAAAAAAGCCAAAAACAGGACGTTAGAGTTTGAGAAAAAGGTGAATGAAAGAAATTGTTAGAGTAAAAAAAGAAGATGATCAGAAAATAAAGAACACTTAAACTTTTTTTTTACTTTCTTGTTCTTTTTTTTACTTTATTCTTTCTTTAGCTTTTTCTCTGTTTTACTTTCTTTCTATCTTTTCCTTTTTTTGTTTTTTAATTGTTTTCTATTATTACCTTATCTCTGTTTTTCTTTCTTTCAATTTTTTGCTATCTTATATTTTCTTAGATTTTTCAGTAGTTATATACCCTAATTAAAAAGCAGTTGTTTTGTCTAATCAGAAAAATTTATTGTATTTTTCCAGTAGTAAGACCAAAATACAGTCAGACAATTAAAAAACGATTTTTTTATTTTCCTTGTCTACCGGAATTTGACCTATACTATAAAAAGTAGTACTTTTTGTCCGACTATCTATAGTTTTTACTACTGAAAACGCAAACTTCTATTTTTCAGTAGTAATACCTAAATTCAGTCAGACAATTAAAATGCAATTCTTTTATTGTTCGTCTAACCGACTTCGAAAATTAATATCGAGAAAATTCTACTTTCTGTCTGACTAAGTGTAGTTTTTACTACTGAAAACAAAAAATTATTGCAGCTTTTTAGTAGTAACATCCAGAATCGATCAGACTATTAAAAAGTTTTTTTTTATCTTTCCCCGAATTGCACTTTTACTGTAAACAATACATTTTTCTGTCTGACTATATGTAGAGTTTACTACTGAAAAACAAATTTATTGTAGTCGTTCAGTAGTAAGACCCAAATTCAGTCAGACAATTGAAAAACAGTTGTTTTATTGTTCGTCTAACCGAATTCAACTATTGCTATAAAAATATTACTTTCTGTCTGACTGAATATAGTTTTTACTACTGAAAACACAAACTTCTTCTATTTTTCAGTAGTAACACCTATTTTCAGTCAGACAATTAAAAAACAGTTTTACTTTTTGTCTAACCGAATGCGATTGTAACTACTGAGAAGTTTTACTGTTTGTCTGACTGAGTGTAGTTTTTACTACTGAAAACACTAATTTATTGCAGTTTTTTAGTAGTAACATCCATAATCGATTAGATTTCTAAAAAGTTTTTTTGTCTCTCCCTGAATTGCACTTTTTGCTGTAAAAAATACAACTTCCTGTCTGACTATGTGTAGAATTTACTACTGAAAAACAAATTTATTGCAGTCGTTCAGTAGAAACACCCAAATTCTGTCAGCCTAGCTGAAAAAGTTGTATAGAATTTCACTAGAATCATTCTATATGAATTCTAGTGAATATTCTACAGAATTTCACTAGAATGATTCTATAGAATTTCTACATGAATTCTACTAAATTTTAGTGATTTTTAATTAGAAAGAATATTTTCGTGAAATAATATTTTTCAACTTTATATTATTGTGTAATTAAATTTTACATTTAATTTATATGAAAAATTTCAGGGAAAAGATTTTAGGAAAAAATTCGAGTCAAATAAGTGAACATTTTACTTAAAAGTTAAAAGTATAAATTAAATTTTTTCATAACTGTAAAACATTAAGAAATCAATCACTCCGAGTCTTCGACTCGGAGTAATCAATTTCTTCATGTTTTATAATAATTAAAAATGGCAAATTGATAAAATCATTATTTTATATTATAAGAATATTGTACTTCTTCAAAATTATTTTCATTATTTCAATTCAATTATTATTTTCAACAATTTTTAACTACAATTTTACTTTATATCTATTATTCTTAATAATTTTCGAAAAAGTTCTTTGGCAATTTTTAAATCCATTTGTTTACAATATTCAATTTTACAAATTTCAATTATTCGTAAATTCTTCAATTAAATATATATATAAGAAAATAAAAACTTCAAATATCTAATATAAAAAAAATTCAATTACACTTTTTCAAAAAAAAAAATAATTTAAAAATTCAATTATTTCTAAAAATTCACACTATATTGCTTTTAATATTCGATTATTAATTATTATCTGAAATTTTAACTGCGATTCAATTTTAAATTAATTTTTATTAGAAATCTCTGTTAGAATTTAATTATTTAAATATAAAAAAATAATTCATTAAATATTTGAGTCTTTCTTGAAATTCAATTCTCATAAAGAATTTTATTAACATCATTTTAAATAATTGAATTCCTAAGAAGAATTTTAATATTTTTGAACAAAATAAAATTTTGTTAGTGTTAATTAAAGTTTTTCTATAAATCCATTATTTTTAATAATTTTTGAAATAGTTTTTTGAGAATTTTCAAATTTATTTGTTTTCAACTAAAATTCATTATTAAATCAATTGTTATTAGAAAATCATACTAGAATTCAATTATTTAAATACCTACAAAAAATAATTTATTGAGTATTTGAATGTTTCTTAAAATTCAATTCTTATAAAAAATTTTATCAACATCTTTTTAAATAATTGAATCCCTGTAAAAATTTTATTATGTAGAAAAATATCTGAATTATATTGCGAAGAAATTTGTAAAAAATTTGTAAATAATTGAATTTTTGTAAAATTTATTATTTTATAAAAATAATTTAATGTAGGGGTAGAATTTTATTAAAAAAAATTTTAAATATTTGAATTTTTTGGAAAATTTTATTTAAATAATACCTATATTATATATTGAAAAACATTGAAATGAGGAATATTTTTGAAAATAATTGAACTTTTGACAAGAATTTATTAAAATTTTTGAAAATAATTGAATTTCGGAGAAGAATTTTATTATTTATAAAGATAATTGAAATTTTGAAGAGAATTTTAAAAATTTTTTCAATATAATTGAATTTTTTCGAAGAATTTTATTACTTTTGAAAATAATTGAATTTTTCAATCATTTGTAATTTCTCTAAAATTCTCCAAATTATAAAAAAATAATATATTATTTATTTATTTATTTTTTTTTGTTATTACAATTTACGAACTTTTTGTCCTTTTTTAATCAAATTACAGACTTTATGAAATTTTGTATTCTTTCTTATTAAAAATCACTTAAATTTAGTAGAATTCATGTAGAAATTCTATAGAATCGTTCTAGTGAAATTCTATAGAATATTCACTAGAATTCTTATAGAATGATTCTATAGAATGATTCTAGTTAAATTCTATAGAACTTTTTCAGCTGGTAGACAATTGAAAAACAGATGTTTTATTGTTTATCTAATTAAATTATTACTTTCTGTCTGACTAAATATATTTTTTACTACTGAAAACACAAACTTCTTCTATTTTTCAATTGTAACATCTATATTTAGTCAGACAATTAAAAATCAGTTGTTTTATTTTTTTGTCTAACCGAATACGATTATATCTACTCAGAGGTTTTACTGTTATACTTTCTCTTTTTTTTTCTTTATTTAACATTATTTTTTCTTTTTCAATTTAATTTTCCTTTATTTTCAAGTGCTTTTTATATTTACTCTCATTTGATGTAATTTGTTTTTTTTATAATTATTGTACTTTCTATATATAGACACTTTTTCTCTTGTAGGCGCTCTTCTTTTAATCACTTTTGTCGAAGAGAAATTTACATAAACACGAGAATGAAAATGGGAAAGCGATCGATTTTGATGTAGATGCACGATATAGAAGGATTAATTTAAATGAGAATCGGAGGCGAAACCACTTTATAGCAAGAGTTACGGGGAAGATTAAGAGCTGAGCTTCGTACTGAATCTGTGACTTTTGGCTCCTACATCTTTGCGTCCGAATTTGACGATAATCCTATCGCGAGTGAGAAACTTCCGCAAGCAGACAGATGACAAACTTTCAACTTTTCGATTTTCCATTTTTATTTCTTACACACACAAATATCTCAATTCTAAATTTATTATTTCTACCAAAAAAAGAGAGAGAGAGAGACAGATGGAGAGAAAAAACCAAAAATAGAAACATTTTTTAAAATTCGTTTTTAATCATTCAAAGCAGATGTTTGACAAACTTTCAACTTCTCGATTTTATATTTTTATTCTCGCTCACAAATAACTCTATATTTGAATTTAAAATAATAGAAACAGAATAAAATAATAAAAAGAGTTTCTAGAATTTTACAAATTAGAAGTATTTTTCCAATACTAAAAAAAAAAATGCAGAACAAAATATCATTTGTGTTTCAATATAAACGACCGTCTTAAAAGATCACAAAAAACTTGAGCTTTTATACGTAAAAGAACATTTCTTTTTAACAAGCATTCTTTTTTAGAATTTAAATTTTTCCCCCTTTTTTCCAAAAAAAAAAAAAGAAAACTTCAATTATGCAAAACTTTGAGCATTATCGTGAATAAAAATAAAATTATTGTGTAAGTAAGAAAATTTTTTTTTGTTAAGTGGAAAAAGTAAAAAGAAGAGAAAAAAAAATTAAAAATGTATAGAGAAAATTTGAAGCTTCAAAAAGCTGTTATTGGATGGTGGTTGGTCTTTTTGCTCATACAACTTCCTCAAAGTGGCCTTCAGGAGAGAAAGTTTGCTGTATAAAGAGTTGGTGTGCTGCAGAGAGACAGAGGAGAGAGAGGAAAAAGGGAGATTGAGGTATGAGGATAGGCAAGAGGTTGGGATCTCGGCGAACAAAATAGAGTAGAGTCGGGGATGCAATTCGTTGTTCTATAGAAAGTCATTGTAAACCCCAGAAAAGATCCACTGTGTTTGTCCAATTGATGAACGTTTCTTGCGTGTGTATTGAATCTTTTTTTTTACCAAAAACCAAAACACTTTGTATTTATTTTATTAAAAGAATACTTTTCTGAAATATTTAATAAAAATAAATAAATTCTAAATTAAAAAAAAAAAATCTTAATAAAGAGAGGAATAAATCGAAAATATGGAAAAATAAATAAAAATCAAGAAAAATGGGAGAAATGATGAAAAAATGAAACAAAGAGGAATATAATAAATTCTTCGATTAAAGAAGAAGAAAAAAAATAACTTTTGAGCAACCCTTTAAAATTGAAGTAAGGTTGCACTACCTTGAAAGCTTTCTCCTTCTCCCTTAGATCATTGTCGTTTCTTCTCTTTCGACAATTTATTTTCTCCCGTCGGGTAACACCTTTTCCTCTTGCGTCAAACGAACTTTTGAATTCAATAGAACTTTACTCCTAAATACTTGGAGAGAAAGAGAAAACAAACTTTGTGTCGCTTTTGTTGATATCTACCATCTGATGATATTGGGAGCTTTCAAATTGAGGAAATCATATTTACCAGCTCTCTGAAAAGAAATACCTTCAAGGCTTGTGTGTGAAACAAAATCAACATCACAAACTCTTACTTTAAATAAAATTTTCAATAAATACATTTTACAAAAATTTTCTGTCTTTTGCCTCTTTTGTTTTTGGTCTATTTTTTTTATAAAAAATAGACGAAATTTTTGTTTTCGTCTATTTTACAAAAATATAAATATTTTTATAAGATAAAAATATTAAATTTTATTTTAGGGTGAAAAGTAAATGAAAAGAATTTGTTTCGCCTGACTAAATATAGGTTTTACTACTGAAAAGAAGGCATTTTTTGTAATTCTTAATAGTAATATTCGAATTCAGTCAGATAGGTAAATGGAGGTATTATTATTATGTAAGGTATTAAAAAGTGTTGCAGATTAAATTAACACCAAAAAAGATTAAAATAATCAATTTTGGTGTTATTTTTTACAATGAATGAAATTTTAGTTTATTAAATTTTTTTATAACTATAAAACATGAAGATATCGATAACTCTGAGTCTTCGACTCGGAGTGATCGATTTTTTCATATTTTATAATAATTAAAGATGACCGAGTGATAAAATTATCATTTTATATAAAAATATTATACTAATTTCTATTATTTCAATTCAATTATTATTTTCAAAAATTTTTAACTACAATTTTACTTTATATCAATTATTTTTAATAATTTTAGAAAAAGTTCTTTGTCAATTTTCAAATTCATTTGTATACAATATTCAATTTCACGAAATTTCAATTATTCCTAAATTCTTTAATTAAATGCATATTAGAAAATAAAACCTTCAAATAATATAAAAGAAAATTCAATTAAACTTTTTCAAATTAATTTATTTTGAAAATACAATTATTTCTAAAAATTCACGCTATATTGCTTTTAATATTCAACTAGCCAAACTATCCGCGCGCAAGCGCGCGGGAATGTTGTATGGGGCTGCTTATTTTAAACAATTTAAAAAATTTTAAAGAAATAATTATTATAACCTAACAAAGAGATTTAACTAACTAAAATTCAAATAATTTCACTCAATGGTCTCAATTTAAATAGAATTTACATTACTAGACTTAAACTATGGCTAGAACAATTACAATTAGTATCTGGGTCATCTTTTGCATTGCTTATTTTATAAAGCCATTTTAAATTAAATACTTTTTAAAGAAATAATAATTATTACACACTGAAAAAAGTTTTACTTGAAATAGCGATAAGTTTCTCTAGAATAACGAAAGTATTAATTGAAGCACTAAATAATTTCGCTACTAAAGTGAAATCTGTAGTTCATCCAGATAAATATTTTTTGCCGTGCATAACGAAAAAAGAATTAAATTAACATCAGATTTTCTACATTCAAAAAAAAACGAATTCAAATAGAAATCAATCATTTTACAACTTAACCAAATTCACCCCAGAAATCACTGAATTCGATAATTTAGAAGAAAGTCAGACAAAAGCAGGGTTCCTACAGAATCTGGAAATCATGAAAACCATGGAAATGGTATGGAATTGTTAAAAGGCTTCTGGAAATCAGGGAAATCATGGAAAAGGCCTGTAATTTTTAAAAAATTCTAAATTTTTTCAGTTTTCCATTTTTTTTTCTTGAATAAAAATTCAAATAATAATAAAGCTAAATGGTATAAAAGAGAAAAAAAATGTTGAATTTTTAGAAATTCAATTTTTCGGATTTTTGATAATTTTTAATAATTTTTTATTTTTTTCCAAAGAGTCGAGACAATTTAATAAGTAAAGTATTTTCCAAAAGCACAAAAATAATAAAGCTAAATCCCATAAAAGAGAAGAAAAAATGTTGAATTTTAAGAAAATCAAATTTTTGAATTTTTTCGAATTTTTGATAATTTTAGATTTTTTACCAAAGAGTCGAGACAATTTAATAAGTTAAGTATTTTCCACATTAAAAAGTTTGACATTAAAAAATATATAAAAAATGCCAATACTTAACCCACAAAATTAAATTTTCAAAACAAACAAATGAATGCAGATAATTTGCTAACGGAAAGGAAACTTACGATTATTATAATGTATGTATATGTATATGTATATTTCTATTTTCTATCAAAACGTATAAAAAACAAAAGAATAACTATAACTAACTTCAAGTGTGGACAGAGATCCGGAAATCTGGAATCACGACGATTATTATATATAATAATTACAATCTAAAATTTTAACAGAAATTGATTTTTATAAAATGAAAATCAATTTTTATTAGAAAATTCTACAAGAATTTAATTATTTAAATGCAAAAGTAAATAATTTATTGAATAATTGAATGTTTTGCAAAATTCAATTTTCATAAAGAATTTTATTAACAAATTTTTAAATAATTGAATTCTTTTTGTCGAATTTTATTTAAACTTGCATGAACATAATTACCTTTTTTTTGAAGGAATTCAAATTTATAATTGTATGAAAATTAATTGAAACGCTGCGATGAGTTTTATAATTAGTAATAAAAATAATTGAATCCTTAAGAAGAATTTGATTACTCTTGAAAATAATTGAATTTCTGCAATAATTTGTAACTTCTGTCAAATTAAATTTTTTCTAGTGTTTTTAACTAAAATTCTTCAATAAATCCATTATTTTTAATAATTTTTAAAAAAGTTCTTTGAGAATTTTCAAATTCATTCGTTTACAATTCAATTTTACAAAATTTCAATTGTTCGGAAATTCTGCAATTAAATATATTAAAAAATAAAAACTTGAAATAATTTCAATAAAAATCCTATTAAACTTTTAAAAAAATTAATTCTACAGAATTGTTTGTCAAAAATATGAAAAATCAAGAATTTCAATGATTTCAATTTGAAACTTTTTCAAAATTTAATTATTTCTAAAAATCCACGTTATATTGCTTTTAATAATTAATTATAATTTAAAATTTTAACTGAAATTTATTTTTAAAACCATTTTTATTAGTAAATTCTACGAGAATTCAATTATTTAAATACAAAAATAAATAATTTATTAATTTCATGTTTCTTAAAATTAAATTCTTATAAAGAATTTTATCAACATCTTTTTAAATAATTGAATCCCTGTAAAAATTTTATTATCTAGAAAAATATCTGAATTATATTGCGAAGAAATTTGTAAAAAATTTGTAAATAATTGAAATTATGCAATGAGTTTAATTATTTATGAAAATAATTGAATTCCTTAAAGAATTTTATTATTTATAAAAATAATTGAATTCCTGTAAAATTTTTTATTATTTATGAAAATAATTGAATGTTTGAGTAGAATTTTATTGAAATTTTTTTTAATAATGGAATTCCTTTGGGAAATTTTATTGAAATAGTAAATATTGAAAATTATTGAATTTTAGAAAACTTTTGAAAATAATTGAAATTTTGACAAGAATTTGATTAAAATTTTGTAAAATAATTGAATATCAGAGAAGAATTTTATTATTTATAAAGAGAATGGAAATTTTGATGAGAATTTTTTTAAATTTTTTAACACAATTGAATTTAGTAACTATGTTACTAAGTTAGTTAGTAAGTTAGTAACTAAGTTAGTAACTAACTTACTAACTTACTATTCTCCCTGGACAAGCTGAATTCCTTGAATTTTTACAAATCGTTGACTTTGGTGTTTTATTTAAAGTAAAATTTCATTCATAGTTAAAAATAATACTAAAATAGATTATTTCTATCCTTTTTGGTGTTAATTTAATCCAAGAGGGATTAAACTGTTCCAGATTATTTTAATCCATTCTGGTGTTATTTTAACACTTCACGTTTTACTGTGTTTTCAGTAGTAATAACTAAATTTTGTCAGACGATAAGTAAAAAATATTTAATATTTAATTTTCTCTAGTGATTGGAATTTGTCTACATATTCCAATCACTAGACCAAATTCCATTACTACTAATAAGCATTAACTCTTTTCGTCTGACTAAGTATGGTTTTTACCACTGATACTAACAAAGTTTTTATATTTCTCAGTAGTAATGGTTTATTTTAAGTCCGACATTTCTAAAGAATTAATTTTATTTAAAATTTAAACGTTTGCCCTATAGTTGAAAATTATCACTTCTTGTCTGACTAAGTATAGTTTTTACTACTAAAAAATAAATTTACTGTATTTTTGCAGTAGGAATACAGAAATGAATCTGAACAATACATAATCAATAAAATAAAACAAAAGAAAAAATTCCCCTTCCTCCAATTCAATCTTGACACAATTGATAATTACCCAAAAAAAAGAAACAAAAAGAGCATTTGAAATGATATTAAAATGATATAAATGAATGAGACTGCTCGATTTACTGGGGAGTTAAAATGCTTAGCAATAAAAGAGCGTGTACTGGCATGTAAGATAACTGCTGTAAATATCCAGCGATTCAAATAAAATGAAATTCCTTGGGAAATCTACGCTCGTAAAACATCCGTCTATTACACTTGTCTGATGCATTTCTAAGCGCTATCGAGCTACTTCCGCACTTTTATCGGCTTCCGATTCCATATAAAAATGAATTCTGTGAATGTATCTGACGGGGGGTTCCCTGTGTATATATGTATATTGGTGTGTGGTTGTGAAAATTCATATACATTTATACGTATACATATAGCCACATGTACAACACTGATTCTTCTACTATGTGTTGGTCTCGTCCTATCATTTTCGTTCACGAGCTTACTCTTTTATTTTTTGCTCTACTCGGGAGAGAGCGCATATCTCGCTTATTTTCTCGCACGTAAACAGCCACTCGTACACTTCTCTTCCTTTTTTTTCCCTACCCCCAACAAGCGTATATATATGTATATATAGAGCCTAGCCAAAAACTTCATGTCTTTATATGAAGCTTCCTACACGCTTCGTTAATGTCAAAAATTTACTGTTTTAAAATTAAAAAAGAAACAAAAGAAGGAAAAATTGTTTCCAGTGTGTAGAATTTTTATATTATTTTTATCTTAAATGTTTATATATAAATATTTATACGAAAATGTGAAATTCAATACTACTTGGACTAAAATTGTACGAATTTGGAATTGTTCGGTCTGATTAGCTGAATATTCTATTATTAGTTATTTAATTTTAGGGGAAAAAATATTTTTCCATTACAATTAAATAACTATTCATTAATAATATAATTTAAATAATTGTCTTTGTGAAAAAATACGTTTAAAAGTAGAAAATAAATTTTCTTTAGTATTTTAGGCATTGTCTGACTAAAATTAACGTTTACTACTTAAAAGAAAATTAACGACAATTTAAACACAGTTGAAATGATTTATATCAAGTTAGGAGCATATCTGACAAAATAACTAACTTCATACATCAATGAGAGGAAAAATATACGAAATTTGAAAATTTTGTCTGACTAAAACTAATGTTTACTACTGTTTAATACTTAAATCCATAATTTACAAGAGTTGAAATAAAATATTAAGGAGTTAAAGATTCCGTCTGATTTAAAATATTCTTTACTACTTATAGAACAAGAAAATACAAATTTAAAAATTTCTATTTTAAAATTTTGTTTTAGTAGTAAATGTCAGTTTTGGTTTTTGTTTTATAAACAGGTTTATACCTGTTGTCTGACCAAAACTGACATTTACTACTAAAACAAAATTTTATGAAAGTATAAAAAATTATAATAATTTATATCAAGTTGGAAGCATGTCTGACGAAAGCTAACTTATACTACTTAGAAAAAAATATGTATTTCAAAAAATTGTAAATTTTAAATTAAAAATTATTACAAAAATATACAAAATTAGAATATTGGATATTTTGTCATATGGCGACTGACATTTACTACTTAAAAAAAATTTTATGTTAAGTTATAAGTTGAATGAAATGAGTAGTTGAATTTAAATGACATAAAGTTTGAAACGCACGTCTGACTTAAAACAACTTTTACTACTTGGAAAATAGAAATTTTAATCCTTGTCTGACTAAAACTGTGATTTACTACTAGAATCAAAATTTTCGAGAACTTGGTATCGGAAGAAACATTAGAAGAAGTCAATAGTAGATCGAAGTGTCTGATTAAAACTTTTACTATACTCAGAGCACTGATCCTACACGAACTTGTTGGAACCTTTTGTCTGACAAAAAAGGTCATTTACTACTGAATGTTAAATTAGCGCAATTAAAAGTATTTTACATAACTGCTATTGTATTTTAACTTCTGATATACAAATTCCATAAAAGTTTAAAAAATTCTATAAACATAAATTTTTATATTAATTACATTTTTATTACATTGTAAACAAGATGAAATGAAATGGAACTTTTCATTTTTAATTCAATTCATTAAATACAATTAAAAATGGAAATGTAGCTCCACCAGTGAAATATTTAATAATATTTTCGTTTAATAATTTAATAATATTTCGTTATAATAATATAAAACATAATTACAAACATTTATAAAAAGTTTTGATTAAATATTCATTTAATTTAAAATATTTTTTTATTTTCTTTCACTCTTACTATAATATATAGGTGGTGATATATATTATAAAACAATACCGCGAAATGTTTTCATAGATTAAATATTTCACGATGTTTGTTTTAATTTACTATTCAAAATTTTATTAAAAGTAAGCAAAAGTTAATTAATGTTAGTTTGAAACGTGAATGGTATAACGTGTATAATGTGTTGTTCGTGTCAAGTTTGGGTAGAGAGAGAGAGAGAGAGAGAGAGAGAGAGAGAGAGAGAGAGAGAGAGAGAGAGAGAGAGAGAGAGTGAGTGAGAGAGAGAGAGTTTGTCTCTTGAAAGCTGCAGTAGGAAAATGCAACACGCGAGCTATAGTAAATGGTACATTTTCTTGCTGAGTGTTGTTTATCTTTGGCGGTATAAACAATCCATCGTGAAAAATAACAACTCAGCCAAACGTGTTGAGATGAAATTCCGCGTCTATAAACAAAAAAAAAAGAGAAAGGACCTATTTTCCACTGTATAAGCAAATACATTTTTAGTTAAGAAAATTTTCCACCTTCTTATAGTGTTGGACAAAAAAATTCCAAATATTTTATTGTGGATTTTAATTATATTTTAAGTTTTTTTTATTATTTTCTAAAATATTTTTTGCTTTATACATTTAGAGGAGTTTTTAGCTGTAATATTTGCTTTCTTGACAAAATTCGACTGGCAACGTGCAAAAATATTATTTTTGTCTGACTAAATATGGTATTTACTGCTAGTATGATAAATTTCTTAATATTTTCCAGTAGGTACAGGCAATTTCAGTCAGACAATTGAAAAGAAGTCTTCTTTTATTTGTCCAAACGAATTCGATTATAACTACTCAGAAGTGATACTGTTTATCTGACTAAGTATAGTATTTACTACTGAAAATCAAACTTATTGTATTTTTTCAGTAGTAAGACCAAATACAGTCAGACAATTCAAAAATCAGTTTTTTATTTCCATTGCCTACCCGAACAGGAGTTTTACTATAAAATACTTACTTTTTGTCCGACTATGTATAGATTTTACTACTGAAAACGCAAACTTCTATTTTTGAGTAGTAATAACCCAATTTAGTCAGACAATTAAAATGCAGTTGTTTTATTGTTCGTCTAACCGAATACGACTGTTAAAAAAAATTACTCTCTGTCTGACTAAGCATAGTTTTTACTACTGACAACTTAAATGTATTGCACCTTTTTTTAGTAGTAATACCTAAAACCTGTCAGGATATTAAAAAGAATTTTTTTATTTTTTCTCAACCCAGATTCGACTTTTTTACAACATACAGTCAGTTTTTGTAAAGAAAGGTCAATAAAGTCCGTAATTTGATTAAAAAAAAGACGAAAATTTCATAAATTTTACTATATAATTTGAAGAATTTTTACCGAAATTTCAAATGATTGCAGAAATTCAATTATTTTCAAAAGTAATAAATTTCTTGGCACAAAATCCAATTATGTTCAAAAAATTTTTAAAAATTCTCTTCAAAATTTCAATTATTATTATAAATAATAAAACTTTTTTCCGAAATTTGATTATTTAAAGAAATTTTTATAAAATTCTTTGCAAAATTTCCATTATTTTCAAAAAATTTCCTCAGTTTAATAATTTTCAATATATCTATTATTTGAATAAAATTTTCTAAAAGCATTCAATTATTTAAAAAAATGTTAATAAAATTCTAAGCAGACCTTCAATTTTTTTTCTAAAATAATAAAAATTTCACAAAAATTCAATTTTTTACAAATTTGTTATAAATTTTTTCGCAATATAATTAAAATATTTTTATAAAAAATAAAATTATTACAGGTATTTAATTATTTACAAATTTTATTAAAATTCTACAAAAGAATTCAATTATTTAAATATTCAATTATTTAAAATTCTTCTTAGGAATTCAATTATTTACATAAATAATAAAACTCAATGCAGAATTTCAATTACTTTTAATACCTACAATTTTAATCGAATTTTTCCGAAAATGTAATTACATTTTCTTCAAAATTTTATTAAAAATTGTCGAAAGAATTCAATTATTTAAAAATATAATGATAAAATTCTTTGTGAGAATTGAATTTTAAGAAACATGTAATTAAAATGTAATTGCATTTTCTTCAAAATTTTATTAAAAATCGTCGATCGTCGAAATTCTAGTAGAATTTTCTAATGAAAATTGATTCTTTTAAATAAAATGTTTTCTTTCTTTCTTTTTTTTTTTGCCTGGTATACAGTTTTTACTACTAAAAACACAGAATTTTCTATTTTTTAGTAGTAACACGTAAATTTAGTCAGACAATTGAAAGTAAGTAGTGCTATTTTTCGTCTACTCGGTTTTGAGTATCACTATCAAAGAATACTACTTTTTGTCTAACTAAATGTAGTTTTTACTACTGCAAACTCAAATTTATTGTATTTTTTCAGTAGAAAAACCCAAATTCAGTCAGACAATTGAAAAACAGTTTTTTTCTTTATGAAATATTTTTTGTTTTAATTTTTATTCTATAGTTTTTTTAATTTAAATTTTTAAAATATTTTTTACACTTTTATTTATATATTTAATTTTTTTAAATATTTTCGAAAATATATTTTTTGATTTTAAGAAGAGGAAAAGATAGTTTTTTTTTTTTACTTTTTGAAAATGTAAAGAAACCAGAGAGTACCTTTGCTTTTTTTTTGCGCGCAAGATTTCTCAAAAGAAAAATAAGCGTCACCCAATTCTCGAAAAGAGTCTTGTAGAATCAGCCCTCGTAAAGAAGACGAGTTCCCCTGTTTTACTCGCAATTCGTATGCGGGTTTAAGTGTGTCTTCGAGCTTGGCGTTACGGAATCGCTGCAAAATCGTCAAGAGAGTAGGGAGAGAGTTGGTCGACTATCAAGGGAGCTGAGAGAGGGATAGAGATAGAGAGAAAAAAAAAGTTACGCGAAAACCTCGGCCAATTTAAAAACCTACACTTCGCGAAACTTTAGACTCTCTCTCTCTCTCTCTCTCTCTCTCTCTCTCTCTCTCTCTCTCTCTCTCTCTCTCTCTCTCTCTCTCTCTCTCTCTCTCTCTCTCTCTCTCTCTCTCTCTCTCTCTCTCTCTCTCTCTCTCTCTCTCTCTCTCTCTCTCTCTCTCTCTCTCTCTCTCTCTCTCTCTCTCTCTTTCTCTCTCTCTCTTTCGCTCACGTTCTCATACTTCGAAAGAGTGTCTTTTTCGCTTTTTCTCTCATTTTCTTCCTTCGAGAGAGTATCTGCTTCTCTCTCGTTTTCTTTCTTCGAGAGAATGTTTTCTTCTCTCTCGTTTGAGGGAGAGAATGAGAGAGAGAGAGAGACAAGGAATCTCTCTCTGCTGTCAATATATATAATAGACTCCTCCTATTCTATTCGGTAAATCTACTTCCTCTGTTTTTTGATCGAGGACAAGCGAAGGGAAATGTATATAAGGGATGCTGAGACGAAAAGATGAGGGTTGTTGTTTTCATCAAAAACGTGAGTTGGGCATCAAATTCGAGCTTCAATGTAATATACACACAAATCTTCCTAGACACTTTACCTTTTAATTAACTGTTTTTAAAATTTTTCATTCTTTCCACTCTCTTTTCCCCCATGGCTTTCATCTCAAATATTTTCACCTTTCGCAGCGTTCATATATATTCCCCACCTTGTGTGCTCATTAATTATGTTTATTTCTTGCCTGCTTTCATTTAAAATTTGTTGACATTTCCTCACTGAATTCTCGCTTTCTCCCTCTCTCCTGATTTCTCTTTCTGTCTCTCTTGTTTCATTTTTTTTTTTTCGTTTCTTTCTCTCTTCTGTCATTTTTGTTTCTAAAAAATTTTATAATTTGTTATTTTCTTTATGTACTCTCTCTCTCTCTCTCTCTCTCTCTTGTTTTAATTTTTTTCGTTTATTTCTAAAAAATTTTCTAATTTGTTATTTTCTTTGTGTAGCTACATTTTTATTTATTTTTCCTTCATTATACAGCAGATTGAAAATGAAAATGCAAAAGAAAGAAACTAGTGGTGTTTTTGTCTGACTATACGACGTTATTACTACTAATGAAGTGATATAAATAATGTTCTTGGGTCTTCTACTAAAGCAATAATATCCAAATTGATCAAGAGTAAATTTATTGCTCCCTCGTATGACCGAATTCGATTATTACTACTGTGAAATGCTAATTTCTAGTATTTGTCAGTGATAATAACCGCATTTAGTACCGACGAGTGAACACAGGGGAATTTTTTCATTGTTTCCTTTTGTCGGACGTAATTCGGTTATTAGTACTAAGAAAAGCCTGTGGCATTTATCAAGTGGTAATAATCGAATTTAGTCGGACAAGTAAATAGAGGAATTATTTCATTCTTCCCTTGTCTGACTGCATACGGATGTTACTACTTAGAAATACTACTTTCTGTCTGACTACAGTTTTTACTACTGAAACTGAATTTTTCAGTAGTAAAAGCTGAATTCAGTCAGACAGTAAGTATAAAATGTTTATTTTATACTTTCATTTAAAGAAACTTTAATTTAAACTTTAATTTAGACAAATTTTATATTTTAATCACTAGACCAAATTCTACTACTATTAGTATAATCATTAACTCCTTTTGTCTGACTAAATATTTTTTATACTACTAAAAATTTTTTTCTATATTTTCCAGTAGTTACACCCCAATTTAGTCAGGCAATATTGAAATGAAGTCTCTTATTAGTTGTCTATAGACAATAATAAGCGAATTCGATTGTAACTGCTTAGAAGTGCTACTGTTTGTCTGACTAAGTATAGTTTTTACTACTGAAAACCCCAATTTTATCTTTTTTTCAGTAGTAATACCTAAATGCAGTCAGACATTTAAAAAACACCGGTTTTATTTATCGCTTAACAAAATTCGAATATATTACTATAAAAAATACTACTTTCTGTCTGACTGAATGCAGTTTTTACTACTGAAAACAGAAACTTCTTCTATTAAAAATGTTCAGAAATTACGAAATGCAATAGGAATAAAAATTCAAATTCCACTTATATACTTTAAAAGTTAAATTTTATTTCCAGTGACGCAAAATCATTGTAATAAAAATTTAACTTGAGCAAGAAATAAATCAATTTTGTTCATTTGAACGTTCGAAATTTTAAGACCATGTCAGTTGAAGACTAGGAGTAGTCTTTACTGAAAAAACAAATTTCTTGTATTTTCCATTAGTAATATCCAAATTTAGTCAGACTTTTAAAAATCAGTTTTTGTTGTTACTCTAACAAAGTTCAACTCACAGTTCTTAGAAATTTTTATCTGACTAAATATGGTTTGTGCCACTAAAATAATAAATTTTTTAATATTTTCCAGTAGGTGTAACCAATTTCAGCCAGACATTAAAAAAAAAGTTTCTTGTCATTTGTCCAACGAAATTCGGTTATTACTACTCAAAATTTCTACTGTTTGTCTAACTAAGTATAGTTTTTACCACTGAAAATGAAATTCCTGGAGTTTATCAGTAGTAATATGTATATTTAGTCAGACAATTTAAAAATATTTTTTTATTTTTTGGCTACTCGAATTCGATTTTTAATTTTTTACTACAAAAAATACTAATTTCTGTTCAACTATGTGAGGTTCATACTACTTAAAACACAAACTTCTTCTATTTTCAGTAATAACAACGAAATTGAGTCAGAAAATTGAAAAGCAGTTGTTATATTATTCATCCAGCTGAGTTCAATTAATGCTATAAAAATACTACTTTTTGTCTGACTAAGTGTAGTTTTTACTACTGAAAACACAAATTTCTTTTATTTTTCAGTAGTAAAATCTAAATTTAATCAGACAATTAAAAAACAGTAGTTCTATTGTTTGTCTAACCGATTTCGGTAATTACTTCTCAGAAATGATACTGTTTGTCTGACTAAATATGGTGTTTACTACTGAAAAGCAAATTTGTTGTATTTTTTCAGTAGTAAGAGCAAATTCAGTCAGACAATTAAAAAACAGTGTTTTATTATTTATCTGTCCTAATTCGAATATTACTAGGTACTCAAGATTATTTTTTTCCGTCTGACTAATAGTAGTTTTTATCACTTAAATTTTTTTTTTATTTTTCCAGTAGTAAGACCTAAATTCAGTCAGACAATTGAAAAACAGTTTTGTATTGTTCCCATCGCCAAATCCGACTATTGTTAATAAAAAATACTATTTTACTACTAATTAAGCTTCAATTACAAAATTGTGGTTCTTATCCAAATTATTAGTTATTTCTTATTTAAAATAGAATTTTAATATTTTACAAAAGAAATTTATATTTAATGGAATACAATTAATATAAAAATAAAACTTGACGTGAAAATTTGAAAAAATTAAAATACAAAATAGTTGAAAAAAACTTAAAATTGTATTTCAAGAAAATTAAAATTATAATTAATTTAAGACAAAATAAAATTTTAAATATAAATTTAATTGAATTTAGAATTGTTTAAATAAAAAATTAAGCACTTGGGCGACATTAAAATGTTACAGTTTGTCTTTCAATTAAATACAGAGAAATAGAAGTGAGTAATGTGAGGAAATTGATTCTCTTTTTTTACTGAGAATATTTAAAAAACATGATTTAGTTATTAAAGATTTTTTTTCAGCCTGCGCGCTCTTTTCGTCAGCTTTCTGAGCATCTTTCTTATATCTCGATGGTACTTATCCTCGCTTTATTTTCTTAATTCTCATAGCGTCACTCATTCAAGTGCTTTTTATTAGCAGTGTTCGTCTTTTTCTTTTACTTTTTTCCCCTCCATCTCTTGAGTGGTATCTCATTTTCCTTTGGTATTCATTCTGTTTTTTCTTCTTCTTCTTTTTTCTTTTTTTTTGACACAAACCGTCGTCGTCGTCGTCATATCTCTCCACCATTTTTGTTCACATTTTCATTTGGCCGGATTCTCATCATCGCGTTGGCCGACCTCAAGATATCCTTAATAAGCCCGTTTATCGCAAGCTCGCCAAGCTCAACGTCATTAAGGCTCTGCAAAATGATAGAATAAAACGTCTAATAAAGACAAATTTCCTTCTGGCCCTTATTCACCTTTTCTTTTATTTCACGTCATTAAGTCATTAAGGCCGCATTATTATTCTTGCGGAAAAATAAAACAAGAAAAAAGAAAGCTCTAAAACACAAAATTATATTTAATTTTACTTTCATCTTCGTAACTCCTAATTTAGTTTGCAATTTTTTATCAAAAAAAAGGGATAAAAAAAGTTATACCTGACAGTAGTAATTTTAAAACAAATTTTTTTATAGTCATCGTTAAAACGCTTTTTTTTCAATAATCCTCGACAGCAAAAAAAAAGTAATCCCTTTCCCAAAAAAATAATATTTAAAAATGAAATTTACTAAAAAGATAAATTGCAAAATGTGACTTTTGAAAGAAGACTCCTTTTCAAAGAGGAGATATGAGAAAGTCTTTTAAAAAATTGAGTGTCAAGATTGACCGGATTCGCATTAGTTGGATAATGACGTTTAAAAATCTTTTCAAAGTGCTCGGTCATCGCGCGGGATCTCTGGAATCTTCGCAATAGCGAACGATGCGAGCAAAAAAAAAAAAAAAAAATTAAAAAGAAAGAAAATGAAAAAAAGAGTATAAAAAAAACTGATGAGAATACTGAGAAGGGAGATGAAGAATGTTATATCAAAACTGGCAGTAAAAAGAGTTTTAGGTATCCTCTGGGATTAAGTCCTCGTAAACTTTTTTTCAACGCGATACGAAAACTCGCGATTACTAGGCAATCACGTACTTTAAATTGTTTTACCGATCGATTTAAATTCACGAGACTTTTTTACAGAAAAAAAAGAAGAAAGAAAATATACACGCAGGTGATAAAAACAACAAAATAACAGTATACCAAACGATAATATGAAAGCACTAAAATTTTTAAAACTAATTTTAGAACATTTAATATTAATAAAAAAAAGAATAATAAAAACAGAGTAAAACAGGATAAAACAGGATAAAAAAAGGATAAAAAAATAAAAAGATGAGAATAAAAGAGAAAAAAAGGATAAAAATAGTTGATAAAAATTCTTCCTTCAACATTTAATTAATTCTCTCTAATTTATAATTTTAATCATTAAAGTTCAGCAGGCAATTACAAAAATTAGTCGCAAGTTTTATTGCACGTATGTATATAAACAATAAATCGATATCGAAATTGGCATACGTTTGTAAGGACAAATATTGAAATATATTTTTTTTTTAAATTCGAAATCAATAGACAATCTTACAAAGAAAGTTCAATGAACTGCGAGAAAATATTTACTGGAGCGAGGAGCTTTAAAGTGGAAAGGACGATTCGAAGCTGATGATACTCTATAAATATATATTCTTGGAATACATTCGAGTTCTCGATGAGTTCTACTTTTTGACGACAAAAAAAAAAAATGAAAAAAAAAATTGAAAAATATTTTTTATTTTTCCATACACTACTTTTTTCAACAAATAATCGTTAAATTAATAAATACTTTTAGAAAATTCTGTATTTTTCAGTTTTCAAAATATTTTTTTTTTGCACTTATAAATTTTAAGATCAAAATCATCTGATTGCTCAATTTAAATAAAAAATAACTTTCAGGAAAATTTTTGAATTGTTTTGCTTTAGCAATCGGTAAAAATTGATTATTAATAAAAAGATATTATTAAAAGACTAGAAATTAGTTATTGCAAAAAAAAACTGTTTAATAATGAATAAAACTAATTATTAGTACGAAAAAATGAAAAATAGTTAGTAAAAAATTATTTATTATTTATTTACTTATTTATTTATATTAAATCCTGTATTCAGTAATGCACAAAAAATAAAAGAATGATTATTATTATATTATTAAAACTTAATAAACAATAATAAATATTTAACAATTTAACAATTAAAAAATAAATAATAAAAAAATATATTATTGAAGTAGAGGATAGGAAAAACTAATTTAAAGTAATTTAAAATTTTATATAAAATTTTTTTTCAGTGAAAAGAAAAAATAAAAATTTAGAATTAGGTAAATAAAGCAAATTAAATAAATTTTTTAAAAAATAAATAAAAGAAGGGTCTTTAGTAATGGATTTTAGTTGAATGAATGCACCGAGAGGTAGTAAAATAATGCGGATAGATTACAGTTAATTACACTTTCTATTTAGAGCCAAGAGGTGTATATATATATAGCTGTAAGAGTGATTGAGAAGGGACTTTAGTTGATAGAAATCTCGAGCAGGATTTCAAATGACATTGAAAATTTTCAATCAAAATTATTTATTATCTAAAATTTGAATTTTTCTCCATTACTCGTCATTTTAAAAAGAATTAATTCTGAATAAGAAAATATTTATTTTTAAAATAAATGTCATAATATATTACTGATAATATATTATTGAGACTTTTATATCTCATTTATTCAATTTTTTGTTCTCATTTATGTAGTTTTTTTGTTTTCATTTATTTAATTTTTATTAATTATTCATCTTGTTCATACATTAAGTCAAAATTTTTTCAATTTTGCTTTAAATTTGAAATTTTTAAAAAATTTTATTAAAAAATAAAAATAATTGAGACTTTTTTAAATTGAATTGAAATTAATAGAAGCTTGCATAATTTCAAAATTACTAAAATTACTTTAAAAATAATTTAATTTTTAGAGAATTTTTTTTTGGAATTACTTTTGAAACAATTGAAAATTCTTAAAATTTTTAAATTATTATTCTTAAATACTTTTCACATTTGTGATATAGTTGAAAAATCTTAAATTAATAATAATAATATAAATAATTTTGTATTTACATACCAATCTTCTAAAGTCATTGAAAATTTAGATATCAGTTTGTAGAAGCTTACCTGTAAAATAAAAACAAAAAATTGTTAGCTTTGAACAAATAATTATTCATATGTTATTATCTACATATTTAAATTCTTAAATTTAATAATTTAATTTTTAAAGAATTTTATAGAAATTTTTCAAAAATTATTAAAATTATGATATTTTTTTTTAAATATTTGATATTTTTATATAACTTTATTGGAATTTTTTGAAATAATCAAAATATTCTAAAATTCTTTAAAAAGTAAATGGATTTTTAAAGAAATTTTTCAATTAATTAAAATTTCCTAAAATTATTTTTAAAAAATTTGATTTTTTCAATTATTTAAAATTTCCTGAAATTATTTTTGGAACAATTGAAATTTTTTAAAAATTCTTTTTTTGAAAATTTATAGAATTTTTCGAGTAATTCAACTGTTACTATAAAAAAATACTAATTTCTGTCTGACTAAATAAAGTTTTTACTACTGAAAAACAAAATTGTATTTTTTCAGTTGTAACATCTAAATTTAGTCAGACAATTAAAAAGTAGTTATTTATTGTTTGTAAAACCGACTTTAATTAGTATTATTACTACTCAGAAGTGCTACTGTTTGTCTGACTAAATATAGTTTTTACTACTGAAAAACAAATTTTTTATATTTTTTTAGTAAAGTGACACCTAAATTCAGTTAAACAATTAAAAGGAATTTTTTTTTATTGTTTGAAAAATATACTTCTTTCTGTCCGACTATGTGTAGTTTTTACTACTGAATACACAAACTTCTTCTTTTTTTCAGTAGTAACTCCTAATTTTAGTCAGTCAATTAAAAAGTAGTTATTTATTGTTTGTTAAACAAAATGCGATTGTAACTACTCAGAAGTTTTACTGTTTGTCTGACTAAATATAGTTTTTACTACTGAAAAACAAAAATTTATTGTATTTTTTCAGTAGTAAGACCTAAATTCAGTTAGACAATTTAGAAAAAAAATTTATAATTAAATTATTACTATTATTTACATGTTTAAATTCTTAACTTTCTTAATAATTGATTTTTTAAAGAATTTTATTGAAATATTTCTCAAATTATTAAAATTATCTCATATTATTTAAAAAATAAGCAATAATTCGCGCGGTTAACGACTTACTTTTTTTTCTTAAATAAAATTAACAATTTTAAAAATAATAGAATTAAAAATTTTTTATTTAAAATTTTTGTTTGAAAACACTAAAAACATTCAATTTTTGAGAAATTACAATTAATTGCAGAAAAATTCAATTATTTTCAAAAGTAATTAAATTCTTCTCATAAAATTCAATTATATTCAAAATTTTGAAAATAATTCTCGTCAAAATCCCAATTATCTTTATAAATAACAAAATTCTTCCGTCTTCCCTAAAGTTAAATTATTTTCAAAAATGTCAATAAAATTCTTGTCCTAACTTCAATGATTTTCAAAAATTTGTCTCATTTTAAAAATTGTAATATCTACTAATTTAATAAAATGTAAAATTCAATTATTCACAAATTTTTTATAAATTTCTTTGTAATAATTAAATTATTTTCACAAAAAATAATTAAAAATTCTAGAAAATAATAATGGAAATGAAGAAAATAATTTTGAAGAAGTTACAGTAGAAACATTTTTATATTGTATAGAATAATGATTTTATCACTCGGTGATCCAGAGATGCCATTGGGCGGAGGAATTTCATCCCCACTCTTGCGCCATTTTACATTGACTTAAATGTAAAATTTTCCAAGAGTGGGGATGAAATTCCTCCGCCCAATGGCATCTCTGCGGTGATCTTTAATTATTATAAAACATGAAGAAAACGATCACTCCGAGTCTTCGACTCGGAGCAATCGTTATCTTCATGTTTTATAACAATACTTTTAAAAGTTGGTCAATTTCAAAAAGGCTTGAATTTGAAACTTTTGAATCTCAAATATTATTTTATTACGTATAAATATTTTCGATTTGTCAAACAATATTTTTTAAAGGAAAAAAAAACAAAAGCATACACAAAAAATAACTTCAAACTGCGGACAGAATTAATGAAAGAATACGAAGATTAATATAGTTAAGTGACTTTTTATAGAATTTTATTGAATTTTTTTTTTTTTTTTGCAATAATTGAAAAATCCTAAAATTCCTGATTACAAAAAATCAAAATTTTTAAATTTGAAAAATTTAGATTTAAAAATATCTCCCGTCAACAGGAGAGAGGAGAAAAAAGTGAGCCAGGGATATTAAGGGATGTTTAAAATAATGATCAAAAAAAAAATAAAAAAAGGACGAAGATAAAGAAAATATAAGCCGAGGTAGAGTAGAAAATAAAGTGAAATGAGTATTACGCGGTCATTTAAAAAATGTGGAGCGCAAGCACATGTAGCCAACCTAACCTGAATGGAAACGAGCGACGCATGATTTGTAAATCTGTCGTGTATACATACATATATATGTGTAATATAAGTGTATATACGTTGGTTTAGATTTATGAGAACACAAGTAAAGATACACTCTCTCTCTCACTCTCTGGAGCAGCTTTCTGACCCCCAGGTCTCCATTAGTGAAACGTCCCGCGCACAACGTGAAGCCAGTAATGTTCTACCGTCCCACTTATTGTAATTTGATTACGTCACACTCCTTTCCCTCCGCACAGGTTTCCCTCTGACCTACTGTATGTATGTGTGTGCATGTGTCTGTGTGTCAGTGTGATGCAGCAGGAGGCGCACCAACCCAACAGCGCCATAGGATTTTAATGAGATTTCTGCTTGCAGATAATTCCGTTCGATGGCCCCAAAGATAAAGCACCGTATTCAGCATATGCTATTATCGACACCGAAGTGTTCTCCCTTTCTTCACGAATATATATACATATATACATATATATATTGTATGTCGTTGAGAGAAAATTACTTTTTTGTTTTGTTACGATAATCGTGAACCAATATAGGCTCAATTACCTTTTGCAACGTTATTATAGGCGGAACACCCCGTGACTTGATGAGATTTTCTTCACAGAGGTAAAACAACTTTCAAAGTTGACTTTACCTCTTGAAAAATTGAAGATTACATATACTCATTTTATGGGAGAATTTAGATAGAAATTATCCAAGATCTTTTTTTTTTTTTTTGCTCATTTATACGAGAAAAAGAGTTACTAACGTTCTTTTATTATAAGGGCGATACTTCTGAAACATACATTCTTGATGTATTGATTAATTTTAATTTAATCTTCAATAATTATTATTGACCATTTTTATATAGTAAAAATGTAGAACATTTTTTAACAAATAAAACTATATTTTAGTCAGACCTAAGTGTAAAAATACAGATTAATAGAAAATCAGTAGTAAAAGTCAGTTTTAGTCAGCCCTGAGAGTAAAAATACAGATTAATAGAAAATCAGTAGTAAAAGTCACTTTTAGTCAGCCCTGAGAGTAAAAATACCGATTAATAGAAAATCAGTCGTAAAAGTCATTTTTAGTCAGCCCTAAGAGTAAAAATACAGATTAATAAAAAATCAGTAGTAAAAGTTACTTTTAGTCAGACCTAAGAGTAAAAATACAGATTAATAGAAAATCAGTAGTGAAAGTCATTTTAGTCAGCCCTAAGAGTAAAAATACAGATTAATAGAAAATCAGTAGAAAAATCATTTTTAGTCAGCCCTAAGAGTAAAAATACAGATTAATAGAAAATCAGTAGAAAAATCATTTTTAGTCAGCCCTAAGAGTAAAAATACAGATTAATAGAAAATCAGTAGTAAAAGTCATTTTTAGTCAGCCCTACGAGTAAAAATACAGATTAATAGAAAATCAGTAGTAAAAGTTACTTTTAGTCGGAGCTAAGAGTAAAAATACAGATTAATAGAAAATCTATAGAAAAAGTCAATTTTAGTCAGTCAAAAATATAAAATTTCTTATCGAATTTTTTAAGTAGTAAGACTACATTTTAGTCAGACGTAAACTAGAAAAATTAGTAGTAAAACTGAACTTTAGTCAGACCTAAAAATAGAATACTCGGAGTAGGAAAATCATTAGTAAAAGTAAGTTTGAGTCTGTCAAAAAGTAAAACATATTTTATTGTATTCTTCAAAGTGGTCAAACTACATTTTAGTCAGACATAAGAATAAAAATACAGAAAAATAGAAAATCATTAGTTAAATTTACGACAGTCAAAAATATAAAATTTCACATCGTATTTTTCAAGTAGTAAGTCTACATTTTAATCAGCTTAGTCAGAAGTAAAATAGAAAAATTAGAAGTTTGAAAATTAGTAGTAAAACTAAACTTTAGTTACACCATAAAAAACGAATACTAGGAGTAGGAAAATCAGTAGTAAAAGTAAATTTTAGTCAGTCAAAAAGTAAAACATATTTTATTGTAATTATAATTTAAATGTAGTTCTAGTTTCGACTTGTAGATGAATATATTTACTAGAGGTTTAAGGTTATAGTAATTATATATTTTATTGTATTTTTCTAAGTGGTAGAACTATATTTTAGTAGGACCTAAGAGTTAAAATACAGAAAAATAGAGAATATTTTAAGAAGCAAGTATATATTTTTAGCCAGACCTAAGAATAGAAATATTAATTTGAAAATCAGAAGTAGGTAAATGTATATTTTAGCTAAGAAAATTTTAAAAAATATTGTAATGGATTTTTGTAAGTGGTAAAACTACATTTTAGTCAGACGTAAAGCAGAAATATTAGAAGTTTGAAAATTAGTAGTAAAACTTAATATTAGTCAAACCTTGACCTAAACATAGAATACTGGAAGAACTCTGGAAGTGAGAAAATCAGTAGTAACAGTAAATTTTAGTCAGACAATGAAATAAAACATTTCTTATTGTATGTTTTAAGTGGTAAAACTACATTTTAGTCAGACCTAAGAGTAGCATACTGGAAATATAGAAATCAGTAATAAACGTACATTTTAGTCGGACCGAAAAATTCTTCTAAGTGGTAAAACTCAATTTTAGTCAGACGTGAAAGTAGAAATATTGAAGGTTTGAAAACTAGTAGTAAAAGTACATTTTAGTCAGACGTAAAAGTAATAACATTGGAAGCTTAAAAATCAGTAGTAAAAGTAAATTTTAGTCAGTCAAAAAGTAAAACGTTTTACTTAAATATGCATATTTCTTAGTTTACTCTTCTAAGTGGTAAAACTACATTTTAGTCAGACGTAAGAGTGGAAACGATTTGAATTTCAAAATCAGTAGTAAAAGTAAAATTTGAAAAATGAGTTATTGCCTTTTTGTAAGTAGTATAACTACATTTTAGTAGGACCAAAAAGTAGAAACACTGTGAATTTAAAAATCAGTAGTAAAAGTAATTTTTAGTCACATAAAATGTAAACTGGTATCTTATCATTTTTGTAAGTGGTAAAACTACATTTTAGTCGGACATAAAGGTAATAATATTGGAAACCTGAAAATCAGTAATAAATGTAAATTTTAGTCTCACAAAATGTAAAAAATATCTTATACTTTTTGTATCAGGTAAAACTAGATTTTAATCGTCCGTAAAAATAATAATATTCGAAGCTTGAAAATCAGTAGTAAAAGTAAGTTATAGTCAGTCAAACTATAAAACATATCTTATTGTATTCTTGTAAGTGGTAAAACTACATTTTAGTGAGACGTAAAAGTAGAAACATTTGAAGTTTAAAAACTAGTAGTAAAAGTACATTTCAATCAGACCGAAAAATTTAGATATTTCGAATTGGGAAATAAGTAGTAAATATAAATTTCTAGTCAGCCAAGAAGTAAAAAATGTTTTGTCGTATTTTTTAAGTGGTAAAACTACACTTTAGTCAGACTTAACTGTTAAACTGCTTTGAATTCGGAAATCAGTAGTAAAATTAAAATTTTAAAAATAGTTATTGTCTTTTTTGTAAGTGGTATAAGTACATTTGTATCAGACCAAATAGTAGAAATACTGGGAATTTATAAATCTTTTCTTTATATTGATTTTATTTTCATATAAATGTGAAATACCTATTTGAAATGTTTTTCCTAATAACAGTTTCATAATATGGTACCCTGTTTTTTTTAATTAACTTTTCTTGATGAAAAAGAAAGTAAATAAACGGAAAATGAGATGCGATGAGGGTCGAAAATGGGTCAGAGTATGGATTTAATTAATGTCAAAGGCAAGGACTTAAAATACTTTTTTTTCCCAGTCCTGAGGAAGAAATTATTTTCAGTAGTATAACTCACGTTTAGTCACACGTGACTCTTTTTCTTTATATATAAAAATACAAGCACTGATCAGGCGTAACTAATTGTTTATTTTTTCATATTATGATTAAAATATAGCCGTTGAGTAAAATAAATAATGTAATAATACAAATATCAACAACAACAACAACAACAACAATATAATAATAATAATAATAATAATAATAATAATAATAATAATAATAATAATAATAATAATATTATAATTAGTTTTACTCTCTAAATTTGAAGTAGTAAAATTCTTTACTAATTTTAATTAGTGACTAACTTTCTACTTTTGAATGTGTATTTATTTTTATTACTTTTTTTTATAAACTTACGAAAATAAATGAAATTTTTTTATTTTTTATTTCGAATTCAAAAGTGCTTTCGATCGTAACTGTTGAGTGTTAATAGAGTTAAATAATTAAAAATTTTCTAATTAATAAAAATTAAAATTTTAAGTAAACTAAAATTAAAATTGAATATTTAAATATTCAATTAGTTACTTTAAACTAAGAAAAAATTAAAGTACAAAAAGCCAAAGCATCATAAATAATAAATCGCATGAAAAGTAAATATTTAATGCAATAAACAATAAATATTTTAAAAATTTCAGAGGAAATGTAATTTTCAGTAGTAAAAGATTACATTATGTCAGACATTATTTCTGGTCCTTTCTCTCGGCTATGATTTATTATTCCATCAGTAATGCCATATTCTATTTCATATTTTATATTTTCAATAAAATATTTAAATATTGCGATTTATTAACATCAACGAGTTAACTTTGTCCTTTTCTTTTGTAGTTTTTCATTCCTGTTTCTTTTTTTTAATTATTTTTTTCTTTATTTATTTTTTTTTTGTTTGTTGTACTTTTTCCTCATACACACAATGAAGTCAACATTAAGCAAGCAGTTTCGTTGAGAATAATTCTGCGTCATAAAATATATACCAGGAATCCTTGGTCGCGTTTTATGCATGAATAAAAAATTCGGTTTACGACAAAACTTTGTGCTGCTGTAACTAAAACTCGGGGTAAAAAAAAATTTTTTTTTTCTTCTTTCTTTGTTGAACAGGAAAACAAGGACTTTATTGAATACTTTATTTAGCCTAGAAGAAGCTTTGATAAAAAACAAAATTACAAACAAATTGTATACCTTCATTTGTAGCAAAAATTATTTTTCTGTTATTGTGACACTATTTTGCAATTTCTTTTATTATTATTGTTGATATTATTTTATTTCAATTATTTTTTAGTTATTTTATTATTTATTTTTTATATTTTATTTTTATTAATTATTATTATTTGTATTTTTAACATCATTATTAAATTTCATTATTATCTCAAAGAAAGAGTTAATTTGCATTATTTTTTTCACAATACTTTTTTTAATTGTTTAATAAACAATGAAAGAATTTTTTCAGAAAAGTATTACACGTATTAAAAATAAATTTTTTATTATTAACATTATTATTGAGTTTCATTATTATCACAATTTAATAATCATTTTTCATTATTCCTTTTTACAATTATTTTTTTAATTGTTTGATAAACAATGAAAAAACCTTTTTAAAAAGAAATTATTAGAGTGAGACAATATATTAACAAAAGAAATGAAATGCAAACAATAGATACAATATAACAAAAGTATATAAAAAATAAAAAAAATTAAAACAACTGAATATTAATGAATAAAAATACAATGTGTATCAAGCAAAAAAAAAAATAAACAAAAGACAATAATGAAATAATAAACAAATGAAAAAATCATTCCCTCCTTCCTCTTTCAGAATATTTTAATATTTTAATTAATTTTAATATCAATTTTTCATCAACTCGTCGAATTTCACTGATGAAGACACAATATTTTTTACTCAAAAAACAAACTTTTTTTCGCAATTATTTCTTCTTGATTTTTTTATTGATTAAAAAATGTCCCTCAATGAAAGAAAATAAATATTAAATTTTATAAAAGTATTTCATGCTTTTGTTTATTTTCTACATTTTGTTTGACAGATCAAATTTATACAGATTTGTCATTAAGAATATTTAATTGAAAATAAAATTGAGAATTTTAAAAGATTTTTTATAAAATAAAGGTAAAAAATTTTCATGTTTGTTTGTCAATCATATTTTTTGGTTACAACATTTTTAATTTCTTTTGAAAAAAAATTTGTGTAATTATTTCTGTTTTCTAATAATAATTTTTGACGATATTATAATTATTCTTTTGAAAATTATTGAACAAAATTTGCATCATTTTTATTTCATCATTACAGTTTTTACACAATTTTTTTTTTTTTTTTGCTCTCTTTTTAGAAAAGGTGATTTTTTTATCAAAATCTCCAATATTTTTAGAAATAAAGTAAAAATTTCTTAATAAATCCGATTTGTCGATAGCAATTTTTAATTAAAAATGAAGCTGAAAAGTTTAAAAGATTTTTATAAAATTCAGGAGAATAATTTTCATAATGTTGAAATGTCAATAATTTTTTTTTATTAACAGATTTTTAGTTTGTTTTAGAAGAAAAATTTGTGTAATTTCTGGTTTTTATCACAATTTTGAACGAAATTATAATTTTTTTTTAGATATTAATGAAATAAATTGCAGAATTTCTTTTTCTTTTATTAAATAAGAAGAGAAAATTCTTAAATTTGGACCATTTACATTTCTCCATCACAATTTTTAAACAAAATTTCCACTTTTTTTAGTAATTAAAAAAATTTGAATAACTTATATTTCTCTATTACCAGTTTTTAACAAAAACTCAAGTACATGTTTTCAAAGAGTTAAAAATTTTGAATAATTTCTAATTTTAATTGAAAATTAAATTGAGATTTCTTCCTCCTGGTTTTAAAATATTATGGTACAAATTATAAACATTTATAAAATATAAAATCAGTTATTTTTAATGAAAATTTTGAATATTGTTAAAAGATTATCATTGAGAAAGAGAAAGTATGCTAAAGATTTTTCTTTTTTCGAAAAAGGACAGTAATAATATATGAAAATAATAATTGACAAATTAAAATCAACAATTTTTTTTTATTTTTTTTTCTATAAAAAAAGTTTTCTTTGAAAATTTTGTCTGACAATTTGAAATTATACATTATTTTTATTTCTCTCAAAAATAAAATTAGAAAATTATTTAACAAAATGTTAGATATCATATTTTTCTATTTTTCAATCATGATTTTTAAGAATATTCTAATTTTTTACGTTGGTGAAGTTCAGAATATTTATAATCAATGATTTTAGAAGAAAAAAAATATTTTTCTAAGCAAATTTTTGTATAGAAAATATTACTTTTTGTTTGTTGAATAAACATTTACAAAAAAAAAAATATTAGTGAACAAAAAATTTTATCCTTCATAGTTAGAAAAAAATAATTTTGTTTCTTGAAATCCTTGATAATAATTGGTTTGTATTAATTTATTTTTGTATAGAAAATATTACTTTTTGTTTGTTGAATAAATATTTAGAAAAAGAAAATATTTGTGAAAAAAAATTTTATCCTTCTTTGTTATAGAAAAAAATAATTTTTTTTCTTTTCTTGAAATCGTTGATAATAATTAATTTGTATTAAATATATTTTATAGTTGAATTAAACGTAGGTAATTTTTTTTGAATTAAACCTATTTAGTATTAAATCAAAATTGTTATGTTTAATTCAAAAATTATTTTTGTTTGACTGTATAACAAAAATGTTTAATTCAATAATAAATTGTTTTCTCAGTGTTGCTTTTATACATTTTCTAAGAAAAACCCCTTAAACAATAAAAAAAAATCATATAATATTTTTTAAGAAAAAGGTCCTAAATAATTAAAAAAAGAATTTTAACGAAAAGCAAATATTATTCGACATAATAATTAATTAACACCTTTGAATAACAGAATAGAGAGTTGTCGTAGCAGACTATAGACGCATTGAGAGGGAAAATAATTGGAGGATATGTCACAGTGTTCGAGAAGCGGAAATCTTAAATGGACAACTAGAGTATCTCTTGTGTACCATTGTGGTCCGACATGTATTCGAAACATTCTGTTGGACAAGTAAACCTCAACAAGTTTGATGGGTGATTGTGGGTATCGAGGGGGAATGAGGAATGTGGTGGGTGCAACAGACTTTACGTTACACCGCACCTTGCCATGAGAGAAACGATGAAAAGGAAAAGGGATTTAGAGAGCGAGAGAGAAAGGGGTGGGAGAGTTTATTACGTCAAGGGGTGGGGTGGGGGGGGTGAGAAGGTGGTAAATGTGGCCATCCCATATCCCACACGCAACATGTTCACCCCGATATCCGTTCATGCGAAAATTCAAACGATGCGCCTACACTACATTCGCGATAACGCTCCAGTTGAAAATATCGTCGCTGCATGGCAAGAGATCGTACCACAATCGATACTTCCTGTACATTCATGGGCGTCGTGTCGTTGTCATCGTCTTCGAATATGTGTTCAAACTAGAATTCGCAAATTTGTTTCTATCAATCGCTTTTTTTTTTGTTTTGTTTTTTTTTCTCGGGTTTTTTATTTAAAGGGACAAAGTGGGACAGAACTTTTGAGCATTTTTACTTTGCAACTTTTTTTTTTGTTTTAGGAGTAAATTTTTTTTTTTTGATTAAAAATAATTTGAGGATTTTTTAAATTAAAATTAAAGATTTAAAAATAATTTGAGAACTTAAAAAATAAAGATTAAAATACAATTACAGTACGTTTTAAAAAATCATAAGAGTTTTGGAAAAAAAATTGAGTACAATACACATCAAATTTGAGTATTTTTTATGAAAAAAATAAAAATTGAAGATTTACTTTTAGAAACATTCAGTGCTTTGAAGATTTTAAAATAATTTGAAGATTTTTTAAAGGATATTAAAGATTTAAAAACAAAAATTGAGAATTTTAAAAAATAATTCCCATTTAAAAAACAATTTGAGTAATTTGAGTGAAAATAAAATTAGAAGAAAATTCCAATAAATTGAAACATTAGTGAAGTTCAGGTCGTTTGTAAAAAAAAAACGATTTAGAAAGAAAACTATTTCTCTAAGCAAACTTTTATAAATTTTTGTCTGACAAAAGTTCCTCAAAGTCTCCTGATGAACTATTGTAGAAAAAGAACCTTTAGAAATGATTAAATTAAAAAATTAAGAATAAAAAACACTTTCCTCTTGCGAAACACATTTATTTCACGTCTGACTAAAGTAGAATTATACTACTGAAAATAACAATTCATACTTTGCTCCTACGTGTAAATTATTTTCTTAAAAAAAAAAACTCGTTAGAAATTAGAATTGAACTGAAATATAAATTTACGACGCAAAAATACAAAAATCAAACAATATTTACTCAAAAAAAAAAGAATAAGGAAAGAAAATCGAATAATAAAAAAGTTTTGAAAACAATCAAGTAATATTTTCAAACGATTCGAAAAAAAAAAAATATTTTATAACACACTTTAAAAGAATGGATTTCGTATTTGATTTGCAAAAACTTTTAGAAACTTCAGAAAATACAGATGGATTCTAGGATTTGAAAAATGTAATAAAATTCTAAAACATTGCACAAGCTTTCACAAAACTCGGAAATATTCTGGAAAAAGTTTCTGTCGAAAGCGACAAAAGGCTTATTCAACTGGAAAAAGGCAGAATAAGTCTTCAAAAAATAAAAGAATGTGTATGTGTGCTATGTATGTTATGTGTATGGAGGGGGGGGGGCACAGGAAACCTCCTAAAAACAAAAGATATTTTCGTAAATTATTTAAAAGAATAAAAAACATAAAATTTAATTTTTTTATTTTTGGAGAAATCTCCCCCCTCTTTCTAAAGAAAACAACAGAAACCCCCCCTCCCCTCGGGAGAAGAAAAAATTTTACATTATATTTTCAAAAAAAAAAAAAAAAAAATTCCATTCTTTCTACTTTTAAAATAAAAATCTTCCACGCTCTCTAGAAAAAAAGAGAAGGAAGAAGAAGAAGAAGAGGAAAAAAGACGGAATTTTTCCTAAAAATTTTATTTTGACGTCATGTAATAAACTTAATCATGTTTTCCTACATTTGGAATTGTTTGTCAAACATGCTCTCTTGACTTTTCTCTCACACTTTCTCTCTCTTTTTCTTTTTTTTTACTCTGTCATTCTAACTTTGTTTATCTCTCTCTTTGTCTCTCTTACTATGTTTATTTCTCTCTCTCTCTCTCTCTCTCTCTTTCTGTTTTATTCTCTGATTTCTCTCTCTCTCTTTCTTTCTCTCTCCTCGCGTGGAAAGAAAGACTTTGTTTGACAATAATTGAAAGCCTTTTTTCTGCATGAGGCATTTTTACCCGTTTCCGCTTCCCTCCATCTGCATCTGTGTCCCGTATGAGAGAGAGAGAGAGAGAGAGAGAGAAAAGGGGGACACTCTCCTTCCTTCTTTTCCCGTTAGTACTCATCGTTTTTCATTTTGGCTTTTCCTACCAAACGCTTCTCTCACTCTCACTCTTGTTCAATTTCTCCTCTCTTTTTCACTTGCCCCCTTCCCTCTCTCCTTCACGCTTCTCGCGTAATTATTTCTATCCGCGATTGTGATGCAAATTTTTGCTGTTTTCCCTTCCCCTTCTCTCGACGCTTTTCGCGTTGCTCTATGTTTCCTTTCCTCATTCCACCAATTCTCTCATAGTATCGTCCCTCTCTTTCCTCTCTCTCTCTCTCTCTCTCTCTCTCTCTTTCTCTCTTTTTCTTTCTCTCCCTCTTTCCTCCCTCTCTTTCTTTTTTTCTCTCAGAGTAAAAGAGAAAGAGAGTAAAAGAGAGAGACAGTAAGAGAGAGAGAGAGAGGAGAGAGGGAGAGAGACATTAAGAGAGAGGAGAGAAAGAGAAATCTCCCTCTCTTTAAACCCATTCGTTTCAGCAGTCTTCGTACTATTTCCACCAACCCACGATTCATTCGCGCTTTATTGTCGAGACACGCGGGTCTCTTCTCTCTTTGAGTTTTGCTGGAACAACAAGTTTTACGGACAAAATTTTCACACCGAAGTCTTACCTTCTCCCTGTGTATAGATGTTATACTTCTCTCTCTCTCTCTCTCTTGTTGTTTCTTTCACAAATTCCTCTAGACATTTCGCTATTTTTGAGGGTGTTTTGTTTTTCTTTTCTTTTTTTTCCCTCCTTTAGTCTAACAACACAAGAGAGTACTTTTTTCTTTTGTTTCACCGTTTTGTATGAGCACATTCCTAGCTACATTTGCAAATAAACGAAAATAAGTCACTCATGCTGAATGCAATGAATGACAATTTTTCTTTTACTCTCTACAATTTACGCCACCCTTCAAGACATCAAAGTAATGATGCTGGAGAACTGCAATGTGTACGTTATTTTTATGCTTATTTATTTGCAATTTCATCTTTGAAATAATGTACATACTCGTCATTTTTTAAATTCAAAAATGAAATTGTCGATAATGGGAAAGAGAAATATTTTAAAGAAGTTTATGAATGTAAATTCTTCTTTATAAACTTATTTAGGTATTTTTTAAATAAATTTCAACTAATTGATAACATTATATTTATAATTTTACTTGTAAGTTTCAGTTCCAAATTTCATTTGTTTTTGAGAATGTCAATTAATTTTTTTTTTTTTTGCTTTTTTCTTCCTAAAGTTACAAAAGTTTAAAAGTTTATTTCCGGGATCAAACAAACTTAACTGTTTGACTAAGTGAAATGAACTTTTTCCCCTGGGAGTTTATATACATGTGAAAATAAACAACAAACAAGAAAAAAAATTTTTCATTCCCCCCAAATAATAAACACAATTCACTGAGAATATAAAAATTTACATCACTTGCAGTTTAAACATTCATATTCTCGAAACTGCTGGATAAATATTTAAGTTTTGTTTTTAGACTCATCTCAAAAACAAATTAAAATCCATGTATATATATATCAATAAAATCGATAAGGTAAATTTAAAAAACGTCACTTGCAACTCATATAAACCTGTAGAGAGAGAGAGAGAGAGAGAGAGAGAGAGAGAGAGAGAGAGAGAGAAATTTATATATGACTAAGGGAATAGACACGAGAAAAACAGGAAATGGGAAACTCATCGACGGCGAAGCGCGGATGTAATCATTCCCTTTTGGAAATCACAGAACACGCGCGCACATGCTGAGGGTAATTGGGTATATATACATGTATGGCACTATCTCAGGGTTGCCACAAAAATTAAATTTTCTTTTGTGAGGATGGTTTGAAATAAAAAAAATATAGGTTTTGGAATATAAAATTAGTTTCACATTTATTTTAATTTGCTCAACTACAGGCTTCTTCGAAGGTTCGCCACAGACTGACTCAATGTGTTGTCAATGTCAAGGGCACTAATTTCATCCTCGGAAATGACGTATTTTTATACGGAATAAATTCGAATTTAAATTTCTTACACTTTTTTCTCTCTGATCCTAAAAAATATTCTGATTCACTCTTTCTTTCTTGCGATAATTTCTTTCACTATAGAGTTGAATACAAATATTCTAAGAACATAATTAAACATAAAAATTAATTGTTTATTGACAAACAAATTTTTTAACAGCTCTTAGCTTCGCAAAACTGGAAAATTCGATTGTCTGCAAATTGGCGGATGCAGTATTTTGACTAGTAGTCTTAGCTTCGCAAAACTCAAAAAGTCGATTGTCTGCTAATTTTGTAAAATAATTTTGGCAAAATTACTAGTCAAAATACTCCATCCGCCAATTAGCAGACAATCGAATTTTTGAGTTTTCGAAACTAAGAGCTTTAAAAAATTCAATTGTTAATAAACAAATGATTTTGTTGTTGTCTATTGTTCATTAGATGTTTATTTACAAGAATTTACTTTTGTAAAACAATTTTGGAAAAATTACTAGTCAAAATACTCCATCCGCCAATTAGCAGACAATCGAATTTTTGAGTTTTCGAAACTAAGAGCTTTAAAAAATTCAATTGTTAATAAACAAATGATTTTGTTGTTGTCTATTGTTCATTAGATGTTTATTTACAAGAATTTACTTTTGTAAAACAATTTTGGAAAAATTACTAGTCAAAATACTCCATCCGCCAATTAGCAGACAATCGAATTTTTGAGTTTTCGAAGCTAAGAGCTTTAAAAAATTCAATTCTTAATAAACAATTGTTTTTGTTCTGAACTAAAATTCATTTTTAAATCAATTTTCATTGGAAAACTAAATGAGAATTAAATTATTTAAATACAATAATAAATAATATATTGAATAATTGAATGATTCTTAAAATTGAATTCTTTTGACAAATGTTAATAAAATTTTTAAGAATGATTACATTTTAATTTGAAATAATAATTGAATAATAATTGAAATTATGACGAGAAATTTTCAAAATTGTTGAACATAATTGAATTTCTATTTTGTGCTGTTATTTTGTTTGGATTTATAATTTTAGTGTGATACTATAATAATTGAGTTTCTCTGGCGAATTTTATAACTTTCGAAAATAACTAAATTTCTGCAGTCATTTGTAACTTCACCAAAATTACATTTTTTTAAAAAATGTTTTTAACTAAAATTCTTCTACAAATCCATTAGTTTTAATAATGTATTAATTAAATATATATTAAAAAATTTAACTAATTTCAGAAGAATTTGAATTATTAAATTTTTTCAAAAATTTAAGTTCTTTAAAATTTCTAATTAATACATTAAAAATTTAAATTTTCTAAAGTTTCAAATTAAAACCTTTTGAAGTTCATTCATTCATGAAAATTCTAAATGCAACTCTTTTAAAATTCAATTAATTTTAAAATATTTAAGTAAAATTATTCATTATAAATAATGTGTAAGTAATATAAATAATTTTTAAGTAATAATTTATTATAATAATTTTAAGTAATAATCTTTAAGAATGAAGTTATTTAAAGAGAAATTATTGTCAGAAATAGAAATAATTTAAGGTTTTGTATTTAGAATTCGTGGTAATTTGATAGTTTATGAGGCAAACGAAAAAGACACAAAAATTCCGAATTTTCTTATGAATTCTAAAAATTAGATTTTTGCTAGTATACCCTGGCAACCTTGTATATTCAATATGCATGAATATAGATTTGGAGAGAGAGAGACATCTGGTCAGAATGGAAAACAATACCCGGGTGTCAGCGTGGCTGCGTTTATGGAAATCAACGTCGATATCTAGCTGACGGCATTGGCCCACGTTAGAGCCAAGATAACGCTTGCAAATCGCATTACACGTCCCGGAGTTGAGCTACAAACACGACGACTCGACCCAGTTTCTCTCTCGAACTAAAATCCGATACGGGAATGGGACATCGAGACGGAGACACAGACTTCGTCCTTCGTCCTCCACTTGCTTACGCTCTTGCTCATCGTAAACGCATCTCTCCAGCGAACCGTATTCCTGTTGCACATAGCGGCGGATGTCTCGAATAACGATCCTCAATAGCCTTGGACCAAGAAGGTTCGTAGTCGTCGACGTCGTCATCGTCTCTCTCCTATATCGGGTTTACCCTGTAAACAGGGCTCATCCGCCGATACGAAGCGTCATTAGTGGTTGTGTGTAAACGTTCCCTTACATTTCGGTCAACGTTATTGAAGTCCTGTTACCCTTACGTCACCCTCGAACGATCCCTCTCTCAACATCCTAGTGATACCCCCACAGATACTATGTATCGATGCGATGTGTGTGTCTACTAATTTGTATATCAAGGGCCGGCTGTTGACACTGTCCGAAGTTCCGGCATTGACACACGAGAGAGAAGGTGCTTCCCCTTTGTTCGATCATCTTGTTTCCAACCTTATATCTTTGGATACTCTTGTATGTCTCCAAAGCAAAATTACTCTCCTTTCATTATAATTTATATACAATACCCGTACGCCTTGGAAATAGCTAATTCGGAAACTTGACTTTCAATTAATGAATCTCTACTAACAACTGACAAGATAGGAGGAGGAGGAGGAAACTTTATTGTCATTTTTTGTAAATGAAGATTTTTGCTTCTTTAATTTTTTTGTTTCCTTATTCAGAATGGCAAAATAATTTACTTCCTCGAGGAGGAAACGAGAAGAAAATTTTTTTTTAACTTTTAACTAAAATATTTCCTTTTTTTAAATACCGTGAAACTAATTTCGGCTAATTTCGCTCACGTAGGGTTAATTCGCTCAAGAGATACCTATCTTTAAAAATTCGAATATTTTTTTAAAATAGAAATGTTGAAAAAACATTTTTATTTGACCTTAAGAATGTGTCCACCAAAAAACAGAAAAAAAAATTATTTTTTATAAAAGTTATTGCAAAATTAATTTTTTTGCAACTTTTTAAACAAAATTTTATTTTTCCTAAATGAATGAACCAAGCGGGAATATAAAGGGGATAAAATATACTTTCGTTTAGAATTAGAAAATTTTTAAAAAGTTTATTTTTTAATAATTATTTAATAAATTTTTTATAAACAATTAATTTTTTTTAATGTTCTACGCCTTTTAAAAATTTGAAAAAAATATTAACATACACTTAAAACTATAAGAAATCAAAATCCGTTGAGAAAATTTTGGAGCGACAATTATTTTAAAAGTTATAAACAAATTATATTGGCGCGGTGTTGTGCATCAACGCTGAACTTAGTTTTTGATCATTTTTATCAATTTTTATGGTTATATAATTTATAATTGAATAAAAATGTTTTGACAGTGTTTTGTTCATTTCGTAGTTAAAAATAATGTTTTAATTTTGAAAATCATCAAAATCGCATCTCCGTTCAATATAATTTGTTTATAACTTTTAAAATAATTGTCGCTCCAAAATTTTATCAACGGATTTTGATTTCTTATAGTTTTAATTGTATATTGATCGTATTAAAAAAATTTTAAAAGGCGCATAACATTAACAACAATTAATTGTTTATAAAAAACGTATTAAATAATTATTGAAAAATAAACTTTTTAAAAATTTTCTAATTCTAAACGAAAGTATATTTTATCCCCTTGATATTCCCGCTTGGTTCATTTAAATTGGTTCATTCATTTAGGAGAAATAAAATTTTGTTTAAAATGTTGCTAAAAAATTAATTTTGCAATAAATTTTATAAAAAATAATTTTTTTTTCTGTTTTTTGGTGGACACATTCTTAAGGCCAAATAGAAATGTTTTTTTCAACATTTCGATTAAAAAAAATACTTTTTGTTTTCTGTGAAAATTTCACGAATTCTGACCCTAATAATAATAATATAAGATATAAGATAAATTATAAGAATTATAATTATTTCGGTTCATATAAATGTAAAACCCAGCTGAAAAAGTTCTGTAGAATTTTACCAGAATCATTCTATATGCATTCTAGTGAATACTTTACACAATTGCACTAGAATGATTCTCTAGAATTTCTACATGAATTCTACTAAATTTGATTGATTTTTAATTAGATAGAATTTAAATTCGTAAAATAATATTTTTCAACTTTATCAAAAATGAAAAATTACTGACCAATTACTGACAAAAATATAACCGAGTCAAATTAGAGAACATCTCACTTAAAAGTATAAATCAAATTTTTTCATAACTATAAAACATAAAAAAATGTTTTTGTCTTCATGTTTTTTAATAATTTAACATTTCTATAAAATTTTTCAAAAAAGAAAAACAAAAAATTAAATTAATTACAAAAATTTTAATAAAATCCTTCGCAAGAATTCAATTATTTTTATAAGTAATAACATTTTTCACATGAATTCAATTATTTAAAAAAATGTAATAAAATTCGTTGTAAGAATTCAATTATTATCACAAATAATAAAATTTTTTCTAGGATTTAAATTATTTTTAATAAAATTTTTAATGAATTCTTCGAAAAATGTAATTATTTTCAAACATTTTCTGAAAAAATTCAATTACATTGCCAAACTAATGAAATTCTTTGCTGAAATTCAAATATTTTCAAAATCTAATATTTTAATAAAATTTTTCAAAAGAATTCAATTATTTTCATAAATAATAAAATAATTCTTCACAGGATTTCAATTATTTAAAAGAAATGTAATAAATATCGTTGCAAGAATTCTGTAAAATTCATTTTTAAATAAATTTTTATTGGAAAACTACACTTTTTTAGAAAAATTAATTTAAAAATTCAATTATATTTCTAAAACTTCACGCTATATTTCTTTCAATATTCAATTAATTTTTAAATAAATTTTTATTAGAAAATTCTACGAGAATTCAATTATTTAAATACAAAAATGAATAATATTTATTTATTGAATGTTTCTTAAAATTAAATTCTCATACAGAATTTTATCAACAAATTTTTAAATAATTGAATTCTTTCGACGATTTTTTATGAAATTTTTAAGAATAATAATTACATTTTCCGAGAAATTCGATTAAACTTGTATCAAAAATAATTGCAGTTCTGCATTGAGTTTTATTATATTTTATGAAAATAATTAAATTCCTATGAAGAATTTTATTATTTTTGAACATAATTAAATTTCTGCGAAGGATTTTATTACTCTTAAAAACAATTGAATTTCTGCAATAATTTGTAACTTCTTAAAAATTTAATTTTTCTTAGTATTAACTAAATTTTTGTATAAATCCATTATTTTTAATAATTGTTGAAAAAGTTTTTTGAGAATTTTCAAATTCATTTTTTTTTTTTTTAACTGAAAATTATTTTTAATTTTAAAATAATAATTGAATTTCGAAGATGAATTCTTGAACTGAAATTCATTTTTTAAATCACTTTTAATTAGAAAATCCAACGATAATGCAATCATTAAAATACAATAATAAATAATGTATTGAATAATTGATTGTTTCTTAAAATTGAATTCTTTTGACAAATTTTAATAAAATTTTTAAGAATGATTAGATTTTTCGAGAAATTTGATTGCTTCTTAAAATAGAATTAAAAATAATTGAAATTCTGACATCAGTTTTATTATTAGTGAAACTAATTAAAATTCTGCGATGAGTTTTATTATGCATGAAAATAATTGAAGTATTGCGAAGAAATTTATAAAAAAATCTGTAAATAATTGAATTCCTGTGGAAGCTTTATTATTTATAAAAATAATTAAATGTTTGCGGAAAATTCTATTAAAATTTTTTTTTAAATAAATCAAATCTGTTGGAGAATGTTATTAAAATAGTATATATTGAAAACCATTAAATTGGGAAAAAATTTTGAAAATAATTGAAATTTTGCAAAGAAACATTGTCGTTTTCTGAATTTTTAAATTTAAAATTTAAAAAAAATAACTGACAACTGAATAAGGTATTTAAAATAACAAAATATTGAAAGAAAAAAAAATTCTCATTACCAGTTGTAAAATTAATATTTCCTTTTTCTCCATAAAACAAAATAGAAACTCTGTATTCATGAAATATTATTTTGGAAGTAGCAATTTCTTTTTTAAATTTACGTTTTTGAAAATTTTGTTTTAAAAAAATATATATTTAAATTCATACTCTCAGGTAAAATATTTAAGGTCTAAATATTTCAAATTAAATGTAATTTATTAAGTACTAAAATAATATCGATTATTTAAATTCAAACAACTATTATTAAAGCCCTTTAATTATATTGTTCGTCAACTAAAAAAGCACTGCAACGAGAATATAATATTTTTAACAAAAATAGATATTAAATAGTACCTATATATTCAACTCGAAGTGATTGTTGAGCATAAATATTTAAACGACAATGAATAATAATTGTAAATAACCTATTCTTGTAAGAAAATAATATCTTAAAAAAAAGTTCTTGTAAAATGAATTAAATTTTCCAGAAAAAAAAATTACAACTGCTTTAAATTTTTCTAATTTATTTTTTATGAAAAATAATTTTTGATTATAAAAGTGCCAGCACTAAATTTCGAATAAAATGAAATAAAATCAACTCTGCATAAATTATTCAAGTTGAATAAAAAAACAAAGCTAATTTGAATTTTTCCCTCGCCCAAATGGAATTCCCAACTCGCTATTAGATTACAAATTTCTCAAGTTATTTGAATGGCGTTTGGATCGAGACTAGACACTATAAAATTCTAATGTTAATTAAAAAAGTAATGAAGCTCGGAGTAATAAAAGTCCTATTTAGCTAATTGTGTTTTCACCTTAGGAGTTCTTCATTTAGAATTTCCAATAGTCTCACGCTCTTGTGCTATCGCGCGCCATTGAAAGGGATGAGAATTCGATATTGCCGAGTGAGAATAGGATCGTTCTCGCAAGAATTTCTCTTGTATTCTCTAGCAGCTTGCTCAGGTTTGTGAATTCATTTGCTTTCAATGTAGAGTTACGATCAGCGTAACTACATCTTCGGCGAGAGAGAGAGAAAGAGAAAGGGGGGAATTTAGTAAGGCAAGCGGAGCCTGAAACAAAGGGAGATATAAACGACCAACTTCCGTAGAATCGCTACACGTTCTGATAATAAATTAATTAAGAAGTTGGACTCTGCTGAGAAATCGAATAATGCGCCTAGAAAAATTAAATTTACTTTATAGAATAAAATCTCGTTTTTTTTCAGGATAAATTAGTTTTTTAATTATTTTAACAAAAATTTTAATTTCCGGAGTACAGTTAGTATCCTTTTTTACCTAATCCCCTTATTTTCCTTCCCTTCCCTTTTATATCCCCTTAAATTAAAAAGCTCCCCTAAAATACCTAAAATCATACATTTTTTCCCCTATTCCCCTTATTTTTACGTTAAGTTGGCATCGATGCTCAGCATCGAAAACTATTTTTTCTTATTTTTAGTTATAAAATTTTAACTAATTTCACTTCTTTCATTCATTTAGGAAGTAAAAAACTTTTTAAGAATACTTTTTTAATCTTAAACCTCGTAAAAAATTGAGTGATTTTTTTTGGTTTCGTGCAAAAAATATTTTTCGATGCTGAGCATCGATGGCAACTTCAGGGACCTTTATTTTTAAGAAATATTTGTAAAAATTGCCATTCTTTGTAAGTTAGAAAAATTTTTAGTTATGCTTATAGAAAAAATGTTTACTTTTCGCAAACTTTGAAGAAATTTTAGTATTTTGAAACTTAAAAAATCTTTTTATCTCTGAGAAATAATATAAAAAGATTTTTAGAAGTTAGACTTTTAGAAATTTTTTCAAGAAATGTAACAAATTGGTATAAAATAACTTCTACTTCTGAGAAAAATTCAAATTGTTTGGAATTTTTTACAAATTTGTATTAATTTCAGAATACATTTTACTAAATTTAAAGTATATTTTACTAATTTTCTATATAAAATTTACAACTATTAGAAAATTTACTCGCGGGAAGTAATAATTTTTAACAGCAAAATTTACTCTTTTTCAATGTATATTTTTTTATAAAAATTATTTAGCTTTAAATATTCGTATTTCTAGATAGTACCAAAATTTTATTACTTTTAAAATAAATATTTCTAATTTTTCTAAACAAAAAATTTTTTTTTGAAAATAGTAAGAGTTATTCTGGAAATAACAATTTTTAATATTAAATTTTACTATTTTTGAAGCAAATTTTCCATGTTCCAAGTTAAGTATACTAATTATTTTCTGAAAACGACGTATATCGTAAAATTCAAGTAAATTTAAAACAAAATTAGCGTTGTAATATAAATTTTGATTGAAAATTCAAAGAAAATTTTATACTGCGGCAAAAGATAAAAAAAATATATCAATAATTAACAGAAAAAGTTTAACAAAAAAAATAATTTGACTTGAAAAAGCTGAAGTTAAATGAAAAAGTAAAAAAATCTTTAAAACAAATTTTATGGAACTTAGTTTTTTGAAAAATTCTAATAAATCAAATTCTTTTGAAATTAGTTTAATGTTTCAATATATATTTATTTAATTTTTATGAATAATTAATTTAAAAAAGAATTTTGGTTAAAAACTCTAAAAAATAATTGAATTTTTGAATGTTACAAATATTAAGAAACATTCAATTATTCAATAAATTATTTATTTTTTAAATCATTAAATTCTTGCAGAATTTTCTAATAAAAATTAATTTAAAAATAAATTTTAGTTTAAAAAATTCTTCTTAGAAATTCAATTATTTTTAAAAATTTTAATAAAATTATTTGCAAAATTTCAATTAGTTTCAAAAATCTTTCTTAATTCATTGATTTTCAATATCTACTATTTTAAAAAAAATTTCTAAAAGAATTGAATTATTTAAAAAAAATTTTGATAAATAAATATTTTTAATACAATTGTAGCTGAATTCCTAGAAAAATGTAATTATTCTTAAGAATTTTATTAAAATTCGTCAAAAAAATTCAAATATTTAAAAATTTGTTGATAAAATTGTTCATGAGATTTCAATTTTAAATAACATTCAATTATTCCATAAATTATTTATTTTTGTATTTAAATAATCGAATTTTCTAATAAAAATTTATTTAATAATGCATGTCAGTTAAAATTTTAGATTATAATAAATAGAATATTAAAAGCAATATAGCTTGAAATTTTAGAAATAAATAAATAATTGAATAATGTAAAGGTTTTTGAAAATAAAATCTTTGAAAATTTGACCTTTTCATTCTTTTTTAACAGTTCTGTAGAATTAATTTTTTTGAAAAACTTTAATTGAATTTTTTTTGAAATTATTTAAAGTTTTTATTTTATAATATATAATTGAAAAATTTCCGAATAATCGATGAAATTTCGTAAAATTGAATTGTAAACAAATAAACTTGAAAATTCTTAAAATGCTTTTTCAAAAATTATTAAAAATAATTGATTTAAAGAAGAATTTTAGTTAAAACTTGTGGAAAATAATTATTAAATTGATAAAAAATTTTGAAGAAGTTAGAGTAACAATATTCTTATTATATAAAATAAAGATTTTATTACTGGGCCATCTTTAATTATTATGAGTTGTTAAATTTCAAAAAGGTTCGAATCTTAAATTTTTGAAAATCTTAATTCATATGGAAAAATAATAACCATTAAATATTTTGTTTAAAAAAGAAGTTATTGATGTTTTTGAATATTCTTCCAATTATACAAATTCGTAAATATATTTATATTAAGATAATTTTTTTTTGTTTTTGACTATCTGATAATTTTTACAATGAAACAAAATATTCTTTAGGATTAGGGAAAAAGTCAATATTCTGTCAGGAAATCAGGAAAAAACAAAATTTAATTTTTATGTCAACCCTGTAGGTATACCTACAGGGTTGTCATAAAAATTAAATTTTGTTTTTCCAAAGAAAATGTTTCATCTGTTTATTAAATTTTCCATTTCTACAAAAATGAAAAATTTAATAAACGGCTCTAAAATATTTTCATTTGACCAGTATTTTTTACATTTTAGTTTTTAGCAAATGAAAAAAGAATTTTTTTTTATTTCATTTCCCAATGAATGGTGTTGAAAAAAATAAGGTATGTAATTCTCTCTGGATATTTTTTTTATATTCTCCGTGTTTCTTGCATTTTCTTTAAAGTTAGATGTGCGCGCAATATTTTTTGAAGATTTCTTTTGCCAACAATGTAATAGTTAGGGAATAAAAAAAAAGAGGTAGACGAGCTTCGGTATAGAAGTCGCGAAAAATCCTATTTCGAAGAAATGAAACGATCCATCATTCTTCATGTTGAGCGAGTCAGTTTGCTCGTGTGTTGGTTTATTTACGATTATTTGTGTGTATATTCACATGATCGTCGTCGTCGTCGTCGTCGTGTCCATCAGTATATAATAGTGGAGACGGTGGAAGTGAAGGAACCGGGTCACTACGTGTCCAGGAAGCAGAAGCAGCTTTTCGTTCTTGGACTTTCGAATTGCATGTCGTTGTGCGTCCTCTTATTTCCGGTTGTCCCCATACAACGAGGATTTTCCCCGGGTGCGAAGCTCAAAATCCCAGATCGCTTCGCAAAGTCGATTCCATTTATTCTCCTAAATCTGTTCCTGAAAAAGCTACTACACAACTTCCCAGTTCCATAAGAAATTTCCTATTCAATTCTATTTCTTCAAATAAGTATTACTCTCTTGTTCACTCTTTTTTTTCATTTCCTTCTTTTAAAAATATTTTATTCCAAACAGATCTTATACAGTTGATAAGCGGTTTTTTTATTCTCATTTTCGAAATGTATTTTTTTCTGTGTTTGAAAAAATCCCTTTTTTAAATTTGAAATATTTTTTTACTTTGCAAGAGAAAATCTCGAAAATCCTAGAATTTAAAGCAGAAAACTAAAAATATAAAAAAATACTTTCTTCTATAAATAATTTTTCAATTTATGTTTACACAGTAAATCGTGAGGTATTAAAAAGAGTTGCAGATTAAATTAACTCCAAGAAGATTAAAATAATCAATTTTGGTGTTATTTTTTACAATAAATGAAATTTTAGTTAATTAAATTTTTTTATAACTATAAAACATAAAGATATCGATAACTCCAAGTCTTCGACTCGGAGTGATCGATTTCTTCATATTTTATAATAATTAAAAATGACCAAGTAATAAAATCATTATTTTATATTATAAGAATATTATACTTCTTCAAAATTATTTTCATTATTTCAATTCAATTATTATTTTCAACAATTTTTAACTACAATTTTACTTTATATCAATTATTTTTAATAATTTTCGAAAAAGTTCTTTGGCAATTTTCAAATCCATTTGTTTACAATATACAATTTCACAAAATTTCAATTCTTCCTAAATTCTTTAATTAAATGCATATTAGAAAATAAAAACTTGAAATAATATAAAAGAAAATTCAATTTTAAACTTTTTCAAAAAAATTAATTTCACAATTCAATTATTTCTAAAAATTCACGCTATATTGCTTTTAACATTCAATTATAATCTAAAATTTTAACTGAAATTCATTTTTATAAAATTAAAATCAATTTTTATTAGAAAATTCTACAAGAATTTAATTATTTAAATGAAAAAGTAAATAATTTATTGAATAATTGAATGTTTCTCAAAATTCAATTCTCATAAAGAATTTTATTAACAAATTTTTAAATAATTGAATTCTTTTGTCGTGGTTTATTAAAACTTGCATGAACATAATTACTTTTTTCAAAGGGATTCAATTATAATTGTATAAAAAATAATTGAAACGCTGCGATGAGTTTTATTATTAGTAAAAATAATTGAATTCTTAAGAAGAATTTTATTACTCTTGAGAATAATTGAATTTCTGCAATAATTTGTAACTTCTGTCAAATTAAATTTTTTCTAGTGTTTTTAACTAAAATTCTTCAATAAATCCATTATTTTTAATAATTTTAAAAATAAGTTATTTGGGAATTTTCAAATTCATTCGTTTATAATTCAATTTTACAAAATCTCAATTATTCGGAAATTCTCCAAATATATATATTGAAAAAAAAAACTTGAAATAATTTCAATAAAAATCCTATTAAACTTTTAAAAAGAATTAATTAGGATTTTTTGTCAAAAATATGAAAAATTAAGAATTTCAATGATTTTAGTTTGAAACCTTTTTGAAAATTTAATTATTTCTAAAAATCTACGTTATAGTGCTTGTAATATTTAATTACAATCTAAAATTTTAACTGAAATTCATTTTTAAAACCATTTTTATTAGTAAATTCAACGAGAATTCAATTATTTAAATATAAAAATAAATAATTTATTAATTTCATGCTTTTTGAAATTAAATTCTCATAAAAATGTTATCAACAAGTTTTTTAAATCATTAAATTCTTTGGACGAATTTTAATAAAATTTTGAAGAATAATTAGAATAATTAAGAATTTGATTAAAATTGCATTAAAAATAATTGAAATTATGCAATGAGTTTTATTACTTATGAAAATAATTGAATTCCTAAAAGAATTCTATTCTTTATAAAAATAATTGAATCCCTGTAAAAATGTTATTATTCATGAAAATAATTGAATTATTGCGAAGAAATTTATAAAAAAATTTGTAAATAATTAAATTTCTGTAAAAATTTTTATTATTTATGAAAATAATTGAATGTTTGCGTAGAATTTTATTTAAATTTTTTTTAATAATGGAATTCTTTTGGAAAATTTTATTGAAATAGTAGATATTGAAAATCATTCAATTTTAGAAAACTTTTGAAAATAATTGAAATTTTGACAAGAATTTGATTAAAATTTTGAAAAATAATTGAATATCAGAGAAGAATTTTATTATTTATAAAGAGAATTGAAATTTTGACGAGAATTTTTAAAAATTTTTGAATACAATTGCATTTAGTTACTATGTTACTAAGTTAGTTAGTAAGTTAGTAACTAACTTATTAACTTACTATTCTCGCTGGAGAAGCTAAATTCGTTAATTTTTCACAAATCGTTGACTTTGGTGTTTTATTTAAAGAAAAATTTAATTCATAGTTAAAAATAACACAAAAATAGATTATTTTAATCCTTTCTGGTGTTAATTTAATCCTAGAGAGATTAAACTGTTGCAGATTATTTTAATCCATTCTGGTGTTATTTTAACACCTCACGTTTTACTGTGATTACTTTACAAGAATCACAATTTCTTTACTTTACAAAGAAAAAAATTTATAAATTTTTAAAAAAAGAAAACAATTCAAAAATCTGAGAATGAAGAAAATAAATGAAGAAAATAAAAAATTTGAAAAAGAAAACTAAAAGAATTCGAGAGAAGATTTAATTTTTTTTTTACCTTCAAAGAGAAAAAAATCCCAAAATCGAAGAATTGGAAAAAGGAAACTTAAAAAAAATGCGGAAAGTACATTCTAATTGATATATATTGGCAAACTTTATAATCCTGGGAACAGCAATGTTCGATGGACCAATTATCTGATGATTGAATCGAAGCCCACTTCTCTTGTGCCCAACTCCAATGCAACTGCAGTATAACCCTTTCTCCATTAACGCTCGTAAATGTAGGATCGGTCGCATTCGTAAACTATTTATACCTCGCATAAATTTTGCACGATCCAATCGCTCAGAACGAATTTCATCAAAGTTGTAAAATTCAAAATATAATGCCCGACAAATTTCCATATATCAAAATCTAAAAGCCCGTTTGTGGCTCAAGTTTCTGCATTAAATTGTTGCTTTACTTAATATGTTTCATTGAAAACTTTGAAAAAAAAGAAAAATTACATTGTTTTCAAATTTTTTCAAATTTTCCATTTTTATTTAATTGAATTTTTCTGTTAAAATATTGATTTTGGTTCAGTAAAAAAGAAAGAATTCTATGTCAAAACAAATAAAAATAATAATAAATAATAAATAAATAACAAATAAAAACATTACGTTCGACATTAGTAAATTTTTTACTTTTAGAGATTCGAAACTATTGATCACGTGTCTCTGTTGCAAAATTTATTATTAATAACAAATCGAGGAAATTTCTATATAGTTTCAAGTAGCAAACAAAATGAAAATTCACGAAAGAGTATGAAATTAATCTTTTACATTGCGTATAATTTTGTGCACCTAATTCCATTGTGAGATAATTTAAATTTTAAAGTGAAAAATGTTGACGAATGGTAAGTAATTTTGAGAAATAAATAAAAGTCAACATTGCGAGAATGTTCATTTTATATAGAAAAAAAAGAAGAAAAAAATTGCCTGTCATAAAGAGCCATATGTTGTACGTGGAAAAAAGGCCTTTTTACAACATGCATTTATTCGATAAAAACTTTTTACTATCGTCTATGTGAGCGATGAGGGTTTCATAAAAATAGCTTTAGATTCAATTTCATATGAAGCTGTGACATAATAAAAAAATAGATAATATTTTTATCCTTATCAATCTATTATTCGAATCTATGAATATAATAAAATGAAGGTGTATACAGTAAAAGTATGTTCTTTCTCGAATGCTCAAACAGAAATTAGCCGTTTTGTTTCATCCATTTTTTTGAACTTTATTTTTTTCAATTTTGATTATTAATAAGAATTATGTACAATTTATTTAATATTGCAATTAATAATATTATTTATTTTATAACTGAAACAAAACAATTTTACATAAATTAAAATACTCTGAATTTAGTTCATTTCGTTTTGTGAGCGAATTTTTTTCCCTGCAATTTAATGAACTGAATTGTCGCGAAAATTCAAACACAGAAAAATTTAGTATAATTGATAATCTGAATAATTGATAAGAATAATAATTTTTTGATTTAGGATATTTTATTTTTTGAGAGTTAAAAATTGAAGTGAATCTCTGAATATTTTTCTTTTTTTTTTTAAATTCCTCTAACTTTTGATTTTTTTTTCTTTTGAAAGAAAAAAAAGGATCTGAACTATTGAATTTTTTCAGATTCCTTTTATAAATTCAATTTTGAATTATTTTTTCGTTTATAAATGAAAAATGAAGTTCCCCTTAGAATATTCTTTATTTTCTTCGTTACATTCTTTCATTATAGAAATTATTTCTTTTGAAAGTAAAATAATGAAGCGAATTTTCGTATTTTTAGTTCTCATTTTTAAATTCTTCAATTTTGAATTTTTTCTTTTAAATTTAAAAAATCAAGTTAACTTACAAATATTTTTATTTTTATTATGTAAATTTTTCAATTTCTGAATTTTTTTCTTTTGAAATTAAAATAATGAAGTGCATTTTCATATTTTGGAATATTTTCTTTTGAAAATAAAAATCGAATTTAACTTTTGAATTTTATCAGTTTCTGTTTTTAAATTTTTAAATTTTTAAATTTTTCTTTTAATTGTAAAAAATCAACTCAAATTTCAAATCTTTTTAGTTTTCTTCTGTAAGTTTTCTGATTTTGGGAGTTTTTTCTTTTAAAATTAAAACAATGAAGTGAATTTTCAAATTTTAAGTTTTTGTCTTTTAAATTCTTCGATTTTGGAATTTTTCTTTTAAAATTAAAATAATGACGTAAATTTTTGAATTTTTTTAGTTTCTCAAATTCTTTATTTTTGAATTTTTTTACTTTTAGCTTTAAATTTAAAAAATCAAGTTATTTTACAAATCCTTTTATTTTTCTTTTGTAAATTATTCAATTATTGAATTCTTTTCTTTTGAAATTAAAATAATGAAGTGAATTTTCAAATTTTGGATTAATTTCAACTGAAAATAAAAATCGAATTTAGCTTTTGATTTTTATCAGTTTTTTTAAATTCTTCAATTTTTTTTCTTTTATAAATGAAAAATTAAGTTAACCATCGAATATTTTTTATTTTCTTTATCAAATTCTTTGATTTTGGAAATTATTTCTTTTGAAATTAAAAAAAAATGAAGCCAAATTTCGTATTTTAAGTTTCCTTATTTAAATTCTTCTATTTTGAATTTTTCCTTTTAAATGTAAAAAATCAACTTAAATTACAAATCTTTTTAGTTTTCTTTGTAAGTTTTCCGATTTTTGGAGTTTTTTCCATTGAAATTAAAATATTGAAGTGAATTTTCAAATTTTAAGTTTTTGTCTTTTAAATTCTTCGATTTTAAATTTTTCTTTTGAAATTAAAATAATGACGTAAATTTTTGAATTTTTCTAGTTTCTCAAATTCTTCATTTTTGAATTTTTTGCTTTTAATTTTAAATGTAAGACATCCAGTTAAACTTTCAAATGTTGTTAGTTTTCTCTTTTAAATTCTTCGATTTTAAATTTTTTCCTTTGAAATTAAAATAATAAAGTGAATTTTCAAATTTAAATATTTTGTTTCTTAAATTCTTCGATTTTAGAATTTTTCCTTTTGAAAGTAATAAACAAACCAAACTTCTGAATTTTTTCAGTTTTTTCTTCAATTTTGAATTCTTTGCTTTTAAATGTGAAAAATCGAGTTAAATTCCAAATATTTTTAGTTACCTTTTTTAAATTTTTCGATTTTTAATTTTTTTCAACCTCATATTTCTAGATAAAAATTCTATTGAATTATTAAAATTAAATTTTACAGAATTTTCACTAGATTATATTGACGAATCATTTGTATAGTAAAATTCTATCGAATTTTTTTTTGACTGGAAAGAAATTTAGATTGATGAAAATTATAACAGAAAAAATATGTGTTAAATCTGTTGCGTGTAGTTTTCAGATAGTGTTGTTTTAACACACAATTTTAGTGTTATTTTAACACCATTAAAAATGTATATTAATTTAACACCCTCTAGTGTTATTTTAACACCAATGAAGTGTTAAAATCACACAGTGTCGGTTAAAAATGTTGTGTGTTGTTTTAACACTACTTTTAGTGTTAAAACAACATTTATTTTTTTCTATATCAAAATATACAAAATTACAATTAAGAAATAATTAAAAAATCGGTGTACAATTGACTTTATATAAAAGTAAGAATTTTATCAAGAAAATAGAAATAAAAAGCAAGAAATAAACTAAAAACAACAGATTGCGAAACGTTGGCGTAATTTTTTATAAAACAAAAATATTCGTTTTGAATTGGTTTATAAAATAAATTTAACTCGTTAAAAAGTTAAAATAAATAAAATTTATTAAATAAAAATTCGTTAAATGTTTGGTAAAGAAATTGAATGTTTTAATCCTAATGCCAAATACAAATTATTTAATTATTTAAATAATTTAAAGACAGAAATTCGTCTTGAAATAAAAATAAGAATTCCCTCTTTCACCGAGAAAATTACATTTGAGGAAAAATATTAGAAAAGTAGAAGAGATATTATATAAACTATAAAGAGACGCGTATAATTTACCTGTAACATAAATTTCCCGGAAATAGTGGGAAAAGGTGAAATCTGAGGTTGGGTCAAAGAGCCACACGAATAAGTTGAAGCATTTCCTGCCTTCGAACTCTCATTTGAAACCAGTTTCCCACGTTCGACAGAGAGTCAAGCGAGTGTACGTAACGAGTGGTGCGGAAGGCTAAAAGTTGTGTAACAAGGGGTTACTGCCTGAGGGCTGAAGGTCAATTTAGGAAGCACAGACTGTCATGGAGTGAGAACTTGGTTGGTTTCTAATCCTTCCAACAACCTAAACTCATTCCTCTCCCTCTCCCTCTCTTACTCTTACTCTTTTCCCTCTCAATAGCTTTCTATACGTGTGCCTGTCCCTCTCTCTGTGTGTGCGTGTATGATATTCTCTTAACGACGAAAAAGGGAAAAAAACAAGCAAAAAATAAATATACCCCTACAATATAGTCCAGAGGAGAATAGTTATACTGACAATGTTAAAGTGAGCGGAGAAAAGGCGATATACTGTACAGAAAGGTCAAAAGTTTTGTAACAAGGGTAGAGGTCGAGCTAGGAGCCCACACACCTTTTTTTTTTTTTTTGCTTTGGTTCAAGAAAAAAGTAAACCTTCTGTTCTCTATTTTTTTTTCTCCTTTTTTCTTAAGGTTTCATTCCAACTGTACAAATAATCAAAAGTGTTTTGCAGTTCTTTTAGAAAGGATTCGTTAGCCCATCGATCAACGGACACCACATTGCAGAGGCAAGGGAATTTTTTTTACTCTTATTTTAACTGTGTATATATTGTGCACTTGCGAAAAAAATAGATTTTCAAATCTAGTAAAACAATATTTGAATTGTAATTTTTAATGTTTTGGATATTTTCTAAAATATTAATTTTCAAACTAAAATGCGTAAAGAATAAAAAAAAATCAATTCAATATTACATAAAAATAAAAAAACTTCTTTCAAGTAAAAAATCTGATGAATTTAAAAATTGATTTAATAAAAAATCAAAAAAGTGAAAATCGACTAAAAGAAAAGTCAATAATAGAAAATATTGTCAAATATAATTTTGTCAAATGAACAATTATAATTTTAGTGACATATTGATAATAATAATTCTAAACTAACTTTAAAAAATTAGATAATTTTTTTTCAAGTCAGTATTAAATGTAAACTTTGGATTAAACTCTTAAACTGGGTCATAAGAAAGTTAAACCTCTTCAAAGTAATTTATGTTGTAAGCTCATTAACGGACCATCAACAATTAATCAACAATTATCTTTCGAGACGATAGCAATTATTGGAAGATTAATTGAGATATTAGTTTCAGGTTTTTCCCCCTTAAAATGTTTTGCAGCCGTTTCTATATTATGGGACTAAAATATCAAAAACTTTTCCCTTCTCCACTTTTGCAAGAAACTTTCTGATTGCTTATGATTATAAGTAATATAATAGTAACAACAATGTAAATGAAAATAATAATTTTAATAATAATAATAATAACAATAATAATAATAATTTAATAATAAACATAATAGATGCTTGAATTTTAACATTTAGAAACTTATTAATTTATTTTATTTTAATAGTGACCTTAAATTTATATTGTAAACGAAATTCAATTTGCATAAGAAATAATTATAAATTTCGTTCATTTGAACTCTTTAAATTTTTTAATTAGTAAAAATGTCTACTTGATTCTAAGAAAATTCTTCCCAAGAATTTAATTATTTTCACAAATAATAAAAATTTATCACGGAAATTCAATTATTTATAAAGATTTTAATAAAATTCTTCCCAAGAATTTAATTATTTTTATAAATAACAAAATTATTCTCCAAAATTCAATTTTTTTTAAACTTCAATGAAATTTTGAGAAGAATTCAATTATTTTCAATAATAATTAAACCGTCGTAGAATTTCAATTATTTTCACAAATAATAAAATTTATCAGGGAAATTCAATTATTTTAAAAAATAATAAAATTTATCACGGAAATTCAATTAGGTATTGGAAAAAATTTTAATAAAATATTTTTCCTAAGAATTCAATTATTTTCACAAATAATAAACTTTATCACGAAAATTGTAAACTTTACTGAGAAATTAGTAGAAATTACTATTTTATTAGCAATTTATTATTTCTTAGTCAAATTTACTAATTCAAGAGCAAAAAGCAATAATAAAGATTAGTTAATTTTAATATCAAAAATAGTATTTTCTACTAATTTCTTAGTAAAATTAAGAAATTAACTAATTTAAAAGCAAAATAAAATAATGAATAATAGTAAATTTTACTAATAAATTGTAATTTCTACTAACTTCTTAGTGAAATTTACTAATTTAAAAGCAGAAAGTAAAAATAATTATAATTATTTTTACTTTCTGCTATAATTATAATTTTTCTAATATTTTTCTTTCAACTTTCATCACTTGCATTTTCTAGAGAAATGTATGTATATAAAATCTTGTAAGAAATCTCAATTCTACAAAAAATAAATTTATTAAAATTAAAAAGTTAATTTCTTCGGAAGATATAAAAAAAATTAGTCAAATCACTGAAAATGTGGTTTTCTTAAATATTTTTATTTTTTAAAAATATTTTTATTATAATTTCGTAATTTAAAAGAAAAAGACAAATTGAATTTTAGATTCGTCTCGGTGGAAAGAAGAAGAATTAAATTTTGAATATTTAAAACGACTGAAAGTTGCACTCGAAAAAAAATTACAATTTTCTTTCAATAAGAAACATTTGTTAAACTTTAGGTTATGTTACTTAAATCATTTATTATTGACCAAAAAATATACTTTTTATTCAAATATAATTTTAAAAAGGTTAAAAATGTAGAAAATTAAATTCCTCAAGCTTTTACCAAAAGGAATTTAAAATTTAATTTGACTTTTTTTTGAAAAAAATATAAAATTATGACATTGGACTAACTTTTGTTCCGATTGTTTGTCGGATTCTTCCTTAAAAGATATTGAATAGTCATCAAAAAAGTAGGGGTCGAACAATTACCGCCGGTAGTGTATTTTATTTCTATTTACTAAATAATTAATAATTACTAAGTAATTCAATAATTTTTATTTAATACCAATAATTAATAAATTTTTATCTATTTACCTACAGTATAAACAGTGCAAAAGAACAAATAAAACACTTTTCGCAGTATCAAAGTACTAAATTGTAATAGTAATAGAAAAAAGAAAACTTTGAATAATAAATTATTAGTAATATCGGAGTAAAATAATAAAATTAGTAAAATAAATAGTAAAATAAATTACTAAATTGTAATAGTAATAAAAAAAGAACATTTTGAATAATAAATTATTAGTAATATCGTAGTAAAATAATAAAATTAGTAAAATAAATAATAAAATAAAAAAAGTAAAATAAATAAAATTGTAAAATAATAAAATAGTAAATAAATAACCGGAAAAAAAATTATTATCAGTATTACTATATATTTGAAGATTTCGAGCGCGTTGGAGAGTGAAGAGGATAGCATGTGACGAGGGTACGGAGGAGCAAAAAGAAGAACAGATTAAACAAGAACTCCATATCGCCTCTTAAGAAAAATGACCTTGAGCCTTGGGTCAGTCTGAGACCACCCTCGTCACAAGCTTGTTCTCGAAAGACAACGAGATTTGATCGGAAATATAATAATGGCCAACATCAACGAGCTAATCATCTTCAAATCCCTCAGAATTTCCTTCCCTCGTCTTCTTCTTCTACTTCTTCTTTTTCTTATTCTTACTCTCTTTTTTTTTATTTCGTAACTTTCATCTCGATTTTCTCTAATCCTCTCCTTCTCGATCCATTTTTGTTTGAAAAAAATTTTCATTTTTTATTTTTATTTCGATTTTCTCGAATCCTCTGATATTCCTCTCCTTGCCGATACATTTTTGTGTTTCAAAAATATATCCAGAAGGAGAGAATTAGAGAAAATCGGGAAGAAATAAATAAATGAAATAAACTTTCGTTTATTTTATTTATTTATTTATCTTTTTTTTAATAAAAGAGAAGGATGAGAAAAAAATGAGAGGAAAATGACAAATGAAAATATGTTGCGGATTCGTCGTTGTATGATTAACGATTCTCTTGACTGGTCTCTATTCGTTATACGATATTGTCACAGTGTGTCTGAACCAGGTTCAATTTTCTCTCTTTCTCTCTCTCACTCTCTGACCCTTTTCCTCCAGCGTGTAACTATTCCGGATCACCATGTCGTCAATTTCATCACAAAACCATGAGAGCGCATTAAATCAAGGATTATTTTCAAATGTCAAACATTCCATGATTTTGACTTACAAATGGTTTGTAAACGGCCCTTCTCTCCTTTTCTCTCTCTCACTCTCTAACATCAATACCTCCTCCACATATGCACTAATGGACGAGAAATCCAAATTTCGAATAGATGGAATTTTTATGTCAACGTGGAAAAAAGAAATGGTCACGGGTCTAATAAAGCGAAAAAAGAAATCATACGATACAATTTGTCAAAATAGAATTTCCACGGGAAGATTTGATATTTTAGCTTGTGAGGAAGAAAGTTTTACGACAATTTATTAATTATTCTTTCCATAATTTTTTTTTATTGTATTCTTATTATTATTTAAAAGGTAATTGTTTTCTTTTTGGTTTTTAAATTTTAAAATGTTAAAAAATTTTTGTACTTACTTGAACGATAGAAAGAGATAAATGTTTAACATTAGAAGAAACTCACCTGTAACATAGAGAAAGAAAGACTAATTAATTTTTTAAAGAATAGAAGAAGAGTAAAAAAATGTATTTTTTTATTTAAAAACTAATTTCAATTTGGGTTGTAATTTATTTTACAATAAAATGAAAATTAATTTTCTCGAAACATTGATACAATAGTCATATTTTCCAAAAATTGTCAAATTAGAACAAGGGAGTTTTAATTAAAACTAATTTCAACTATATTGAAATAAAAACAATATTGATAGCCAATTGTTTTAATTTCAGACTTTCTTTTATACTTCATATGCAATTAAAATCTCTTTTCAATTTACAACAATTCCTTCGTTGCTTCAATTCGTTTAAAAAATGACAAACAAAAAATAGAAAATTACGATGAAGTTTACAATTTTCGAACAGGCGCGCTAATTAATATTATTCTTTATTCTGTATTTTTATTGCTTTTATATTTCGAGTATCGTTTAATGAATATAAAAGAAATGTCATTTTGTTACTTCTAGAAAAATTAATAAATTTATTTTATAATTATTGTAGTGACATGAATTATAATAAATAAACTATTTCATAATTATAAAACTAATAGTTTGATTAACTAATTAATTGTTTGATTCATAATTAATTATTAATTTTAATTAATTCTTTATCAGTTTATCATAATGAATTGCTTGATTTAAAAGATAATTATTTGTTTGATTAATTATGTCCCTAAAGTCTTGAACGTTGAAATGAACACCAACATTTTTTTACTACTTTTAATTTTCATTTTATTGAAAAATATTATTTTTAATTTTAAAAAAAACGAGAAAATTCAATTCTTAACTAAATAATTGTTAAATAAACATTATTATTTTTGGATTTTGAAAAATAATTGAATAAATAAATTTAGACGGAAAGAAAATTTTGAAGAGATTAATTAATCTCTTAATTTCAGAGCAAAATTAACGTATAATATTTATTAAAAGCATAATATTAAAATAATAGTTTGAATTCTAAGATTTAATTAATCTTAATATTCAATTTTAATTATTTGACTAACAACAATTCGCATGTGACTAACTGTTTACTCACTTTTTTAAAAAAATAAAATTAACACTTTTAAAAACAATAGAATGTAACAATTTTTAATAATTCAAAATCTTCTAAAATTAGCTAATTTTGTCAATATATATTTAATTAATTATCAGAAATAATAATTGATTTAAAGAAGAATTTTAGTTAAAAACACTATAAAAATAGAATATTGAAGAAGTTAAAAATGATTTCAGAAATTTAATTACTTTCAAAAGTAATAAAATTCTTATCACAAAATTCAATTATGTTCAAAATTGAAAAAAAAATCTTGTCAAAATAATAATTATCTTTATAAATAATAAAATTATTCTTCTTCAAAATTCAATTATTTAAAAAATCGTTAATAAAATTCTTGGCAAAATTTCAATTATTCAAAAAAATTTTCAATATTTCTGATATTTTAATAAAACTACCCAAAAGAAATCAATTATTTAAACAAAAAATTTAATAAAATTGTACGCAAACATTTAATTATTTTCAATGTTCATAAAAAATAAAAATTTCACGGGAATTCAATAATTTACAAATTTTTTATAAGTTTTTCTCAATTATTCAATTATTTTCATAAATAATAAAACTCATCCCAGAATTCAATTATTTTTAATATAATTTTAATCGAATTCCTTGAAAAATGTAACTATTCTTAAAAATTTGATTAAAATTCGTCGAAAGAATTCAATTATTTAAAAATTTATTCATAAAATTCTTTATGAGAATTCAATTTTAAGAAACATTCAATTTATATAATTTACTTTTGTATTTAAATAATTAAATTCTCCTAGAATTTTCTAATAAATACTGATTAAAAAAATTTTAGTTAAAATTTTAGATAATAATTGAATATGAAAATAATTTTGAAGAAGTTACAGTAACAATATTTTTATAATATAAAATAATTATTTTATCTTATGAACATCTTTAATTATTATAAAAAATGAAGAAATCGAGTCGAAGACTCGGAGTAATCGATTTCTTTATTTTTTATATCAATATTTTTAAAAGTTGTTTAATGTCAAAAAGGTTTGAATTCGGAATTTTTAAAAATCTTTATTCCTATAGAAAAATAATAATAATTAAATATTTACTTAAAAAAGAAGTTATTGATGTTTTTGAATAATTTTGCAATTAAAGAAATTCGGAAATAAAAGTAACGGAACATTTTTTTGAGTAAAAATTTTTCCTTTATTTTCTTAAAATTCAAAAATTTTTTATTTGCAACTTAAATTTATAATTGACAAATAGAATTTATAAACATTTTTTTCCTTTATATTACGATGTTATTTTGTTTGGATTTGTAATTTTAGTGAGATCTTATTTTGTTTTAGAAAATTTTTTCCCTTTATTTTTAAATAACTTAGAATTTTATTAAAACAATTGTAATTAAGAAATAGAAATGATGTAAATTATTTCCTTATGAAAATTGAAAATTAAAAAAAAAATATTATGAAATAATTTTTTTTTAATTTTCTAATTTTTAATATTATTTTATTATGAATCATGAAAAAATACCTGCATATATCTTCGATTTGTCAAACAATATTTTTTAAAGGAAAAAAAAACAAAAGCATTCACAGAAACTAACTTCAAACTGCGGACAGAATGAATGAAAGAATATGAAGATTAATACAGTTAATTAATCGATTAATTAACTAATCACTTAATTTTTGAGCAAAATATAATTATAAAAAATAAAATATTAATTAAAAAATATAGATATATAATTTAATCGTTATTTCACGCGTTTAAATTAGAATTTAAAGGCATATTATTAAAAGCTGCATTTCAAGTTAAATGGCGTTTAAAATGTGAAAGTTTGAAATAGTCACAAGGATTGCGAGTATTTGGAAACTTCCCCGAGATAATGAATCATCTAGAACATGGTCCTATTATTCCATTAGTCGCATTTTCGCGGCTTTCGAAGATAACGGGGTTTGGTTCAATGGATTTTGCATTTTGCCGACCGATTCTATGAAATGATGCGCGAATTACCAAGTGCAATTTTCTCTGTTCTCCATTCTACAAATTTGCGGTACAACTAAACGTAATTTCCAACTGGTTCTTCACATATATCATCCAATTCACATTTATTTTAACGCAATTATTTTCGCAAAATTCTATATATATATATATATAACTAGACCAAAATTCTATTTTCGAACTCGCAAAACCAAAATGTTGAAAACGATGATAAATGTTGTAAATTATTATATATAAAGCAATTTTCGATGTTATTTTTAAGAATTCATGTTAATTTAGAAATGTCTGGAAATTTATTTGGAATTTGAATTTGGCTATTTTTTGGAATTTTTTTTACGATCTCTAAAGATTATATTTCTAAAAATGTTCGTTTAATTATAAACTGTCTGACTAAATATTGAGCAATTCTACTAAAAATGCGCAGTTTACTTATTAAAAAGGTTATTTCAAGTAGAACAGATCAGTATTTAGTCATACAATCGTATTTTAAAAATAGTTTTAAAAAAATATATAAAAATAGTTAAAACTTAGTTGCACTGATTGTAAACTTTGTAATTAAAACTTTTGAATTTTTTTTTCATTTTTAAATTAAAACAATTAAAATTGTAATGAAAACAATTTGAAAGAATGTCTGACTGAATACTGACCTACTTCACTGCGAGTTATTTATTCATTTAGACCAATTTGCAAGTAGAACACATACCTGTTTAGTCAGACATTTGAGATTAAAAAAAAAAACAAAGGAACTCAAATTTTCGAAACTTTTCTTTCAATTGAAAAATGTCTGATTGAATATGAACTAATTCCACTGAAAGTATTATATTTATATTACAATAAATAAATAAATAAATTTAATAACTTTGCAACTGAAAATTGAAATTGAAAAAATTTCGAACTCAATCCATTTCACTGCAAGTATACTTTACCCATTTGATCAGAAGAATTTAAGTAGAACACATAATTGATTAGTCAGACAATTTTTATTTACTCAGACGAATTTTAAGTAGAACAAGTAATTGTTTAGTCGGACAATAGCATTCGAAAAGTAAAGAAACTAAAAGTTTTATAAATTTCCGTTCAATTGCGAAATGACTGACTTAATGTTAAAAAAATAAAGTAGAACAATTCCATGTTAGGTCAGACATGTTTATAGTTTGAAAAAAGTAGTAAATTTAAGTAGAACGAATCAGTATTTAGTCAGACAACTGTACTTTCAAATATAGAATTTGAGACTTACTTGTATTTGGTTGTAGACTTTGAAACCAAAACTCATAATTGAAAAAAATGTCTGACTGAATACTGACCTGTTTCACTGCGCAAGTACTTTATTCATTTATTTAGAAATAAAAAAAGATTTCAGTCAAAAAAAAATTTTTTTAAATTGAAAAAAGAAAAAACAGAAAAAAACATAAATAAAAACAGAAAAAAAGGAAAAAGAGTCTATTGAAAAATGAAAAACAATTAAGTTCAATTTTTGATTTCAATAATTAAGAAGTGAAAATTTAAAAAAAACATAATTTTTTTCGTCAACGGAAAATTACAAGGCGCAGTGTGTAATATGCGGAGGGGGGCGAATTTCTATTAAACTTTTTGGAGAATATAAGCTAATGTACGCTTTTGCGGTATAACAATTATTTATAGTGGCTTGAAGGTAAGTGAAGTGAATGCAGCGTAATGTTCCACGAACCCTCCCAGTCAAGTAGACACATGGCATTATAAATCACGATTTTCTTGACAGCGGTAAATCAGAATCTCAGAGGAATGCAGCACACAACGAATCTGTTTTGCAGTGATATTTATTTCAGTTGCGAATGTTACTGACTTTATTTCACGGACCAGCGTGCCTTGTAATTTAGAATAAAAAAAAAAAAAAAAAATACATCACTCAGGATCCCACGAGATTCTCTGTCATAAGTTGGCAACCTCATAAGTATTGTATAAAAATCCATGCTCACAAAATTTCTTTCAAACAATTTCTTTCCAACCAAAAAATAAAAGAAAGAAAGAAAGAAATTAAACATACATATATATGACATATATATTATGGAAAAATAAATAAAATATTAAGAAAGTCTACGGGAATTATTTTTTGTTTTGAAAAAACAAATGTCTGACTAAGCATTGATTTACTCTACTTAATAATTTGCAAACACAAACGTATAGAGTTAATATACTAAAGACAAAATAATATTTTTTCACTAAGTTTTAAAAAAATCCACTATTTTAATTGATATTTAAAAAAAGGTGAAAAAATTCTGTGCTCAGTTCTTTTTGAAATTTTCAAAAAAACATTTTTGAGATATTTTTCATTTAAACTCCGTTTAAAAGACTATTTTCTTTTATTAAAACGTTAAACAGTTCAAAACGAATTTTTTCAACGAATAAAATTCTTATTTATCAGGTTAATATTTCCACTTCAATGTTATTTGAAGTTTTCAAATTTTTAAATTTTTTTTTAGTTATTTACGTTCTTTCAGTGAAAATGATCATTGTTTGGTCAGACAATTTTGAATTAAACTATCTTTTAAGTATTTTGAATATTTTTCCAATTTTAAACCTAAATAAACTATTAGAATCTAATAAATTTAAAATTCTTTAGAAAATATAGTATTTTTAGTAGAAGGGGTCAGTATTCAGTCAGACATTTTAATAATTGAAAGGGAACTTTTAGTTTTTATTTTTTTATACATTAAAATAAAAATTGTTGGACTAAATATTGACTTGTTCTACTTGAAATCCAATCGAATAGATTGTACAGTACTTTCAGTAGTTCAGGTCTTTATTCGGTCAGACATTTTTCAAATGGATTAAAATTTACAATTTTTTTAACTTCGCAAATTGTTTTTTAATTTTTAATATTAAACACAAATAAAAGGCTGTAGAACTTGATAAATATAGAATTCTTTCGAAAATAGTAGTTTCAGTAGATTAAGTCAATACTCAGTCAGACATTCGCAAATGAAAGGAAACATTCAGTTTTTTATTCTTTTATATAAAAATCAAACTTGTTGGACTAAATATTGATTTGTTCTACTTAAAATCCAATTAAATAGATTACACAGTGCTCTCAGTAGTATAGGTCTTAGTTCGGTCAGACATTTTTCAACTAGATTAAAATTTACAACTTTTCCAACTTCTCTTTGTGAGTCCTTATAAATTTATTTATATATCATACCAATTTGTTTGTGGAAATTATTCTAAAAGTTTATATAATAATTAATTATACCTACTAATTGTTATTCCAGACAAATTTTAATAATTCGTATTAAAAAAAGGCGTAACTGATCTCCTAGATATCTATATATTTTCGCAGAGAAAAAGAGAATAAAACTTTGTTCAATAAAATAAAATTTATTGAAGCACATGATGAGAATAATGTACGAGAGCAAGTGAAATGTACATTAATGAGAGTCAAGCACACCATTTAGTTGAATTAAAAATCCAAGTTTGTTCTTTTTCTTCATCTTTCCTTTTTTTTCATTTTTTTTTCCTTTTTTTTTTGTTTAATTCTTTCTATTTGCAAATGCGGGGGAAAAAATTGTTCATTCGAGTAAACTTAATTTGATGAATTCAATTAAAATTCATTGCTCGTTGCGGTGAAAAATGATAAAAAAAAAAATTGTTCATTATAATCGTACTCCATGGAACTGTAATTCTAACTTTATTTTTCTTTCATTCGACGCAATAGAAAAGTAAAAGAGGTTTCCGCATGAGACGATACAAAAGGGATTTTTCGATCGAATAAATTTTCCTAGAAACCATTGTTTCTCTCGATGAAAAAAAAAATGAGAAGAAAAATCCCCGCGTAGCTTATAAAAGTTTTCAATCTGATTATCAGCGTTTATTGAAAGAAAATGGAACTCAAGAAACAACAATAGGGTTTTTTTTTTTGTCTTAGTGTACAAAAGTTACAAATTCTTCCACACTTCCTTTTTTTTCTTTATTCTCTCGCAAGTTTATCCTCTCATCTTAAAACTATAGTTGGATTTTTTTTTTCACTTAATATTTCGAAATAATGTATTTATTTTCAGAGTCATTTTTTTGAATTGAAAAATTTGATTATTACTTTTATACGTTTTTTACTTTGAGATCACTGTTTTCGTACTTTTGGCTGAATATTAAGTAGAATAAATCACTGTTTAGTCAAACATTTTTTCAATTTGAATGAAAAAAAGCTCCTTCTACTTATTAAATAGATTATTTTCAGTAGAAGAGATAAGCATTTAGTCGGACAATCGTGTTTTGAAAATAGTTGTTATAAACTTAGTTGCAATTATTGTAAACTTTGTAATTAAAGATTTTTTTTTATTTTTAAATTGAAACAATTTAAATTGTAATTATAACAGTTCAGAAGAATGTCTGACAGAATACTGACCTATGTCACTGCAAGTAATTTATTCATTTTGATCAGAACAATTTCAAGTAAATTGAGACGGACATTCAGGGTTTTTAAAATTAGCAAAAAATGACAATTACATTAGTAATTGTCTCACTGAGTACTGACCATAACTACTGTTAATTCTTTGTTAGTTTATTCCAAATAAATTCAGTGTGAAACTTTTGAGTTTTTGTCAACAGTCAATTTTGTAAATTTGAAAATAGAGTTTTTAATTTATGAAAACAAAAAATTTTTTTAAGATTTTACTTCAAATATCACTATATACAAATATTAAATATAAGAATATAAATTATAATCGAGCACTAGCTTATTCTATTAAAGAATACTTGATTCACTTTTAATAGAGAAATTTTTAAGTAGTATTCGTCAATTTTCAGTCAGGCGTTTATATTTTAATGAGAAAATTGAGAAATCGGAAAATTTTAAGAAATTTTTGTAAAATATACTTACTTTGGAAGTGATTTACAAAGGAATGACTTCTTCTATTAATAATAATATATTATTTGTTTACTAATTGAATATTTTAAAAGTAAGATATCCTTATGGCTACACAATCCTGTTTCACAAAGAGATGTTGGAAAAGTTGTAAATTTTAATGTAGTTGAGAAATGTCTGACCAAACTAAGACCTATACTACTGAAAGTATTGTGTAATCTATTCGATTGATTTTTAAGTAGAACAAATCAGTATTTAGTCCTACAAATTTGATTTTTATGTAAAAGAATAAAAAACTGAAAGTTCCCTTTCAATTATAAAAATTTCTGACTGAATATTGACTTAATCTACTGAAAACTACTATTCTCGAATAAATTCTAAATTCATCAAATTCTATACCCTTTTATTTGTCTTTAATATTAAAAATTAAAAAAAATTTGCAAAGTTGAAAAAGTTGTAAATTTCTATCCATTTAAAAAATGTCTGACCGAATTAAGACCTAAACTACTGAAAGTACTGTACAATCTATTCGATTGGATTTTAATTAGAACAAATCAGTGTTTAGTCAGACAATTTTGACTTTAATGTATACATTAATAAAAAGCTCAAAGTTGCCTTTCAATTTGTAAAATGTCCGACTGAATATACTGACCCCTTCTACTGAAAATACTATATTTTCTAAAGAATTTCAAATTTATCAGCTTCTAGTCGTTTATTTATGTTTAAAATTAAAAATATATTTAAAGTACTTAAAAAGATCGTTTAATTCAAAATTGTCTGACCAAATATTGATCATTTCCACTGAAACCAAAAAACGAAAACAACTAAAATAAAATTAAAATATTTGAAAACTTTAAATAACATTGAATAATAATAATTATAATAAAAATAATAATAATAATAACAATAAAAATAATAATAATAAAAAAAAATAATAATAATAATAAAGAAAACTTGAAATGCACATCTATACAAATAACAATGATCATCAAGTGAGAAGTTGTTGATTGTAAAAGAGAATGAAACAAAACATCAAAAGATATAAAATCATTCGTTGAAAAACATTGCGCCGAAACTCTAACAAGGGGGGGGGGCTTCTAATAAAGGTAGAGCGTTCAATTTGTGCCACGAAGTACCCCACAAATGGGAAATAGCAAGCGACACGGTCGTTGCACAGTCCGATTGGTTGACCTCGTCCCGCATTCCGTTGGTTTTGCGTCCTGCGCAAAATTCACTCGAACTACCGCATACTCGTCTCTCTCTCTCAATCCCCTCTCTCCCTCTACTTCCCCCAATCCACATTTTAAACCAATTCTCTAGCCCCCCTCAACTCTAAATATCACTCACTAAATCTGTCTCTCTTATATTGACCACTGAAACTCCTCCAGTCCTCTCACCTTTGTCATTCATCCCCCCTCCCTATCATCCCTCTAATTCTACACTACACAACAAATTATTATATACGTTTCTATATGGATACAATAATTACTATTGTATAATAAAAATTATAAATATTATACATAATAAACCAATTTTTTATTATTTTTAGGCCCCTTTTCCCCTATATTTAAAGGTTATTTATATATTTTTTAAACCCCCATCCCCCCTTAAAAGTAACGTAGTAAACTACGTTACCAATTTAAGGGGGAGGGGGGTCCAAAAATATATTTAAAAACTACGTTGCCAATTTAGGGGGGAGGGGGTCCAAAAATATATTTAAAATACTACGTTACAAATTTAGAGGGGAGGGGGCCCAAAAATATATTTAAAAAACTACGTTACAAATTTAGGGAAGAGGGGGTTTACAAATATATTTTAAAAAAACTACGTTACCAATTTAAGGGGGAGAGGGGGTCAAAAATATATTTAAAAAAACCTTTAAAGAGGGGAAAGGGGTCCTAAAAATTATAAAAAATTGATAACGTAATTTATGGACAGCCCCTAGATGAATAAGAGCAAAACAGAGAGAGAGAGAGGGGGGGGGAGGGATGTGGTACAAGAAAAGAGTGAGGGGCGAAAACGGGGGGGAGGGTAGACGAGTGACACATACCTATTCTGGTATATATGCGAAATCGTGCGGGCAGAGAGTCAATTGAATCAATTGGTTCCTACCTGTGTCGAACCTATTTGCATTTACTACCGAGCCAATAGAATGCCACAATAGTCCGAGGTGGAAATTAATGTGTTAGTTTGTTAATTGCTAATTAAAAACACCGTGTGTCACTCGACTCTTCATTTATGTAAACTTTCTTTTTACCCTTTTGCCAATGACAACGAAACTCTCTATTTGCCAGTTTTCACATGTAGTGTGTATGTATGTGTATGTGTTTGCTCTCTGTTTAACTTTTGCGAATGTTAGCTTTTCAATGGATTGACAAGAAAAAAAAAACATAAAACAGAAAATAAATTTTCGGTAGGTGGACCTCTTTTTTTCTAAACAAAAACTTTTTTAATTCTGTTTTTTTTTAAAAAAGTAATTTTTTTTTATAAAGTGGAGGTTTTCAAAGAAAAAAAGAGTTTCTGTAATAAAGTTAGTGTTTTGAAAAAAGAATTTTTTAATAAAATTTTGATTTCTAAAATATTTTTTTCAGAAAAATATATTTTAAAAAATATTATAAATAAAACTTTGAGGTTAACGATCAATTCGAGTCAAAATTAAAAAAAAATACTAGATAATATTAATAACAATAATAATAGGAATAGGAATAATATAAATTATTCAATAAAAAAAAAATTAAATTAAATATGTGAAAAAAGTACTTCTAACAAATTTTATCTCTATAATTATTGTTTTAGAATTTTAGTACTTCAAAACCTTTGAAAATTTAGAAATCAAATTTTTTTAAAATAACTTTTTTAATTTATTTATTTTGTAATGAAATTTGATTTTGTAAAATATGTTTGTTTAAAAAAACTTTTTTATTATATTTATTTTGTAATAAAATTTGATTTGTATAATATATTTATTTAAAAAAAGGAATTTTAGAAAGTAAATTTTGTCACAACTTTTTTATTATATTTATTTTGTAAAGAAACTTGATTTGTAAAAGAATATTTTTCAAAAAATATATTTCGGAAATTTGATTTGTTCAAAATATAATCAAGAAAAATATATTTTAGGAATTTAATTTGTAAAATATATTTTAGAAATTAAATTTTATAGAAAAAATTTTTTTAAAAAACCAAATTTGTAATAGAAAAAATTCTTTTTTTTGAAAACCGACTTTAATAAAAATTACTCTTTTTGGGAAAACAAAAAGGATGAGAGAATATTTTTTTAAGAAAATTGACCATAAACCGAAAATTTATTTCAGAGTGATGCATTCGAGAGAGAAATCGCTGGTAAAAAATCGAAAAAAATTGAATCTCGTGAAAATCAAAATTTGTTTAAAGTGTAAATGATAAGTGGATGAATTTATTAAAAATTGTCTATCAATAATTTTTTCTAAACTACAAACTTTTTTTTATTAAGATAAAAAAATTAAATGGAATTAGTTTTATTTTTAATAATTCATCATACATTTTTTTTCTTTTTTTTTTTTTTTTTGATAAGAGGTATTAAAATATTTTTTTTTCATTCCCCGTGTAGAAATGGAACATTGAAGTTATATATATACGAAGGTTCGTAAAAAATAATAAAATGAAAAAAATTACTGCTGGAAATTGAAATATTAAAAGTTTTGAATGTCAGGGAGTTTAATTTAATAACGCGAGATGGAATCTAAAAAAAAGAGAGAAGAAAATGAATTTTAGATTATAAAAATAGAGGATAGATTTCCCAATGGGCCATTTACATATTTAAAACAACAATAAATACCGATAATTTTATTTTCATTTTATGTTGCGTGAAAATTCAGTAATGAAATAAAATAATAATGAAATAATAATAAAAAAAAACATTTTTTTAAATACATATTTAAAGAATGGTTTTTTAAACATTTGTTTTGTTAAATGAAAAATTTTTATTTTCAAATAATGAACACTGCTTTTTTATTTTCTAATTTGTAAAAAAGCTTCTTCCTTAACGAAAAAATGCGTAAAATGTCAGCAATAATTTCTTGACTCTTTTTCATTTAAGTGCCATCCTCTCTTAGTAATTTCAATGAAACGCCCATTAGAAGGAAATTAAGTATTAATTAAATGTTCTTTTCCAAAAAGCTTCCTTCCTTTTAGAAACGACTTTTCTCACAAGTAAAAGAAGATTTAAAAAGAAAACCCTTTTTTTATTTACACTTGAAAAAATAGTTTTCTTTTTTAATTTAATTCGTCAGGAAAATGAAAAATGATTTTTCTACTTTTTCCATTTTCTTCCTGTCGTTGAAATTGCCAATTTTTATCATGAATGATTAGATTCCTAAAGTTTTGAACGTTCAAATGAGTGACAATATTTTTATTACTTCTTTCAATTTTAATTTTAATACAACAAGATTTATTATTAAAAAATTTTTTCTCAACTAAATAAATAAAAAGCAAAGAAATCATTTAATTTAAGATACAAATTTTCATTTTATTAGCGACTTACAAAAAGCGAAATTTCATCAATTTTTATGATAAAACGAAAAAATAATAAAAATTGAGATATAAAGGAAAAAAATGGTTAAAATAATAATTTGAGATATAAGAGGAAAAAAAAATTGAGATATAAACTAAAATAAAAAAATAAGAATAAAAATTGAGACATAAAATCAAGAATAATACATTCTTGTGTATAGAAGAGAGAGCAAAATGTTTGAACCCTTGAGTTCCAAAAGTTTGAGGTACAGAATTTAGTGATCGGTGGCCATCTTCAGCCTTCTTGAATCGATTCCTTGATGATCCCTTAGAATATCTAAGTGCCTTTCGAGAGCCCTTGAAAATCCCACTTTCAACAAACGAACTGCATTGCCATTTCCAAGCGTTCCCTCTGAAACGATTAAATTCACCTCTGGCTAATCGTGATTGTTCAAATAAAACGAAAAATACGCACTCAGAATTGAGAATCAAAAGATCAGAATTTCGAGGACCCTCCTTTTACGATCCTAAACCATTATTAACGAATTTCTATAGTATTGACTCTAAACCACTTACTTAAATAAAAATGGATTTTATCATTTTTCTTTCTTCCCTTTATTCCCTTCGACTTTTATTCGACTTAAAATGGAAAAAAATGTTTTCATAATAATTTTATATTATTTTTCTCTGAAAATGCCTCCTAAACTTCAGGAATTAAATTATGTAGAGTTTGTTTCAAAATGAATTATTTACTCCAATCACACGGAATATCCCACGTCGAAAAATTACATGGAGGTACAATTAAAAAAAATCGTAATTAAATGTAATAGAACAGTTTTTTGAGTATCTAATCATTTTTAGAGTGAATCAGAATATTCTTTAAGAGTCAGGGAAAAATTAAAATTTTTGTTTGAAAATCAGAGAAAAGTCAAGGAAATTCTATAAGTTATTTATTTTAATATTATTAATAGACTCTAATCATAATAGAAATGTTAAAATATTATTAAAATAAAAAACTTACAGAATTTCCCTGACATTTCCCTGACTTTCAGACAAAATTTTTAATTTTTCCTTGACCCTAAAGAATATTCTGATTCACTCTAAAAATTATTAGATACTCAAAAAACTGTTCTATTACATATAATAACGAATTTTTTTAATTGTGAAATTATTCCAAAACACCAATAAATTCTTTTTTAAATATATATTTAATCATTATTATTATTATTACATAGAAATTAAGATTTTCAAAAATTTAAAATTCAAATCTTTAGGATATTCGACAACTTATAATAATTTAAATTTCTATAAAATTTTTCAAAAAAAAAATTAAATTATTTACAAAAATTTTAGTAAAATCCTTCCCAAAAATTCAATTCTTTTTACAAGTAATACAATTTTTTACATGAATTCAATTATTTACAAAAATTGTAATAATATTTGTTCTAAGAATTCAATTATTTTCATAAATAATAAAATTTTTCACAGGATTTTAATTATTTTTAATACAATTTTAAATAAATTCATCGAAAAATGTAATTATTTTTAAAAATTTTTTGCAAGAATTCAATTACATTTCACAAATAATGAAATTCTTCGCTGAAATTCAAATATTATCAAAATCTACCATTTTAATAAAATTTCTTCAATGAATTCAATTATTGACAAAAAAATAATAATATTCGTTCTAAGAATTCAATTATTTTCATAAATAATACAATGCTTTACAGAATTTCAATTATTTAAAAAGAATTTAATAAAAATTCGTTGCAAGATTTCAACTATTTTCATAAATAATAAAATGCTTCACAGGATTTCAATTATTTTTAATACAATTTTAAGTAAATTCTTCGAATAATATAATTATAATTATTTTTAAAAATATTCAAATTTCAATTATTTTTGAAAATTTATGCTATAATACTTTTAATATTCAATTATTATGCAAAATTTTAACTGCAATTCATTTTTAAATCAATTTTTATTAGAAAATTCTACGAGAATTCAATTATTTAAATAAAAAAATAAATGATTTATTGAATAAATGAATATTTTTCAAAATTGAATCCTCATAAAGAATTTTATCAACAAATTTTTAAATAATTGAATTTTTTCGGCGAATTTTAATAAAATTTTCAAGAATAATGACATTTTTCGAGGAATTCGATTAAAATTATATTAAAAATAATTGAAATTCTATGATGAGTTTTATTATTCATAAAAATAATTGAATCTCGGTTAAAAAAATTTATTATTTATGAAAATAATTTAATGTTTGCTTTAAATTTTATTAACACTTTTTTTTAAATAATTAAAAATCTTTTGAAAAATTTTATTATAAAATAATAGATATTGAAAATTATTGAATTATGGAATTTTTTTGAAAATAATTGAATTTTAAAGATGTATTTTATTATTTTTAAAAGATAATTGAAATTTTAACGTGGCATTTTAAAAATTTTTTAAAATAATTCTTCTTAATTCAATTTTTTTTAGTACTTTAATAAAAATCCCTTATTTTTCCCTAATTTTCCTGACCTATGACAACCCTGGAAATTATTATTATTATTTTTAAAATAAAAAACTTGCAGAATTTTTATATTCGTGGAATATTCTATTGCTACATATTCTAGGGAAATAAATATTCCATTCACATTTTTTTTGAATTCTTAAAATGTCCGATCTTTGGAATCTTCTTCTAAAATTTTCGTAGAAGAATTAAATGATTTTCGTTCAATTGAACGTTCTGAATTTTAGGGACGTTAAACGAATAATTATTTAGATAGAAGAATAAATATTTGTAAATAAATAAATAAATAAATAAAAATATCTTATGAAAAACACCACAGTGGATTATTTTTCAATTGTAAAATAATTTAATTTTTAGTACAAGAGAGTGAGTGTTTGTAAAAAATGTATGAGTGAATATCACTTTGGAATTTATTATTCATCGAGCCTCCATTATCACTTACATTTCACTTCGATTCTGTGGAAAATACTCGAAACCGCTGAACGATTTGAAAACCCTTTCACTCTCTCTTTCTCTCTCTTTTCCTATCGTACAGTCTTTTAACGCCTGCGAAAATCGCACGGTTAGAATAAATAAATTACAAGAAAGAAAGAAAGAATAAAAAAGTGAAAGAGAGGAAAAAACGATGATTTCAATGAAACAAAAAAACGAAGAGAAATAATGCAGGTGTTCTACTTGTGGATTTTCGATTTGCTGTGATTTTCTATCTTTTCAACACACTTTATTTCTTTTCTCTTATTCATTTTTCCTTTGTTTGCCGAAATTCTTTTTTTTTTAATATATTGTTGAAAAATATGAAATACTAAAGCAGAAGGCGTTCGTTCAATTGTTTATTACTTCGATTTTTGTCGGGGCGTTTTTGTTATTTTTCAATGGCGTAATCGTCTGACAATGTAAAACAAATTTTTTCACAAAAAAAAAAAAAAACAAAAATTTCTGGACAGGAAAAAAATGTCATTTACAAAGAAGGAAAAATATAAATGTTCCTTTTCTTTATTTTTATACGGGAAATTTTAATATTTATAATTAATTCACTTTTCGGAAATACTTTTTAAGTAGAAAACATTATTGTACAGTCGACTGTTTGTGAAATTAAAAAATAAATATTAAAACAACTTTACAATTAAAAGTTAAGTAAAAAATGTCAGACTGAATACAGTTGTTCTACTTAAAGAAGTTATTTTTTCATTTTATGAATAATTTTAAGTAGTAAGAGTCAATATTTCTTCGGACATTAGTATTTTAATGATAAAAAATCCAAGAGCGTTGTTATTATTTTTTTATAACTCCTATTATTTAAAAAAATATATTCGACTAATTATTTATCCAAAAAATGTTTCTAATAACTTTACTTAAAAACAATAATTAAGTAGTACAAGTCAGTGTTTGGTTAGATATTTCTATTTTGAAAATAAAATCACATCTTTTCACAGAGAGTAGTTTGTTTATTTAAAAATATTTTAAGTAGTAAATATAAGTTTTTAGTCAGACGTCTTTGTGTTATAAAATAAAAATTCGAAACGGATTTCTAAACTTTTAATTTAACCAATAAAATTCGACAAAACATTGATTTCTCTACTAAAAAATTATAGTTTGCTGATTGTTAAACGAAAAGTAGAAAAAATGTATAAATAAAAAGCAGAAAAAGTCAGGAAATTGATCTATTCTACTTAAAATTGTCATTTACATATTTAGGATAATATTTTAAGTGAAAAAGATCGGTATTTAGTCATACAATGTTTATTACAAAATGGAAAGTTCATAAAGTTGTAAACTACAGTTTAATTTTGTTTGAATAATAAAATTAATGTCTTACTCAATACTGACCTATTCTACTGAAAATTGCATTTATTCATTAAAGTCAAAGCAATTTCAAAGTGGAACTGATACTTGTTTAGTCAGGCATTTGTGATTAGAAAATAAAGGAACAAAGTTTAAAAACTTTTCGTTTAATTTGAAAATGTCTGACTGAATAGGGATGAATTCTACTTAGAATGCTCCGGTTTACTTATGTCTAGAAGAATATTTCAAAGTGAAACAGATCAGCATTTAGTCGGACATTCCAATTTTCCTAATGGAAGAAGTTCAAAAAGTTTTAGACTATGGTTTAATTTAAAGAAATGTCTGACTTAATACTGACCCTTTCTACTGAAAATATTTTCATTTCGTGAGAATTTCAAGTAGAATATATAGCTGTTTAGTCAGACATTTTTGATTAGAAAATAAAAGTAGTAAGAGTTTTGAAACTTTACCCATTTAATGTTGGAAATGTCTGACTAAATAGTGATCTATTCTCCTAAAAGTAATGTAATCGACAGAATTTCGAAATCTTCTTCATAGAAAATATTTTGTTTCTTTTCCATTTTTTTCCTCTCACAGTAAAACGTGAGGTGTTAAAATAACACCAGTATGGATTAAAATAATCTGCAACAGTTTAATCCCTCTAGGATTAAATTAACACCAGAAAGGATTCAAATAATTTATTTTGGTGTTATTTTTAACTATGAATGAAAGTTTACTTTAAATAAAACACCAAAGTCAACGATTTGTAAAAATTCAACGAATTTAGCTTCTGCAGGGACAATAGTAAGTTAATAAGTTAGTTAATAACTTAGTTACTAACTTACTAACTAACTTAGTAACATAGTTACTAAATTCAATTGTGTTCAAAAATTTAAAAAATTTCTCGTCAAAATTTTGATTCTCTTTATAAATAACAAAATTCTTCTCTGATATTCAATTATTTTACAAAATTTTAATCAAATTCCTGTCAAAATTTCAATTATTTTCAAAAGTTTTCTAAAATTTAATAATTTTCAATATCTATACTATTTCAATAAAATTTTCCAAAAGAATTCCATTATTAAAAAAATTTGAATAAATTTCTACGCAAACATTTAATTATTTTCATAAATAATAAAATTTTTTACAGGAATTCAATTATTTACAAATTTTTTATAAATTTCTTCGCAATAATTCTATTATTGTCATAAATAATAACATTTTTACAGGGATTCAATTATTTTTATAAATAATAAAATTCTTTTAGGAATACAATTATTTTCATAAATAATAAATCTCATTGCAGAATTTCAATTATTTTTAATGCAATTTTAATCGAATTCCTCGAAAAATGTAATTATTATTAAAAATGTTATTAAAATTCGTCCGAAAAATTTAATGATTTAAAAAATTTGTTGATAACATTTTTTATGAGAATTTAATTTCAAGAAACGTGAAATTAATAAATTATTTATTTTTGTACTTAAATAATTGAATTCTCGTAGAATTTACTAATGAAAATGGTTTTAAAAATGAATTTCAGTTAAAATTTTAGATTGTAATTAAATGTTAAAAGCATTATAACGTGGATTTTTAGAAATAATTAAAGTTTGAAAAAGTTTGAAACTAAAATCATTAAAATTCTTAATTTTTCATATTTTTCACAAAAAATTCTGTAGAATTAATTCTTTTTAAAAGTTTAATAGGATTTTTATTGAAATTATTTCAAGTTTTTATTTTTCAATAAATATTTAATTGCAGAATTTCCGAATAATTAAAATTTTGTAAAATTGAATTGTAAACGAATGAATTTGAAAATTATAAAATTTTTTTTTTTTAAATTATTAAAAATAATGGATTTATTATAGAATTTTAATTAAAAACACTAGAAAAAAATTTAATTTTAGAAAAGTTACAAATTATTGCAGAAATTCAATTATTTTCAAGAGTAATGAAATTCTTCTTAAGGATTCAATTATTTTTACTAATAAATAATAATAAAACTCATCGCAGCGTTTCAATTATTTTTTATACAATTACAAATTTGAATTCCTTGAAAAAAGTAATTATGTTCATGCAAGTTTTAATAAAATTCGACAAAAGAATTCAATTATTTAAAAATTTGTTAATTAAATTCTTTATGAGAATTGAATTTTGAGAAACATTTAATTATTTAATAAATTATTTACTTTTGCATTTAAATAATTAAATTCTTGTCGAATTTTCTAATAAAAATTGATTTTCATCTCATAAAAATGATTTTCAGTTAAAATTTTATCTTAAAATTGAATATTAAAAGCAATATAGCGTGGACTTTTAGAAATAATTGAATTTTGAAATTAATTTTTTTGAAAAAGTTTAATTGAATTTTTTAAATATTATTTAAAGTTTTTATTTTCTAATATGCATTTAATTAAAGAATTAAGGAATAATTGAAATTTCGTTAAATTGAATATTGTAAACAAATGCATTTGAAAATTGCCAAAGAACTTTTTCGAAAATTATTACAAATAATTGATATAAAGTAAAATTGTAGTTAAAAATTTTTGAAAATAATAATTGATTTGAAATAATAAAAATAATTTTGAAGAAGTATTATATTCTTATAATATAAAATAATGATTTTATTACTTGGTCATCTTAAATTATTATAAAATATGAAGAAATCGATCACTCCGAGTCGAAGACTCGGAGTTATCGATACCTTCATGTTTTATAGTTATAAAAAAATTTAAAATTTAATAAACTAAAATTTCATTTATTGTAAAAAATAACAGCAAAATTGATTATTTTAATCTTTTTTGGTGTTAATTTAATCTGCAACACTTTTTAATACCTCACGATTTACTGTGGTAATGTAACTGATAGAATTTCAAAATCTTTTTTATAGAAAATATTAATTTTTTAATATTTTTTTCCTCTATGAAAAACAATCAATGAAAGAGAATAGAAAACAATAAAAAGAAACTAGAACAATTTTTCTCAGGTATCTATAAATTTTAGAATTCGATTCTATCTCGTGTCAAAAAACATTTTCTATATAAAACCACCTCTCTCTCTCTCTCTTTTTTTTCGAGACATTTCCGCATGATGGTGTAATTTTAACGTATAAAGATACGCCACTGGCTGAAAATTCAGTTTCTTCCTTGAAGGTTTTCATTCTTTACTATCTTTCACTTTTTTTTTTCTCTCTTGACGCGTTGTGCTTCTGTAGAATACAATACGGACCGATTGATAGATGTGGGTGTACTCGCGACCGAATAACGCTCGACAATAACTCGCCCTATCAAAGAAATCAACAGTTCCAACCTTCTTCACCCCTTATACACACTCACACACTCACACGCATACACACTCTGGTCCACGCTAGGATTTTGCTACTGCTTCTTGAAATTGGCTATTGTGTACATTTCAACAATGTATTTTTCTTATTTTCATTTTTACCGTCAATTCCCTTTTTCATTCAACTCATCTTGCCTTTATTTTCTATATCTCACAAAAGTTTATCTTAAATTTCTATTTTTCAGGTAAACCTCCGATACTTGTGTATATGAAAAAATAAATATATAAAAATACAGGAGGAAATTAAACTATATATTTATATATGATATAAATTTTAAAAAGGGAGGGAAAAAATAAATTTTCCAAAAAAAAGAATGTATATTATGATATACTCTTAATGAATGAAAAACATACAGGTTAATAAATAAAAGTGCACATAATTAGTTTCACGCCATCACGAAATGTTTTACACTTCCAGCAATCCATCCTTCTACAATGATAATGTGACCTATTTAGATATATAAAGAGAAAGAGAGTCTCTCTCGCGTCTGAGATATTTACAACTTCCGAAATTCTGACCACATGATTAATTACACGCAATATCTGTAATGCTTTTTTTTCTTCTGATTTAACAAACACCGTTATTCTCTCTCTCACACTCTCTTTTTTCAAATTAAAAAAAAAATAACAAAAAAATTTTTCTCCTAAAATTTTATTCTAAAAACTGAAAATTTGAAAAAAAGATTTTTACTAATGCGTATATTTTCCGATTTCTTCTATCATTTGTATTTGTGAAACTATTTTAAAGAAAGGAATAAAAATAATTGCATTTATATAGAAATTCCTTTTGAGTTTTATGTTACTCGTACATAATAAGTATTCATTTACAATGTCTCTTTCAAGACTACAACTATAACAATAAGGGAGACACACAAACATTAGAAAATGAGAGAAATGACAAAAGTGAAATAACACTCGGAGTTCTAACTTCATAAACACTTTTTGTCTTTGGGTTATATTTCCACTGCCTTTGAGCAGCGAGCGTATAAAAAAACATCATATTTTATGCTTTTCTACATCCAAAGAACAATGTTCCTTGAAACGAGAGACACATCTTCAAGAAAGAAAACAATTAAATCTATATTTTCTTCTCATAAAAAGACAACATCATAACTCCTTTATTGTATCTGCAAAATATCCTTGTCTCAAGACTCTCATCAAAATTTAATGGTTATACACGTTGACTCTCATCTAAAGGAGAAAAATTTTAATTCATATCCACATTTTACAAACAAAACAACTATTTTCTATTTTTTAAAATTAAATGCGACACATTTTCTGGTATAAAAGAAATTTTTCATAAAGAATTAGAATTATTCATAAAGAATAAAAAATTATTAAATTCGAAATTTTTTTGCGAGACTTCAGACTCAATAGTGACCTATATTACTGGGTCTACTATCACCACTTATTTAAAAGATTTATAAGTAGAATACAGTATTGAATCAGACAGTATTTATTTTTAAAATTTTTATGAAACTTTTATATTCTTTAAATTTGGATATGTCTGGTAAACCGTTGACCTATTCTACTGAAAATACTTGTCCACTTGTCTCTTCCAGAGAATTTATATTCAGTATTAACAATTTACCTTTTTTTCTAAAAGTAATTTTTAACATTTATGAAACAATTTTTTAAATTAAAAAAAATATTAATTTATAAAGTTATACGACGTTAAAAATGCAGAAACCAGGTATATTTCATAAATGTATCACTGTACTATGATATAATATACTTTTAAAAATACGGCTTTTATTTGTAGCCACGAATCTTAAGTATAGAATTTATTAAACTCGAGACATCCAAATGTAATTTTAGAATAAGAACGCAATCAATTTTTAAACACTTGTTCAATTTTTGGCATATTTTACATATCATTGACCTATTCCACTAAAATTTGATTCTTCGCTTCTAGAAATATTTAAGACGAAAAAGAAAGTGATTATTTTTTATTTTTTAAGAAATATTCAAAAACAAAAAACTACTGAAACACTTTTTTAATAGTACGGTCTTACTAAGTATGGACCTATTCTACTGAAATCTGTTTTTTTTATTCTGTAAATATTTAAACAAGAAAAACCAAATGTTTAGTAAATTTTTGTTTTTAAAGAATCTTTAAAAAGGTATAAACAAATATGTTCAGTAGCAATGTCTGACTAAATACGGACCTATTCTACTCAAAAACTATTCTGACGAATTTTCAGTGGAAGAAAGTCAATGTTAAGTTAATTATTTTGTTTGTCTGACTAAATACGGATCTATTCTACTTAAACACTATTCTGAAGAATTTCAAGTAGAATAAGTTAAATATTAGTAATATAATTATAAATACAATCAAAGTATATCGCCTTACAGTAGAATAGGTAACTATTTAGTCAGACAGGTCTTCAAAGAAAATTTCCCTAAGAATTTCAAGTAAAATAAGTCAATGTTAAGTTAATTATTTAGTTTGTCTGACTTAAAACGGATCTATTCTACTTAAACACTATTCTGAAGAATGTCAAGTAGAATAAATCAATGTTAAGTTAATTATTTATTTAGTCTGACTGAATATTGACCTATTCTACTCAAAGTCTATTCTGAAGAATTTCAAGTAGAATAAGTCAATGTTAAGAATTGTCTGACTAAATAGGGACTCATTCCACTCAAAGGTTATTTTAAAAAAATTTTTGTGGAAAAAGTCATTGCTAAGTCAGTTATTTTGCTATGTTATTCTTATATTATTTCTCGAGCTGAAGCAAATGATAGTAACAGTAAAAAAATAAAAGAACAGTTTTATAAATAATTAAAAAAAGTTCTTATAAAAATATATATATATAAATATTCAAGACAACCAAATTATTTCTTATAGAAACAAAAATTAAAATTTTAAAAGTAATAAAACCGCACCACCACACAAGAGTTTATTTTCCCCTCGAAGAAAAAAAAATAAAAATAAAAATTTCTCCATTTTTCTTCATCTAAAATTTACCTTCAACATTCCATTATTTATGTTTTATCGAAAACCAAAAAGAAAACGATTGTTTGAAGCGCTTGCTCACACCTTGATGTATATATACTATATATACAAGAACCATTATAGTTTCATCATCGAAATGCAGTAGTAATTTAGAAGATAATATTTCTTCGCGAGTGAAATTCAGTAGAGGGTTTCCTTATTATCTTGGCGTCAAAGTGACGTTTATGAGGTATTAAGACGTCAGACTGTCAGTTTCAGAATATAATGTACTTAATACGTATATATACATATATATATACGCTTTAAGGCAAATTTTACACTGAATGTGAGTAGGAGACAATATCTTTGCCTTCTCCTTCTATTTTTTTTCATTAAACGCATTACATGTCATCTAGAACTCTATTTTGTAAAGCGGATCAGGAGTAACGCGAGTACTCAACTCCCAAACAGGAACGTTAAGTTGTCCTCTATGTCGCAACTTAGCTTGTACTTTCTCGCTTAAATCTCGTTTATGGCAAGCTCTTTACTCTCACAGGAAACTAATGCATGTAAATACGTCCTTGAGCGTGCGTGCATGTGCCAGGTTTATGCAGCAAGGTTCTCACTCTATACCTACCACGTAATAAAAGGACGTGTTTCATATACGCGTTAGAAACTTTCGCGGTTATTAAACTTAATTCAGCTCCAAAGTTACTTCCACTCTCTCTCACACTCCCTCTATTTCCCCCCACCCTGCAACCCCCTCCTACTCTCAATTTACAATTACTTCATCTCAATCAAAATTTTTTCACGACAAAAGTAATCGTTATTTTTCTAATTGTAATTAATATTAAAAATTAAAAATTAAATATTCAATCAGAATATATTTTTATTTTAGTTAAGTAATTTTTAAAAAATATTGAAGTCACTAAAATTGTCGGGAGAAAGAAGAGGGGACGTTAGGAACACTCGCTGTCTCTTTCTATCGACTTCACGCTACCACCTATTCGTACAGACTCACTTCCTTTATTTTTATACACATATATAAATTTTTATATGTTTATTATCTTTATATTTATATTTTATTTGTATCTATTTGTGGGGGGCCTTATTATTACAAAAAACAAATTTTTTTATTTTTGAAAGACAGAATTTTATATATGTTTGAAGTTGTCTTTAACTGAAATTTCTTTCTGCGAATTTTTATTTACTATAATTTTCAATTAAACAAATTTCTATAAAACAAAATTTTTTCATAATAAAAATTTTATTTGGCAGAATTTCCATTACGTCAAATTTTAATTTATCCAAATTTTTATTTGGTAGAATTATTATTGAACAGACTGTCATTCAAACGAATTTTTAAATAAAAAATATTTGAAAGAATTCTTTCTTAGCTGAATTTTGATTTCTCCGAAATATTATTTAAGAGAAATTCCATTTGAGAATATTTTCTAAATTAAATAAATTTCACTTTACTAGAATTTAATTGAACATAATTTCCTATTAATACAATTTCTATTTGTCAAAATGTTCATATAGTAGAAATTTAATTTAATAGAATTTTTATTTTTGAAAAAATTTTCATGTGCGCAAAGTTCCACTTTTGCCAACATCTTAAACTTAGAAATGTATATTTGACAAAAATTTAGTTCTACCGTCAAAGCTCCAAATTGATAAAAACAAGCTCAAATTCAATAATCGACTCCAAAAATTGCTATAAAAAATTATCAAGAGCAGCGTCGTTTTTGAAAATACAAATTTTTTCTACATCGGAAGTAAATTCTAAAAAAGTTTGAAGTACCTCTGTGTTTCGGAAAAAACTCCTTTGTAAAAAAAAACTCCAATTTGCTGAAAAAAGATTAAATTTGATATTTGACTCCAAAAAATGTTTAAAAAATTCGTCAAGATCAGCGTCGTTTTTCAAAAGATGAATTTTTTCTGAATCGAAAAAAAATTCTAAGAAAGTTCTGAGTACCTCCGTGTTTCGGAAAAAGCTCTTTTTTAAAAAGAAGCTCTAATTTGATAAAAAAAGAGAAATATTATATTTGATTCAAAAAATTTAAAAATAAAATTATTAATACCAGCGTCGTTTCTCAAAATACAAATTTTTTTTGAGTCGGAAGTAGAATTTAAAAAAGTTCTGAGTTAACTCGTGTTTCTAAAAAAGCTCTTTTTAAAAAAAGCTCCAATTTGATGGAAAAAAGCCCAAATTTGATAATCGCCTCCAAAAAAAATGTTTTAAAAAAATTGTCAAGACCAGTGTCATTTTTCAAGAGACGAATTTTTTTTGAATCGGAAAAAATTATAAAAAAGTTCGAAGTACCTCTATTTTTCGGAAAAAGCTCCTATTTAATAAAAAAAACTTCAATTTGATGTCTGAAAGGTTAACTTTGATATTTGACTCCAAAAAATGTTTAAAAAATTGTCAAGACCAACGTTATTTTTTAAGATACGAATTTTTTCTGAATCTGAAAAAAATTCTAAAAAAGTTTTGAGTACCTCTGTGTTACGGAAAAAGCTCCAATTTGATGAAAAAAGACAAATTTTATATTCGACTCCAAAAATTGTTTAAAAAAATTGACAAGTTCAGCGTCGTTTTTCAAGATACAAATTTTTTCTGAATCGTAAGTAAAATTTTAAAAAGTTCTCAGTAAATCCGTGTTTTGGAAGAAGCTCTTTTTTTAAAAAAAGATCCAATTTGATGCAAAAAAAGCCTAGATTTAATAATTTCCTTTAAAAATTGTTAAAAAATAAATTTATCAAGACCAGCGTCATTTTTCAAGATACAAATTTTTTCAAAATCGGAAAAAAATTCTAAAAAAGTTCCGAGTTCTTGCATGTTTCGTAAAAAGCTCCTTTTTAATAAAAAAAAGCTCCAATTTGATGAAAAAAGCGAAATTTTATATTTGACTCCAAAAATTGTTTAAAAAAATGGACAAGTTTAGCGTCATTTTTCAAGATACAAATTTTTGCTGAATCGAAAAAAAAATTCGAAAAAAGTTCTTAGTACCTCCGTGTTACGGAAATAGTTCCAATTTGATGAAAAAAAGCCAAATTTTATATTCGACTCCAAAAATTGTTAAAAAAAATTCTAAAGACCAGTGTCGTTTTCTCATGATACAAATTATTTCTGAATTGAAAGTATATTCTAAAAAAAGTTCTGAGTACCTCCCTGTTCAGACTTATTATTAGACTTTAAAATCATAATAGAAATATTAAAATATTATTAAAATAAAAAGCTTGCATAATTTCCATGAAACCTCTACGAAAATTCCATAGAGAAGTTTCATGGAATTTCCAAGGGGTACTTCCATGAAATTTTGCGACGTAGGAATTCACTAAATAGAAATTTTTATAATTTAGTAACTCTGTGTAAAATTTTACACAAAATTGTATTTATATACAAATTTTGTATTTTTACACAAAATTGTATAAAATACCAAATTGTATTGTATTATATGCATACATTATATATATATATATGCACATGTGTATATTATACATCCATATGGCAATGTAGGGAGACAAGGAAAAGACGGAGTTTCCAGTTTATTGGATTTTCCACTTTATTCGTATATAGTGGGATTGGAGGTTTGTACGTGCGTCAGTAATAATACGTGGACCAGAGAGTGGAATGACCTATGACCCTGGATGAAATGATGTTATAGGGTCGCTGGGCTATGACAGTTTATCGGTTGATATTGAACAATTGAATGCCGATTTCCCAATGGACCAATCGCCGATTCTATCGAATCGTAATATCGCGCTTACAATGTATACACCGTGTATCCTGTGTCGTTGGAAAGGCTAAAAGGGAGTTAGTTCACTAGAGAGAGGTCGACTGGCATCAACAGATTTCAATCCATGCCACCCCTACCTTCCACTTCCACTGGCACACATACCACCACTCATGCTCTTTTAACCAAGGGTCAAAATTGAAATTTCAAAACGAAAATAACATTAAATTCGATACTATTTTTTTCTACAAAACGTAGCAAAAAATAGGATCTATCGCATTTTTTCTTTAATGAAATTATTTTTTTGAAATTTAGTTTTTAAATTTTTCTATTGTATTTGTCTTGTTTTCAAACTAATATCACAAAATAATTAACTTAACGTTGACTTATACTACTTAAAATTCTTCAGAATACTTTTTAAGTAGAATAGATCCGTATTTAGTCAGATGGTGCTATTATTCATCTTTTTTTTTTAGTTTTTTGCAGATTTCTTAAAAACAAAAATTTACTAAACATTTTGTTTTTCTTCTCAAATATTTATGGAATGAAAGATACGGATTTCAGTAGAATAGGTCAGTGCTGTGTCAGACATGTGAAAACTTGAAGTGATTTAAAACTAATATGGCAAAATAATTACCTTAACGTTGACTTATACTACTTAAAAATTCTTCTTTAAGTAGAATAGGTCCGTATTTAGTCAGACAAAATGTATAATTGACTTAAAATTGACTTATTCTACTGGAAATTTTTGGGGAAATTTTTTTCGAAGACCTGTCTTACTAAATAATTACCTATTCTACTCTTAGGCGATATACGTTGACTATATTAATAATTATCTTACTATTATTCAACTTGAAATTCCTCAGAATAGTGCTTAAGTAGAATAGATCCGTATTTAGTCAGACGTAGGTATTAAACATCTTTTTTGCTTCGTTTTTAAATATATTTTGAAAAGAAAAATGTTCCCCTACACATTTTATTTTTCTTTTTAAATATAATTTACAGAATCAATTAAATATATTTCAGTAGAGTTGGTCAATGTTGTGTCAAACATAAAATGATTTTAAAAAGTAATTGAAAAATAATAAATTAAAACATTTTAAGTAGAATAAGTCAATGTTAAGGAAACTGCTACACTGACTTATTCTACTTAAAATTCTTGAGTCAAATTTTTAAGCACTGGCTGACTAAATCATGACCTATTCTACTCAAAGTCGAAAGCCTTTTTTTATTTAGATTTTTTTTTTAGAACCAAATAGATTTTTTTAGTAGAATAGGTCAGTTCTGTGTCAGGGGTGTAAAGAATTGAAGTGATTTAAAACTAAGGTAGCAAAATATTTAAGTTAACATTGACTTATTCTACTTAAAATTTTTCAGAATAATCTTTGAGTAGAATAGGTCCATATTCAGTCAGAAAAAATAAATAATTAACTTAAAATTCACTTATTCTGTTTGAAATTTCTCAGACTAGTGTTTAAGTAGAATAGATCCGTATTTAGTCAGACGGTGCTATTAAATATTTTTTTTAGTTTTTGCAGATTTAAAAAAAAACAAAAATTTACTACTAAACATATTCTTTTTTTTCGTAAATATTTATAGATTCAAAGAAATATATTTTAGTAGTGTAGGTCAGTGTTCTGTCAAACAGGTAATGAATTAAAAAAAGTGTTGAAATAATTTTAAGTAGAATAAGTCAATGTTAAGGCGACCGCCTTAACATTGACTTATTCTACTTAAAATTCGTCCGTTTAATACAATAGTAATTGAAACATATTCTAATAGGTCTCTATTTAGTCAAATATTAATTCTATTTTTAAAATACAAGAAAAAAACATTTGAAAACATTTCTCATGGGAAAATTCTTTTGTGGGGGGAATTTATAAATATTATAATTAAAAATGAAGAGCGTAGAGATTAGGAAAAATGGGAATAAAGTATTAAAGGTAACTTTTGAATAAATTGTATGACCCTTGTCAAATAAATCTCGTTTGAATGCAGCCCGCTTGCCTCGTGACAAAAATGGCTTCATCGACAATCGGTAAATCACTTAATCCTGTCGCGTGGAAACATTTTCGTTGTAAATTCAGCGATATATCTTTCTCTCTCGGATATTACTTGCAGGTGAAATCGCTTTGGTCGTCGTTCGATAGTCGATACACCAGTTACAGTTTACGAGCGTTATCCGGTGAGTCGTAAGTATACGTATCTAGCACGGTAGAAAGCACACCGGAGGGTACTTTCTTGGCTGAAGGTTTGTCCGAAACTTTTCCCTAGAGCTCTCTCTCTCTCTCTCTCTCGATTCGAGTGCCACACATATGGATATAAAGCCTCTCTCTCTCTCTCTCCTTCTCTCTTTCTGTCTATTTTTCTCCTTCTCTCTCGCCGCGTTGTCAGTCTCGGATGACGATTTTCTCTGCCGGGTACTAACCCTGTGTTTTCCATGAATACAAATGTTTCGATGAATGTCACACTACTTGGGCGCATTGTGAAATCCCTGCAAATTTCTTTGCGTTATCCACTTGATCTCAATTCACGCTATACAATAGGAGACGAAAATCGTCCCTCTGTGGAATTCTTATTCGACAAACTGTCCTTTGCATACGTATATATATATGTATATATTATCTCAAAAATGGTTTGAGAGTAGATTGAGAGAGTGTCGCTACAATCAGATATTACTTTCCAATCGTACCCATGAGAATCGACCGTTGTACAATTTTTCAATGCCTGTTTTACATTTCTTTACATATCCATTGACAATTTTCGTTTTATACTCGAGAATCGACTCAATTTTCATTTTATCTTTCACATACATATATAGAGAAATGTGTCTCTGTTCTGAACATTTAAGAGATTTTTTTCTTCTTCTCTACCCGGTGGCTTTGGTTTTAAATCCAGTTGACATTCGATTTCGAAAAGCGAAAAATATTGACGAATTAGCTAATGTTAAAATTATAAGAAAAAAAACAGTTACTGCAATTTCTCATCGACAATTTTTGAAGAAAAAATATTAATTTTTTTTATAGAAATAATAAATATATTTATGTTTAAAAGCGTACCGAAGAATATGTTCAATACCAACGTCTGACTGAATACGGATATATGCTACTCAAAGATTATTCCGAAGAATTTTAAGTAGAATAAGTCAATGTTAGTCAAACAATTTTTTAAGCACTGTCTGACTAAATAGGGATCTATTCTACTCAAAAGGCTATCGCCTTTGAGTAGAATAGCGCCCTATTTAGTCAGACAGTGCTCCAAATAAATTTACTCAATAATTTTCAGTAGAATAAGTAAATACAGTAGTTTTCTTATTATTGACTGATTCTACTTAAAATTTTTTTATTTACTATTTTTTAATCACTTTTTTAAATCATTTTATGTTTGACACAACACTTCCCTACTCTACTGAAAATACTGAAATATATTTAATTACTTCAGTAAATTATATTTAGGAAGAAAAAATGTTTAGTAGAATATTTTTCTTTTTAAGAAATGTTTAAAAACGTAGAAAAATAGATGTTCAATACCTACGTCTGACTAAATACGGATCTAGTCTACTTAAACACTATTCTGAATAATTTTAAGTCGAATATGTAGAATAATAGCAATATATAATTATTAACTAAATCAAATGCTATCGCCTTTGAGTAGAATAGGTCCCTATTTAATCAGACAAGTCTTTAAGTCTTCAATATAAAGACAACTGCCTTAACATTGACTTATTCTACTTAAAATTATTCAATTTATTATTTTTTAATTAGATTTTTAATTCATTAAATGTTTGACACACCACTTACCTACTCTACTTAAATATAGTTTTTTGATTATTTACAAAAAGAAAAAGAAAATGTTTAGTAATACATTTTTCGTTTTAAAAATGTTTAAAAACGTAGCAAAAAATATGCTCAATATCAACGTCTGACTAAATACGGATCTATTCCACTTAAACACTATTCTGAAGAATTTCAAGTAGAATAAGTCAATGTTAAGTTAATTATTTTGCTAGCTCAGTTTTCAATTACTTTAATTCTTCACATGTCTGACATAGCACTGACCTATTCTACTGAAATCTGTATCTTTCATTCCATAAATATTTAAAAAGGAAAACAAAATGTTTAGTAAATTTTTGTTTTTAAGAAATTTGCAAAAAACTAAACAAAAGATGATTAATAGTACCGTCTGACTAAATACGGATTTATTCTACTCAAAGATTATTCTGAAGAATTTTAAGTAGAATAAGTCAATGTTAAGTTAATTATTTTGCTACCTTAGTTTCAAATCACTTTAATTCTTCACATGTCTGACACATCACTGACTTATTCTATTAAAAAAATTATTTGGTTCTAAATAAAAAAAATCTAAATACAAAGAAGGTTATCGCCTTTAAGTAGTATAGGTTTTTATGTAGTCAGGCAGTGCTTAAAAAATTGATTAAAGAATTTTAAGTAAAATAAGTCAATGTAGCAGTTTCCTTAACATTGTCTTATTCTATTAAAAAATTTGTAATCACTTGTTTAATTCATTTCACGTTTAAAATACATTTCTTTAATTCTACAAATATTTAAGTAGAAAAAGAAAATGTGTAGTAGATCATTTTAGAAATGTTTAAAATTGAAGCAAAAATAATGTTTAATACCTACGTCTGACTAAATACGGATTTATTCTACTTAAACACTATTCTGAAGAATTTTAAACAGAATAAGTTAAATATTAGTAATACAATTATAAATACAATCAAAGTATGTCGCCTTACAGTAGAATAGGTCACTATTTAGTCAAACAGGTCTTCAAAGAAAATTTTCCCAAGAATTTCAAGTAGAACAAATCAATGTTACGTTAATTATTTAGTTTGTCTGACTAAAAACAGATCTTTCTAATTAAACAGTATTCTAAAGAATTTCAAGTAGAATAAGTCAATGTTAAGTTAATTATTTATTTAACCTGACTGAATATGAACCTATATTCTACTCAAAGTCTAATCTGAAGAATTTCAAGTATAATAAGTCAATGTTAAATAAATTATTTTGCTATCTCAGTTTTAAATCACTTTAATTCTTTACATGTCTGACACAGCACTGACCTATTCTACTAAAAAAAACTATTTGATTATAAAATTATTTGCTTCAAATACCAAAATATTTATTTCCCAGTAGTCAAATAATATCTACCTATTATATACAAATTTCTTCAACTAGCAGAACTCTATAATAATCAAAAGCAACCAAAATAAAAAAAAAGCACAATTTTGTTAAATAATCAAAAGAAAAAATCTAGAATTACATAAAGAAAAAATGTTTGATAGGCAAAAATCTCGTATTTGCAAGATATAAAAAATTGTATGGAAAAATAAAAAGATCTTTACATTGATGACTGGCAAGAGGAAATAAAGTATATTTGATCCCATGAAAAAGTGTGCCATAGACAAAATAATAATTTACGAAAGGATTTCCCAGAGTTAAGAATGGTGAGAGTTTAAAGTTTTTGAATGGAAAAAGACAGAATATCACGTGGGGTAACGAGCTTTCGAACTTTCGTCGTCGAAATGGTCTCTGATGTTGCACTGGTAAAGGTAGAACACAAGCAGTGGCGGGAACTGGATTCGCGTGAACTTTACAGTTTTCCTTTCCCTCTATCTGTCCTTCCTTTTATCATTGTAACCTCTGTTCGCCATACGAATTCTCCCTCGTACTCTCTCTTTCCCTCTCTTTTACTCTCTTTCTCTCTCTTTCTCTTTCTGTCTCATTCTCTCTTACTCTCTCCTCTCTCTTACTGTCTCTCTTTTCCTCTCTTGCTTTCCCTGTCACTCTCTCTTTCTGTCTCTCTTTTTCTCTCTGCCTCTCCTTCTCTCTCGCATTGAACCTCGGAAACGTTCGAATAAAACACGATTGGGCTTTTCGTTCCTGGTGCGCGTGACATTAATGGTAGAGCAGGAGGAAAATACGGGGAATGAAAATTTTCAGGAACGTTCGCATTCTCTTCCATTCTGTATTTAGATTCATTTTGCATCTATCTCGCTTCCCCTTTTTCTCATTATCTCCCTCTCTCCCTCTTTCAAACTCTCTCTCTCTTTTTTTGTCTCTCCTTTCATGTGAGAAAAGAATAGAGAAAGAGTTATCGAGCCAAAGGAGAAAGTGAGAGAGAGAGAGAGCTCTCCTATTTTCTATGCATCTCTCTTTAAATTCTCAATTCCCCTTCCACCCCCCTCTCTTTTCTGGTTTTATCCCCTCACCAGCATCTCCTCGTTCACTTACACAATTTCTCCTGCCAGTGCATTCGTGTTTTCCTTCCCTAAACCCGATATTCAATCCCTTTCCAGGTCACCTTCTCGTTCGCAAAAGCACACTCACGTAATTCGAAATTGTCTGCCCAACTACTAACAAGTTCACGCGGAAGCAGCTGTCTACCTGTCCCGTCGAGCGCTAGAATTATCAAAAAGAATTAGCACACATCCGCAACTAGACATTTTCCCGCATCATTCTCTTCAAATTTCATTTAACTCTCTTCTTTTTCTTGCTCATATATCTATTCTCATCAATCTGGAACTATTTTCTAATAACTTTTCCTTTTCTCCCAAAAAAAAAAAAAAAAATACAATTTGAATATAGTTTCTAAACATTAAAATTTTTTTTCTTTGAAAACATCCCAGACTTCGCACTCGATAATTAATTTTAAAAAAGTGGCAAAAAGTAGCTTTCAAACTAAAAAAAAGTAGTAAAAAAGTGGATATCGAAAAATTAAACTTGACGACCAAAAAAACTCGTTTTAGACACTTCATAAAACTGACAAAAATTCCATCCTATATTTTATTTTCCTGACTTTTTTCTAATTTTGATCAAAAATATTTACTTATTTCTTATCCTGCTAAAAGATTAAATTCCTGTAACGAATTCTATTATTCATGAAAGAATTTAAACATTTGGGTCAGAATTCGTGAAATTTTCACAGAAAATAAAAAGTATTTTTTTTATATCGAAATGTTGAAAAAACATTTCTATTTGACCTTAAGAATGTGTCCACAAAAAAACAGAAAAAAAAAATTATTTTTTATAAAAGTTATTGCAAAATTAATTTTTTAGCAACTTTTTAAACAAAATTTTATTTCTCCTAAATGAATGAACCGATTTAAATGAACCAAGCGGGAATATAAAGGGGATAAAATATACTATCATTTAGAATTAGAAAATTTTTAAAAAGTTTATTTTTTAATAATTATTTAATAAATTTTTTAGAAACAATTAATTTTTTTTAATGTTCTACGCCTTTTAAAAATTTGAAAAAAATATTAACATACACTTCAAACTATAAGAAATCAAAATCCGTTGAGAAAATTTTGGAGCGACAATTATTTTAAAAGTTATAAACAAATTATATTAGCGCGGTGTTGTGCATCAACGCTGAACTTAGTTTTTGATCATTTTTATCAATTTTTATGGTTATATAATTGAATAAAAATGTTAATTTGACAGTGTTTCATTTCGTAGTTAAAAATAATGTTTTAATTCTGAAAATCATCAAACTCGCATCTCCGTTCAATATAATTTGTTTATAACTTTTAAAATAATTGTCGCTCCAAAATTCTCTCAACGGATTTTGATTTCTTATAGTTTTAAGTGTATGTTAATATTTTTTTCAAATTTTTAAAAGGCGTAGAACATTAAAAAAAATTAATTGTTTATAAAAAATTTATTAAATAATTATTAAAAAATAAACTTTTTAAAAATTTTCTAATTCTAAGCGAAAGTATATTTTATCCCCTTGATATTCCCGCTTGGTTCATTTGAATCGGTTCATTCATTTAGGAAAAATAAAATTTTGTTTAAAAAGTTGCTAAAAAATTAATTTTGCAATAACTTTTATAAAAAATATTTTTTTTTTTTATTTTTGGTGGACACATTCTAAAGGCCAAATAGAGATGTTTTTTTCAACATTTCGATTTAAAAAAAATACTTTTTGTTTTCTGTGAAAATTTCACGAATTCTGACCCATTTGTAAAAATAATTTAATTCTTGCAACGAATTGTATAAAAATTTTTAAATAATTTATTTCTTTTGACTAATTTTATGTAAATTCTAATTAAAATAATTAAAATCCTATGAGAAATTTTTATTATTTATTTATTTATTTATTATTATATTTTTTATTACTTTTTCCAAAAAAATTTCTAAATAATTGAATTCTGTTTGGAAATGTTATGAAAATAGTAGATATTAAAAATCATTGAATTGCGAAAAGTTTTTCTTCATAAGATTTTTTTAAAATGGTTTAAAATTTAAAATTCTTGGATGAATTTTATTATTTATGAAATTATAATTGAATTATTACTTAGAATTTTATCAAAATTTTTTTAAAAAGTTGAATTTCTATGAAAAATGTTATTATTAGTGAAAATAATTGAATTTTCGGGAATAATTTTGTTATTTATCGACATATAATTGAATTCTTTCGAAGACTTATTTATATAAATAATTGAATTCTTTCGAAGAATTATTTATATAAATAATTGAATTCTTAGAAAGAATTTTATTAAAATCTAAAAGAATAATGGAATTATTTCAAAAAAATGTAATTAAAATTGTACACAAAATAATTCATTTCTTTCGAACAATTTTATTAAAATAATTGAATTAAATTGTATTAAAAATAATTAAAATGCTGTGATGAATTTCATTATTTATGAAAATAATTGAATAGTTGCTAAGAATTTCATTGAACATATCAAAAATAATTGAATTCCTGTGAAGAATTTTATAATTTATGAAAATAATTGAATTATTGCGAAAAATTTTATCTAATTTTTTAAAATAATTGAATTTACAAAAAAAAATTTATTACTTTTAAAAATAATTGAATTCTTGTGATGAATAAAGTTATTTATGAAAATAATTGAATTTTGCAAAGAAATTTATTAAAATCACTAAAAATAATTGAATTTCCGGGAATCATTTTTTTATTTATCGACATAATTGAATTCTTTCGAAGAATTATTCATGTAAATAATTGAATTCTCAGAAAGAATTTTATTAAAATCTAAAAGAATAATGGAATTATTTTAAAAAAATGAAATTAAAATTGTATTTAAAATAATTGATTTCTTTCGAACAATTTTATTAAAATATTTGAAAATAATTGAATTCCTGTGATGAATTTTATTATTTATGAAAATAATTGAATAGTTGCTAAGAATTATTGCAAAAAAATTTATTAAAATTATTTAAAAACAATTTAATTTCTATGAAAAATTTTGTTATTTTTGAAAATAATTGAATTCTTTATAAATAATTTTATAATGATTTAAAATTTAAAATTCTTGGATGAGTTTTATTATTTATGAAAATAATTGAATTCTTGCTTAGAATTTTATCAAAAATCTTTTTTTTAAATTGAATTTCCATGAAAAATGTTATTGTCAGTGAAAATAATTGAATTATTGTGAAAAATTGTATGAAAATTTTGTTAAATAATTGGTTTTTTGGAAATTATTTTAAAATAGCAATTCTAAAATAATTGAATTCCTGGTAAAATTTTATTATTTGTGAAAATAATGGAATTTTGGATGAATCTTATCAATTTTTTGTTTTTTAAATAATTGGATTCTTTTGCGAAATTTTACGAAAATACTAGATATTTAAAATAATTGAATTTTGAAAAGTCTTTGAAAATAATTGAATCGTTTTAATGAATTTGATTATAATTTTTGAGAATAGTTTCTTGATTTTAACTAGCGAATTTAAATTTTAAAGTAGTGGAGATTTAAACAAAAAACTGGAAATAGTAGCTTGTAGTGGCTGAAATCTAAAAAAAGTATCCAAATAGTAGCATAACGTAAAAAAAGTACTAAATAGTAGGTTTTAGTATTTTAGTTTTATTTTTATTTTATTTTTAGGTTTTTAGTTTTCGGCCTGAAATACTCTCTTTCTTTTTTTTTTGACAATATCGGTAATTGTTAACAAAAATATTGGTTATAAAAAGAAATGCCAAAAAAATTGTTTTTGTATTTGAATTAAATAATATTTCTTCAATCTAGCGAGGACTTTATAATAAAATTTTTTTATTAAGCACAGAAGGAGATTACTTGAAATTTCTCTGTCATAAAAAATATATTTTTCTTTTTTTTTTACATAAAGTTAACGCTGACAGAGAGTTTTTGCGCGCACACACAATGTATACATATATATGAGGCGTGTATATACCGCACACGCGAGATTTACTATTCTTATTTTCCTCGTTTAGTGACACAGTTTGAATGCACGAAGGACACTTTTGTTTCGTTGGCTTCCGGCGTTCGCTATAAAGTAGATTATCATACAAATAGCTGGACCGCTTCACGGTCCATTAGCCTAATCGGTCATGGGGCCTTTGCCAGTTTCCTTCGCATCGGTCGCTCTCATTTTCTTTATGGCAACGCAAGAGGAAAAATATTTGAATAACAAATCAATTTCTTGGCTGCTCTGTTGAAAAATAATGTCGAGCGTCCGGAAAAATCCCCTCGAGGGTGGTGTGACGGTCTTTGCATCAAGCTTTGAGGGAATTTTTTTTTCCTCTTTCTATCCTTCGAGACATGATGAGAGTGAGAGAAAGGGAGAGAAAGAGGGAGAGAGAAAGAGTATCGATAATGTAAAGGCAAGAAATGTGTATACCAAAGTGATGAAATTAATATTTTATCATGATACTTCGAAGCGTGTTACATTTTCATTTGCTTGAAAGCTTTTCTGTTTTTCGCAAAACAGCCAAATTCGATTATTATAAAAAAAACTTTTTGAAAAATGTCTTTGAGGTGCTCTATTTTAAAATTATTTTATATATTTTTATGGCGTTGCGTTGGATTGAACACATATAGAGAAAAAGATCTATTTTATTTTTTTTCGTTTTTGTAAAATTTGAAATAATCATTTCATCATCGCAACACTTTTGATTCGTTTTTTGATTTAATTTGAAACATATTTATTTTCAGCTACGTATCAGGGTTGACACACTTTTGCTCATTTTAAATTCAAACTTAACATTGACTTATTCTACTTGAAATTCTTCAGAATAGTGTTTAAGTAGAATAGATCCGTATTTAGTCAGACGTAGGTATTGAACATCTTTTTTGCTTCGTTTTTAAATATTTTTAAAACTAAAAAACGTATTAGTAAACATTTTCTTTTTGTTCTTGTAAATAATCAAAAAACTATATTTAAGTAGAGTAGGTCAGTGTTGTGTCAAACATGCAATGAATTAAAAAAGTGATTAAAAAATATTAAATTAAAAAATGTTAAGTAGAATAAGTCAATGTTAAAGAAACTTCTGCATTGACTTGTTCTACTTAAAATTCTTGAGTAAATTTATTTAAAGCACTTTCTGACTAAATAGGAACCTATTCTACTCTAAGGCGATAGACTTTAAGTAGCCTAACTTTAAGCCTAGACTTTAAGCTCCCTATTTAGTCAGACAGTGCTTAAAAAATTGTTTGACTAACATTGACTTATTCTACTTAAAATTCGTCAGACTAAATTACTAAAAATTAAGAAAAGAAAAGACAAAATTTCAAAGAAATTTTCAATCCCAACCATACAAATGAGCAGCAAACTCGACTTCATGAATAAGTCGCCTGATGATATCAATTGCAATTTGAATTTTGAATGAAAGGATCATGATTTCAATGGTCATTCACAAATGTGTACTGAAACTATAGTGTATGTATATGTATATAGAGTGAACGTTGGCACTGTTAACCGTTTCCGGACAGTTTACAGGGCTGGGATTCATGACGCTGTTCAGAGTACAAAGCAGGACAATAGGATCACATTAGGAACCATCCACCAGACACCTAAAACTATCCCTGCCCTACATCCTCCTCATACACTCCTCCTCCCTCCGCCTCCCGCCCTCATTTCGAGAGCTTCGAGAGCCAAAGGGACCGTTTCTGTCATTCGCTTCATCTTCCATCCAAAACCACTCTCGCAACTAGAGTCTCATCTTGCTTCTCTTAATTGTCGAGTAGCCACGTGATTCGACTAGAAACCAACCGTCTTTATTACTCACGTATCTCGCTACACACTATGCCAAGGAACGTCGATGAACCTATTCCCAAGTGAGAGGAGAGAGTGAGAGAGAGAGAGCTGGTCGAATTCCCACTGACTCAATCACGAATCGCACATTTAATTGATTAACATCATCGAATTTCCAAAGTTTCTTGCAAATAGTAAAGCTGACGATAATTTATCCTGACTCGAGTATATTTTATGGGAAAATTTTTATTTTTAGGATGATAATAAAAAAATAATATTAATTTTTATAATTGATATAACACAGTAAATCGTGAGGTATTAAAAAGTGTTGCAGATTAAATTAACACAAAAAAACTAAACTAATCAATTTTGGTATTATTTTTTCCAATGAATGAAATTTTAGTTCATTAAATTTTTTTATAACTATAAAACATAAATATATCGATAACTCCGAGTCTTCGACATGGAGTGATCGATTTCTTCATATTTTATAACAATTAAAAATGACCAAGTAATAAAATCATTATTTTATATTATAAGAATATTATACTTCTTCAAAATTATTTTCATTATTTCAATTCAATTATTTTCAAAAATTTTTAACTACAATTTTACTTTATATCAATTATTTTTAATAATTTTCAAAAAAGTTCTTTGGCAATTTTCAAATCCATTTGTTTACAATATTCAATTTTACGAAATTTCAATTATTCCTAAATTCTTTAATTAAATAAAAGAATTGAAAAATAAAAAAATTAAAAAAAATAAATAAATAAAAAAATAAAACCTTCAAATAAAATAAAAGACAATTCAATTGAACTTTTTCAAAAAAATTAATTTCAAAATTCAATTATTTTTAAAAATTCACGCTATATTGCTTTTAATATTCAATTATGATCTAAAATTTTAACTGAAATTCATTTTTATGAAATGCAAATCAATTTTTATTAGAAAATTCTACAGGAATTTAATTATTTAAATGCAAAAGTAAATAATTTATTGAATAATTGAATATTTCTCAAAATTCAATTCTCATAAAGAATTTTAGTAACAAATTTTTAAATAATTGAATTCTTTTTGTCGAATTTTATTAAAATTTGCATAAACATAATTACTTTTTTCAAGGAATTCAATTATAATTGTATGAAAAATAATTGAAACGCTGCGATGAGTTTTATGAGAATTTTCAAATTCTTTCGTTTACAATTCAATTTTACAAAATTTCAATTAATCGGAAATTCTGAAATTAAATATATATTGAAAAATATAAACTTGAACTAATTTCAATAACAATCATATTAAACTTTTAAAAAGAATTAATTCTAAAGAATTGTTTGTCAAAAATATGAAAAATTAAGTCAATGAATTTAATTTGAAACTTTTTCAAAATTTAATTATTTCTTAAAATCCACGTTATAATGCTTTTAATATTTAATTATAATCTAAAATTATAACTGAAATTCATTTTTTAAACCATTTTTATTAGTAAATTCTGCGAGAATTTTATTATTTAAATAAAAAAATAAATAATTTATTAATTCCATGTTTCTTGAAATTAAATTCTCATAAAAAATGTTATCAACAAATTTTTTAATTCATTAAATTTTTTGGACGAATTTTAATAAAATTTTGAATAATTACATTTTTCGAGGAATTCGATTAAAATTGCATTAAAAAGAATTTAAATTATGCAATGAGTTTTATTATTTATGAAAATAATTGAATTCCTAAAAGAATTTTATTATTTATAAAAATAATTAAATCCATGTAAAGAAGTTATTATTTATGAAAATAATTGAATTTTTGCGAAGAAATTTATAAAAAAATTTGTAAATAATTGAATTTCTGTAAAAATTTTTATTATTTATGAAAATAATTGAATGTTTGCGTAGAATTTTATTCAAATTTTTTTTTAATAATGGAATTCTTTTGGAAAATTTTATTGAAATAGTCGATATTGAAAATCATTGAATTTTAGAAAACTTTTGAAAATAATTAAAATTTTGACAAGAATTTGATTAAAATTTTGTAAAATAATTGAATATCAGAGAAGAATTTTATTATTTATAAAGAGAATTGAAATGTTGACGAGAATTTTTAAAAAATTTTTGAACACAATTGAATTTAGTAACTGTGTTACTAAGTTAGTTATTAAGTTAGTAACTAAAGTTAGTAACAAACTTACTAACTTACTATTCTCCCTAGAGAAGCTAAATTCGTTGAATTTTTACAAATCATTGACTTTGGTGTTTTATTTAAAGAAAAATTCCATTCGTAGTTAAAAATAACACCAAAATAGATTATTTTAATCCTTTCCGGTGTTAATTTAATCCTAGAGAGATTAAAAAAAAAACGAAAAATTTTCGTAAAAAAAAGTTCTAATTCTTTCGTGAAATTCGTATATATTGTAAAATAAAATTCTGTCGTGTGAAAAATGATAAATTTTAAGGGTTAATTAACAATTGCTTATATAATAAATAGAAGCAATTTGGATTCTGTTTAGTGGTCCAGGGACTATCAAAATTCCATGAATGGGATTTAGTTAGCGAGATAAGGTTAACTTAACGCGTAAACTCGGCTCTTGTGGTTTCATTAACTTGAAGACTTAAGAGACCACGTGAAGTTACCGCTAATTCAAATTAAGTCAAGCAAAGCCGCTGGCCAATACAGACCGCTTATATTCAAGTTGAGGGGCTATTTACGAGAATGAGATTTTACAAATTATCTTTTAGCACACAACACCTTCTTAAAATTCGCTTAATGCATTTGTCTTTATTAAAACAAAAAAATAATTCTCCCCTTTTTCAAAAGTCACTTATGCATTTTTTTTATTCAAACAAAAATAATTTACACTTTAAAATTGACTTATTGAATTTTTTTCAAACAAAAATAATTCCCACTTTCTTAAAATATTTATTTTATTAAAATAAAAAATATTCTCTACTTAAATTAACAATCTTTTAAAGTTTTTTCTAAGGAAAATTTTTTTTATTTATAATTATTAACATTATATAATAATTAATATAAAAATTATTAAAAAATACTTTTTTCCACCCTTTTTAATCAAATTTTTCTCATTTATATCGATACTGTCTATTTTTACCATGAGAAAAAGTTAGTTTTGCCTTTTAATTAACACAGAAGCATAACAAGCATGTAAATAAGCTTATCAGCGAGAAGTCGAGTTCTTGAAGAAAATTAATCAGATCTTATCTTTCTCTCTCTCTCTTTCTCTCCTTCCCTCTCACACACAAACACACCGTGAAGTGCAACTGGACTGCGAGACAACCGTGGCAAATCGCCAGAGGCAACAAACTACACGACATCTGACGCAAAAATACCATTTTATTTTCCTCACATAGCAGTTATATAAAAAAAAGAATTTAAATTTTTAACCTATCGGATTTTGTGATTAAAAACCATTTTTTTTACAAATATATTTCTTTCGGCATTTTTTAGTAAATTACGATTCATTTTATGTTTATTATATTATCATAGTAGTTAGACAGAAAATCAAACTAAAAGTTAAAGTAGACAAAATAGAGGAAAATTGATTCAGACTGATTCCTTCTTCAAGAAATATCTCTACCGGAAATGTTGTTCATGCACGAGTTGACTCAACTTCTCTCAAAGTGCAAAGACGTTAATATGCATACACTTCGCGCGTTCTATATATAGAATTCGAAAATTTCAAGTCGACTTCAATGTTTCGCGGCGGGAAATAGTCAAAAGTGTTTTGACTTTCTTAAAATGTCAAAAAATATTCCTTAAAATTATCTATTTTTCTATTTTTTCTTTTTTACAGAAAATTTACATTTTAGAATTTGGTTTTTACTGGACAATCTCTTTAAAATTGAATTATTAAAAATGATTACTGATTTTGAATCAGTGCCTGACTTTTTGCTTTTGAATTAGTAATAATTTTGCTAATTTATATTACTGATTTTAATTAATTTGTTAGTATTTACTAATTCAAAAGCAAAAAGTCAAAAATTATTTTTCTTTTCTTTTTTCAGTACATACTGAATTTTTTTTATCAAAATTAAATTTTCTTAGAAAATACTCTAATTCGTTAAAAATTAGTGTAAAATTAAAAATAAAATTAAAAAATAAAAATTGATCAATATTTTCTGCAAAAAATACTCAAATTCATTAAAAACAATTCAAATGTAATTCACAATTGCTCAGTTGTCCTAAAAAAATACCCATTTACAGAAATATTGTTCAGTTTATTTTTGTTGAAAATAGTCAAATTCGTTAAAAATGAAAAATTACTCAAGTTTTGATTAAAATTGCGTTTTTACTTCTAAAATACTCAAATTAGTTAAAAATGACTTGGATGAGTTTACGTAACTTTCACTTTCACTAAAAAAGTTCAACTTTTAATTTTCATTAAAATTTCTCATTTTCATTTAAAATTTGTCAAGTGAAAGTGAAAATAATTTGAGTGTTAAAAATTACTCAAGTTTGATTAAAATTACTTATTGCCTTCTAAAATACTCAAATTCGTTAAAATTGCTCAATTTTCTTCAATAATACTTAATTTTTCATAGATTTTCAACTAACATTAAAAAAAACTTTGTTTTCTTTAAAAATACTCAACAATCATAAAAAATGTACCTAATTATTTTTTTTTTTAAATTATCAATTTACTGAAAAATAATTATGCAAATATTTTCTTTAGAAATACTCCTATTTTATAAAAATTGTTAATGTTTTTTAAAAAATATTTAAATTCGTCAAAAACTACTTAAGGTCCATTTACATAACTTTCACTTTCACTAAAAATTTTCACTTTTAATTTTCCTTAAAATTTACCAATTTCACTTTTATTCAAAATTTATCAAGTGAAAATGAAAATAATTTGGGCAAAGTGAACATTCTTGGAGAATTATTCGAGTGAAAATAAAAATATTTTTAATCAAAATAAAAGTGAAAATGACATTTTATTGAGTGGAAATCAATTTTTTTTTAGTTAAAGTGAAAATGTTTTTAATGAAAGTGGAAATTATTTGAGCAAAAGTGAGAATTTTTTCACAGAAAGTAAATTTTTAGGGAAAATAAAATTTTTAATAAAATTTAATAATTTGTAGTAAATTTGTAGGGAAAGTAAAATTTTTTTGAATAAATGTAAACATTTTTTGTGTGAAGTCGATATTTTTTTAATGAAAGTGAGGATTTTTTAGGGAAACTGAAATTTTTTTGAGTGAATGTGAAAGTGACAATTTTTTTTAGAGAAAGTGATGGTAATTATTTTTTAGGGAAAGTAAAATTTTTTTGAGTAAAACTGAACTTATTGAGTGAAGTCAAAATTTCTTTTAGTGTAAGTAGGAATTTTAATGAATGTGGAAATCATTTGAGCAAAAGTGGGAATTTTGTAAAGAAAGTAAATTTTTAGGAAAAATAAAATTTTTAGTGAAATTAGTAATTTTTAGTAAAATTTAGTAATTTTTAGTATAAAATTTCTTAAGTGAAGTAGATATTTTTTTTATTTAAGGTAAGGATTTTTTTTTTAAATGTGAAAATTTTTTTGAGTGTATGTTGAGAGAAAGTGATGGTTATTATTTTTTAGGGAAAGTGACATTTTTTGAGTGAAACTAAACTTATTGAGTGAAGTCAAAATTATTTTTCGTGAAAGTGGGAATTTTTTTAATGAATGTGATCAATTTTCTTAAAAAATGTTTATAAATTCTTTAAAAATTACTCAAGTTTCATTAAAAAATACTAAAGTTCCTTCAAGAATACTCAAACTTCTTAAAAACTATTCATATGTTCCAAATGTTTTTTAAAAAAGTGCAAAATAATAATATTTAATTTTATTAGCACTTTTTTTCTTACGCAAAAGATGTAAGAAACGCTCTTTAAGTGAACTTTTACTTATTCAGATTTAGAGATAACATTAAAAATGCATAAACAAAAAATTGCATTATAAGAACACACTTTAAATGACTTTAAAGTTCTTTTAAATTTTTATTCATAAACTGACACCCACTTTATACTCACTTCAATTTTTTAAAATGAATAGTTTTTCAAAAAAAATTATTCCATTTTTTCAGTTTTTTTTCTGTTTTGCTGAAAAGAAAAATAAGTTTTTCTTTTCTTTCCATGCAGTACAGCAGCAGTAGCAGCAATAAATTCGAGTTTCTTTAATAATGATTAGAATAAATTATACACATGAATTTATGTTATCTAAAATCGATATATGCGAAGCATGATTCTGAATTCCCTGGGTTGTTTCCTTTTCAACTCTCGAGGATATATACAAATATCGAAAGAGAATCAAAAAGGGTGTTTTGAATACGTTTGAATGCATATTTCACTCGAGTATCTATATTTTCTCCCGCAAGTTCGAGTGAAAAATCGCTTCAATAGCCAAACTGACTCTAAAATACAAAAGTCTTCATCGAATGACTTGCAAATATAGCCAGTGAATATTTCATAACCCCTTATCTCGATATATTTGTTCAAAAGAAAAATCTCGCGACTAGATCCAAAAGTCGATTTGCTTCAAAAAAAAAAAGGCAAAAAAATACATTTCTCAGTGTGTGTATATACTCTCGAGACATCAAAAACACGAGGACAACCCCACGAGACAGAGAAACGATATTCGGTATGACTTTTAATGTCACGTGACTCAGGAATAAGTAAGATGAATTTTCCGAATTCTCTCTCTCTCTCTCTTTTCGATTTGAATTTGCACTTTTCCAACTCTCGTTAATCAGACGGACCGGCATGGATGCAATTATCCGACATTAATTAACTTCGCAAACTGCAACTCGCGAGGTCTATGAGGCGCGCGGTGGCATCGGCTTCGTATGTGGGAAGGGAAAACGTTAGAAAGTTGGTAGTGGAAATACAGGGGGTCTTTTCCAAGAGGGGAGAGAGAGAGAGAGAGAGAGTAAAACTAGATTTCAAGAGAGAGGGAGGGAAAGAGAAAGGTTTCCCAGGTTCGACCTGATAGAGCTGTTTTGGAATTATACGGGTTAGCCCTGAAAACCGGGTGGCTGGCGCTGCTTTTGCACCGGAAACTAATTTAACTCTCGCATCCTCTTTTGCCGTTTCCATGCGCGCCCTTCTTCCTCACGCCGTCTCCGCAACAGCAACTTTCCTTTATTCTCTATTCACTCTAATCGTAAAAAAGAAAAAAAAAAATTATTTTCAACCTTCACGCTACCAAAACACAGTAAACTATATCTGAGGTAGTAAAATTTGCATTGCTGGACAAAATTTACACCCAAAAAAAAACGATTTAAATAATCCACTTGAGGATTAATTTGTTAAAAAAATTTATCTAAATCAAAATCATAATCATTTTTGGGAAACATTTCGAAAAAATAATTCTCTGATGGATTATTTTAATCATTGGTGGATTAAACACGCTGAGTAAGTTACACTAATTCAGCGTGTCTGACTAAAATTGAATTTTCTACTTAACTTTCACTTACTTAAAGAACCATAAAAATTTAGTTTTTTTATAGAAGTCCTATTGTGTTAAAAAGGGTTCGGAGAAAAAATTATTTTAGTTATTGCATAAATTCAGTTGAATAAAATTTTTTTAAAGTTTTTTAAATGATAAAAGTAAGTGCTAAATTTGTAGATTTTGTACTATGGAAATTAATAATAATTATTAGAGAGCAGATTTTGTAAAATTAATCGAGACATCAAAAATATAACTTTCAGACAAATCACAAAATTTAATTTATTTCTAATTTTATAAAAAATTATTTATTATTAATTTATTAATTAAATTTTAATTATTAATTCAGATTTAGAGAACATATTTACATATTTAAACAAATAATTGTATTATAGGAACACACTTTAAGTGACTTTAAGTTCTTTGAAAGTACACGAAAATAAACTTTAAGGTGGCTGCTGTATAATTTTCTAAATAATAAAAATAATTATAAATTTAATTCGGAAAATAAAAATTATTTCTTTTTGCACTACAGAAATGAGATTTTTTTGAAATTACGTGTTCAAGGTTTTAAACTTTTTGTCTGTATAAAAACTGACTTTTACTAGTTACAAAAGTAGAAATAAAATCAACAGAACTTGGAATAATTGACTAAAATTTTTTAATCTATTACGGTTAAACCGCCTGATTAAAATTGGCATTGACTACTTGAAATTTTGTGCTAAATGTTTTTTTTTGAAAAAATGCAACAAAATAATGTTTGATTTTATCAACTATTTGAATCTTAAAAAAGAAATTAAAAACTAAAACAAAACTAAAATTTTTGATTAAAATTGAATATTTCTGAAAAAAATTGATAAATTTTTATGTCAAGCTTGACCCGAGTCGAAATTTAAGCCCTACTTTCACCCTGAATTTTCAGGGTCTATTGAGTGTTAGGAGTAGTAAAGTAGGGTCTAATTCTAATACAATTAGACCCTACTTTGACTCCCAAAACAGGCGGAAATTTGCCAATCTTCCATTTGGAGAAGCAAAGGAGGGTCTACTTCTAAGAAACCTATACCGTACTTTTAAACCTCGTAGACCCTACTTTCATACTCCTAGACCCTACATTCTAAAAGAAAATTTTGAATTATTTTTTAATGCATTACTTGAAACACTGCAAATGCAAAAAGTACTCCAAATTCATAAATACTGATGTGTTTTATAGCGTCTATATACACTTCGTGTATATAGACGCTATAAAACACATAAAATTCCACTTTTACTCATCCCAAGTGCTTTATTTGAATCTGAGCAAATCTTCAAATTTTTCTTTTTTTAATTGTAGAGTCTAGGAGTATGAAAGTAGGGTCTACGAGGTATAAAAGTACGGTATAGGTTTCTTAGAAGTAGACCCTCCTTTGCTGCTCCAAATGGAAGATTGGCAAATTTCCGCCTGTTTTGGGAGTCAAAGGAGGGTCTAGTTTTTAAAAATTGTATTGAAATCAGACCCTACTTTACGACTGCTAAACCTGAATAGACCCTGAAAATTCAGGGTGAAAGTAGGGCTTAAATTTCGACTCGGGCGAGTTATGCTTTTAACAAATTTGAGTATGTATTGTTGAAGAAAAATGAGTAATTTTAATCAAAATGTAATTTTAAAGGACTTTACGATTATTTTTATTTGAAGAAAATTAATTAATTTTTATAAAAATCTAATAGTTTTTAGCAAATCTTAATATTTTTGGAAAAAACTTTTGCAAATTTTATAAAATATAAGTATTTTCAAAGAAAACATTTGTACAATTATTTTTTGAGAAAATTAAGCCTTTTTTTAATAAAATTGACGACATTTTTTACAAATGTTGCGTATTTTTAAAGAAAATAAATTATTTTTTATGTTAGTTGAGAGTCTGTCAAAAATTGAGTTAATTCTTGAATGAAATTGAACAACTGTGATTAAACTATTTTAGTAGTTTTCAACAAATTTGAGTATTTTTACAAATAATTGAGCAATTGTGATTAAACTTTGGAAATTTTTTAACAAATTTGAATATTTTTGAAGAAAATTTAACAATTTTTCTGAAATTTGAGTATTTTTGATGAAAACATTGGACAATTTTTTTGAAAAAATTGAAATTTGAGAACTTTTTTAATTGAACTTGTGTAGTTTTTACCGAATTTGAGTTTTTTGATGAATTGTGTGAATTTCAAAAAAAATTTATTAATTTCTATCAAAGTTGAGTATATTTTTTAAAATGTCTAGTAGATACAGCAAAGTTCTGAGGTATCATGTCTGATTCAATATTGACTTGTACTACTGATTCTTAGGTTTTAATTTGTTTTACTAATTTTTAATTTATTTATGAAAATAAAAATTGTTTTGTGCTGTTATTATTATAAAAATGAGGAATTATCGAAATTAAAAGTATACATGATCTTTAAATTTTTTGTCCGGCGAAAAATTTACTTTTACTATACTTATTACAGATGTAGAAACAAAATCAACAGGATTTGGAATAATTGTGTAAAATTTAATTTTGCAAAAACTACTCTGTCTGACTGAAACTGACATTGACTACTTGGAACATTTTTTGAATTGTCAATTCACAAAAATTCAAAATAAATAAAATAATTCGAAAATTACCCAAAAAATAAATTCTTCATTTAACTATAGGAAAATGGGGATAACGAAAAAAACAATTGTTCTGACGAGTTGTAGTGAATTATTTTTTGAAAAATGAAAAATAAATAAGGAATAGAATTTTTTAAAAAAGCTTTTAAATTACATAAAACATTAGTTAAATTATTACTTATTATCTAAATTCAGAGTAAATTGACAGTAAAACTCAAATAGATTTTACAAAATTGTTATGATGAAGTTTGTGCAAAGGTTAATATCAGAATGAAACTAACGATTTTGTCATTTAGAACTTTCTTCGCAATTCACATGTTTCACGTGAGACCGAGGCAAAGCTTGACGGACCGAAAACTGAAAGGAACTCAATAAACTTGAAAATGGACTTTTCACTTGACAGAAATGTTTACCAGAAATGTGAAAAAGGAGATAAACAGAAAAAGGGACAGCCTCGAGTTTTTTAACGCCAGTAGCAAAAAGTTTTGAAAGTGTCAAATGAAAAAGTAACGTATTTTGAAAACGAACATGTCAAAAGTAAGCGGAAAAAAGAACAAAATCCAAAAAAAAAAAACTTTTCCATTTTGAGTCCCATCTCAAAATGAAAAAAGAATTTTTTCCCCTAAACCAAAAAATTTTTTATTTGGAAAGTTAATGAATTATTTCTCAGATTGAAACAAATCGGGAAGAATTTCATTTCTACCTACATGTGTGTGGTGTTTTTTTTCTTCATACTTCATTAAAATTCAAGACTTTTTTTGCCTACTTTGCCGTTATATATATATATATATATATATATATATATATATATATATATATATATATATATATATATATATATATGTATATTATACACAGAGAGAAGTGTGAGAGGAGAAAATATAGTTTTCATGTTTCATATTCACCCTCGTTCTTCCTCACAATCAGCGTTGTATAACGTCGTGTTTCATTTCGTTGTGCCACGTGTGTAACTGAACGTTCAACCACAAATGATGTATGACTAGTATATTTTTTGTAAATACACAGATTTTTCTATTTTTTATTTCCTTCTATGAAAGCCATACGCATGCATATAGGCTCAAGATAATTACACCACTTTTTCTAGACTACTTTTTGACTTGTGTAATACACATTTTTTTTCTTTTTACTTTTAATAATACCCTCGTTATTACCGATGTTCTCTCTCTCTCACTCTCTCTCTCTCTCTCTCTCTCTCTCTCTCTCTCTCTCTCTCTCTCTCTCTCGCTGGGTAAAAGTGTATACGTTTTTATTTATAAGCAAAAGCACGAGCGTTTCATTATTTACTCGCGATGAAAAAAAAAGTGAAAAAAAAAATAATAATCAAATAAATAAAAACAGATGTAGATATCCGATTATTGCTGAATATAAATGCATATTTGCTCACAATTCGTGAACCGGAAACTTATATGCATGAATTCATAAGTAAGTAATACAACTGGAAAAATAAATACGAATAATATTTATTTTTTTGGCAGTATTTTGTATTTTCATTTATATAGAGACTTTATTGAATTGTATATAAAATAAAATATGTATAATCACATTCATACTTTGCAGTATTTATAGTATTAATTTACTACATTTGATAATTTTTTTGTAATTTAAAATTCAATTTTCGTTTTCGACTTAAAATAGGTAATTAAAAAAAGAAAAAGAAAAATTTGAAATTATAAGTTTAGAAAAGTACAAATAATATTATCGAGAATTAATAAAATCTAATGATTGTAAATTAAAATTCTAATGATTGTAGTTTAAATTAATGATTCCTCATTAGAAAAAAAACATTAAAAAAATAATTTCTCCTATAATAATTTGCAAATATTCCAAATTAAATTTCACTTTCTCCCTCTAATGTAAATTCAGTTTAAATTCGAAAAACATCGTGAATTTGTATTCGGATTACAAAAAAAAAAGTATAAACTTTACCAAGCGTTTTTTTCCTCTTTTCAATAATAGAAATCGTGAAAATTAACGTCTGGTAAATATAAACAAAATTTTCAATCTATTTCAAACATATATATATATATATATATATATATATATATATATATATATATATATATATACTTTTTTTGTTTTATTTTTGAACCACCAGCACTTTGTAATACTTTCGTATTACAATACGCTTAAAATCTTTCAAAAATATTTCATTTCACAATTTCTATTTTTTTATTATTATTTTTCCAAGATATTTCTATATAAAAATGTTCGATTCGAAACTTCGATAAAAAATGTCCATTATAAAAATGCAAATAAATTTTTTGAACAATATTTAACGGAAACATATAAGTAAAAAAACAAAACACAATTAAAGCGTGTGTGAAATAAAAAAAATACCACACATAATATAATAAAAGAGATAATAAATTAAAAAGTAGAGCGGATGAAATTTACAACAAACGTAAAATTGTACATTTTCCTTTGAAATTCAAATGGGAATTCAGTGCATTGCGTATATGTATATATGCTTAGCGAGACAAAAATTTCATTTATTTATATATATAGAAAAAAAGGAGAGAAAAAAGAAAGCAAAATAATAATAAAAAAAAAAAATACAGGACAGAAAAGCATTCCAGTGATCCTCAATTGAGAATGATCATTGAAACGTTAACTGCTACTTGAAAACGGAAGTGATTGAAACTGTGCACAACATATTGCATATGAAGTATGAACAATTTAATCGTTATTGATGGAATTGTTTGCAGTGATGTTCAATCAATTCTAGTGGCCTATTTGAATTTCAGGCAGAAATACAACGGACATTTATATTGTTGTATATGTATAATTGTGATATCACTGATATGCTAATGGTAAAGATTCCATTATCGTTAAGTTATTATTACCAGTGTTAACGACAGCATTGTGTACATCTAACAATCGTAATCACCAGTTACAAAATATTATTACCGTTATTTGTCATTATTCCCCGCATATATATCCTATAAACAAATATTTCTCCCCCACGTAAACGCGTATCACTTATATTTCCGTCGGATTTAAATTAAAAGAAAATTAATCTTCAATTGTGCGGTAAAAACGTTATTTAAAAATGAAAACAAATTTAATTATTCAATTTTTCTCTCCTATTTTATAATTATTTGAAGTTAAAACATTTTTTTATTGACTATTTTACATAGTAACCGACACGTCGAAAAATTCCATGGAATTTCCGTGAAGATTCCGTGGAAATTATGCAAGTTTTATATTTTAATATTATTTTAACATATTTCTATTATGATTAGAGTCTAATAATAAGTTGTTGCAATTCAGTTGCAAAACTTGAATTAAATACGCATTTTGCAAAAAAATTGCAATAAAGTTTATTATTAGACTCTAATCATAATAGAAGTGATAAAATATTGTTAAAATAAAAACTTACAGAATTTCCTGGACTTTTCTCTGATTTCCAGACAAAATTTTTAATTTTTTCCTGAACCTAAATAATATTCTGATTCACTCTAAAAATTATTAGATACTCAAAAAAACTGTTCTATTACATTTAATTACGAATTTTTTTAATTGTAAAATTATTCCAAAACACAAATAAATTCTTTTTTAAATAAATATTTAATCATTACTATTATTCCATAAAAATTAAGATTTTTAAATTCAAATCTTTATGCAATTCAACAACTTATAAGAATATTATTATAAAACATAATAAACATAATAATAAATCCATCCCAAAAATTCAATTATCTTTACAAGTAATACAATTTTTCACTTGAATTCAATTATTAAAAAAAATGTAATTATGTAAAAATGTAATTCTTTACAAGAATTCAATTATTCTCCTAAACAATAAAATTTTTCACAAGATTTCAATTATTTTTAAAACAAATTTTAAATAAATTCTTCGAAAAATGGAATTATTTTTAAAAATATTTAAAATTTAATTATTTTTGAAAATCCATGTTATAATGCTTTTAATATTCAATTATTATGTAAAATTTTAACTGAAATTCATATTTAAATCAATTTTTATAAAAAAATTCTACGAGAATTCAATTATTCACAGGATTCCAATTATTTTTAATACAATTTTAAATAAATTTCTGAAAAAATTTAATTATTTTCGAAAATTTTTTGCAATAATTCAATCTACTATTTTAATAAAATTTCTTAAATCAAATCAATTATTTAGAAAAATTGTAATAATATTCGTTCTAAGAATTCAATTATTTTCATAAATAATAACATTCTTCATAGGAATTCAAATTATTTTTTATAAATAGTAAAATTTTTTGCAAAAATTCAATTATTTTTAAATAGAATTTTAATAACATTTCACGAATGAATACAATTATTTCCTAAAATTTTAGTAGAACCCTTCGAAACAATTCAATTACTTTTTTAAATGGTAAAGTTCTTTGCAAAAATTCAATTATTTTGAAAAAAATTTCACGACAGAATTCAATTTTTTCTTAATTCGTTTTTAAAATTTGTCAAAAGAATTCAATTATTTTTAAAAAAATTTCAAGAAAGAATTCAATTTTTTTTCTCTTAATTCTTTATTAAAATTATTCAAAAGAATTCACTTATTTTCTAAGAAATTTCTCAAAAGAATTTGATTTTTTTCTTAATTCGATATAAAATATTTCAAGAGAATTCAATTTTTTCCTAAAATTTTAATAAAATCCTTCAAAACAGTCCAATTAATTTTTTAAATGGTAAAATTCTTTGTAAAAATTCAATTATTTTTTAAAAGATTTCACGAAAGAATTACATTTTTTTCTTAATTCGATATAAAATATTTTAATAAAAAATTTAATAAAAATTCGTTGCAAGAATTCAACTATTTTCATAAATAATAAAACTCTTCACAGGACTTTCATTATTAAAATAAAAAGTGTAATAAAAATTCTTTACAAAAATTCAATTATTTTCCTAAATAATAAAATTCTTCACATGATTTCAATTATTTTTAATACAATTTTAAGTATATTCTTCGAAAAATATAATTATATTTAAAAATATTCAAAATTCAATTATTTTTAAAAATTCATGCTATAATGCTTTTAATATTCAATTATTATGTAAAATTTTAACTGTAATTTATTTTTAAATCAATTTTTATTAGAAAATTCTACGAGAATTCAATTATTTAAAATACGAAAATAAATGATTTATTGAATAAACGAACGTTTTTCAAAATTTAATCCTCATAAAGAATTTTATCAACAAATTTTTTAAATAATTGAATTTTTTCGAAGAATTTTAATTATGTTTTCAAGAATAATTACATTTTTCGAGGAATTCGATTAAAATTATATTAAAAATAATTGAAATTCTATGATGAGTTTTATTATTCATCAAAATAATTGAATCTTGGTAAAAAATTTTATTATTTATGCAAATAATTTAATGTTTGCTTTAAATTTTATCAATACTTTTTTTTAAGTAATTAAAATCTTTTGAAAAATTTTATTATAAAATAAATAAATAATAGATAATGAATATAATTGAATTGAGGAAATTTTTTGAAAATAATTGAAGTTTGGAGAAGAATTTTATTATTTTTAAAGGAGAATTGTAATTTTGACGTACCATTTTTAAAAATTTTCGGAACATAATTGAATTTCTGCGAAGAATTTTATTACTTTTGAAAATAAATTGAATTTCTGCAAATCATTTGTAATTTTTTCTAAATTCAATTTTTTTCAGTTCTGTAATAAAAATCCCTGACTTTTCCCTAATTTACCTGACCTGTGACAACCCTGGAAATGTTAAAATATTTTTAAAATAAAAAACTTGCAGTATTTCCATGGAAACTCCATGTAAATTCCATGGAGAAGTTCCATGCAATTTTCAGGGTGTACTTCCATGAAATTTTTCGACGTGGGAAATATAATTAATAAAAATTAACTTAATGTAATTAAAAATGAATCTTTAGTATTCTTAAACATATCCCACCACCTAATTTCTTACAATTAAATGTAAAAAATAACTAACGCGACTGTAAAAAATTGATTTCCTTAGAAAAAAAGAGAATTGAAAAGTGCACTTTAAACTGGGTCTCGTTCCTGAAGAGTTGAATTAATGAAAGACGAATAGACTTTCCTTAATTCCCTGAAGGGTTTCCTTCCTTCTTTCTTCACCCTTTGCATAGTTGTTTCACAAGAGTCTTCGTTCCGTTTCATATCCTCCATCCCGAGAGTCTAACAGAGGACCAAAAAGAAAAAAAAATAGGAAAAGTGCGCCATTTTAAAAGAAAGAAAGAGAGTGTCGTTGGTGGGAGGTGAAACAGGTAAAAAAGAAAGAGAGAGAGGAATAGAGGAAAAAGTAAGAGTAGAGAAAGAGTAGAGAAAGAGTAGAGAAAGAGTAGACTTGGCAGGAAGAGGGTAAAGGTGGGTAAAGGTAAGGAAAGCAATCAGAGACGTGCTGTATCTTTCAAGAGTATCTCCTCTTCCATTCTTTCGTACATATGAACCTATTCACATTCAAAGTTGACGTGTTCGTGTAAACAAACCAACATACCTTCGCTTTTAGTTCTTTCCAACGAAGCATTCGCGACGTACTAGCGACGTACGTGTACACCAAGTTTACTTTACAACTTTTCTGATATTTTTTAAGTCAACATGTGACTTTTGATACCAACTCTTTCTCTCCCTTTCTCTCCTGGCTATCAGATAATATCACTACATTTCCGTCTCTGCAAAATGTTTATAATGAAATTTTCTTCTTTTCAAACGTGTCTCTATCGTTTAGTAAATAAGACGTATTTGAACTTTTGTCATTTTTGATATTTTTAATTTCTTCTTTTATCATACAATAATATTTGCAATTAGTCTTCTTTTTGCTTTAATCTCCTTTCACCCAGTGATGCAGAAAAATAAATTTTGAATTTTTTTTTATCAACTAGCCAAACTATCCATTGTTGCATTGCATTGCTTATTCTAAACAATTTGAAGCCATTTTAATTTACATATTATTTTTAAAGAAATAATAATCATTACACACGGAAAAAAAGTTTTACTTAAAACAGCGATAAGTTTCTCTAGAATAGCGAGTATTAATTGAATCACTGAAAAATGTCGCTAATACAGTGAAATTTGTAGTATTTTAAGGTTAATATTTTTTCCCGTGCATTACGAAATAAAGAATTAAATTGACATTAGATTTTCTAAATTCAAAATATTTTGGTAAAGTTTATTTTTATTTCGCAAAGTTTTAAAATGATTAATTTCTATGTTGAATTCGTATTCAACATAAAAATTAATCTCTTTAAAACTTTACCAAATATAAATAAATTTTACCAAAATATTTTAAAACTTTACCAAATTCACCCCAAAAATCACTGAATCTGATAAATTAGAAGAAAGTCAGACAAATGATAATCTGATAAATTTTGTTAAATTACTATTGCTGCTGTTAAACTTGATTGTTGTACGAGGAAAATTGAATTTCGCAAAAATTGTTACATACCTATTTTATACTTTTATTTTCAAAATAATTTTAAAATCCTTTAATAATGATCGTTGTATTCCGGTAATCTGTTCGCAGTTTGAAGTTAGTTGTTGTTTGCTTTTTCGTAACGTAAATTTTTTAAAATAATTTTTCTTTTTAAATATTTTTAATTTTAAAATTAATCTATTGAAAATCATCGAACAACTTTTTTGAATTTTTTTTTTTATATAATGGAGTTTTTCTAAAAATTTTAAAAATAATTTTATTTTATGAATAATTTCTTTCAAGTTTTTAAAATAATCGCAATTTGTTAATAATTTAAATTAAATATTTGATTATTGAATTTTATTAAAATTTTTGAAAATAATAATTGAATTCTTTTGAAAAATTTTATAACAAATTAAGAAAAAAATTGAAATCTTTCGTGAAATTTTTTTTAGAAAATAATTGAATATGTGCAAAGAATTTGACCATTAAAAAAAAAATTGAATTCTTTCGTGAAAATTTTTAGAAAATAATTGAATTTTTGCACAAAACTTTACCATTTAAAAAAATAATTGAATTGTTTGGAACGGTTTTATTACAATTTTAGAAAATAATTGAATTCTTTTGTAATATTTTATATCGAATTAAGAAAAAAATTGAATTCTTTTGAAAAATTTAAATAACGAATTAAGAAAAGAATTGAATTCTTTCGTAAAATTTTTTTTGCAAATAATTGAATTTTTGCAAAAAAATTTTCTATTTATAAAAATTAATTTGAATTCTTACAAAGAATGTTATTATTTATGAAAATAATTGAATACTTGCGAAGAATTTTATTTATTTTTGAAATTAATAAACAAGAATAATTCATTAGTAAATTAGTTATTTATTAGACTTTTTTTTAAGTTTGAATCTGATGTTATTCATTTTGTTTAAAATTCTAATAATTTTACTAAATTGGTCTCATTTTAAATAGCATTTATATTGATATAATTTATATTCCCTTGGAAAACAAAATATTTGTAGTAAAAATACTAACTGTAACTTTCATTAATTATTTCATTACAATTTGTAATATTGTCCATAATTTAATGTTAACATTATTTAAATATTAAGAATATAGATATTTGATGTAATATATTTTTAATTAAAAAAAATTGACAATAAATTTTCTTTGATTTGTAGAATAGTTAAATAAAATTTATGTAATTTAGAAAATTGCTCAAATGGAATTTCTCTTAAATATAATATTTCGGAGAAATCAAAATTCGGCTAAAAAAGAATTCTTTCAAATATTTTTTATTTAAAAATTCGTTTAAATGACATTCTGTTCAATAAAAATTCCAGCAAATGAAAATTTCGATAAATTAAAATTCGACGTAATGGAAATTCTGCCAAATAAAATTTTTATTTTGAAAAAATTTTGTTTTATAGAAATTTGTTTCAATGAAAATTATAGTAAATAAACATTCGCAGAAAGAAATTTCGGTTAAAGACAACTTCTGACATGTAAAATTCTGTCTTTCAAAAATAATAAAAAAAATTGTTTGATAAAATAATAAGGACCTTAAATAGATGTAAATAAAATGTAAATAAATATAAAAATAATAAATATATGAAAATTTATATGTTTATATAGAAATAAAGAACGTGAGTCTGAACAGCGTCAAGTCGATAGAAAGAGACAGCGAGAGTTCCTAACGTCCCCTCTTCTTTCTCTCTCTAGAGACGTAAAGCGGGAAAAATACTGGACGCGCAGGCGCGTAGCGGCTGCGCGGACAGTTTTTTTTTTCCCGCCAATTTTAGAAACCTCGATATTTTTAAAAAATTACTTAACTAAAATGAAAAAAATATTCTGATTAAATATTTAAGGGCAGGTGGGAGAAAAAATAGTTTCCAAAAAAAAAAATGATTCAATAATAATTTCATTAGTAAATAATGATGGAAAACTTACCGGGATCCGCTGAAGGGTGCGATCTCGTCAGCCGGCACAGTTGTAGGGGAAGATAACGAGTGTCCGCTCTCGGAGGTGACTTCGGTGGTGGTGGGGTTGCACTTAGGAAACCGCGTTGCAATTCCCATCCCACTTCCTGTATGATCGAAGCCTTCCGGAAGTAGGGGGTCACTTCTCTCAAATATTTCACTGCAACAAGAACAAAGGGATTATTCACTTTTTTTACCTGATAAATTTTTCGCGTTTTAATGAATAACTCATTGCCTTCTCTAGCTTTCAAAAAAAAAAAAAGAAAAGAAGAAACGTCCATAAAGTATTTCCGATAAATAAATAATTTCAATGAATAAATAAATACATACCGCAAAGCTTATAGAATGATTCGACAAAAATAGAAAAAACGGAAACGGAATTTCTTTTTTTAATTTATGTGACGCTTTCCGGTGAAAGAGATCTTACGTCACATAGAATTTTAGGTTATGTTTAACCTTTAGAGTTATGGATAACCTCTAAAGGTTAAAAAAGTAATTGTACCAAGAGGCTTCACATATATTTACACGTAAAAATAATGAATATAAATGAAAAAAAACTAAAATAAATAAAAAAAAATAAAAAATGATTATTAAAAATAAATCTGAATATTTGTTGGAATTTTGAATATCAAGACTTTATACCACCCAGAGTTATAAAGCTTCGAAGGCTTATATAAAGGTTATAACCCTGAAAAGATAGATTTAATATAAACGTTGAATTGGATTACATGGGTATAATAAATAATATAAAAAATCAGCTTTTACAACGATGAAAAAGCGTTTAATTAAAAGCGTTTGCGAGCAGAAGCGAAAATGGTGGATAAGTATAATAAGGATTACGAATAACGTGTTGATGAACGCAATATCTGCAATGCGGGGTAATTTCGAGAAAGATGCTTCACTACACACCCCTGGCTCTCTAGGTTTCCTTCTATACTCTATGAGCTATACTAATGGCGAGACCCCGGCTGCTACAAAATGTTGTTATGTGTGATAATTTCCTTCACTAAAGTAATTTCGCAGCGAATATTCCTAGCTTTTGAACTAATTCGTCGTGTGCGGATTATTATGTATCATCTCCAGGGATTTTCCCACGACCATATATGGAAATGGCACTTTATAATTTCACACGGATTATATTGCCTCCCCAAACTCCCCTTTTATCCCCATTCACCTCATATTCGAACCCAAGTTCTCTCTCTCACTCTCTCACTCTATATATACCTTTACTGTTTTTATATACCTTGTATCCATATATATAATAAAATTACAACACTCGTTTCAATTTTAATAACCAGCAACAATATTTGCCATAGTTTTCAAAATTCACCTACTCTGCCTCTATATTAAATATATTATACCATCTACTTTATATTTTAATATTCCGATATCCAAGTACTTGGTATAAAATTACAACATTCCGTGTTAAAAGCTTTCGTTGGAAACTTAATGCGCAAGAGTTGTGGGGGGAAGTGGTGCGAAATGGGAATAGCTTTTTGTAATTGTCAGTTTCTGAAGATTCAGATGAATAAAATAATTCAAATCATGCTAGGAATTCTTTCTGGGATATTTAAGTATAATAAGATGAGGATAATTGCGCAGAAAAGAAAAATCTTTCTAAGATGGGAAATTTGAGTTTTACTATTTTTTTCTTAATTGTAAAGAATTAAATGTTTATTCAATTATTACTTTTTGTAACTTTAATAACAGAAATAAGTAAGTTTTATCGATGATTAATTAAAATCAAACTGTCAGTCTGACTAAATACGGATCTATTCTACTCAAAGACAAATCTGACGAATTTTAAGTAGAATAGATCAATGTTAAGTCGAACTATTTTTGTCGAAGCACTGCCTGACCAAATATTGACCTATTCTACTCAAAAGCTATCGCCTTTAAGTATAATAGGTCCCTATTTGGTCAGACAGTGCTTCGACAAAAAATTACTAAGGAATTTTAGCCACAGTAAATCGTGAGGTATTAAAAAGTGTTGCAGATTAAATTAAAACCAAAAAAGATTAAAATAATCAATTTTGGTGTTATTTTTTCCAATGAATGAAATTTTAGTTCATTAAATTTTTTTAAAACTATAAAACATGAAGAAATCGATCACTCCGAGTCTTCGACTCGGAGTGATCGATTTCTTCATATTTTATAATAATTTAAGATGACCAAGTAATAAAATCATTATTTTATATTATATAAAAAAGAAAAGAAGAAAATTATTTTCATTATTTCAATTCAATTATTATTTTCAAAAATTTTTAACTACAATTTTACTTTATATCAATTATTTTTAATAATTTTCGAAAAAGTTCTTTCGCAATTTTCAAATCCATTTGTTTACAATATTCAATTTTACGAAATTTCAATTATTCCTAAATTCTTTAATTAAATGCATATTAGAAAATAAAACCTTCAAATAAAATAAAAGAAAATTCAATTGAACTTTTTCAAAAAAATTAATTTCAAAATTCAATTATTTCTAAAAATTTACGCTTTATTGCTTTTAATATTCAATTATAATCAAAAATTTTCACTGAAATTCATTTTTATGAAATGAAAATCAATTTTTATTAGAAAATTCTACAAGAATTTAATTATTTAAATGCAAAAGTAAATAATTTATTGAATAATTGAGTGTCTCTTAAAATTCAATTCTCATTAAGAATTTTATTACCAAATTTTTAAATAATTGAATTCTTTTGTCGTGGTTTATTAAAACTTGCATGAACATAATTACTTTTTTCAAGGAATTCAATTATAATTGTATGAAAAATAATTGAAACGCAACGATGAGTTTTATTATTAGTAAAAATAATTGAATCCTTAAGAAGAATTTTATTACTCTTGAAAATAATTGAATTTCTGCAATAATTTCTAACTTCTCTAAAATTAAATTTTTTCTAGTGTTTTTAACTAAAATTCTTCAATAAATTCATTACTTTTAATAATTTTTAAAAAAGTTCTTTGAGAATTTTCAAATTTATTCGTTTACAATTCAATTTTACAAAATTTTAATTATTCGGAAATTCTGTAATTAAATATATATTAAAAAATAAAAACTTGAAATAATTTCAATAAAAATCCTATTAAACTTTTTAAAGAATTAATTCTACAGAATTGTTTGTCAAAAATATGACAAATTAAGAATTCCAAGGATTTTAATTTAAAACTTTTTCAAAATTTAATTATTTCTTAAAATCCACGTTATAATGCTTTTAATATTTAATTATAATCTAAAATTTTAACTGAAATTCATTTTTAAAACCCTTTTTTATTAGTAAATTCTACGAGAATTCAATTATTTAAATACAAAAATAAATAATTTATTAATTTCATGTTTCTTAAAATTAAATTCTCATAAAAAATTTTATCAACAAATTTTTTAAATCATTAAATTCTTTGGACGAATTTTAATAAAATTTTTAAGAATAATTACATTTTTCGAGGAATTTGATTAAAATTGGATTAAAAATAATTTAAAATATGCAATGAGTTTCATTATTTATGAGAATAATTGAATTCCTAAAAGAATTTTATTATTTATAAAAATAATTGAATCCCTGTAAAAAAGTTATTATTTATGAAAATAATTAAATTATTGCGAAGAAATTTATAAAAAAATTTGTAAATAATTGAATGTTTGCGTAGAATTTTATTCAAATTTTTTTTAATAATGTAATTCTTTTGGAAAATTTTATTGAAATAGTAGATATTGAAAATCATTGAATTTTAGAAAACTTTTGAAAATAATTGAAATTTTGACAAGAATTTGATTAAAATTTTGTAAAATAATTGAATATCAGAGAAGAATTTTGTTATTTATAAAGAGAATTGAAATTTTGTCGAGAGTTTTTTTAAATTTTTGAACACAATTGAATTTAGTAACTATGTTACTAAGTTAGTTAGTAAGTTAGTAAATAAGTTAGGAACTAACTATTCGTTGAATTTTTATAAATCGTTGACTTTGGTGTTTTATTTAAAGTAAAATTTCATTTATAGTTAAAAATAACACCAAAATAGATTATTTGAATCCTTTCTGGTGTGAATTTAATCTGAGAGGGATTAAACTGTTGCAGATTATTTTAATCCATTCTGGTGTTATATTTTACAAATATTTAAAAAGATAAATTCTAATTTTTCAAATTTGTATTCAAACACCAAACAATTAAAAATAGAAACTAATTATTTCGTTGAATAATATTTTGTCTCTGGTTGCATTAACTTTCAACTATATACACATACACACATAGACACATGTATATGCTGTTTGAAGAGCAGGATAACTACATTATACCTCACATCTACAAGTTTTGCATCGTATACATTTTTGACAAAATTGCACAATTCACTTTGACAAAAAAAAGGATGAAAAGAGTTCTTCTGAAAAAGAAAGGAAGAAATAATCACATAAACTGTTGTGTATATATTAAAAATATATATATACACCTATGTATGTGTGAGGTACTAAAAAGTTCTCTTTTAACGGAAAATTGAAAAAGTATGTCACTGAAGTTCGCGACCTTTTTTTTCTGTTACCAATAAAATAAAAATTGAAAGAGGGTAGTTTTTTCAGTTTAATATTAAAAAACTTAGGAAGAAGATTAAAAAAGAAAATTAAACATGAAATTACGAAAATATATTATTATCATCGATTATTTAAATATTGTTAAATAAAATTTGAATCCGAAAATTTTTAATTAATAATTAATGAAATATGGGTGTAAAATTAAAATTATTAATTATTCAATTATAAAATAATCAATTATGAATATTAAAATAAATTTAACAAATGTTTCAATTTTATAAAATAATAAAATTATAAAATAAAATTATATCAAATATTATTTTTAATTTAAATTAATTGTCTGACTGTAATTTACTTTTAATTCCCAACAATTATAGAACCAACGTGTCGAATTAAAATTAACTTGTTTTACTTGCACTACAGTTGCAAAGACTAGAAAACTCTTTGTCGGACTATATTTTGCTTCTACTACTTATTTTACTTATCAGCCATTAAAACCAACATGTCTGACTAAAATTTACTTGTTCTATTCATTTCTTCAATTTCAATTATTCTTACAATTTTTCTTTACTTTTATCAGTTAAAAGCCATTTTGTCTGACTATACTTTACTTGTACTACTTAAATAACATATATGACATTTAAACTAAAAAGGTCAGACTTAACTTTACTTGTTCTACTTGCGCTAAACTTACAAGGAATGGAAAACTTTCTGTCTGACTATAATTTACTTTTACTACTTGCCCACAATTATCTGACATTAAAACCGAGTTGTCAGACTTAAAATTTACCTGTTCTACTTGCTTTAAAATTACAAGGAACATAAAATACTTGTTCTACGAACATTAAGCTTAAAACTATTAAAAACCTTTATGTCAGAATAAAATTTACCTTTACCAATTGTTTTTAATTATTTGACATATTTTGATTGTAATTTAATTAGTCTACTTGACAATAATTTACATTTACTACTTGACTACATTCATCTGATATTTAAATCGAATTGACTGACAGAAATTTACTTGTTCTACTTGCAATAAACTGATAATTGCTAAAAAAACTTCTTTGTCGGATTATAATTTACTTGTACTACTTACTTGTAATTCTTTAACATTTAAAAAAATGTGTCTGACTAATGTTTACTTGTTCTACTTGCACTAAATTCTCAAGGACTAGAAACATTCCTGTCTGATTATAATTTACCTTTACTACTCATTTTTAATTATCTGACATTTAAACCATCATGTCTGACTAGAATTTACTCGTTCTACTTGCACTATTCTTACAAGAACTGGTATTCATTTTGTCTGACTTTAATTTACTTTTCTACAATTATCTGACATTTAACTTAACACGTCTGCCTCAAATTTACTTGTTCTACTCATTTCTACTATTTCAATTATTCTACTAACTCTACTATACTTTCATCAGTTAGGAGCCATTTTGTCTGGTTCAAAAAAATTTCTTTAGATTTTAGTTATAATTTTTTCTAAAATATAATAAATAAAATTAAATTTCACAAACAATTTTTCAGTTTTCACAATTTTTTTCTTTTTCAATGTTTTGAATTTTAAAAATTAATGCACTGAAAAATATTAAATTCTTGCAAAGTTTTATGTAGTTAACAGGTGAATTTTTCAAAATTTTGAATCTGAAATTATGCAAAAATTAATGTTTATATTTGAAAATATAAAATTTTTTAATTTGGAAAATAATAAATGGAACAGTAACATTTACTATAGTAATTAATAATTATTATACAATTATTATTATAGTCATAAGAATGTAAAGAACAAGAATTATAATTTAGCTTTAAAAAATTGTTTATCTATATTATTGAAATGTTTATAAATATTTTTATTATTACCTGATATATACACAGCCTTCAAAAAATCCAAATAAAAAAATTTTAAAAAATCTTTAAGTTTTTACAATATTCCTTTAAATTCTTCAAATATCGCAGATTGCTTTAATTTTCTTAAAATTTGAAGAAAAATCTTCCAATCTGACAGCACTGCTACTTGCCTAAAATTGCCTATCATTTAAAATGACAAGTCTGACTATAATTTACATTTACTACTTGCATACAATTGGCCTCAATTTTAATCGCCATGTCTGACTAAAATAGACTTTTTCTACTTGCACCGAAAATCAAAAATTAATAAATAGTCTGACTATAATTTACTTTTACTACTTATATTCAATTGTACTCAATTTTAATCACCATGTCTGACTAAAATATACTTTTTCTACTTGCACCGGAAATAAAAAATAAATAAATACTCTGACTATAATTTACTTTTACTACTTATATTCAATTGTACTCAATTTTAATCGCCATGTCTGACTAAAATAGACTTTTTCTACTTGCACCGAAAATCAAAAATAAATAAATAGTCTGACTATAATTTACTTTTACTACTTGCATTCAATTATCCAGAATTTTAATCACCATGTCTGACTAAGATATTTCTTTTTCTATTTGTATCAAAAATAAATAAATAAATAAAAATAAAAAAGAAGACAATAAAAAATAAAAAACTTGTAATTTGTGTTAATTTCTTTTGTACAATTGACGATTAAAGAAAAATAAACGTTTCCCCTTTTTTCTAAACAGACTCAATTGCTTGGCGTATATATATAGAAAGAAAAATTCCGTCTCGTTTACAATAAAGTTAGTGGGGGAGAAAGGGAGAGAGAAAGAGATGAGAGAGAAGGGAGGTTCTGAAGATGTGCGCGTGATAGTTAAGATCTCGGAGGGTCGTTAAAGTCTAGCGGGAACGAGTTTCCGGGGGCCGTATGATTTTCACTGAAAACAGACTGCGTATCCGGTATACCCGCTCTTTATATGTATATATATAGTGAATCTATGCGTTCGCGCGAATAGGCCTTGCGTCGTAAAAAAAAGTGTCGTAAAACGTGATACCTCAGTACTAGGCGCGGGAAATAGGACCTAATACCAAAATCGATAGTAAATATTGATTGAAATCCCTCCTTTTTACAGTGTATGTTGAATATATATATATATATATCGTTACACAATTCTTGGACTTGATTTCTTTTACGATCGTGAGAGAAGGTATTAAGGAGGATACGCTCATTTTGCGAATATATTTTTTCATTTAAAACGTTCGCACTTCGCACAATTGAAAAACGATGAAAAAATATTTCATATATATGAAATATATATTATTTTTTATATTTATAATTTTATATTATTTTATATTTATATTGTTTTAATATTTTTTTATGAAAAAAGAAAGAAGACTAAAAAAAAGTTCTAAAAAAAAGACTAAAAAAGTTCTTTTTAACCTTCTTTTTTTTAATTTTCTTTATTTTTCCAACACTAGGTCTGATTAAAAGCATTCTACAAGGAGGGGCAAAAAATTTGTCGCTGTGGCAGAAATGTCTTCTAACTACCTATGCGCCACAGAAATCTCCAAGCACATCCTCGCTTTCTCTTTAGTACAACAAATCAATTTGCCACGTTTGCAAGTTTTCTTTTGCTAACACACTTAAAGCTCATTAGACACTTGCGGATACTCTTTCGCATGTATTTGTCTGTCTTTTTTGTACTAATTTTCCATCGATGCATTTTTTATTTCTATTTTTTTGTTTTTGTTAATATATTTATTTTTATTTACAATTTTTAAAGTCAAAGTCCAAATCAAAATTAAAGTAAACGTCAAAGTCAAAATCGAATCTGACGTCACTGTCAAATTACAAAATCGCACCTCTGTTGTCAAAAACCATTTTTATTATCAATTTGTATATTTATAGTAAATAATCAATAAAAATAAAATCAAAAAATTAAATTTAAAAAAAATAGAAATATTAATATTAATAGTTAATTTATCGTAATTATGATCTATTTTTAGTAAACAAAATGTCTTTTTTTAAATTCAGGTGTGCGTTCACGTAACTTTCACTTTCACTCAAAAAATTTTCACTTTTAAATCCACTGAAAATATTTTCAATTTTATCAAAGAAATTTTCACTTTCACGCAAAAATTTTCACTTTCACTCATAAAATTTTCACTTTAACGCAAAAAATGTTCATCTCCACTCGAAAAATTCTCACTTTCGATCAAAACATTTTTAATTTCACCCAAAATATTTTCACTTTCACCAAAAAAATTTTAACTTTTACTGTCACCCAAAATACTTTCACTTTCTATGAAAAAATTTCCACTTAGAATTTTCACTACAAAAAGATTCTTAATTTCAATTTTACCAACAAATTTTCATTTTCAATTTCACCCAAAATATTTTAACTTTCAATTTTACAACAAATATTTTCACTTTCACTCAAAAAGTTTTTTCAATTTGAATTTAACGCAAAATATTTTCACTTTAAAATCAAAATTTTTTTGAACTTTCACTTTCAATAAAAACAATAATTTCACTTACAATTTCACAGAAAATTTTTTTATCAAAAGTTAAATGTTTTTTGGCGAAATTAAAAGTGAGAATTTTTTTAGTAGAAATAAAAAATTTTTAAGTAAAAGCGAAAATTTTGGTTTGAAAATGAAAATATTTTAGTTATAATTGAAAGTGAAAATAAAAATTTTTGTTGGTAAAGTTTGAAAATTTTTTGAGTGAAATGAAAATGAAATGTGAAAATTTTTTGAGTAAAAGTGAAAGTTACGTGAATGCACCACAGAGCAATACTTTTCTCCAGAGAATAGAGAACTATACGAAAATATCTTTTCACACAATAAAAAATAAAAGCGTTGAGAATAATTTACTCCAGTCAGCGCATTGAAATAAAATGTAATTAAAATACCAATCAGGAAAGAAGCTTAAATTTAGAAAGGAAAACAAAAATAACGGTGTGGCATTGATAAGATAATTTTAATTCAAATTAATTAAAGTGAATTGCAATTTATAAGGTTGTAAAAAAAAAGAATTTTAAAATAAAACAATTCGAAATAATGGAGAGAGAAAAGTTGGAAAAGAATTTGTAATTAAATTGTTAATTTAATTGTGGTTTAGTTTCTAATTGTAAACTGTTGCGAAATTAGATAATATTCCATGGAATATCCTCTAAAAATTACAAGTTCCTAGAAAATTCAGTTTGTCTTTTAATTTTCACATCGCTTAACCTAAATTAGCGTTTTAATCCGAATTTTTTATTTTAATTTTCAATTTTAATTTTCAATTGCAAAAATTAATTACAAAAGGAAAGAGAAAATTTTCCACTTCTAAAGCAAAGGAAATTCATTTGTGAAATACAATTCTGTAACAATTTAAAAATAGCATTTAAGTGTCTTGAAAGAGTTTTACAATCGTAATATAAATTTGCAAATTTTATTTTATCAGTATAATAAAAAAACTTTTTTAATTTAAAAAAACTTTTTTTTTTCGAAAACTAAACGAATTTTTGTTAAAGAGTTTAACGTTACAAAAGTTATATAAAGTTGTACAATAAAGAGAAACTGTTAAAAATGTTTCTTTTTTTTCCGCTGTACTTTTTTTCTGTATTCGACAAACGTCAAAATTCAGGTAAAAAAAGAACGGAAAAAAAATTCATCAAAGCCGTTATAGTCTGGTAATTTCAATTTTTAAAATAGTGGCAATAAACTTGGTGAAAATTTTAAAAATGAAACAAAAATATATTTTCAGTGAAAAGTTTTGCGGAAAAGGAATTAAAGTTATATAACAATTTATTTTTTATAAATGAATTTCCTGTCATACGGAATAAATTGTTAGAGAATTCTCCCGTTTTATTTAATTATTTTAAAAAAACTGTCTTTATTCATTTCCTGAATGAAAAAGTCAAGAAGAAGAGCCAATTAATTTTCAGAATATTCTAAAAATTTAAATTCATAATTGAATGAATTGAAAATATTTTATGAAGCTTGAAAATATTTCCGTCTCATAGAAATGTCATTTTTGTTACTGAATTCAAAATAATTGCGTACAATTTTAACTTGTCAGAAAATAAATTTTTTTTTTAAATGAGTGATGATAAATTTTTAGAGATATGCCAATAATTATAAATTTTGTAAATATTTTATTTGTGTCAGAAAATAAATTTCTTTTCAATTGAGTAAAAGGAAAAGGAATGTGATGAGTGATTAAAAAAAATTTTTTTTTTTTGTTAAAAAGAAAGCAATAACTATAGCTTACTGAACGATATCAAATTTCCGTGCAATTTCAATATGAAATCGTCTTCATACTGCAAAGAGCATTCAATCTTTATGTAAAGAGAGATTGTAGAGAGATACTGGAAGACCAGACGTTGCACCGGATATTAAAAATATCTTTCGTGGTCATTGGTTGAAGATCGACTTCCACTCTACTTGTCTTTTCTTTCTCGAGAAAAATAAATTCTTCTTTATCACCCCCTAACTACTCAAGCGTCAAAATCAACGCAAAGAGTTTGATTTTCTTTTAATTCAACTAGGATACTGTCTTTTTTTCCAGCATTCAAAATTTTTTCTACTTCGTAATTCATGCAAATTGGAGAATTTAAAAATTGAATTTATTTCATTTTATTAATTGAATTTATAAATTTTTTCTAGGGATATCAAATTAAGCCAAGAAACGAATGAAAACATTTTTGATTGATTGATTGTGCAATACTTTTGATTCGTTTTTCTCTCAATTTTGTTATCCTTAAAAAAACTCTGGCATTTATAATTTACATTTAAAATATTTTGCTAATTTTCTAGTACATTCCATATTTGCAAGTCTAATTAAGTTCCTTCTCATTTTTTTTTCTTTATAAATTAAAATTGCATTGTCTAGAATGTAAAGTTTATTTTGCGGCCAGTGTATATTGTTGTTACTCTCTTCATTTTTTGTTTTAGTGAATTAAAAAGTACATTTTTATTATGCTCGAAAAATAAAAAAGAAAAGTAAGTGTGTAGAAAATGAAAGCTAAAGCACTTTACATGCAAATATCATATATATATATATATATACGTGTAGTACATTAAGTTATGTGGCTCATCTTAAGCAGTTAACTTTTTCATTTTCTTCTTTTATAGCTATAATTATACTTCTCGAAACTTTTATTCTTGATTGCATTTTTTATATTCTACTTAATACTGATGCTCATATAATTCAGAAATATTTCCTATCTCGTGATCTGTTAACCAAATTATATATATTCATTAGGTGATAAAAAGTAAAAATCATTTTTGTTTGAGGAGACAAAAAAAATGTTTAGACAAAGTTTATTATTTTATTTTATTAGGTATTTTATTTTATTACTAAATAATACTAAATAATAGTAAGACAGAATGAATTCTAACCTGAAAATAGTGTAAGTAGAACGAGCAAATTTTAGTCAGACATGTGACAATCGTAAATAAGTAGATGATGTCAATTTTTAGGCAGACACTTTCACAGTAAATCGTGTGGTATTAAAAAGTGTTCCAGATTAAATTAACACCAAAAAAGATTAAAATAATCAATATGTTATTTTTTACAATGAATGAAATTTTAGTTCATTAAATTTTTTTTATAACTGCAAAACATGAAGATATCGATAACTCCGAGTCTTCGACTCGGAGTCATCGATTTCTTCATGTTTTATAATAATTAAAGATGGCCCAGTGATAAAATTATTATTTTATATTATAAGAATATTATACTTCTTCGAAATTATTTTCATTATTTCAATTCAATTATTATTTTCAAACACTTTTAACTAAAATTTTACTTTATATCAATTATTTTTAATAATCTTCGAAAAAGTTCGTTGGCAATTTTTCCAATCCATTTGTTTACAATATTCAATTTCACGAAATTTCAATTATTCCTAAATTCTTTAATTAAATGCATATTAGAAAATAAAACCTTCAAATAATAGAAAAGAAAATTTAATTAAACTTTATCAAAAAAATTAGTTTCAAAATTCAATTATTTCTAAAAATTCACGCTCAATTGATTTTAATATTTAATTATAATCTAAAATTTTAATTGAAATTCCTTTTTATGAAATGAAAATGAATTTTTATTAGAAAATTCTACAAGAATTTAATTATTTAAATGCAGAAGAAAATAATTTATTGAATAATTGAATGTTTCTCAAAATTCAATTCACATAAAGAATTTTAGTAACAAGTCTTTAAATAATTGAATTCTTTTTGTCGAATTTTATTAAAACTTGCATGAACATAATTACTTTTCTCAAGGAATTCAATTATAATTTATAATTGTATGAAAAATAATTGAAACGCTGCGATGAGTTTTATTATTAGTAAAAATAATTAAATCCTTAAGAAGAATTTTATTACTCTTCAAAATAATTGAATTTCTGCAATAATTTGTAACTTTTCTAAAATTAAATTTTTTCTAGTGTTTTTAAATAAAATTCTTCAATAAATCCATTATTTTTAATAATTTTTAAAAAATTTCTTTGAGAATTTTCAAATTCATTCGTTTACAATTCAATTTTACAAAATTTCAATTATTCGGAAATTCTGCAATTAAATAAGTATTAAAAAATAAGAAATTGAAATAATTTCAATAAAAATCCTATTAAACTTTTAAAAAGTATTAATTCTACAGAATTGTTTGTCAAAAATATGAAAAATTAAGAATTTCAATGAATTTAATTTGAATTTTTATCAAAATTTAACCAAGTTGAAGTCCACAACGTTGATCAACGAAAAAAAATTGTTTACTTAGTAAATTAATTAAAAATACGCAGCAATATTGACACAAAAATATTTTCAAAAAAAGATTGATGTTTATATTTTGATAATAATTATTTTACAATTAAATATTAAATTAAAAATAGTGCTTGAATGTATTAAATAAATTTTGTTCGTTGATAAACGTTGTGGACTTCAACTTCGTAAAATTTAATTGTTTCTAAAAATCCACGTTATAATGCTTTTAATATTTAATTATAATCTAAAATTTTAACTGAAATTCATTTTTAAAACCCTTTTTTATTAGTAAATTCTACGAGAATTTAATTATTTAAATACAAAAATAAATAATTTATTAATTTTATGTTTTTTGAAATTAAATTCTCATAAAAAATGTTATCAACAAATTTTTTAAATCATTAAATTCTTTGGACGAATTTTAATAAAATTTTTAAGAATAATTACGTTTTTCGAGGAATTCGATTAAAATTGCATTAAAAATAATTGAAATTATGCAATGAGTTTTATTATTTATGAGAATAATTGAATTCCTAAAAGAATTTTATTATTTATAAAAATAATTGAATCCCTGTAAAAAAGTTATTATTTATGAAAATAATTGAATTATTGCGAAGAAATTTATAAAAAAATTTGTAAATAATTGAATTTCTGTAAAAATTTTTATTATTTATAAAAATAATTGAATGTTTGCGTAGAATTTTATTCAAATTTTTTTTTAATAATGGAATTCTTTTGGAAAATTTTATTGAAACAGTAGATATTGAAAATCATTGAATTTTAGAAAACTTTTGAAAATAATTGAAATTATGACAAGAATTTAATTAAAATTTTGTAAAATAATTGAATATCAGAGAAAAATTTTATTATTTATAAAAAAAAGTGAAATTTCGACGAGAATTTTTAAAAATTTTGGAACACAATTGAATTTAGTAACTATGTTACTAAGTTAGTTAGTAAGTTAGTACACTGTAAAAAATTTAGGGAGTTAACGGACTCGGGAGTTGGGAGTGAAATTTTTCGAGTTAAAAATCAACTCCGAAAGAGAGTTAATTTCTAACTCCCTTCATTCAACACCCGCGCGAGTTATTTTTTCCATGGGGAGTTAGCATTTGGGTGTTAAATTTTAACTCTCTTTATTTAACTCCCCTGGCATTAACTCTCCAATAGGTGCGACTTTTATAGACCCCCCGGGGGAGTTAAAATTGAACTCCCTTTTTTTACAGTGTAGCTAAATTAGTAACTAACTTACTAACTTACTATTCTCCCTAGAGAAGCTAAATTTGTTGAATTTTTACAAATCGTTGACTTTGGTGTTTTATTTAAAGTAAAATTTCATTCATAGTTAAAAATAACACTAAAATAGATTATTTTAATTCTTTCTGGTGTTGATTTAATCCTAGAGGGATTAAACTGTTGCAGATTTTTTAAATACATTCTGGCGTTATTTTAACACCTCACTTTTGACTGTGTAATTACACTGTAAAAAATTTAGGGAGTTAACGGACTCGGGAGTTGGGAGTGAAATTTTTCGAGTTAAAAATCAACTCCAAAAGAGAGTTAATTTCTAACTCCCTTCATTCAACACCTGCGCGAGTTATTTTTTCCATGGGGAGTTAGCATTTGGGTGTGAAATTTTAACTTTCTTTATTTAACTCCCCTGGCATTAACTCCCCAATGGGTGCGACTTTTATAGACCCCCCAAGGGGGTTAAAATTTAACTCCCTTTTTTTACAGTGTATAAACTAGTAGTAAAAGTAAATTATAGTCAGGCAGAACGGTTTTCAATACTTTTAAGTTTTTGTGCAAGTAAAAAAAATGTTTACCACAACTTTTAGTTATTTAAAGTATTTTTTTTAATTTTAGTATGGTCGACTAAAAATTCAACTTCTAATTTAAAACCAGAAACTATAATATTTTTTCGAGTAAAAACCAAAAATCGTCTTTTTTTCTACTCATTAGTACTCTTGAAACCTTTTCATCGGAACTTTATTGCTTAAAAGTTATGAAACTGCTCACGACACGTGTTCATTTATCCATTCACAGTCTCAATAATGCAAAATCGAAGACTTACTGCCAGGCAATCTATTGAAAAAGTTAAATAAAAAAAAAGAAAGAAAGAAAATATCAAAAGTGGTTCGTTTGGAAAAAATTGTGCAAACGCGAATATGTGTACACATATATAAGAACTCGATTTTTAAATCTAATAATATTCGCACAAGTGTAAAAAAAAGTTATGTGTGTTCGCGGAGAATTATCATCGACATTCGACAATTTCGTTATCGTCTCGCGTCGATCAAATCGACAAATTGCAACAAATTGATAGGGGAATGAGTGAATGCTGGTGGTTGTGGAAAGTGGGAGGTTGAGGCGGGGGGCTAGCTTTGGTTATAGGGATTGCAATCGGCTGAAGGTTTATATATATATATTGGGGTTTGGGTTGTGTGAAATTATCGAAATTCGCACGTTTTGCTGGAAACGTTTTGCTAGGATTTTATCCGATTTAACCATCCCCCCCCTCTCCCCAACCCTTACGATGAAAAAGAGACTTGCCTTGCTTACAGCTAAGCTCAATGTACGTTGGGCAAACTTTATAATACCGCTTCTATCTTTGCCCGAAAGTTTTCGTGGACAAAATGCGAAATTTCAACATTGCGGAATAAGTGGACTTACTCTCTGTGTATGTATATCTATTTATACATTTCAAATTGCGAGATATATATTTACGTAATATATAAATACAGGTGTGTATATATTTACAGGTCTAATTTTGATACAGAATATTCTAGATATGATAAATGTCCCCTTGTAAATGCTGTGAGTTCAATATTGATTGCACTTTTTTCGAATTGTTAATTGTATTTATATTAAAAATTAATATTGTCAGTAGAAAAAATAAATTTATAGTCTTTCAATATCTATAATATTTTCAAAAAATTTCGGAATCATTATTAATTATTATTAATAAAATTTTACTGAATTATAAACGAAAAATTTTGCATAAAATTCAAAAGCAAATTTAATTAAATTTTTTTGTTCATTATTAATTCTCTGACAGGGATATTTAATTTAAATAAATTGAAGGGGAGACATTCTCCTGATGTTTGAGAATAAGAGAATAAAGATATTCATATAGACAGTGATCTGTATAAAATATTCAGATTGGCCATGAAATGTCGTGAAATGGTGCGATGGCAAGCCGCGGAAATGTCCGATAACACATATGGTTGTTCGGGACGTGCGTGATTCTAGTGGATATCATACGATCAGCACCAACACCACGAAACGAGGAAGTTCGGGATTTCCCGAGGGCCCATTACTGAAGGGAGAAACTGCAAGTGAAGTGAGATTTTCAGATTCTAACCAAAGGTTTCCACTATACTTTATATATATATATGTATATAGAGGGGGTTGAGAAAAACCATCAACGTCGAAAGCAAGGCATTTAATCGATCAGAGAACTTTTTTTTCACCAAAAAGGTACACAGCAAATAATATATTTTTTACTTTTGGAAAATCGATAAGATGAGAGGAAATGTGATTAAGGAATAAAATAATAATAAATAAATAAAACAAAAATAGAGCAAAATTTTAATTGCAATTCCTTTGAGATTAGTTGACTTTTTTAATATATGTTTTTGAATTAATTATTTAATTATTAGAAATAATTAATTTAGAGAAGCATTTCAATTGAGAACTCTATAAAATAATTGATCTTTGGAAAAGTTACTGAAACAATTTTTAGAAATAATTGAATTTTAAGAAGGGTTATTTTCAAATCAAAATCTTTGAAAATTTAAATCTTTAATACTTTTAATTAACAAATTCTGTCGAACTTGTTTTTCGAAAAATTTAAATTCAAATTGTTTTGAAATAATTTAAAGTTTTTATTTTCTATAATAAAAATTTAATTGGACGATTTCCGAATAATCGAAATTTCATACAGTTGAATTGCAAACAAATGAATTTAAAAATTCTCAAAGAACTTTTTCAAAAATTATTAAAAAGAAATAAATAATTGATTTAAAGAAGTATTTTAGTTAAAAATTCTAGAAAAGAACAATTGAAATAAAATCATAAAAATAATTTTAAAGAAGTTAGAGAAATAAAATTATAAATATCCTTATAAATTATTGATTTTCAAAAAATTTAATTTTGAAAATTTTTTTATAATTTCAATCCAAAGTTTAAAATAATAAAAGGCTAAAAATGAAAATCGCATAAAACATTGTCTGGAGAGAAATTAAATTTACTTTCACGACGTTATAAGAAAAGCGAAAAATCGATAAAAATAATTAATTCATTACCTGAATATTTAAAAAAAATTGATGACTTAAATTTACTCTTACAATGTATCTGTTATAAAAGAATGAATAAAAAAAATTACATTCTTTTCGAGATTAATAACGAAATAAAAGAGATTAAAAAAGAGAAAAATTCCAAAAATTGTTTTTCAATGTAATTTCAGTGCATGGTAATTGCAAAATTCAGCGTTGGCAATTATTATTCAATATTAATTAACAAATATGTCAGCTTTATATTCACTTGTTTTGATAATGATGTAAATGTACAAGAAATTTCTCTGCACAAATTGTAATTTACATTTTGCTAACGAAAACCGCATTTTATCCGATTTATGTTATTAAATGCTTAATTAAAGTAAATTTAATGATAATAATGTCAAATTGTTTAAAAATTTGACATGATTCTGTTTATTTTGGAAATATTCATATTCAATATTGACGTAAAGTTGAAAAATTTTTTAATCAAGTTTCAATCAATTATCATTAATAACATTTATGTAATAATAATTAATAATTGTTTTTAATATTAATAAATTAATTTTAACAGGTATTAATTAATATTAATTTTTTTCTGTTTCTTTTGTTTTTAAAATTTTCTTTCTTTCTATTTAGATTGTAGGATGTAAAATTATTTCAATAAGCAAAAAAATTGTTTCCATTATTATTGTTAACAAAAAAAATTTTTTTTTTAAATGTTGAATATTTTTCAAGTTTTGCAGAGATTAAGGAAGAAGCACGTAAATTTCCGAATAAGACACGCTTGTCGGTATTCAAGACTGAAATTTGCAGTGGTTTTAAGATTCGTTGGTCGTTTAGATAAAAGAGGATGATATTGCGAGAACAGAGTCACTGATCGTCTTGGGAGCAATACCGTTTCGAGATCCTCGAGAACGATTCGCTCTGCCAGGAATCGAACCCTGTGCTTTGCACACACGAGGCGAGAAGCTATTTCTTTTGGGCTTTGGATTTCCTTTTATCCCTTTTTTTCTCCTCCTTCAATTCTTTTTACTTTCGCGCAAAAGACTTTCAAAATCCTGCAATCTCTATATATATGTGTGTGCTGGTAAAAGACACTACTATAGATAGAGGAAAAAGGAAGAAGATAGTATTATGCATTTCCTGTGGATTTCGAATTCTTCCGCACTTGTCAAAGTGAAACTGACAAACATTCAGGAATTCTACATGTGATTGTAGGTGGGGACCAATTTTCATGGAATTACGCCCCTCTTTCAGTTTTACACGTCAATCGGATTTTTTTTATCTTGCGACAATTCTTTCGATAACGGAAATTCTTTTTGGATTTTTATTCTAATTTTTGAGATTATTTTTACTTTATCAGTATCAAACCATCGTCAAAATATGACAAAACATTCTATTTATACTTTCAAACTGTGAGCAAAGAATAGTAAACCATGGGAAGAAAAAAACTATTTTTTTAAAATTTTTCTTCTTTACAATTTTCTTCAAAAATTCACAGTCTTCTCTAATAAAAATAAAACTAAACTTTTGTCATAATTGCTCAAATTTCATCAAAAAATTACGTTCTTCTTCAAAAATTTCAAAATTTCAAAAAGTTGTCTAACGTTTATTAAAACTCAATTTTCATTTTAACAAAATCACATTTCTCTTTAAAAAATTACTCAACTTTTGTCAAAAGTCATCAACTTTTATCAAAAATTAGTTCTTTTTCATAAATATTAAACTTATATTAAAATTGCTTAAATTTTTTAAAAAATAATAAACTTTCAAAAAATTTACTCAATGTTCATTTTAAAAATCACATTTTTCTTCAAAAATACTCAATTTTTGTCAAAATTGATCAAATTTCTTCAAAAATACTCAACTTTTATCAAATTTACTCAATTTTCATCAAAATCATACATTCTTCTTTAAAAATAGACAAATGTCATCAAATTTATTTAATTTCCATCAATAATATGAGATTTTCTTCAAAAGTACTCAACTTTAAGGGGCCGTACACATAATACGTCACGCGGCTAGGGGGAGGGAGGGGGTCTGAGAATTGTGACTAAGTGTGACATGGGGGAGGGGGGGGGGTGAACTCATGTGTTACGTCACGATCTTTTAAATTCAAAGATAATAAGAAATTATATGTGACAATGTCACTTTTTCTAAATAAAACAAGTTAAAAATGTTTTGAACTATTTAATATCTATTATGTATCTGTTTAAGGGGTAACATCACCCAGAGCCTATACAAAATATGGTCTATTTCAATTAATTATTTTAAGAAAACGGTCAAGTACAATGTTGCTGGGTTTACTCCAACGTTAAACACATGGGTTAAACTTAATTTAAAAATAAAACAAAAAAAAATTTTTTCAAAATGGCGCCTTTACACATCCAACAGTGAAAAAATTGTAAAAAAAACTGGCCGGAAGGATTTCTCCAAAATTTTTTGACGGATTCAATTAAAATTTAGACTGTAGCTTTAAAACAACATTCTTTATCGAAGTACATAGGATTTTTTAGATCGGTTAATGCGTTTCCGTTTTATAACCATTTTTACCTTGATTTTTTAACAAAAAATAACATTTTTGTCATCGAAGTCATACTATTTTGCGAAAAATTGATATTTTTAAAATATCCTATGTACTTTTCTAGTAAATGTCATCCTCTTTCATAATTCGTTTGAATTTTTTGCCTAGGTGCTTATGGAACGTAGAATAGCTTCCGGCTGCAGAGGTTGTTTTAAAAAACGTGATCTACGTTGAACTGTTGTGAAGGCGCCATTTTGAAAACAAAAATTTTTTTTTTATTTTTAAATTAAGTTTAATTTATGAGTTTAACGTTGCAGAAAACCTAGCAACATTGTACTGAACCGTTTTCTTAAAATAATTAATTGAAATAGACCGTATTTTGTATAGGCTCTGGGTGATGTTACCCCTTAACATCTATTGGCATATTATTTATAATATGATAAATAATATCCCGTGTAGAAATATCCCTATTATGGCCATATTAGGGAATGAAACACACGGCCCGTCCTGGGCCAGATCGGGGCGACGATCAAATGTGGATTTCCTGATCAGGGCCATATCAGGCCGTGTGTTTCATTCCCTAATATGGAAGGCCCGATGAGTCCCTGATCCGGACCATAGCGAAATTTCTACACGGGATATTCTCTTAATTTGAATCAGTTAAAAATCATGGTTTTAACTGTCAATCAGCAGTGACTGACTTTTTGCTTCTGAATCAGTTAAAAATAACTGAAAAATTATCCACAAAACACCGAAATTTTTCTAAATATTGTATATTAAAGATTTGCTTGCATAAGTTAAAAAATTTACTTGCAAAGTTTATTTTAAAATTGTGTAAAGATTTAAATTTCTCACTCCAATAAATGTCTATCGTCAAATTTTTTTAAAAATATAGCTTGAAACTTTCCTGAACATTTGAATTGCATTTTCGACTATACTTTCGTGAAAATCTTCCTGAAAATTTAACTTAAATTTTCGGAAAAGTTTCCCGCTAAACATTTATTGAAGTGGGATATTTAAATCTTTACACAATTTTAACTAAACTTTGCATTTAAATATTTCGAAGCTTGCGAGTAAATCTTTAGTAAATTTTTAGGAAAGTTTCGGTGCTATGTAGGTAGTTAAACGTGACTAATTGAATCAATCAAAAACAATTGTATTGAAACATCAGTTATTTTCAACTAATTGTCAGAAAAAAATATTACTATTTGAATTAGTGACTGATTTTTTGCTTCTAAATCCGATATTCTTAACTGATTCAATAATTTAGAGTGTAAGATATAATATACATATATATTGTCCAATGTATAAAATTTACAGTGAAATTTACGTGTGTGACGTGACGTAGGGGGGAGGGGGGGTTCAAGATTTGTGACGAAGTGTGACATAGGGGGAGGGAGGGGTTAAAAGTGGTCAAAAATCGCGTGACGTATTATGTGTACGGCCCCTAATCAAAATTGCTCAATATTCTTCAGAATTCTTCAATTGTCATCAAAAATACTCAAACCTCATAAAATTCGATTCATTTTTTACTTCAATCTTGTTTATATCAATAATTATCTATTTTCTTTAAAAATGTACTTTCTCCTACTAAAATATTAACTTTCATCAAATTTCCTCAAATTTCATCAAAAAATTTACATTTTACTTGAAAAATATTTAAATTTACATTAAATTTGCTCAATTTTCATCGAAAATTTACATTTTTCTTCAATGTTATTTAACTTCTATCAACATTTCTTAAAATTGCTACAAAAATTAATTTATTTTCATTTAATTTAATTTTCATCAAAAAATTAACATTTTCTAAAAAATACTCAACGTTTATCAAAATTGTTAAAATAATCAAAATTTCAAAATCTTGAAAAATATTTAACTTGTATATTAAATTTATTTAATTTCCATTAAAAACCCAAATTTTTTTTCAAAAATACTCAAATTTTATAAAGTTTCTCAAAATTCTTTAAAAAAATCATGTTTCACTTTACTATGCTGAATTATCATCAATATAGTGAAATTTTTTCAAAAATACTTTTATTAATATGGCTCAAATTTCTTGAAAAATACTCAACTTTCATCAATAATACGTATTTTTTTATCAAAAACACTGAACTTTTATCAAAATTGCTTAAATTTCTTCAACAATGCTCAACTTTACCAAAATATAATTAATTTTCATCAAAAATGCACATTCTTCTTCGAAAATAATCAACTTTTATCAAATTTACTCAATTTTCATAAAAAAAATTTACATTCTTCTTGAAAAGTAGACAACTTTCATCAAATTTACTCAATTTTCCTCAATAATAATCATCTTTCATAAAATTTACTCAATTTTCACAAAAAATGAGATTTTTATTAAACAATACTTTATTTTCTTCAATAAATAACCCATGTAGAAATTTCCCTACTTGTCCCTACCAAATGTTGGATTCTGATTAGAACCATCCTAGAAAATCTAGTCTAGAAAAATCTGTCTAGAACCTCGCTAGATTCTGACTAGAATTTCTAGTCTACAAAAACTAATCGGTTTCCAATCAAATTCTAGTTAAAAAATTATTATTACTAATTTTGTATTATAAAGAATTATTATTAATTGATATTATTATTTATTATTTTAATAATTTAAATAATTTAATAATTTTATAATTTAAATTATTATTAGATTATAAAGAATTATTATTAATTGAAATTATTAGATAATTCAGACTAGAAAACTCACTAGGACCTTATTGATTTCCAACTAGCGACAAACTAGTGTACAAGTAATATACATAAAAATTGTCTTTCTATAAATAAATATTTTTATGAATTGTCAAAAACATTTTAAAGTATAATTGCACTTACATATATTTTTAAATAATTATTTTTACGGATAATATTACAATATTTAGGTATCAAATATGTTAAAAAATGAAATAATTAAATAATATGCAAAATTTTTTAAAAAATAATGCTGGTAAAAATTATTTAACTAGAATTTGATTGGAACCCGACTAGTTTTTCTAGACTAGAGATTCTAGTTAGAATCTAGCGAGAGCCCTACTAGAGATAGGGGCAAATGGTGAATTGCTGCACGGGATGTTATTTAAGCGGAGGTGCTTCCAAGCTATCACGGCCGGGAGGTATGTGTATCTGACTGGAGTCCCTAAGGTCCAAGGTTCCGATCCCCATGGGCACGAGATTTTTCAACTCAAGTTTCAGGTTTTTCGTGTACAACATTCATTAATAATGTTAATATGAATGAAGAATTCAATTATAAATAGGTTAAGTTGAAAAATAATAATTTTTAAAAGTCAACTAGAAAATTCTAGTCGGGGCCCTATCAACACACAGCTAGTTTTAATACTAGTTCCCGACTAGATATTCTAGTCTGTACCCCATCTGCCGACCGTTATGAAAGTAGTTGGGTTCTAACGATTTTCTCTAATCAGTTCCCCACTACAGATAGGGAATTCTGGCTAGGACCCCATAAAATTCCAATCTCAATTTCTGCATGGGAAACTCAATTTCTATCAGTTCGCATTTTTTTCTCAAAAAAAATTAATTTTTATTAAGTTTACTCAATATCTATAAAAAAATTTTCATTTAAGAATACTCAACTTTTATTAAATTTTATCGATTTTCATAAATAATTAACATTCTTCTTCAAAAATACTCAACTTCCATCAAAATTGTTCAAATTTCTTGTTAAATATTTAACTTGCATTAAATTTATTTACTTTCCATTAAAAACTCAGATTTTTCTTCAAAAATACTCAAATTTTATAAAATTCATCAAATTTCTTCAAAAAAATCATCTTTTACTTCACTGTGCTGAATTATCAACAATAATTAGCAATTTTTTCAAAAATACTTTTATCAAAATTGCTCAAATTTCATAAAAACATTACGTTTTCCTTTAAAAATAATTAACTTTTATCAAATGGAAGAAAAAACTAAATTATTTTTATATTTTTGAACTATAGGAAAAGAATGGGAAGAAAAAAATGTATAAAAATAATAATTGTAAATATTATAACTACCAAAAAATATAACAGTAACCCAGTTTCACTTTGATGATAGGAAAAGTCAAACCAAAATTTCTCTCTATCACAAACGTTCCCAGTATATTTATTATCCCTACACACAATATATAAATATGAAGAAACTGAAATTAAAATGTGACATTCAAAAATGAGTTACGTCGCTTTTTGACATATGTAAATTACAAAGTCTGCGCACCAATATATAACACGAAAATGTATACAGGAGTTTCGGCAAAACAAATGCCAGTTTTTTGTGAAGAGGAATGGAATTTTTTTTTTTTTTTAAGGAAAACGAGAGGAGTGTTTCTATATGAATACTCCCTGGAGGGATACGATGTCACTCGACGTCGAAATTGAAATTGAAATACCATATTTCCCTGTTTACCCGCTTCTTTCCATCATTCTTTCTTTCTTTTTTGCTTTTTTCTTTTTTTTATCATTTGCTCTCTTTATTTTCTCCCTCCTCTCAACGAGAATGTAACTAGTGGCTTCAAATGTAATCTTAGGTTACCACCCTCGAGGGGGTGGGGAGGTTTGCGAACGGAAACAAGTGATAATTAAGAGCCAGAAATTAACCGGATAAGGTGCCTGTCACCTTCAGACTTGAGGGTGATTTCCCTTTCGTTAACTTTTTTTTTACCTTTCAGAAAAAATTGTTTCGATTTTTCAATCGGAATGGAAGGTTTGGTATTGAATACCTAAAGTTCTGAACGTTCAAGTGAATGAGGAAAATTCTATTTCTTTTTGAAATTAAAGTTTCCTTTTTATTACAATAATTCTGCGTCTCTTTCAAAACTAATAATTATGAAATTTATGATTGTTTAATACTTTAACTTCTTTTTTTGCTTCTTTACCGCAGTTAGTAATTTTAGGAAATATATAATCGGTAAAAACTTTCTTTCATTTAAATTTTAAAGATCTAATTTTTTCATATCAATTAGTAGTTTATTGTTAATTAGATGAAAAAAAATACAAAAGAAAAAGAAATAAAAAAAAGAAATAAAAATACAAAAGAAAAATTAAAAATTAAATTTTTGTCAAACGTCCAATGATTCTGTACGAATATCTGATGAAAATTAAGCAATTTTAATTTAAAAATATTTAACTTTTATCAAAATTGCTTAAATTTCTTAAAAAATGATCAAGTTTAATAAAATTTACTCAATATTCATTTTAAAAATAACATATTTCTTTAAAAATACTCAACTTTTGTCAAAATTGCTCAATTTTTATCAAAAAAAAAAATTTTTTATTTTTTTAAATACTCAATTTTTATCAAATTTACTCAATTTTCATCAAAAATGTACATTCATCTTTAAAAAAAGACAAATGTCACCAAATTTACCTAATTTTCATCAATAATATTCTATTTTCTTCAAAAGTACTCAACTTTTATCAAAATTGGTAAAATTTCTTCAGAAATCTTCAATTGTCATCAGAAATACTCAAACTTCATGAAATTTGATTAATTTTTTTCTTAAATTTTGCATTTATCAATAATTATCTATTTTCTTTAAAAATATACTTTCTCCTACTAAAATATCAACTCTCATCAAATTTCCTCAAATTTCATGAAAAAATTTACATTTTACTTCAAAAATATTTAAATTTACATTAACTTTGCTCAATTTACTTTTTTTTATGAAAGTTGAATATTTTTCTTTTAAAAAATTTTGAAAATTGATTAAATTTGATGAAAGTTGAGTATTTTAAAAAAAATTGATAATCATTCATAAAAGTTCAATAATTTAAAAAAAAAATTTTTTGAGCAAGAGTTAACAATGTTGGTAAAAAATAAATATTTTTTAAGAAAAGTGTACATTTTTTATAAAAATTGAGCAAATTTGATGATAGTTAAGTATTTTTTTAAGAAACTTGATTAATTTTGATGAAAGTTCAGTAATTTAGAAAAAACTTAATAATTATTGACAAAAGTTGAATCATTTGCTTAAAAAAATAAATTTTTTTAGCAAAATTAAACAAATTTTGATAATAATACTTACAAAGAAAATTTGTACATTAAATAAAAATTAGACAAATTTTATGAAAATTGCAAATTTTTGAAGTAAATTGAGCAAATTTGATGATAGTTGAGAATTTTTGAAGAAATTTGATTAGTTAATAGAAATTAAACATTTTGTAAAAATGAATAAATTATTGAGGAAAAGTTATCTATTTTGATAAATTGTTGAATAACGATATTTAAAGAAACTTGACTATTTTCTTGTTGACATTAAAAAATTATGATGAAACTTCAGGATTTTTTTAACAATATTGATAATTTAACGATGAATTGATGGCTTAAAGAATTATTGAGTTTATTGAAATCAAATTAAATAATTTTAATTAAAATTTCCAACAAAAAATCACAATTTTCTTTAAAAATTACTCGACTTTGGCAAAATTTCTCAAATGTCATAAAAAAATTACGTTTTCCATAAAGAATATTTAACTTTTCTCAAAATTGATCAAATTTCTTGAAAATTGAGTAAATTTGATAAAAGTCATCAAATTTACTCAATTTTCATCAATAATACAAATTTTTTTATCAAAAACACTGGACTTTTATCAAAATTGCTTATTCTTCAAAAATACTCAACTTTAATCAAATTTATTCAATTTTAATCAAAACTTCTGAGTCTTCTTAAAAAATATACAAATTTCTTCAATTTTCATCAATATTACTCATCTTTCAATGAATTTACTGAATTTTCATTTAAGAAATCATATTTTCTTTTAATAATACTTAACTTTCTTCAAATTAACTCAATTTCCATCAATTCGCATGTCCCTTTAAAAAATAATGAACTTTTATTAAATTCACTCAATTTCCATAAAAAATTCAGATTTTTATTAAAGAGTACTCAATCTTTATAAAAATTTATCAATTTTCATAAAAGATCCACATTCTTCTTTAAAAATATTCAACTTTTGTTCCAATTATTAAATTTTCTTCATGAATTTACATAAAGTAAACTTTTAACAAAATTGATTAATTTTCTAAAATTTATATATTTTTTGAAAGAGACTTAATTTTAATCCATTGTGAATACATGTTTTTGAATTCTTTTTTTCTTAATTGTTTAAAATGTTTCATTTCTTGTATTTCTTTTATCAACAGAGAATTATTAGGTTTCTTTATTTTTATAGTAAATACTGATATTTTCTTCAGTAATATACTTAAAATTTAATTTGTTTATCTAATTGTTATAAAATAAAAAAAATTGAAAATAATTAAAGTGGGAATAGTATTAATAGTTTTCTTCATTTGAATATCGGGAACTTGGAATTTTGAAATGTAATTTCTTTTTGCTCTTTTTCACCAATAAAAAAATCTTTAAAAATATTTGAGAATAATTCTTTAATTATAAAAAGGAAATGCAAATACTGTACAGTAATTGCTAATGTAGTAAAGTTGTTTTTTTTCAGAGAAGGTGAGAGACAGAAAATATGATAAAATAGAGGTAGTACACACGTTTTTTAAAATAAAAAAAAATAAAAAGAAAGAAAAAAAATTCGAAAATTACAGATAAAAAAGAAGATAAATGGGGTTACACAGTGTCGTGATGAAATTGAGATCGCAGAGAGAAATACGCATATGCAGTATGCGTTACGTAACTCGATAAATTGGGTCGAGTTACCGGTTCACCCCGATCATTCGATTTCAACTTTTATCTTTTGCGCAGCTTTTAAACACATATAACGCTCTATATTTCAAGAAATCGAGATTCGTGTGTGACGGATGCTTAAAAGCCTTCTCACTATACATATATACTATGTCTATATTTAACATCTAGAATGTTTTTTTTTTTTTTTTTTTTTTTTTTGATCGGAAATATGTTTTTGTTCTATACATGACAATAAAAGTCCACTTTTATTGTTTCTATTTACTTCAAACAATTTAAATGTCAAGTTCTACTCTTTCCATTTTTTTTGGTAGCATTTTTCTAAAAATTTTTGTCAAGAGATGTCCCTGAAGTTAGCGTCGACGCTAACGTCGAGGCAAAATTTATAAACAATTAAATTATTAACAATTGACGTCCAAATCTTTTTAAGCAAAAAAAAATTTTAACAAAAATTACTTTAAATTTAACAATATTAGTAAAAAATTTTTGACGGCTTCTGCCAACATTTCTAAATCAAAAACTTTACGATATTTCACTAAACTCGTTTCACTATAGCAATTCATATATTTTTCTATCGGAAACGTGAATATGACCATGGAAACGACCTTTTCCTTGTCACATACCATCTCGTTGAAGATAAAACTTGAATTTCCGCAGGGCTTGATGCACGAACAAGACTATAAAAAAAAGGAATGTTCCAAACGCTATGTTGTGGAAGACACGTGCGTGTTTCTATGGTCTACGTGTTCCCGCATAGCACCGTAAATCTATCCTTATGCGGGGTCGAGATAGATGGATTTTATAGTAAAAGTATCGAATCAACATTACGACATGGGAATTACATTAAGATAACTATAAACAATAAAAAAATTGTTCCATTATCAAGACCAAAAAACAAACACAAAATTGTCGACCTCCTTTTTACATTCGGCGTAATATAATCAACAAATGGGAGTTAATTAAAGTATCTAATTGAATTAATTAATAAAACAAACAAAATTTAATTAAATTTTCAATTTATAAATCTATATAAATACTCAAAGTCGTTTAGAAATCATCAATTTTTATCACAATTAGTCGCTTTTCATCAAAAGTACTCAATTTTTATTTAAAATACATAGTCCAAAATTAACCCTCACAGGCTCGAGTTCGATTTTTGAAATGCGCGCACAAGGTGGGTCCGAGGGACCCGGATGTTTCAATGCAATAAAAAATAAAATTTAATAGCAAAGTGCTTCATATTTTCCATATTTAATACAATTTTAATGATATAATTGCATAAAAAATTTTAAATATTAAAAAATAATCAAGATATAACTAAAATTTCTTTAATAAATTTAATGAGTCATTTTGAATAAATCGAACTACATACTTATTAAGCAAGATTTTTTTAATGTGTATTTTTTGTTCTATTAAATTTACCGATGAATTAGGCATATGTTATCACTTATTATGGCAGTTGTTGATAAAAATACCATAAATAAATCCAATATTGCATAAAAATTTCAAATTTTTAAATTGTTTTTCATAGCCCGGGTCCCTCGGACCCGGCTTGAGCCCTTACGTATGTTCGACTTAAAAGGTAATTTTTCCAGAATATTTTATGAATAAAGAATTGTTTATATTGATGAAAAATGTGTGTTTTTACGTCCCCAAGCCTAATGTGAAGTTGATTTTCCAATAATATTTTTTTAACCGGAAGTAGATCAAAAAAACTTTCCTCCGGGTCCGAGGGACCCGGCTCGAGCCCGTGAGGGTTAAATAAATTTGATGAAAGTTGCGTATTTTTCTAGAACTTTGAGTAATTTTAATAAATGTTCAGTTTTTGATGAAAAATGCGTATTATTGATGAAAATTAAGTAAATTTGATGACATTTGTCTATTTTTGAAGAAGAATGTACATTCTTGATGAAAATTGAGTAACTTTGATAAAAGTTGAGTATTTTTGAAGAAATTTAAGCAATTTTGACAAAAGTTGAGTATGTTTGAAGAAAAATGTAATTTTTAAAATGAAAATTGAGTAAATTTTATAAACATTGGACAAATTTTTTGAATTTTTGAATTTTTGAAGATGTACGTAAATTTTTGATGAAATTTGAGCAATTATGACAAAAGTTGAGTAATTTTTAAAGAAAAATATGATTTTTTTAAAATGAAAATTGAATACATTTTCTAAAAGTTCACTGTTTTTATGAATAATGCGTATTGTTGATGAAAATTGAGTAAATTTTATAAAGGTTGAGTATTTTTAAATTTGATGAAAGTTATTTATTTTTGAAGAAAAATTTGAATTTTTCCTGAAAATTGAATAATTTTGATGAAAGTTGAGTATTTTTGAAGAAAATTGAGTAATTTTAATAAACGTTCAGTTTCTGATGAAAAAATGCGTATTATTGATGAAAATTAAGTAAATTTGATGACATTTGTTTATTTCTGAAGAAGAATGTACATTCTTGATAAAAATTGAGTAAATTTGATAAAAATTGAGTAAATTTGATAAAATTTGAGTATTTTTGAAGAATTTTGAGCAATTTTGACAGAAATTGAATATTTTTGAAGAAAAAAAGGTGATTTTTAAAATGAAAATTGAATAAATTTTTATAAAAGTTCACTGTTTTTATGAATAATGCGTATTGTTGATGAAAATTAAGTAAATTTTATGAAGGTTGAGTATTTTTAATTTGATGAAAGATATTTATTTTTGAAGAAAAATTTGAATTTTTCCTGTAAATTGAGTAAATTTGATGAAAGTTATTTATTTCTAAAGAAAAATTTGATTTTTTCCTGAAAATTGAGTAAATTTGATGAAAGTTGAGTATTTTTTAAGAAATTTGAGCAATTTTGACAAAAGTTTAGTTTTATTAGAGAAGACTGAATTTTTGAAGAAAATTGTAAAGAAGAAATTAAAAAATATTTTTTTTCTTGAAATTTTCTTGAAAATTGAATGATTTTGATGAAAGTTGAGTACCTACCTATCTTTAAAATATTTCAAGCTTTTTTCTTGTTATTAAAGAATTTTGTGATTTTGAAAGAAAATTGAGTAACAGTAACGAAAATTTTTAAATTTGATCTGATTGGCCTTTTTTGTCATTCTGGAATTTTTCAATTAGTATACTAAAAGTCAGTCTTAATCAAATGCGCAATAAATTATGTTTAAAAGAATGATTTCTTTATTTCTTAAACTAAAATAAAAAATATATTAGAATTAAATATAACTATTCAAGCAAATAATACTTTTGATTTGAATCAAAACTTCCATAATAATAACAATAATTTAAAATCAATTGATTCAATTTAATTAATTGTAATTAAAAATTAAATATTAAAAGTATAGATTAAATTAAGTGTAATTTAACAAGGACAATGACGCTAGTTCATGTAAATCAAATAAATTTTGAAGAATTTATTTTCTAAAATGCATCAGACATTTTATGTTTTTAAAAACTAATATTCATATTTGTAATCAGCAACCCCAAAAACACCCGAGTAACAAGTTTCAAGTGAATTTGAGCATTTTTAAAAAATATGTCCGCCATATTGGATCCGCTATTTTGAATTTTTAAAAACTGTCCCTAGATTCGTAATCAGTGACACCAAAAACTATCTAGACATGATCCTTAAAGTATTTTATATTGTTGGTTAAAAACAATTACATTTATTGTAAAAAAAACACTTTGTTTAAGTTTATTTATTTATAAAATTTACTTTATCAACAAAAAAAAATTTTTTTTCTTTGTTATAGAAAGGAATGTTTTCTAATACATGTAGTATGCTTTTTGTCATTGAAACAAATGAAATATGGCTTGAAAAATGCAAAAAAAAAAGTGGAGAAAAAAAGGTGCCACTCAAGAGTTAAAGGGTTAAACAAAATCATCTAAAATTATTTTTGTATTTCATTTAAGTATATATTTTCTCAGTGTAGGTACAATGAATGAATTGTAGAAACCTAGATATCTCTTTCAATTTTAATCACCTATTCATATACAACAAAAATCTTGCTTCTTCTTCAGCCCAACATTTTTTTTTTCCTCTCATCAACTCCCTGTCAATATAAACGTGAAGTGTCACGTATAATTATCTACCTTGAAGAGCCTATTGAAACTGTCAATTTGAGAGTGATTTCTCGTGCGATAAGAGGTTCGAAATCTGTGTAATTTACCTCCCTCCCTCTCACTCACTCACTCACTCATGGAAAGTGAAGGCCTCCGTAACGATGTCATTAATGCTACACACGTGGATTGTATTATACTTGAATTCGCGCATGTATTCCTCAAACAACCCCCTTTTATCATCCACATACACACACGGACACACAAATAGTGGATCCGCTTTTCAATAATAGAAACTGTGTATATGTGTATTGCGTAAATACTGTGCTCAAACACAAATGTACAATTTGCATAACACAGAGAGGGAGATATCCAAAAGAGAGAGACAGAGAGAGAGAAAGAGAGAGAGAGAGAGAGTCATCGCTTATGTGAGTCTTATGAGATTGTGTCACAGGAGTGATATTATCCTTGGCTTCCTATTGAATTTAGTGCAGATCTGGCCATCGCGTTTCTGTTGATTGCAGCAGTGCCATCGCGCTCATAGGGTGGTTTCGGGATGAGATAGGGGTTTTAGAGGAAGGGGGTGGGGGATTGTACTGAGCATTTATTTACCAGTCACGTAGACCTGCATCATTTGCTATGGGTTTCATACCGGCCATAACTCTGTGCGGAAATATCCCTCTGAAGCTCTCTTCTCCTGTGTCCTGGTTTCTATGGCCTTTTACGCTTTCTCTCTATCTCACTCTGTCTCTCTCTCTCTCTCTCTCTCTGTGCAGTATCTTGCGAGCTCTGCACGTCTTAATTTAGAGTGTATTCATCGGGGTAGAAACCGATCCGACCGCTATGAACCGTGAGGCGACCGTGCAAATTGATCAACGTCTTCTCACCATCACCGTCGTCGTCGTCGTCGTAGTAGTAGTCACGTGGCTTGAATTCCTCGCGGGGGAAAAAAATTAAGTCCAAGTATGCACTACGCGTCGGTCATATAGCTCCTCTGTCTATTATCCTGAGAAATTTTCAAGAATCACGATTCTCATTAATGTCCGTGTCCTATTCACGAAGTGTATTTTTTTCTCTTCTTTTTTTTAAGCTGTTAATTACAGGTAGGTGTTAGGATGAAATTATTTCAGTTAATTATTTAATAAAAAAAAAAACATTAGAAATTAATCGTTTTCTGGTGGACACGATTCATTTCTAATGTTATTTATTAAATAACATACTATACTACTAACATATAGTAATTAAATAAAATAATTATTAAATAATTAATTAAATCGTTTTCACCGGAAAACCATTAATTTTTAATGTTGTGTTATTAAATAATTAACTGAAATAACTATAAGACAAAATTAGAAATTAGTTTTCATCAGAAAACGATTAATTTATATTTACTATAAAAAATTTACGTTTTCCTTCAAAAATATTTAACTTATATTAAAATTACTCAAATTTCTTTAAAAATAATCAACTTTCATCAAATTTACTCAATTTTTATTTAAAAAAAAAATTACATTTTTCTTCAACAATACTCAACTTTTGATAAAGTTTGCTCAAATTATTCTTCAAAAATATTTAGGTTTCATTAAAATTCCTAACTTTCTTGAAAAATACTCAACTTCCAACAAATTTCCTCCATTTTCATCAATAATACGCATTTTTTAAATCAAAAACACTAAACTTTTATCAAATTTCACATTCTTCTTCTGTTGCGTCGCAACAATTTAATTTAAAATCACAATTTAAAATTATTTATTTGATTTTATATTATATTTATATTTTATTAATATAATTTATATTACATCCACAAAATTAACAAACTCAAAATTTTAGCGAACAAAAACTCAAAATTTACAACACTAAAATAAATTCTCGGATTATCCTTTGCATTGAATATTATACATTTTCTAAAGTATGAAAAATTCATTTCAAACCTTGTATTTTTCTAAGAACCGTAATTTGCTAGTCTAAATTGTCGAATGGTAATTTAGAAAAAAGCTATCATAAAACTGTTTTATTAGGCCAAGCATGGACCATCTATCCCTTTAGGATTAGGACCATTGTTCAAGCATAACAATAACTCGTCGTTGTAATTACTCACACATACACACGAACCTTATGCATTTTCTGTACCTCCGCCTTTTTGGGTTTTTCCTATAAGTAACCAATCATAGACAAACCAATCCCTCCTTTGCCAAATTTGGCACATCCCTCTCATCCCCAATACCTCACTTCTAAAAACTTTTCCGAAAAAACGTCAGATACAATTTGAACCTTGTAAGCAAAGGATAATTCCTTTTTACATTACACACACCGCGAAATTAAAACTTCACACACAACCAGTTGTAACATTGATATTATACAAAAATACAGTTTGAAATTAGAGTGAATTTCTCTAATTGTTTTTTATTTCATTTAACCTTTCTGATAATTAACAAATAAAGTTTGATTACATCAGAACCATACATTAAAATAAATGTATGGAATTAACATCTTCAAAAATACTCAAATTTTCTCAATTTTCATAAAAAAAAAATCTACATTCTTCTTCAAAAATAGACAACTTTTATCAAATTTACTCAATTTTCATCAACAATAATCATCTTTCATAAAATTTACTTAATGTTCATTAAAAAATGAGATTTTCTTTGAACAATACTTAATTTTTTTCAAATTAACTCAAATTCTATTATCAATTCGCATTTTTCTCAAAAAAAATTTCTATTAAGTTTACTCAATTTCTATAGAAAATTTAAATTTTTATTTAAGAATACTCAACCTATATTAAATTTAATTTTTTATAAAATTTACTCAATTTTAACATAAAAAATCACACTTCTCTTTAAAAATTACAAAACTTTTGTCAGAATTGCTCAAATTCCAAAAAAAATTTACGTTTTTCTTCAAAAATATTTAACTTATTTATTAAAGTTACTTAAATTTCTAAAAAAAATAATCAACTTCCATCAAATTTAGGTACTCAATTTTCGTTTAAAAAAAAAATTTTATATTTCTTCAACAATACCCAACTTTTGTCAAAATGGCTCAAATTATTCTCAAAAATATTTAGCTTTCATTAAAACTTCTAAATTTCTTCAAAAATACTCAACTTTCAACAAATTTACTCAATTTTCAAAAAACATTCACATTGTTCTTCAAAAAAAAAAAAAAAAAAACTGTCATCAAATTTACTCAATTTTCATCATTAATACGCAGTCTTCATAAAAACACTAAACTTTTCATAAAATTTATTCAATTTTCACTTAAAAAATCACAGTTTTCTTTAAAAATTATTCAACTTTTGTCACAATTGCTCAAATTTCATCAAAAATTTACTTTTTTCTTCAAAAATATTTAACTTATATTATAATTACTTAAATTTCTAAAAAAAAATAATCAACTTTCATCAAATTTACTCAATTTTTATTTAAAAAAAATTTTTTTTATTTTTTATCCAACAATACTCAACTTTTGTTAAAATTGCTCAAATTATTCTTCAAAAATATTTAAGTTTCATCGAAATTCCTAAATTTCTTCAAAAATACTGACTTTTCAGGAAATGTATTCAATTTTTTTAAAAAATTCACATTCTTTAATAATACTCTTCTTTCATTAAATTTGGTCCATTTTCATAAAAAATTCACATTTTTATTTAAAAATACTCAACTTGTATGAAATTTTATTAATTTCCATAAAAATTCTAGATTCTTCTTACAAAATATTCAAAATTGGTGAGCAAATTTAATGAAAGTTAAATATTTTAGAAAGATAATGTGAAATGGTGAATAAAATTGATCATTATTGATAGAAGTTGAATATTTTTATGAATTTTTTTATAAAAATTGAGCAATTTTAATAAAAAAAATTAAAGAAAGAAGAAGAATGCTAATTTTTGATGAAATATGATAAAGTTTTATGAAAATTGAGTACTTTTGAAGATAATTAATCATTATGGATTAAAAAAAAAATTCTTTAAAAAATGAGTATTTTTAAAGAAGAATGTAAATTTTTGAAGAAAATTGAACGAATTTGATGAAAGTTGAGTAATTTTGTAGAAAATTGAATATTTTTAGTGTAAGAATGTGAATTTTTGGAAAATACTAAACTATTTTTATAAAAATTGAGTACCTCTAGTTAAAGAAAGTTTAGTACATTCTCTGCAGACATTGAGCTATTATGATGAAACTGAAAAGTGTTTCAAGTTTGTTGAAGACTTTAAAATTAAGAAAATTTAATAAAAGTTGAGTATTTCTGTAGAAGAATATGATTTTTTTTATGAAAATTGAAAAAAGATAATAAAATTTGAGTATTTTATTTAAAAAAAATTTTTTTTTAGCAATTTTGCTAAACTTTAAAAATATTTAAAGAACAATAATATTTAATGTATTATTCAATCATTAATTTAATGATTAATATTAATTATTATTCATTTAACCAATTGTATAATTAATTTAAGTAATTCTTATTAATTTCGACTATTGATATTAAAAACAGTCGTGTCAATGGTTTTGAAAAAAAATAATAGACAAACTCTATATTAATAATTTGTTTGTAAATGGAAAAATTATCCTTTTTCGTCAATCGTGTTCAATTTTCGCAAATTTAATTAAAACATGAAATGAAACGAAAAATATAAAATACTTTATAAAATGATAAATTATTTCCCAAAATACTGGGTGAAGTAATTAAATTTGTGAAAGCTAATTAAATCAATATTAACGAAATTGACTCAATATTTCGGTTTTTTTTTGTACAATGACAATATTATAACTATACTGCAAACAATAAAAGTAATACAGAATTAAATATTTATTCAATTTATAATAAAATTGTATTCGATTAGACTGAAATTTTAACATAATTGCATACTTAAAAATCAGAAGCAAATAATTTTTTTCAAAAGTTAATTGATAATAAAAAATATAAAAATTACATATTATAAGTTCAATTTACTACTGAGATTAAAAGGATTAAAAGGAAAAAAAATGACATATCGTGTATATATTGTAGTTGAAAACCATAAATTCTTGATAAACTCAGACATATCCTTTCTTGAAGGCATCAAAACACAAATTTGATGGTGCAACTTTTATGACTCAATATCTGAGAAGGATATAAAAAAATTACTGCCAATGATGGTTGATCAACGGAAGTTTATTCTTTAATACTAAAAGAAATAATGGAGTAAAGATTTTCTGTATCTACGGAGGCGGTATGGATATTAAAAAAAAGGGGAAAAAAAACAGGAAAAGTAGGCTTTAAGCGTCAATTTCGGTTTTGATGATGGATGTTGATGTATTCAATGGAGGGAAGACGAGCGTAATCTGGCGTAATGTCGTTTTAGAGAGAATAAGTACGGACACCCATAGCACATTGGATGAGCGTAGTAGAACATTGAACGTTATATATTTGGCAGATATATTGGATCATCATGCCTTGATACAATACAATCAGAATTCCATCCCCGTATACCGATATCACGTGATGTTCCGTTCACTATTAAATTTCCACGTAATAGGAGGAGTGCAAGTATATTTTCAAATAATAGAGTCTTTTCGTCGTAATTTTCAATTGTCTTGAAAAATTTATCAAATTTTATTTTTAAAATGATAAGATTTATTCGAAATGTTGATATACATTTTTGAAAAAGTACTCAAATTTTAACTGTTTTATAGTCAATTTTTAACAGATTTTTTGTTAATTTTTAAATAAATTTTTAGTTAATTTTTCTTTTATTCTTTCTTAACGTTTATTTTTGAAATACTTAAGTTGTTTTAGATGGGTTCATCTTTTATTCTTCTAATTCAATTTTTGAAGAACACAAGAATTTCTTCAGAATTACTCAATTTCTTTCAAGTAGGTACTCAATTTTTATCAAAACGAATCAAATTTCTTCAAAATTATTCAAGATTTTTCAAAATTATTCTACATTTTTCAAAAATATTATTTAAGTTTTCACCAACTTACTCATTTTTTTTAACTATGTAACTGTTACCAAAAATGCTCAAATTTCAAAAAACAAAAATCATCAAATTTTATATCAATTGTTCAAATTTATTCAGAAATCTTCAACTGTCATCAAAAATACTCAAACTTTATGAAATTCGATTAATTTTTTGCTTAAATTTTTCTTTTATCAATAATTATCTATTTTCTCTAAAAATGTACTTTCTCCTACTAAAATATCAACTCTCATCAAATTTCCTAAATTTTCATAAAAAAAAAATTCAAATTTTTCTTCATAAATAGATAACTCTTCAAAAATACTCAACTTTCAACAAATTTACTCCATTTTCAAGAAACATTCACATTGTTCTTCAAAAATACTCAAATGTCATCAATGTTACTTAATTTTTATCAATAATACGTATTTTTCTTCAAAAGTACTCAACTTTTATCAAAATTGCTCAAATTTCTTCAAAAATTTACATTCTTTTTCAAATATTCAAAAATTTCAAAAAGTTGTCTAACGTTTATCAAATTTAATCAATTTTCATTTTAAAAAAAAATCACATTTTTCTTTTAAAATTACTCAACTTTTGTCAAAAGTGCTCAACTTTCATCAAAAAATTGTTTATCTTCAAAAAAATATTAAACTTTTATCAAAATTGCTTCAATTTCTTCAAAAGTGATCATCTTTCATAAAATTTACTAAATGTTTATTTTAAAAATCACATTTTTCTTCAAAAATACTCAACTTTTGTCAAAATTGCTCAAATTTCTTCAAAAATACTCAACTTTTGTCAAAATTGCTCAAATTTCTTCAAAAATACTCAACTTTTATCAAATTTACTAAATTTTCATCAATAATACGCATTTTTCTTCAAAAGTACTCAACTTTTATTAAAATTGCTCAAATTTCTTCAAAAATCTTCAACTGTCATCAGAAATACTCAAACCTTATGAAATTCGATTCATTTTTTGCTTACATTTGGCTTTTATCAATAATTATGTATTTTCTTTAAAAATGTACTTTTTTCTACTAAAATATCAAATCTCATCAAATATCCTCAATTTTCATGAAAAATTTGTACATTTTACTTTAAAAATATTTAAATTTGCATTAAATTTGCTCAATTTTCATCAAAAAATTAACATTTTCTGAACAATACTCAACTGTTATGAAAATTGCTTAAATTTTTTCAACAATACTCAACTTTACCATAATATACTTCATTTTCATCAAAAATTAACATTCTTCTTCGAAAATTCTCAACTTTCATCAAATTTACTCAATTTACTTAATTTTCATTAAAAAAATGAGATTTTCTTTGCGACAATACTTAATTTTCTTCAAATAAACTCAATTTCTATCAATTCGCATTTTTCTCAAAAAAAAAAAATTAATTTTTTTTAAGTTTACTCAATTTCAATTTTACTCAATTTTTTAAGTTTACTGTAAAAAATTCAAATCAACATTCTTCTTCAAAAATATTCAACTTTTATTAAAATTAATTAATTTTCTTTATGAATCTACATTATTCTTACAATTATAAGAAAACTTTCATAAAAATTGGTTAATTTTTTCTAATATTTACATAATTCTTCAGACACTTGATTGTAATTCTTTGTAAATAAGTTTTTTTTTTTTTTTTTTTTTTTGATTTGTTTTAACTTTTAAGTGATCCTTTTTCTCTATTTTTTCATCAACAGTGGCTTTTCTTAAAAAATATTCAACTTTCTTCAAGAATACTCAAATTTCTTAAAAAATTTATTTACTTCTTCAAAAATACTTAAATTTTTTCAAAAATTCTCAATTTTCATAAAGTTTACTCCATTTTAGTTGAATATTTAATAAAATTAGAAAGCAAAAATGAATACCTGCAACAAAAAATAACCAAAATTTTTTTTAAAAACTTGTAAAGTTTCTTTAAAAATATTCAACTTAAAAATATTTTAAGTTTAAAAATCAACTTTAAAAATATTCAAAAATACTCAAACTTCATGTATAATGTTCTTCTTGAAAAATTCACAAATTTTTTTAAAAATTCCCTTTTTTATAAAAAGTACTCTCTAAATTTGAATCAGTTAAAAGTAATTGATTTAAAAGCAAAAAGTCAGTCACTTATTCAAACAGTAATATTTCTACTGACAATTACTTAAAAATAACTGATGCTTCAGTAAATTTTTTTTTTTGACTGATTAAATTAATCAAGTTTGACTAATTTTTCAGTTATTTTTTTACTAAAAATCAATTATTTTTTCACTGTCAATCAGTTCTGTTGTTTTTAACTGATTCAGAAGCAAAAAGGCAGTCACTGATTGTCAGTTAAAACCATGATTTTTAAATTTTAACTGATTGAAATTAAGAGAGTAGCTAGTTAGAAATTTAGAAATTAATAAACAAATTTAATCCTTGTTAAAATTACTAAATTCTCTGTAAAAATATTCAAAAATATATACTAACATTTAAATAAGCGGATATTAATAATTAAAGATAATTTTAATATTATCGAATTGCAGTCATTACGTCATAATTTGCATGAAATAGACGCTAGATTTAGTCACGATAGACTTGGCGCGTAATAACATTGATTAAGTTTCCAGCTAAGCGCACACATAGAACTATATAGAAGGAGCATTGGATGCGTTCATTAACTTCCATGTTACTCATGCGATACATTCAAAGGACTCGTTGCGTCTGAGTGGCAATACCTTTGAAAGAAGCCAAGCAAAACGAAATTTCTGGGCGTAGAGACTGCGTAACACCAAAGAGGGATTTAAAGCCAAACGTGAATATATATATAGAGAGAGAGAGGAGAGGGGAGGGGAGAAAAAGTGAGAGAGGGTTGACTCTTGACGATTCAAGAAGAAGAGGGGTCGTCGCAACTAAATACGTTGAGATTTCTCCCGGCAAGTTGTTAATTGGCGAGAATTACGTATTTCGCACCGCGACAAGTACGTGCTTGCCTTGCGCTTCAGCTACACCCGAGGTTAAGGGCAATACGTCAACTTTAGCCGGGTAAAGAAGAGGAAAAAAGAAAAATAAATAAAATTTTCATCGTACTCTACGTGCCTACACTTTCAACTATTTCATTCATAATTTTTCCGGGAATGAAAAAACGAATTTCCCCAACGACAGAAAGCAAAAAAAAACATTTAAATATTGCCTTCAGGCAGTGAATTCTTTTAACAAAAAATAGAGAAAAAAAACCCACACATGCGATTGTCTCCTTTTTATCACACTTAGAATGCTAAATTAAATTTTTCTACAAAAAAAAATGAAAGTCTTATTTTACAAAATAAAAAAAATGTTGGTTTCATTTTTCTCTTTTTTTCAATTTTTTTTTTAATGAATTTTTTTCCGTACGTAGTTTTATCAACACACGGATAAAATGAAAATAAATTTCAAGTTTGTGGAAAGTGTCATTTTATTTCACAAAAGGATTAAAGTGAAAAAAAACACGTTTTTTTTATATTGAAAAAATATTGCGCGCAGAAAAAAAAGGAATTTTATATTTTATACGAACCAATTTTTTATATCTATGGTTTAATTAAAGGAAACAATTTTATTTATTTAAAGGAAAAAAATTTTTTTATTCATTAAATTAAAAATAGATTTCTTTTTTACAATTTTTATTTATTTCATTTTATTTATTTTATTATTTTTATTTATTTACTTTATTCATTCTGATTTATTTTGTGCAGTTTGACTTTAACTTTTATTTTTATAGTCAAAGTCAAAGTGAAAATGAAAGTCAATGTCAAAGTCAAAATTGAAAGTTAAAGTCAAATTCCAAAATCGCATTTAAAATTAATCAAATTTTATCACAAAAAAAAACTTTCATCAAATTTATTCAATATTCATCAAAAATTTATATTTTTCTTCAAAAATACTCAACTTTTGACAAAATTGCTCAAATTTCATAAAAAATTCTCAACTTTCATAAATTTTACTCAATTTTCTTTAAAAAATCCCCTTTCACTTTTATCATTTTTGATAAATTTCCACCAAAATTTACATTCTCTTTAAAAACAATGAACTGTTATAAAAGCTGATCAATATTCAAATATTTATATAATTCTTCAAATACAATTGTAATTCTTTGCGAATAAGTTTTTCAAAATTTTTTTTCGTTTTTAAATGGTTTAAAATAATCCACTTTATCTATTTCTTTCATCAACAGTGGATTTTTCTTCAAAAATACTCAACTTTCTTCAAGAATACTCAATTTTCTTTAAAAATTAACTTACTTCTTCAAAAATACTCAAATATCTTCAAAAATTATCAAATTTCATGAAATTTACTCAATTTTCTTCAAGAAATCGCCTTCTTCTTTAAAAATACTCAACTTTTGCCAAAATTGCTCAAATTTCATCAAAAATTCTCAACTTTCATCAAGTTTATCTAATTTTCTTCATTTTTTTTCTCTTCACATTCTTCTTAAAAAATAATATTCAACTTTTTTACTTTTCAATAATATTCAACTTTTAATGATCAATTTTCTTCAAGAATTTACAATAATCTTAAAAAAAAAAACTCAATTTTTATCAAATTTAATCAATTTTCTTCACGAATTCACAATAACCTTCAAAAATACTCAATTTTTATCAAATTTGATCAATATTCTTCAAAAATTAACAGTAACCTTCAAAAATACTCAACTTTCATCAAATTTGATCAATTTTTAATATAAAATCTAATTAAATATTTTTTTTATCCATTTCACTATTTAAAAAAAAAATAATATTGGTTTTTTATTTCTAACATAATATTAAAATTAAAATTACTCAACTTTCATTAAATTTACTCAATTTTCTATAAAAATTCACATTTTTCTTCAAAAATCTTTAACTTTTGTTGAAACTTAAAATTGCTCAAATTTTGTTTTAAAAAAAATAAATATTCATCAAATTCATTTAATTTTTATCAAAAATTTACATTTTCCTTCAAAAATATTCAACTTTCAATCAATTTTCTTCAAGAATTCATAACATTAAAAAATACTGAATTTTTATCAAATTTGGCCAATTCTGAATATAAAATCTAATTAAATATTTTTTATCCATTTCACTCTTTTTTAAAAAATAATTTAAATTCTTTTGTGTCTAAAACCTAATGTTAATATTAAGATTAATATTAATATTAATATTACTCAACTTTCATCAAATTTACTCAATTTTCATCAAAAATTTATATTTTTGCTTGTAAGTAATTGTGTTTTATGAAAAAATAATTAAATTTTTTTTAAGAACTCACACTCTATTTTAAAAATACTTAACTTTCAAAAAATTGAACCAATTTTCAGCAAAAATCTAATTAAATATTTTCCATCAATTTTATTTCTAAAAATACTTATTAAATTTTTTATTTATTTATTTACTTTTAATAAATTTTACTAATAAATAGTAATTTCTACTAATCTATTACACATTTTTTCTAAGGATATAAAATTGAGATAAAAAACGAATCAAAACACTTCGCAACACTTTGGATTAGTTTTTTGTCACAATTTTATATCCTTAGAAAAACTTAGTATAATTTCCCAATTTAAATTTAAAAAGTATAAATAATAATAATTAAATTTTATGAAAAAATAATTAAAACTTGCACAAAACATTAATAATTTTTAATTAAAAAACAAATAAAGTTGAATAAACTTGCTCAAGACATTGATTAAATAATTTCAACTAAATACACAAAAGAAGTAAAAATTACAAATTATTAATTTATTTATTAAAAAATAGAAAATTCCATTTTTATTACAGTCAGTAATTTTAAATAATATTTTCTAAATGACATTTACAAAAAAAGTCCCCTTTTTTTCTCTCGCACTTTTCCCGCAAATGGATTACTTTATTAATCACTCGAAATGTAATTAATTCAAAACACAGAAAAGTACGATTAATTTCACAAATGCAAATTCTTTTGCTCACACGCTCACGAGAGTTGAATAAATATGTATATGGTATCGTTTGTATATATTGAGATTTGTCAGATTATAAAAAATCATGGACCATTAGATTTGTGAGGGTAAATTACGAAATGTCACGCATATTTCGCTATATAGGTGTGTATACTCAGTTGCAATTTGGAATAATAACGTTAATTCGTTCATCCATGGAGTAATGTGTGTTTATTACAAAACGTGTGTCCCGCGGGCGTGTGCGGGTACAATCTTTGGAAATGTCACACACAAATTCGTAAAATATAATTTACAATCTCGTCGAACAAACCAACAGCCGGATACCCAATGTTCAAAATTATGAATTAATGAATTATAAATTATATATACATGTATATTTTGTATAGCTAAAGGGGAAAGAAAAAGGGGTGAGGGGACGATCATAGTAACTGTATATAGAAATATTTCCATTACACAGTTGCAAACTAAATGTCTCTTCTATATATAAATTGCCTCAATATATGTAATTATTCGGGCATTTTCATTTTACGTTCTGGTATTTCGCTTTTGATAATTTCAAAAGTGCCAACTCGCGCAAAACCCATTCTAAATGTGTTGTATATATGTATATACGTATATATATTTTGTGTTTTGCCGCAACACCACGCTTCACACTGAAATTATTAACAAAGACGTGCCAAACTGTATCACGCGCGACATGTCGGTCCAAGCCAATGCCGCATGTTAAACGCTTTGTATTTTTATTTTCCACAACAAAGACTTTTATAATTATTTCATTTATTTTAATTTTGCGGATATACATACATTTTAGAAATATATAGAGAACTGCTCTTTTTGTGTTGGTAATTATTAACAAAGCCAAAACAAATTTTTTAAATAAATTAAAAAGAAATTTATTTGTATTTACATTTTTTTAGGATTTTATTTAAATTTAAATTTATTAATAACTATAGCAACAACTGATTAATAACTCGCTCGCTTTTTTAAATAAAGCAATTTTAAAAATAGTAGAACGTAAAAATTTGTAATTCAAAAATTTTTTTATAAAAATAAAATATGAATTGGAGTATATAGTTTTATTATTATTATTATAATTATATAATAATCATATATTCTGATATTGGAAATTCAGAGAAAAGTCAGGAATTTTTATTAAAAGTTCTTAAACAATTAAAGTTTTAGATTTCATAAGAAAATTCTGAATTTTTGAGTCTTTATTGTTTGACTCATAAACTATAAAATTACTATGAATTCTAATACAAAATCTTCAATTTTTTCAATTTCTGACAAAAAATTCTTTTTAAATAACTTGAATCTTGAACAAGTATGATAAAATAAATAAATGATTTAATGAATAATATTACTTAAATATTTAAAAATTAATTCAATTTTAAAAGAGCTGCGTTTACAATTTTCATAAATAAATAAACTTCAAACGGTTTGAATATAAAATTTTATAAAATTTCAATGTTGAATGAATTTAATTAGAAATTTTAATGAACTTAGATTTTTGAAAAAATTTAATAATTCAAAATCTTCTAAAATTAGTTGAATATGTCAATATATATTTAATTAATTATTAAAAATAATGGATTTATAGAAAAATTTTAGTTAAAAACAATAAAAAAATTGAATTTTAAAAAAGTTATAAATGATTGCAGAAATTCAATTATCTTTAAAAGTAGGTAATAAAATTATTCTTATCACAAAATTCAATTATATTCAAAATTTACAAAAAATCTCAAACATTATCTTTATAAATTAAAAAATTGTTCTTTAAAATTGAATTATATTTCAAAAATTTTAATTAAAATTATTGTCAAAATTTTAGTTATTTTCAAAAATTTTCCTCATTTCAATGATTTTTAATATCTACTATTTTAATAAAATTATCAAAATAAACTCAATTATTTAAAAATTTTTTTAATAAAATTTTACGCAAACATTTAATTATTTTCAAAATTAATAAAAATTTCACAGGAATTCAATTATTTATAAATTTTTTATAAATTTCTTCGCAATAATTCCATTATTTTTATAAATAATAAAATTTTTCACATATAGGTTCAATTACTTTCATAAATTATCGAATTCATCGTAGAATTTCAATTATTTTTAATACAATTTTAATCGAATTCCTTGAAAAATGTAACTATTCTAAAAAATGTTAATAAAATTTGTTAAAAAAATTCAATTATTTATAAATTTGTTAATAAAATTCTTTATAAGAATTAAATTTTGAGAAACATTCAATTATTCAATAAATAATTTACTTTTTTATTTAAATAATTGAATTCTCGTAGAATTTTCTAATAAAAATTGATTTAAAAGTAAAGTTTAGTTTAAATTCTAGATAATAATAGCATTTGAAAAAATTTTTTTAAGTTACAATAACAATATTCTTATAATATAAAATAATAATTTTAATGTTTTATAACAATATCTTTAAAGTTGATTAATTTCAAAAAGGTTTGAATTTAAAATTTTTTAAAATCTTAATTCCTATTGAAAAATAATAATAATTAAATATTTAAAATATTTAAAAAAGCAATTATTGTTTTCGAATAATTTTACAATTAAAGATATTCATAAATAAATTTAACAGAACATTTTTTTCCATAAAATTGTTTCCTTTATTTTCTAAAAATTCTAAAATTTTCAGTTTCATTTTCAATTAAATTTTCTTATTGACAAATAGAATTTACAAACATTTTTTTTCTTTATTTTAAAAAAACTTTGAATTTTATTAAAACAATTAAAATTAAGAAATAGAATATTGATGCAAATTATTCCCTTATGGAAATTGAGAATTTTCTATAAAAATATTAAGAAACGTGAATATCTAATGTTTTTCTTCGCAAAAGAAAAAAATGAGTTTGTTAACAATATTGTTAATGAGAAATAAAAATTATGCATAAATTGGGTATATTTCCTACTTCTTAGTAAAAATTTTTTAACAATTAACAATTTTCTACTATTTTTTATAAATAAAAAGGAGAATAATTTGCATAATAATTTAGATCAGTCAAACAAAATTTATTATAGAAAAAAGCATATAACAAAATGAGTATATTTTTTATTTGTTAATCCTAATTTTTTAAAAATTAACTAATTTGTAATATTATTTTATTCTAAATCATGAAAAAATACCTGCACATTTTCGATTTGTCAAACAATATTTTTTAAAGGAAAAAAATACAAAAGTGGATTATTTTTTTTAATTGTTAGAAAGAAATAAAATCAGAAATAGAAGCATGAATAAGATTTTAGCAGGGATAAGAGAGTTAATCTTAATTTGAGTTGAGATTATGTTCTGAAGGAAACGAGGGTTATTCCGAGAAGGTTAATATTGCGGAAGTAGGTTCTCTTAGTGACATACGTGCGTCTTTATGAAATATTCTTAAATAAATCTCGTTTTATGTGGTCCATTATTTTCTAAGTGTCTTTTAAGTCAAAATTTTCATTTAATCATGTAAAATTAATGCCGCAGTAGAAAAAATCATTTTCGGTCAGATTTCTAAAAATTTTTTTCTAATTTTTTGTCAGAAAGGTCTGTCCAATTTTTGCATTTATTTTCTTAGTAGTTAAATTGATTTTTAGAAAGACGAAAAAAATGTTACGAAAGGGCAAAAATTAGTATTTGAATTTTGATATAAGTAGTAAAAGTGTATTTTAGTCAGATGAGCATTGTCCTTTTTTGTTGGAAGCAAAAATAAGTAGTAAAACTAAATTTTAGTCAGGAAAATGTAGTTTATGTATCTCAATTCTCTTAAAATGTTTATAAGTAGTATAAATCTGTTTTGGTCAGACAGAAATGGAAAATTTTTAAAAACGAAAAAATTGTACCTATTCTTTCTATTGTCAGTAGTAAAAAACTAGTTTTAGTCAGACAAAAGTGTCCAAGAAAGGACTGTACAATTTTTCAATTATCTTCCTAGTATAGTTTAAGTGACTTTTAGGCAGACGAAAAAAATTTTGAAATTGCCTTAGGTACTTTTTCAGTAGTAGAAGCGTGTTTTAGTAAGACTAAAAATTTTCCTAATTTAATAAAACTCTAAAAGAAATAATAAAAAATAAGTTTTTAGTATTCAAACAAAAAAATTTTATTTCAAGTGAACAGAATATTTCCAGATTCATTAATTTCTTTTATCAAGTAGTAAAGACACGTTTTAGTCAGACACAAAGTATTTATAGAAACGAAGACAATTTTCCATCATTTTTGTAATTTTAGTACTCAATTTTTTTTTTTTTTTTTAAAGCAGAGAATGACGTAAAAATTGATATAAACCTACTTTTAATAATTCTCCAACACAATCACTTCGACTTTTTCCTCGCAGTGATTTATCAGATTATCTCAGTTAACGTTGAACTTTAAACTGCGGTATAGGGTTCGGGCTATAAAATTAAAATTGAATATTCTCAGGGCGTTGATTGCCAACCGTTTTTACCCTTCCTCCCCAACATTTTCTCCTTCGACGTGTTCTACAAAATTAATGCATGGTAAAGACACTTCGGTTTATAGAATAGGGAAGGGAAATTTGTTTTCAATTTACAGTTTCATCGATACGAGCACAGCAATTGGTGAGGACTGTATAAAAATTTACAAAAAAGAAAATCTCTTATCGTTAACATTTTATGATTCAAAGGTATACAAAATAAAAAAAAAACAAAAGAAAAAAAATTTCCCATTAACTTTCGAAATCTCCATTTTTATAGTTTCACATTTTTTTCTGTTTGTTCATTTTTTGTTATATTCGGGAATTTTTTAATTTAAAAATCCTGATTTAATTGGTCGTGAATAATTTAAATACTTTAGGGGATAAAAGAATCTGTTTTTATAAAAACTATTTTTTATTATTAATTACTTATGTTTTATAATAATAAATAGTTATATATAGTTTTTCTGCGGATATCAAATTGAGACAAAAAATGAATCAAAAGGTTGTATCGCAACACTTTTGCTCAATTTTTTGTCTCAATTTGATATCTTTAGAAAAACTGTTATAATGAATATTACGGAATTAATAATTTAAAATAATGAAAATTATAAAGTTTAATAATTATTTTTTCTAAAAAAATTAAACTTTAAAAAAATGAAGAAGTAATTTTTATTTGTTTGCGAATAATTGCGGGATTAAAATTTTTTTCCCCACAAGAAGTATTAGTTTTTTTAAAATCTTTTTTATTGTTTTAATTTTCCTTTTCTGGAAGTAAGAAAAAATTATTTTTAAACTCTTCAAAATAGGATGTAGGGGAATATTTTTTTTTTTCAAGTTGTATTCAAAATTCACGACTAACTCTTTGCTTCTTTGTTTCTTTAGAATGTGGAAGAGAGGGTTTCTTTCATTAGCGACGAACAAAAAAGAAAAATAAGGGTTGAAAGCTATAACCAAAGTACCTACAAATTAATAAAGTTATTAACGTCGCTTTTACCGAACAAGTCGTAAATTAAATTGGATAGTGCCGAGAGAATGAAAAGGAAAATATTTCTCCCCAACCATTTCGCTCCTGGTTTCTCGCCTAGTTTTCCTACCGACTCACCCATACAAGACACTCTTGTATTGTTAATTCTTTCGGCTTTTGTTTTTCCTCCCTCTATACACTTAACACAACTGGGAGGGGAAAATAAAAAAAAATTTAACATAAATAAAATTCGTATAATATTAAAAAAATTTTTTTGTAAAAAAAAAGAATTAGAAAAAAATCTTTTTAAAAAAATTAAATGCCCCGAAAGAAAAAAATACGAGGAGGAAAATTAAATGAAAAAAAGAAGAAGGGAGGGAGAAAAAAATCCCGTTGTGTTAAATAATTGAACATTGAAGAATCTCATTAGGTCTTCTCTTCTCTTCTCTTTTTTTTTTACTGCTTCATAATAAATGCCAGTGAAACAAAATTGAATAAGGTAATATAGCGATTTCGTTAGAGTTTCTATATTCTACAGTTATGAGAAAATAATAACGAATTGCAGGAAACAAGCATAATGTGACATTTACGATCCCATAGAGCTTCACTTTTATGGAAGTAAGTTACCTTTTTTTTGCCGTCGATGCAACATAAGAGATTGAAATAAAGTAAAATGACATTTACTTGCCATTTAATAGCACCCACAGCAGTCGTTACATAAAAAAAAAGAAGAATGTCATCATCCAGAAGAAATGGGGTTGTTACATACCTGTGAACAAACAAGAAAACTTGTTAGATAAACTTAATTTACATTAACCATAAAAAAATGGGGTTGGAAATTAACGACCATACTCATATTTCTTATTTAGATAATTCTTCATCATTTTTCACTTTCAACACTGCGCGCTTGTTACAAGCAATAAAAAAAGAACTTTTCAAATGACATTTTTATTGTTATCAATAAATAAAATTTAGTAGAAAATTTTTTTACACCGAAACTATGAGATCTTTTTTCAAAGGATTTTCACATCTCGAAAAATTTATCAACTTGTTTTGAAGTTTTTTATTTCTATTTAAATATTTTTATAAAAATTACTAGAAGAATAATAATTAAATTATTAATGTTTTTGTATGTAATTTTTTCTTTCAACAAAACGATTTAAAAAAATTTTTTAAATCTAAGAAAATAGTTTAAAAACGAGAGAAATATATATACAAAATTTAAATAGTAAAAAAATAGCTTAAAAACGAGAGAAATATATAAAAATTCAGGGAAAAAAATATTAATTTTCCGAATAAAAAATTTGTTTCCACTTTTTAAATATAAAAGACCTCGTTTTGAACAAAAACTGATAAATATTCTGTTATTATTTTGTTTCATAAAATTCAGTAGAGTCAGGAGGCATATTGAATTGTTATAAAAATTTCCCGGGTAAAAAAAAATAAAAAAAAAAAATTTATATCGAAAGATGAAATGTCGAAGCGTGACTTTATTTTTATTTGAAAAATTTTTCTAGCCATGAGCCAAGGTCACGTCCAGACTTTTGGCGGACGATGGTCATCTACGTGACGTCATTATGAAACACGTGAGAGCGCGTCGAACAAGCGACGTGCCTCAAACATATTCAACTCATCTACGAAACTTTTGTTTTGCCAAAATGAATTGATTATACATTTCGCTTACAAATTAAGAGGAAATTTATTATTTTTCCTCGGCATAGAAATAATAGTGAATAATGTGCGGGAAATAAAATTCGTATCAAAATTTTAATTCTCGGTGAAGAATTTTTAATTTTTCTTTTATTTTTTCTATACGAAAAAGAAAAGTTTATTTTTCGACTTAAAAGAATATTGAAATTATTTATTAATTAAATTTTTTAAATCCTTTCCCTTCATTTTTCATTTTGTATTTTTTCTCTTTGTTTAAATATGATGAAAAATTATTATATTTTCCATTTTATTTCGTAATTTTCTAAAAATTACTGATATAAAAAATACTTAATACTTAATGAAGAATTTAAATTTATAAAAATATTAATAAGTTTTATACATGAAGAACGAACAGATTTATTTAAATATGAGATAAAAAAAATTTTGAAGTAAAATAATAATACTTAAATTGTTAAAAAACTATTTTTTAAAAATATTTTATCAAAGAGGTAGAAATATAGAAATAATACAGAAATTATTTCTCCATACGGTGAAATAAAACATTAAATCTATACCTACTTTGATATTATCAAAGTTTTTAAATCCTTTGGTAAAATTTACGATCACAATTTTCCGTTTATAGCGAAAAAATGTATATATAAAACATTTTAATGGGAACACTATATTAAAATTTAATCAACGATTTCATATTGTACTGAAACAATGAAAACTATGAAAAATTAAAGTTTAATAATATTTCAAAAGGTTATATGAAAAATTGATATTTTCAAATATAAATATTAAATATTAATTTCAAAAAAAGAAAAGAAAGAAAAATAAACCTATAAATACATATCTATACATGCAAATGTACAAAAGCTCTCATATCAATTAAAATAACATATAAAGCGGATATACATACGTTATTGATGAAATTATTTTATTATTAACGTTCCGACCGATTTCAAAGCAATTACATTTATGCTATTGAAATATAATTTCTCGCTTACGCTTAAAAATTCATTACAAATATATTCGAGGATTAAAAAAAATTGTGTCATGTATTTTTTTACCATTACAAACAAATAAATAAATAGAAATAAATTTTATTAAAATATAATTTCGATGAAATTTGACAAAATTTTCAATTGTTTCAATTTTTCAAAATTATTTTCGAAAATACAATTAAGAAAAAAAAATTTAATTACATTTTTCCAGAAAACAATTTTCCAGAATTTCTAAATTAAATTATTCAAAACTTCAAATACTTTTAGTTAAACAAAGATTTAGAAACTTATTCTTATTTATTTTTACATAGGAATTAAAATTTTAAATAATTTCTATGAAAAACGTGATGAAATTTAATTATTTCAAAAAATTGCAACTGTAATTCTTACAAAATTCAATAATTTTTTTTAGAATTTTTGAATAAAATTTATTGAAAAACTTTAAGAATTTAAAAAAAAAATAAAATAAATTTTTTTTAAATAAAAATTTAAATATTTTTATTTTTTTGCTTCCCTTAAATTTTCAAGAAATTTAATTTGAAAAACCTTTTAAAATTTAATTAATTTCTAAAATTCCTGTTACCTATAATACTTTAAAATAATCAATTATTTTCTAAAATTTTAAGTGAAATGTTTTTTAAATCAATTCCTATCAGAACTCAACGACGAGAATTAAATTATTTAAATTAAATAATTTTTGTAAATTCATAAAATATTGTATTCTCAAAAATACCATTGCATTTATAGAAAATTTTTAAAGATGAAAAATAAAAATTCTTTAAAATATAAAATTTTACAAAATTTTCAATTGTTTCAATTTTTTAAAACTATTTTCGGAAATACAATTATTTTAAAAAAATTTTAATTTCATTCTTTCAAAAAACAATTTTTCAGAATTTCTGAATTAAATCTTTCCAGAATTTCTAAATTAAATCATTTTTGCAAAAATTAATATTTCAATACTTATTGTTATTTATTTGATTAAAAATTCAAAATACTTTTTATGTTGAATGAATTTATTTATAGAAATTTTAATAAACTTAGGTTTTTGAAAAATTTTAATAATTCAAAATTTTCTAAAATTAGTTAAATTTGTCATATGTATTTAATTAATTATCAAAAAAAATGGATTTATATCAGAATTTTAGTTAAAAACAGTAAAAAAAAATTGAATTTTGAAGAAGTTACAAATGATTGCAGAAATTCAATTATTTTTAAAAGTAATAAAATTCTTATCACAAAATTCAATTATGTTCAAAATTTACAAAATAAATCTCGACAAAATCTCAATTATTATCTTTATAAATAAAAAAATTCTTTTTCAAAATGCAATTATTTTCAAAAATTTTAATAATATTCTTGTCAAAATTTCAATTATTTCCAAAAATTTTTCCTCATTTCAATGTTTAAAAACAATTTTAATAAATTTGTACGCAAACATTTAATTTTTTTTATAAATAATAAAAATTTTACAGGAATTCAAATATTCACAAATTTTTTATACCTAAGTTTCTTCACAATAATTCAATTATATTCATAAATAATAAAACTCATCGCAGAATTTCAATTATTTTTAAATTTTTAATACAATTTTAATCGAATTCCTTGAAAAATGTAACTATTTTAAATTTTTTTATTAAAATTCGTCAAAAGAATTCAATTATTAAAAAATTTGTTGATAAAATTCTTTATGAGAATTCGATTTTAACAAATATTCAATTATTCAATAAATAATTTACATAAATAATTGAATTCTCGTAGAATTTTCTAATAAAAATTGATTTAAAAACGAATTTTAGAAAATAATAGAATATGAAAATAATTTTGAAGAACTTACAGTAACTATATTCTTATAATATAAAATAATTATTTTAATACTCGATCCCTATTAATTATTATAAAATTGATTAATTTCAAAAAGAAAATTTGCAATTTTTAAAAATCTTAATTCCTGTGGAAAAATAATAATAATTAAATATTTATTTGGTAGGTGGTCACTTCTTCTAAAAAATATTTTCTAATCCTGTTTGTCTAAAAAAAGCAATTTCTAATGAAATATGTTTTTTAAAAAAAATTTTTCTAACAAGTTTTGATTTCTAAACAAAAATTTTCTAAAAAGTTATGATTTCTAATATTTATTTTCCTAAAATTTGAAAATTTCCATAATTTTGATAAAAGTTAGAAAATAGTTTTAAGAAAAATTAAGATTAAGAAATAAAAATTATTTTGCATTTTTTCTGTTTCTTAATCACAATTTTGTTTATAAAATTATAAGTTTCTTTTTAAAAAAGAAGAAAATTTTTTTAATAAAATTACTATTTTTTATCACAATTTAGTAACAAAATTCTGTTTTTCTTGGAAAAAAATAATAATTTGCATCATTTTTATACTTAAAGTTCCAAAATTAATTTATTTATAAAACACTTTTACAGAAAATTTGAAAAATCTTTAGGAAAAAATCCCTATAATTTCTATTTCTTAATTACGGTTTTTAATTTCATTTTTAACTTTTTTTAAAGTTTTGTTAAAAAATTTGCATAATTTCTATTTTTTATTATAATTTTTTAATGAAATCTAAAGTATTTATTTTTAAAGAATTAAAAAATTTTCGTAAATTTTATTTTCCAATCATACCTATACCTATTGATCGTCATTACAAAAATTGAATATGGTTAGAAACATTTTTTTTTTTTTTTGAAAATTGTCTTTATAAGAAAAAGAAATTTTTAGACAATGACCTTTATTAGAAGAAAGAAAATTAGAAAATCACCTTTATTAGAAAAAAGTTTTTTAGAAATTCACCTTTATTAGAAAAAAAATTTTTAGAAATTCACCTGTATTAGAAAAAAAATTTTTAGAAAATAAAAAATTAGAAAATACGTTTTAGAAAAACTGTACCCCAATCATTTATTTAAAAAAGAAGTTATTGATGTTTTCGAATAATTTTACAGTCAAAGAAATTCGTAAATAAATGTAACAGAACATTTTTTTGAGTGAACTTTTTTCCTTTATTTTCCAAAAATTTTTAATTTAATTTTCAATTGAAATTTGCAATTGACAAATATAATTTATAAACATTTATTCCCTTTATTTTTAAGAAACTTTGAATTTTTTTAAAGAAATTGTAATTAAGAAATAGAATTGATTCAAAATGGGTATATTTTTTATTTGTTAATCATCATTTTTTTTTTAAATTTTCTAATTAAAAATGAAAAATAATCTAATTTTTAATATTATTTTATTATAAGTCATGAAAAAATACCGTCATATTTTCGATTTGTCAAACAATATTTTTTAAAGAAAAGAAAAACAAAAGCATACACGGAAACTAACTTCAAACTGCGGACAGAATTAATGAAAGAATACGAAGGTTAATACAGTTAATTTAAAAAAAATTGCAAATGTACCTCTTTATTGAGTTTTTGAAATTGGGGTTAAATTTTCTTATTCCGATTATTTTATTATTTGCAAATTAAATGTCAAACTTTTGATATAATAATTCAAACCATATAAAATAGAAGATTGGAATAAAACAACACTTATTTCACGTGAGGACATATTATGTCGATTAATATAATATAATAATTATAAATAATAATTGAACATTCGAAAGTAAATTTAAAATTTGCGAAAAGAATATAGTGATTTAATAATAAAAAAAGAATTGAGCCATTTTGAATGCAAAAATTAGATTTGTGAAATGGATATCAAAATTGAGTTGGAGAGAGAGAGGGGGGGAGGGGGACAGAGCATAGTGATTTTCAGTTATACAACCCTTATTGTGGGAGTGCAAGGTAGCAATGAGACAGCTCGTACATTGTACTGAGCGTACGTATATGATTACCTGAGATACATATGTTGCCGGGTGGATTTCGATAGAAACCGAGTAGACCAAGGCACCTTCGGAAAAGGGAGTACACAGAGAGGGAGGAGCAAGTTGAGTTATGTAGATCTGGATACACTAACGGTCCTTTTACACGCGATATGATACATTTGAATTTATACTCGATTTCAACTAACTTCTTGATTTTCACAAAACACACTTGTTTTTATGCGAAATTTATACTTTTCCATCACGTTCAAAACTCTCGTATTGGCTTCAATCTCTTTTTTTTACAGTCAAGATTTATTTTTATACCGAATTTTTCTCTTCGATTTTATTTCGATAAATTTAGATTTTTCATTACGATATACTGCAGAGACACTATTTTGTATTTTCGTTTTTTTTGGAGGGGAAAATAAACGAATACTTTCTCTGCTTTTGAAAAGTAAAACTTATTTTTTTATTTCAGTAGATAAAATGTTGAACGGAATTGTTTTCTCTTTGAATATTTTTAAATATTATCATATTAAATTGAAAAACAATCAAAGTTAATCATTTATTTACTTATCACATGCAAAAAATGTTCTTTATTAAAAAAAATTGAAACTTCGTCTAAAAATATATGATAATAGAAAATAAAAAATAAAATTGCGGACTTTGAACTCGATAATTAATTTTAAAAAAAGTAGCAAAAAGTAGTTTTTAAACTAAAAAAAAGTAGCAATCGAAAAATTAAACATGACGACCAAAAAAACTCGTTTTAGAAACTTCACGAAACTGACAAAAATTCCATTCAATATTTTATTTTCCTGACTTTTTTCCTAATTTAAAAAAAATAAAAAATATTTTCTTTTTTTCTTTTCCTGCTGTTAAATTGATTTCCTGCAACGAATTCTATTATTCATGAGAGAATCTAAATATCTATAAAAATAATATCATTCTTGCGAAGAATTTTATGGAAATTTTTTAATAATTGATTTCTTTCGACTAATTTGATGCAAATTCTGATTTAAATATTTGAATTTCTGCGAGATTTTTATTATTTATGAAAAAAATTGAATTCTTACGAAGATTTTTACAAAAAAAAATTTTAAATAATTGAATTCTGTTTGGAAATTTTATGAAAATAGTTGATATTGAAAATGCGAAAAGTTTTTGAAAATAATTTAATTTTACAAAGAATACTATTAAAATTTGTGAAACTTATTGAAATGTCTGTGTAAAGTATTTTATTAAATTTGTTGAAAATAATTGAATTCCAAAAATGCATTTTATTATTTATGAAAATAATTGAATTCTTGCAAACGATTTTATTAGAATTTTTTAACATTATTGAACTTTTAAGAAAAAAATTATTACTTTAAAAAATAATTTAATTTTGCAAAGAATTTTATTAAAATGCCTCAAAATAATTGAATTTTCGGGAATAATTTTGTTACTTATCGATATAATTGAATTCTATATAAGAATTTTATCAAAAATTTTTTGAAATAATTAAATTACTGAGAAATTTTTATTATTTATGAAAATAATTGAATTCTTACGAAGATTTTTACAAAAACTTTTTTATATAATTGAATTCTATTTGGAAACTTTATGAAAATAGTAGATATTGAAAATCATTAAATTGCAAAAAGTTTTTAAAAATAATTTAATTTTACAAAGAATTCAATTAACATTTTTGACAATAATTGAATTCTTATCAACGATTTTATTTGAATTTTTTTAATAATTGAATTTCCAAGAAGAAATTTATTACTTTTATAAATACTTGAATTCTTGTGATGAATATTGTTATTTATGAAAGTACCTAATTGAATTTTGCAAAAAATTTTATTAAAATGACTCAAAATAATTGAATTTTTCGAGGAATTGAAATTAAATTTTTAAGAATAATTACATTTTTTTAAGCAATTCCTGTAAAATTGTATTAAAAATAATTGAAATCCTGCTATGAATTTTATTATTTATGATGAAAATAATTGAATAGTTGCAAAGAATTTTTTTTTAAATTTTCCGAAATAATTGAATTCCTGAGAAGAATTTTATTATTCATGAAAATAATTGAATTATTGTCAATAATTTTATTCAAATTTTCAAAAATAATTGAATTTTTGTGAAAAATTTTGTTATTTTTGAAAATAATTGAATTCTAAAAAAGAATTTTATATACATTATTTTAAATAATTAATTTTTTCAAAATATAAAAAGTATTATGAAAATTTTATTTTATAATTGAATTCTCGTGAAAAACTTTACTTATAAAAATAATTGAATTTTTCAATTAATTAATTTAAAACCTAGTATTAAAAATAATTCAAATTCTTCGATGTGTTTTATTATTTATGAAAATAATTGAATTTTTACTTAGAATTTCATCAAAAAATTTTTTAAAAAATTAAACTACCATGAAAAATGTTATTATTAGTGAAAGTATTTGATTTATTGTGAAGAATTGTATAAAAATTTTGTTAAATAATTGATTTTTTCGAAATTTTCTTAAAAATGATATTCTAAATTAATTGAATTTCTGTGGAAATTTTATTATTCATGAAAATAATAATTGAATTTGGGATGAATTTTATCAATTTTTTTTAACTAATTGAATTCTTTGAAAAATTTAATGAAAATACTAAATATTAAAAAGTAATTGAATTTCGAATACTTTTTGAAAATAATTGAATCGTTTTAAAGAATTTGATTCTAATTTTTGAGATTATTTTTTTGATTTCTAGTATTAGCGAATAAAGTAGTGGAAATTCTAAAAGAAAACAGAAATAATAGCTTTTAGTTGCTGAAATCTAAAAAATGTACCGAAATAGTAGCATAACGTAAAAATAGTAAATAGTAGGTTTTAGTAGATGAGTGCGAAGTCTTAAATTCGTCAAAAATAGACACAAAATTGCAATAAAACTTGAAATAATAAAAAAAAGTAAAGTAAAATACAATAATAAAAATAAAAAATTGCAAGAAAAAATAAAATTTTGTCTGAAAATATTTGATAATAGAAAATAAAAAATAAAATTTGTCAAAAATATAAACAAAATTCCAATAAAACTTAAAATAATACAAAAAATAAAATAAAGTAAAATAAAATAAAAAATTACAAAACTTGTAAGAAAAAATGAAAATTTGTCTGAAAATATTTGATAATAGAAACTAAAAAATAAAATTTGTCAAAAATCAAAACAAAATTGCGATAAAACTTAAAATAATACAAAAAATAAAATAAAGTAAAATAAAATTACAAAAATTGTAAGAAAAAAAATGAAAATTCGTCTGAAAATATTCGACAATAGAAAAATAAAAAGAAAAAATTGGTATTTATAAAGGAGAATGAATGGAATTTTCAGGAACTGTTGAGTGAAATATTTGACGGTAATTTAGATTTCCACCGTTTCCCGGTGTATATATGTGTGTATATAGTATATGAGAAGGTAAATTAATTTGTTCTTGATAAGAGAGAGAATCTTGGACCATAATTAATTTATAGAGGGTAGCTGTATCGACAGTACTTGCCTTGCTCCTACCTATTTTACTCTCCATTTAACTTAATCGGAGAAATACAACCACGTCTCATATTCCGAGATATATTCCAAACTCAGGAAGACTTCGTGCTTCCAATATTAATAAATCGTCCGACTTAATATATATTTTGGTGCGCCTCTCTCCATTATCTATAATTTATTCCTGTTTGATCAAGGTGCATATATTTCCCAGAAACTCTATCAATCATTAAATTTTAAAATGAAACCAGAAAAGAAAATTTTTCTCCTCAATTAATTCAATTGTAACGATATTTAATTACTAATTAAAAAAAATTCTAGAAACTAATTAAAAAATACGTAACACACTAATTTTCATCTCCGATAAAAAATTAATTTTTGTTATGCTATTATTGTTTTTATTTATAAAATTATAATTTAGTTAAAATAAAATAAAAGAAAATTTTAATTAGAAAAAAAGAGGATTGAATTTAAAATGAAAATTTAAATTGAGTCATTCAATTAAATTATATGCTAAATATAAAGTAGATGTTGGAGCATTCAAAATTGTTTCTTAATCTTCATTCAGTATATTTTCGCTTTTAATTCGGATTTAATTACAACTCGAGACCCTCTTGAAATGCTGAGTAGTTTCACAAAACAGGTGCTTGAAAATGGATTTTGTCATTTACTTCAATAACGTTGCACTTGTGTCAACTGCTGTTTGCAAACGCACAACATGTGAAGCAACAGGCTATTAATTACGTTGTCATTGCACCGTGTCATTAAATTAGAATGTGATTTATGTCAAATTGCAGACATTCGAATGGTTCTCTACACTCGGTAAACGGTTTTTCGAATTAACTTATTCTAATTATATACCCACGTATAGAAATTTCATTCCAAAGAACTGATATGAATTTATTGCGCGAGTTCAGGTCAAAAATTTCTTTGACGAAAGTGAGCTGCTTTCATTTCAACTAGAATTCTTAAATTTTCTACTATTAAACAGTTTTTCTATGAATATAAAATTGAGACAAAAAAAGTATCAAAATTGTTGTAAAAACCGGGGATTTTTTTACCAAATTAAAAAAAGTTTTATTTTTAAAATTTTTTTTTAAAAAATCGCTTTTTATTTCAATTTTTTTAGATATTTAATTATTTATACAATTCTCTAAATTTGAATTAGTTAAAAATAATTAATTTGATAGTAAAAAATCAGTCACTGATTCAAATATAGTTAGTAAATAAATTAGAAAAAAATTATCGAATTAATAGAAATTTGGTGAAATTCAACTGAAAATAATTAAATTTTTTAAAGAATTTCATTAAAAAAATTTTTAACATATCGAATTTTCAAAGTATTTTAATTTAATAATTGATAAATAATGGAATTTTATAAAGAGTCATATTCTAATGTATTCATGTTTCTTAGTGCGAAGATTAATAATTATAATTTTAATTAGTTAATTTAGAAAAAGATACACACTTAAAATTTTTTATAAAATTGAATTTACGCAAAGTTTTTTTGAAAATTCTAAAAAAATAAGATTTTTGAAATTTTTCATTTCTATTGCTTCAAAATAACTGAATTTCTATAAACAAATAATTCAAAATTTTTTAAAAAATTGAAATTTCTTTGCATTCTATTGAAAATAATTAAATTCTTTCAAAAGAATTTTATTTAAATTTTTCGATAATAATCAAGGGAAGTTAGTCACAGTAATTATATTTTTATTAAAAATCAAATTTCAAAAGATCTTGATCGACTACCGGTGTCGTTACCTTATTGATATCAATTGATTTAGAACTAATAATAATAATAAACAACATGGAAAAAAAGAACAAAATGAATAATCCTATAATGGGAAACTAATTGATCATCATAATGGAAAATTGAACCATTTGTAACTGAATTTCACCTAATCACCAAATTGAAAATTGTATCACCTGATGGACAATGAAGTTACCTGACTGATAATAATGACATTATCTGATTACAAGTCGAATCATCTGATCGGTAACTGAATAAACCGTTAGAAAATTAAACCATCCAATCGAGGACTAAATTATTTAATAGGGCCGAAGTTGATTAATAAATTAAGTAAATTATTTCATTGAAAATTATTTTCATTGGCATCTCCGACTTTAGGGTATTTTTTACTTTATTTTCTACGATTTAAAAGAGAAATAATTTTTGTTTTTTGTTATTATTTGAATTTATTATTGAAATTTTTATATTTTACCTGTTTTCAATTTAATTTACCGGAAAATTTCCGCTCATTCAAATTTTTGCGACGAAAGCTGCCATTTTTTAGAATTCAGAAACTTATTTCAAAACACTAAAAATTCACGTTATATTGCTTTTCATATTCAATTATTATCTTAAATTGTAACTAAAATTCATTTTTAAATAAATTTTTATTAGAAAATTCTACAACAATTTAATTATTTAAAGACAAAAATAAATAATTTATTGAATAAACGAATGTTTCTTAAAATTCAAATTTAAAAATTCTCATAAAGAATTTTACAAACATATTTTTAAATAATTGAATTCTTTCCACAATGTTTAATAAAATTTTTAAGAATAATTACATTTTTTGAGGAATTAGATTAAAAGTTTATTAAAAATAATTGAAATTCTGCATTCAGTTTTATTATTTATGAAAATATAATTGAATTCATAAGAAAAACATTACCATTTTTTTAACATAATTAAATTTCTGCGACGGATTTTATAAGCCTTTAAAACAATTGAATTTTTGTAATAATTTTTAACTTCTCCAAAATTAAATTTTTTTATTGTTAAATAAAATTTTTCTATAAATATATTATTTTTATTTTAATAATTTTGGAAATAGTTTTTTAAGAATCTTCAAATTGTGTTCGAAAAATGTAATGAAAATTGCATTTAAAATAATTTAATTCCTATGAAAATAATTGAATTTCTATTATTTAAGTCAAGAATTTGATTATTTATATGAGAATAATTGAATTCTTATAAATTTTTTTGGATGAATTTAATTAAAATTTTATTTAAAATAAATCAATTTTTATATGGAATTTTATTAAAAAAATTTTAAATAATTGAATTCTTTCAAGAAATTTTATTAAAATTGCATTAAAAATTATTGAATTTTCCCGAAGAATTTTAATAAAAATCTTTTAAATAATTTAATAATAATTTTAATAATAATAATAATAATAATAATAATAATAATAATAATAATAATAATAATAATTTTAATAATAATTTTTTAATAATTTTTCGAAAAAATTTAATGAAAATTGTATTTTAAAATTTTTAATTAATTGAATTCCTGTAAAACTTTTTATTATTTATGAAAATAATTGACTGTTTGCGAAGAATTTTATGAAATCTGTTCTAAATAATTGATTTCTTTTGGGAAATTTATTATTTAGAAAAATAATTGAATTATATTTTGAAGAAATTTTTAAAAAATTTGTAGGTAAATAATTGAATTTCTTTGAAATTTTCATTATTTTATGAAAATAATAGATATTAAAAATCATTAAATTGAGAAAAATTTTTGAAAATAATTGAAATTTTACCAAGAATTTTATTAAAAATTTTTAAAAATAATTGAATTTCAGAGAAGAATTTTATTATATTTATAAAAATAATTCAAATTTTGACGAGAATTTAAAAAACATTTTGAACATAATTGAATTTCTGAGAAGAATTTTATTGCTTTTGAAAATAATTGAATTTCTCCAATCATTTGTAATTTTTCTAAAATTTTCCAAATTATATCGTACAATTTACGAACTTTTCGTTCTTTTTAAATCAAATTACGGATTTTACTGACCTTTTTAAAAAAAAAACTGATTTCTACGGACTTGAAACAATTTTACGTTCCTTTACGGGATTTACGGACCTAGTTCAAGCCCTGTAGTAACCATAGAATAATATAATGTTAAAAAAATTACTTCACGAAATTTATATTCTTTCTAAATAAAAATTACTAAAATTTGGTAGAATTCATGTAGAAATTCTTTAGAATCGTTCTAGTAAAATTTCATAGAATATTCACTAGAATCCATATATAGAATGATTCTATAGTATGATTCTAGTGAAATTCTATAGAACTTTTTCAGCTCGGTCGAAGAAGGGAAAAACAAAAATTAAAAATTATCGAAATATTTTCGAAAAAAAAATTTGCCGACCCAAAAGAAAAAGGGTCTATATATAGTGGATTTTTAGAGAAAAAAAGAAGAACCTTGAAGCCAAACGCGTCAGACGTACACATAAATTGTGTAAACGACTAACTTCCGACCCGCCGGGTACACACAAAGTAAAATCGAATTGGCCGCCTCGAAGTTTCCACGACTCGTTTCACGGAAGGTAAGTTTACATACCGAGGACGTCGGCGGCTCGGTCTCACACTAACACTCATACAAAAGTACATCCTTTGTGTGCGTACATAGACATATACATATGTACAATATATACGTAGGAAAAGTCGTTCACGTAAGGAGATTCCCACCACGAGAAATTCAAGGAACTTCCGGGTAGTGAAGAGAAATCCGTGGGGTTAGGTATATATATATACATAGGTACATGCATTTATATATATACGCTCCGGAAACAAGTGGAAAGCCGTTTTGAGAAACGACGGAATTTCCCACTTATCTTCTTACCACCGATTCGTTTCCTGAATTCGTTTTACTCATCCGACTTTTCTGATACTGACGGTGAAGTATGAAGCAGATGCTTCGACAAATTTCTACGAGAACTGATCGAAAAACTATATCTTTGATAGATTCTAAAGCTATCTCTCTCTTTCTCTCTCTCTCTCTCTCTCTCTCTCTCTCTCCTCTCCTCTCTGCTTTGTAATTGATTCAGTTTTTTAAATGAAAAAAACTTCAACTTTTTGGAATTTTTTTTATATCTTTTTTGATCTGAGAGAAGAGAGAGAGAGAGAGAGAGAGAGAGAGAGAGAAAATTAAAAAAGGTGAAATTTTTTTTTATGGAGAAATATATGAAATTGGAAAAAATTCTAAAAAGAAATACGCTGAATGATATATAAAAAAATATATGGTATATAAAAAGAGTTGATAAAATAGCTGTTGATGAAAAAATATACGTATAAAATACTTGTCTGACTAAAATTGGCTATTACCACTGAGATATTAAAAAAACATCTGCGCGACTCGGTGTGATATGTGTTTGACAAATATTTACTTGTACTACTGACTGAATTATAAATAAGTAATAAATCTACTAATTCTACAATCTCCACAAATTAATGAAGATACTACAAAAATATATTATAATAATAAAACTAATAATAATTGCTACAAGCTTCATTACTTGTACTTTTAATATTAGAAAAAAATTAATTTTATGTTTTTTTTTGTAAAATTAGCTGATTTCTAGTAATATTATCATAATCGCAGTGATTTAATGTTTGTCTGGCCAAAATAGACTCGTACTACTAATACTAATACTTATACTAATACTAAAATACTAATACTACTCATAGACTTGTACTACTTCGATTTATTAGCACTACAGATATTAATAATTACATTTTTCAAGTGTCTGACTACAAATTATCTATACTACTGAAATCAACTTTAGGAGACTTTAGAGTGTGTGATTTAAAATTTACTTATTTTTCTAATTTAAAAATTACAGTTGTATAGAATGTCTGACTACAAGTTACTTATACTACTGAAATACAAATTAATACCTAAAATTGTCTGATCAGAAATTTACTTGTTCTACTGAAAAATAAAATTCATACTTTGAAGTGCCTGATTTAAAACTTACTTGTACTACTGATTTACACATTACAATGTTTTAAAGTGTCTGACTACATGCTATCCACACTACTGAAACAAAAATTAATGCTTTAAAATATCTGACTATCAGTTATCAACATAAATTAATAAACTTAAAATAACTGATCTAAAATTTCCTTCTTGTATTGATTTCAAAATTACAATGTTTTCATGTGTCTGACTATATTTTGTCTACACTACTGAAATCGAAATTGTAAGGCTTTAGAGTGCCTGACTTTGAACTTACGTGTTCTACTGATTTAAAAATTAAAATGATTTAAATGTCTGACTTAACGTTGTCTATACTACTGAAATACGAATTAATACTCAACATTGTCTGATCAGAAATTCACTTGTTCTACTGACTTAAAAATTACAGTTCTTTAAAGTGTCTGACTATACGCTATCTTTACTACTGAAAACAAAATTCAAACTTTGAAGTGTCTGATCTGAAACTCACTTGTACTACTGATTTACAAATTACAATGTTTTAAAATGTCTGACTACATGATATCTACACTACTGAAACAAAAATTAATGCTTTAAAATTACTGACTATCAGTTATCAACTAAAATTAATATACTTAAAATGCCTAATCTGAAATTTACTTGTTCTACTGAATTAAAAATTGCAATTAAAGTGTCGGAGTATATTTTGTCTACACTACTGAAATCGAAATTATGAGGCTTTAGAGTGTCTGACTAGAAACTTACTTGTTCTACTGATTTAAAAATTAAAATGATTTAAATGTCTGACTTAACGTTCTCTATACTACTGAAATACAAAATAATACCCAACATTGTCTGATCAGAAATTTACTTGTTCTACTAACTTAAAAATTACAGTTCTTTTAAGTGTCTGACTATATGCTATATCTATACTACTGAAATAAAAATTCACAAATTCAAGTATTTTCAATTCTTTGAAGTGTCTGATCTGAAACATACTTGTACTACTGAATTAAAAATTGCAATTAAAGTGTCTGACATAAAACTTACCTGTTCTACTGATTTAAAAATTAAAATGCTTTAAATGTCCGACTTTACGTTGTCTATACTACTGAAATCAAAAATAATACTTTAAAATCTCTGATCTGAAACTTATTTGTTCTACTAATTTACAAATTACAATGTTTCAAATTTCTGACTATATGTTTTTTAACAAATTGGACTGGTTTAAGTACTTAACAATATATTTTAATAATAATTTTGCCTGACTGAAAAGGTTCTCGTACTACTGAATGTTTTATTTTTCAATTATGTCTAAATTTTAATAAATTAAAAATAAAAAATTTTTAATATCTTGTCTGACCTTTCGTTTAATAAATTTTAGTAGAAAATAAGTAATCATCAGTAAAAATAACAACTAATATTTAGTCAAAATATTAGCCAAAATTAATGACAAAATTTTTTTTTATTTTTTAATGATCAAATTTTAACTAATTTAACTTCTTTCATTCAAGTAGGAAGTAAAAAACTTTTTAAAATTACCTTTTAAACCTAAAACCTTGGGAAAATTGAGTGATTTTTTTCGGTTTCATAAGAAATTCAATTATTACTTTAAAAAATTTTTTACTACAATTTTACTTTATATCTATTATTTTTAATAATTTTTGAAAAAGTTCTTTGGCAATTTTGAAATCCATTTGTTTACAATATTTAATTTCACGAAATTTCAATTATTCCTAAATTCTTTAATTAAATGCATATTAGAAAATAAAAACTTTAAATAATATTTAAAAAATTCAATTAAACTTTTTCAAAAAAATTAATTTCAAAATTCAATTATTTCTAAAAATCCACGCTATATTGCTTTTAATGTTCAATTATAATCTAAAATTTTAACTGAAATTCATTTTTTTTAATGAAATAAATGAATTTTTTTGTCGAATTTTATTAAAACTTGCATGAACATAATTACTTTTTTCAAGGAATTCAATTATAATTGTATGAAAAATAATTGAAACGCTGCGATGAGTTTTATGAGAATTTTCAAATTCATTCGTTTACAATTCAAGAAATATGAAAAATTAAATATTTCAATGATTTTAGTTTGAAATTCTTTCAAAATTTAATTATTTCTAAAAATTCACGTTATAATGCTTTTAATATTTAATTATAATCTAAAATTTTAACTGAAATTCATTTTTAAAACCATTTTTATTAGTAAATTCTACGAGAATGCAATTTTATTTAAATACAAAAATAAATAATTTATTAATTTTATGTTTCTTGAAATAAAATTCTCATAAAAAATGCTATCAACAAATTTTTTAAATCATTAAATTCTTTGGACGAATTTTAATAAAATTTTTAAGAATAATTACATTTTTCGAGGAATTCGATTAAAATTGCATTAAAAATAATTGAAATTCTGCAATGAGTTTTATTCTTTATGAAAATAATTGAATTTCTAACAGAATTTTATTATTTATAAAAATAATTGAATCCCTGTAAAAATGTTATTATTTATGAAAATAATTGAATTATTGCGAAGAAATTTATAAAAAAATTTGTAAATAATTGAATTCCTGTAAAAATTTTTACTATTTATGAAAATAATTGAATGTTTGTGTAGAATATTATTCAAATTTTTTTTTAATAATGGAATTCTTTTGGAAAATTTTATTGAAATAGTAGATATTGAAAATCATTGAATTTTAGAAAACTTTTGAAAATAATTGAAATAATTTTGACAAGAATTTGATTAAAATTTTGAAAAATAATTGAATATCAGAGAAGAATTTTATTATTTATAAAGAGAATTAAAATTTTGACGAGAATTTTTTTTAATTTTTGAATATAATTGAATTGAGTAACTATATTACTAAGTTAGTTAGTAAGTTGGTAACTAAGTTAGTAACTAACTTACTAACTTACTATTCTCCCTGGACAAGCTAAATTCGTTGAATTTTTACAAATCGTTGACTTTGGTGTTTTATTTAAAGTAAAGTTTCATTTATAGTTAAAAATAACACCAAAATAGATTATTTTAATCCTTTCTGGTGTTAATTTAATCCTAGAGGGATTAAACTGTTGCAGATTATTTTAATCCATTCTGCTGTTATTTTAACACTTCATGTTTTACTATGTGTTAAAAATAGTGTTCACAAAAATAAATTTTGTGGGCGTAAGAATAATTAATAAGAAATAATAATAAAAATAATTAATAGTGATTAGTTAAAACAATAAACATTCAATGCTAATAATCACTAGAAGTAATTATATTAAAAACTAATGAAAATTCTTCCTAATTGAATATCAGAGAAAGATATTTTTCCTCATAATTCCAGTTTCTAAATTTCTCTTTCTAATAAATATAAACAATTCCCCGACCCACTTTCTATTATCTTTGAATTAAAAATGTGTAATTAAAATTTTCCACAAAAGTCAATATACATTTTTGATGAATATATATATTTTTTTCGGTGAATATTTTTTATGAAAAAGTAAACACAAAATCTCATTGAAACTACGTATATATATATATATATATATATATGGACTTTATCAGAAAGTAATGTGTGGGGTTTAAAAAAAAGTCAAGTATATAGAGGCGCAAGAAGGGAGAGTGAGTGAGAGAGAGAACGCGAGCTCAACGAACTTTTCCGTCTCTTCAGTGGTAAAATACGTAACGTTTTATTACGAGGTGGCACGTAGACGGTTCTAGTGGGTGGTGTTTGAAGGGTGGAGGGGGAAGGGGGTACCGGGAGGTTGCATGAAGTGGAGAAGGGACGTTTGTAAAATACACTTTCGCAGAGCTGCAGCATGCGAAGCTATCGTCCATTTTATGCATTCGAAATGCCTTTGAACTGGTGAAATATCGAGCGACTTTGCGTATATTCACCTATTGGAGCAGATCCCGATGCATACGTTTACACAAACTTGCACACATTTAGCGTGCAAAAAAGCACGAGAGATGTGTAATACCCCACAAATCGAATTTAGGACATTGGCTTGGAATTCGTTGGTATAGTTATAGACGTTAAATTTCCCACCACCACCCACCGATTAATGTGAGAGAAGCAGTTTACTTTCTTGCACAAACGTTTTCTTTCAAATAGAATTCATTTCTTCTTTTTTTTCCTCGGCACTTTTTTTCTATTCTATCCATTTCTCTTTCTCTCTCTCTCTCTCTACATCTTTTTTTATCCATCTCTCTCTCTCTCTCTCTCTCTCTCTCTCTCTCTCTCTCTCTCCATTTTTCTTAATTTGTATTTTATTAAAAAAAAATTATTTTGTATATTAAAAAAATTAATTCTTAACTATTTTTTATTATTTCCCATTTTATTTGTAATTTTGTAGTAAAGCAGAAGCCTACTGTCTATTTTTCTCACTTAATTACTAATTCTATTTTGATGAATTTTTAAAACTAACAGGCGAATATTAAATGACACTTATAGTCACAAAATTAAAAATATACTATTAAAAAGAAAAGAATAATAATAACAAAGAAAAAGGAATATTAAAAAAAAGAAAAGAAAAAAAATTATTAATTAGGAAAGAAAAGAATATAATTGACAAGAATTTGAAAGGCGACGACCTATTTTTTTTTTGAGAGTTTACAAAAAAAGGACCGAGTTTACGAGAGGAAATTCAGAACACACACGGAATGAGGTAGTGTTCGTTATACTATATATATCGACACATGACCGCACACACATATGTTCAATAAACGAGAGAGATTCAGGTGTGTATTACGTGAAGCATTTTACGAGACAGTTTATGAAGTGAGTACAATAACGAGAGTAAAGGTTCATTTCCGTGAACAGAACTGTTTACTCTCGACACCTTATATCCGGCTTGGTAGAAACACTCATTTTAAGGGAGAAACGACAAGAGAGAAAGAGAGAGACAGTCATTGAGACACTTATGTTCCTTCTAGAGTCAATATTAATTAAGTTAATGACTTTTCGCAGCCATCCACTTCCTCCAGCAACGAGAAGTAATTATCGTTATCGCCAAACTCATAATACACGCACAATTTGTAAACATTTATTCTCACCCTATTTTTCATACTTCCTATAAACTCTTATTATTATTATTATTATTCATTTTTATTTATCTCTGTTTTTTTCCTTTAAATAATAAATAATATTTTTTATTTCTTATTTATGAAAATGTACTGTACAATAAAATTCGCAATAGAAAAAAATTTAAAGTAAAAATGAAAATAATAAAATTTTAAAAAAATGTATCAAAAATAAATATTATACAGAATTAAAATACTAAAAAAATATTTTTTATTTCTTATTTTCATGAAAAATATTTACGTTTTTCCTTAAGTTAATAATAACTTTAATTATCAATTTTTACAAAATAAATTCTGAAATACTTATTTATTTTTTCAAAGGAATTAAAATATTTTAAATGATTATTGTGTACAATCTTTTTGAAATTTTACAATTTCCAAAAATTACAAATGTAATTTTACCAATTTTACCAAAACCTGTAATTTTACCAAAATTCAATAATTTTTATTCTTTTTTTTTATTGAAATTTACTAAAATTATTCAAAACTTTAATCATTTTTTAGAAACACAGTTAATTAATAATATTTTTTTAAATAAAAATTTAAATATTATTAGTTTTACAATAATTAAAATTTTCAGTTTTCAATTTAAAAAACTATCGAAATTGAATTATTTCTAAAAATTCATAATATAGATAACTCTTTCAATATTTAATTATTGTCTAAAATTTTTAACTGAATTTTATTTTGAAATCAATTACTATTAGTGTTATAAAGACTTTTATCAAAATTTCTTAAAATAATAGAATTATTTAGCAAAATTGTAATACAAATTTATAAGAATAATTGCAATTTTCCGGGAATTTATTTAAAATTGTATTAAAAATAATAGAAATTGTGCGATAATTTTTATTATTTATGAAAATAATAGAAATTCTTGCGAAGAATTTTTGAAAACATTTTTTAAATAATTGATTGTGTTCGAAATATTTAATGAAAATTGAATATAAAATAATTGAATTACCCCGAAGAATTTTAATAAAAATCTTTTAAATAATTGATTTTTTCGAAAAAATTTCATGAAAATTGTATTTTAAATAATTGAATTTCTGTAAAACTTTTTATTATTTATGAAAAATATAGAAATTCTTGCAAAGAATTTTAGAAAAAAATTTTGGAATAATTAATTGTGTTCGGAAAATTAAATTAAAATTGCATTTAAAATAATAAAATTTCTATAAAAATATTATTATTTATAAAAATAATTGAATTTCTATTATTTAAGTCAAGAATTTGATTATTTATGAGAAGAATTGAATTCTTATAAACTTTTTGGACGAATTTAATTAAAATTTTATTCAAAATAATTCAATTCTTATATATATATGGGCAATTCCACGGGAAATTTTTCTACGACATTTTAGAATCGGTTAAACATATTTTTTTATCGTTCTTGATAGAAAAATATTAAATACGTATTTTTTTATTTTTCCATATTTGCCAAAATTTTCGAGTTATGAATTTTCAAAATTTTGGATTTTTAAAAGTAGACCTATTTTCAATAGCTTATAACTTTGAAAGTATTGAGTTTGGAAAAAAGTTGTCACAGGAAGAAAGTTTTGGTTTTTCTTCAACTTTTAAAAGATTAAAAAAAAAAATTTTTTTTTCAATTTTTAATAAAAAAAAAATTTTTTTTTTATAAACAAATTAATTTTTTTTAAATTTGGGCGCGATTTTTTTTTATTTTTTTTTTATTTATTTATACCTACTAATATACAGAAAAATTTCCAAAAATATTCGAGATGGGCCGACTCGTAGTTTTCGTTCTATAAATTTTTTAATTAATTTGTTTATAAAAAAAAATTTTTTTTTTTTTAAATTACATAAAAGTTAAAGAAAAACCAAGATTTTCTTTTTCTGACAAGTTTTTTCTAAACTCAAAACTTTCAAAGTTACAAGCTATTAGACTTATAATTCACAGTTTTCGTTCTATAAAAAATTTATGGAACGAAAACTACGAGTCGGCCCATCTCGAATCTTTTTGGAACTTTTTCTGTATATTAGTAGGTATAAATAAATAAAAAAAAAATAAAAAAAAATCGCGCCCAAATTTAAAAAAAATTAATTTGTTTATAAAAAAAAAATTTTTTTTTCTTAAAAATTGAAAAAAAAAATTTTTTTTTTAATCTTTTAAAAGTTGAAGAAAAACCAAAACTTTCTTCCTGTGACAACTTTTTTCCAAACTCAATACTTTCAAAGTTATAAGCTATTGAAAATAGGTCTACTTTTAAAAATCCAAAATTTCGAAAATTCATAACTCGAAAATTTTGGCAAATATGGAAAAATAAAAAAATACGTATTTAATATTTTTCTATCAAGAACGATAAAAAAATATGTTTAACCGATTCTAAAATGTCGTAGAAAAATTTCCCGTGGAATTGCCCATATATATATAGAATTTTATTAAAATTGTATTAAAAATAATTGAATTCTGACCAAGAATTTGAATAAAAATCTTTTAAATAATTAATTTTTTTCGAAAAAATTTAATAAAAATTGGATTTTAATTTTTAAATAATTGAATTCCTGTAAAACTTTTTATTATTTATGAAAATAATAGAAATTCTTGCGAAGAATTTTAGAAAAAAATTTTAAATAATAATTGATTGTGTTCGAAAATGTAATGAAAATTGAACTCCTATGAAAATATTATTATTTATAAAAATAATTGCATTTCTATTATTTCCATCAAGAATTTGATTATTCATGAGAATAATAGAATTCTCATGAATTTTTTTGGACGAATTTAATTAAAATTTTATTTTAAATAATTCAATTCTTATATACAATTTTTTTTTAATTTTTGAAAGTAATTAAATTCTTTCAAGAAATTGTATTAATAAAATTGCATTAAAAATAATTGAATTGACCTAAAGAACTTTAATAAAAATCTTTTAAATAATTGATTTTTTTTTGAAAAAATTTAATAAAAATTGTATTTTAAATTTTTAAGTAAATGAATTCCTGTAAAACTTTGTATTATTTTTGAAAATAATTGACTGTTTGCGAAGAATTTTAAAATATTTGTTCTAAATAATTAATTTCTTTTTGGGAAATTTTATTAAAATAGTATATATTCAAAATAATTGAATTTCAAAATTTTTTTAAAAACATTTAATCGTTTTTAAGAAGTTTATTAAAATTTTTAAGAATACTTTTTTATTTAAACTTTCATCGAATTTAAAGTTGTGTTAAAAGTTTTAGTAGATGAATGTGAAGTCCACAGTAGAATAAATATAAAATACGCAATAGAAAAAAATAGAAAGTAAAAATTAAAAGAATAAAAATAGAAATAACAAAAAAAAGAATATTGAAAATAAAAAGAAAACTATTATAAATATATAAATAAAAACATTAATGAAAAAAAGAAAATGAAAGACTTATTTTAAACCTTGAATAAAAAAATGAACACAATGAAACGGAATAATTTACTTAGTAGATAATAAATTACAAATCGAACAACTAATATTTCACTTGGGGTGTGATAAAAGAAATCCCCCTTCCCCCCTGATAATTTGACGTTTTGCCAATATAGACTATAAATAATAAAACAAAAAAAAGAAAAAGAAGAAGAAGAAAAAGGAAATATTGTTCCGAGTTAAAAAACAATATCGTAGATAAAAGTGTCTGGTTTATCAAAGAAATGTTTCGCTTTGAAAGTGATCGTAAAGTCGTTATTGGAACTATCAAGAAATTCCATCTTGGAAAGAGTTTCAACATGAAATCCTTCGTATCTTGAAAATTTTTACCGACAATTTTGCACCTGCTTCGCGATGAATATAATCTCATTGATTTTCTTTTATCTACCAGTCGAAGACAATCGGCATATTTGCAAGGAGAAAGAATCGAAAAGTACTCACGATTTTTACCTCGCATGAAACTTGAAATATGAATTTATGAAAATATAAATAAAGAAGAAGAAGAAAAATAAGAAAAATAAAATAAAGAAAGAAAAGTGATGAAAAAAAGTAAACAAAAAGGAAAATGACAGGAGAATGAGAGTTCTTTTTTTTCCTATTTTTATTCAAAGAAAAACAGAAACATTTTTATTGGACACCTGAGATATCTCACGCAATATTATGTTAACGTTAAAGGGGGACCTGGATAATATGAGAGTATCGCCCATAGAAAATAAGAAAATGGAAAAATCTGTAGACGCGGAAAACTACAAAGAAAAAGTTCGATAAAATTATTTTACATTACATTAGACACGAGGCGCATATCAATTTAAATATCTGTCGTATATCCACGTTAATGTATCTCATACATAATTTCTATGACAAAAAGGTGGAGGGGAGGAAATTTTTTCTTTTAAAAAAAAGAAAAAAATTTTCTACGCAAAAAAGTTTTATTCCCTAAAAGAAAATTTTTTTTCTAGAAAAAAAGTTTTACTCCCTAAAAAGAAAATTTTTTTCCCAGAAAAAAAGTTCTATTCCCTGAAAAGAATTTTTTTTTTTCTTAAAAAATTGTTGACCTTGACACTTACCCTAAAAATAAAATAACAAAAAAAAAAAAATAAATAAATCAACTTCTAATAGTTCAAGTGTGAGGAAATTTTACACCCTATCATTTCAATTTTCATCTGAATCATTTAAAAGAGAAAAAAAAACTAATCCTCTCTCGTCCAGTGGAGGAGATTAATGTTTTGAAAATTTTCACCTCGATAAATGATTGATTCACGTTTAGAGAGCATGAGTTCAGAAAAACTGTCATTCGCAATAAATTTTCGCAGCTCTTATCCTGGCCTTAAAGGATTTTTAGTACATAAAATCTTTCTCATCTCATAAATCTTGCTTTATTGTAGAAATAAAAAGAGATTATTGGAAATTGCTAAATCAAGGGAAAACTTTTTTCCAGTTATTCTTGTTGGAATTCCATTTTTTTCTATACACACGCACTGACCTTTATATAACGAGTTTCTTTCTGTGCCATTTGGAGAGGAAACGATTTTTTTTTTATTTACTTTTTTGAATTAGTAGAAAAAGAAATTTTTAGTTCGCTAAAACGAGTAAATTATTTTTTTAATTATTAGTAAAAATATTTTTAATCAGCTGAGTTTATAAATTATTTTTTTTAAATTAGTAGTAGCGAAAGTTATTCGTCAGACGAAATTTGAATTAGGAGAAAAAATTTTGTGTATTAGTAGTAAAGTCAAGTATTCGTCAGACAAAATTTAAATTCGTAGAAAAACTTTTTTGAGTTAGTAGTAAAAGATATTTTTAGTCAGATGAAATGCAAAAAAATTACTAAAATTACTTTTCGAATTAGTAGTAACTCAATCATTTTGTCAGACAGAATGTTAATCACTTTTTAAATTAGTAGAAAAAGACTTTTTTGATTAACTAATTTTGAAAAATATTTTTTAAATTAGTAGTAAAACAAACTATTCGTCAGACAGTTTTGAATTAGTAGTACAACATTTTTGAATTAGTAGTAAAAATATTTTTAATCAACTAAAATGCAAAGTATTTTTTGATTTAGTAGTAAAAGAAAAATTTTTCAGCCAAAATGTAAATTATTTTTTGAATTATTAGTAAAAAAGTTTTTCGTCAGACAAAATGAAAATTACTTCTTTGATTTAATAGTAAAAACAGGTATTAATCAGACAAAAATGTAAATTCTTTTTTAAATTAGTAGTAAAAAAGTTTTTCGTAAGACAAAATGTAAATTACTTTTTCAATTAGTAGTAAAACTTTTTTGAGTTAGTAGTAAAATATATTTTCAGTTGGCTAAAATGTAAAAAAATTATTTTTTGAAAAAATTACTAAAATTACTTTTTGAATTAGTAGTAAAACAAACTATTCGCCAGACAATTTTGAATTAGTAGTAAAAATATTTTTAATCAACTAAAATGCAAAGTACTTTTTAAATAAGTAGTAAAAGAAACATTTTTCAGCCAAAATGTAAATTACTATTTGAATTAGTAGTAAAAACAAGTTTTTCGTGAAACAAAATGTAAATTAATTTTTTGATTTAGTAGTAAAAGCCAGTATCAGTCAAACAAAATTGTAATTTTTTTTTGCATTAGAACTAAAAAAAGTTTTTAGTAATCCAAAATAAAATTTCTTTTTAACGAGTAGTAGAAAAAAAAATTCTTAGTCAGTTTTTAAATTAATAAATCTATCCGTCAGACAATTTTGAATTAGTAGTAAATTTTTTTTGAATTAGTAGTAAAAGATATTTTTAATCAGACAACATACAAAATACTTTTTAAATTAGTTGTAAAAGAAATTTATTTACAGTCAAAATGTAAATTAATTTTTGATTTAGTAGTAAAAGAAGTTTTTATTCAGACAAATTATAAAGGATTTTTTGCTTTAGTAGCAAAAGAAAGTATTAGTCAGACAAACTGGTAAATTTATTATTTTGACGTTGGTAATAAAACAAATTTACCAGGACAAAAATATTTCGTTATTTAACGTCAGTAGTATAAGTAACTTTATAGTCAGACATCTCGAACTTTGGTACTTTTCCAATCAGTAGTAAAAAGAAATTTTCAGTAATGCGAAGTAAGAATTGCTATTATTTTTATTTCAGTAGGGAAATAAAGTTTTAGTCATACAAAACCTTCCTTATTTTAATACAAGTAGTAAATGTCAACTTCAGTCAGACAATACGTTATTTTTGGTATTAGTAAAAAACAAAATTTTAATCCAACAATAAAGTATAAATAAAAAGTAAAGAACAAAATAACAAGAAAGTAGAAATAAAAAATCAAGAACAAAATAACAAGAAAGTAGAAATAAAAAATCAAGAACAAAATAACAAGAAAGTAGAAATAAAAAATAAAGAACAAAATAACAAGAAAGTAGAAATAAAAAATCAAGAACAAAATAACAAAAAAAGTAAAAAAAAAAGAAAATTGAGAACAAACAATAAACTAGAAATAAAAAAAAAATCGAGAACAAAAAAAACAATAATTTACTTTCCTAAAAATTAATTTACAGTGCTGGCATTGTAATTATTTAATGCTTGAATAAAAGTGGAGGTGCTTGACTATATACGTGTATAGTGAAAGGAACAATAAAAAGCGAATTCCATTGTTTCGAAAGAGAACAAATGTGTATCCCCGAATGAGGGTAAATTGGAAAGAAAAATAAAGAGTTCTGATTGTTGAACTCTTGAGAAAAATTAGAACGGAACTAAGCGAAACACACCTCTAACGAGAAGAGAAGGAAGAACTAAGTTTAACGAGACTAAAACAGTGATATAGCTCTTGTGCAGCTTTATACTGAAAATGCGCTGCAGTGGAAGAGGACAGGATTTTGTCAGACTGTCACGAGAATATATAAACGGCAATTAACATGCATTACGCGAGAACAAGTACCTACAAGCAAATCAAAATTATTACCCCAACTGAAAATTAAATTACTTTCACTGCGATTCTCCATAAACAGTTGCAAAATACACTTTATTTTCAATTTAATTAAGAAATTTTTTTCAAATTCCCTGCAAAGCAATTTTTTTACTTATTTTGTTGGGAAACTGGTTTCTTAATTGAATTAACGGCTAATTCCATATAAAATATAAATAAATAAAAGTAAATAGAAATAAATAAAAATAAATAAAAATAAATAAAAATAAATAAAAATAAAAAAAAAAAAAATTAAAATATTTACTAATCAATTTTATTACCACCAAATATTCAAAGTAATTTCAAAATAATTATTAATTTATTTACTCCATTTTTTGTTTGCCTCATAAACTATGAAATTGACAAGAATTCTAATACAAACCCTTAAATTTTTTCTATTTCTGACAATAATTTCTTTTTAAATAACTTCATTCTTGAAGAACTATCATAAAATTATTACTTATAAATTATTTAATGAATAATTTTACTTAAAAATTTTTAAAATTAATTGGAGTTCAAAAGAGTTGCGTTTACAAACTTCATAAATAGATGAACTTCAAGGGTTTAAATTTGAAATTTTAGAAGATATCAATTTTTCATGAATTTAAATAGAAATTTTAAGAACAACTGATTACAGAAATTCAATTATTTTCAAATATGATGAACTTCTTCGCATAAATTCAATTATGTTCCAAAATGTTTTAAAATCCTCTTCAAAATTTCAATTATCTTCATAAATAATACGAAATTTTTCTCCAAAATTCAATTATTTTGAAAAATTTTAATAAAATTCTTGTCAAAATTTCAATTATTTTCAAAAAATTTTCTTATTTCAATTATTTTTAATATCAATTATTTTAATAAAATTTTCCAAAAGAATTCTATTATTTAAACAAAATTTTAATAAAAATTAAACAGGAATTTAATTATTTACTAATTTTTTTTATAAATTTCTTCGCACCAATTCAATTATTTATAATTTTTTAATGAAGTTTCTCCAAAGAATTTTAATATATTCAGAGAATTGAAACAAATAGTTCTGATAAATTCAATTATTTCGAAAAATTTAAATAAAATTATTTTAAAAGTTCTATTATTTAAAAAAATTTAGACCAAATTCTTTGCAATATTTACTTAATAAAATTGCAATTTTAATAAAAATGTTTTTAAAAATTTTCGAAACAATTCAATTATTTTCGTAAAAAATAAAAATTCTTGAAAGCAATTCAATTATTTATGAAATTTTAATAAAATTCTTTCCAACAATTCAATTCTTTTCAAAAATAAACATTTTCACAGGAATTCAATTATTAAAAAAATTTTTTTTTTAAATTCTTTGACAGATTTCAATTATTTTCAATTTTCTAATGAAATTTCTAGATGAAATTGAATTATTTTTAAAAAGTTTTAAAAAATTCTGAAAAATTCAATTTTTTTATAAAAATTTGAATACAATTCTTCACAAGAAATTAATTATTTTCATAAATAATCATATTTTTCTCCGGAATTCAATTATTTTGACAAATAAAATTCTTCACAGAAATTCAATTCTTTAAAACAATTTTTAATTAATTTCATTGCAACAATTCAATTATTTTCATAAATAACAAAACATGTCGCAGAATTTCAATTTTTTTTTATACAATTTTAAATAGAATGATAGAGAATTGCATTTATTTGAAATTTGTTTTTTTAAATTCGCCGAAAGAATTCAATTATTATTAAAAATTTTGATAAAATTCTTCATAAAAATTCGATTTTAAAAAACCATGCAATTATTGAATAAATGATTTATTTTTGTATTTAAATAATTGAATTCTCGGGAAATTTTCTAATAAAAATTAATTAAAAAATGAATCTCACTTCAAATTTTTTTTAGGGAATAACAGGAATAAAATTTTGTGGCAACCTTGTTTATTTATTCATTTTGCCTTTGATTTCTTGCTTCTATTTTTGTTAATTTATATTTTTGCAAATTAGTTTACTTAATTTTTCTTTTGTTTTCTGTTATTTATATTTATTTTGTTTTTATTTATTTATTTTCTTCTTTTTATTTTCTATTTATTTATTTTCCCCTCATTTTTTATTTTTATTTTTTGTTAATTTATATTTTTCCAACTTAATTTCTTCTTTTGTTCTCTTTCATTAATTTTTATTTACTTTATTTTTATTTTTATTAATTTCTTACCTTGTAATTTTCTTGCTTTATTTAAATTTCCTTTTATTTATTTTTATTTAATTAATAGTAATATAAATTATTCGTCAGACAAAATTTAAATTAGTAGTAAATTTTTTTGATTTAGTAGTAAAACCCTTTTTTCATCAGCCTGAATGTTAATTCTGGAATTTTTTATTTATTAATTCAAAATTTTTTTTGAATAATTAGTAGTTAAAGATATTTTCAGTCTAGTAAATTGCAAATAACTTTTTCAATTAGTAGTTGAACAAATGTTTCGTCAGACAAAATATAAATTGCTTTTTGAATGAATAGAAAAAAAAATGTTTAATTTGATAAAATTTGAATTAGTAGTAAAATTTTTTTAAATTATTAGTTAAAAATATTTTTAGTCAGATAAAATTTTACATTTTGAATTAGTAGTAAAAGAAACTTTTTTTAGGCAAAAAGTAAATTACTTTTTGAATTAGTAGTAAAAGAAGTATTTAGTCTTTGTTTTCTTGTTTCTATTTTCGTTACTTCATATTTTTGAAAATTAGTTTATTAAATTTTTTTCTTTTCTTTTCTTTTATAACATTTTCCAAAAATGTTACATTTTTAATATAAAAACATCCTTTTCTTCTCTTCCTTTGTAAGGTAATACACTCGAATTTTTCATTTTAAATTAATTTTTTTTATTTACATTTTCCTGCATCAAAAACACAAGTGAACGACAAGCAACAAAAAAAGAGATAATTAAAAATTTCTTTAATATAATAAAAAAAAATGGAAAAATCTTATATATACGCATAATCATCCTTTGTAAAACGAGAAGGTTGAATTAACTCTTAAATAAAAATGTAATATTTTACCTTTTAATTAGACAGTGCTGAAACTTTTTTCCCGTGGGAGCATTATAACGTTTTCAAAAATTATCTACGTTTGTATATGTATATATTTCTACTCGGCTTGAATATATCAGGAAATATTTCGACGTACTCGCATATGAATATAAAAACATTTGTCTCGAGAGTAGAACACATATATACATATATATAGAGTTGAAGAGAAATAAAAATAATTCATTTTCCTAGGAATGTATCGCAGGAGCAAGTCCATTCAACTCGCATAATCAGCTTATGCATGCGCGGCGTGAAAAATAAAAACTCTGAAGAAATGACAGCGATATAAAAGCGACTCGGTATAATTTATTTCTGCGGTACGACCACCGCAAGGGACGAGTTTGGCGCGAATCCAAGCAAATGATTCGACGAATTACGATCTCGCCATAAAGCTATAATTCACACTCGATCGTGCATCCTGGCATGCACGATTCAAATGATCACACGGGGAGATTTATCAGAAATCATGTATAGAAAAGTTGTTAAGGGCAAGAAAAGAAAATGAGTCACAATGTGAATAGTGTAATAAACTGAATGTATTGCAAATGAAACAAGGAAATTAAACAAATTAATTAACAAATTAATTAATAAACAATAAAAAAGCAAACAAATTGAAGAAAATTTATTTCAAGTTGGAAACTATTTCCTTTTGAATGTAAATTTTTTTCTAAGTAGAAAAAACCATTTTCGCAATAATTCAATGTTTACTGCACAAAAAAGAGACCTTTTTATAAATTTTTTTTTTTTTTGAGCAATACACAACCCAAAAGAGAATTTAACTAAAAATTAGTTCAAATCAAAATAAAATTATTTCATCTTCAAATTAAATTTTAATTACAATAATTTTACATAACGTTTCAATTATTTTCAAAAATGTTTCGAAAATTCTACATAAAAATTCAATTATTTTCAATATTTTCATAAATAATACAATTCTTTGCAGAAATTTAATTATTTTCAACACAATTTTAATTTTAATAAAATTTCTCGAAAAGATTAAATTACTTTTAAAAATTTAATAACAATTTTCGATTGAATTGGATTTTTTAAAAAAAATTTTAATAACAGTTTTGAAAAGAATTCAATTATATTAAAAAACTTTAATAACAATTTAAGAGAGAATTTAATTATATAAAAAAAATTGATAACAATTTTAGAAAGAATTCATTTATGTTAAAAAACTTTAATAACAATTTTAGAGATAATTCAATTATTTAAAAAAAATTTAATAACAATTTTGGAAACATTTCAATTGTGTTAAAAACCTTAATAACAAATTTAAAGAGAATTCAATTATTTTTTTAAAGACAACGAAATTATTCAAAAAAATTTCATCATTTTCAGTTCAATTTCAATAAAATTTCTCAAAAATATTAAATTTTTCAAAATGTTTTAATAAAATTCTTCAATAGAATTTAATTATTTTTGAAATCTAATAAAATTTTTTAAAAGAAGTTAATTATTTTTTTTTAAATAAAATTTTTTATCGAAATTCAATTATTATTTTAAAACATTTTAATAGATAATATTTTTCGAAAAGAATCAATTATTTAAAAAAATTTTAGTAACAATTTCTAAAAGAATTCAATTATTTTCAAAAGTTTTAATAATATTTGTTCTAAGAATTCAATTATTTTCAGTACAATTCTAATAGAATTTCTCAAAAATATTAAATTATTATTAAAAATTTTAATAAAATTTTTCGAAAAAACAGGAAAAAAATTGTTGAAAACAAATAAATATTGATTGAATAATAAAAAATCCTTCGCCGGAATTCAATTATTTTTATAAATAAACTTTTCGTATGAATTTAATAATTTTTAGTATAATTTTGATTAAATTTCTCGAAAGAATTAAAATTTTTTAAAGAATTGTAATAAAATTTTTAGAAAAGTTAAAATTATTTATAAATAGTTTTAATCAAATTTCATAATCAAATTTCTAATTCTAATTATTAACAAACACCGATTATTTTAAAATCTTAAAAGAAATTTTCCATACAAATTAATTACTTTAAAAATTATCCAGTAGCATTTTTAAAAAAGCTACATTTATTTTCTAAAAACTTATGAAAATTCTACGAAAGAATTTAAGTTTATCATAAATAACAAAAATTTTTTCAAAAATCCAATTATTTTCAAAAAATTTAATAAATTCTTTGTGAGAATACAATTATTTTTATAAATATTAAAATTCTTTGCAAGAATTCAATTACTTTCAAAAGAAATTTTCATTAAATTTTGTCTCTAAAAGTTTATAAAAAAACAATGTAGTTCCATTTTTTTCCTTTTTTTTTCATCCCTTGTCTACAATTTTTTTTCCTCTGTCGTCACCTAAACTACAAACTTTAAAAACCAAACTTATAAACTATGATATTTTAAATTAAAAGTAGAGAGAAAATATAAAAATTTAAATATAATTAAATTAAAAAGAAAATATATTTTAAAATTTTAAAGTTTAAAGTTTTAAATTAAAATAAACTATAAGGAAAATATTTAATAAAAACTAAAAACTAAATTAAAAATTTTAAATTAGAGTTGAAAGGAAATTTTTCTGCATTTTCCTGCAAAAATCGACAATATATAACTGTCACGCAAAACTTTTAAACCACAAATAATGTTTGATAGTGTAATCTTATTTCTAAAACCGCACTCTCTTAAATGGGCCATTCGCAAGAACATTTTCTGTTTATCTACAACGTAACATTTGCTCTATACTCCGAATGCCACAGCGAAACGCATATTCATTCGCTAAACGATTCTTATTTTTATTTTATTGCAAAATTTACGAGTATTGATTTTCCTTAAAAAAACAGTTATTCTATTGTTTTTTTATATACTTCAATGTAATATGTGTTGTATTTATAAAAAAAAATGTGTCGTGAATATATTTAAAACATTTACTAGAAACAAGACATTTTTTCCAATATAGTGCCTCGCTAATGAATGTTAATTAAATTATCAATAAAGGAACTATTCTGAGTAAAATAATTGTCATAATATTGAAAAAAAGAAATTTTTTTTGGTAAATTTGTAATTGGATTAAAATATTTTCGTCAGACATAACTTTTATCGTATTTTAATAATAGAGGGAATTTTTATTTTAAGTAAACTTATTGATTTATAGTTGACTTTCGTTATAGTAAACTTTATGAGAATCTTTATTGTAAACTTTATAGTAAAATTTATAGTAAACCTTACAATAAACTTAAAAAAATAAAAATATTTCAATATCAGTAGTAAAGTAGATTTTTGGTCAGACAAACTTTTATTCAAAGTTTATTTTAACTTTCGATTAATTTTTTGAATTAAAATTTTAAATTACTCAAACTTTCCATTAGGGAAAAATTTTACCTAGCAAAATATTAAATTACTGAATTTTTATTTAACAGAATGTTTAATTAAAAAAATAATTCTCAACAATTTTATTTAAAATTCGAGTAGTTTATTCGAACTTTAGTTTAGCAGAATTTTACAAAGTGAAACTTTTAATTGTCAAAATTTCAATTTCACAGAAACAAGAGAATCACCGAATCAGTAGTAAAAGAGGTATTTTAGTCAGACAACTCTAATCACCATCAGTAGTAAATTAAAGTTTTAATCAGACGAAACGTGAATTACAATAATTTTCCTATTCTCTAGTTAAAACTCAACAAAATTCACAAACTCTTTGGATAAAAAAAAATTAATCGTCATACATTTTATCAATTCTGAGTTAGTAAATTCTCCTGAATATAATTACATAAAGTTTTTGAATGAATATTTTGTCCACTCTATCCCCAAAGGGACTTATCATTTTTTTTTTTTTGTTTTCTGTCAAAGAGTGTTTAAATGTGAACGTGAATTTGTAACAGCAAACAATACCAAACATTAAGTAGTTCGAAAGCTCCTTGAATGTAGATATACTTTATATATAGAGAGAGGATATTTAGTGTGCTGGCTTGTATAAGGAGATTAAATTGTCGAAGTTATTTCGTAAACTGAAACCCACCGTGCACACTCCAGATAGTACGAAAGAAACTTGAGTAACACGAAAGGCGAAGAAAATTGTTGATACAAAGACGAGAAGAAAATGAGGCGAAGTGGGGTAAAGAAGAGAAAAAAGTGGTGAAAAAAAGAAAAGAAGAAAAAAAAAGAAAAGAGAGAAAGAAATGAAAAGAAAAGAAGAGGAAAGACAAAAAGAAACAAAAAGAAACAAAAAGAAACAAAAAAAAGAAAAGAAAAAAAGGAAAAAGAAAAAAAACAAAAAAAGGCAAAAAAGAGAAAAGTGAAAAGAGAAGAAAAAGAGAAAGAGAAAGAGAAAGAGAAAAAGGAAAAACAGGAAAGAAAAAAATACGATGATCCTTGAACAACTCTTGAAGATAGTTAACACAGTGGTGCGTGTTCGGGCATAAGAATAAGGTTACCTAATGTCTCGGCAAGACCACAACCTTTGAACAAAGATGGCATATAAACATGATAGAAGCTATATATTCAAACTTCATAAAATAACCAACGAGATGCATAGTCAAAGCGAAAAGGGGTGCTGTGTATTTTGTGGTTACGCTAAATTCCCCGCTTAAAACGATAACTTGTTCTTACAGCAAACTGAGTTGAAGATGCGGCACGTTTTCTAAATTTTAGTTATGGTTAGTAAACTTTAAGATAATCCACACCTTCAACCGAGGATAATCTCTGGACCCAAAAAAAGAGAGCAGCAGAAGAAGAAGAACGAAAAAAAATATTTCCACTTTCCTTAGAAGCTCTTCCACTTATTTTCTCTCCATACATAAGTGAGCAAACTTTTCTTTTTTTATTTAAATTTTTAGATTTAAGATACGATTTAAGATACGCTCACTTCTTAGGAAAAATTCATCCTCATTTTATACTTATTTAAAAAAAAAAAGATTCTTTCATTAAAAAATTTTAATTACCTGCCCCATATTGAGAAAAATTGACTAAATAAAAAATATTTAAATGAACAAATTTTTTGATTCGATTAAAACGTTTATTAATGGTTAAATTTACCTTCAATTTCGGATAGAAAAGTAGAATTAGCCTATGATAACATCTGTAAGAAAGGAGAAAAAACGAACAGAAAAATTTAACATTTTTGAATTTAAAGTCGACGATCAAGTGCTCAAAAACTACTGAAAAAAAATCGGACAAAGAAAATAAAATTATCACTAAGTTTCTTCGAACCTACGAGTACTCCTATCAAAAAATTGGTAAATAATTGAATTTCTGCGAAGAATTTTATTATTTACAAAAATAATAATTGATTTCCGCTAAGAATTTTATTGAAATTTTTGAAAAATCATAATTCAATTCTTTTGAAGAATTTCTATGAATTTTTTTAAAATAAAGGACTTTCTCTAATAATTTTAATTGATAATTTTGAAAGTAATTGAATTTCATGAACAATTTCTTTTAAGTTTAAAAAAAAACTTATACTAATTTCTTATATATAGTTCTTATATAGTTTTTTTATATTTAGTTTTTTTTTTATTTCTTATATAGTTTCTTACACTAATTAAAATGAAACATTTCAGAATTTTATTCACAATTTTCTAAAATAATTTTTTAAAATTGTATTGAAAATAAGTGAATTATTTCAAAGAATTTTATTAAAATTTATCTAAAATATTACTGAAAATAATTCAATTATTTGGAAGGATTTATAAAAAATTTTATTTAAATTTTTTAAAAATTGAATTGTTTCCAAGGATTTATTAAAATTTTAGAAAATAATTTAATTCTTTCAAAAAATGTTATTAAACAATTTTTTTAAAAATTGAATTCTTTAATGGAATTTTGTTAAATTTGTTTCTAAAATAATTGAATTATTGCAAAGAATTTTACTATTTATAAAAATAATTGAATTTTTTTAGAAAATTTTATAACGAATTAAGAAAAAAATTGAATGCTTTCGTGAAATTTTATTAAAATTAATTGAATTTTTATAAAGTTTCGAAGGAATTATTAAAATTTAAGAAATTAATTGAATTCTTTGATGCAATATTATTAAAATTTTGTTGAAAATAAATGAATTTTTGCAACAAATTTTACTATTTATAAAAATAATTGAACTCTGCCGAAAAATGTTATTATTTATGAAAAAAATTGAATACTTGCTTGTAAAGAATTTTATTAAAATTTTCGTAAAATAAAGAAGTTTCTCTAATAATTTTAATTGATAATTTTAAAAGTAATTGAATTTTATGAACAATTTCTTTTAAGTTTTTAAAATAATCGTGTTTCTTATACTAATTAAAATGAAACATTTAATTATTGAATTTTATTAAATACTTTAAACAATAATTAAACTCTGCTCAGAATTTTATTACAATTTTCTAAAATAATTTAATTTATTCAAGGATTTTTAATTAAAATTAAATTGAAAATAATTGAATCCTTTCAAAAAATAGATACTATTAAAGGTTTTGACTATAAGTGAATTCTTTTGAAAAATTTCTTTAATTTCTTGAATATAGTCGATTTTGTGAATAATTGTAATTAATAATTGTAATAATAAAATTTTATTAAAATTATTTAGAAAATTAAAATATTTTATAAAAATTTTTTAGAGTTTTTGTAAGTAATTAAATTCTTTTGAAGAATTTTTTTAAGTGTTTATGAAAATAATGTAGTTTTTTGAATAATTTTAATTGAAAATTTTGAAAATAATTAAATTAAACAAAGAATTTTTTCAACTTTTTAAAGTAATCGTGTCTGTGTTAATAATTATAATTAAATATTTGATTATTGAAATTTATTAAAATTGTATTGAAAATAATTGAATTTCTGTGAGGAATTGTTTATTTATGAAAATATTGAAAATAATTGAATTATTTCAAAGATTTTTATTAAAATTTTTTTAAAATAATTTAATCTTTTTGATAAGTTTAATTAAACTTGTACTGAAAATAATTAAATTATTTCGAAGGATTTATGAGAAGGTTTGAAAAAAAAACACAAAGAAAATAAATAAATTTATATTTTTTTTTATATTCAATTTCCTTTTGGATTTATATAAAATCTTAGAAAAGAATTTGATAAATTTTATTAAAATTGAACTAAAAATAATTTAATTATTTCGAAGGATTTATAAAAAATCTTAGAAAATAAGAGAATTCTTTCGAAAAATTTTATTACAAATTTTTTAAAAATTGAATTCTTTTATGGAATTTTATTAAAATTATTTTAAAAATAATTGATTTTTTTTGAAAAATTTTATAACGAATTAAGAAGAAAATTGAATGCTTTCGTGAAATTTTATTGTAATTTATTGAATTTTTACAAAGATTTTAATATTTACAAAAATAATTGAATTGTTACGAAGGATTTATTAAAATTTAAGAAAATAATTGAATTCTTTTGATAAATTTTATAACGAATTGAAAAAATTGAATTCTTTAGTAAAATTTTATTCAAAATAATTGAATTGTTTCCAAAGATTTATTAAAATTTAAGAGAAAATAATTGAATTCTTTCGTGAAATTTTGTTGAAAATAATTGAATTTTCGCAACAAATTTTACTATTTGTAAAAATAATTGAACTCTGACGAAGAATGTTATTATTTATAAAAAAAATTGAATTCTTGCTTGTCAAAGATTTAATTTAAATTTTTAAAAACAAACAATTTATTATTATTAATTGTGTACTTAATAAGTGAATTTAAAAAATGTTTAATTGAGAAATAATTAAAAAATTTATATTTGAAATTAAAAAATTTTGTTATTTGTTGAATAATAATAGAAAATCGAATATCACGTTCCGCGCGTAACATTTGCTCATTAAAAAGTAAAACTCCAATTAAAAGTAGGTACAGTAGAAAAAAATATAGTAATTTATTAAAAAATTCATAACTTATATTAGAAGCAGAACAAGTTGAAAACAAACTTACATTCTAAATGAAGCGATTCGAAATGATTTTGAAAATTAAAATAAACATTGTGAAATTTGCTTCATAACATACATGACATCTGGACGTGTCATAAAGCGAACAAGAATATGCAATCTGTTCCAAAATTGTCAGATGTCGTGCAATAACGTGGCATTAGTAAACGAGTCATGGGACGATTATTTTACAACGACAATATGGAAAATGTAGTCAAAGCTCAATGTAGAATGTTGGTTGTGTTTGAAAAAATTTTGTCGCAGCGCTATTGTAAATATTGCAACAGCAGGAAATCAACAGAGAATTGTTTACTTTACTCTAAAAGAGGGAGAGAGAGGCGGGAGAATAGTGTAAAAAAAAAAGATTGTCAGAGGGCAAATTTTCAATATAAGGACAACACGTCAACTACTAAAATTGAGTTTATTTTTGCTCTTACAATAAATATCAAAACATTTATAGATTTTCAAATTTCATTTGATTTAAAAATCCGCACGAGAAGATAAAACATTTTTAACATTTTTTTGTATTTTTATCAAAATTTTACCAAATTGTTTTTAAATACTCTTGATGAATAAAAACTAGTAAAAATTATCGTACTTGATACATTTGATCCGTTAATTTTAATTTCATTTTAAATATTTGTTTCTCAATTATTGAAGAACGTAATTTTTACAATTTTCACGAAAATATAAAACGACATACGATTGAACTCACTTTTTTTTCTACAAAACAAGTGTCAAGTTATAATTAAAATTTTCCATGAAAATATCATTTAGAGATATTTTATTTAAAATTGCAAAATTTATTATAAACTTTATATAGAATAAAGTAAAAAAATTTTTTTTTAATCAAACTCATTAAGTACAAGAAAATAAAACAAAATAACAAGCATCGGTTTTATTATTTCATTTTAAACGAGAATATTAATAAATTTGTGAAATGTACCTTAATTAAAAATATTGGCATTTTGTTAAATAACAAGCTACGAGTATTTTATGCTTTTTCGTTAATATTGAACTAATAAATGTTTAATTAATTAAAAACGGCAGTGGATGAAGATTAAAATGATTTATTAAAATTTTTAAAAATTTGTGATTTTCATTTATCTATATTTATTTAATTTATTTTATTTATTTTTAGTTATTTATTTAATTTGTTTTACTGATTTATTCTTTTAATTTTGATAATATATGTCACAAATAAACTTCTTCTTGTTTAAATATTTTCCAAAAATACTGAAGTGGATTAAAATATAATTTAATTATTTTTAGCTAAATGGATTATACATTTAATTAACTAAATTAAATATTTACCTAATAGAGAATTAATTTTTTTAATAAACAAAATTTTTAATAGAATATAAATTAAAAGTAAAAATAAAAAAAATCGAAGTTTAAAACTAAGAATACGATTTTTTTAAATATCAGTAATGAATTGTAGTTTTAGTAAAAAAAATACATTTTAAATACTTTTTTTTTAAATTAGTAGTAGTAAAAAAAGGTTGGGGTACAGTTTTTCTAAAACGTACATATTTTCTAATTTTTTATTTTCCAAAATTTTTTTTCTTAATAATGGTGAATTTCTAAAAAACTTTTTTCTAACGAAGGTGATTTTTTCATTTTCTTTCTTCTAATGAAGGTCATTTTCTAAAAACTTCTTTTTCTAATAAAGGTAATTTTCAAATTTTTTTTTTTCTAACAAAAAAAATACTTGAGATTTTGTTAAAAAATTATAAAATAGAAATTAAAAATAGAAATTATGCAAATTTTTTAACGAAATTTAAAAATCGTAATTAACAAATAGAAATTAAAGGGATTTTTTCCCTAAAGATATTTAAAATTTTCTAAAAAAATGTTTTATAGAAATAAATTAATTTTTGAAATTTTTGTATAAAAATTATGCAAATTATTTTTTTTTTCAAAGAAGAACAGAATTTTGTTAACATATTGTGATAAGAATTAGTAATTTTATAAAAAATTTTTCACTTTTTCAAAAACAAACTTATTTTGTAAACAAAATTGTGATTGAGAAAAACAGAAAATATGCAATTAATAGTTTCTACTTTTTAATGTTAATTTTTTAACAATTTTCTAACTCTTATCAAAATTATGGAATTTTACTTAGGAAAATAAATATTAGAAATCAGAACTTTTTAGAAATTTTTTTTTTTAGAAATCAAAACTTGTTATAGAAAAACTTTTTTTAGAAAACTGATTTCATTAGAATTTGCTTTTTTTTGGATAAAAAAGATTAGAAAATATTTTTTAGAAAAAATGACTATCTACCGTAAAAAAATGTTTAAGTCAGACTAATTTGCTATCAGTGGTAAATAAAAGTTTTTGTCAGATATTAAAATTAAAGAAGTAATTAATTTACAATTATTTTCACATTAACATTTAGAAACAGTAAATAAAATTAGAAAAGAGGATCAGTAAAAAAGTCAGTAGGAAAATCAGTAAAAAAAACAGTATAATGACAGTAAGAAAATTAAGTTAAGATTGACAGTAATTTAGTAAAAAAATATATATTTAGTAAAGATATAAAAATTAGTAAAAATATAAGAATTAGAAAAAAAATGAGTAATAAATCAGTGAAAAAAACTCAGATATAAAAAAGCAGTAAAAATAAAAAACAACCGGTGTATATAAATATAAACCCCTTTAAATTTCTAAAGAATATTTTCTTTTAGATAACACAATTATCTTGAAGGAAAAAAAATTCTCCCTGCAGCAATTTTTAAAAATAACAAGAGAAAAAAAAATTTATCGCATTTGAAGATGACACTAATTGGTGAGGATTTCGCCGAAAAGAAAGAGAGAGAGAGAGAGAGAGAGAAGAGAAAAAAGAGGAGAAATGAAAAGAGTGACATTTGTCTGGTTAGAGCAAATAAGTCGATCGCCAAGTCGAGCGAACTAAATAGCATTTTATTTCCATTTCCCCGAGTCGTTTATCGCCCCTTTTCCTGCCTTGTCTTTTCTAAGCGGGATGACAGAATTGAAGTGAGAGAAAAATTGCCGAGAGAAAATAAAGAGAGAAAAAAAAAGAAGAAGAAAAGAAAGAAAAAAAAAAGAAAAAGACATGAAATCAGCAGTGTCGTGAAGTGCGTTCCTCACGTCGAGAGAGAAATTCTCTCATTCCACGTGTCCCATTCCACACTTTTACACTTCCGCCGCACCTCGAAAAGTAGGTGGATTTAATCGAGGAACAGTAGGCAAAAAGGGCAGTGAGCTTACACTGCTGTGAGGATGAGGGGAATATAAAGGAGTAAACAGAAATGGAGACAGGAAATCTCGCGAATCTCGTTAAAACTCACGAAGCTGGGATGGCATAATGTTGCACTTCGTGTTCTTCTACCGAGACATTTGCTGAGCAATCGCCTTTTATTTTCAAAATTATTCAAGTACACGCTGATATACAATGCCTATTTTACCGAGTTTTTTTCTTCTTCTCTACATTCTCTCTGGGAATTAAGAATTACTAGAAGCGAATGGTCCTGAAAAACTTGTCATTTTTCACTGTAAAGAACGCTGACAAACATTTAAATTTTAATTTAAAGAAAACCGTCCACTTAAACCCATTCCTGTCAAAAAATATTTTCGTCTTTGATTTAACACTGAGAAAAAAATTTTTTTAATAAAAAAAACAAGTAGCCAGGCAAAAAAATAGATTTTATATTAAACATATTTTATAATTGAATTAAATCTAATTGTTATTGAATCAAACTTAATATTTTTTTAATCAAAATTAATTTTTTGACTGTATATGACAAAGATAATTGTTTGATTAAAAAATATCGTTTTCTCAGTGTTGATGAAGCAGTTAAAATATTTTAAAACCCGAGTTTAAGAATTCAGAAATAAGAAATTAAATTAATATTAATTAAAGAAAGGTCGTCAGAGGGAAAAAAAGTTGTAGACAGGGAAAAAAAGGGTCACGCAGGCGCGTTAGCGGCTGCGCGCCCCTTTTTTCCCCTGTCTACAACTTTTTTTCCCTCTATCGTCACCTAATCGGTAAACTATAACCAAATAAATCAATAAATTAAAATCACATAAAATAAACAACATAAATTAAAAAAACGTAAATTAACATAAATAAAAGAAGTGCAGTCATGAAAAAAAATTCTTAAGAAAAAGAGAATAGAAAAAAAAATTACAGACAAGAATAAAAGAGAACAGAAAAGAAAAAAATACAGACAAGAATAAAAGATAATGAAAAACATAAATTTCACCAAATAGGTTGACAAAAAATAATAATAATAATAATAATAATAATAATAATAATAATAAAAATAATTTCCTCTTTATATTCAAGCTATGTTTTTTTATTCTCCGACACTATCTATTGAATATCCCACAAAGTCTTTTTATACCTCTTCGAAATTCAACTGAATAATTAACGATCCTATCAAACTCTCAGCTCTTGACTATCTGCTTGAAATGAGCAAAGTTGGCCCGATTACATGCATCTGTTAAAATTAAACCGCATTAGACTTTAGAAAGTACACAAAGAAAGTTAAAACTAGGCAATATTTCAATTTTTTTTCACCTTTCAAATTTTCAATTAGCAAAGACTGATGATGGTAAATAAAAAATTACATGAAAATTGCATTTGAGGAAAATGTTGGAACAAACATTTCCCCTTATATAAGTATAGGGGAAATTTTTTATTCCAACTGTATAAAAAAATGAAATTATTTAAAAAATAATTTTAATATGATTAGAGACATTCTTTTGATAAACGCAAATTGTTACATTAATAATAATGATACTTGACAATTTTTAAAGTTATTAATTTCTACGAAAATTTTCTTTTAAGATTTTAAAATAATTGTGTTTGTTAATAATTAGAATTAGAAATTTGAATATTAAATTTTATTACAACTGTTTATAAATAATTGAACTTTTCTAAGAATTTTCTTATAACATTGGAGAATATTTTAATTCTTTCGAGAAATTTTTATAAAAATTGTACTAAAATGAATTAAATTCATAGGAAAAATTTATTTATGAAAATAATTGAATTCCGGCGAAGAATTTTATTATTAAAAAAATAGTTGGATTTTTGTCAAGCCGTTTTTTTCCTTTTCTTTAAAGAATTTTTTACTAACATTTTTTAAAATTATTTAATTTTTTTGAGAAATTTTATTAAAATTAGTTTAGTTTATTTATTTTATTTAAATTATACTGAAAATAATTGAATTCTTATAAAAAATGTTATCAAAACCTTTGAAATATTTAATTGAATTTTTTCGAAAATTTATATTAAATTTATTTAAAGTAATTGAATCTTTACGAAAATTTTTTTTAAAATGTATTGAAAATAATTAAATTTTTACAAAGAATTTTATTATTAAAAAAATAATTTAATTCTTTTAATAAGTTCATTAGTTTTAAAAAATAATTTAATTCTTTTCATTGGGGAAAATTTTATTAAAATTTTACGACAAATTATTGAATTTTTATAAAAAATGTTATCAAATCTTTTAAAAATTAAATTGAATTCTTTCGAAAATTGTTATTAAATTTATTTACAATACCTAATTAAATCTTTTGGAAATTTTTTTTTTTAAATTGTATAGAAAATAATTGAATTTTGACAAAGAATTTCATTATTAAAAAAATAATTTAATAATAATAATAATAATAATAATAATAATAATAATAATAATAATAATAATAATAATAATAATAATAATAATAATAATATTTATTCTGCTTATAAAATATACAATACAATACAAAAATATACAATCAATACAAAATAATTGTATTGAAAACAATTGAATTTTGTCAAGTAATTTTATTATTAAAAAAATAATTTAATTGTTTTCAAGAATTCTTTTTCTCCATTTACGAAGAATTTTATTAAATTTTTTAAAAATAATTTATTTTTATTGAAAAATTGAAAAATTGAAAATTTTTATTCAGAAAAAATGCAATTTTTATTAAAATTGTACGGAAAATAAATAAAAATAATTGAATTCTTATAAAAAATGTTATTAAAACTTTTGAAAATAATTGAATTATTTCTAAAATTGTTATTAAATTTATTTAAAATAATTGAATCTTTCGAAAATTTTTTTAAAAGTTGTATTGAAAATAATTTCATTTTGACAAAGAATTTTATTATTAAAAAAATAATTGAATCTTTTCGAAATTTTTTTTTAAAGTTGTATTGAAAATAATTGCATTTTGTCAAAGAATTTTATTATTATTAAAAAAATAATTGAATCTTTTTTTAAAAAATTTTAAATAATTGTATTGAAAATAATTGAATTGTTTTTAAGAATTCTTTTTTCTTTTTCTCGAAGAATTTTATTAAAATTTTTAAAAATTGTAATTAAATTTTTTTAAGAAATTTTATTAAAATTGTATGGAAAATAATTGAATTCTTAAAAAAAATGTTATCAAAACTTTTGAAAATAATTTAATTCTTTCTAAAACTGGTATTAAATTTATTTAAAATAATTGAATCTTTTTTGAAAAAAAATTGTATTGAAAGTAATTGAATTTTGGCAAAGAATTTTATTATTAAAAAGATAATTGAATTCTTTTAAAAAGTTCGTTAGTTTTCAAAAATAATTAAATTCCTTCTAGAATATCATTAAAAAAAATTAAAAAATAATTTAATATTTTTGAGAAATTTTATCAAAATTGTATTGTAAATAATTGAATTTCTTTGAATTGTCCTAAATTTAAATTAATTTAATTGCAAATTTTATAATTTAATAACAAACATTATTTTGTAATAAAATTGATTTTTAAACAAGTAGTAAAAATAATGTCATTCATTTTAATATTTTAAAAAAGAGACATGATGTATCAATGCGTATTTCTTTGGTAGATTAAATGAAAATTTAGTTGTTCGCGTATAAATTTTTTGCTCAGTGCACGTTTACTTTTTCTTAATTTCTTTAAAGAGAATTTTAAAAAGTTGATAATTTAATCTTCCGTATGAAATATTTCTTAGCGAGTGTAATTATTCTTTTCGGTATGAATAAATATTTTTTTATTTTTAACGACAAGACACAGTGTATCATCTCAAGGGTATATATTATTTTTGAAATTTAACCCTCTTCATTTTGTGTTTCAAACGAAATTTATATACACATGCCTGTTTGCGAGAGGAGTACACGTAGGAATTATAATGCTTACCAGCATCTCTTGCTTTTGTAAGCACTACTGAACATCCTCTCATAAACCAAGCTTTAATATAAACCTCCATAAAATATTATATTCGTTAAAAACTATGTCATATTGATATAAAATTCACCAAATCGAAATCCCCCAAGAAATATTACTATGTTATTTATTGAAAACAGTTTCAGGAAAACATATTTTTAATTATCAATACCTTTCAAATTTTACTAAAGTAACAATTATTATTTATTTACCAAAAAGAATTATTTTAGAAAATAAATTTCATTAGAAAATAAATTTTTCAATGAAACATAGATTTCTTGAAAGTATCAAATTGATGCCAAAAATTTGGATCAATTTTTGTTTTTATCCTCATTTTTCGGTATCAATTCGTTGCAATTTGATACTTTTAAGATAACAATGAATATTATAATATTAATATTATAATAATATTATAATATAAAATTAGTAACCAAAATATTGATGTTCATTTGGATAGTTAACTTTAGAAGGATAAATCGTTAAAGGTAAATTATTTAATTAAAAAACATAACTTAAATTATTGAAATATTTCTGATATTTTCATTATTAAATTTCCATCTTAATGAAAAATGTATTTTTATTTAAAACAGTAAATTTTCAATTCTATATAAAGTGTAAATTTAATATGTGACATTTATTGTAAAATAAATGTTAATAATTTAATAAGTTTAAATCTGAAATTAAACTAAATGTACGAATGAAAAATTAAAATGATGAAATTTGTTAATATTACAAAATTAGCAGAGAAAAATATAAATTTTAAATGAAATTTTTTTTTTGAAATAAAATGTGAATAAATTAAAACGGGAATGTTTAAATTAGATAAAAAATTTGGAAATTAAATTCGGTATTATTACTCTCTTGATAAATTTGACGAAATATATCTTTATAGGAGAGAAAAGTTAATAATTCCCTCTCTATATATTGCGAAGAGGAGGAGGTTTAAAATGCACTAGTTGGAATTATCGAGGGTAGAGAGTGTGACTACGTGAATAAATGTGAATTGGAAGTGGAAAGGTAGGGTCCAAGATTCGTATAGTAGATCTGATGTTATTCTACCATTGCGTTTACGACGGTACTGTTAAATTCGGTACTAACAGCACGTTAGAGACACTTGCAGGGGCCCTTTTACGAGCCATCTTCGCGATACCAGACAGAAGTTCTCGTGGCATTGAGAGAAATTAACCCGCTCGCCCTTTTACCCTCTCTCCCTCCTCAAGGAAAGCTTCTAGATTACGTATATTTGACTTTCGCGGGATTGGTCTCAAGATGCTAGATAGCAGTGATAAATCTTTCCCTTCGCGACAGTAACATTTATTGGAGAGTTTAACTTGACTTGAACTCACGTGTTCCACAAAATTTTCTCTTTAAAATACTTCTCTTTCATTTTTATACACATACGTACGTATACGAAAGTTGACTCTGCAATTTAAAATCTATTTTCCATCATTTCGAAATTGTTTTGTTTTTATTTTTATATTCATTTTAATCTATTTTTTCATTTTAAAGTTATTTTAATATTTTTTCTTCTGCAAAAATTAATTATTTGAGAAATATTCTTAAAGAAATATGAATCAATATATATTTTGTTAAATATTAAAATAAAATTTGTTAACTATTCACTTGTTGGATTTTATTTAAATAATAATAATAATAATAATAATAATAACAATAATAATAATAATTCTCAATTTTCATAAGGAAATAATTTGCATCAATTCATTTCTATTTTTTAATTTTAATGGTTTTAAAAAAATTCAGAGTTTTTTTGAAAATAAAGGGAAAAAAATGTTCATAAATTATATTTGTCAATTAGAAAAATTTAATTTTCTAAAAGTTTTTTTTTCTAATAAAGGTGAATTTCTAAAAAACTCTTTTTTAATGAAGGTGATTTTCTAATTTTCTTTTTTCTAATAAAGGTAATTTTCAAAAAAAAAAATTTTATTAACAATATTCAATTTTTGTAATGAGAATCAAATAAGTATATGATTAAAAAATAAAATTTATGAAAATTATTCAAATTCTTAAAAAAATAATACTGGAGATTTCATTGAAAAATTATTGCGTAATAAAAAATAGAAATAATGCAAATTTAAGAAATTTTGTAAAATAATCTCGTTAAAAATCGTAATTAACAAATAGAAATTATAGAGTATTTTTTCCTAAAGATATTTCAAATTTTCAAAAAAAAAATAATATTTTATAAATATATTAATTGTGGAAATTTTGGTATAAAAATGATGTAAATTGTTATTTTTTTCAAAGAAGAACAGAATTTTTTTAACAAATTGTGATAAGAAATAGTAATTTGATAAAATTTTTTCTTCTTTTTCAAAAAGAAATTTATAATTTTGTCGACAGAATTGTGATTGAGAAACAGAAATTATGCAAAATAGTTTCTATTTCTTAATCTTAATTTTTTAACAATTTTCTACCTTTTATCAAAATTATGGAATTTTACAAATTTTAGGAAAATAAATATTAGAAATCATAACTTTTTAGAAAAACTTTTTTTATAAATCAAAAATTGTTAGAAAATTTTTTTTAGATAACAGATTTCATTAGAAATCGCTTTTTTTAGACAAAAAGGATTAAAAAATATTTTTTAGAGAAAGTGACGACCTACCAAAAAATTTTATTGAAAAAAATGTTTTGTTAAATTTATTTACGAATATCTTTAATTATAAAATTATTTGAAAACAATAATTTCTTTTTTAAATATTTTAAATATTTAATTATTATTATTTTTCCATAGGAATTAAGATTTTCAAAAATTTTAAATTCAAACCTTTTTAAAATTAATCAAAAATTATTTTCATATTCTATGATTATCTAAAATTTAAACTAAAATTCATTTTCAAATCAATTTTTATAAGAAAATTTTACGAGAATTTCATTATTTAAATCCAAAAGTAAATTATTACTGTTTCTTAAAAGTTAATTCTTACAAAGAATGTTATTAACAAATTTTTAAATAATTGAATTCTTTTGACGAATAATAATAAATTTTTTTAGAATAGTTACATTTTAAAGGCATTCTATTAAAATTGTATTAAAAAGAATTGAAATTTTGAGATGATTTTTATTATTTTTGAAAATAATTGAATTATTGGGAAGAAAAAACTTATAAAAAATATGTAAATATTTGAATTTCTGGGAAATTTTTATTATTTATGAAAATAATAAAATGTTTGCTTACAATTTTATTAAAATGGTTTTTGAATAATTGATTTCTTTTGGATTATTTTATGAAAATAGTAGATATTGAAACTAATTGAAATTTTAACAAAAATTTTATTAAAATTTTTGAAAATAATTGAATTTTGAAGAATTTTTTTATTCATGAAGATACATAAATGAATTTTGTGATGAGAATTTTATTACCGGTTTGAAAATAATTGAATTTCTGCAATCATTTTTAACTTCTTCAAAATTCAATTTTTTTAGTGTTTTTAACTAAAATACTTCTATAAATCCATTATTTTTAATAATTAATTAAATATATATTGACAAATTTAACTAATTTTAGAAGATTTTGAATTATTAAAATTTTTCAAAAATTTAAGTTCTTTAAAATTTCTAATTAAATTCATTAAAAATTAAAATTTTATAAAATTTCAAATTGAAACCGTTTGAAGTTCACTTATTTATAAAAATTATAAACGCAACTCTTTTAAAATTAAATTAATTTTGAAATATTTTAGGAAAATTATTCATTAAATAATTTATTTATTTTAGGATAGTTGTTCAAGATTTAAAATTTTAAATTATTTAAAAAGAAATTTTTGTCACTAATTAAAAAAATTAAATGTTTTCTGTAAGAATTTGTGGTAATTTTATAGTTTATGAGGAAAACAAAAAAAAAAAAAAAACGCAAAAATACAGAAATTTCTTGTAAATTCTGAAAATGTAATTTTTTTCAGTACTTTTAATAAAAATTCACGACTTTTCCCTGAATTCCCTACGTCAATGATTATTATAATTACAATAATATTAAAACTATATATTTCGATTCATATTTTATTTTTATAAAAAAACTTGTTACTATGATTATTATAATTCTGCTATTTGTTAATTACAATTTCTTATTATTCATTAAAAAATAGTCTATTTTATAAAAAAGTAAAAGAGTGTTTTTCTTTTACCTTTTATATAAGTCTTCCAAAAATCGAAAAAATTAATTTATTATTATTATTATTATTATTATTATTATTATTAAATTATTATTAGTTACAGTGATGTTACATCACATTTATTTTCTTAATATTTCTAAAAATATTTAATTCAACATTTTTTTCAGTTTTCCTGCTTGGTAATTTTTTCGTAAATATTTAAATGAAAAAAATTGATTTGTGCTCTTTTGTACTTTCAGAATTTATAAATTATTATTTTTTCTTGTAAGTGCAGTAATTTTTTAAAAGGAATAGAAATTCACATTTTTAATGGAAAGTAGAACAATTTCTTTCATTTAAACAATTAAAAATTTAGGAAAATAATTTTTA